>JALIRH010000003.1:39751453-41159453 GCA_023055505.1 Callipepla californica brunnescens
ATCAAGTTGGCCAATCTTTGGTTTCTGGTCAGCACTTCCAGAGACTGAAGTGGCCTCGGGGCCCCTGGCCAGCACCTCATACAGGAATTTGGGCATGGGACAGCCATGAGGCCGGGGTTACAGAGCAAGTGTTTCCTGCAGGAATGGGTGAAGCATATCTGTGTTGTTACTTGACTGTGAGATGCTTCAGCTACAAAATTTAGAGAATAACTCTAAGCTGAGAGACCAGGGTGTTCCTAACTACAGTCTTCATCTGCAAATAGTGAGCCTGGCCCTGTGGATGTTAGTCCCAGGCTTCTGTATCTGAGCCAGCAGAGCAGGGAGGAGGGAGATGAGGAGTGATCATTTGCTGGATCAAGCCTGACTTGGAAAAGGCAAGCTCTGGTACCTGCTGGTGGCATTTTGATCAGGAAATTTGTGTGCAGGCAGTGATTTTAACAGCTGGACCAGATCTCATTATCTTCATGGTAGTGTTCAACAGCCCTGGCAGGAATGTGGATGGATAGGAAGTACAGCAGTGGGGAAAGCAGCAGGCTAGGTGAGTCCTGAGCACATGGAAAGACCAGAATGACCCCACTGGAATGTGAGTCATGTCTGTATTTAGTCACCTCCATTTGCTACAGATTTCAAGGTGCTAGGCATCAGTTGTCTGCTGAGATGTCCAGGGACTGGATTTCCCAGGGCATTTGGTGAAAGACAAGAGCTTCAGGCTCCTGGAAGCCACCACCAGCCTCTTTGCAGGGGGGTGTTATATGTGGGCAATGATGGAGAGCACCAAGGACACCTCCTTGCTGCTGGGAACCATCCAAAGCAGATCACTGTAAGCATCTGAGTCCAGTGAGTTTTGGGGAGGACCCCCAAACACATGGGCATGCTTGTTGGGATGAGGTGCATCCATTTGTGCTTCCTGCTGTGGCTGCAGGTAGAAGAGTGGTGGGATGGAGGCAGCCAGCCTTTGCTTTGACCTCCACCTTCCCACCAGCAAGCGATCTCAAAGTGCAAGGAAATCTCCCAGCCATGCTCCCCATGCTGCTGCTGTGGCAGGGAAAAGTTCTCACTGTGCTGGGAAGTGCTGCCTTGCCTCAGCTGCGTGACAACTTGTGCCCTGGGGGGCTCATTTGGTGCAGAGCCAACAGCGAGTTCAAATCACATTTAATTTTGCCTACATGCACAGAAGAGAAAATACCATTGTTTCTGCTGCTAGCTGCTTGACTGGCTGCCCAAATAAACAGGCAAGATAAAGTGACCCTGGGCATCTCTGCTGAGTCGTGGCCAAGGCTTGATTGAGCAAATGAACCTTCAGACAGAGAAAAGAAAGGGCCAGGGATTTGCTCTGTGTTGGCCATCCTCCCTCCAAATGCTGCTGGCATCCAAGGGAGCAGGTGCTTGGACACCTTTCCCATTAAGCAAGGCCCTGTTGGGGAGCAAGTGTCCCCATAGGTACCCTCCTGTGGTGGACTGGGCATGCAGGCAGAGAACCAGGCCCTCATCTGGGAGGTCATAGCACAGATGAGTTGGCATCTTCCTGGCAGGAATGAGAAGGGTTTCTCTGTGGGAGGTTCCCCTCGTCTGGCCTCTGGGACTACAACTTGTCCACCCGCCCCTTCCTCTGCTCATGGCATAGATGGCAAAGTCCTGGTGTGGGTGGCCATGCTGAGGAAGATATGCTCAGACTGTGCTGTTATCGGCCTACAATAGTACAGAATCATAGAATCATTAAGGTTGGAAAGACCATTAAGATCATCTAGTCTGACCACCGTAGACCACATCCCTCAGTGCTACATCCACATGGTTCTTGAACACCTCCAGGGATGATGACTCCACCACCTCCCTGGGCAGCCTGTGCCAGTGCATCAATATAACACATTCCAATGCTCCTTCTAAGAATTTTTTTTCCTAATATCCACCCTGAATCTATCTCACCCCTCCAGCTCTTCTCACCGTCTCTCTGCTGATCTCCTCCTTCCTTCCTTGTCCTCTCCTGTCTCTCCCTATCATTTAACCTCATCTTCTCTCTACTGCTGCAGGGCTGTGCTTTAAAGCAATCTGTTAAAGCGACTTGCTGGAGAAGCCAGCTGGAAGCGAGGGCCTGTTGTGCTGAAAACAAAAGGAGCTGTGGTGGAGGACAGTGAAGGAAAAGCTGCCCTGTGCCGAGCAGCTCCTCACCATAGAACAGCCAGCCACCCTGCCACAGCTATTTATGAAATGGGATCTGGCAGTTCAGTTTCATTGTACAAAGCCACTAGCAAAGACCCAGTGTGTGCCTTCAGGTCCTCTTGCTCTTTCAGTGCATCTGCTGTGCCTTGCTTGGGCAGTGGGGCTGGATCCAGACAGGGAATCCTGATGACCACGGTATAATTGATAACACAGTGATGCTGTACAAGTAAGTTGATATAGATAAATGCTTAATATTAAAAAAGGCAACGTCATATCAATCTTCACCTAAGTGCTTTGAGGTCGTCGAGTAGAACATTTGATATAAATGCAAAATAATTATTATTTTGCAACAATTATTCATTTCCTTTTATTATACTCACACGCACCAAGGAGTACGTTCCCATTGCCAAGCATTTGTGAATAATCTCTGGAGAGGGGTTTGTCTGATGTGTTTATTCAGTGTAAATAAGTTAAATGTTGGGGCATGAATGGTTCTCCTAATTGAATTTATTCTTGTAAATTTAATGTCATTCTAGCCAAATGTGCCATCGAAAATGTGCATTATTTTGTTCATCTGCATGGTCACCATTGAAATTCAGAGAACGCATCTAAAATCCTAGTGCATGGCTGGAGGAAACGGCCTTTCCAGCAACCCAGGGAAATGTGGTGTGGAATTTCAATCCAGAGTGAGTACATGGATTCCTTTAGTAGAGGGATCACTGACTGCGATGTAAGGCCGGAGGTTGCCCATTGTGAGAGAAAGTACAGTTTCTTAATTCTTCCTAGTTCTCCCTTTGTGGCTCACAGTCCCTGTGCTTGTTCTCTGCTCAGAGAGGATTGCTAAAGCGAAGAGGAAGGGACCGAGGAAAATCTGTAGGTTTTTCTGTAACTGTGCTTTATGTACGTGGTAAGAATGACATGTAGGCAAAACTCAGCACTACTCAGGAGTATTTTGTTCTAATTCAATCTGTTTTGTAGCCCTTCTGGAGACCTGACAGTAACGAATGAGCTGTTTGTGAGGACACTATTAAGTGACTTGGAAGTCTTGAGTGTGGGAGTGTCTTTTCATCTCTGAGTACTTGGAGGGTCTGTTAGGTTTCTTGAAGCTCTTCATTTGTGCCTCAGGCCACAGCAGGCTGTGTGTCTGCCACAAACCTGTTGTGATCTTCTGAGCCTGTTGCCTGGCAGTTCAATGGGGTGGCTGGGAGGTGAAGGAAGCTCACATGAAGGAAAACGAAGCAAAGCACAGCACATCATTATGTCACCACCCGTGTTCTGAGTTGGGTACGCAGTTTTGGTTTCTATGGCTCCAGTGCATTTTATACAGCAGAGCTGAAAAGGCTCCGAGCAGGGTGGCAAGGATGGACAGAGGTGTGGGGTGGACTGAATTTGGGAAATGACTGATGGAGGCTGTACTCCCCTGCCTGGAAGAGATACGTGAGGAGTGGAATTTATGAAATCATGAGTGCTGTGGAGGAAGGAGAACAAGGAATGACTCTTCTTGGGATGGAGGTCCTGAGGAGAGCAGGGGAGGTGGCTCCATGGCTCCATACCCAGGAACATTGCTGAGCTGTGAAAGCCTGTGGGACCTGAGTGCAACGAGACAGCGCAGGGGGAAAACTCCACTGTGAAGCATGAAACTTGGGAATGCCAAGTGGAACTCAGGACACCTCTAAGGCAAATGTGGCTGGGAGAGTAATCTGAGGGAATCCCTCAGTTTGCCTGTCCTGTTCTGTGCTGCTGTTTGGAGGCAGGCAGTTCAAACAGATGAACCTCTGGTCTTACACAGTGTAGCCATTACTGCACGTTCATGTCCACTGCTCAAAATACATCCTTTGGCAGGCAGTTCAGCTTTAGGAACACTAAACTTTACGGAGTTCTGTAACTATTAACCGCTTTATCTTCATGCCATTAAGTATCATTAGGTCCCTACTATGGGTTTCACAAAACCTAGATGAGCCAAGTGGGAGAAATAATTGCAGCCCATATGCCTGAAATCATCCATCCCACTAAGGACTGCAATTCAGCTCATGAGCTGTAATCACATCAATTAACCTTTGTTCCATTTAACATTAGGAGGGCCATAGAATAACAGCGCTCATAATTAACCTCCTGAAAAGGGATGCATCCAAAACAAAGAGAGGTGCCTGTGTCTGTCAGGCCTGTGAAAAAGCAGGGCCAGAAGTGAGGGTTAGGAAGCAAAAGGAATTGAGGGGTTAATGTCCCCTGAGCTCTGCTGCTGCATTATGAGGGGAAGAGTTGCTGGGATCCTCTTGGGATGAAGAGCCACCCCAATGGGTGCAATGCCAGGGAAAGAGGGACCCAGAACAGGGTTTTAGGGTCTGTGTGGAGGTGAATAAAGGAAGCTCCCTCTCCAGTAAGCCTGTCTGCATCGCACTCGAGCCCTGTGAAGAGCCATGGGTTGTGTGGGAGGGGGTATCTGCTGCCCTGTCAGAGAGCTGGAGCTGGCCTTGGGGAGAGAAAAACATGCAGCAGTTGTTTAGGAGAAGATTCACTGAGCAGCATTGGGAAAGTAATTGAGCTAAACTGAATGTAATTGGAAAATAATCATGGTGAGCAGCAGTTTAACACATTTTATTGTAATTTGACCAGAAGTTGCTTTATGAGTTTGTGTTTGGCTCCATCTCGGGACTTGTGGTACACTGCCTACAGCACAGACAAAACACTTTTTCTGCAGCTGGCAGTGAAGCCAGAAGCAGATCCCACTCCCTCACCCTCTCTGCCACCTTTGCCTCTGTGCACTGCACTGGGGCAGAAGGAATGAGGTGTCCCATTCCCCCAGTGATGTCTCAGAAGGACAGTGGCACTGCAGCAGGAGGAGGTGGCTGCTGGCAGAAGGGGCTGAGACCGGGAGAACCCACCTGTGCTGAATGTTTGTCAACGGTGTTTTCTGTCCATGCTTCCCCTTGTTGTTCTGCTCCAAAGCTGCTTATGCAAAGCGTTCGATAAATACCCCCTGAAACGTGGAAGAGATGAACAAGGTAATGTGAAGAATAATGAAATGTCCCTCAGCCTCCGGGGAAACAGTATTGACCAGCCATGGAGAGAGCTCGTAATGAGGCCCACTTTAGCCAGAGAGAACAGTAATAGCCTCCCTTTCCGCAGCCCCCCTTACCTCCCCCGTAAATTGTGTTTGCTCAAGAAAATGATTTGTTCAGGAAAGGAGCAAGGGAGCGAGTGCTGACTGGAGAAGCAGTGTGGAGGGAAGGAGAAGTGCCGTGGGGACAGTCACAGGCCAGATACAGCTCCCCAGGGTCGGGTGCTGTTTCAGACAAGATCTGCTGTGACAAAATTCTCCTCTGGGTCCTGTTGGCCCAGGATGACTGGGAAGGAGGTTTTGGGATTGCAGAAGCCGGAGATGGCAGCAGGGTGGATCCTGTGTCTCATGAGTGCAGCCCCCCATCCCAAATGTGCTTGCCCCTTGCCTCACCCAGACCTCTCCATTCACACCTCAGTTCTTTGCACTGACAGTGAGATCTCTGCCAGTCCCACTGACAGTTATCCCAGCTCCTTGCCCCCTCACCCTTTTTATTTTTACACCTCTGCCTTTTGCTGTCAGAACTTCCTTTGCCTACTTCCTCCTTAAGCAGCATCCCACCTGGAATGGGATTCATTAAGATGCAGTTCCCTTTCCTTTGGTCCAGCAACCAAAGTGGCCAGAACATCTTAAATTGAACTGGGGCTCTGGTCATGCCATGGAGATAGCATTTCCCATGCCACAGCTTCCAACCTTCACCTTTCTGGTTCCCCAGAGTTAAGCAACACCAGCCCTTTTAGATCCTCTGCTGTGAATTATCAGCCTAACTGTTCCTTCTGGCAGGAGCTTCAAAGGCCAAGTGGGACAACTGGGATCTTTTGAACCCTGACAGCTTGGGATGCCCAAGTGCTTCCAACTGTAGATGGAACTCTTGGGACTTTTAGGATCCCTATATTTTAGCAGGGGGCTCGATAGGCCTGGAAAAGCTAACAGAAACTCTCCAAGGCATGTCAGAAAACTTGAAGTCCTGAGAGACTTGATTAGGATTCACTTGCTTCTCATCTTCTTCAAATGGATGAGGGCAGAATGTGTGTGCCATGGACTAGGAGAAGTTGAGGAGAAGAGAAATGAAAGAACCTTGATGGAGACAGAATGATGAAGATTATCTACTACTTTGGATGCTTTGAGAAAAAAGCTTAGAAGAGAAAAGCTAAAGCTTGAATGACATTTTGGATAGGACCAAAGGCTGAAAATCAATTTCCCATCCCTTTGGGTAACATCCTTTAAAACTCCTCACTGACCCTGACTGGAGTCAGATGTCTTGCTGTCCCTCTGTCCTTCCTAATTAAGGGGAGAAAGATATTTTCAGTAGACCCTGATATGGAGTTTCATGGGTCATAATCAGTAGTGTTAGTTCATGCCCTAGCTGCTCCAGCAATCCCAGACAGAAACATGGAGTATTAAATGCAGCAGCTCTTTGGAGACTGGATGTTTACCCGACTGACATTATCCATTGGAGTTCCCCATATGGTTTTCCCCATAAAAACAAGAAAACAAGAAAATATCCCAGAAGAAATAATTATCTGCAGTGTCAACAATTAGGATAAAATCTTTGTTTTTAGACACTTTTCTTCCCTTTGCTTCAGGTTGAGCTCGTTACTTTCCCCAGCTAATTAGCATGCAGCCCACAGGTTACACAGCATCAGCTAAATATAAACCATCTTTTTATTTTTTCCTTTTGTTTGAGGACTGTTGACAGAGCTTTTTGTTCACATGAAAGGTAGAGGATTAGCCATGTGAGGTTCATCCCTCAAGTCTGTCTCCTGTCACCAGAGAAGGTGGGCTTCATCCATTAACCCAGCACACGTACAAGGCAACGCATTGGACAAGGTTTTGCATAGGACAATATCAGGCCAGACTCAGGGGACAGAGATTCTAGGCTCTGATTTGGCCACAGTCTAAGCAATGAGGACAAGAACTCATCTCTTGTCAGTCCTTGCATTTCTTCTCTGCTGTTGCATGTCTGGAGTAGTTGTCTCCTTCCAATGTGCTTTGTATTCTCTATGCAGTCCTCAGGGAACAATCCTGCTTGGGAAGTGGAGTGGCTGAGGTCACAGAAGGATTTGATCCCCAGCCATCAACCTTTAGGTATAACCAGCTTATGCTTGTAAATTCCTCTGAGATTTCCTAATAAATGAGCTTCCAGCAGACGTGGGGGCAATGATACGTGTCCTCTCCATGTGCTTTCCAGGCTTCTACTAACAGAGTTGGCCACTGTATCTGGCTTTCCTGCCAGTTTGTAATGCTTTCGGAATGATGACATTCCAGGCTGAGGAAGGATGAACACAGCCTCTATGTTAATTTCTCATCATTTGGTGCCCCCTGTGTCTTTTTCATACCCATTAGGAGGACAGGGTGACATTAAGGGAGCCTCTGACTGCATTTCAAAGCCTAAGAGACCCCTTCTTGGCTGAACTGTAGCTGACATTTCACCCACCCTGGGCTTTAATGCACAGCAAAGACCCTCTGGGCATGATACACAACCGTTTTATAGAGCACTGAAACAGAGCTTTCTCCAGCTGGGATAATAAAGGAAGGGATTTCTTTTTGATGGCTCCTGTTGGAACACATTATGAAGCCCTTTGTGAGAGGCTTTACAGACTGCCTTTAAAGTGAATTCAAATGGAGTGAGACTTGGCAGAGACTGAAGGGAAGAAGAAGGTAGGGGTGTGTGGAGAACCTCCAGACCAAGGGAAACCATCCCTGGAGCACAAAGAAAGACATCAGCAGGATTAGATTTCCTTTGTCCTCCCAACCTGTAAGGCAGGTGGCAGAGCTTTGCTTCCCAGTGAGCACAGAAGTCTGCTTGGTAAGGTCTCTTCCACATGTTCAAGTCTTCTCCAAAAGGAAGAAATAAAAGCTAGTCTGGAAAGGAAGTACAAGAGTGACTGAGCCTGCCTTAGCCTTGGGAGAAGGAGGAATTAAGGGAATATTGTTTGGGGATCTTTGTGCTATATCAGCAAAGCCTTCTGGTTCAGTACAGGTCTGGTGTCATCTCTGGGCTTTCCAACAGCAACACAACATCACTTTTATGAAACCCAAAATAGAATGAAGCTAGAAAGCTTATAGCTTGACTGCCAGCATGACTCTGCTTTAAACCTGTTCCCATTGCTGCACTAGAGACATTAGCTTCCAAACCTTGATTCCTCTGTGCCTGCTCCAAAGTTGATCCATATGTTAACTGTGCAAGCCGGGGTATTCAAAGCTGGAAATATGCCTCAGGCTGTTTTAATGTTTCAACTAAAGCAGGCCATTCATTCCTGAAGAGAAGATTAGGGGAAGAATAAACACCACTGTTTTGACCACACAGAACAGAATTCTGGGAGCTGAGTGTCTGGGAAATGCAAGCTTGCGTGTTGGAGGGAGGATTCAAGGTTTGTAAAATACCACCCTGCCTAGCTAAAGCTGCCCTAGTGAAAAGATGTGTGTGCAGTTTGAACGCTCCCCAGCCCATGTATATTCCATAGGGACCATCTGCAACCAGGCTGCTCTCTTCCCCAAAGCTTGCTCTATCATCCCACAGCTCCTACAGTCCAGTTTGGCATTGTATCTACAGAGGAAGTTTTGTGCAACTCTTACACTGCCATATCATGATGGAGTTTTCAGCCCACAGAGCACTCTGCAGCACTACTGCTGAAAGATCTCTGCCCTCTGAGGGATGGTGCTCCCTCTTTGAGAGCTGCACATAAGGGAAAGATGGGAAAGAGCTCTTTGGTGTCAGCAGACAGGATGTGTGAGGTATGGTGCTCACTGGGAAAAACTCATTTTTCCTCTTGTGAGGAACAAGCCTTATTTGTGCTGTCCCTTATACCCACATGAACTGGTGATTTGGACACATAAAGTCCCATGTAAACCCTGAAAAATCAGACTTTAAGATCATTGCAAACCTAGCTTGCCAAATTAATGAGGATTTTGAATAAATTTGGCTTTGTTTCTGCCCCTCAGTTCCTCAGTTATGAAGATAATAAAAACACCTAATTCAGCTGGGAAGCTGCTGCTGAACAACTCATTAATACCTGTGGCACTCGAATGCTATCATGAGCAGAGCTTAGAAAAGGCTTTGAGGAAACCCATCAGGGTTTAGCTGAAATACAGCAAATAAGATATGGAGCTGCACTTGGAAAGATGTGGATAAAACAGAATCGGGTTGAACCCCTCCATCTTGTGTGCTGGATGACACCCAAAATATCACCAGGGAAGAAATCAGAGGGTGGAATCTACCATGGGCAGAAGGATCCAACCAAGGTCAGAGACAAGGTCACTGTGCTGCTGGCCTCACTGGACACCCATACCCTGGGTGTTAGACTAAGAGCAGTCTGCTTGTGCTGCCATTCTGAATACAACTTGCTCCTGAGGGGAGAAGTAGTATGCGTTAAATATTAAGTAGCATTTGGCACTCCCGAGAAATTTCAGCTTGACTGTAAAAACAGTTAACTGCCAAGTATTATCTGCAAAACGGTAGTCACAACAACAGAGTGGATTATATGTGTGTACACGCAGTAAGAGGCAAAGTCATCCCTAGAGTTCTGCTTCTCACATGGGCTCCTTTCTTCTTTTCTGATAGGCTGTTTTCCCAGCCCCAAAAACTCTTTGGCTTTGCCTTGGTGAGTCACTGAATGCTTTAACTTCAAATATTGTTACATCAAAAGGGGCATGAGTTTCAGATATACAGAAGAATGGTTTGGTTAGCACAGGTTGGTCCTACTATCATAGCATCACAGAATCATTTGAGTTGGAAGGGATCCCTAAAGACCATCCGGTCCAACACCCCTGTGATTAACAGGGACACCTTCAGCTCCATCAGGGTGCTCAGAGCCCCGTCCAGCCTGACCTTGAGTGTCTCCAGGGTTGGGGCATCCACCACCTGTCAGGACAACCACCTTTACTTCTCCAGCTGCTGGGCAATTCAAAGTATCTGACATACTTCATCACAATACACAGTGGTAATATGAGCTCCCTCTGTCCCATAGAAATATTAAATATATCAAAGAGATCAAAGTGATCACAATGATGGAAATAATACATTGGGAAGGTTGGTTGGAGGTGACCCACGTCCTTTGGTAATCTAAGTGTCAGAGCCCAAGGAAATCCAACTTCTCCCTTGATAGATAACTAGGAGCAGACATCTAACACAGATATAACACTGAATGCAGGACAGAGATATACAGCAATGCCTTACACCTCCACAGAGGTTGGGAGCAGGCTCGGGAGTGATCAGCCCACCAACTTTAGCCAGCTGCTGGCTGTGGACTTTACCTCCTTCCACAGGGTGTTTGGATGGAAAATGGCACATTGCCACCAGGCATGGGGAAAGATGCTGCAGCTCCTTCCCTGCTGCGTTCCTCTCCTGCCTTGCTTCTGAATCTGTCCCTCTGGAGGGAGGGGAAAGGGGACGACATGCCAGCAGGCAGGGCTGGGTGATAGCAGCCTGTTTGTAACCCTCGATAAATGCCACAGTGCAGCCAGCGTGAAATGAAGAAATATTGCTCCTGGTAAATATTTATTTTATATCAGAAATTAGCATACCAAATGTAATTAAAAACAACTTTATGTGCACATTCTAGCCCCCCCCCCCCCATCCCAGTCTGTCAAATGACATCTTGGAATAACGAGTCATAAAGAATGTGGCCTAATTAGCAAGCATCCCAGCCTACTGTTGCATTTTGATAATTACCCTGCAATGAGCATCTGAAATTGGGATTTCATTCCCCCTCTGCCCTACTCCAGCTCCATCCCTGAGCTGCTTGGGAACGGCCGACAAGCAGTGAGCCTGCTGCCTCTGTGCATCAGGGTGTGCATGAAATAAAACATTGCTGTAAAGAGGGCTTCTAAAGCCTGCAATCAGTTAGAAATGACCCTTCAGGATCAAGAAAAAATAAAGAAAAGAAAAAAAAAGAAAAAAACAGATGGTGTCTTGTGAGAGTCTTTCTCTCTTTGTAGCTTGAGTGAAAGCAATGCTGCCTTCTCTATCCCTGTGCAGGCTCCCCCCATCAGCTGCGGAAACTGAGATTCAGGGCAACAAGAGGCATCTTTTCTCACTGCTGCAGTGACGCTGCTGCCCTGCCTCATCCTTGCAGGTCCCTCCCTGCCAACACGAAGCCAACAGCTCATTCCCCACCTTGGACAACTCCCACCCGATGAAATTCTGCTGTCTCACAGACAGTGAGAGGATGAGGTGCTCAGAGGGCTTGGTTTGTCTGGCTTGATTTAGACATTGACTGCAGCGTGAAGCAAATTACGTCATGGAAAAGGCCGTTTTCTTCACTGACTAAGCAGAGACCCTAGGGTGTCTTAGTCAAATAGAGAAAAAAAGTAGTGAAATGAATCCCATTCTGAGATTTTTCTTTCCCACAAATAAGGGCTAACAAAGACAAAGCTGAGGCAAGGAGCAGCTAGTATTAAGGAACAACAGAATTAGCTGTAATGGGAAGCATTTCCCAAGAGGCCCTTCAAAATGAAGCTTTTCATCAGCACATGAGAGAGGCATTGGCTTTGTCTGGCTGCGTCTGGAATGTTTCAGTGAGAGGAAGGAGGGGAGGAAGAGCTGGGGTTTTGGAAAGAGCACCAGAACGAAGAGCTGTACTCTCTGAGATCCATGGAAATCCAGAAGTGGTGCTGAGGGACCCAGGCTCCAAGTAGCCTCTGTGTGGGTGTTGGTGGTGCTGACTTCATGGAGAGCATCTCCTCTGTTTTGTAGAGGGCAGGGAGGATCTCCGTGCTGACATCACAAATTCAGCAGCCCCAGGCTCTGGTTTCCTAATTGCTGTGCACGGCTGAATCCTCCCAGGGATCCAACAAGGAGGGCTACTAAAGATGAAGGAGGCTGGCATTGCGCTTAAGTCATTAGGGAGATCCTTGAGGAGCTGGAGAGATGAAGAGGGAGAAGGAGGGTGAGGTGGTAGGACAGGTGGGAGCAAAGTAGAAAGGAGGGATTGAAGGGAAGTGTGGGCAAAATGGGATAGAAACAGGTGACACTATCTGAGAGGAAGACAAAGAGAAAGGAAGAGGGGAGAGAAGAGAGTGTGGGAGAGGGAGGTGGGTTGTGGTTGAGGAAGAGAACTTGAGGAGATCTGTGTTGTCTCTACAACATGTGGGAAGTGTGGGAAGGGGATTCTCACAGAAAGGGCACCACGGAGCAGGAGGATGCAGAACAGAAGTGCTGCAGTGGCCGGCTCATGGCAGGAGGACAAGGGCACTGCATGGGCATTACTCCCTGCAACTTCTGATTGGAAATGATTGGCTTCTTTCTTTGGAAACACTTACTGGTTTGAGAATAAAGCCTCTGTTCTAGGCACTTTTTTAGGGTAGCAGATTGTTGTTTCTGTCAAGTGTAATGTTTGGTAGATGGAAAAAAATAACAAATATGTACAACAATGATACGCTTTCTTTTCTTTCTCTTTTTCCATGTGGGATGTAAAGAGAAAAATAGAAAATGATGTGTCTGAATGCGTGAAATATTTTTGTGGATTATTTTGAAGAAAGTGATTTTTTTTTTTTGTGTGGTTACAGAGCAAAAGAGAAAAAAGACTGCTCCAATAAATTCTAGATGATCTTGGCAGTCTTTTCCAACATTAATGATTCGATGATTCTGAATAGCCATAGGGCAGTATCCTCACTCCTGCTACTTCACTGCTATTTTGCAGTAGGGGAAACAGAGGCACAGGGCTGCCTCCTGAGGGTGGGGAGATGGGAAGGGGCTGTGTTAACCTTTGTGGCCATGACTAGTTACCCTATAAACATCCGCCTCCTTCCAGCCTAAATGTCTGTGTGCTCTCTCCCTGCTGTATGCAGTGTGTGTGCCCCACACCTGCTCCATCTCAGTGCCAGCTCACGGTGATAGGCACATTGGATAAGAGCTGTGCACAAAGGGCATTTCTGCAAATGGGGAGGCTGGGGAGGAGTGGGAAGGAGGTTATTTAATTGCTGAAACTTGGGACATCTTCCAACAAAGACTTTTTCAAACAGGGGATGCATCAAAACTAATTGCTGTGCAGGCTGGCCAGCTCCTTAATTAGGAAGTGTTTTAAAGCCCCTAACATCTCCCTCCTGATGAAACTGCCGTGCAGCACCAAGGGAACCTGCTGCCCTCAGCACTTTGTCCCTGCGCCAAGACCATGGCAGCAGCATGGGGTCCTCAGTGTGCAGGCAGGTGCCCCACCTTCCATCCCTTTCCCACCTGGAATCAGTGTCTGGACTCCTGCTCAGCGAGGACATGAGAGGTTGTTGTAGATTCTATCCTGGTGTTGGGCAAAGGGAGGAAATGCTCCCTGGCTTTTTCTGGCCTGGAAGTGCTGCTGTGTCAGCTCTGCTGTCTGAGCTGGTCTAGGCTGTGCTACCGCCATGGGAGCCAGCAGAAACAGAATTCCCCAGTGCAGCCTCCTGTCTCTGGATATGTCCCTCCTCTCCCTTTCCCTGCTGCCCTCTTGCTATTTCCCACTTGGGCACCTCCACAAACATCTTAATTTCATGCCTGCTTGTCAGGGCTGCTTTGTGAAACATCTGAATGACATTAGCACAGTTTAAGAATGTGACAGACTGAGGAGCAGCAGCCTCCTGTGATCACCTCTTCCAGATGGCTGAGTGACAAATCTCACTCCTGAGACCTTCACGGAGAGGTGTGACAGGAGGACCCCCTGAGAGCACCATCCCTATGCACAGCCCAGCTCTCAGACTCTGCCGGGACAGGCAGCGCTCATCCAGATGGAAGATGTAGCAGATGCTGTGCTCTTCAGGGACCCCAGAGAGCATTCCCCCTCCCTCTGACTTGTTGCTGTCTCATCTCAATTATGTGCACAGCCATCGGCAGCTCGGACAGACCCTGAGCTTGCTCCCCTCACCAGGGTGGTTCTCCTTCTCATTGCCTTCAGGTGGCATTTGCACTCATAGACAAATTTCAAATCCCAAACCATAACAGGATATTTTGGAGAGGAAACTCTGCATTCACTCATGCAGTGGAAGACAAACATCGCTGGGGGCAAGCTGAGAATGAGTATTAGTTTAAAAGAAATGCTGCCCAGAACGGTGAAGCCCTGTGTTCAAGGTGACACTGCCAGCTGCCTGCATGCCTGCTGCCTTGCTGGGCACAGCTCTGCTTTCCATGCCGCTCCTCCTGAGTCGTACCCAGCTGCAGGGTCACCTACTGTAGTGTAAGAGGCTCCTGCTGCTTTTGCTGCTGGGAGCATAGAAATACACAGTAGGATCAGTGCTTACAGGGTCACACTGCAGTAAGTAAAGCTGGAAGTTCCTGGAGGAGCACAAGTGGGGAGTATGACTGAGCGAGGACAGGGCAGCAGGTGTGGGGAAGGAAGGGAAATGGAATACTGGGGAGAGAGATTTAATGATCACCTACAGCTGGAGTTTTGTGCCTCCTTTGCAGCAGAGCACTGTTAGAATGCTGCTAGTAAACAACCTGTATTAAAAAGCTTTCTTTCATATCTGCAATTCAAAGCCAGTTTCCCATCCTAGCTCAGGATCTGGATCCTGGGGTGGTTATGACCTTTCTTGTGCTGTAGGAGGTAAGTGCATCCTGCGTCTGTGGGACACAGAAGATCCAAGACACAGGGTAAATATGGAGAAGGTATTTTCTACTGTGTTCTCAGTGTTTTCCTAATACTTTGGTTACAGGCATGTGGATGTTGGTAAATGCCTTCTCCTTTCCTAACTTCTTCCTTGCCCTTAGCTTCTGTTCCCATGCTCAGAGGGTGTAAACAGAAAACAGGGCTTGGGAAATAAGGCATTTCACATGTCCCTACATCCTGCTTCAGGTCACCAAAAAATGAATCAGGAGGTCTTGAGATGAGATCAGCTGGAGCAGCAAACCCCAGTATCATACTCTGGGCCCATCCCAGGCTCCTGCCTGATTTGAGGACACCCAAGGGGCAGAAGTAGGGCCATGGCTTACAGCACTTTTGCTGCTAGCTCACTTGGCTGGTGTGGACAGGGAGCTGAGAAGTTCACAGGTTCAAGGAGTAGAGATCTGACCATCTGTGTTGTATCAACCCTGAGGTGAAGGCTCCTTTTCTCCCCAAGTCAGAAGCTGAAGTTATGGCAATAGGTCTGGGAGTCAGCAGTAAAAGGTAGCAGCTGATCAGAAAACAAAACAGAGTGCCTTGGGGGAGAAATCAAACCCAGCTTTTAGTGATCTCACATAAAATAGTAGCATCCTGATGGTTAAATAATTGTATTTGTAGAACACCTAGGCTTCAATGCACCGTCAGAAGGTTTTCTGATGGTGTTCTGTGAATAAATTTGTCATCTGTGCAGCTACTGCTTTCCATTTAGTGAGGTGTTTGCCTCTGGTGCAGGTGACTAACAAGTGACCTGGCCTGATTCAGTTCCTCTGAGAGACTGTGGGATGAGGAATCATCTGTTTCCACAGGCAGATGGTGTGTCCATTGCCTGCACTCACGGTCTCCATCCCCCACAGGAAAGTGACAGGAGGGCCTCAGGAAGGCAGCAGTGGAGTCTTGAGGAAACGGTGCATTTCTCAGCATTTTTAATCTCCGTATTATGGTAATGGGGCAGCTAACTGACTGTGTTGTTAAAATGGGAGTTGACAGCAGAGCTGCAGTTTCTTCTGAGATATCTTGTAGTAAACAGCTTGGTAAAGGGCAGTAAGAGCTGATGTTCTGCCTCAAACCTGCATTAATGGGAATCTGAAGTGCAAGGGAATAAAGGGAAACTGAATTTATGGGGATGAGTTCATCAATTGGCCCTGGATAAATAAAGCATTTCTTGACCTAGAAAGGGAATGGTAAGAGAGGTCACACTGCAAATGATGAAGACAAGGCATGGAAAGTTCAGCTGCTATGGGAATACAAGAGCCTGGTGCCCTAGCTGCAACACACAGCACCGGTGTTGTACTGGCTGCTGTTTCTGTACTGTCTGCTGTACTGCCTGCTAAGTGGCCCAGCATGTTGGCCTAGCATTTGTCCTTTATGGATTTCACTTGGATTTTCCAAATGTTTGGGAACTTGCTTCCTTCTCTTCACGTGATCTTCCAGCTCTGTCTGTACCCTCTCCCATCCCACGTTTCCTCAGTTTAATATAAGACCATTCCAGCAAAGCACAGTACAATGACAAATGCTCGTGGCCTTTGGTTTGCTCTCATATCTTCACTTTGACAGTTATTGGCACTGAGCTGTATCTTTGAGAAGGGACAAAGGGATCTCTATCACCTTCCTAGCAATTAAGTTGCAGAGGATAAGAAGTAAGAAAGTGACAGGGCTATGAACCTATCTTCCATCCCTATGAACACCTCTTTCCTGCACCGTTAAATAGGAAGGGAAATACCTTTCTCCACTTACTGTACTGAGATGAGTGGGAAAAGAGGAGGCAAATGGTGAACTGCTGAGGTCCTAGTACCTCTCTGAAATCCCTGAGGAGCTGCGATTTGATTGCCTGATGGCTTCTGAGGAAAACCCCTGTGTAGTCCCTGGTGAAGTTTCCCACTCTTGCTCTGCCAGACACTTAGACCACTCATTTCTCCCTTTGAAAAACAGAAAAAGGTCTCTCATTTTGAAACTTTTTTTTTTTTTGTAAAAGTCATTGTCAAGTACATCTGTGTAATGTAAAAAAGGCCCATTGAATGTCAAGGTCTTGGTCAGCAGCTATTTCCTCCATTAAGCAGGTGGATGTGAGGAAATGAGGGAGAACATTGATTATTATTTTTTTTTTTTCAAAATTTTTTTTACTATGATCCATTACAGATTGTGTGGGTATTGAAATATGCATCTGGTTTTGACATGTGGCAGAGAGGAAGCTGGACTCTGGAGAGACTGCTGTTATGAGGAGGTAGAGACTTGTTCTGCTTCTGGGATGGAAAAGGGAGGGTAAGAACTCCCTTTAAGGAGTTGGATTTGATGATTCTTATGGGTCCATTCTAACTCAGGTTAGTCTGTGATGCATAAGACTCAGCTGTGAGCAGATATGGATGGGGTTGCCCAGCTTCTCCACCTATGTGCTGGCACTGGGGAAAAGATGTACATAGCTCATTTGTGAGAAAAGCTGGGGACTGTGCTTAGGTGTGAATGCCTGATGAAAAGGCAATATTTATAGAGGAGTCCATGGAAGCCTAAAACCTGAAAGGTGCTTTTTACAGGCTGGATTGGGGAAATACTGTCTGTCTGGAGTGATTAGCTGAGAGTGAGGTGTTTAGCGTGAAGGCTTTTATCTAGCTGCACGTAGCACCCTCAGGTAACAAGAGACAAATTTACAGGCCTGCAAAAATCCTTTGCTGTCTGTGCTCTGCATACGCTGGAAAGGAAATAGATCTGAGGGGATTAAATGGAATGCCCAACAAGGTTTGTGGACTAATGGATATCTCACAGCCTCCCTTATTCGCAGCTTCTTGAGAGAATTCGCACTGTGATTTGGAGCAAGTTCAGCTCCTCAAGGCAATGTAATACTGCAAACCAAGCTGTGCTGATTGCACAGCACGTGCTAAGCTGTGGAACTCCTTGCCACAAGGAATTATCCTGCTAATGGTGAGGATAACTAGGCAAAGCTTGATGACATGTGTGGTTATACAAAAAAAGTCTGTACAGAAATACAGTCTTGTGATTCATGCCATGAGGAGTTTCTCTTCTGGCTATTAGTCTTGGAGGCCTTTCCCTGCTATTTACAGGGTGCTGAACAAATGCGTCTTTGCTGTAGGCGTGTTTCTGTTTGTACTCATTTTCATAGCAGGAGAGTAGAGAGAGGTGGCAAATGTCCCATCTATGGGACACTGGCTGAGTGATGTACCCTGAACCAGAGAAGTGGGCTTGATTTGATGTAGGTAACAGGAGTCTATGCATTTCCCTACCCACAGAGTAACAGTGAATCCATCTTGAAGTTCAGGTCTCTCACCCAGCCCAACTGTTCTTTGGGAGAATTCATGACCTTCTGAAGAAGTGCTGACAGCCAAGAGCATGTCCTACTCTTCTCTTGGGAGACTGCCCTTGTCCATCCCTACCTCTATCCCAGTTCCTCAGTCCAACCTGTGTGCTTCTCAAACATGGCCCACCTGCCACAGACTGCTTCCTGCCTCCTTCATGACAATATCATGGTGGCTCCTGGTGTGAGCTGGGCTCCTGCCCTTCCACAGTGTGTCATCTGTGTCCCTGCCTTGTCTTCTGGCCGCTCATAAGATGCCTTTTCTGGGAGAGGCTCTGGGCTACCTCCATTTACGCAGTCTAATGCTAACAAGTGTTTCTGAGACTTCCCCTTGCAAGTCACTGGCAGCCCCACTCCGTTTGGAGTCAGCCTCTAATTTTAGCATCACAGCAACTCTTTGCAGAAGGTCAGCAGAGTCCCTGCCCTGTCAGAGAAATTACTCCCTTGGCAGTGTGCCGATATGTTGCAGTCATGCAAGCTAACCTTCTCTGAACAAAGCAGCCTTCATCAGGCAGCAGGGATGTCGTGATTTGGGGTTGTTAGGCTGGCATGGCAGAGCTCACACATGGATCTGTGATGGGACCAGTGCTGCCCTCCCGGCTGCCTGCAGCTCCCTTCTCCCTGCTCTGTGGCTCTGCTTCCAGAGCAGCTCCATGAACAGCCCTGGGGTGTGCTGTCTGAACTCTGTCTCTCTCTTCCCCTTTATCAATCTGTAGAGAAACCTTTCAGACCCTGGATGGTCTTAAGCTTGGCACTTCTCAGAAGATTTTTGTTCTGGATTTGCATTTCAGAAAGTTACTCAAGTACCTGGGAGAGCAGAGGTTCAGCAGGGCCTTCCCCTTGTTCCTCTGGGATCCGGATGTGCTTCCCTAAGCAGGATGATCCATGGCTCCTGAACTGTGGCTTCTCACAGCAATTGCCCCTGTTGTCTCTGAGCTGACTGACACCCTTTGTGAAGTGAGCTGCCTTTTGGTAGCTCCGCATGGATGGCATGACAGGGCTGCGCACTGAGGTTCTGCAGGAAGAAAGGAAGCCTATGAATTATTTAAGCACCTCTGTTTCTGATTAGCTTATGACTAACGTTCATTGCGCTAACCCCTGAGACGCTGAGTGTTGAAACTACTGGAGGAGATATAATGGGTTGAATTGCTTTCTAGGTAGCAAGGTACACAGAAAGCTTTTGTGGACTGGTGTTTGTTTTGCTTTTAAGTAGGCACACACCAGGAGAGAGCTCAGGAGTCTGCTTGGAGATTGGGAGTTCACAATGAGCCTGAATCATTTTTCAAGGGCAACAGGGAACAATGGGGAGTGAATACCACAGCAGCCATGGGAATTAGAAAGAAATCTTCTTTCTGATGCTGCTTTAAGGTTTTAAAAACCATAGAATTGCAAGGTTAGAGTGGGAGTGAAGATTGCGTTGAAACAGCCCATGGAATGAAGGGTGCATGAGCGATACCTGCACATTTCACACCGTGTTGGAAAATATAAAAAACAGTGTTGCTGGAGCTGAGAATTCAGAGGCCAAGTTACAGCAGGTTAATGAAAGCCTGGTGTGTGCTGACCTCTGTGCTCTACAGCCTGACTTGGGAACGCTTTCCTGCTGGGGAGGATGGAGCCTAGCTCCATGTGTCCTATCAGGATGTGGTAGTCCTAGGTAGGAGCCCAGCTACCAGCCCCCTCAAAAGTGAACAGATTAGCCCAGAGCCTGATAAGGCAGAGATTTAGTTAGCAGTTTTGTGTGAGATTCAGATATGTTACATTGCATTTTCCCAAGTGACTCCAGCATATTAGCAGCCCCCCTTGCTGGGTGGCAGATCTGAGTTTGGGCTATTAGGGACCTTGGTATTTTTTTTTTCCCTGATTCCCTTCTTGCTATGGGTCAGAGGAGCTGAAAACCATCAGCCTGTGTTTCTTTGTTCACGTGCACGGAACGAAGAAGTGCTTCTGGTTAAAGTCCCTCTGGATGTCTGTGCACTGGCTTATTAGTTACCTTAGTTATATTTTCTAAATGAGGATATGGTTCTTGATCACAAAACTTAAGCAGTAACAATAAAGGAAAATTCATTTGTCATTGTGTTATTCCACTATATCAGTGCCAGCTGTGCTGTGTTCCCAGTGGTGTGTGTTTCCTGCAGGCTTTTTCATCGGCTGAGCTCCTTTCAGGTAAGCCAGCTATTTAAGCTGCTTAGAACAAAAATTTTGGGCCCAGAAGGAACACAAAAATGTGCCCTGATGGGGACCTCAAACCAACTCCTGCAGCCTCCTTCAAAGCTAGCAGCTGGTTACAGGACCAAATCATAGAGATGACAGCCGTCACCTACATCTTCTGCCCTCTTCCCTCCTTGATGGTGGAATACCTTGACTGTGGGAACCAGAGCAAAGATTTCAGATCCCCATTTTGATTCATGAGATTCCAACTTCTGCTGGAAGCAAAGACAGCTTCAGAGCATCTCCCAAGGTCCTCCTAAGGGTACCATTCATTGGAAGCATCTTGCTGTGCAATGGTTGTGCTGGGCTGCTTGGTGCAGGTAAGAACAATGTTCCTTGCTCCATGCCTTATTTCCTCCAGTGCTGCCTCCTGCCACATCCCAGCCACATGCAGCTGCACCATGGCAGTAAGGGACCCCTGCCTGCCTGAGTCCTTAGGGGTGAAGCTGCTGTCACAGTGTCTTGGTGGCGGAATGAGAGAGGCCACTGCTAGGGACCATCTGTTCTCCCTCTGCCATAAGTCTGTCCTTGTGTAGTCTGAGTGCAAATGCCTCTTATTTAATAACAATGTCTTTAATTGAATAAAACTCAGAAGGCTGGTTGGATTCCAAAAGCAACGTCAGCTCCAGGCACTGCTTCCCCTCTCTGTTTTGACTTCTGGCTTCTTAAGCCCAAACATCGCTTAGATATTATCTTTTCCACATCTTCAGTTGACAGGAGTCATTAGGTTAAAGCAGTTCTGTGCTCAGTTCAAGGGACAGTGTGGCCTAGGAACTGCATAGATGAGGTCATCCTGTTTCAGGGGAAGAGGTTTTGGCTGTGTGGTTAGGAACTGTGCTATGCTGCCTGCTTTCCTCATCAGAGAACGGAACTCTGGGACCAGGAGAAAGGGTCTCCAAGGAAGAGTGTCTGCACATTCCTTGTGTGCATCCATCTGAACTTGTCTTCTTCTTGATGTTATCGCTGCCATCTGCTAGGAGAGGGAGCCTGTTGCGTTGTCGCTGACAATGTGCTGAGGAATCCCTGCTCCTGGAGTTTCTCATGCTGCTGGAACCCAGGCAGCTTCCTGACACCCAGCAGCAGCAAGGGATGTTAAGTCCTGGAAATATCCAGTACAGTCTTGGCAGATGAGATGGTGTGGATCAGGGCATGCACAAGTTGCAGAGTGTCCTGTCTGGGGATGCTGTGGATAATCCAGACCCCAGCAGTGCACCTCCTCCACGGATATGCTGTATTGCTGAGTGCCATGTACTGGGCAACCTTGATGTATACTTAATTGTTATTTCCAAACACAGACAGACAAGGGCAATCATTAGTGTAGAGACATTACCTCATCCATCCCAGCAGTATCCACTCCAGCTTCCTCCTTTCTGCCTGGCACCTCCTAGGTGCAGTCCTCTCCACAGGAGGATGGCCTGACTGCTTCATTCCTTTTCATTGTGCCCAGCTGCCAGTACCAGAAGCCACCTATTTTCTCCCAACATCGCTTTCAGGCTTGGGATTTCAGCAGTGAGATGCCGGGAGTGTTTCCCTTCCCTATAGCCAGGCTGCTGCTATTAGAGGCTGTCATGTGCCTGGGGTGATGCTTGACTGCAGAGTGCAGGGATCTGTAATCAGAGCCAATTGTTTCCATCACCTCATCCTTGCTGTAGTTACCTGGACATGGTCCCTAGCTGTTCCAACAAGAGCGGATGACATTTCCATTATGGCATCAGTTCTTGCTATGAGAGCTCTGTTTGTGATAGTTGTCCTCGCTATGCTTTTTGTGATGATCTTGGTTAAAGTGTTGCGTGGTTCATGAGATGCTGTCACAAATCTTGGCATCCTCCATACTTGTTTCCAGTGATATTCCAATTTTTAAAGCAGGTGTGGGGTCAAATCAGCCTTGCTCTATAATCATTGGCTGGGGGTTGTTTTATTTCCCTGAACACAGAGTACCCGATTCCTTCATGCATCATTTATATTCCCTACACCCTGGGAAATCTCTGGACATTTCTCTATTCCAGCCACGTATTCAGAAATGTTCATTTTCTTTCACATTCTCTTTATAAAAACAGAAACACTCTATCATTGCCAGTGACCCCGAGGATAGGTGGTTTTGTAGATTTCCCACAATCTCAGCAAATGCTTTGTCTGCAGATTTAACAGACACCGTTAGGCTATGCAGCAGATTATAAATTTCAGTCCTTATTATGATCAGTAAGCTGCCATTTTTTTCCAGATGTTCACTTGTCCAGCTTAGGGGACGGTTTTCCCAAGCCTGCAGGATCCCCTCTTTTCCCCAGCCAGATGGACGTGCTTTATCCTTTCTCTTTCCCCTGTGAGTGGGCCACTGTTGGTGCAGTGCAGGAGCTTTCCTGCTCCTCTTGCTCACCAGCAGCTCTGCTGCTGCTGCTCAGCTCTCCCTGTCTCGCTTTGCTTGGTTGGAGGAATGAAGAAAATCAGTGAGCAGGCTTGGTAAATGCATTGAACATGTAATGAAACACCTGGTGTGGAAGCCTAATGTTGTTACTGCACAGCTCAGCTGCCTCAGGTGTGTGAAAGCTCTCTTTCTTGTCTCCTTCCAGTACTGATGCTTTGCTTGGAATAACTTGGGTCTGCTCCTTCAGCTCAAGTGTGTGATGACCTCAGTATCTGTACTTTTGATGCCTGGGGACATGGGAGAGTTGAGCCAAGTCAGCTGGCAGAGAAAGAAGGGGCTGTAAGTTGTGAGAGTTGCTCTGCACCAGCAGCTTTGCAAAGGCTTTGTGCACGTGTACCAGAGGAAGAGCTGAACCACCAGCTTGTGTCGTGCTATTCAGGCCTTCCTCCATCTTATTTGTCTGGTGAATCGTAGAATCATTAAGGCTGGAAAAGACCTCTAAGATCATCTGGTCCAACTGCCAACTCATTCCCAACATGCCAGCTGACCATGTCCGTCAGTGCCACATCCACACGGTTTGTGAACACCTCCAGGGACAGTGACCCCACCACCTCCCTGGGCAGCCTGTGCCAGTGCCTCACCACTTTCTGAGATGAAATTTTTCTTAATATCCAACCTGAACCTCCTCTGGTGCATCTTAAAGCCGCTATTTCTCATCTTTTCCAGCCTTAACAGTTCTATTATTCTGAGTCCTTCCACCCCTTACTGTGTCGTTAGAGGAGGCATGTAGCTGGCTGAGACCTCCCTAGGCAGATGCTGGCTTCTTCCAAGACCCTTGGGCCTTGTCTGTGTGGGGGTGATGAGGGCCCAGCTTCCCCCTGGGGAACTCTGGAGGGTTCCTCACTCCCACCTGATCCCCAAAGTCCTGGAGGAGGTGGGGTAGGGCAGAGAATCCCTGAGCTGGGGAGGTGCTGAGGTGATGGTGCTGCTGAGCAAACAGGCAGCTCTTGAGTGCACTGTGTGTTTTATAGCATACATTCAAGACCCGAGCCCACTGTCAAAGCTGGGCATTATCCATTTAGTGCCTTGTCTTTAAAATAAATGATGTCTCTTAGAGAATGAGCTGCTGCCAGGTGAAGGGGGGTTGTATATCTGATACGGGAAGAGCAACCATAATGAGGAGGCCAAGCACTCTCAGGGCAGCAGAGACGGGAAATCAGCTCACAGAGTGACCTTTGGACCACGCTGAGTGAATTTCCAGCCAATGGTATTTTTGCAGTCCACTGGAGAATTTTGAACCTCACATTTCTGTTTTTTTATATATATATTTTTTTAACCTGTGGAGTCAGTGCAAGTAGTTGGGGAAGGTGTTGTAGTAGCATTTGACAAGAGCCGTCTTTATTGGCAAAGTGTTGGGGAATGTGATGCCACTGCCCTGGCATGTAAGAGGAGACAGCATGGGCCTTGTGGTGCAGAACTGTGCTGCTGGGGAATTAAATCTGAGAGGAAGACATTGTGAGGTGTTGGAAGACATGAGGGACAAGGCAGCAGTGGGGATGTAGAAAAGTCTGCACAGTCCTGCAGGGACCAGTGGGGCAGCTGCCACCTCCTTCATGGGGCTGGTTAGCTTGGCTTGGGGCAGCTGTGGGGTGGGAAGGCTGTGTTGTATGGCAGTAATGGTATCAGTGTGCTCAACCCTGCCCTGCTGTACACAAAGAGGCAGTCGTTGCTTGGGAACACATGGGAGCCGTGAAGCTAAGAGATTAAAAAAAAAAAAAAAAAAAAAAGTATATATATGCATGAAGAATGGGAGAAAAGGAGGCCACTGTGAACACAGGAAATGCTGTAGCAGACCAAATGAACGTCCCTTTAGGCCCTTATCTCAACCCTGACAATGGCTGCTATCAGATGCTCCAGAGAAAGCCGCGAAAACAATCTTCATAACACATCTGGGCATCGGTGTGATAGTACTCCCAGGGGGGCTCTTCCTGCCAGAGCCCATTTGCAGCTCAGCCTACACATGGAAATCAGGAGACTCAGGGCTATGTCAGCTTTGCTCTGGCTGATGTTGCAGCCAGAAGGACTTTCACCCATGTGACCTGTGAGCTCAGCTGCTTTCCTACCCAGAGCTACAGCCCAGCTGTGCTCCGGTGTCCTCCACCCCACTGGTAAATGTAGAGCTTACATCCCTGATCACTGTGCTTCTCAGACGTGCAGCTCCAGTTGGGGCAGGACAGACTCCTTCCTATGACAGTCTAGATGCTGTCGACCAGGATGGGTTGAGGATGGGTTACCAGCAGTGTGAAGAAAAAACGGACAATCCAGTGCTGCTGCCACACATAGCAGATGGCAAGCATCTGGGACTGACTGACAATTGCTGAGCCAGTTGCTGGAGTGTGAGTCCTTCAGAGAGTCTGTAAGATGCACCTGATGCGACCTGATGTGCACAGACCTCTTCATGGGAAACCCACAACACATGTTCATACCCAAAGCAAACAACAATAGAAGAATGAAAAGGTGTAGAAGAACTTTTAGTCTTTTATTTGGCTGTCAGTGACAATTGCTGTGGGCTGTGTGCATAGAATTCTCTGCGGGAAGATTTCTCAGGTACTTAGGTGGCCTTCTGCAAAAACAGGGTGATGAAATTCTTGCATCTGGCCTTGCTGCCCTCTCTTCATGCCCTCCTGCAGTCCCCAGGAGGTGGATTTTACTCCCTGACCACTCTGTTACGAGGTCGGGGCTGTGGTGGCTTCACACTGTCACTGTATCACAGGAGTCCACTAGAACAGCAGTGTCCTCAGGAAGATAAATCAGTGACTCTTCAGAGATGAGCTCTCCTTGTACCAGCTCTTTCCCTCCTCTTTCTTCTGCCTTTTGCTGTGAGCCTTCTGGCTCTCAGGGAGATAACTGGGGACACTTAAAAGCTATCATTCATGGTTTTAGGCTCAAGCTGCCTTCTTTTCTTAAGGCTTAGAATTATTTGCTTCTAGGACACCGTGCACGTGTTCCTTGCAGTCACTTGTGCCATTTAAATGGCAGTGTTCTTGTAGAAACAGCACCCAGAGCAATACCTCTGCAAGACTCCAGCTCTGTTGGCTATCCCTGCCCTAGCGCTGGGCACTTGGGCAGCATGGCACCCTGCTTTTGTATATGCAATGCTAGGGCAATGGGTATTATCCATCCCTGGGCTGGTCCTAGTTTGGTTTAGCTGTGCAATTTCCAGCACTTGGTTTGGAGCAACTGGCTCCGACTGCCAGAAGCATAGATGGGTCCAGGCCTGTTTGCAGCCCACACGTGTACTTATGCTCTTTCCCGTTTACATTTCAAGTTGCCAACATGGACTCTGGAAGCCTGCAGAGATTTTGTTGTTGTTTTTTCTTCTTCTTCTTTTTTTTTTTTTTGCACTTTTATCTCAATTGTTTCATATTTACAAATACTTATAAGGCATATATTCACACATATACACACACACGCATATATATATGTAGGTTGCTCCTAAAGTAGTGCCTCCTATTTATTTTTGAATACTGCAGCAGACACAAAGAGCACAATAACAGTATTTGTTAGAGCAAATCCTCAGCTACAAAACAGTATTTGTTCAATATAGCCAGCCCAATTAACTATCCATTTTTGCCAGTGATGAACAAGAGGAACAGTTCTGCATGGCTGCTCTTCAAAGCTTGCTGTGGGGCAGGGAAGCCAGAGAAGTGAAGGCTGTTCCTATGCAGAATGTCTGAAATAAAGCTTGGGTCTCATGTAGCTGAGAGCAAGTGATCTGTTAGCTTTGAGCTTAGTACTCTGCCAGTGAAGGAAGGCACATGGGTAAAGAGCAGGATTGCGCCTCTGGCAATGCAACTATGTAGAAATGCATTTGGCGGGATAAATTGAGTAAGATTGTCTTTGTCTCACAGAACAAGTGCCTGTGTCATACAAACATGACTTCACTGTTGCTAATGTACACGGTGAGATGAAGGACCGAACAATGGCTTCGTAGCTCCCCAATTGCTCTTAACAAAGATTCCAGTGCTGATCCATGCAGCGCTGGTTATCTGTTCTGTGTGCAAACAAGGGAGTGCATCCTCTGGGGGCTCTCAGTCTAGTTTCTTTCATTAAGATTAAATTAAACATTAAAAAAAAAAAAAAGTAGAGGAGGAAATTTAAAGATTTTTTATTTTATTTTATTTTTGTTTTGTTTGGAACACATTTCTGTAGAGCTCTGATTGGAATAAGCAACACGAAGTGCAGTGCATTTCAGATGGATAGAAATAATGCCCTAAATATACCAGCCTAATTAGATGTACTTTCTCTACAAAACCACAGTTCTAATGTTCCTGTTTCACTGTAATTAAAGAAGCACTTACCACGCATTGGAACTTTTAATTAGGTCTAACATGTAATAAACTTAGAGTAAACTAGCAAATATTTTCTCTGACAGTGGGTAGTTTTTCATCGGTGTCTGGCTGTTTAACACTTCAGATAGAAGACATCAGCCAGTGCCTGGAGAACCTGAAGAGACGTCTGTGTATAACCCGAAATACGCTGTGCTCACCTCTATAAGGATGTGCTCAGTGTACCAGCTCACAGCCTTTCTCCTTTGATGGTTTAATTCTCCTTGAGGAAGCACTTTGCAGTCTGTATTTGCAGGAAGTTTGCTGGATGCCTAAGGTGGACTCCATACTTGCAGCAGTTGTCCAGAAGCTAAACTGGTTCCTTGCATTCCTGCCATGGACAGGGGAGGAGAAGGTGATCAGTGCCCTCTCATACGTGCTTAAGAGGTGAGATCCACCATCTCTCATAGGTTCTTCTCTTTCCCCATCAAGACAAAGCTCCTTTGGTGCTCATGCCAGACTAAATGTCTTGATTATGGACAAAGAGAGATCAGGATGGGGAGAAACCTTTCGATTCCAAGAAAGCCCTGCTAGGAAGGGAAGAAGATCCATGTGATTATACTGAGGTGTCCCTGCACTGAAAGCAGAGAATGGTCCACAGAAGAGCTATCAGGGAGAATTAATGATAGAGTGATAGAATATCCCAAGTTGGAAGGATCACTGAGTCCAACTTCTGGCTGTCCTGGTGATTATGGGGTTGAAAGAACCTGATGGGGAGAATTTGTGCTGTCCATCCACTTCTTGAGAGAGGGACACAAGGCCCACAAAGTTGGGACTTGGATGCTGGGAAGGATGTAAGGGACAGGACTATTCCAACATGCCACATGTTCAAAACTGAAGGCACACTGTCATTGTCCAGTTGGGTTAACAGATGTGGGACCTGGGAAGGAGGACATGAAGAGGTGAGATCGCCAGAACAGACTTCACTAGAGGAGACGGGTGACGGAGGAGCGCTGTGGGAGCTGTGGGATCTGTTCTTCTGGAGGGCAGAAGCGTGATGCCAGAGCAGCAAAGCATAAACTGCATACAGTTGCAGCACCTTCCCCAGGCAGCTTAGATTGCCTCTAGGCACCAGTCATGCTATCTTCTCACATCCTGCATCTTTCCCCTCCTTCTGGCAGTTATTCAAAGTTAATGATCTGGATGATGGTCTTCTGTTGCAGCTCTGAGGTAATGCTATGCCTGAGATAACATGTCCTGAGAGACGTTCCTACTTATTGCCTTAGGCAAGAAATCCCCCCTTGCATCCAGTGGGATAGCAGGACAGAAGGGAGTGGGGAAACTGAGTCATGAACTATCTCAGACTTCCATATCCTCCACAAAAGGAAAGAGTGGGGGCTAGGGTGTAGGTATATGTGTTAAAGGAATTACTGAGGAAGAAGAGAAGATGGGATACCCATGGCCAGGGCAAAAGCTGAGGGAAACACTACCTGGAGAAAGAGTGTAACAGCACTGGATGCAGTGGATAAAGCTGGGAGGATGGGGAAAGGGGAATGACTTTCAGGTTTTGTCATGGCAATAGGAGTCGGGCCCTTTGGAGGGGAAGGAGGGAGCTGAGATGCTGCTGTAATGGACACATGAGGCAGTGATTGTGAGGAAGCCTGCAGACAGGCAAGCAGCAGCATTTGCTTCACTGCAACAGGCAGGTGTCTGTGTTTTTGGAACAGAAGGTCATATATTTTGTGTGAAGCCTCCTGCATCTAGGGAATGACTTTAATGTAGCTTGAAGTGCCAATAAGTGGAATAAGTATGTGCCATTACCAATAACAATAACATCCCCAGAATATTTTCTACGCAAGGATCTCAAAGCACTTCTTTTTATGACTTATTCACTGACTCTTGATGTCCCCTGGGAGACAGGGGATTATAATGATCACCCACTTTACACATGGTGAAACCGAGGGTAAGTGACTGAGCTGTGTGAATGGAGCTGTGACTGTGCTCCTCCAACAGCATCAATTTCCCCAGTCACTGGTCAGGAGGTAAATGCTGCCTCAGCTGCAGGAGAAAGCCTTTGACATTGCAGAGAGTGTGGAGGGGGTGCCTGTTGCACAGTCCTGAAGACATGTGGGGAAAACATAAAGGCAGAAACCATTAGGGCACTCCATCTCTGGCTAGCTCCAGCCCTTCGGCACACGTGCAGGCTGAAGCAAAGAGCCTGTGCTTGCCTTTTGCAGCTGAGGAAGGACTGGGGGGGCTGCATAGCAGAGCAGGGAGTTATTGCTATGGCATTTATGAAGCATGTTGCTACGAATCGATACCTCACCATAATTATCTCATTTGCCCATTTTTCAAATTAGATAACAAGGTTGAAGGCCTGACCAGACCATCCCTCATCCGTTCACATTTCCTCCTCTCCTTGGCAAAGGAGAGGAGCCCTTTTCACATAAATCAAGCAGGCTTTGGGGTAGTGGGGTCACACCCCGAGGGCTCGTGGCTCTGTTTGCTGCTCGTGTCTGGATGCTGTCATCAAAAGGTGGGAGGCCAAGGCAGGCCTCCCCTGCAGTGCCTGCTATGGGAGCTGCCTGCCCCCCTGGCTGAGATGGGAGGCGGAGGGGAATGAGCTCACGCTCTGTTCAGACAGTGACATTTCCACGGGGTAAGGCTCATCCATCACCGTGCTGTGGCTGAGGAGAGCTGTTAACTCTTTCAAGCTGGCTGACTGTCTCCCAACTACAGCCAGGGTGTGCTCCTCAACAGAGCATCCCTTCCTACCTGCCCTTTTCTTCTACTTCCCCACACTGTGGCTGGGATATTTCTGTTTCTGCCGCTCATGTGTGCTCAGTTAGGTGGGCAGCTGGCTTTTGTGAAAATGAGATGTGCTCCAAAGCAAGAGCTCCTCTGGCTTGACTCCCACCCCACGTTTCCTCCCCCCTCCTTGTGGAGCTCACTCCCCAGCTAGACCCAGGGGCACTGCCTGTTAACATACTGTGCACAAAGCACATGCTTGTAGTCAGTTGGGTCATTAGCTCTGCTCTTCTGGGGATGCCCCTGCACTGCTCCCTCTCCCCTGTGACAGTGAAGGCTGGCACCCCTCCCCGCCTTCTCAGTGCGAGATAAGGAGCAATTAGAGAGTCATGAATCGGCAGAAAGGAGGGTAGGATGGGCACCAGCTGCAGAGCTACTGTTGCAGGGCTGAAGTATGATGTTTCAGGGGATTAGAGGTTGGAAACTGGCTTGTGCCTTTCCCTTGCTGTCAATTAGTCCAAGAGGTTAGCCATGCCTCTGAGGAGCTGGGAGACCTTGGAGCAGCTCTGAAAACCGCAGGCAGACTCTTAGGAGACTAATTGGGGTCTTTTTACCTCCTTTTAGCAGCTTATGAATGATTTGCTCTGGAGTGCAAGCCAGAGAGAAGGCACTTACTTTGCCAGACACTGAAAGTCAGTGAGGCTTTTCCAGTGCCCTGGATACCAAAGTGCAATAGAAAAAGAAGTCTGGGAGACAAATGGGCTGCAGGTTCTCTGCTGTGGGGACCAGATCCTCATGGAGCAGGACAGTGCCTGCATGGGGCTTCCAGGCCCAGCTCCCAGACCCTACACTGGCACCTCCAGAGCCTCCATACCCATGTCCTCAGGGTACTGCTCCTTCATCCATTTCCTCCACTTGCCCACAGAGTCCAGTAACACACTGTATGACCCACTCTGCTGCTGGAGGAGGCTGATGGGGACTTTCGTCTAAAGGTGAGAGTGTCCAGAGGTCTCCCTCAGGAAAAGTGTCTACTCCTGAGTAGAGGAGCAAGGGACGGAGTTCTTACGAGGATAAGCTCTGGTCTGCACCAAAATATACCAAGCGACGAGTCTGAGTGGCGGCTGGTTATGAGCCCCCGGGGGGGCAGCTGGATTCGGGCTCAGTTATTAAGACCATAAATCATGGAGACAGACACAGGGAAGGCTGATGAGGCAGGCACACGCAGCCAGGAATGCTGGGAGGGAGAGGCGGTGGGCATCAGAAGCACATGACTTCTCCACGTTGCGTGTTATTTTAGGAATTCTTCATTTTTTATGGCAGCGCTGTCAGTTTTCTCAGAAGATGGAACCAAATGATTTCAGGCTCCCTGATTTGCTGCAGACCCAGGCATGAATGCCAAGTTGCTCACGAGTAAGTGCTAGGGCTGAGGAGGAGGGATGGTGGTATCTGCAGTGGTACAGAGCAGGAGTGAGAGGTGGGGATGGGGGTGGGCTGGGTACCAGAATACCAGAGGGAGACTGCCTCTGTGGCAGGGAATGGCTGGGACTGGGGATGGCACTGCTCTCACTGCCAAAAGAAGAAGGCAGTGTTTGGTTCTCCGTTAGGGGAAATATCTTTGCTACTTGCAGTCTGGAGATGCCCAGTGGAGGTCCGTGTCACCATTTTCTTCTCCTCACACTGCCCTTGGAGCACAGCAGAGGAGAGGAATTAGTAGTGCCACAGTCTCAGAGTATGTGAAGGACAACTCGCCAGCTGAATCTGAGACAGCAGGAACCTGGGCCTGAAACTCAGGGAGGAAGCCAGGATCCCTGTCTTAGTGACTCCTTCCGTGCTCTGATGTCAGCTCCTCAATGAGGAAAGAGATTGTGGATTTTCCCTCCTTGGAGATCTTCAAATGCCACCTGGACGTGGTCCTGGACAACCTGCTCTGGGTCTCTCTTCTTGGCCTCCAGAGGTCCCTGTTGGTCTCAGCCATCCTGTTACTCTGGGATTCTGTGAAAGGGACAGTTAACCTCACTGCATACCCTGGGCATTTTCACAGCAGGTTTGACATCTGTCAGACCTATGGCTAAATCTCTCTGCAGGTGGAGGCCCCTCGGCAGTCCAGCTGATTCCAGAGGTAGACAAAGCTGAATGCAGCCTGTGCGGCTCATGGAAAGATAAAAGCTGGTCCTGGCACATCAGGAAGATGAGCTGGCATGTGGCAGGAGCTTGGCTGGGGCTGCAGCATAACCACCAGGCACGGGCTGGGTGGAGCACTTTCTGATGCTCCACTCTGCTGTGAGGTATCAGGCACCCCAGGGCGATGAACAGTCATTAGCTAATTAATCCCCCTTCTCTCTCCTCAGCAAAGGAGTTCCAGCTCTGCCACGTGGAGGCATGGCAGTGGTAATCCAACTTGCCTTCCCTTTGCCTGAGCACAACCTGATGGACAGGGCTGTGCAGGCAGTGACTGCTCTGGGGCTGACAGAGCTGGCAGGATGATGCTGTGGTGGGCTGTAGCTACTGCCTGGATCCCTAAATCTTCTCGGCTTTTTAGGTCACTTTGTTCTGCTTATAAATCCTGGCCCTGTTATGCAAGCCATAAATCTTTCTCTCCAGTCAGCATCATTTATTTTTTTTCCTCTGGTCTTTTTTAAAATAACAGGGTCAGAATGTTTAAAATCTAGATTGCTGCATTTTCTGCTGTTTTGGCTCACAAATAAGTATTCTCTTCTTCTCTGGGAAACTGCCCATGCAGTGCAGTTTGGGGTGGGAGCCTGTGTTTCTGTGTTGACACAGTGGGGGCCAGGCACCTGGGCAGCCCCTGTGAGGCATGGGGGCTGCTGGTGAGGTGTGTGCAAAAACGGAGCCAGTGCACAGCCAGTGCTCCCACACTCAGCTAGCTGGGAGCCCAGAGTGCAACCAAGCATTCTTGTGTGCCTGCATTACTATCCTCTTCTTAATGACTCTGCAACCTGTGTCTGCAGGCTTTGTGTGAAGGACTGTACTCACTTGAGCATGCAGTCAATAGTCCTCTTGATCTTCATCACTCACTGTCTGTCTCCAGGTTTTATTTATTGCTCACCACTGAATCCCCAAGCCAAAACAAAACAGACTCGTTCCCTTGTGGCCTTTTGCAGTGGGCATTCCCAGTGATTGCAAGCTTTAACAAAATTAGCATCGTTCTTACATTTGGGGGTGATATTGTCTCCAGCACGCGCAAAAGGAGCTGAACTATATTTGCTCTGCAATCAATAATACAGAGCATCTTGCAGGAACAGCCTGGGCCTCAGCATAGCTTCTAACCGGCATCACATCCTCCTCTCACAGGGAAGGATTGCAACATAAAGTCCAGGTGTAAGTTAGCATGGGAGGTTGTGAGGATGGCTGCAGGTGGGATGTAAAGGCCTGGACAGATGTTAAAGCAAGTCTGGGTTAACAGAGCTAATTCTAAATGGCAGTATCCTGTTTGAGAGAGCCAGGAACCCTGCCTTTAAAGTGTGTTTCATTTTATACCAGACAGCACACTGAAAGTTGGGAGTGCTTCTTAAAGCCTCATTGTTAGGGCATCTAGAACAGGTGAAGTTAACAACTAATGAATGAAGTACAAAGCAACAGGACACTTAGAGGACACTTTTCCCTTGCTTGGAGTCTCTCGCTGTCTCCCGGCATGGTGGGCTTTGAGCAAGAATGAGAAGCCTTCCCCAGGGACCTAACCAGATGTGGGAAGTGCCAACATTCACAAGCTGATGTGCCACTCAGTGTTAATCTGCCATCCCAACTTTTCCCTGCCCCAGCCCAAACTGCAAGCTGCATCCAGGTTGTCATCCCAGCCCAGCACAGAGGGACACGCAGGCTCACCCACTTGAGTACTGCGGCTTTATTTGTATGAAACAATCCATGTTGAGAGTCTATAGGTTACATGTCAGGGTTAGGGGTGGATGAGGCGATGCTTATAAAACATCTCATCCTGTTCAAAAGGTTCAGTTCAGTCCCTTTGTGTTTTGTGCTTTTAACATCGTGGATGGCTGGGTGAGAGGGTCCCAGCTCTGTTCGATGACCGTGATGTCACCCTATGAGATGTGGAGCAGGACATGACAAGACATGGCGGTGATGATGGAGGTGGGTGGACTCTGCCCAAGGGTCCCCACCCAGGATACTGATGCAAAAGGAAACAGGAGACATCAGAAAACTCCCCTGCCCTTCACAGTATTCCTGTAGCTCTGGATGTTTCAGAGTGCTTCCATCAGGTCAATGTGTACTGTCTACTGGCCTTGGCAACCTGGAAGCATGAGGCTGGCGATGTCCCGCTGGTGCTGGATCCCACTGAAGTGGCTCGTTATTGCACCTGAGCTGATTCTCCCTGCCCCTTGCAAGCTGAGAGAGGGATTTTGGTGTGATCCCCTTCCATGGGACCCAGGGATGATCTACTGCTGATCTCTCCAGGCTGAGAATGAAATTCCCAATGAGGACGAATATGGGGCAGGAGGATGGAGTGAGGAAGAGTGTGGAACACACCACTTGATGCTAACCTCTGGTGAAAGGCAGATGCCACAGTTGCTGCCCTATGAGACAGTCTCATACTGAGTGACAGCTCCTTTCCTTCACTAGGCACAGTGCAATACAAGCAGGATGGTTTTGGCTGGGAAAAAAGACCCAAGTGAAACCATCCTCGTACCAGTTTTTCGCCCCCATGTAGACATTGGAGACTGTCTCCATGACATTAGGCAAGGGATATGACCGAAAACACAAAGGAGAGCTATTTGTCTGTAGCATCTCCAGCATTTTGGAAATGTCCCAAGAGATGAACGCAGGTTGTAGAGCCCTCTGGACTGAGATGGTAAATCCAGACAGTCCCAAGAGCTGTGAAAACAGGCCAAGATCATCTATTTGATGCCAGCTGACTTTACCCAGAGTTGATACCAGCAGTTACATCAATACACTGGAAAGCTAGGGTTGAGGAACAGAAGACAAGTAGCAAGGCTTGATGAGAGCAATAGGTCACCTCCAGCAAACTCAGAGAGTGTCTTCTTGTCCCAGGATGTTACATACCAGGGTCCCCTAGGAAACAATCAAATAAATTCACAGGAAAGTTCCTTTGCTCCCCTTCTCCCAGTGCTCAGGGCTCCCTGGCTGCCCAGCCTCTGGGAGGTGTGTGCTGCCACCAATATGAAGAACCGAACATACTGCCCCTGGTCAGTGCTTACGGCATTTCAAAGTCAGCAAGAAATTGATAACTCTTCTCTCTCCACAAGTTAGGAGCTGCCTGAGTTGACCACACCACTACAGCTTCTTCTGGTTGTTGCTCCGTGTTTAGTGACACCAGTGACCAGTTCCTGAGATCAGGAACCAGTGAGACAAGATATGAACCAAACAGGGATGTGTGGCAGCACTCCCTTAGAGCTGGTTTGGGCTGTATGTGTACCCAAAGCAGCTGTAATGCTGAAGGCAAAGCAGTTGCTGCTCACTCTCCCTGCCAATGCCTGGCATATTTCAGCTCCTATCCACGGCCTGCCTATACTGATTATCTGATACTGTAGTTATGCAAGTTTTGACCATCCAGGAGTAAACACTCACTGTAAGAGCTGGGTTTTATGCAGCTGAAAGCCTCCCTGCTGGTAAAATGTCAGGGCCAGAGCCCAGCCCATTCAGCCTAGGGAGACATCTGTTGGCTACAGTAGCAGCAGGCCCTCTATCTTCCTGCAGGGCTGGTGAGTATGCAAAAGGAACACAGAAATACACACAGGGTGGCAGTGCAGCCAGTTACCCGTCATGTGGCTTAGTGCTTCAGTCCAGGGTTGGCCATTATAGCCTCAAACACAGCCAGCAAAGCAATGAGGTCTGGGCATCAGCTCTGATGTGGTTATTGGCACCGAGCAAGGGTTGTCCAGCTGTGTTATGCTGTGCTGAGTCTACCCTGGGGGTAAAATATCTCACTGTAAGCCAAGTGTTCATAGCTAAATCATCCTTTAGGACAAGACTTACTGGAAGCATAAAACTGTGCCTCCTTCCATACAAGCAAATGGTTTATAGGTCTATTGGCTTTATGCTATTCTCCATCACCCAGCATCCAAGCAGCTGCAGGGCAGAGCCCCCTGCCTTCCACCTGTGGAATGAAGGGCAATGCAGCACAGAGAACAGCCTTCTTTTCTTCCAAAAACAATGCCAACATGTCCATCTTCTCAGCTGCCCGTGAGGTTTGTCTTGAGCCCTCTTGTGTCACAAGGGAAGCCACCATGTGACCCACAGGAAGTCGCCGATGGAGCCTTGAAGAAGTGCCCGTTTTCCTGCTCCATTACCAGCACTCAAGAACCCCACCAGCCCCCCCAGGATATGCCAGAGGCAGTTATGAATGGCATGCATGCCCCTGTCCCCATAGGGTTGCAGTCAGCCCCTAGAGAACTGCCTTCATTGGAGGAAGGACACTTGATGGCAGAGCTTACACCCAGCCCAGGGTCACCCATCTCTGCAGTGCTCCTGGGGATAAGCATGGCCTCCCAGGCACAAATGGCTGTCCCTAATTTGATGTGACCACACCAGGCTGTGAGTAGCCATCAGAAGAGCCCAAAATCCCCTGTAGTGTGCTAGGTGGTGGCAGGTTGTCAAACAAACTGGCACGTCTTACTCCAAAGGGGTGACTGCTGAAACACACATATCTATCACAGCTATCAATTGGGATGCTGAGTGTACTGGGGCTATTCAGCTCCCGGCTGGAAACCACCAGCTGCCAGTTATTACCACGGAGTGTAAATTGGGTCCTGTTAAAATGCAATTTCCAGAGCTCTCCAGGACTTGTTTTTCTGCAAATGCCTTTTGTCTGCATTAAACGCCTTCCCAGGCTGAGTGGGACGAGCAGTTAACAGAGGAGCCAAAGTAAAACACAAACAAAGGCAGCTCCTGGCTTCCCCAGCAGCCTGTACTGGGTTGCGCTCCTGCCTCATCTGCACGCTCGGACACCCTTCCTGCAGGTCTCCCTTTTAGTAACACAGTGCCTCTGTGATGGTGTGATGGAGCAGTGCTTCTCCCAGCAGCACTGCTGCCTGCTCCTGGTGACCATCCCTGCCCACTTGCAGTGCACAAGATGCCAACAGAAGGTGGTTCTCCTGGCGTGGAGTGATACAGGCAAGCTGCAGAGGGAGCACCCTGGTTGTCTCTGGAGCCAACACATTGTCATGCTGTTCTGAAGCAGCGTACCCACAGGACTTTGTATAGAGAGAAATTAGATTTCCATGCTTTGAACAGCAATAGAGAGTAGAATACATTTTGTATGGCGTTTACTACGCTCATTCATACATCCACAATTATCCTTGAAGGAAACACCTAAACATTTGACCTTCCCCTCCTCCTTCCCCCCCATCCCAACTTTCGCCCTGATCACCACCCTACCTTCTTCCAGAACAGCACTACTTCCCGAAGCAGGGCTCCTGCTAGGGCTGCTCTCAGGTGGCACGCCGTGCAGTGCGGACCCGTGCAGCTCACTCCCAGCCACGCAGCTCAGGAGCTCCCCAGCCGCTGGCACGCTGCACTGTGATTTGTCACAGAGATGAAATATTTTTTCACTCCTGTGTGGCTGGGAAGAGTTGTGCTCAGGCATTCCAAATTACTTAACTTCACATCAAATGAAACACATTAGCTCTGTCGTTTTCCAGCGGCTGATCTACACGGAGGAAAAACGGGCTATTACTGTTACCAGCCAGGAGCTGCTTTTCAGAGCCAGGGCAGGAATCTGCATTTGCGTTGTTAAAAGCTATGGATTAACATCCCGTTGATGTCCTATTATTGGGACTTTCACCAAAACATGGAAAATTATAATACAAAAATGTATATATATATATATTTCTTTTCAGAATACAACGAACAACTACAAAAAGAGGTTTCAAATGAAAGTTTCCTTGTAAGCCCCACTTGTAACTACACAGTAGCAGTCACCGCCTCTAATATCTACAGCTTATACCCAGGAGCCTGCACACTCACATATTTTCTGTTTTATACCCTGAAAAAAAAAAAAAAAAAAAAGAGAAATTGAGTATATATCGGCTAACACCCACACAGCATTCTTCCTAATGTATTTCTACAACTACCAAGCAGAGGTCTCCTTGTAAATAAAAGCAGTCTCTTAAATTTATATTGCACTTTTCTTCTGCAGGGACTTTCATTCTATGTACAGAATAATCTCCACCATCACTGAAATGCAGCCACTTCTGGAGTGGAATAAAGCAGCTATTCGATAAGCATGGAGCAACATAAAACATCAGGAAGGGAAACATAATGTACCCGGTTGGGACTGCAACAGATATTTAAGACGATAGTCTGTAATCAAGTTTAAGGATGGTAATTTAGCCAGAACGCTGTGAAAAGTGTGAGGGGGCCTTTAATTGCAAGGGGTGAGGAGCATGGCTTTACATCTCACCTGGGATGCATTACCTCCTCAAGGAGAATTGCCCCCTCAAGCTCAGGGATGGGGCAGCAAACCCCAAGCACTGCTGATCTTGGGAAGGCAGACAGAGCCTCCCATCCACCGCTGCATGCACACACACACAAACAGCGGCCACCGTCACTGCACAGCTCCTCGTCCTCACTGCTGAAGTGCCTCTTCCCTCTGCCACGCTCTCCTTGCAGGCCTGCCAGGGGAATGAGGCCCTTGCTTTCCTCCTTGGTGCTTCTGACGAGCTGAGGCACTTGGGTTAAGGACTTTCCACCAGACTCACCACCAGCTGTGTTCAAGCCAGAGATAAAAGAGCAGAGCTCTAGGCTGGAAGGGGCTCCCTGAGACTTCTACCAGAGTTGAGGGGCCAACAAAGCGGCTTATGGGTGCGTGACAGCAAGGAGGAGAAGTCCTCACTGCTGACTGCTTGTTCTGCCCTGAGCTCATGGCTGTGATGGGCTTTCTGAGCTGTGGGTTGGCTTGTGAGGCACTTACATCCCTCCTCGTGGGCTTGGGGCTGACAGCTGGGCACAGACACTTACCACACAGGTGTAGCTCTGTCCACGGACCCGAACTTTTGGATTCCACTTCCTCAACCTCTGGGCAGCACTGCTGCCTACCAAACATCAGCAAAATGCATTTGTGCAACTTTCTCCCAAGGACCTGAGCAGCCAGTGGGAGCAAGGCCACAAGGATCACTGCCTCAAAGCTCAGAAGAAGGTAAGATGACTGCCCTGGGCTATCTCTTCTTGGTAGGAAAACACTCCAGTGGAAGGCCCCTGGAGTCGGCAACATAACACTGCTTACAGGTCAGGAGTCTCCATGTAGCACCCAAGAGCTCCTGGAAAGCTGGCTCTTGGCAGGGTGATGTATGCTATCCTCCAGCAAACATACATGAAAAGAAGAGTGGACCACTGAACTGAAAGGGCTCAGTTCAAAGATGCTGAGGGCATTGTCTGTCTGTCAAAATGGCAACAAACAGCAAGAAGCAGAACTGCTCCATGCACCCACAGCATCCCACAGCACTGCCTAGCCCAGCGAGACAGCCACAGTTCTCTTGGTCAAATAGGCAGTGTAATCAAGGTCCACGTTCTGGAGGGAGAAATACCTTGCAGAGACAGAAGACTGACAGGGCTCTTTCTGGGAAGTGCAGAAAAGCAAGAAGATCAAGAGAGAGCTGCATCATCCCCTTTCTCTTGTCTTGTAAGACTCTGTATGGAGGAAGACTCTCATCCCTCAGAGCTGATGTCTTTTCTCTCTCTGATGGTGGCTGGAGAGTTTTAATGCAGAAGAACTCTCACCGAGGAGGAAAGAGAGCTGGTGTGCAGGAATTCAGACTGGATCTCTTGGGTGTTAAGTAAAAGCTTTCCCACTCCATCACTGGAGGAAAGGAGGCACCAGCTGTTTCCAGAAGCTGAGCAATGGCAAGAGGCAGCTAATACATTCAGGTGATTTTGGACAAACAGAGTTGTCTCAGAGAAGCTGACATCTTCATCAGAAATGGGGAAAGGGCCATGGATACTGGGGATTATGGTGAGAGAGCTCACTGCACACCTGTGGTTCCCCAGGTACAGAGCTCAGATGGGGAGTCCATAAGGGGAGGAGTCCTACTCATCTAGGAGGCTAGTGAAGCTAGTAACCCCCAGTGCACCGTAATGTGGGGCTAACTCTGCCTGTGCAGGGAGGTAAGTCATGCCCACTGCTGCTTCCAGTTGCAGCAAGGCTACCATGGCTCCTGCTTGGCCGGTGCATGCAGACCCTTCTCCTGGAGTCTGAAAGGCTGCACGTAATGATGGGAATTCAGCCACTTCTCCCCTGAGCAGTAGTGCTGTGCCACATTTCCCCCTCTCTGCAGCTAAAGGCCTGAGAAATGAGGTGGCACATATCAGCGCAGTGTGCACAGCTGGCCCAGGGGCTGGATGTGGGCACAGGACCTGCTGTTTGGTTGAAGGAGGCCGACATGCCTGACTCTTTCCATCATTCAAAAAGCTTGAGCTGGGGCAAGTTAGCAACAGAGTTAAAGACTAGAATAAATAACTAATAAGACAGAGAAGCAATGCTGGGCTTAGGGCTGAGACAGCTCTCATCCCAACAAACACAGAGAAGCCAATGTATAATTAATTGCTCCCCCCATTTCCTTCCCACCCCACCGCACTGCAAGACCTTTCTGCCTGCAGCTCAAATCTGCCCTCATAGTTTCTCCACCCAGCAAAAATTTCTGAGAGAAAGAGGCATGTGGGGGCCTGCACTGCAGCCAGATCCAGTCAGGACTCCTCCATCATGATTCAGCAGGATCCATGGGATGGGTCCACTCCTGTTCCATCTTCTTCAGGATGGTGGGCAAGAAGCACAGAAAGGTGGGGAGAGGACAGCAGTGCGGGCCAAAGCAAACTGCACAGGGGCAATTAAATATATGAGAGCCTGGAGGGTGGATGGATGGAGACACTGAAGCACATGCGAACGAGGCAGGGTGCTCTGGCCACTGGCCTGTGGGGCAGCTGCTGTGTCACTGCAGGGCAGCCCCAGCCAGTGGGAGAGCACGGTGGGCTGAGGAGAAGGCTGCAAAATATTGTCCACTAAGCTGCGGGCTCTGCGGTAAAGAAGGTAACTGTTCTGGTAGAAATTTGTGCTTTAATATATTTTTGTTTGTTTGTTTAAAACAAGTTCCCACTTCCCTGAGGAAGCCCTGTCTGACATTCCCAAGGAAATATAGGGGTAGTTTTTTCCTCCTTCATTTGCTCTTCACATTTCTTCATTCTTACTTTCTTTTTTTTTTTTTGTGTGTCTTTAATTCCTTCTTTCCTGTGTTTCTGTTTCTTTCCTTCCTTCCCTCTTTCTCTCACTGTCTTGTGCACATGCTTTTTAAAAAATTATGTCTTCAGTTTTTAATTTTGTCTTAGACATTATGACTTTCTCAAGGAGTGCTCCAGTTCTGAACCAGATCCCTTTGCATGGTCATGCCTGTCAGTCTTTGGTAACGTATGGACACTTTGGTGTGCCAGTGAGGAGGGGAGGAAGAGGAGCAGAGGTGGCTGAGTAGGAAAGGAGCAGGAATGTCTTGGTCTGAAGACAGGAGCGCTCACTTGCCATCATCTGAGCAGCACGTAAAGGAAGAAAGTCAATGGGCCACAAAGACAAGGGCCATGCTGGGCTTGGACCCCGCTTCCTGGAAGAGCAACCGCTGCCAGCCAAGGAGAGAGAGAGAGGCAATTAGTGATAGGGAAGATGCAGATCTCATCAAACAAGACAGTACACAGCAGTGTCACTGCCCTTCCTCACATCCCAAACCATGCAACACGTCCCAGATATAATGAAAGGTCTTTCTACTCTTCCCTGGACGTTTTCAAGGCTTCCCCAGATTATTTCTTTTCCAGGCCAAAAATGCTTAATCTTGGTTACTTTGCAACTTAACCCTCCTTTCTTCCCCGGATGATTCAACTTTAACCAAGGAAAAATTTCTCGTTGTGGTTTGGTTAAAGTCTGGCTATCTTAGGACCTTTAACTTGCTGGAAATCTGAAAATGTTTAGGGTATTCTGACTATTTTGATGTTTTGTTTTCCCCTTCACCATTGGAATTATGAAAATTGTTGACAGGAGCTCCTTCTCAACAATTTTTTTTTCCTCCTGCTAACCTGGTCATGTTACTGAGGATATAGGCAGGACTAAGGCACAAGGCACACCAGTGGTTCCCACCCAAATACTTAACACTTGCATACTGCTCATGCACCTTGCTATGGCTTTAACCTCAGTGAGAATGAAGTTCTCATTTTCTGGAATGCCTGGAGGTGACACCCCCAAACCAGCTCATTGACATGGTCTTCAGCATACTGGTGTCTGGCAGCACAGCCCCCAGAGGATCCAGTTGCTCCTCCAAGCTCTTGCTGACTCATGGCTATTAAGAACAAGTTAAAGGTCTCACAGGCCCTCTCCTAACTTTTGGTGATGGAGCCCATTTTGTTGAGCCCCATAAATACATCAATGTGCACTGAAATTAGGGGAACATCCCTAGCACAAGCATTCATATGTGCACTCCCACTGGCTCATTTTCCTCTGGGGCATGCACACTCTTACCCTTATTCGGTCCAATTGGCTTCCTAGGACAGTCCCCCTTTTTCAGAGTGACGTCATCGATGGCAATGTCTCCCTCATAGCTTGTGCCCCGAACACCTTCAAAGATGATCTGCAATCAGAGCATGGGGCAGAGCCCAGTGTGAAGCTGTGGAGGACCTGCTTCCTTCCCATGCAAGGTGCAGACCAGCTCTTACCAGGTTCCCCTGTGAATGGCTTCTCCCTGTTTCTCCAGCATTCATAGGATTTGGAGTGCTGAGCCCCACAGAATAGAGAATCAACCTCTGTGTACTGTCTGCAGTGTAATAAATGAGCATGCAGAGTTCTGCTTTATTAAGTACCTTGCACTAGCAAAACCAACACTGAACAGCACTCGCAAGAGTAACTAAATTCTTATTTATTATTTTATGGTACCCAAAAGCATGCTGGGCATTTTGCCACAGTACTGCATTGTACCAGCCTACACAGCCCCACATCTCACAAACAACCCTACAACAGCCAAGTAGCCTGTTGGACAAAAGCATCCACAGCAAAACATCTGATAACAAAGCCACACATCTTTCTGGTACTCATAAACACCTCAGTAAGAATATACAGCATGCCCAGTACATATCTGCAAGACACCCTACAGTCCTAAACCAGTGTGTGGGCTCTTGGAGAACATGCTATGAGAAGCATCCAGCACTCAAAGTCATCTCTGACTTCTGTGCACGCACTAAGCTCTTGCCTTGCCTCCGCAACCCTGGGGGTGCAGAGCTCCCACAGCACATGGACAGGCAGCTCCTTGGCAGTGGCCCTGACTTACCTGGAAGGGCCCAGGTGGGTTGATGGGCACATGTGCTTGCTGCCACATGTTCCCCCGGTTCCCACTGAGTGACCACACCTGGGTGTCGATGGCTCGCTTGTTCCGCACACGAACCAGCAGATTCAAGGAGCCTGTAGGAGAGAAATTGGGTGCTGGTGACATGGGGCTTGCAGGAAACCCTATCTGCTGGGCTGACCCTTGGCATAGTTCCTTCTCCTGAGCTGACAAACATGTTTCTCTGGCACTATTTCATATACCTTGGCGCTCCAAAGGAGGACACATACCCAGATGAAGACAAAGGAAATGAAGAAGAAGCAATCTGTAGCACGGCTGTGTGAACATACGCAGGTGTCCTGTCCAACCTCTTTCCTGAAGTTGTTTCCAGTTCTAGACAGGTTGTGGATGCCCCATCCCTGGAGGCATTCAAGGCAAGGCTGGATGCGGCTCTGGGCAGCCTGGTTGGCAACCCTGCCTATGCCAGGGTGGTTGAATCTAGATGATCTTTTAGGTCTTTTTCAACCCAGGTCATTCAGTGATTCTATTGTAAGGGTTTGGGTCTGTGACCTTTGCAATTACCTTTCAAACAGATGGTGGTCAAGGGCTGATAGCAGCCTCCTCTTTGCCCGATGGAGCAATCCCAGCTTCCTCAACCTCTCTTCTCTAGCATTTCTGCTCCTGTTCCATCCTGGTGACTCTCTGTTGGATCCACACCAGTTTGTCCACACCCCACCTGAATGGAGAATCCTACAACACGTTTCCCTCTCCCACCACTGTCACATGGCATATTTAGAATACAGCCTTTTCCTGACCGTGACTGTTAGAAATATCACCTGTGTCCTCAGCAGCCACTTGTCCCAGTTACTTGCCCTGGAGCACACAGCTGTGCTTTGCCGGTGCCATGCAGCATTGCCTCTCAGGCCCACCCCCACGTTTTCAGAGGGACACAAACACCCTGTGAATCAGCACTGGCTTTAAGCCCCTTCCATCAGAGAATTCCCAAAAGGCTTTGTCTGCCACTTAAAACAAAAACAAAGCCAACAAATCTGAAAGCATTTCCAGTTTTCACTTTGAAAAGTGTCACATACCCCCTCTACCCACAAATGAAACTGTCTACCTACGGTATGTTTTTAGTAATTCTCCCTGGTTGACTTTTTTTTTTTTCCTTTTTTGTTTCAATAAAAAACATTTTTAAACATTCATTCAGGGTTGCACTGAAACCGTTTCTTTTTTTTCAATTCAGCTGATGAACCAAAAAATCAATCAAGACTCTAGTCACTCTCTTGCTCATCAGTGTTTCTGATACACAGACATATTACCCCTGAGAGCAGAGAGGCAATAACAACCCTTACTTTAACATCCATAGCCTATCATCTGCACTTGGGATGCTGCCTTCTAGCCTCGGCATGACTTTCTGGGTGCAGTGAGAGGTCAGGAAAAGGGACAGAGTGAGAGACTTTTTAGATAACCTCCTTCCTATACAATGCTCTGAAATCCCTCCTTCTTGGCACATCAACCCTAGGGGCACTATGTGAAGGACAGGGACCTAGAAGTACTCCTGCTGAGTGCTTTGCTGACAGAGGACAAGATACATCACAAGGAGTTCAGAGATGCATAATAAAGATGATGGAATGTTTAGATTCTGAGTGGCTGACTTACAAGAAAAGGTTAAAAGAATGAAGTATGTGTATAATTTAGTGAACTGAGAAAAGATGGGCATGGTTACTGACTGGAAACATTCAGAAGCACTAGCATTAAGGCTAGCTAAGACAAATGGATGAATACCTGACCAAACAGAGAGAAGGCACGACAGCAGGAAGGAAGGGGGACATCCCACCACCTGGGATGCACTCTGGTCAGCCTGCAGAGCTAATACCTCCCTTCAAACTCCTGTGACTCAAAGATGAATAAGAGAAGGATAGGAAAACATCTTTCTGTCTGGAAATAGTAGGATATCAAATATACCAAATTCCTTTCCCAGTAGTTCTGAGTTTCCCACTTTGACCCATGGGGAGTAACATAACTCGTTCCTCTTTTGATCAGTTGCCACTGCACAACCTCAGGGAAGCAGAATTAAGCAAATGGGATCTCCCTCCTGGGAACACAGGTTGCCATGGGGTCTTCTGGCAAAACCAGCTTTGAGCCACTGGCTTCTTGGTGCCCTCCCTACCCTCAGGAGCAACCTACGAGGGAAGCCTCACAAAGAAGGCCAAACTGATAGCCCACACAGGATCTACATAACCCCATAGATCAATGTCAACAGAAGCATGTTCAGAGAAGCCAATTACAGCGGTCAGAGCTGGAGAGTCGAGGGACTGAGACTAAATGAAGAATTAATACGGAGCTGCCAGCAAGCAAGGATTAAAGTCAAATGCTGCCCATTCTAGCCTCACTCAGGGATGGCAGCTAGGATCCACCACACCAAAGCCTGGCTGAGCAGCCAGCACTGGGACAAATTAAGCAGCAAATGAACTCTGGTCTGCGTTAGGATAACAGAGAAGGTGAGATAGAAAGGTACTCATAAAAGCATCTGGAATGCAAATTAGTGCCTCCAAAGCACTGGCTGTGAATACCTGGCCTGAATCCAAACTGAGCCTGAGCATGTCCTCGCTGACTGCCTGCTGTCCTTGCAGTGTTCAACCTTTTGGCCCCCAAATTCTTCAGCAGAACAATACTGTACACAAGCAGCTGTTCTTCAAGGAGTTTGAAATTGGAAAGGAAGCTTCCTTGTCCGCTCACAGCATGCCAAGTTTCACCATACCTGTCTACACATGGAAAACTGAGGGTCAAAACAGCCAAGCAATGTGTCCACAACTGTCTTACAGATCAGTGTGAATTGCAAAAGAGTGTTAGATCTGCTGCTCATAGCCTCCATGCAATCCCAGCTAAGTCACAAAGCCTCTCCAGGGCTGGGAAAGGACCACAAAACCTCCCTTCTCCAGGAATGTCATCATCGAGAATGATATTCTGAAAGGAATGGCAAAGACACCAGCTCTTCAGACTAAATATGGACGAAGCTTCAGCCCCATCTCATTTTATGCTATAATCACACCCACTTTCCTGTATCAGAGTCCAAAGCCAGCTGGCAGTTTTGTTGCCTATTTGTTTAGTCATTACACTTTCCCCATCTCCTCTATCAGATGTGTCTGGCATTTCCTAATGGCACCTGCTGGTGAGGCACACACAAAGACAAGCCACGTATCTGCTGCTGAATCTCTCCAGCTGACCAGAGACAGAGAAACACAAGAAAAATTCCAGGACACAGACAATCCTATTGTTACCTCTCCCCAAACAAGACAATATTCACATTTCTCTTGCAATCTGTATTATTTCTTCTTCCCAAACAAAAGAGAGAATAAAGGCCAGTGAGGAATCAATTACAGTGGGAGCGAGCCCTGCCTTCTGCTGACTGCCTTTAAGACCAAAGCTGGCATTTCAAGAGTGGCACTCACACAAAAGAGCACCAGCTGGGCTGCCAGATAGAGTAGCCCAAGGGATGCCTTTAAATGTTACCTTCTCATGAGAAGAAAAGGTCTCCTCTCCTTTTCTGTGGGATGGAGATTTCACTGTCACGCTGAATAGCAGCATGGATCTGGAGGAACCAGCACAGGCAGCACTGGGAGGGAAGCAGGGTCTGCAAGGGCAACACCATGGGCACAGTCCGTGTGAGATGGCAAAGCAGGCTTCAAGGGCTCCCTGCAGGGCAGCTGGGAGGGTGAAAGCGGGATGGGGACAGGTTGCTGTGTGCAGAGGTGGGCACACAGCTCATTTTGGGTGAAAGCCAGGAAGGGAACAACCAGAAAACAAAGGGAGGAACAATGCTGTGTACTGGGAGGCAGAGTCCTGTGCCAGGCACAGCAGAGCTCTGTGGGCTGCATTGGAGAGGCTGCCAGGATTCACAGCTGGGAGCTGAGGTGGCTGCAGGCTGATCCCACCACACCTCCCTGCTGCCTTCCTGCAGCATCCCTGCTGTGGGATGGGGGCTATTCCAGCTACCTACGGAGCTCTGGTTGCAGCCACAGTTTGGGTTTGGCACCCGGCTAAGGCCAGCCAGAGAGGGGAATCCAGAGCAGAGAGTCTCCAGGGCATTACAACTGTAGGCAAGTTAAACTAAGATAAGAAGAAACTGATTTGTGATAGGAGGTGCCCACAGCAGAGACAACTCAGACCTTATATAGCCTGGCAGAGTCATTTGCAGACCTTATGTCAGGCAGGGCTAAAGCCAGGCCAAGGAGAAAAGAGCTCTTATCTTCCTTACAGGGACTTTGAGCACTTACTTAAGTGTGGTTTAGTGTAATACCACTGATCACAAACTACAAGCCCAAAGCTTAGCGCGGGCAAATCCCAGAAGCGAATGGAAGTCCCCAGAAAGAATCTATTACTGTTCATAATCCCCGGAACAAATACCCACCTCTCCCTCTCCCTCTCTCATTTAAATGGATGCTAATGAAGAGCAGTCAGTATCAGGCTCGTGTTCTCAGTTACAGTGCTGTGGGGAAAAGTTACTGCTCTGAGAGTTGGAAGCAGAGAGCAGAAAAACAACTGTGGCACTGACAGAGACAGAGGAATAATATCAGCTTGTTATCAAGTCATAATTTTCAAGAATGTCTTGTCTTTGTGCCATGATAGGATATATTTATTCTTTCACGGCACCTAATGATGCTTCGTACATTAATATATCTGGAATAAGGCAATTAAAGCCCCTTGGCTGCTTTACACTCCCGGCTGCACAGAAACTTTGCCTCAACGTGTCTTTAACTAATCCCAGCTTGGTGTGCAGGGTCCTCTGTGACTACTCACAGGTTCACTACCCATACCACTTCCACTGCTTCAGCAAAATCAAAGCAAGAGAGTTCAGGAAGCTCATTAATACCGAGGAAGCGGAGTCTTGGTCAGAATTTGGAAAGTGCAGCTATCCCAGCTCCACTTGCAAGGCATCCCCTTTGGCTTCAGAGAGACATCAGGCATGTTCAGCACCATGTCACAGGCCTGCTAATTGCTATGGGATTCTCTTTCAGCTGTGCTATGCTGCAGAGACTGATGAAAGGGATCGGGGGAATCAAAGTCTCCAGTTTCTTGCTGCAGCTGGGACTTTCTGAGAATAAATAGCAATATGGTAAATTTTGCTTGGCAGTGTTTCCCCTGTAGCAAACCTGTGAAAATCATTTAAATCTTACTGCACGGAATTTTCTTGGATTTTAATATGGACATAAAAAATTAGAGAAAAAACATATTTCCAACCCTGACCTTCCAAACCAACATCAAATGAGGATGGGTTTGAAGCAATATCTCCTGACACAACAAAGCCAAATGCACAGACTGATCTATGACCCATCACTATCTGACCTGCTTGGCATGTATATGAGTGTTGGGATGGAGGGAGTGGGCCAGCAGGAAGACCACTGTGACAGGCACAGTGGGCAGATGGGCTGGCAACCTGGGGCAACATGCTGGGGGGAGACCTGGGTCACGTGGGCAGTGGGATAAATACAGTGGCACCATCATGCCTTACTTAAATGGTAAGGAATTGAAGTACTAATGGGAGGGAAGCAGGCAGACTACAGCTACAGCTCCTTTCCTCTAGGACATCCCCACCTGTCTGTGTACATGGAGAGCAGATGGTGATATGGTAGGAGCAGACTTGCAGTGGAGCTATGCTTGAGCAACTTTGCTCATTTGATCCATGGTCTAATTAGAGAAAGTGTTGGCATACAGAGATGAACGATACAAGATATCCATCTTTGATGCTGTGTGTACAAAGTAAAGTCCTGCTACCCCTTTTCAAGGAAAATTCCCTCAGAGGTTCTCTCTGACCAGTGATGGGCTTTACTGTCCATGGACAACAAGATATGGTTTAAGAAATTCAAAAACAAAACTAAACAAAAAAAACCACCCACATTCCAGAATGTTAAATTAATGCTGTCTCAGAAGAACAAAGGCCCATCAGATATGCAGCCAGAACAGAGCAGAGGGAGAGAACAGTCTGGCATTTAAAAAGACAAGAAGCAGGAGTTCTCAGGCTTCTCGCCAACTCCACATCTGATTCATTATGCCAGCTTGCTTAATCACACCCCTTTCCAGTACTTAAACGTTTTACTGGGGACAATGTGCCTTCCATCACCATGAGACAGTTTGGCTACAATATCCATGCTATCAGGCTGGGAGCATTTTCCCTCTGCCAACGTTCCCACTGCACCAACACCCCTGTGCTGCCTTCAATCCAGACACTCAGGTTCTCAGTTTCTCCACACCTCCTGGAGAACTCCTGCCCTCCATACGCTGAGGAACAGAGGACAGTGCCTATCGCTGTCTCAGCTGGACACAAGGGAGAATGGGGATGCAAGGAGCAGAGCGAGAAGGAGGCCACGTGGAAGTAACTGTTCCCACCAATTTTGCAGATTCAAGTTGCAGAGTGAAGCGCAGTTACTGTGAGGTCTTCGTGCTCCTCGCTCACCCTCTGTTTTGTGACATGCCTGGATGCCTCTAGGCAAACATTCTATCTTCTCTCAGCTTTGATAACTGACCCTTTCATCTTTGCCACCAGAGACAGCTGGGTCCTTTGCGCAGTTCTTGTTCTCAGTTCTCAGACTGAGAGCACGCACTGTGCTCTGCTCTCAGATGAGCGGAAACAGAGGTCTGCTTCACACACACTGCCAGGTTTAAAAGAGCACAACAGGCAGGCAGCGTGAGCCTGCCTGCATTTCTTCTGAGGGCAGTCTTTGCAATGACCTCGGTCAGAGTGGAAGCAGACTTGCAGAGCCCCCTGGATAGAAGTGGTGTCAGGAGGAGGCTGACAAAAACCCTGCAGAAGCAGATGTACTTAACGCTGTCTTTATCCCTGTTAACAGTCTATTTTCCCATCTTCACCCAGCCCCTGGAGCCAAGCACAGGGCAGCTGCACAGCTGCAGGGTTTGGAGCAGATGGGCTATTTTAGTGCAACGCCGATGCAGGCAAGACAGCAGGAATGAGCAGCTGAGATCATGCATTCTTCCTGTTGAACTGAAGACACTGCACAAAATCTGGTCTCTGACCTCCTCCTCTGCCTGACCCAAAGAAAGGTGAATTGCAGAATCATTAAGGTTGGAAAAGGCCTCTTAAGATCATCTAGTCCAAATGCCAACCCATCCCCACCATGCCCACAGACCACGTCCCTCAGTGCCACATCCACACAGTTCTTGAACACTTCCAGTGACAGTGACCCCATCACCTCCCTGGGCAGCCTGTGCCAGCGCCTCACCACTCCTTTGGATAAGACATTTTTCCTAATATCCAAACTGAATGTTTTGGAACCAGGAACTGGGCAGGATGATGGAGCCTGCACCGCAGGAAGGCTGTTAGTGCTTTCTGTGTTCCCAGCTTTGAGATAGGATGGATTGTAACTAGAGACTCCCATTCCATTTCCTACCTGGCTCTACCAAAGGACTGGCTGAGACAGTAAGTCTCCCAGCCGGGATGTGCAAACTCCAGTGGTTTAGGTGCTGGGATGCCTGTCATCCCTGAAGAGTTCTCATTGGGAGAGGCAGTCACTCCCAGAAGTAGTGGCAAAGACTGACACTGAGAATTTTTGAGCTTTCTGGGAAGCATTTCAATACATGTTGTGCAGTCATGTCTTGCTGAAGTTCAAAGAGAGGCTGAGATGTTTGCACAAGTAGCCCAAGATAGTTGTGTTCCCCGCCCTGCAACTTTAGAGCACCTGGTGGGGGGGAGGGGGATGTCTCTGGAGGTATACCAACTTCAACCTCCACTTGTACAATTATGAAACTGATCCATGAAGAGAACAGAAGAGTGACCCATGAGTGCTAAAGGAAAATCCATATAGGCACTTACAGCTTAAGCATTTCCTCTTAAGTGTCTGTTAAATTTTTCTATCTAGTGATTTCAGGGCCTGAATAATTGATGTAGCACCCACTGTCCCAGGAGACAATCAGGTTACAGTACATCCTCACTGCCATTTAACTTTGCACATGGCTGCAGCTGCTGTAAGCCAAGTCTGAATGGAAACAAACTTTGCTCAGAACTGGGAGGAAAGGAAGGGGACTGTAGTAGTTGTAGCTTCTCACATGAGAAATAACAGGGACTCAGATTAGGTGAGCAGAATTAAAAACTGTCTATGGGCATTCGGGGCATCTGTGTCAGCAATCTGTGCCTGCCATCCTTTACAACAAATTCTGCAGCATTAACATGGTCAGATGATGACTTGTAAAACAGCAGAAGAGGATTTTTGAAGAAGGCAACATATGAGTAGCTATCTGCAGATAGCTACTGCACCTGGATTAAAGCTAATAACAGAATGCCTGCATGGACCTGAAGACATATTATTCATAGAATAGAAAGGGCATACAGCCAACCCATATATGAATCCCTTTTCTTCCTCTCCATGTCTTCTTCAGCTTTTACAGCAGTCTTCAGCCAAACCCCTTGGGTTAGGGACAGTTCAGTCCCTCAACTGCAAGCTGTGCCAAGCATGCTTTGGTGCTGTTTGTGAGTCAACATCCAATTGAGCTGTAGACACCTATTATTTACTGAGCTTCAGGATGAGTAACAGAAGAGAGTTCTCTGCCTCTTGTTATGGAGAAACTTTGATTAGATAATGTATTGGTCCCATCTGGCTATAATCCAAAGCTCACCGGAGTCCTTAGAAAAGCAATGACTTCTATTGAAGTCATTCTATAGCCTTTGGTTCAGAGTCACTCTATTGAACTTACAGAGTTTGAATGACACTTTACAAATATATAGTTATCTTGCCAGGTATTTATAATCTTTGCTCATAATCATGGTATTTGACTAACTTCCAGAAGAACCAAGCAGATACTATTAGAAGAGACTACAGTTTACCCAAGGCCCCATACCATAGCACACAGCAAGCTGCTTGACGTCTGCACAGAACATGAGTTAAATACACATCTATTGATAGATGAATGCATAAAGCCAAGAACCATCTGAATAAGTGGAAAAAGAAAGGATATATATATATATATATATATATATATATATATATATATATATCTTTATATATATAAACTGAATACATTTTTTCATTACAAACTGTTCACTTAGCTCTAACAGCAACTTGTTTTCAAAAGCCTAGAGGGAAGTGAATCACACTCATTAGGAAAATCAGCCTCCCCTCAATCAATCCAGTGACGTAATCTCTGTTGTGCAGAATTATTACTCTGGTCACAGTGGCATGGATTATATGAACTACACATTTGTACATCAAGCAAACATTATATCTCCAACACAAGGCAGCTACCTCCAGGATGGCAGCTGCATAACTGCATGCAGTAGCACCTGAACCAACAGAATACATATACCCACAAGTTTTGGGTGGGGAAGAGGGCACTAAGATATTGAATATTACACAAAGGTCTTCTTCATGGTTCACATCACTCCGACATTGGCATAGCTGGTACCTGCCAATCAGCGTGACCCAACAGCTCTTGCTTCTGTCACTTGTCAGAAACAAGATGCAACTCTGGCACCTCTGCAAACATCGGCTTCTACTGTGATCATCCACCACAATGTCTCAGACACACCTTTGCACCAGCTGCCTAATTTGAGTTGAAGAAGCAAAACAGCAATTTGTCATGACAAGATTTCCTGGTCTGTGTTTCCTGATCAGAAAAAGAATGCCAGTGGTGACACTACCAGTGTAAGTGGACTGCTTATAAGACTACTACAGAACAACAGCTTGTGGGTTTCTTGGGCTTGGATGCTCCAGCAAGCAGTACATGTGATCAGGGCTCACTGATTCTACTGACTTACTTAGATGTAGAATCCCTCCTAAACAGTACCAAGCATGGTTCCTCACAGTAGTTTGTTATTCACTGAAAGCCTCCCATCCTGATTATACACAGGCCAGACATAGCTGGTGTGATCAGATAAGGTCTGTGTCAGCACTAAGCTGGAACAATAATACCTTTAACTCTCCAAGGCGTTTATAGATGCTGGACACACAACAGAAAATAAGCCTGTTCTCTGACTTCTGGAAGAGAGACCTGCCAAGGTAAGACTATGACAGTATCAGAGCAGAAAGGAGGCTCAAAGTATAAACCTGCAAGCCAAGAGGAGGATCTTCAACCAGGCCCATCTCCTGAAGCCTTACTACAGGAGGCAGCTGAACACTCCCAACCTAGGAGACTCCCCAAAGTGGGGAGAGCTCTCTGCCATCTCCCCTCTATAAGGCAGAATACTGTCGTAAACCGTAAACCCTGTATGCAGTGATGAGTTGTATTAAAAACACAGGAAAAAGAAAAAAAAAAAGGGTCTGCAGGTAAAATCAGAAATAGGAAGGAGGCTAAAAAGCACCCATTTTGGTACATTCAGAGTCACTGCTTGCATGTAGGCATCCCCAGCAAGGTGGTCCCTCACAGCATCCCCTTCCCAGGAAGCCTCTGGAAGAGAGGAAAAGGAATCTGAAACAGGGACCTGAGGGATTTGCTCCCAGATGAACACTGACTCACCAGGCCAACCTGACAAGGAGATACACTCGATAACAGGTCTCTGCTAACCACTGCCAGCTCCTCTTCTGAAGGAGGGCATAAGGCGAGCAATCCCTCATTTGATGTATCTCTGTCTGCCACAGTCAAGACACACTAGTTCTTGAATGTCTGCTGGAAACTGTATTTCTTTCTTACTTCTCCTCCTGATTTTTTTTTGTTTGGGCTAGCAGGATTGTAGGGCAATATAAGTACTCATTCCAGAGGGGGGTAAAGGAAGGAAAACCAATGACCAAATAACTCCAGAAGAATGGGAACTGCCTCCAGGGAGCTCCCCTTCACCCTGCTTTCTCATCAGCTGAGAGATATTCAACATCATCCTGCTCTGCTAGTTGCTGAATATTTTATACCATGGCTACAAACGCTCCATTTGTATTCAGTTTCTCTCTTTCGTCATATCTATTATAAACGAGTAGTGTCTGGGAACTCTCCCAGGGAAGATTTGGCTGGATGGCTATGGATATTTTATAGTCAAATTGTAAGAGTAAACCAGCTTTCAAGTTCTGTAGAGAGGGGAAAAGGTAATAAAAGGGTTATTAAAAAAATAAATAAATGTCGGGGTTTTATATGGCTTCCTTTCATAGTGACAGAGCTTCTGTTGGCTCCACGATGGAGCTGGAGAATCTAGGAGAGGCTCAGAGATATCCTCTTGCTGGCACTGTTTGCCAGCAGGAGCCATCTGATATGCTATGACTGGCTCAGTAGTGCTGGCATCTGGCTTGGTAGGACTGGAGTGACACTAGGTGAGCCAGGGTAAGAGCTGTGCTCATAGGTACTGGGGACAGGTGATGTTGACATAGTCCAGGATGGTAGGCACTCATCTTTACCTTCATATTGTCATATATGTGATACAGGTGGGAGGCCAGGGTCTGTCTCTTCATCTGTCAGGAGGAGTCCTAGCAAGGAGGCCTGCATTTGAGAGCTCCCCTCTTATTCAAGTGGGGACTAGAGAGGAACGTGACCACAAGCTGAAGAAGCTTGCTTCGCCATCAGGCAGGCTGCTAGTTCTACACAGGACTATCAGGAGACTTCATCCAGCAAGGACATCATACTGCCCCAAAATATCAAAAAGAACCCAATATAATTACAGAATATCATGACTGGCCCTGAAAGAAACCACAGAGCAGAGAGCAGATATGAGGGACTGAATTTTAAATTGCAGATGGATATACTGTGGGATTCCTAGACCAATCCACATCTTCAAAGCCCAAGAGAAAAGAACTTCTCATTTCTTTTTCTCTCTTTCTCTGACTCTATCTATTCAGTCTAATTTTTAAATAATTTATTCACCCTCAGCTCAGCCTTAGCCATCCTGGAAAATCATCTCATGGTATGAAACAGCCAGTTTACCTCACAAAAATGTAACAGCCTCTTTATGCAACAAGGGGAAATGGGGAGCAGGTAGGTACAATGCCACTGAGGATGACGAACAATCATTATAAAAGGCACCTGATGCTGGTGAACATAAAATGACACTTAGTGGTTTTCCAAGGTCTTTGGCTTAACTGTATCTTTTGCTCTGGGTAATTTGTGAGTGAAGCAAACGAATAAAGAGTTAAAATACAAAAAGCCAAAAATCTGTAAGGAATTGATCCCCCAGCACATCCAATCCACATCACCTCTTGAGAAACCACAGGAGTGCTGTCAAACAGCTGTCTTCCAATACAGAGCAAAAGCTAAGGGGTTTTTACTTTCCTGGTGAAATGAAATTGGAAATAGGACACAGCTGTATTCTTAAAGGAAACAAAGAAAGAAAAGGTTGCTTTGTGCTCCTCCTCTCACATCTTCTTCCCCTGTCAGTCTCGCACTTTTCCCTGTTGATCTGTGCCACCCTCAATTGCAGTCATAAAAGATCAAATCCCTTTCAAAAATGCCAGGAAAAGGCATGTGGGCATTAGGCAGGAAAGCCAACTGACCGCAGTGGAAAATGGCTGAGGAGAAGGGAATTTGCCAGCCAGCATTAACGGCTGGACTCTGTCAGCTAAGCAAGCCCAGCAGTCCTGGGAAAACCTGGTGCCAGTGTGTACCTACAGTTTTCTGCTGCTGCCAGTGTGAAGACAACACAGAGCAGCTCATCTACAAGAGAAATACAGGTGCGTGGAAACACTTATGACCTAGCAGGACTCAGCGCAGACAGCAAACTTGAGTCAGAGAAGGAGACCTGCTCAGTGAACTGCTGCCCAGCTACTCCAACCAGTACTCATGGGGTCAGGCTTTCAGCCTAGCCCCCACTGAGAAAAGGTCTCAAGTTTTTCAGCTTAACCTCTCTGCTGTGCCACATGTGCACAGAGATGTGGTGGTTGGAATCAGGAGTATGTTTCCTGCCAATGACATCAACGGTACTGAGGCAGAGAGCTGTTAATTAACCCCGTTTATTGAAGGGCGGACACATTCCTGTCTGGGCCCTGCTTTTTCAGTCAGGCTCCAGTCCAGCAGGTGATTAATAACCTAGCGTGCTGTGGAAAGAGTGCATCTATTATTCAAATTAATGAAATTATAATCAAGAGGTGACGAATTAGCAATTGCTCCTTGACTGGATATGGAAACTCATTAGTGCGCCAGGCGCTGCTGTGGCACTCACTGTACCAGTACGAGTATGGTTGGAGAGGAGCGAGTCAGGCAGAGCTGAGAGCCCCTTGTCACAGCTCTGCCCTGGCACACACATCTGGAACACTGCAAAGTAGCTGCACCCACCACTGAGTTCCACAAAGTACCTCCATCTCCTCTTTGATTTCACACTACCTGGAGCAAGGTGGCTGTGGTCACGACAAGGAGAAACATGAACATGGCCACAGTGTTTTTTCTTGTGGAGGGTAAGGAGCCCTGTGCTAGAGGACACACGGCAAGGAGTGATAGCTGACTTCAAGATACTATTCCAAGGACAGCCTCACAACATGCAGGGTACAGGCACAGGACAGCTCTCTGAGAACCATGCCAACACTGAGTACAGGAGTGAGACTCTCAGCCGCTCAAGTTGCTGGCTGCAGTCATAGCTAGGGGAACTGAGGCTGGAGGTCTTCCCTATACCCTGCACTATCCCAGGGTTACCTGTCACCAGATGGTACTCACCAATGTGCTTGCCATACATGTGGTAGTAGAAGGAGACACAGTAGTACTTGGCCGTGATGTTGTACAGTGGGCTGATCAGCCTGGCTTTGTCTCCTGTCACCCGGGGCCGAGAGGCCTCGATGAACATGTAATAACCTACACAAGGAGAGAAAAAGGTGGGGAAAGGCACTGCATCTCCCACCCTGCAGGAGGGGGAATGGGATGCAGGGGGCTGGGAGACTCCTCCTCCTCCAAGAGACATCGCCTTGCTCTTCTCATCCCATTGGATCCCATCCAGAAACATGTGCAAAAAGAAAATTTGCAGAAAGGTTTCAGCAATATACAATGCCAGCATCCTCCAGTCAGGCTTGGAGCCCCCAGAGTCAGTCCCCTAGCTTCATCCCTCCTGCTGCTGCTTGGTACAGAGGAGATCTAGTTGCCCCATGGAGATTTTCTTTGAGGAAGCAGCTGGTTAAACCCAGCAGAGACATTTCCAGGTGTCGGAGACGTTCTCTTACTTGTTTATCCCTTTTTTGACTTCATAACAAGCATCAAATGGGGCAAGGACATTAGGCAGCAGGCAATTAGCTGGTAACAAGAACTAATGCTCACACTATTCCCTTAAACACAGTCGTGGGTGTTTTAATTGTGTGTTTAATGCCAATCAGTAACATGCAAATTAACTGCCTGCTCCCTGCACCCTGCACGGAGGAGAAGCATGTGTGCAGAAAGCAGATCAACGCTTCACCATCTCACACAGCTGCAGGACCTTGATGCCTTGTGGCTTGCATCTCACCTCCAAAACTGAGCCAGAAGAAACCCAGAAGTGTGCCTACCCTCTGGTGTACCGCTGATGTCCGTGGGTGGCCCTGTGTTGACCGTACGCTTGGGGTTCTGGGTCAGGGCGTTCTGCCGCGTCCAGTCAAAGTTGTCCATCTTGTCTTGCACAAAGCCACAGATCTTCTCATCCTCAAAGCGACAGGTGTTATCTGCAGGGAAGGACAGGGAATGCCACTCTTTAGATCTCCTCCTGGGGTGCCTTGCTGCCTGGGGAGGGTACGCAGCACAGGTGGACAGTCCCCCAGCATCACGAGGAGGCTGAAAAGGAATATTTCCAAGATGGCTATGATTAAAGAAGGGTTAATCCGGGCTGACGGATGCAATTATCTGACAAAATAGAATACAGCTAACAGGACTAAAGAAAGATTCTGCTGGGAGGTCTAAGACAGATGATGTTGAAGATGATAAAAAGAGGAGTGCTGACGGCAAGCAGGCCACGAGGGCTTTTAAACCAGAATAACCTGATAGAATAATTTTCCCAGGAAAGAGAGGAAAGTGCCAGCAGGTGAACCCCGCTTTGGTCTATATATTACATTAAACTATGGCACACACGAAAAAATCAGCTGTGGAGGTCAGCTCAGTGCTATAGATCTGTCATTTAGCTAGAGCATATTCAATTTATACCAGCTCAGACATGTATTAGCTATTGCAGCTTATAATGGTTCTCCTAACAAAATGTGTTATACTGGCAAAGGATTTTCATGTAGCATCAACTACATGAGCAAAAGAGCTAATATTACTACCACAGGACAATCACAGCCTACAGCAATATCAGATGGGTGAAAAATCTTGTGTGTAGACATATCCCAATATGAACTTGCAGAGAATGGAGCAAATCAAACTTGACCAGAATTAAGATGGTCTTTTGTTGAACCTTTGTGGTGAAAGATAGTACCTGAGCCACAAAAACAAAGCCTTTCACTGCTGATACAATTGGAGAAGAAAAAGAATAGGGAGAAAAGAAAGAGAAAACAAGGCCAAGATTGGCTATGAAAATTACTTTGTCTTTTTCAAAAGATCCCTTGGGTGAAATCAGAGCCATAGAATGAGATGAGAGCGGGATCTCAAGCTCTGAAGTGGTGAAGACATGGCAAGCAGAGGCCTTTACCTTCTGCCTTAACATTAGAGCCAAGGGGGCATGCTACGAAACTCAACAATAAAGTAATTAAATCCATGAAAGAACACACAGAAAAGAAAAACATGTTCTTGCTAAGGTTTTGGAGTGTGTTAGAAACTCATCCATGGCACACTGAAGCATGACTCAATTATCTGTGGTTTACCCCCAAGCACAGTTCCTGATATCATGGACAGATAAGAGCAGCCTGAACGTCTACCTGGGCTCCTGCATTATACCAGGGGTATAATTTGGGTATTAGTAAAACCTTATTATTCTAAAGAGTGGTGAGGTGTTGGAACAGGCTGTCCAGGGAGGTGGTGCAGTCACTGTCCCTGGAGGCATTCAAGAACTGTGTGGATGCGTCACTGAGGGACATGGTCAGTGGGCATGGTGGGGATGGATCTCCTCCAACCTTAATGATTCTGCAATAAGCTAACAGCACTCTGCCTTTGAGATGCTGCACCTATCTTCCCACTATAGCCTGCACCACACCCTCCCATCTGGGAAGGGAAACTGCTGTCTGCCATACAGACAGACATCAACGGCCTGCAGCCCCGTGCAGCAGGCACATGGGGTCTCTGTGCTGTTATTCCCCATTCTTACGTGGTTTCTTCACCGAAGCAGTCAGGAAAAAGGATGTAGCCTCCTCCATTGTCCACAGAATTGCTGGACATTATGGTGCGAGCCGAGGGTTTGGTTTATGGAGAAGGGCGGCTGGCTTTTCTTTTAGCTCAGCAGGAAACACTGCTTCTGCGAGTTGAGAACAGCCACAGGGAGTTTGACTGGGTTGGTCACTTAACTGCTGATTAACCCTGGCTAAGTGCTTTCCGTTGAATCTGCTCATTTCTAATTAGCATCCTAATCCAAATTAGCCACTGCTCCATAGTGCAGGGCTGGGCACAGGGAGCTCAAGGAGGAGACAAGAGAGGAAGCAGATGGGACAGTCACCTGTAGGGTCTGAAGCTGGGCAATAATATCAGCTAGGGGGTCTGCCAGGCCCAGGACAATGAGATGGAGAGAAAAGGGGAGATAAAAAGGCCTCTCAGGGTCCTTCTCTGCTCTTTTGGCTGACAGGAGTAGCTTGTGGCTGTACAGGTCACCTGCTGCTCATTGAAACACGGAAGACACAAGCTTTCTCTTGCAATGGCATTATCCCACACGACAGGACCCACTATGACCGTCCTTTTGCAATTATGGGGACCAACCAGGACAGGGAGGGTTTGTATCTCTGATTCTTCTGTGCTCGTGGGCCTTTGGAGGAGAAAGCTAACATTTTTCCCCAGCACAAAATTCCCTTGACTGGGAATATCAGACAGAAAATAAAGTTGAAAATTGTAACACAGAGGCCTGCCAGGCAACTGACTGAGAGGGAATAAATCCACAAAGAAAAAGGCACAGAAACTAAAGAAGGCACAGGCTGAGGAGAAAGCCCAAGCTCAGGTGGAGATCAGAGATGTCAGTGCAGGGATAGAGGAAAACAGGGAGCTATACAAAACAAGAGGACAGTATTCCTGGCTTACAGCTGAGACACAGTCCTGGTGGCAGACGAACTGCAGCACGAGGAGTCCCCCACTTCCTTGGAAGAGGACCTGAAAGCTTTAAGGTGGTAGGAAGGGGCTGCTCGTACTGCTACAGCACAAGGCACAGGTCGCTGCAGACTTCTGGGTCTTTGCATGTGAGAAAAGGGCCCTGCCTCTGTCCTCTCCTCTCACTCTGGTGCGGCTGCTTCCAGAAGACAGAGCTTCTAGCAGAGAGCACAAACTGGAGGAAGCTCCTGGGCACCGCACAGCAGGGTCAGGCTGACATGTAACACCACTTGATGTGCCAGTTTATCTACAGCAGGCTGCCTCTGCCTAACTTGGGATCTCAAGGCACTTTGCAACAACTAATGAACAAGGCTCCTTGTTCAAACCTCCATGAAGCATCAACCCTTCTCTTTACACATCTCCTGCATTACACATGGTGAAACAGATGCACCAAAATACAGTCAGACGCATCTAAGGTCACAGCAGGCAGCATCAAAGCTGGAAGCAGGACCCTGGCGTTCTGACTGCTGGTTGCTTGGTTTAAAGAAAACCACAGGAAGGGAGAAGCTCTGCTGCTCTTCTGAGCTGGAAGTGAAGGTGCCCACAATAACTCAGGTATGTTCAGAGAGCTGGGACACAGCCAGCATGTCACCTCTAGGTGATTATCATCAGGCTGACTGAGAGAAACCTGGCAGATCCAGCTGCAAACCAAACCTTTAAGTGACCCACTGTGTCTCAGAGGCCACAGCAGCGATCCGACTGCTGACCTCAGCTGTGTGAAGCAAACCTTATTTCAGACTCGCACCATCTGCCTGGGATCCTGGTTCAGCACTGTGGAGCAAAGGAACCTTCCTGATTAAAAATTAAACAGCAGCTTTAAATATTGAACACAGAAGTTGTTCTCTGGATTGTTAGAGGCGAGGTAGAAGTAGCAGGGGAGCTGGTTCCTCAAAGGCTGGAGTTAGTGCTGTCTTCGCCAAACAGATTTCCTTGGCAGGGTTTGCAGTGGCAGCAGCTCGAAGTGCAGAGATGTTTGCTCCTGGTTATAGACACCTCCTTGCAGTCCCAGAGGAGAGACCCTCAGCCATGCCTATTAGCATTTCTTGCTGCTTCACCTTCTCAAGAAACATAATAGAGGTTTTCATTTCAAGTCCTCAGGGGTAAGTCATCCCTGGCCCTGAAATTCTAGCTGCCAAATGAATGCATACAAAAAATAATAAGATGATCCTAGCTGCAGTCTACGGGTGAATAGCAGATGGAAGCACATTCAAATAAAATTGCCTTCGTCATTTAGCTGTGCTGTGACAGCTGAAACTGTCTTGGAGCACAAGGGACCACAATCCAAGCCTCAACTCTGTTACAGACCCACGGTGTGACCCACAGCCCGTCACTGGAGATCCCTTCCCCCACATAAAAGATGAAGACAGTGTGAACTGGATTGTGACCTCAAAGTATTCTGGGATTTAAGAAACATGTAACAAAATTTTCCATCGCTTTCTAAAGCATCTCTAACCAGTAATGGGAGAAAGCTTTACAATACACTAGCTTGTTGGGTCATATTGGAGCACCACCTGCTCTAATATCCCCATCTACAACACCGGGATAATATGGCCCAATCATCTCTTCCATCACGTCACCTACTTTAAGCTCTGCATTGCACACATGCCTGAGGGATGGGCACAGATTTGAGAAATCCAGTTCTACACTGGGATTACATCCCATTCCCTCATGTTCATGCTGGGTCAGCAAGATCAGATCCCTCTGTGCTATGAGACATTAAGAGAGACAAGACACACAAGTACTGGATGGTGAGCAATGAGCCAGGTTAATCTATAACAACAGGCAACTGGACCTCATCACCACCCACCATACATGTCCACAATACCAAAACATTTTAGCTCCATCCCATTCAGATCGCAGATACAGAAGGAATAATATTTCTGCTCTGGATGGGCAAGACACACTGGAGAAGTGAGAAAAAAAAAATAGCAATCTCATATGTTTTTATATTTCCTTATCACCAAGGCTGCGAGGCTACATCTGCTAGAACCAGAGAAACCAAACCACACACTGTGGATAAGATGGAAAAGTTTTAGGGGCAGCACTGCAGGGTTTGGGTTGGAAAGTGAAGGTCATGTCCAAATGAAATGGCAGGGTTAAAGTAAGAAGGACAGAACAGATTCCCCTGGAGTTTAGTCATGGTGTTAAAATGGTCAGTTGTCTTAGGAGACATTTAAAATTACACTTTAGAATCAATATTATTCAAAGAGAGCTTTTTAAGATAAATTCTAGTATCTAGAATAAGATTAACTGATTTTTAAGAGTCAGTCTTACTGCTAATATCTAAATAAGTGAAATACTCAATATCTTTTGTTCACTCCCTGTGCTTTCAGTTTCCTTTTGCCTTATAATCTCAGCACCTGGCTCAGTAACCATGGCACATGCATGCCTGCCCCAATGTCATTAACATCTTATTAGGCTGGGAGAGAAAATGCATGAAGAAATAATTGTATTAAGTGACTCTCACAGTTTGTAAATTAATCACCATTGTGCATGCCCTTGGATCAGGCTGCCAGAGGCATTAATCATCCAATCTTTGCCTTTCACTTGAGAGCTCTCAATGTTTGCTCCCAGAATTTGGCTGAGCAGCCTAGCGTGAGGATACCTTTGCAATCACAACACTTTTTTTTTCTGGAGGTGGTGGTAGCAAGGGAAGTAGGGGTAAAAAGAGGTAGGAGTAGAGATTTCCATGCTGCTGAACTGAGAGGCTCAGAAGCAAGCTGTGGCCTGGAGAGAGAGCTATGAGGCTTTGGGCTCACTTTTGCAAAGGGCTCATATTTGTAACGGCAGCAGGTCTGAAAGGAAGGGAGAACTCTGAAAGCAAGAGTGGTGGCTGAAGTTATAAGGCAGTCAATCTGAAGGCGTGAACTCAAGAGGCAGGACCCTGATGGCTGGCACAGCGGTTCCAATTTTCAGCACAGTCTGGATGAATCATAACAAGGAGAACTCTAAGTGCTGGGTTTACTGCATGAAAATAAAAGCGTGGCCGAGTTCTCTGATATAGGCAAATTTCATTCTGGTCTCAGACAAGCTGCCAAAGAAATCCCAGGTGAGCAGTCTGAAGGCTCAGCTTACAAAGACTCTGAGGACACTGACATAATTAAGAGTAAAGTTGCTCTGTCATTACCAGAGATACATGTGATGTAAAAGTAAGTGGCAAAAGGCCAGATTTTGTCACTTTCCCTTGTAAGTCAGAGTGCTCACCTCCTCCAGCAAGGGAGGGACACATCCTGGAGTGGGTCCCTGGCAATATGTTCAGTGTTTCCTGGTGGAAATCAGCCCAATGGACCAGTGAGTCCTCTTTGGAGGATGCTTAAAGAGGATCAAAAAATGGGGAAGAGGAAAGAAGGAATCAGGAGTTACAACTACAAAATCCTGCTGACTCTCTGAGAATCTCCTGTTATCAGGAAGAGTGTGATGAACCTAATCATCCCTGGATTGTGAACCTGCACAACCAAATGCTCGATGGCTGCCTTCACAAGATAATCCCATGCTCCACTTCCTGCTTGTTGCCCAGTCCTAGCATCTCCTTCCCGCTGGTATCCTGCGGTGCAGCAGAAACACTTGCCTGCCCACATAAAGACTGACACCTAAGGTGACAGAGTACTGTTTCAGCTTCTTTTGATTTTTACTCATCAGTTGAAAACAGGAAAAAAAGAAACACCTACATGGAACCAGCCTGCTCTCTGTGTACCACCAGCAACCAGTTTGCCCACCTCTGCCCAAGAGTTTTGGCTGGGCTCGTATCCAACAACTGAAGCAAATGGACTTTGTTTCATATCTGGGAGATTAGTATGCTAGAAATCCCATATTATGCTAAATGGACATCATCATGTTCTTGATAAAGAACACTGTTCTGGGATTTTTTTTTTTTAATCTTTTTGTGATGATTGTGATCTCAAAATCAATGGAAACTCTGGGTGCTCAGAGAAGATGGGCCTGCATCAAAATATTAAGATACATCAGCAGGAATGATTGGATTATAGATGAGAAAGCAAACAGTGATGACACCAGTGGAAAAGAAGAAAGGAACTGTGCTTGTGGAGTTTGCAAAAGGAACGAGATCAGAGCTAGAGACTGCTCCACAGCAGCCTGTAGAGGTGTCAAGAATATGGGGGTTATACGCTCCTTAAATAGATATTTTGGAGAACATTTAATAATCTACTTAGTGGATGCAAACTGCTAATAGTAGGGGAAAGGTGGACTCTGTCACAACCTACTCAGTCAGAGAGATATTGGGTGTAAGTGGGAGGCACATATTGGCATATATCCCCTGCTGATAACTCAAGGTACAAAAAATGGCATGACTTAATGAAATCATTATGAGTGCATGCAATTTCAAGCTTTTTTGGGAATAATGTTTTGTTAAGTTAGTGCTGTTTTTCAGTTTGCTTGATCTCCTGGAGCACTTGACTAACATGCATTACAATCAAAACATAAATACAAAGGTCTTGTTGCTTACCTGTTGGGCTGGGATAGTTGATTGCTGGAAAAGGAAATAGAAAAACAACACGTCAGAACAGCTAGTGCTCCATCAAATCACAAATCATAATCAAAGTCTGAAAATAAAACAAGCACATCAAGAAAGGTCAGAGTTGTACAAATCTCCTAGCAGCATTGCTGCAAAACAGCACTGCTCAGTGTTTGCCTTGGTGATAGAACAAGCTGCTGACTCACTGATCCAAACACCAACAGATCTTAATAGTGGGTGATCCTGGAACTGCACAGGGAATCCCTTTGGGCCTCCTGAGCAGTTTCTTTCTGGAAGCACTCACTGGGAGAAGAGCATCAGTGTCACTTTCCAGGTCAAGAAAGTTGTCTGAAATCATGCAAACACAGGAGGAAGGAGCTCTGTACTTTATGCTAAAATACAGGGTCCAAACTGCTGATGGGAGTGAAGGAATCATAAGGTTATGAGAAAGGATGAGCTGGGAGCTGTTTGGATGCTGGAAAAAGCAGCATGGTCAGTGTCTGTTAATGGGATGATCTGGGATTCAGGGTGTTGGATAAAGCTACAGGATTATTATGGCTGGTTGGTAAAGGAACTGTGCATTCAGCCCTGGAAAGAATAAGTCCCTTGAAGTCCTTTTATGGGCATGTGGCTAAAATGCAGAATTCACTGGCTGTCTTCTAAAACATGCCATTGAACCACAGGAGACTGCAGCATGGCCTGACTGGGGATTAGGGTTTTGAGCTCCCATACAGAGGAGAGTGTGTGTTGGAGCTGCTGAGTAAAGGATGAGTTGAAAGTAACCCCAGTAGGTCTCTATCTTATGCTCTGCACTGATGGTAGCAGCTAAAAAATGGCCAAATTCAATAGTACCATGCCATCAAAACCATATGCAGCTGAGAGATACACCCAAGGTGGCTGGGACCTGCTCTCATAGCCAGGACTGAGGAGGAGACACCTACGTTCCATGTACCGGATGATGCGGGCAGCCATATCACCAGCCCCAAAGCTGGTGATAGGTGTCAAGCGAACTTCGTAGCTCTGAGGCACTTTCAGGTTGGGCAGGATGTGCTCCAGCAACAGGCCCTTCTCCATTTTCTGTACAGGAATGAAGGTTTGGATGCTGTTTCGCTGAGCCAGCTGCATGAAAAGAGAATCCACAATGTCATGAAAATCCTGAAATTAGAAACCAGAGAGATCCTATTCACTATCTAACACCTTGCTTTTTCCCTTCCTATATAGGCAAGTATGCCTGGTTTGTCAGTGAGATCATCATGCAGAGTTGGCTAAAAATTCCCTATCACAGAACAGTGATCAAGAACCTGAGCTTTCACTGAAGGAAAGCTGTCAGGTCCTCCTTATTAGGGGTCCAACTGGAAAAATGCACCTGGAGCAACTCCATGTCGAGACCAATGGCTCCAAGATGGGAAAAATAAACCTGATTCGCCTGCATCAGTGCACCAAAGACCTGTGCTTATTGCAGCATGGCATTTTGCCAAAATACCCTTGAGTTCACAATCACTGCTGCAAAATTTATTCACCATCTATATCCTGTAGCATTTCATTTGGTGCCTTGGTGGAACCTACCTACTGCCATGCATCCTCAGCACCCTTCCATGGGATCTGCCCTTGAAGCCTAGCCATTACTGCCTCTTCATACCAGGGCAAGATGACTTGCTTAAGTCAGTGATCCTCTGCAGTCACCCCTTGGCTCCCTCTTTCTCTAAAGCCCACTGAAGATGTGAACCATACTACCTGAATCATACCAGCTGAACAGTTTCATACACTACGGCAGCAGGGAAGTTTCAAGAAAACGATGGGAAAAATATCGTTGTCAAAATCACCACCACTAAAAATGATGAATTACATGTCAGCGAAACTTCCCTGCCACAGTCATGCTTGCTTGGCAGGGGAAGGACAAGAACAAGGATTATACTGTAAAGATACAATCTCCTGCCAGTTGCTGTGCAGTGTCTGGATCCCTGTGGCAAGGTTTGGTCCTGATACGTTATTGGGGATGCTGGTCCTGGCAATAAGGCTTTTGACAGAGGTTTCTATGGCCCCACATTCACTGTCCCAGACATCAACCTCACCTTGATACATTCTCTAGGCTGACAAGTTTCACTGCAAAGAAAATTCTCCTGGTAGCTGGGCTCAGTAATTATTGTGAATTCTGCAGTTGCAGGTCTGAAACAAGGATGGATGCAGGGGGGAAGGTTTGCAGCAAATCCATCAGTGTGGAAATTGTGGGGCAAGAGCATGAAGTGAGGGTATGGCAGGAGCAGAGGCCAGCAGGAAGGTGAGGCAAAGAAGAGATGTGGGCAGGGCACCTGAGCAAAACAAGCACATGCAACCCCTCTGCTCTCCTCCTACCCTAGCATACACAACTCTAAGTTCCAGCTGAGAAGCAATGGTTGCCCCTGGAGAGCTCCCAGTGCCAGAGCCCCATTCTTTTCCAACATGGCCAGGACCTTCTCAACTGAGCAGATCTACCCACAGGTTGCATGGAGCTCCCACACAAAGGGCAGGCTGGGCCAGACCCCTCCATGGTACCGCGCAGGGTCCCTTGCAGAGCTGCGGCTGTATGCTGTTTTCACAGCAAACAAAAAGCTTTGTACCTGCCTTAAAAGGATCAGGGTGCAACTTGCTTGAGGAACTGGCAACCTCTGTGCCTCCAGTGCCTTCTCCCATTCCTGTGTGTCGCAGGGAGCAGCCCCCATGGGCAGGACCAGGGCAGTAACTCTGGGAATCAAGCACGCTTGGCACTGGGGTGCTGTCAGGTTCCGTTTGCATAAAGAACACTCCATCTGAATGCATGCATGCATGCAAGCTGGGTGCAGGTCCAACTGGCATGCCTGACACTCAGCCCTTCCATCTGCCAGCCTGCAGCAACACTGTTCTGACAAGAGTGGAACCAGATCCTGGTGGCAGTAATTTACCTGGGATCATTAGCACCAGACCACCATTTACTGGAAAGGAGAGGAGGAGGCACAAGCCAGAAACAGGGGGCTGGGGGTGGCATGGCTCCTGGCATGAGGCTTTTTGGGGAAGTACAGCCTGATCAGGGGGCTGGTAGCAGCTCCTCCTCACAGGCTGTCTCAGAGCTTGGGTGATGGGAAGGCAGCCAGCAAATAGGAGGGGGTCAGGAGCCATTTCCATTGTCTAGACATAACCTTTAGAAGAGAAACAAAATGGAGAATCAAAGAAAAGACTGAAGGTGAGGTCCAGACAGTGCAAATTCCACCTCAGCTGGGATCTGTGTGGAATTTGGGTATCTAAAGCCTCTGGGAACAATGTGAAATTATGCATTCTCCCACATCACCTAAGTCAGGACAAGAAACCAGCCTCCAGTCCAGACTGCAAAACTCCTGATGCCCCTGTCAAACCTATCCACAGGGGCACGTGTCTTTAAACAAATAAATACTGGCTACCACCTTGGTTTGTCTACACATCAGAAAAGAAGAACAGCACCTATGTCTCCGTAGATCACAACTGTCCTGCTTCTAGGTTAAACTTGTATCAGTAGGCAATAGGCAAGGCACAGAGGGTACACTGGATATAATTCCTCTTGCACCACAGGAGAAAAGTTTTGTGAAGGCAGAGGGAAAGAGAGAACAGAATGGAGTTCAGCACAGTTTAGAAGGTGTGACACCAATGCAGTGGCCTGGCTTCAGCCAGCTGCTCACCTTGTGAGTGCACAGCTACTGTGGGCTTGTAGTGATGATTACAGGTCCAGCAGACAGCAAAATTAGAGCCAAGGTCTGGCTCTACCTCTCCCTCCCCAAGCATCTTTTGTTTCCCCAGCTGCCAGCAGCAGCTTTGTGCAGAGCTGCATGCATCAGTCCAGCAGGAACTCATTTTTAATTCTTTGCTCCAGTCTCCTGCTAATGCCTTTTTGTTCTTCTCCCACGCTACCCTGGCATCTTCTTCCCTCCATCTCCTCCTGATCATGGGTATGGTGTGGTCCTCCAGCATAACACTGCTGCAGTGAAGTTTCTAAGGCAGAGGCAGGCACAGAGGACAGTGAAACACTGGCCACCTTATTTGATTTGCTGAAGCCTCTGTGGAGGATCTCAGGTACTGAGCTCATTTATCACCAGGCTCAGGATGCCGCCAGTGGGGCCAGAACAAGAGCACAGAGCAATGCGCAGCCTCATTTCTGCCTTCACCTCCTTCCATCTCAAATAACGACAGGGAGAGAATGGGAATAGAAAAAGACAAACAAACACACTATTTCTACAAGCTGGCTGTGGATATCACGCAGGATGCAGAGGTGGGAATGCTCTTGCAGAATGGTTTTTCCAGAAACACCTTACAAAGGACAAAATCACCCCAGGTGGGATGCATATATCCATATGCACAGTAGGCAAGCTGTCCCTTTTTTCTGTCACTTGTGAGCAATATTAGCGATCGAGAGAGAGGGTACACATACTTATATTTGTACTTAGCCATGAAGTTTCCCAGTGTTGCAAACTGGGTCTGCCCTTTCTCATTTCTCACCCTCACACCCTGTTGGCAGATCTTGTCCACCCATTCCCACACCTTATGATGTAAACTGGTTTGTGGTCCACCCAGAGAGCTTGTGCCAGTGTGACCAGGCTCAACTGGCTCATGGCCCAGGAAGACAGACTCAGAGAGAAGAGTCACACTACCTCTCACCACATTTTGTTCCCAGCTGGGATGCTGTCTTTCCAAAAAGGACCACTGTATGACACCACCATGTCTAAGCTTTTTGTTTATCAGAATAAAAAAGGACGCTGTTTGCAGAGTGAATTATGTTGAAATCAGGTGTGTATAAGCTATCAGATATAATAAAGCCAAAGCCTATTAACAAATACATCTGTCAACAGTTACTGTTGCAGTGCTGCACAGCAACCCTCACCAGGGATTCAGAGGAGCATGATAACCTGTGTGTGCTGGGACTCAGCATGACCTGAGCAGCCATGCACATGCTCTCACAACCAGCTGCACACTGCACAGCTACATGCTTAAGGGAGAAAGAGAAATCAGAATGAAAACCTGTTTCAGCACTGAGCCCTGGGGAATCATTGCAAACACCAGCTAGGAAAACATACATTAAAGTCCCACACATTCCCCAGCAAGCTGATCAGAGCAAAGGAACTGCTCGGTGGGTATCCTGCTTCCCAGCATTGCTGTTCACTTCTGCTGCTCTCTTCCCTTATTTGTTCCACTTCTTCAACAACTTTTCTGCTCAGTGCCAAGCATTAGCTCTGCTCTCCAGCATCTTCTCTAAAAATTCCTTCTACATGCACTTGCTCTCTCTCTCTCCCTTTTTTACTCTGCCTCACTCCAATTGCAGCCAAGCCACCCGGTTTATCTTCTGGCATAGACATGTCCCAGTTTAACATGGTCTAGTGGTCAGGTGAAGGTGACAGCAGTAGAAGGGCACTTTCCCTCTGACAGGTAATACTACTTAGGATGTGAAAGAACTTTCCATTTTTATCAATTCAGACTATTTGCCAGGAGTCTTGAGAACGTTATATAGCACTGTCCTAGGGGGCTGCAGACATCATCTCATGTTGAATTTCCCCTGTGGCTGAGACTGCCATGAATGAAACCAATCTAAATGCAGCTAAGATAGAGATACTCCTTTCCAAAAAAAAGACCGTTTCTTGCAGGGACCAGGACCTCAACAGGAACAATCACACCACTGCCCTCAATATGAAACAACTGGCAGCACCTATGACCTTAAATTGGTGACAATCACGAAAGATGTACCCAAGCACTCCATCCTTGGGACTGGAAGGTGCTGAGCTTTTTTATGGCACTGGTGGCAAATTATGGAATGAACGTGAAGCTCTGCAACGCAAATCACCTTGCTATTGTAGCAGGCATGTCTTGCCCTCAATTTTTGCACCAAGTGCACTTCCAAAGCTCCAGAATCCCTTGAAGAGATGTAACTTCTAAGAGTTTAGATGCCACGAACTTCTTGAGATTTTGAAAAAGAAGACAGAAGAAGAAAGGAGAGGGGGGGACAGGAGAGATGACAGGATTTATGATCACAGTGTCAAAGACAGCAAATTAACCAAGACCCAACCGACAGGGGGGTTGGCAGGTGCCCCCTCCCCTTGAAATGAACAGAAGTCAGGCTGGGGCACCAAGTAGAGTTGCCTCCACACAGGGCTTACACTCTCACTCCTCTTGGTATTAGGAATGAGCAAGACCACTGCTTGTGGCCTTGCTAAGGTTCCTCAGGCATTTAATCCTTCACTGGCTGCTGCTGAAGAATGAGAGTCCAGAAGCTGACTGAAAATAAGATATGGTTCCTCGGGAAAAATCAAAAAACGCTCAGAAAGAGAGGCAAGAGGAAGGTGGGGATATGGAATTTTAAGAACCACTCCTGAACACATGAAGCTACAGTATTTCCCAGTGACCTTTCCCCATCCTTTTTCTTGTACACAGCAGTGGACTGTGATTCTGGTCCTTGATTTCACCCTGGGTCCACAGGACAGAGCAGAAGAAGATGGGTTTTTCTTTGATGTTGCACTTGGATGGCACGGATTTGATTCTTGCTCTCTGTATTTTGTGAGACACCTCTGCACACTGGCAACAACCTGCTATCTAAGGAGAAAGCACGACTGCCTCCAGGGACAAAGCAGGGGTGGTACAGCTTCGCCTCACAGAGCCCCGACCCTTGACACCACAGGGGCTATTCCTGCTTGTTTGTTTTATGAATGTATCATGTCCATCTTAGAAGTCATTCCCATTTGGCCTGCTCCTCCCACTGGACAGCTGTTCTGGAACCTAACCACCCTAAAGTTCTCATTTCCAGCCTGAATTTATTCACAAGCAGCTTGCACCCACTTGATCTTGTGCCAGTATTATCCTTTAACTTTTCCCTCCCTGCTGCTTGACCCCCCATTGTTTTTATAGACAGCAATCATGTTCCCTTCAGCCTTTGCTTTGCTAAGCTAAACAAGCTGAGCACTCTGTGCCACCTCTTGTAACACACTCTCACCTTCCCTATTTATTTCATAATCCTTTCCTGCGTGATCTCACTTGCTGGAGCTGGCACACAGGATGCAGCAGGTCCTCTCCACATCCTCTAGCAGTACCTCAGGCTTCACCAAGAGTACATTTGCTTTCTCACACCTACCTCTTATCAGCAGCTCCCTGCAGTCAACTCTTTCATCCACATCATGCCTCCAATCCCGTCATTTCCCACGTATGAGCTCCTAGCTTATAGCAGATTCCTCTGTCAGCATTCTCCACACTCACAACCTTTCATTTGTATAGCTGCATTTCATCCCACTTGACCCACTGAAGTCATTTTCAGTCCTCAGGACCTTCTTTACAATATCCAAATCCTTCAGTGTGATGGCACTGCCTTCTCAATTCAGCAGCACACCCATAGAATCATTAAGGTCGCAAAAGACCTCTAAGATCACCTGGTCTAACCACCAGCCCATCCCATCATGCCCATTGACCACATCTGTCAGTGGCACATCCACATGGCTTTTGAACACCACCAGGGGATGTGACTCCACTGCCTCCCTGGGCAGACCCTTCCAACACTTCACCACTCTTTCTGAGAAGAATCCTCCTGACAGGGGATTCTGGTCTGACCAAAGGGTATCAGCCTCAGTGAAGGTGCCTCCCCATTCAGCAGTGTAGCTGCTATCTGTAAAAGCTGTTTGGGTAAGTTTTGGGTAGCAGAGAAATTTGCTTTGGATATAAAGGCAGCCAGTAGTTGAGACATTTCTCTAATTTCTCATCAAACTTCCTGTACCTGTCACGTTGGATCGCAACATGTTCCTGGGTTTATGCTTTATCACCACCTTGAATGGAAATGATGTCAAGCATTAACAGCATCAATTAAAGCACTGGGTGGATTCATTTCCTTTGCTTTGTTTGATGACCATTGCTTATTAGGGGTTTTCAGAGCAAATAATCATGTCGGAAACATAAAATTGTCATCTGCCAGAGAAGCAGACCAGCAAACTGAAATTCATGCCTATATTGTCCATCAATCAAGCATGCTTGTTCAGATCCTGAGGCTAAGCAAGCATGAGTCGCCAAAGCAAATCCATTATTCAGTCTAAATGAAGAGTCCTGAAAGGTTTTCCTCTTGAATTGTTCTTACAAGGAGGTTCCCTTTTTCAGGCTGAGGCATCCCCACCTCTAAAGAGAGAAGCATCTGTGACCTTCAGTAGCTACAGAGGACAGCTGGAGCCAGGAGAGCACCTCTCTCTCTCACACACATGCAATCAGCTGCCCATCCTCATTAGGTACAGAGAGCAGCAGTTTACAGCTTCCTAGAGAAGCCAAATTGGTGCTGTCATGAATTACTGTAAGTGCTTGTTCCACACTCTTCAATAATGTCTTTCATTAGGGGCTGATCAGAAAGCAATATGTATTTTATTAGCATATGTTCCCCAGTCTAAGAAGAGATCTAATCTTCACTCTGTCAGGGAGACAGTCAAGCAAAAGCCTTATCTGAGGCACAGCATGACTGGCAACTTCATGAGCCATGGCTTAGTAGGACACTGCAATGCTGCACGTCCTGAGGAAGAAGCACCCAGGAGTGCAGAAGGAAAGGAGTGAAACAGAACCTGAATTTGGTGATGAGTGGGAAGGAAGGGAGAACCACGTACTCCCCAGTCTGTTCAAGGAGTCTGTGTTGATGTCACTGTGGCTAGTATTGAATTAGATGGGTTACATGTAAATCTAGCTTTGCTTGTTATCTCTCTCCCACTGTTTCACAGCCATATCTTCAATCTCGAAGGCACATGGATCCTTCTTGTTAGAACGGGGGCTCTACACTGCTGCTGCAAGATCCTACCTGTACTCTTCTGTACACTGCAGAGCCTGGAATTACCTCTTTGTCTGTCTGCATGATGGGCACAAAGTCAGTGAAGGACAATATTCCTCATATTGCTTCCTCCTTCCCAGAGCAATGGTTCCCATGACTTTTGAACCCCACATATGAAAACTGGCATTACTCAGAAACTTCCTGGATCCAATTTTCTACCCTTCCTCACCTCAGTGAGTGCATGTGCCTCTTCCCAGCTCCCTGCACTGGATCCAACCTTCAGCAAGACATCACAGTGCACCATCCTGCACCATTCTGGCTCAAGAAGAAAATGCAGGTCAGCTCTGCACAGCCCAACTTTTCCAGCTTCAGTTTGATTGAACTCTGAGTCACTTTGTCTACAATACGGTTGAAACTTACCAAATGAGACTGTGCCATGAACAAGAATTGTCACCTTCCAGGCCCCTTTCTGCAGGCTCCTTTTAGACTCTGGGAGAGTATGCAGTTAGGGCATTTAATCTTAAAACAACAGTTGATATTGGATTGGGGATATTCCTTACTGGAATTCCTTACTTTGTGTGGGACTCTGGACTTCCCAATCTGGTATACATAGTGAAGGTATACAGACAAGTATCATCCAAGAGTCTAAGGGCCACTTCTGACTCCACTTGCAGTCCTACTTCTAATAAAAAAGGGGCAGACAGCTCAGCATGTACAGGGAGAATCATAAAATCCTTCCTGTTTCTCCATGCTGCCTGTGCTGGCAGCAGGACTGCACAAGCTTCATTCCTTCATGAAACATAGTCAAAACATCTTCCTAGAGCCTATTCCTGTCCCTTTGTTACCAGCTACAGAAGAAACTGTGCCTTCCTTCTAAATCCTTCCTCCTTCATACACTTCCAACATGTTCTAGGAAGCAAGAGCAAGGGAAACAAAACCAAAAAAGGAAACACAAACAAAAGAATGAAGAGGAGGAAAATAGAGAGGGGGGGGAAAGAAGGGGAGGAAGATTCACAAAGAAAAGCAGTAGAGGGAACTTGGATTTGACTACTGAAAACAACAGATGAGCAGAGTAAATGGCAGGAAGCTACATCACAGCCTATCGATACGGAGTCTCAGAAAGACTCAATAACTGACATGTACCCCTTGAAGCCACTGGAGCAGTATGGATAAGAGATGCACATAAAGAACTCACTTTTATCTTTGAGACCTGGCAAGCATTTTTCATCCTGTGCTCAGCTTTGTAAAATACAAGCCAACAGCCTGCTGGATACGAACAAGCATAAGGGTGTGAAAACAACATCTCAAGCCTGCAGGGCTGATATGAGGGGTATATTGGTTGGGGGAATGTGATTATCTCTTCTCTCACATTCTCCTTACTCTGAATGAGCACTGAACAGTGGTGTTAGGAGCTAGAGATAGATGAGATTTTCTTACTAGATGTGTTTTAAGAGCATATGAGCCTTTCTAGCAAGACTATTTGTACAGCTCTTCTCAGGCACTGTGACTACTCCAAGCACAGCTAAGAGTGAAAAAACTGTTATAATTATTCCCTTGTACCAGAAAAGCTAAACAAAATCGTGCTTTTTCTCTCGCTCAGTCAAATGCCTGAATTGCATTAAGAGCAGTGTTTATGAAAAGTGAATGTTAAGGTGCAGTCTCATCTGCACTGCACCTTCTCCAGGGTGAACCACATTGTAATGCTTTCAGCTACCCTGTTTTGGGCAGGTTACTTTATGAATAATCAGAGAAGAGAAATGGTAGCAAGAGACTGAAGCATGATTAACCTGCCACTGCTCATATTGCTAATTTTCTCAATTAACTGATTGCAAATGATATCTGGACCAAGGATAAACAGCTCAAGAAAACCACGAATCATACTGAGAAGGGATGTGTGAATGCAGTAAGACAGAGTTAGTCAGGCTAATTCATTAGTCAGGCATCGTTTGCTAAGATCCTCTAGGCTAAGGGAAGTCTCAATAACAGAACTGGAAGATATTAGGCGGACCTAAGGGAAACTTCATCCCACTGTCCATTGCTTTGGGCAATTCCACTGAACTCAGCTGACCCATCTCTGCTAGTTATACCCTCCAGGAACCACTCAGATCTTTGTCTGTCAGAGCAAACAACACTCATGGCCAGGCAGACACCTCCACCTGCAGTGAGCAAGGGTCAGGAGAAAATTTGCCTCATTTGCACTGGGAGGAAACTCCGCTGTTGGTCAATAAAGAATATGTACAGGAAATGAGAAAAAAAGCTCTCTGGTTCCCACCCCCACCAAACATCCATCTGGTCTGCAATCTTCTCTCCAGCACAGGTAGAGAGGATCAGCAGCTGGCCTCATGGACACACTATCCCCCTACACTGTATTGCTGGGGACAAAAAGAGAGATGGCTCAATCTGCTGCCATCGGCAGGGACGGATGCTGTATCCCATTTTCAGGCAGGAGAGTGAACAGCTGAGGCATGATACTGCCCTCTCTGCTCCCAAATGCCTGTGGTACAGTTACTGCTTTACCCCCTAAGCCCTCCCCAACAATCTAATTAAGCTTCAAGCAGAGCTCGTCCATCAAAAGCTACTGATCAACTTTCACCAGTACGTGGCTGTCACTCAATCCCACCACACGTCCCAAAACTCTCCCTGTCACAGCCTGTAAAGGCAGCAACACCTCTCCCTCCCCTTGATTTCCCTGGCTTTGCATGCTGATGGCTGTTTGATCCATCTGCTAAAGACACCTCCCAGACACACTCTTTCTGTACCCTTTTCCACTCCCCTCAGAGCTGAGTTCTGCACAGCATCACACACACCACTAGCATAACTGAAGGCAACTGACATGAGAGCACGCATGCAATCTGCCTATTCCCCCTGCCTGAACAAAAGTTGAAAAAAGCCTGCATCAGTAGGGGAGAGAGGAGAGTTAGAGTCTCCTCCTGCTATAGAGGACAGCTCAGCAGGTAGGTGGAATTGTGCTGATTTGACTTTGTCCCATATGACAGCAGTCTGTGATCAGACATCAAACTGGCAGCCGGGGCAGGCAAAAAGAAAAGAGGACTACAGAAGCTTTCCAGCAGGCATGACTTATAAGCCATCCCACAACAGAAGGTCTGCTTTGAAATTCAGTCCTGGGCAAACACTGCAAGGCCAAGTCACTGCAGTTCACGGTCCTAACACCAGTGAGACGGGACCAGCACAACCCATATTGAGTGACATGATGAACGGGAAAGGGATGTGCTGCGTGTCCCACACCACAAGTCTTTTGATCCATGCAGCATCTCACAAGCAGCCAGGGGCACCATCTGCTGCATCACGGGAAGCCACACTCCTCTCCCTCAGGCTGAGACAGTCATGCTGTAGCGGAGAGGAAGAAAGGAAAAGGGGCTCACATATCTCTTTTCCATGTTCCCTTAGCAAGCCCTTCTCATCCTCCAGGTAACACCAGGTGAGTGCTGCACAGCTCATAATTTAACCAGAGTACGATGAAACCCTTCCCAGTTTACAAACCACAATTCCATCCCTTAATCTTCTCACATTTCAGAATGAAAAGGAATCACAAGGACTTCCCGAGAAGCTGTTTAGTTCAGCTGTCCTGAAACCTCAGTGCATCACCTCTGATCACATCCCCCAACTGAAAACTCTCCCTTAGCACAAGTGGGGGGCACACAAAGGATGGGCCACAAAGAGCATGGGAGCATAGGGCACAGCAGGCCTTAGGATGAGAGCTGTGGGCATAGACCTATCTGCAACCTCATCATCTGTCGTTACCGTGGTAATGGCAGCGTTGCCCAGACAGCAGGCAGTCCCTGGGAACTGGTAAACGCTAGCCCATTTGTTTGTAAAATGAGTTCGGTCACTCCTGCCTGCCTTATGCAGAGCTTCCTTCTTCTGTAGCCCTCAGGCACCCCCCTGAGGTGCTGACTGCTCTATCTCTCAAGCAGCTTCACCTGAAGCCGTGGCTGCATCAGCAGAAGATGAGGGTTTTCATTCCCCTCCACAGCACAGGGCTGGGCTGCTGCAAGAGTGACATCTACCATCTTCAGAACCTTTCCTGATGTGGGGCTTATAATACAGATAAAGCAATTCTGTATGCATCTTTCTTGATTCTATATTTTTTTCTCCAGGTGCTGGATACTGCTGAAGAAGGAAGGAGTAAGCCTTTTGGTTCAGCCCCACATGGATGCTCTTGCCACTCATGAGCACAAGGCTGGGAAGACAACCTTGCTCTGGAAGCATGTTCTGCCCTAACTGCACACACCAGTGGTTTATAAGATCACAATGTTGCTTGCATTAACTGGAAGATGCATCTAGGTTCATTAGGTTGGATTCTGCACACGCCAAGGGCCATGCATGTAGGTTCATCAAGCTGTGGTGGTACACGAAGAAAGCAAGACAGTGGTGTGGGCTAAGTATTCAGATTTAGATATATGTAGAAGAATATGGCCAAGTGTATGACTCACTTCTCTGTTCTAAGTCACACCATCCCTGCTTGGAGCATGAGGAGGGGACATGAGGACGCCCTGCCCCACTCTATGAGACCCTGGAGTGGTGTGCAGCTTTACGTGTGCTCCTCTCAAGAGTACAGTAAATGAATAACTCAGAGGCAGAAAGGAAGTGATACAGATCCACATACTATGGGACTCAGTGTAAAACTTCTCCCACTGGGCTACGATGGCCATCAGCAGAGTTATCCTTCTGCTCTAATCACAATCATTAAATCCCTGCTAAAGTCCCTGTCCTATATGTGCCCAAACAGCTCTGTTATCTGCCACCTCCCAGCACGGTGAGCCGGCTCCCCACGGCCGTGGCTCTCATTAATGCCGCTCTGGCTGGCTGATGAGGCAAGTGGCAGCCGGCTCCACAGCCCAGATGAGGTTTGCAGACAGCAGGGGATGTTTATCCAACATGGGGGGGATGAAAGTACAAACAAAGAGAGGCCACACAATTACTCAGGCATCGCACAGGGCCACTCTCATTAAAGACAGTCTCCCTGACAGGAATTAATCTGAAATGACAACTCAGTGAGCTGATTTAGCAATCGGGTCTGGGGCTTGGCCCAGTGCAAATCTCTGGACCCTGTCTGCCAGGTGGGGCTGGGTCTGCTCTGCTGGGGGGAAGGCAGGAAGGCGTGAAGCTGGGCCTTCTCTGCCTGAGTCTGAGTACCAGAAGGCACAGAGGCAACGGCAGCCTCGAGTCTCCTTGAGGGGTACAACAAAGATTAAACTCCCCTTCTGCACCAATACTTTCTCCTTCCTCTTTCTCCTGCAGCCTCAGGTCACAGATGGGTTCCAACTCATTACGTGCACAGTAATTCTGCCGCTATCCCCTGCAACCACCAGCCCAGCTCAGATCTTTCCTCCAGGATGCGACCTGCTTGCAATATTAGATGGCTTCTCATTTCTCTTTAATGTTAGAGCAGAGCACTGGGAGGGGATAAAATACACAGGGAGAAATAAGCAACTTAAAAGGCTTTTTATTTTTTAAGCAAAGATCTGGTTTGGGGAGGCTGCTTTGAATCCCCAAGCAATGAAAAACATTTTCAGTTGAAGCACAGTGCCTCAGTGCCTTTCTAGGCTATGAGAGCATGCAGAAGAGAAAAGCTGACCAAGTGAACACCTTGAAGCCTGCTGGATCTGCTCACAACCAAACGACCTAATGCTGAAACCTCATTAAGATCACCACCTCACATTGAGATAAGGTGGTTGGCATTTAGGTCAGCTGCCTTAGAGCAATAAAGGAAAAACCTCCCAGCCCTCCAGAACAGACATCTGTGAGGCTGCCACTAAAGTCTTCCCCACTGAATTAGCACTCAATGCAGTGCCACTGCCTAGCCCACCTGGCCGACACACTCCAGGAAATAACAGCCTGTTTGCAAAGACAAAGGCTTTTAAGAAACTTGCTCCACAATGCTATTGTATGTGCCTTGCCTGGGTCAGTGGCTCCAAGCTGTCATGCTGTTTATTGGGTTTTAATTTAAGGTTAATTCTTATTCTACTGGAACTGGTACGTCTGCTGTGCTATTCAGCCTCTGCTGTAGGGCCGGAAACAATCAGCTCCTATGGAAATGCACCTGCCTGTCTTGCTGGGAGCCCATGCATTGCTTAAGAAAATGAATTCCCCCAGACTGCTTGCAATCCCCCCAGGAATGCCCAACCAGCCCTTGGAAACCACTGAAGAGGGAGAACTGGAAGGGTCACAGCACCAGCCAATTAATAAGCAACACTTTTACCCTCACCCAGCCCCGTTTTCAGCAGCTGCAGCAAGTAAATTGGATTCAAGAGTTCCCAGATGCTTTGAAAAGCATCCTTCTATTTAGGAATCTTCACATTACATATGCTAAGAGCTCTTGAAGCAAACTGGGGAAACAAGAGGAAAACTAGCAAAGCATGTTGCAACCAATGGACATCCCAGCTGGCTGCCCTTTGGACTTCAGCTAAACAAGAGCTAAAAACTCTCCCAGACAGCCCCTCACCACCCAGCAGGCACCGAGGTGGTGTGCTGTTCCTGCTCACATCTGGCCTTACAATGCTGAAGAGCCTTCAGCCCTGGAGGCGGGGGAGCTCCTAGGGCTGGAAGAAGTGGGCTGACTGCCTGAGTAAGCTCTCATCTGTTCGATGCTGGCAATAAATCAATCATGACTGGCCGCATGTAAGGCCTGTTGTTTTGTTTTTTTTTAAATCTGAGGAGAATATACCACTTCAACAGCAGCTCTCTAGGAGGACTATTGTGCCACCTTAACTAAAGTCTGGAAGCCGGTGCATCCTGCAAGGAGGGTGCCCAGGCAACCAGTGGCTCCTCATTCAGGCAGGCAAATCCCCTTCCTTAAGAGCTCTTCAGACACCAACATTTTTAAGCTTTTGAGCTTTTTACAGTTATATTCAGTAACACCACCATGTTCTGCAGTTTCACAATTGATCAGCAGAACACAAAGCTCAGCTCACACGCCCCAGTATGGAGAACATGTGACAAAGGAGCAAATCCTGCAGGACATGGAAGAGGGTGACGGTGCAGGGGAAAGAGCAGGAGGACCCACAAGAGCACTCGAAGTGCGAGGGAGATGTCATAACGAAAACACCAGGGAGACAGCAGCACAGCAGCACTCTAGGAAGTGGGAGAAGTGAGGGAGGAGATGACACTGCGGCAAGGAAAGGGGAAGAGCTCAGTGAAACCTCAGCACAGCACAGGGAGGCATGGAGACCTCACCATGTGATGCAAGAGGCATTGCAGGAGGAGGCCCAGGCAGTATTGGGAACATCCTTTCCAGGCTTTCCTGCTTGCGCTCAACAGATGGGAATAACGCTCCCCTGCTGCCTCCTTGCCTTGTCATTCATTATTCAGACCCAGACTACCAAGATGGGACCTGTAGAGATTTCTAAGAGCCTGATCATACACCACAGTGTACTACAACAGGGTCACGGTACAATACTCCTCCAAAACACACCTCTCACTACTCAATACCATGTAGTGATGCTGTACAAGAAACACCAGCAGCAGTAACAAATGGGATATGAACAAAACCATAAGGTTAGGCTTTCACAGGCACTCAGCTTCCTTTATGTCAGAACTTAAAGCAGAAATGTGGCTTTTCTTTCACTTAAACCCTTTTGCAAGGAGTGCAATGAGGACAAGAACCAAGATTACTTTTAGGCACTGTGCAAAAGGAAAAAAAACACAACATCACTGGAGAAAGATAAAAATCACATATTAGTTTGTTGAGTTGCAGTGCTGGTAACAGCAAAACTTGGCTAACAGGGAAGGGGTACTGTGACAAACTGCTTTCATTATTAGAGGCTCCCCTGCGTCCTGTATTATTACTAAGCACTGCCAATGCGCTCTGCACTGTATGAGGAACAAACAAAGGCTGTCCCACCCCAGAGAGCTCACAAGCAAAAAGAGACATAAAACTGAAGCCTACTGTGCAGAACTACAGGAGAGAGAAACTTGCATCTTTTAAATTATTTTATCTGCTATCTGCAGTAAACAAACTTCTCCTTACAAAACACATTTGCTTCCAAGCTACCACTGAGTGACAAGAGCCATCAATTTTAAGCATCCCCCATTTTTAAAATGTGTTGAACGCAGGCACTTTGCTGAGCTTGGATGAAAGTATCCAACAATCCTTATTGGTTAATGTGCTCTTTAAAAACATCAAACTCTTCCCTATCCCTCTCCAACCAGCACCCTCTTCATCTTTCCCTCAGTTCTCCTCTCAGCCCACTCTCCATACTCTGGTGTGATTTCTCTTCAGATTCAGTACTTCTCTTTCCCTGTAGACTTTATGTAGTCCCAATAGCTTCATTACTGTGACAGTATGAAAGCCCTTTTGCAACACAAACAGATACTGACTTTCCTGCAGTTCCTTCCTGGAGAGCTCTTCAGCTTATTCTGTTATTTCATGAGTGTTGAGGATAGAAGCCTACTTGGTTGAATCTTTGGCCTATGAAATCTCTAAAACCTACTAATGACTGTGGACTTTTGTTCATATTAACCTCCCTCCAGAACACTGAGCACTAGCAATCTGACAGGAAGCAGCAATGCTCTCAAAGCTCCCAACTGTACCCAACACCTAATTTAATGAACACTGAGCTGTGTACTCAGCCCGTGTATCCAATTCAGCTGGGAAGGCACAAGACCAACTACATCTCTTAATCAGCAGGGAGACACTGAAGTAACTACCCTCAAGGTCCTCTCCTCAAAAGCATGCACCAGGGGAGCAGACCTTACCTGCCTGACTTCCAGGCGATATTTGAGGATAGGATCCACAGCATCAGGTTCCTTCTGCGTCCACTGCAAGATGTAAGAGTAATTCTTGGATTGCTTCTGGCTCAGAGTGGGGTTTGGAGTGTCATAGTAAAACTCTGGACTGTAAGCTTTTGCTGAAGGGAAAAAAAAAAAAAAGGGAGGAAAGTAAAGGTGGGATGGAAGGGGAATATAAATTACAGAGATATCTGGCAAGAGTGGAAGAGCTCTGCTCACCCAACCTACCACCTGCCTTTGTCATGAGAGAGTCCTTCAATATTCCAGCTGTTGTTGCACTGACATGTCAAACAGTTCATGGCATCTTTTTCTGTGGGACCGCTTCTGCTTTCACAGCTTAACCTACTGGGAGGGTTCACAGACCTGCAGCACCAGTGGAGCATGACTGACACCAGAAAAGGTGGAAACAGCTTCGGTTCTCCAGCTGGATCCAGCTCTAATCTTTTGTGCCTTGATTTTTGTAGCTTAGATTGAGGTAACTTTAAACTGGCATTTCTCCTGTTTCATCTGCAGCTTTACAGAGTCTCCTGCTAACAATCCCTGACGAAAGATCATTTGGCCAGTAGGTCACGGGAAAAGTGTTATTTATCACACAGGGGACCATGGCATTCAAAAGGAGACCTTGATTCTTCTGCATCTCCCCTGCCTTGAAAACACAGTGCTCCAGCCTCTTTGTAGCATAGCTGTCAACTCTGTAGCAAAAGGGATGTTGACCTCAGCTGGAGTGAAAAAAAGCAAGAGCTTTTGCAGGGACAGAGTTGCCTTTTCTAAACCCACATCTCTAAAAAGTCAGAAGGGAGCAGGAGGAAAAGAAACAAAGAAGAAAAATGTACTGGAGAGAGTAGTAGAATTACAGCATGGCTTATGCTGGAAGGGACCTTAAAGATCTTCACGCTCCTTGCCTTGGACAGGACTGCTAAATCAGGCTGCTTAGAGCCCAGTCTAGCCTGGCCTTGAACACCTCCAGGGTTGGGGAGAAATTAGATGGTTCAGTGAACAAGGGTTTTCCTGTCATTTTGCCAGCCACTGCTGGTCTGAACCAGTAACTATTAGGGCTTGAAGGCTGGTGGACTAATGCACAAGGCACGCTTATCTCCACTACAGGTCTAATCCAGCCTGCACACTGATGGGCAGAGAGGGGTCCAGGAGAGCACAGAAGCCCCACCATGATCTTCCTAAGTATTGTGGTCCACCCTGCCTCTCGAATCCTGGACCCTGCCATTTAGTATGGTTATAATTAGGCTCGAAAGGATTCAACGTTTTATTTTTTATGAACTCAGATGGATAATATTGATGTTTATTTTCAAGTCTTTTTTTTCTTATTATTTTTATTGACTTGAATTTTTGCACAAGCAAGAAGTTCAGAACCACCTCAGAGACTAATTGCTGCTTATTCAACTTGTATTGACTGTGGAAGTCAAGCTTCATAATGGATTCAGAAATAAAATCAGAACTGATTGTAATCATAATCTTGCATGATATTATTTCCTTATTAATTGACTTTAAAATAGAAACAGAAGCTAAAAACAATCCTTTTAATAGAAAGGAAGCACATCAAGATACTTTTGGAACTTCCTTTCTGGAAACTTTTACCATTGCCAGAAAGTTTGTCTTTCTTCTCCAGCTGACAGGAAGAGCTAAAGGTTATTCACTCAGTCTTTTAGGGCTTTTTTGTGCCAGTAGATAGTGGGGAGCAGGTGGTGAGCAGTATGGGAGGGTCTAGGTGAGGACTGTATGTTTCACCATCCTTCCAAAATATCACAGAAAAGCTTATTTCCCATGCACAGAAGAAACTAATCCCACGACACAGACCTATCCATCTTGGGCATGGTTATGTATTCTGCTTCCAGTACATCTGAACACCTCATGGTCACAGGTGAGTCACTGCCTGCCCATCAGATAGGAAGGTTTACAGTCCACCTTTCACAAGAAAGAAACTGAAACAAAAAGAAACAATGCTGTTCCTCCTGCTCACAGAGGAAGGCTGTAGCAGACGTGAACTAAGACTCCAGCAGTTCTGAGCCTAAGCACTGTAGTCTAGCTACCGAGTTATTTTTCTGGTTGCTTTACATGTTCAGAAGGTCCAATTGATTTGCAGCTGCCCAGGACACAAAACAGAAATGACTGGAGCTGAAAAGGCAGCATCAGCTATTCCTTGGAAGGAGAAAAAACACGCAGAAAAACAAAGGCTTGCAGTTTCCCATGCAAGGGCTCTGTAGAGATGATACTGGTTTCTGTTAAGGCTGATTTTTCTGTTTATTAAGGGAACCTCATCTGAGAGCTTGGTTAGAATCTGGTGCCTGAGTTGATTCTGGGGTCATGGGAAAAAGATGTAATGATAAGCCAGAGAGGCTAGGGCAGATGTGCTGTTATAGTTGCTATAACTGTGTCACCCCTCACTGCAGTCACAGGTGTAGGAACTAGACTCACTGCATGCTGGAAAAAGAAAACTGGGCAGCAAAACTACTAGTACTAGCATTCAACTCAAACTGTGTTTATCCTTGCAGGTGTTGTGATACAAAGTCTGCCTGGAGACATAGGGAAGGCACAAGAATACACAGTGTGGTTGTTTTGTTTGTTTCGAGGGGAAAACTGGATGTCTTTGAAGACTGCTGGGGTACATAGAGCCTTTCAATCCTCTTTGGTCAGTGCTTACCTACAATATAGTTTGACCGAGCCTGAACACTGATGTCAGCCTTGAGTTTTAGTCCCACATCTTTCAGACAAGTGTCTAAATACTGATAAAATACAGCAGAGGATGCACTAACTGCCCCCATTCCATACAGACTGGATGATGGAGGCAGATATCCTTCTAGCTTACAGAAAGTCATCCCATTCAAACCCAATGCCAAGTGCTAGGGAAGCAGTACAAGCAGACAAAATTGCTTGTACCAGCCGTAGTTTATTGAGAGCCAGCTTCCCACCTCCATGACTGCATCTAACAGCTCACTCCACTGTGCACTCTGTGACTTACCAGACACCTGGAAGAGGCAGGCGGAGACCCCCACATCATTAGAGATGCTGCACTCGTAGCTGCCGCTGGTCTCCCGGCTCACGCTGTCCACTTTTAGCTCTGAGTAGTCCTGCTGCTCTGCCGGGGGCTGTGTCAGCAGGGTCCCATTGAAGCGCCAGACGGACGTGGCCACCTTCATGGGGCTGCCCTTCAGCATGGTGCAGCGCAGGCTGACACTGCGGCCCATGCCCTGGCGCACATCCTGGAAGGCTGGCTCCACCACCGGCGGAACTGGGGACCAGAGACAGACAACGACGTCATCAGGAATAGCTGACAGTGCTCAGCACTGTCACCACGGTGCTGTCTCTGAAGAAATCTGTTGCTTCTGAGAGGATATTTATTATCTAGCAGGAGACAGACTTTGCCGAATAAAAAGCATCAGGCATCTCCTGACTGGGCTGTTTAACCTACTCCTTCCTTCCCATTTACTGGGTAGGGGTGGCCTTTAGCAAATATTCATCCTACAGTGAGACACTGCTTGGGGAAGCTATCAAGCACTGCTCTATCATGTGAGAAGTGCAACACTGCTCACCACAGCATGGCTTCAACACTGGGATCCTAATCAAAACAACCATAGTCCTTATTCCTCATTTCCAGCATAAGGTGTAACCCTTCAGCATGCAGATATGCTCCCAAGCAATTATACTCATGTTCAACTACCAGGCTTATCAAACAGACACCACTTTCAAATGGAGAGATGAACACTGCCTGTCCTTACAGAGCATACACCTCAAGGGATCATAAAATCATAGAATCAATAAGGTTGGAAAAGGTCACTAGAGTCATCTAGTCCAACCATCCACCTACCACCACTATTCTGGGTAAACTATGTCCCTCAGTGCCACACCTACACATTTCTTGAACACCTCTGGGGATGGTGACTCTGCCACCCTGGAACGTTGGAGGGCCACTCCCAACTACATCAATACAATACATCAGAAACCGACTACAGGGACTCTGAGTCCTATTTGCTTCTCTGCTGACAATGCCCTGAGGTGAGTCATTTCTCTCTACGTCAGCTTCTATGCCAGTAACATGAGAATGACATGTGGACACCTCCTTAGCAAAGGAGGTTAAGTCTTATTCTTTGTCACTTACAAAAATTCATAGGAATCTCACAGTTTGGGCATGGTTGAGGTAAAGCAAGGAGAAGGTCTGAATTAGTATTGCTTGGGTCAACCCCTTATGTAATGCAATAGCAAAAGACTTCAATCTCAGCAGACATCTTATGGGCACGTTTCACTTGCAATAAACTCTTAATTAAAACACTGACACGGGGGAATAACCAGAAGCTCTCTCTAAAATGAGGAAAGCTTCCTGAAAACAAAACAGCTGTTAGCCCAAATGGAAGAGGGAGAGCAGGTTTATAGCAGCTCCAGCACTGTCACAGCTCACCTCTAAGTTCAAAGTACCTGCTCTTCCACTGACAAGTTCTTTGCAGCACAGGTCTACAAAAATGCCTGTCACTTCTAAACATACACAGAGCTGCCAAGCACAGCCAGGTTCCCAGACTTGCAGCACACCACTGCATGCAGGTAGCGCAGCATCCCTTCAGCCCAGAGACAACCACGCCTGGAGGGCTCCAGTGCAGCAGCCCAACCCCAGCAAGACACTCCTACAGCTCTGTAATAAAAGTGATTTCTCCATCCTCACCACAGCCACCCCATAGTTCTGCCATGCACAGTTGTTCTCTCTCCTACAAACACTGTCAAATCTGTGAGTATGAAGCACACAAACACCCCTTCCACCTGGCAGCCCTGGTCAACTGATTGTTTTCTAGATACCAGCTCTCAGCTTCTGGGCCCTTTACTGCGCTTAAGTGGATTAAAAGCAACCCTTGTCTGAACTCACGTTGCCGTGCTGAGTGGCATGGTCAGCTCATTACAGATGGTTTTGCTACCAATGCTTCTCAGCGGGTGCTCCAAGCACTGACTTGCCTTTGGCTCACACGTCTCCCACCTCACAGTGAGAATTATGTGAGAAGTTGTTTGATTAGACCTAGCGCCATGAATGTGTCATCTGTATCCCTAGCTGCTATCCCATTTCTTGGGTCACATCTGCTCCTTAATTGAAGATGGTGGGGTCTCACATTATAATCAAAGCCAGCTGGTGATAGAGGAAAAAAAAAAGAAAAAAAAAAAAAAGAAGGGGGAAAAAAAGAGAAGGGAAGGCTTAAAAAAAAACAACTATGGTACAACAGCTCTGGTTGTACTCAAAATGATCCACATTATAAGAGGAAGAGAGGAGAATAGGAAAGCAGCACCCATGCATGGAACTGGGACAGAAGAACAGAAAAAGTCTGAAAGAGGATGAAGCGTTCCCCACAAGGATATGCCCCGAGCTCCACCATGGGAGGGCCTGGGGCTGAGACAGTCTAGTTGCTTCCTTGGGTCACAGGAGCAGCACTGCAGCCAAGGATGCGGAAAATATTTAATCTTCCTCAGCTGGGAAATAGGATTTGCACTGGGACAGGCTCAGGACCTATGCCACTATGCTATCACCTTGCGAACAGAATGTCTGAAAGTGCCTATACAGTAAACACTGATTACATTTTCTCGCCTCTAGCACAAGGTAACAGCCAACAAACACTGACTGCTGATGGTACTGAAGCTCCTGAGTTCTCAGTAGAGAGCTGAAGTGGGTCATCACATCAGCACAACGGAGGCAGCACCATGGCAAGGGGCAGTGCTGAGGGATGGATAGGAAAGTATGGTCTACAGCAATTTGCAGTGCCAGATATCAGTTCTGGCCTCCAACACCTGCTGGGGAGCTCGTACTTTCTGCAAGCAGGCTATCCATAAAGGGGAGTCCCACCACCAAGGCAGGGATCCAGACTGCGCATCCTAGCAGATAAACAAATGGCCTTTTATCATCTCCAGCTTAAGCACAAAAGAGTGCTTGTTTAAATGAGCTGGCATTCTAACTGCCTGTGAGGAGAGACCTCCAACATGACTCTGGCTGCAAGGGAGATATCTGTTCCACAGCAGAATCTGGCTCACAATGCTGACATAGTGCTCTTTGGAGAGCTTGGGAATCAGCCTCAATTTTTGCCCTGGTTCCAAAGGAAGGTCCTTGCACAGAGGCTTCTCAAACACCTTCCCATGTTTCCCTGATTTCTAGTGCTCTGTTAAACAGCAGTAACATCCCAGAAGGCAGGCTGTTATGCTTCAAGAAGAAGGTAAAAAAAACAACCAACCTTTCTGCATACACAGTGCACTAGGATTCCCCAGTAAACAACAGGGCAAACAAATACAGACAATTACTGTTTTTTCTCAGCACTCAGTTTAGCTCTAGAAGAGCCAGCCAGCAGGAGAAGCGATGAAGGGGGTGAAGAGAGCAGAGCACTGCTGCTGTCTGCAGCAATGAAGGAGCAAGGCTCCTCCAACAACCTTGTTAAGATGCGGCTGCTGTGAGACAACAGGCAGGGCAGCCTGCCTTCACAGCAGAATTACTGTGCAACAGAAGAAAACATAATCATTCACCTGCTTGTTAGGAACAAATCAAATCAGACCAACACAGGCAACATACTCCAGCATGCCAGGAACCCTAAAGTAAAGCCAGGCTGCAAGCAGCTCCCTTGCTGTGAGCCAGAGCAGGTGCTCTGCACTGACGGGGCTGCTAAACTAGCATGGTGTTCACAATGATGAAGGGCAGGGGCGAGGGAAGCACAACAAAGAAATGCCAAGTGTCACGGGGTGTTACTTTGTGCTCTGATAACCTCTCATCTTCTTGGTTTCATTGGGACTAACCAGAACTAAAAAGCACTGTCCTGTCAGATGAGAGAGAAAAAGCGCTGGCTGTTGAGCTCTGGCCAAGTCTGCAAATACTTGTTGAAAAAGTCTGTTCTCATTTTAGCCTCGAGGAAGGGAGGATAGTTCTTCCTCACAAGATCTAAAGTACTTGCTGAAGAGACCACAATCTCCGTGCAGTGTTACAATGAGGTGTCACTATGCTCAGGCACAGCTCAGGGACAGCTATTCTGTGATCTCTGTGATGCCAACTGAGTGCTGTATGTTCTCATCGAGCTCATATGCCTCTAGAAGGCACCTATTGGTGTTGGGGGTGCTTCCTTCCTGATGAAGTCAGAGCATGCCAGGTTGGCAGCAATGAACTGTAAACTAACAAGCTCTACTCTATCCTCCAGCACCAGTCCAGTTAAATAAAAATTTACATTTCTCACTTAAGTCTAAAAAGTGCAGCATGTATCACAAGCAGTCTTGCTAGGTTAGGTTTCTGCAGCTCCCAGCCACCCTGCAGAACAACTCCCTTCAAGCCAAGCCACACAATTACAGCATCAGTGGGACTCCTGCTCATTGGCTTCAGCTCACCCTGTGTGTGTGAGCTGATAATCGACCGCTCATTTACAGGATTACAACTGCAAAGGACTTACAGAAAATCTGGTATGAAACACTGTGCTTTCTGTTTAGTCTACATTAGCTACATTTTGTTATCCAAAGTGGCTAAATATATTAGTCAGCAATTTGTCTCTGGAAGTGAGTGTGGGCTGTGTAAAGGCCTTATGAGATATATATGACTCCAGTCAAAATTCATTTAAATTTTGGTAGGTACTCTCCGGAAATCATACCAGAGTTGTCTAGACACCTGCAGAGAGTGCTTTCTTCATCCAACTCCTTGTCTCATAGTCTAGGATGTTAAATATGTCATAATGCTGCTTTCATAGAAAGTAGAAAACTCCATGCACTGAGTTCTAGGAGAGACCACAGCTCTCTCTTCAAGCAAGAAGGAAGCTCTTCTGTTGTCAGTGTGAAATCACAGCTGTGCAACTCTGTTCTCAAAAATAGCATCCATAATCCACAACCCAATAATGCATGTTGGGCACCAACCAAAGCAGATCCCCATTCGGAGATAAATAGACAACTAACATTTGCAGGCTCAGTTTCCTCTACTTCTTTCTGAGATAGAAGAGGGGGATAGAGAAAAGCTTGCTCAACCAATCTGAGCTAAAAGCCAGAGTATCTTTCCATCTTCTATGCCTTTTGTCTTTGCACTTCAGTGTCCTCATGTATAAAGAGATAAATTATTTTTTTTTCTGCAAAACGTTTGAAAGCCAACTTGCAAGTATTGTTATTTCAAACAAAACAAATGTCTTTGAGTACATTTTCTGCTAGAGAAGTGGGTGGAGGGACCAGAAGACCAGGGCTCTGAGCAGAGCAGGCTTAACTGCGTGCTGGTTGACTAGTTCTAAAAGAAGAGCAAACAAAATATATTCACAACCACCTTTTCTCCTTTCTTCTTCTCTGAACTTTCCAAGCCAATTAGCTCAACTCGTCTTCACCTTGTTTTAATAAAGAAGGATTTGCTAAAGAATTTCCTCTCCTACATGATGAGCTGTGATGACTAATACATGAGATCTCCCTAGCTCACTTTGTAAAGCAGTTTCAAGGAAGTCCATCCTGAATGAGAATATGCAGACCTTCTGCCTCACATATACGACTCCTCAAAAAAGATCTGTCCCAGACATGCTGGAACTCTGCTCAGAGTCACAGCCCAATTAATCTGTGCTAACAAGACACTACAAAGACAAGCGTTCCCATGCCTCACTACTTTTGAGTGCCTGCTTTCAAAACAGTGTGCTCCTCTAATTGAGAAAGATGAGTGGGAAAGGATGGTGTACGTACAAAGGACACATACACATTCATATGTGAAAGGCATGCTGTTAACCCTCTCCCCACCCACACATCTCCCAATTAGAAAAGTTATTCACAGAAGTAAAGAGGGTAAGACAGTGAGCATGCTTGTTTCAGAGCTGTCTTCAATTACTGTCCAGCCAATGGCATAAACCACGTCAAGTATTTTACTATAGAGATACTGGAAAATACTGTCTTTACCTCACACACAATTTTGCTGGTTGTAGCGTGGTGAAGCATGATGACAGCTATGCCAGATTTGTTTTTCTCCTGCCCACCCACATAGCCATAAGGAGGAAGTCCTCCCATTTGGAGCACTGCCAGACCACCAACTCTTTACACAGGTTTATACTTCTGTCTCCTAAAAGATAATGAGATGCCAGCTCATATGCATGCATCCATTAATACATACTTCTGTTTAACAAATTGGGCTGGGAGTGACATCCTGCTCCCAAGAGCATATAAATAGTTTAGATGCAAACATTCACTAACAGTCAGCCAATGATACTCTCTCCCCAAAAGCATCCCATATGCATTAACTTCTGGCAGAAGACCAGTTATCTTACTACTCAATAATTCATAGGTGAGCTACTCAACTGGGTAGTTCTGGGAATAAAGAAACTCACTGCCAGTGCAAACTAAAGAGGGGGAAAAGAAAAAGAAGTAAAAATGAGACACGAACCAAGTAAGATTCTTCTTCCAGAATGTAAAATTCAATTTTTTTTTCCTACTTCAGGGGTTAGTTACTAGTTTCTGTTACCATTGAACCTCACTCCCTTGCTGCAGCTTAAGCCTACTGCAAGTTGTCCCCATAGCTTTTCATACGTTTTCATTCTAGTAATCAGCTCTGTCCTATCCCAGTAGTTCCCAACCAGAATTAATATCAAAATGAGAGAAATTTTGACTGAATTCTCCTCATGGAGTCCTTGACAAATGATGTTGGCATTTGATACAGATATATATCTACAAGCTTTCCCTTTCTCTCCATCCTCCACTCTTCAGTTGGCAGTAGCACAGCTTTGGTTTCTTTTTAGATTTCTGTTTTCTTTGGGCAGAAACACTGCCTGAGAACTTTAAATGACAGAGGAATCACAGACAAACAATTCTGGGAAGGAGAAAAGTATAAGAGATATCTGAATATACAGCTCATATGCCTGGAAAAAACAAGCAGGGCACAAGGACCTATAATAGGGCAGAGAGCAACTGGTATCATTTAAAACCTTGTAAGCAGAAACAGATCTGTCTGGCTCATTGCAGAAGAACATGTTCTCTATACTTGCATCCAGAATATAAAGAAGAGAAAACAGAAGAAAAACAGCCCATCTGTGGTGTTTGTATTCCTAGGACAGGCCTTCCACATTCCTGGAAAAACTGAAAAAAGACTGATCATCCCCCCCCAAGTTCACTGTCAGACTTGGATCTAGCTAGAGCAGGACTTCAAAGGCCAAATTTATCTCATTTGACTTCAGGTTCTTCATTGAGGCACTCAAGGTGAACATCACCACTTCGTAAAGGCCACCTCTCCCAAAACCAATAAGTGTGAGGTACATCTCCAGAAATCAATTCAGGAGTAGGAATCCCTATTTGACGTTACCTCCCTCCTACCAGTGCTGCACGGGAAGACTAAGGTGCCCATAACCCTCACATCTCTGCTGTGTGAGATAAATCCAGACCAAAGTAAATGCCTTTGGGACAGCTGCACTAAAATGTCCAGAGCCTTCCCTCTATATGAGCCTCTCTGTGAATTTTCAGTGCCTTGAAGCCTCCATAAGCTGAGTCATAACATGCATCTGAAACTTGGGCAGCGTGTCCTGCCGTTGGACAGGCGCCACCTCCTGTGCTTTAGCTGCTTTGTGTCACAGCAGAGCTGCTCTGGAAAGCAAAACAGACACCAGACAGCACTTTCCCCTATAGCAAATCAAGCGATAAATCTTTGGACTCCAGACAGCCTCCAATTAGTGCCACTGCTAGGGCTCATGTCCAGAATATGCAGCTGCCTACAAGGAATTGTCTGTTTCCCCTTGTCTCTTAGGGAGGATCTCACCCACACCCGCAAGAGCTACCAGGCAGAGCTGACTGCTGGCTCCAAGCAGCAGCCCAATAGCAACAGGCTGCTATTCCATCACAAGCTGCTGGAACAATTCAATCACCTCCGTATGTTTGGAAAGTTAAGGGCAGGGAAGCTACAGGAGAAAACACCACTGAGAACTACAATCCTGTCAAAAGGGAAGAGAGTTCCTTCTTTAGAAATGAAGTGATTGTCAGAGCCACAGGTGGTCAGAGCTTTCTGCTCAGAGTTGGGCTACAAGCCTTACCTCACCTTCTGTTTTCAGTTTGAAAGCTGAATTGGGAGTGCTAGATGATCCCTCCACAGCTGCCTTCAAAACAGGCAGGTACAGCAAGAGGCAGCATAGCCAAGAGCAAAAGTGTTGATTAATGAATGAGACATCCTTTAATGCAAAGCTGGAGTCAGAACTGGAAGGGCGAAAGATCCAAACCAGAAAGAGCCTGGTAGGAAAAGAGGGCCACCAAAGGCAATTAAGATAATCAAATATTAACCAGTACTCCTTAATATGTTTACTTCAAATTTTCAGTCTGTGCTATTAAGAAAAAAGGATGCATGGGGCAAAGCTAGACTAGTAGTTAATGCAGTGGTTCTTTATCTATAGAGCGGAGAAACTGCCTACAAAAAACAGACTTTTTCTCAGACTTCAGGGCTAGTAGGAGATCTGAATCAAGGGGGAAGAACCCAGCATAGAGAAAACACTGAGTTCTCCATCACTTCTCTATCTGCTGCTTCTGAGTTCTGCTGCCAGTTGTTTAATATCCTGCTCCGCTAACTGTCATCATTATCCCATTTTTCCATCCTTCACCCTTGATTGATCTTGATTCATCTGAGGAAGATGACGACAATGAAAACGCAACCATTCAGAAGGAGGCTGAAAGGATGCTCAAATGAAAAGATTTATGTCAGACATTCAGTCTCATAGATGAAGCAGCCGAGGTCAACAGATATCAAAGCAATTTTTCCCACAAGAATTAATATAACAAGGCGGGTGGTGCATAAAGGAACTTAAGAAATGCACACAATTTAAAAACACAGGGTCAGCAGAGGTAGAATAAAGAAAGGAGAAGCAAGAACATTTTTAACTATTAGCATTTTTACTGTATCTCTCTTTGGATGGTTAGCTGTTCATCACTGTCATCATCATCTTCAGATGAATCAAGATTGATCAGATCAATCAAGGACGAAAGCTAAAGAAACAGGGATAGGTTCAGGTGGTGCATCAGAGGAAATAGCTAGGGTCTTTCAGAACAGTGATCAGCTTCAAAACATCCGCTGCCAAATTACCAGTCTCTGCCATCTAAAAGTTTTGCATTCACCTACTGTCCTTCACATTGTTTACTGCATGCCTTTTAAAGTGTGAATTTCCTAAGTTACTGTGTCCAACTCCCTCTGTATTAAACAATTATAATGAAGAAAAAGAAAGAACAACAACAACAAAAAAAAAAAAAACACCACACACAACACTTTATCAGTTGTATCAGTAACCATCATTCTTCTCATGAATGCACCTTTAGCAGATTGCGCCTTGTTCCCAAAAGTGATGATGACCCATATCCCTGTGAAGGCAGCTTTCTGCCTCTAGGTTAGGATAACACCAATGGCTGGATAGTGAAGGATACTGGGCCTCAACCAGGCCCCAGACATAAACGGATTAAGAAAAAATGGGTTGTAAGCCATCTAGTCTCACATTTTAGAATTATTTCTCAGCTTTTTCAATAATTTAGTCTTACAGTTTCACATGCTGAGCCTAGTGTATACATACTTAACAATCTCATGCCATTAACAGTAAGAGATGCTGAACTACAGAGAGATCTGCTTCTGCTGTTAGCCAAGTATCTATTGCACAGAGAGTGCAAAAACAGAGAAGGGCCAAGGCTCAAGATACAGAGAAGCTGTTCTTCTGCTGGAAACCTCACGTCACCTCTGTGTTGCCACCATGTTTCCATACCAGCAGCACACCAACCTCACCGCAGAAGCTCACACACACAGCCTGGTATCTCTTCTCTTCAACCTTGCATTAGAATGAGCACTATCATTCCTGACAGCCCTCATGGAGGTGGCCTCCCAGAAATCACTCTCCAAGGTTCATGATCCCCTCTTGCTGCAGAGAGCATAGGAAAGAGGCCAGTAACAGACTGGCAATCATTCAAGGACAGCAGCCTGATTCCTTGACTTCCCCACCTGGATACCAGCTCTGTTTTATCTCCTCCGGACTTGGAGCAAGAGAAGGAAATACATTAGCAAGCCCACTCTCTGGATAAATCTGCTATGACATTTGATTTTCCAGGCTTCTTCTGAGCCAGCAATAGAAGAACCATTCGGAGAATGAGCATATGTCTATCTCACACAGTTACTTTTTCATGTTGACAGATGAGAATTTTGATATTAACAAAGATTTTCTGCAGATCAGCTGTGAGCCCTCAGGTCAGAGTGGATTTTGGTCCAACAGATACATGCCTGAAATCTGTTCCATAAAGTTTCTTTAATTCCCAGCTTTTCTGGGGCACAAAAAGTAAGGCCGTTCTATTCCTCATTCATACCTGTTGCGTGAAGGGTTGGAACTGGAACCTGTCCTGAGTTGGTCCATCAACAGTTTTCTGCCTGAAGAACTGAGACGGTATACACTGCAACATAACATTCTACTCCTTCCATCTTCTCTGTGATAGCTAGCAGCATCTTTCAGAACCAGATGCAAAGGACATCTTAAACAAGTTTCAACAGTAGTTGTTAAGCCATTCCACCGTGATAGGCAGAGGAAGGGTATAATTCCGTGTAGATGCACAAGAAAAATCTGCGTGGACCCAAATCTGGGAATAGCTGTAGCTAAAACTGTGACTAAAGCCAGAGAAGAAGGAAAGACAGACTTCTCACTTTGAGAGTGTAGCTGGATCTGCAAATCCTGGTCTGAATTCAACTGTGGAAAAATGGTAGGATTATGGACTAACAATTGATTGCAAAACCTCCAAAAATGCCATAGAAAGTGGGAAAACATAGGAGAAAATCTTGTCTACTGAGGCCTTCAAGGGGAAGTATGTGATAGCAATCTGCAAACACCAGAGTATAGAAGTATTCCATATCATCCGTGATTCTGTTCCTAATAAGAGTACAAATGTGAGCTCATTGGGTCAATGTAAGCAGAGAAAAACTCAGAAAAAACACAGCAATCAACCATTTTATTCCTCATTGATTTCAGAAAAAGAACTCATGGAGATGAATGTGGGATGCTACTCTACAAATTAAAAAATGAATGGTGATTAATATGGTTTTATGGGTCCTTGGCAGACAAACTGGGTAGTGTTTGAGAAGGCAACAAGAAAAGTAACTGTCTTGTCACAACATCCTCAGGCGTTGGAAGGATCCTGGCTAACTTCCACACAACAGATTAATTGAAGATGTAATACTATTCAAATGTAACCCACATTAAACTGATTAAAAACACATTCAGTGAAAAAGCTCAAAAAGAGATTTTAAATTGGTGCACACACCACTGAGCTCTCTGTAGTTATAGGAAAGATCTTCCCTAGAAAGACATCCCTGGTGAGATTCCATATGAACCTCTTATGCTGAAACTACTTCATATCACCACCAAGGTCAAAGAGCCAGCAAGCAGGCTGGCATAGCTAGAGAATATCAATTACAAACTCCCCAGATCTGGCTGTGTATCCAGTATCATACATAACCATTTCTGATGTCTAAATGACCTTGCACCCAACTGTGGTTGGGGTGGCTGGGTGCAGATTTTGGCACAGCTCTGGGGTGTGTCTTGGACTTCAACTCCTTCCCTCCCACAGAAATACAGCGTTTCAACATGCAGTAACAGAATCATCATCCTTATGCACCTATTCACAATAAGATACTACAGTCTGTGGATAATGTAAAATCATAGAATAGTTTAGGTTGGAAGGGACCTTTAAGATCATCTAATTCCAACTCCCCTGCTACAGGCAGGGACACCTCCCTCTAGACCAGGTTGCTCACAGCTCCATCCAGCCTGGAAAATTCATAATAGTAAATAAAATATTTCAGAGATGCTTCATAGAGGACAGCTTGGTTTGCTTGACAGAATAGGCCTATAGTGAGAACACTCAATTTTCCTTGGAAAACGTAAAGACTTGGGAAAAAAGCTATTGAGGAGAGAATGTTTCACCCTTGTCAAGGAAGAGACAATGACTCAATATAACCAACAGAATGTCAACTTGCTGCGTAATTCTGTAGTTCAAAGGTGTCAAATCTGTTGGATGATTAAGTCAAGAATAACTGAAAGTTTTGTGAAATGGGCATCACTGCTGTATCTTCATCAATGAGATCATTTTTGAAAATCTGTTTAATAGGGGCAACATGCTGCCAGAATGATGTTGGGAAAAAAAAAAGGACAATAAAAATGATAAAAGGACTGGAAAACATGCATTGTGGTGAATGGCAGAGAAGATTCTGGACTGTGAAATAAATAAAAAAAAAAAAAAGATAAGAGATTACTGGTTCTGGTATCTCAGACTATACAAGAAACTGCTAATATCAAACGGCTCTTTATGTCAGAAGACAATGGCATAAACAGAGCTTGTATCCAGAAACTGAAAAGAGACAGGCTTACATTATGTCATGACAACTGAACCATGGCTGTAAAATTTCAGTGGAACAATTTCCTGAGGGACTAAAGCTGACTTAAGTTGCTAAACCACTATCCATCATATTCCAGAAGTTGCATCAGCCTGGTGAAGTTCTCACTGACTGGAAAAGGGGAAACATAATCCCCATTTTTAAAAATGGAGAAAAGGAAGACCTGGGGAACTACAGACTAGTCAGTCTCACCTCTGTGACAGGAAGGCCATGGAACAGATTCTCCTGTAAACTGCTCTGAGGTACATGGAAAATGAGGAAGTGATTGCTGACAGCCAACATGGCTTTAGACACTTTATACTCTTTTCAGCAATCTACCTAACATGAAGCACTGCTCCCTTTCCCTCAAGCCCCAGTTCCCCATTTTACAGCATAGCAAGAAATTGGCTGAAGGGTCTGTTCTGTGCATATGATATGAACTGCTAAGAAAATCCCAGCAGAGCTAGCACTATTAAGCCCATCTATATTGCATTAAGTTGTTATGAGCTATGGCATTCTAGCTTATGATCAGGGCAGTAAAATATCTCCTTGCAATCAGCACTTGGTAAGGAAAATCCCTACTCTGTGCAAATGCCACCGTTATTTACTGTTCTCTTGACCTCAATCTTAGCCACTGTCAGGAACCTGTAAGTTTTGGTGTACCAGCCAATCCCTCACATCAAATGTGTGGCTGAGTTTTGCCTAGAGTTGCAGCACATCTGCAATGGATGAGATTTCCAGCACTCATTTCATCAGTCATGAGTGGGTCACAACAGATCAAGAGCCTACAAAGGATCAGCTGGACTGGTCTTCAATTGCCATTCTTTCTTTACCAGCAAGGATCTATCCCAAATGCCTCTTCCCCACAGAAACAGTAATTTCCAATCTCTTCTACTTTCCATTCACCCCCTTGCATCTTAGCAAGCAAGTGAACACTCAGAAGTCAGCTTCCTCACAGTCAACAGTAATGAAAAATTTCCATGGTTTCCTGTGATTGCATACAAGCTTGGAAAACAGAGTCCAAAGTCATGCAAAATGCAACAAGTCTTCATGCAACTAGGAAATTTAACCATGTCTGTAAATTCCTGGGACCAATAAAGGTTTCACAGGTTCATCACTGGGTTAATAAAATAAAACTGACTTTTTTTTTTTATCTCAGTCCTGGAGACCAATTAAGTCTGAATCACAAGCAAAAGCTGAGGTAAGGTAGGAACGCATGCACACATTCTTGTGTTTGCAATAAAGAGGTAGAGAGGGATGGAAATCAGAAACTATATGAAGTGAAATAGGGTGAGAGGTGCATGTTGGAAATATGATCTCTCTGCAATGAGAAAACAGTTTTCGAGCTTCAAAGAAAACACAGATTCTTTCTCAGAGATAGAACCAAATGAAAAAGCACAAACAATAACTGAGAATTTCTCTCCCCACAGGTAGCTCCAAAAAGTCTCACGCTCTTCCTAAAAACGGAACCCTCAGCCTCCCACTGAGTGACCCTCAGTGTCCCAGAACAAATCTGGTGGCAGAAAGACCTGCTAAGCTGCAGGAAAGTCTGAGAACCTCTGAAATGTAATTTACATGCAAGCAGTTTCCCTGCAGGAGTGACTGTAATTGGTGCTGTTTCAGAGCTCTGGGTCAGTATGGTCATAGCTAATTAAAATACAGACCCCTCCCTGGGATGCTCAGTTTCCCGTTACGGTTTCTGTTCGTACCATGGGTGTCTCAGGGGGGTTTTCCCTGCACAATATCCCTCCTTCAACATAGCATCTCTGTTCTGTGCGTCACCTCCATGTGCCTGGTGCAGTCCTCCAGTGGATTAGAAGAACATAGCTCTGCACAGAGAGGAAGTGAGGGATAGTACCCTTGCTGGTGTGGTCTGAGGCAGTTTATGGCCAAAAAATCATGGGAAAAAAAAAAAGCCATTGGCACAGTGCTATGACACCACATCATTTCTCTCTGTCAAAGAGGCTGGGGACAACACAGGCATGGACAGCTGTTTTTCACCTCTCTCCGTGTCTCAGATGCTTTTGCAGAGCCTGAGTTATTGCAAGAAAACGAGTTGCTTTTTTTGGGGTACTCAGTGTCTTTCTTGCTCCCAGTAAGCCCTGATCTATGGTGTCCCTTCCCACTGCTGGGCACTCAACATGCTTGTTTCCTTGTCATTAAGAAACAGGATTTGATAGGGATAAGACATTCCCTTCTTTCCCATCTTGTGATCCCAGCCTTGAAATTTCAGCTTACAGCAGTTTTTTAACTCCCTTCATCTACCACTTCCTTTGCCCCATGTCTCCTGTTGCCAGTGGTACCATACAGAGCACATGCATCCCTGAATCTATTTTGCTCAGGTGCTAGCAGTAGCTCTGTTTTGCTAGAATATATGTGCAAGCCTTACCATTCTCTTAGCTACTGTAACCCCAATTTAGGTCTCCAAATTTAAGATTTCTCTCCTTCCAGTGTACCCACTACACTCAATTCACAAAAACAGGTGCCAGCTCCCACTTCCATCTCTGGCAGAGAATATCCCTCCAACTCATGTTTCAGGATTCATGGTTCTAGGTTCACAGCCTTGGCCAAGTGCCCATTTCCTGAACTCATCCATAGGCCTATCGGGCTGTGCAGACCAAGAGATAAATCTTGACTGGTGGCAGAAGTAAATACACTATCTGATAGAGAAGGAAGTTGCATTATATCCCCATGCAAACCAGAGAAGAACTGGGACATTGTCTCCCACCAGCCAGGCTGCCTCAATATAGTCTGGGTACCACCACCTGCATCATAGTTTAGGGGTCTCTGATACAGACGGTTTAACCCATGGCCTAAAATCAACAACAGGGCTCAAAACCAAAGAAACACTTGGGGATATACACTCCCATGGCTTAAAAGACAACGACACAACCAGACCAGACATGAACATTCACAGCCTTGCAGGAGGCCCAACACAAAGAGGGGATTCTGGAGACATATATATTTTTTAACCTAACAAGCTAATGTAGAGCTAGGTTCTAAAGGGAAAATAGCTGCCAGAGCAGGAAAATCTTAAAAGAAGTATCTGAATTTAAACAGCACTAGATGTGTTCAGCCCTGGGAGGGCCACAGTAGGTGAGCAATTATCCAAAGAGAGATGAGAGATGACCAAGGCTGTCTGCCATCCACTGTGTGTATGCAGCACTTGTCTCTCCTTTCCTGCCAAAATTGTATAGCTTGGACATCACTCTCACTTGATAAAATTAAGTTGCTCTTCCTGGAGAGTCTGGCTAAAAACAGGATAACAGCAGCTTATAGAAAGTGTATTTGTTTCTCTCAACGATAACTGAGAAATAGATTAGCTGATTTAAACCAGTTCTCTTCTGAAAAAACTAATTCATTTCTCTAGATGAGGAGCTCTCACATAGGCTTTTACTTCAGCCTACCATTACAGCTACGGAGGTGTTTAGAGATGAGAAACGGGACACTGGAAGGCCAAATGACAGTACAAGCAGGCTGCAATCCAGGCAGCAGACCCAGAGCATCCCCCTTTCTGTGGCATGTGTCTGGATCTTACCTTCTTTTCTCTCATGGCCATTTCCCCAGGACGCAGTGTACAGGCCTCTTGGTGCTTCGCATCCAACATGCACCCAAATCTGCTTCTCAGTCACTACTGCTCCAATGAGTTCTCCCCACCATCTGGGCCTTTTGCTTTACATCTCAAGTCTTATACATCTGCTGGCCACCACAGCATGCAGACATGCTCTGTCAGACCATTTTAAATTAGAGGTAAATCTGAAAGGCTCTCAAGATACATGGGAGACTGCTCAAGAAAATCTCAGTGAGTTGCAGCACACAGGAATCTTCCCTGTCAGGCAGCAAGTGTAGACCAGGGTCTTATGGAACAAATTCCATGTGCTGAATGGAAAAAAATTCTGTCAGGTCAAAATACATACAACAGCTTTACTCTGTGAAATACTTTTTTTTTTTTTCCCCCCTTCAAAGCTGCATATACCAAATGCTACAAAAATTCAGCTATAGGTGTCCTGAGGCTTTGACCCATGAAGATAAAGACTACAAAGGCAGCAGTCAGTTTTGGCCAAGAACCCCTTGGCACGTCAGACTAGTTGCCCCTCAATGCCATGAGGCTGCCAGGAGGGTAGGGTCAACAGGATCTATCCAAACAGGAGCCATCCTCGCTTTGGCTGCATTTGGTACAGCCCCATCTTAAGATTCAATCTGGGGATAATGTAAGTGATGTCACAGTCTCTGTCTGCCAGGTCCCAGGACCAAGAGATGGTAATTGTTAAAACAAATCCAAGGCCAGCTAATCCTTTGTGGTCGTTACTGTGCTCTGAACCATAGCCATTTGGGTTTACAGCCATGACGGAGTGAAATGGATTCCTTCTTCAGCCCGTCCTTAGACTGACAACTCTAATTAGCTGTTAGCAGCCCAGGCACTGGGCAGCAGAGTGAGCAATCCTCATGCTGTAGCTCTGAGGACGGAGCTGTATGCGCAAACACAAACTCAGAGCAGCGTAATCCTAGACACAGTGCTGCTAGCTGAAAGCGTGTTGACAAACAGGAACAAAACTCTCAGCTCTTAACGAGGAGGGTTCTGTGTGTTGATAGAAAAACAGAAATAATGTATGCTTTCGGCTTAGTCACACAAACCCTGGTGTAGCAAATTAGAAGGGAAACAAGGAGGATTTCTGATTGAAGTGGGACCAGATGACAGAGTCAGGCTTTGTTCATTCATACTGGTGGGCTGAGGTCATGCTTGTGGCCAAAAATAATTTTCTTCTCACTAATGAAGGTGTCCAGGTTGGCTAACACTGAATTCACAGTAGGCAGAGTTTACCCACGAGTTTGAATGCAGACACACTTTCTCCAGAAGAACCTCAGTTAATCCTTAAGATCACACAGAGCATCCCAGAGCTCTACAAGAACCCAGGATTTCCCTCTCCTAGGAACAAGACCTGCGGGATGTAGTGCAACAATACTGGAATGTGAATAAAAAGGCAGGAAAGTCCCAGCCACTGTCAGAGTAGAAAAATTACCTCCTGCTCCCAATATAGCTTCTGAACTGCACTTCACAGCTTGGAGGAGACGAGACTTCACTGATTAAAATAATAATTTAAAAAAATAAAACAGATATTATTAATAAATTCACAAATTAAACCAGCCAAGTCTAAAATGTTTTAGCAGATGGCTGCACACTCCAGCTCACATGGCCCAAGCAGCAAGATGCATAAGCCAACTCAGCCACAGATATGAGCCAGCACTAGCCAGGGACGGTCTCATTTCTCTTAGACTCCCTTCACATAAGCAAGGAGAGCTGCAGGGAGCTTTGAGAAGCCAAAAACCCCATCATAACCACTCTAAAGAACCATCTCCATGTCAGGAACATTTCCCAAGAGCACTTTTAATAGCGCAGTTAATATCCATGCTTATGTTTCAGAGAGAGTAGGACACCCACAAAGAGCACTGACATTGATTGAAACCATTTAATGCATTTCCATTTCCAGTTGCGTGGGTCCAGTGATACTTCTTATTCACAGAATGAGCCCCTCCTCTCCTCCCTGTTCTTCTGTTTGCTACATAGATAACAGGGAGAATTGATGCTGACTGTTGCCTGCCTGATGTACAGCACTGCCAATGGGTTCAGGAAGATTTTAAAGAGAAATGAGTCAATAGCATGTGGACTTGGATGGGTAAACATTTTTCCGCACCTGAATATTTCTTTCAGTAACAAGGGCAACAGATGCCCCCCCCAGGATGTATTCTGGCTGCCTTTCAGGTGGAGGCATAGCCAGGTCTGCTTATTATAGAATCACAGAGTCATTAAGGTAGGAAAAGACCTCTAAGAACACCTAGCCACAAACCCATCACCATCATGCCCATTAATCATGTCCCTCATTGCCACATTTAAACATTTCTTGAACACCTCCAGGGACGGTGATTTCACCACCTTCCTGGGCAGTCTGTTTCAATGCATTACCATGTTCTGTGAACAAATTTTTCCTAATATCCAACCAGAGGCTCTCCTGGTGTAAATTAAGGCCATTGCCTCTCATCCTATCACTATCCTTGTCACTAACCTTATAGCCACGCCTACTTCTAGAACTACACATATCTCCTGAAGTCCTGTTAACTATGGTAGACACCTCTCCAAAGAGAAAGTCAGATTTCTTTCCTGATTGCACCTAACATTAACTATGCTTTGAAGATGAATCACAACAATCAACCTGTTCCTTAATGTGGCAAAACTACCTAAGAACAATAAGTCTTAGTTCTTTGGAGATCAATCCCAGATGATTGTAGACTACTATTTTGTATCCAGAGCAGGTCAAATTCTCAGGCCATCTTACTCATTCTGTAGTGTTTCTTTCTGACAAGATATCATCTGCAGACCCAAAGATGAGCGTCATTGTTCAGACTGAACTACATAAATATTCCCTGAAGGATATGAATCAAGGATCAGATGAGATGAGGAGGGTAGGACTGAGCTGCACATTGACAAAGCTGTCCAGTTGTATGTGACATTATGGTCAGCACTGACAAAGCATTAGGGCTGGCACGTAACCATACAAGCAGAATAATGTATTAGGATTGCAATTTGCACCATGCTGTTATGTGAGACAGAACAAATGTAACATCACCACAATAAGAGAAAGTTGTCCCAAAAAACAGTTCTTGCAATAGCTAGAGCTTTACATTACTCCTGTTCTTTGCAGCTTATGGAAATGCTATTTTGACCAGGCTTGCAGAATGCACGGATTTTTATTATTACTTTTTTTCCTTTTTTATTATGTACTTGCTAAATTTGCATCTAGGCAGCATCCTTTTCACTGATCCACACAGAGACTTTCTTTCCTCTTTCCATACATATCAGCTCAAATTATACTTTCTAATCCAAAATGCACAGAGAGCTGTACATTTCAAGCCCAGAGTGAGTTTTACAGCCTTATGCTGATCTCATCTGCGTAGAGTGACCCAGCCCTCAATTCAAACCCACCTCTGCAGAGGATTCATTTTTCTGCTGGGATTTTCTTGAGCGAGTACCTAATCCTAGAAAAAGGCTTGACAACAGCATTAACAATAGCATTGATATTATTAACAACAGCACTCTGCCCTTCCATGGCTATTTTTGTTCCGAGATTTCAAAGTGCTATATTTACTATGCCTCACAAATCCTTGAAGAGACAGGGCAGTTTTATTCCTGTTTTAAAGAAATGGGAAAATAGGAGAAATTGTCACTCTGAGTGGTAGCTAGATCCCCAGGAGTTCCACAGAGCCCAATCTCTCCCACTAACCAGCATATAACATTTCTTGATCCTAACCACAGACCTATGAGGCTGCAAGGACTTTCATGAACTTATTAATCTTCCAACCCCCTACAGTTCAGACCAAGAAGTCCAGGGAGCAGACTAGCCAGCCTGTCAGAGAGTCGATGATAGACAATTACTGCTCATAAGATAAAAGAACATCTTTTTCTGCTCGCAAAACATAAAATATAATAAGAACACTTCTTTTTTTGACAGCTGGCTCGTTCTTTTTGTCTTCTTGCTCTCTCTTTCCCAATACTGCAGTGCAGTTGGCAAAGCTTATTTCTGGGCTGTTTGCTACAATACATAACTATATGCATGAGGGTGAGGGCAGAAAAGGAAAAGAAAAAAGAAACACAAAAACAGGTTCTGACATCTAATCAGATCTGCTGTATTGATTTTGCAACTTTAGCTTTGGAGCAAATCAGAGAAACAGCCACATTATCACTCAGAACTCGCTCTTCCCTTGAGCAAGCTGGTTCAAAAGGAGCTCACCCAGACACACAAAGAAGCACGTCCACATGCACACGCACACACACACAGGCAGGCACACTCAGCTCTGTGGGTGCATATCACCTAACCGGGCCCTCTTGTGGAAAGCACTCATCACGGAGGCTGCAGAAGCCACACGATCCCCATTTCCGACAAGATGAGAATTCCAGAGCAAGCAACTGGACTAATGAGCTCCTCACACTGCAGAGCAGCGTTTCAATTAACCACTGTGGCCCCATCACCGCGCCCACCTCCTTCCAGATGCTCAGACAAGGACGAGAGGCATAAACAGAGACTGTGCTGTTTGCTGTTGGCTGTTTTTTCCCTCATTTTTTTTTAAGGGAAGATAAAAGCAATGGGGGCAATTCTTGCCCTACTATCTTGTTTCACAGTTTGTTTACCATGTATGAAGCATGCTGCTTTTACTTGAGCTACATCACAACAAAACATTGCTTGGCTTTGGGAAACGTTATAGGAAGAGTATGTTCAGTTACTCTTTACATGGAAGTTCGTCAAATTTTTGTTTTCTTGTGGGTCAGTCACATCATGGGCCCTGCCCCACAACAGCTTAAGACTTCTGCCTACCATCTACTGCATGGAGAGCCATGCTTATCCACTCCAACTCAAGACACAGGGCTGTGATTCCCCTCCAGACTACCTATCAAGATTGAATTTATCCCAGGCTGCAATGACATGCAGTGGGGACTGCATCACTTTTAAACATCAACACAGAACTGGGAACGCTAGCAGATCTGATTGTTCTTTTGGTCCAGAGAGACATTTTGCTGCATCTCCATCCATTCTTGAGGTGAGGGTCACTCCCCCAGCTGTGTCCTCCCATGAATCGTATGCCTGCCCCAGCTTGCCTTCCAAAGAAGCTTAAATCAAGGCACCCATAACTACTCTGCTCAGAGAAAGCTTCTCCACACACACACATTTCCACTTCATGAAAACCTGCACACATTTCCACATCCTCATCCCTGTAATTCAATTGCTGACATGTTCCCAAATGGACAGACAAGATTGTTTTTAAAGGGGAATCTCTGAATACTCCATGTGCATGAAGGATGTGGCATGCTTATGTTACAGCTTACATCTGTCAACAGCATGCCTGCTTGGCTTCATCCAGGTTAACTACTCCAATCCTGCTTCTCCTTTCCCTGGAGAGTGATCCAGGAAGGAGTGCGGCAGCACTCCCCGTTATGCACAGATATCATGGTCAAAACCCTTCACTGAAATCACTCAATACACCACATGCTAAGAATCAGTTTTCTGTTGCTCACACGCTCTGCATGGAAGCTGCTTGGGATTATGCAGTCCATATGAGGGTCTGCCCAGAGCTGCTTTTCAGGCAAAATGGTTCAGACTGGGGAAACTAAGAGCCAGAAAGGTTTATGAGGCAGAAAACAGGGTAACTAATGCTCATTTGCAATCTTTTGAACAATTCTGACTTCACAGCCTTTTTAACATGCCCTGAATGTATTTCACACATATGTCATGAACTTCTTGCAAAGCTGCTGTTTTGCAAATAGTGCACTGACAGGGAAATGGGAAAGTGGAAAAGTAACACAGACAACACCCTTCTCTTCCACTTGCAACACACTGCCCACATACTATTCTACCCTTGCCTTTGCAGCCAGGCCAGTTAAAAACAAACTGTTCAGAGGTCCCCAAATAAAAGAGATGCCATCTCAGCCAAGTAAGAAATGCCAGCCCTGCCTGAAAGCAGCACTCTGTGCCAAAGATGCTTCACCCACAGGCTTGCATTCACGCAGGCATTCAGGCCAGTATTCCCCTTATGTTATACTCACACTGCACGTTGAGCTGCACCAGGGCTTCCCGGGGTCTGATGTTAAAGCCATTGTACCTGGCTGTCTGGCACTTATAGGTCCCGCTCATTTCTCGGCTGACACTGTCCAGGCGCAGCTTCCCATCGTACGTCTCCACCATCATTGTTCCTGAAGGCATAGGGGTTTCCTTATCTACTCGGGACCAGATGATAGGTGGCTTAGGCTTCCCTCGAACCTCACACTGCAGCTCAGCCCTGGAGCCCTCTCGAACGGTGATGGTAGACTGCCCCTTGGGGACACTGATGGTTGGTGGCACTAGAAGAGAGATAAGAAGGGACTGGTTTTACACTTGGTTTCCAGCAAGCAAGGAGCATTCCCAAGATGCTTGTGTCTGCGTCACACCAACAACCCTGAACTCAACTTGACACTGGCAATACCACTGCACCCCCCTTACAGGAACACACTGTGCATGTAAGCCATCCTACGAAGTCTGAAGCTACAGGGTACCAAGGAAGATCCCAGCTTCTCCAAAAACTTATCCCAGTGTAAATGGCAACTGCCAGCTCTCCTGGAACATTTTGCCAGCTCCCATCTCCCACTGCAAAAGCCTCTCTCATCTATTTCTCTATTTATGGCCATTAAATTTCCTAAATCAAACTGCAAACTTTTGATCAAGAAATAGAAGATGTCTGTCTCTGCTAAGGCATTTAGTCCTCTTACAGAGGTTAGACCGAAACAGAAATTTATAGGATTAGTGCTTAGTAGACCTTGCCAGGCACCCAAGAATTCTGTTCTGTTTGTTGCTAAACCACAGGAAGGAGCCATCTCTGTTAAGTGTCTTTGTTTACTTTACATTGAGATTCACAGTGTACTGGTTATCTCCAGCTCACTCCAGAGGGGTCTCAGCAAATATCACTCCTGTGCATCACAAGCTCACCCAGCAGAACTGCTGCCTAGCTGGAGCTAGAGCTAATGCTACTGAAATGCTCAAGAAAAACCCATCTCTCAAACAGCAAACAAAACTGCTGACAAACAGAGCTCAAAAGAAATTCAAGCTGAAGGGAAGAGATTTTTCAGAGGAGGATTGTTGTTCACATCCCCACATTCACCAAAAGCCCAGGAAGGGAAAGCTCATGCTAAAACTCATGTAATGTTGACATTTAATTTGTATTAGGCTTCTGAGTTAACTGTTCAACTGAGGTAAATATAGAATCATAGAATCATTTGAGTTGGAAGGGCAGCAATCGTTTTCTGAAAGCTCCTCTTTCAGCCCTTCCAGCTGACAGTGGTGACACTTAGATTGACACATACATAACCACAAGGGCTATGTAATTCATTCCCTTTTAAAGCAAAGTTTAGGCCTACAGATGCTGTAACAAGCTGGCCTGACCAGTATTAGCTCAATTCAGATCCAGCAAAGGAGAGCATGCTAAACTAATTGCACACATTACAGCCTACAGCTGCTTTAAAGCAAATTCAGGATGGCTTCAGCCCTATCTTCCTCAGCAGTGACCTCCTAATGTAACAAGGAGGCCACATTTTCAATTTGCAAGTCTCCCATGGCCTAGGGGAACCTCATCACACCCTGTCCTGTGTAGCGTGATGGACGAAAGCATTCTCATCACCAAAAGTGCCAGCAGACACTCACCTGGCGAGAGGTAATTTTCTCCATGGGGAAAAGCTGAAAATTGCATTTGGAGATTTTTGTAATTAAAGCTGTCTCCTCAGAGCCACTCTGTGGAAGCAGCCACCTTGGTGAGCTTGGGCCTTTCTTGGAGAAATGAAAAACTGACACTGCTGCTCTTCTGAACACTGATACTCCACTCTAGGGAAAACCCACCATGATTTTATGCAGTTACCACGTGTTGGAAGTTTGGTTGCTGTTAGTGGGCTTATGCTCTGTGGAGGGCTGCTCCAGGAGGGAAGATGTCATTCGCTCCCTTGGTAACAAAAGTGGCTTTGCTGGACCAAGTTTCTGAAGGGAGGTTTCAAAATGCCACAGGATCATTTTCCCAATGGTACTCATGTGAGTGCATGGCTCTTTCTCTCCACCAGCACAGAGCAGCTGTTGCAGACTCCTCCTTTGGGAGCCTGGGCCAAGCCCTGTGCCAACAGATGCTGCCCAGCTCTTTGCTGGGACCATCCAGCATCTCCCAGTTCTTTGCTACCTTCCATCTTCTGTATTCTTAAACACAATTTCACTTTGCTGTCTACTTATCTCAGACAAAAAGAATTACTCCCAGCGATGGTGATCCCCACAAAAGACTCCCAGGACTGAAGGGTTGCTAGCAGAGTGGAAACACAAACCACTGGTGTCTTTTAGGTCCATGGTAAGGGGAGGGTTCAGTCTCCAGACTGCTAATGAATGTGAGTTAAGTCCCATTGGGAGCAGATTGATCCCAGCATTTCTACAGAGATAGATCACTGAATCAGCAGAAGCAGTGCAACAACACTTTTGGCTGGGGTGCTGAAGCAATAAAGGGCCAGAAACAACATCAGGACCAGCCCAAATAATGGGTTCCACACAACCAGAAACTGAGAGTAAACTTCTTACAAAGGTTCAGGGCAAACTCTATGGACAGCTGGCTGCCCTCACCAGATTACTTGCACTGTGCCATACTCTCAAGGTCCTGGAAAGACAGCAGGATGACACGGATGTGCTGGAAGGTAGACCTGGATCCATCAACTTCTCCAGAAGCAATAGTGCAGATCTGAGACCCTGAATTTTAGTTCCCAAGGAGACACATAAACTCACCTATATCTTAGGGCCATACTCACCAAGTCATGAGGTGAAGTTTTGACCCTGGTTTTAAAGGAGAAAGGCATTTATAACATATGGAGTTCTGCAGAAAGTGCCCAAGACAGATTGAAATTGCAATCCAGTAAGCATCAAAACTTTTCACAGATTTTGTTACAACAGGTGGTACCAATCTTCTGGTCATAGCTCTGGAAACTTGGATATTCCTCACAAGTAATGCCAAAGAAAGCAAAGAATGGCTTTCTTTTTCTTTTACTTACTTCTAAGCAAAATTTGAAATTTGGTCCAATACCATCTCCTCTTTCGTCCTGCACAACTAGTGACTTCTTTGAACAGTCACACTCTAAAACTGTGGGCTGGAGGCGGAGGACAACTTACGATGCCCAGAAGGTCCCCAGATTTCACAGAGAAGCTCACCTGTCTCTGAGGAGATGTTCACCTCCACGCTGAGGTCAGGAATGGGTGCTCCCTGGAAGGTGGCCACACACAGGTAGGTGCCATAGTCACTGAATCTCAGGTCGATAATCTCCAAGCTGCAGGTCACGGGTGGGAGCTCAGGGTCGTTCCTGGTGATGAGTAATCGGTCTGAGAACCTGGCTGGTTTCCCATTCTTGTACCAAGAGTAGACAACCTTCTCCTGGGGGACAGCATCCACGTGGCATGAGAGTTTCAAGTCCTGCCCTAACTGGATGGTCTCACTCTCTTTGATCACATCAGGGGTGATTTGGAACGTGGCATTCTTCATGGCTGGGATGAACACAAGTGCAAAACCATTTAGGAACTGTAGAGCCTCACATGGCACAAAACATCAGCCCTTTGTTTCTTTGGAGGGCAGCATCTCTGTGCAATATATGTGTCCCAAGACCATCCCTAGCTAAGCCCCCACAAGAGATCCCCAAGGCCTCACACCTGGCAGTCTGGGATCCCTGTCTAGCCCAAGGCAGTGATACAGCCTGGGATGAGGCTGCAAGCAGCCAAAGCATAGCTGTGGATCTGGGAGCACAGAAGCTTGCATCACAGCTTCTCCAGAGTATTTCTTCCTGCTAAGTATCCCATTCACCCTTAGCTATATGCGAACGCTCAGGGGAAATACAAATCTAGCCCTTCCAACTTGAAAACCCATGCTCTGAGAAAAAGAGCAACTTACACCGCACCAGTAGGTTCACTGTCTTCTTTGCTGGGTTCCCCACGTTGTTGATGGCTGTGCAGTTGTAGTATCCAGAGTCCTCCACACGGATCCTCCAGATGGTGAGGTTGCCTCCTTGCACAAGGCTGTTAGGAGGCAACGGGCCGGGAGAATGAGACCAAAGCACCTCTGGTTGTGGGTCACCACCTGTCAGAGAGCACTGCATAGTGACATTGTCACCAGGGTTGACCACCAGTGTTTCATTGACTGACAGTTTCAGAGCAGGTGGAGCTGGAAGAGATCAAAGAGGAACACTTTTGAGCTTGAAAAGGACCTGTCTGCTCACCCATGCACAACTTCATGCTTTCTAGGATTTCTTCTTGAAGTTAGCTGTTTGAGAAAGGAGAACTGTAGGGACCCATTAATTCATTACAGATAAAAGTCAGTATCATTAACTTTTTTTTGGTCCTTTTTTTTTTTCTTTTTTGTGGTTAGGAAACCGCAAGCAGGACCTTCAAACAACCCAGACCAGACATCATACTTACACCCCACAGCCATTGCTCAGATGAGGGACACAGCTAGGTACAGTATTTTAAGACTGTTCACTAGAAGTTCTCTAGGCTTAGGACTCAGTTAAGAAGAAAAGCCTAACAAACTCTCCTTGTGTAGGTATGAAAGAGAATAAGACATAATTTGTCAGTTTAGAGAAGTGGAAAATGAGACCGTGAATTGCAGCCATCACATAGGTACCAAATAGATTTCTCTATAGACCAAATCCTGGGATACTCTTTTCATAGAATCATAGTGATTGGAAGGGACCTCAAGAGATCATCAAGTCCAACCCCCCTGCCAAAGCAGGTTCCCTACACCAGATTGCACAGGTAGGCATCCAGGCAGGTCTTAAATATCTCCTGAGAAGAAGATTCCACAACCCCCCCAGGCAGCCTGTTCCAGCGCTCCATCACCCTCACTGTAAAGAAGTTCTTGCGCACATGCGTGCGGAACCTCCTGTGCTGCAGTTTCTGTCTGTTCCCCCTTGTCCTATCTCCACGCACTTCTGAAAAGAGTATGGCCTTGCCGCTTTGTCCCCCCACACCTCAGATATTTATAAACCTGGATCAGATCCCCTCTCAGTCTTCTTTTCTCAAGGCTTTTCACACACAACTGAACAATTGGGAATGATTCAAAATGCCTAGACAACTTATCCTTTAGGTAACCTATTACGTGGTTTTAGCTTATTTTATTTCTGTACTCTTCTCACTACACCTCTCTCCCCAGACTAATCCCAAACTCCTCTCTCTGTATTCTCAGTTTCGTTGCATCCTCCCCTTTGTATTCTCTGCCTCATCCCAAGACAAGCTTTTTAAAGCCCTTGTCAGCATCACTGCTGGCTCCATCCAGACAGAACTGAGAAAGTAGCAGTACCCAGCACAAAGGCGGGGAGTATGTTTTAAGTAACTGCCATAATAATGCAAAATAAGACATTGTTCCATATTCATGAAGCTTGATTTAACAGCATCATTATTTCAGTCTCCCTCTCCCTGGACCCTGTGTTAATGAGCTGTGCTGGGTTGGTGTTGGATCTCTGAATTACAGTCTGTACAAACAAGGCGAGGAGGAGTGCTCTCTCCTCAGCACCTGCACCGTAATTTAGCAGCAGTGACTACTGCTATGCTGGAATACTGCGTTAGCACACGAGTTCCTGGTTGTGGCATGTGCTTTTTGTGCCAGATGTGGATAGCTGTGCTTAAGGATGAGGGCGATTCCTCTACCTCCTGCATTCCTGGCCTTTTTGAGGCCTGTGGTTAGAGCCCTTGGATTTTGTGAGGCCACAGCCTGCACTCAGGGCCTATATGGTTGCTTCCAGCATTCCAAGAGAGAAGCCCACACCCAAAGGTTAATGCTCACTAAGTGGCAAAGCAAGGACTTGTCCCCTCTGGGCTCCAGATGGCCTCGTGAAACTGTGAAACTTAAGAACAAAATAACTCAACAGATTGTGGTCAGGCAGGACACTTCCCTGTGGCAAGAAGGAATATACCTGATACCATATAGCTGTTCCTGCCCTCTGACACTGAACAGGTCTCAGTCGAGACAAACTGATAGATACAGCATCTTTGCCTGGGAACATCCCTCCACCTATATCAGATCTAGAGAAAGGTTAAAATGTGTTTACATCCAGAAAGCAGATATCAGAGCTGGGGAGCACAATCCAGAACTTCTGCAGCTTTTTGATAAGACTTTGGGATCCTGGGTTGCTTGATGTGCAGGATAGGATCGACACAACTTGCAAAGCTGTAACATGTTCTGGGCAAGGAAGCATGGAAATGAAGTAATGTGCTGGGCAAGCACTGCCTTGGGGCAGGCTGTGTGTGCATGTAAGATTGGAAACAGGGAGACTGTAAAGCTGCCACCCACACAGCTTGAGGCAGGGAGCTTCCATAGTCCCAAAATGGAGCCCTGGCTGTGGCAGTCTGCAGGGGCTCCCATTCCCCCTCCTATCAGCAGATAGGGGTTAACAAGCTGCAGACATTGTTATGCATGAGATGAATCTCATTTATTTGTAACCTGTGGCAATTCCTTTTGTTCTTGGCTCAGAAAACCTGCTGGCGGAGTCTGCAGAGAAGCAAGGGGACCATTAAAAACAAAGAGTCGCTTTCAATTCCCTTTGAAGTCCAATTTGCTGCAGTAAAACTGCAGGAGAATTAACCAGCTGGGCTGCTTAATTTTGCAGAAATCAAGGAAAGGGAAAACATCAGCCCAGCCCTGCTGGAGCAGGCAATGACAGCCTGGTGCTGAGCTGGCCCAATGGTTCTACTGGATCCAACCTGCTGCTCCAGAGTCACAGGATAGCAGCAGGGAAAGCCTCCTTCCAGCTGAGGCTGCAGACTGAGAGCTCACTGCCTGATGTGAAAGTTAAGTCTCTGATACTGGGCTAGGGAGAAGCACACCTCTACACTGGGCACTGTGGCCTGCCCCAAAAGCCCAAATGAACTACCCAAGGAAGAGCAAACAAACTGAGAAGAGCAGATTCCCTTGGCCTGACTCACTAGTTCCTCTCACAGTCAATTGCAGCTGGGTCTGTAAATGTTTAAAAGATCAATTTCCATGCACCTCTGTACCCTTCTCAGCTGGAAAAGCATCCTGAGGGAAGGCTATGGAGGTTGCTAATGCATGAACAGAAGAGGAAAAGATCTATGCAAAACAAGGAGAGAATTATGATTTCCTTTTACAGTATTTTCTCACCTGCACACAACACTAACTACAGGGTAAGGAAGCCAGATAAACATTCCTACGCTATTTAACACAAACCCTACTTTCAGTGCAGTGCTGGCTTCATTTTCATGGGTAGCTTTTGAAACAATTTAATTGGAACTCATTATCCATAGTCTCTTTGAGCTTGTGGTGTAAGGCTCTTTTACAACTATGTATAAACATGCACTTACAACTAAAACACAAGAAAAAAAAATCACCAGGTGCATGAGATATGTGAACCAAGTTCAGAGTTGGGTAAGTACCTAAGAAGCTGGTGTTTGATAGGATGAGAAGTAATGGCTCTAAGGTGTGCCAGGAGAGGTTCAGGTTGGATATTAGCGGAAATTTCATCTCAGAAAGAGCAGCAAGGCAATGGCACAGGCTGCCCAGGGAGGTGGTGCAGTCACTGTCCCCGGAGGTGGTCAAGAATCGTGTGGATGTGGCACCGAGGGACATAGTTAGCAGGCACGGTAGTGGTTAGCAACAACTTGAAAACAGACTTTCCCTATTCACTCAACAAAAGGGCTGGGCCAAAATGAAGGGCTGGGCTAGCAGAGGGGAGGGGGCATGAAGAGAAATGCCCTTTTTTGAAACTTTTCAAAGGTAAAGCCACACCAGGGAAGAGCAGCTGGCTGAGATCCCTTTCCTCACCACGAGCACAGGTTTTTAAAGGGTTTTTCCTGCATTCACTGTGTTTCATTCTAAGACAATCTTGGGAAGTAACTTGAGTTGCCTGAGATGTATTCAGAGACCTTACCACAAGAATATTTTTATTCCAAAATGAGCTATCGTTCACTTTCTTAAGCTTATTTTTCATTTCCTTTCTAAATAAAATGAAGCCACTATTGTTCAGCACCCTGGGCTCAGTCAGATCAATAAACATAAATTATACTGTATCAACAATATCCCATCAACAGTTGTCAACATCAAAAGAGTTCTGCTTCCACTGCACAAAGATGACACCAGGGATACAAACTACTTTGTGCTACATAAGAGAGAGGTGAATAATTCAAACACCTACATTGCCTTTCTTTCTGATCATGGAATACCCCAGAGCTGGAAGCAATTTTCTGACATTTACTTATTATTTGAAAATATTCTAGGGAAGTAGGGACTCTGTCATACTTTTTTTTTTTTTTTTTTTTCTCCGTTGTTAAATGGACTGGTTGCAGTCAGGGCTTTGCAAGCATTTGGTACATGATTTCAGCTCTTGCATGTCAAGCAAGAAGCACCAAATTGATTCTGCTTGCAACTGGAGGTGCACTCAGACCCTGCCAGCATGGATATCAGCATGTGTGCAGTTCTAGGATTTATTTATTGGGAAGACACCAGAGATATTTGCTTTCCAGAAACATCCGTACCCACGGGACCCCTGGGCTGGGAGTGCTCTGAGTGCAGCTCTGCAAAGCAGCCCAGAGTCACATGTGGATGAATTATTTGTAAGGACTTCTGCAGCAGCTGCCTTGCTCCAGACTGTATTAAATTTATTTTTAAAATCACTTAGAATTATAAATAAATAAAACAGCGTCTGGATTAAAAACTCCATTGTGCCTCAACACCTACATGTTGTCTGCTTTAATGATCACACAGCAGGCCTGGCTGAGGCACTGTCTGCAACAAATTAAAGCATCCCTGACCACAGAGCTCCTGCCTTATGGATTTACAACAATCAGCCACGCGTGCAAACTGGAGGTGGTCCTCCAAAGGCCGTAGGCCTGGAGAAGCCATGGCTGCTCAGCAGGTCACTGCATTTACCTGTGGTGTTTGTGAGCTGGAAGGTGATTGATTTATCAGGGATGCTGCAGACATTGCGGACAGACACCTGGCACGTATAGCTGGCGTAATCCTGGGGCCGCAGGTTCTTCAGTTTCAGGACTTTGGTTTCACCCTGGGGGTCAGGGAGAAAGGAGGTCAAAGACATTTGTGCACAAAGTACAACACATCCCTGCAAGTCCATCACCAGGCCCCAAAATTGAAAGTAATATCCATTTAAACCTCAGGAAGCTGTGCAGACTAGCTATACACAATGGAGACACAAAGCATTTGCAGGGACAGCTCCACCTCCAGAATTTCTCAGAACACCCTGCAAATGGCTACTACACAACCCGGAAGCAGTGTCAAATGGGTCTAGGCATGATTTCTTGTCAACTGCTGTCACAATCATCTTGGGGAAGCAAAAGAAAAAGTCTTAAATGTCCAAGAACAGCCCCTGAGCTCATGCTGAGATGCCAGTGGGAACCTAAATAAAGTCAGGGGGGTCTCAGCATTGCAAAAACAAAGTAAACCAGGACTGGTGCTGGCCTAAATATGACACAATCAATAGTTAAGCCACAAAAAAAAAATTGCAATACAGGGAAAAAAAAGGTAATTTAGAGTCATACTCAAATATCCCTCCCCAACCCTTTTGATCTTTCTCCAGATTCTTATCTCATTTATGCTGGCATAAATCCAGAGTGTCCACACTGAGTTTGATAGCCTTATCTCATGCTATGGCAACAAACAAACACAAGAATCACTTGCTGGCACTCCATCATGTTATAAAAGCAGAATAAAGTTGTTAAATTAACAATAGATGTGTTCTGTAAATTTTTATTTATGGAATGCGGAAAGCTCAGAGATGCATCCTGTGGTTTGCACACCCTGCAACTCATACGTCTTCCCACGACAGCTTGTCACTGCTATGCTCCTTGTGCTTGTCTAAGTCTCTTTTGGAGAAGCCATTCCGTAATTGCCTGTAAATGTGAGAAGGTGTCAGCATGACAAATCCTCTTGAGGCAACCTCAAGGGACTGGACGATGAGCTCAGGCATGCTAATATGCAGAGAACAAGGATTTGAACTGAGTAAATTAGGAAGATAAATACCTAGGAGACCAATAACCCTATGGAAGCCCTGTCCCCTGAGATTTGTTGCTATGCTGCACAAATGATGGCATTTACAACGTGCATGTCAGCTCGTGACTTTATACAGTTATATGTATCCAGTTTATTGATTAGTAAATGTTGAGTAAATGTGTATAAACCTTCAGTGTAAATAAGTTTTTAAAAGCTTAAGCAGCAAAATCTTTCTGTCCTTTCTAGTGCAAAGGGCTACACAAACCTGACACCGATAGCAGTTTATCTGGCCTGTCGCAGACAGTTCTACGAGCCCTGTGAAGCGTACTTTGTTAAGCACAATTTATTTGAGCTCCAGGAAGGTTTTATTCTCCAGATGTGCTGTAGAGGTGCACTTCACCTAACTTCAACTCCCATCTGGGCAGAATATTGCCTGATGGAGCTGTAGGGTACAGGTTCATTTACATGTTAGCATGGTGCTGCAGTGAACTTCCACCAAATGCCTTTTAGCTGGAGAGAAAGCATCTCAAGTCCTAGGACATTTCCTTGATAAGCAATGTATTCTGTTAACCATAGTAAGCTTAATGAAATCTGCATGCATAGCTTTCACTGAGGCCAAGGATATCCTGGTTGGATGCCACAGAGAACCAGACAAGACAAAGCTCTCCTCAGGACCAAACAGCAGTACTGGCCTACAGTATTTCTGCAGATCATCTTGGGAACCCACAGCTTTGTGCTCTCTCCTACTCCTCCTGCGTGTTTCCATTTGACTGCCCATTTCCACAACTTGCAGAAATAGTGTTTTTCAATAAAACATGAACACGACTGCATTAACTGAAAGGTCGCCCGGGGCATCGCTCAGAAATCAAACTCAGTCACAGTGTGCTTAGGGCCCAGCTTTGGGAGTGCCTGAGAGCAGAACTGAATGTGGGATGAAATGGGTACCCTCGGGAGCTGTTCTCCTAGCCCTCCCCTTCCTAGCCATCCTCCATAAGCTCTAGTGCTAATTGACATCTGAAGCATGTTAAGAGCTAGAAAAAAATCCCCTCAATCACCCACTGAGTCATCAGGAAAGTGACTGTGAAGAAAGTGGTATTCATACCTGTGCGGGAGCAAGTCCAGCACAGGCAAACAAGGGGAACAGGGAGGATGTGGAACTACACCTTGTCATAAACTGATGGTCAGAAAGTGCCTGGCCTCTGTTGCTTGTGGCCATTAGGAAAATCTCTTCATCTTTACAAAACACTCAAGGTGAGGCTGGCCTGGCCTCTAAGCACCCTGAACTAGCTGTAGGCATCCCTGTTCATTGAAGGGGGCTTGGACCAGATGGTCTTTTAGGGTCCCTTCAAGCCCAAACAGTTCAGTGATTTATTTCACCAAGCCCACCGCAATCCTTGCCATTCTCTCACATTGCTAAACAGGAAGCACTTTCTCCTCTTTATCAAACTTGGGTGCTCATTTAAGAAAAAAGCAGCACAGAATTGGAGGAGATCTGATCTTGAGATTTTTTGCTGAGAAAACAGTCTCAGCCACCCCACAGCCACGTAAACTTATTAGGGAAACTGTGTCCTGCTCTCAGGGACAGTACCAGAGGGAAAGAAACAGTAAGCCAAGGACACATTTCCCTCCTGCTCTCCTGCTTCTCTTTCCTCCTAAGGACCTGCAAAGAGAAGAATGTCCCACCAGCCCTTTTGGAGCTAGTGTTCATTGCAGTGCCCACCACCCTCTCCCCACAATTGTAACCCACACAGAGAGAGAAACACCACCCACTACAGAGGGCACTACAACACACCAAGGTGTTCATCACAAGCTCATGCAGGTTTGTCTCTTTTCACCTGTGTGTAAAGGGGTTCATAAATGTCCACGCCATTGTCCTGACTGTGAGAAAGTGTCTCAGTTCCCCGTTTCCATATGAAGCGAGCTGGTGGGTTGGAGTTGACAGTGCAACGGAGGAAGACAGTCTTCTCCTGGTAGAAGCTGCCACGTACATCACTGATGGTCTGGTGAACGGTGAGCACAGGTTCATCTAGATCTGGAATGAAGGTAAGGAGGGCCGCAGCAATTGTTAGTGAAGCACTGTCTGCATGTACATTCTGCAGAGCAGATGATGCTCCAGGGGCTGCAGGGGAGAGGGGAAGTTCCCACATATTTGGCCAAGGACAACTGCTGAAGTCAGAGCTGATCTGAGGGCAGGTAACATTAGCAGCATCTAAAGGGAACAGACAGGAGAAGCCAAAATTCTCCCGCTCACCACACAACATTCAGAGAATATAAAGCACCCTCTAGTTTGCAGATTCCGTGTAGTCTACCAGTAAGCTGTCTGTTTGCCACAGACCTGTCTGTCAAATGGACTGGTCATCTGACCATCAATGACACCTCACACCCAAAATTGCTGTTACCAGCTTCAGTGAGAAGTCAGAAAGATCCTAGGAAGCTCTACCAAGTCCTCATTTCCTTTGCTTCCACTTTCCAGTCCTCTTCTGAAATCACAGGGCTAAGCTCGTGGCTGTGAGATGCTGACCAGGCAAGGGGTGAGAATAGACACCCGGACAAGATCAATGTCCTAGACAGCAGCAAGTCTTGATAGGGTGCCACAAGGACACGAGAGGCAAAACATAGTGATAGGTGTGTATCAATTCTCTTATTCCCAGTTAAAAATACCATCTGTATTTTCTCCTTCCCAATGTCTGCACTGACTCTTTAGTAATTTTTACTCACTGCATCTCTATCACCCATTTCTAAACTGATGAGACTTTCTTTCTCCCTTTACACAAAATGGTCCTTCCAAATCTTCCTTCTCCATATCCATACCAGACAACTATTGTCATTGGATCAATGGTTATTTTAAATGACTTCACTTGCAAGGACACAAGCAACAGCCCTTCAGGGAGAGTACCTGGAGGGTATTTCCTGCTTCCACCCAGGCCACACTGCTTCCTACTGGTTGCCTTCCTGCTAAAAAGGAGATCTTTACCCTGTTAGATGCATCTTTCCCCTTCCAGAACAACTTCAGTACTGAGTAGGATTAAATGTAAAAATCCCATTTGAAAAAGCTGGGACAACTTGGCCCTCTAAAACTGAAACGTGCCCCGTGACCTTAAGCATGTCTTCTAAGTAGTCAACTGAACTCAGTGAAGCACTTCTGTATTTTCAGAAACTTTATGAACCCATCTTCAACTGAAGAATAACTGAGGCACACGCATCCAGAATGCCCTTCTGTTGCCAGTCTTCTGCACATAACAACAGGGAGGAGGAGGACATGCACCCATCACCTCCAGCTCTTTTGCGTCACCTAATTTTCAAGATAAATCATTTTAGAGATTCGCAAGTTTGGAAGTCTGGCTCCCAGGAAGGAAGTGGGGGAGAAGAGATGAGTTTCTGCTAACGAGTCATTCAAATAACGTATGTTCTCTGCTGAATCACAAGTGTTAACTGCTGGATTTACATATTTTTGTAAGCTGTATGCTTGGTAGACAGCACTAGAAATGGGACCTGAGATTTGTTGGCTTGACCATAACACAGCTCAGAGAGATGAGTAGAGCTGCAGACAAGGCTAGAGAAAACAAACAAACAACACACACAAAAACCATCCAAGACTGAAGAAAAACATACACAGGTTGAGAAAAACAGCCCCTCTCCATGTGGCCATGACTAAATTTTACACCTAATTCTCCTGGATCTGGACTTTGGGCACTGTCTTTCCTCTCCTGAATTCCTTAATCCCCCTTTGTTCACACATTATATTAATAACTCAGTAGCTACCACCTCTCTGAGGCCCCATTTCTCAGCAGGATGCATGGCAGAACACTCCCCTTACCCATCAAAGATAACGCTCCCTATTCAAGTCTGCCAGTTCCCAGTTACTCCCCAAATAGAAAACATTACCTTCCTTTTCCTTGCTAGACCTTTCCTCCTTCAAATCTTCCATCCTTCTTTAATAGCAGTCAGCTGTAAGCCTAGTCCTCCTGAGGAAAGCTAAAATAAGACCTATGACAATACACATGTGCTTGATGTACGAGTAAAGCCACTGATGTCAGTGAGCTCCACGAATGATAAATTTGGCCCAAGGCAGCTCATGGAGAAGATCACATGGGATGTTTCATGTGCAATATAAGCTTGTAAACATCTACTCTTTTTTTTTTTCTTTTTCTTTCCCTCTCTCACACATAAAAATACTCTACACTGCAGCTGCATATCCGCCAGCACCTGAACAACACTTTAAAGTCTCACTCAACACACACTTGGGGCAAAGGAATAACTTGCTGCACAGGTTAGTGCTTCCAGTTTGATATCCTCTTGGTAGCACTGGTGCTCTCAATACAACCTTTATCTAATACTATAAGTGACTAGCACCCACTGTCAAGGACACCAAGGTCCAAATGAGAGTGATTACTTACCTTTAACTACAAATAAGAATGTGGGGAAAAGAGGGTTGTGTTTTCAAATTCTGGTTCATTCAGATGAAGGTTGCCTGGGTGAGCGTTCAACAAAATCTGTGGCTATTCCTATGTGTTCCCTTATACCTAATGCAAATACTAGCAGATAATAGGCTCTCCTCCCCAAAATTCAAGTGAGCAGAACAGAGGTGCATTACCAAGTCCATCTTCAGAGTAGATGTTAGTATGAGAAAGCCCTTGGCCATCCCATTAGCCCCACAGTTCTACAGGTCAGAGCTGCGTGAAGGACTACAGGGCACTACATCACTCTAGTTCCAGTCTGCATCTCAGAAGTAAAGGGAATGCCCATAGCCCATGAAGAAAGACTCACACAACAGCACAGTTCCTAGAGACAAAGACTCTGGCAAGGTGCCATGCTGTGGACTGGGAAGGGCAAGACTCTTCTGATACAGAGAGTTATTGTATGTACGCATGAGAGGTCAGAGAAGCCAAGCAGTGCTTTGCTGGTGTCAGGACTTCTCCAACAAAGCTATGCAATGCCTATGAAGAAATAGTTATCCTATTCAAAGTGGCAAGAGGCTCTGATGAAGCAATCTGCCATACATGTCCAAACTGCTGTTTTTGTTGCCTTTTTTAATAACATGACTTAATAGAAAATACAGAAAAAAAAGAAAAAAAACAAAGAAAAGATTTTGTTACTTACACACCCTAACTATATTATACATTTTACACGTGGCTCAAGACAACTCCTCTTCACTCAGTGTGCCCCCAGCAAGCCAAAAGGTTGGACCCTTATGCATATACTCCAAATCTGTGGGGCGGTGCTCACACTCTGCTACACCCAATACAGGGTACACCAAGGAAGAAAGGGAGATGAAAACCACTCCAAACTAGATAATACAACTGTGAATCATAAGGTTACCAAAGCCTAAGGATTTTCAAGTCTGTAGCACACTTTGTAAGAGTCACGAAGTCTAAACAGAGATGCTTGAACACACTAGCACTCATCTCAAGACTGCACAGTGGGAGTAAAAGGATGCAGTCAGGCATTGTTTCCTGCAAGGAAAGTCTCTGCCCAGACTTTAGGCATGTCCTGGGGTTTTGAAGCCTGAAGGTTGCTCCACTGACAGATAGCCACAGTACACATCAGCACAAGAGACTGTATTGCTGGAAGGACTTTGTGAACAGGTGGTGATGGGTTCAGTGAGATGATAGATCAAGCTGCTTTACATTTGCAAATTTTGCATCAGTCCATTGCTGGTTAGACCTTCTCAGATGAAGTGAGGAGAGAGATGTGGTGTTAACAGTATTGGAGGAATCTGGAATAGGGGACAGCCAAGAGCAATGAACAGAATTTTCCCCTAGAGGGCAAATCACTTCAAAAGTTGCTTAGACCTTAAATCTCCAATTCATCCTACACAAGGAGTATAGGACAAGTATAACTTCCTTCCCTTTTGACCAGAATTGCCCGAGAATAAACACGAGAATGCCCAAGAATCAACACTAGAAATCTCCAAAGGTGGAGAGCTTTTAATAGCATCTCCAGAACACTAGACAGTCAGGCATTGCAAAGAGCAGAGAAATACTGAGTTACTTCTGAAAACAAAGGATCCTCAATAGTTTCTTTCACATTTACCCTCTCACAACTCAGCTTCTTCAGATGCATCCCAGAATCTTTTGCTGTTTCCACCATACTACAGTTAGCAACATGGGGTTTCAGAAACAAACATCTGAAGAACTACTGATTTCAAGAAACAAACCAAGCCACCTTCTTAAGGAAGACAAAGCAGAAGCCATCTACAATGCTATATCCCACAACAGTGCTAGGAACTCTGGCAGTGACAGACATCACACTATCTAGAAGAGAGTGCTGGCATGGACAGGTAGAGCCATCTTTTTCCCACATAGATCTGATCTCCAAGGAAAAACAGGCAGCACAATAGTCCCTTTGCCTCTGAATGGGGTGCATGTGGCCCTAGAGCAGTGCAGCTACCTATCAGCCCTGCAGCAAGACAGAGACAAGCAGTAGAACTGTGGGAAGATCTGGGTTGCCGCTAAACGACTTACACTGCACATCTACTCGAATGGACTTGATGGCAGGGACCCCAACCCCATTTTCTGCTTTACAGTAATAGCGACCCCCCTGCAGCCTTTGAATCTTCTCAATCCGAAGGGTCTCGTTAAGCACTGACGTCTCTTGGAATTTGTCCGACGCGCTGCCAGCTGTTTTGGTCCATCTCACCTGCACAAGAAAAACACAGTCTACCAGTGACACAAACCAGAGATCCCAGCGGACAACAGCACTCCCTTTACTCCCTTTTCCCTCCTCCCCAGTCATTCACAGAAATGGGCCCTGGAGTACCACTAGACTTAACCAAAGCTCAGCTGCTGATTTCAGTATGTCTCTGGAGAACAGTTGCTGATTCTCAGCCATCACCAATTCCCACGTCCTAGAACCTGGGATAATCCTTCAGATCACACAGACACAGCATACCCATCACTCCTGCCACAGTCCTCTAACTTGCTTGGTTTAATATCACCATATGAGGAGCACAGAACTTTCAGCATTAAGCCTCAGGATCCCATGTGGCTAGCAGGCCATGAAACTATAGAACACATCAACTTACAGCTACAGAGCTTTTATTGCAGTCAGCACCCTTTCATCTTTTTCTGGACAGCAAGGTTATTTCTGCTGTTTGCTTTTGCAACAGTTGAAACCGCTGTTACTATCCGGCTCTTGCCTTCTTCCCACAGGGAACCCCCACGTATGTTATTTTTATAAGTCATCCTTCTGCAGTATACAAACTTTGATTTTAAAGCAACAGAAAGAAAAGAAACAAGTATCCCTTCAGATTACAGCGCATCTTGCATTTCTGACCATGTATTACATGTCTTAAGGTCCTAGCTGATAGGGGCAACATAGCAACATGGTTTTTCACAATGAATGGCAGCAAAAGGACAACATTTCTAAAGACTGAAAGGTTATTTTAATGTCTGTAATGAGGTACAGTCTGAGCAATATTGGTACAAGCTTGCCCAGACAATAGAAGGGAAAGATGGCTTAGTTCAGCCCATTGGCTGCCTATATCAGAAACTACCCTTCTGAAGGCTGATGACTCTGATGGTCCCCACACTTGCACCATCTAGATTCTGGGGCTGGGAACCAACAGGATCTGCCAACTGAAAGGAGACAGACTTTCAGTCAATTTTGGTGATGGACTGGATACCTGGACCCCCACCCCAGACTTCACCTAATGCTCACTGCTATCATCTGATTGATGCTGATGCTCTAGAAATAACAGGCATGTCTAAATCACAGTTGCAGCACACCAGGCTGAGCAGACTTTTGGAGCTAATGATCAAGGATTTACTTAGCCTTTGTAGGCTTATTATGAAATTGTCTGAGGGCATCAAGTCTCCTGTTTGCAAGAAGACTTTAGCCAGCTCTTTAATCTTTTCAATTTCAATCTCATTTAAGCATTTTGGCCACATTTTCATACTTTAATGACTGGCTGATAGGACAGAAAAGAAAACATTAAACAAAGGTTAGAAAAAGAGCTTAGCTGGGGAAGAAATCTATCTGTGAAGAGATGGGGAAGAAATAGGACACACACCATGTTTAATATACACAGGTCCCAACCTCCCTCATCACTCCTGGTTCTACATTACAGCATCCCTTTTGTGCATCTGGGCACTATCACAACTCAGCGTTGCCCACAAGCATGCTGTCTGCATCAGGCTCTCCTACAGAAATCTGTCTTCTCAGGCTCAAATCTCCACAACCTGCCAGCATCTTCCCACATGTTCAACAACCTTAAGTAGAGCTTCCAAGAATATGTTTGATGGACAATCCATTTCAAATCCTGCTGTTTGAATCTCTCTCCTTTTCCTTTGTCATCTCCTCTCAGTCAAGCATTTCTTCACAAGCAAATCCATGGAGGGGCTGATTGGCATATGCTAACGTAGAGCTGCTCAGCACAAATGTCTTTGACTTCCAAGATCGAAAATGAGGGCCAAGAAGGTGCACATATTATACTTGGATCCCTTGAGGGTATTCTGGTACACCCTGCCTTCCAGCACACACCAGCTGCCATTCCTATCACACTGTCCAAGAGCAGGCAGACCCAAGCTCTGGTTCAGGGTCTTTGTAAAAAACACATTCACACCAGTGAGGAACCAGCCTGCTTTGAGTATCTGAGGGGTGTGGAGGGGGTTGCACAGCACTTTTGAGGTTATGTGGCCCTGGGACACTGGGGAAGAACGCTGGTAGTTAGTCATACTCACACCTCCAGTTCTCCTCACAGAGCTATGATTGTCCACAGCATGAACATCTCCAGCACTACAGGTCTGAATTTGCCTCTTATTGGCAGCTCTAAAGCAAGGACCAGTGAACTCCTTGCAAAGCTCTGTGGAGTGCATTACAAACAAATTCCTGAACTCCCCCAAGCAAGTTCTCCTTGCCTGCACATCCAGAGAAGCAGAGAGACAAACCATGAAGGATCTAATTCTGTGGCCAGCATTTGGGTCAAACTTCTTCTAGCCTGTTCAGGTTGTTGCAGGAAGGGGTTCAAGGGTGGATTGTAGAATGGGTTGCCCTTCCATTTGGAGAGAAACTTCACATACTGAATACTACTAGAAGTTTTGGATAGGCTCCTGAAAAGCAGTTTGGACCAAGTTCTTTGGAAACAAGGCTTCTTCATAGTTTGAAAAGTTAGTATTTGTGCTAAAGGACATCACTACCAGGCTCCAACATGCAGGAGAAAGCCGTGCATCCTGCTGACAGGTGAGACTGAAGTCTTACCTGTGGCCGGGGGTGTCCTGTGACCAGACACTGCAGGACCAGTGTGTCCCCTTCCCGAATTGTGTAAACACGTTCACTGATGTTGTCCTCCTTCACCACACATGCTTGCCCAGCATGGATGATTTGGGCCTGAGCAGGAGCTGCAGAGAGGAAAGAAGAGGTAAAGAAGGAAACAAGCAGCATTTCAATCTCTTGACTCTGCTCCACTCTTGACAGCTGTTCCCACAGCAGGGTGGAAGTGCCACCACTTGAACCATAAATGGGAAGAGCCAGACAGTGCTGTGTATGAGACACAAAAGTCTCAGAAGATGGAGAAATAAGCAATTACCCTTATTTCCTGGGAGCCTGGTATCAGCTGCTACTTTAAGTCCTTAGGTGCTGTTGAAATTAGTAGCTCTAGGCACTGAAAGGAAAATACGGAGTATTTTTAAGACCTTTGTGAATGGGCTGAGGACCAAGAACTCCCTGCTTTCCCAGAAATGAGCATACACAAGTGGTTAAAGCAAGGATCTGGTCAAATCACAGCTGCTCTATGCCTGTCTAAAACAGGCATGATGACTATGATTTACTATGCAGGGGGCTAGGCTAACTGCTGAGTGGAGTCAGAAAGGGCCTTGAAGCTCTTTACGGCTTTCAGCATGTCCCTAGAACATGCATGGTACACGCTACAGGAAAAACAAGTCTTTCCTAAATTACACAGCAAACCACTGCAGCCCTGTGCCAGAGGAAACAGACTCTGTGGGACCAGAAAACCCATTACCTCTAGGACTCCCTCACTCTTCTCTGAAGTAGACCAGTGACTGCCAGTCCAGACAGGAGAACAAGCAAGTTGTGCAGGGGAAAAATTAATGGAAAAAAAGTTCCCAGAGCAGAGTTTGAAAACTGCAAGTCCCCAGCCAGCAGTTAATACTGTAACTCTAATCAACAGCAGGGAGAGAGAAACAGCAAGAGAATAGGATCTAATAGCAAAACCATCTTAACTCTAGAGGTCTGTATGAGCAGCCCTTGGTTCCCTACTCCAAAAGCATCTGTGTGATCACTGAAGCGGCTGAGATATATTGAAAGTGACTGTGCAGCCCAATGAGACACCTGTGCTTGTTCGAGGGGAAAACTCCAGTCACACTTCAAGGACCAGAGAAACCCACACATGTGTCTAAGAACCACCAACTCCATGAGAGTGCCCCTGGGATGCACTGCCCTGTCATGCTGCAACACTTCCAGGTGACTCCAGAGTCACAGCTACAGCTGCCATTAGTGAAATACAATGCAAACAAGGCCATGACAAGACAGACAATCCAAAGGTTTAAAGCAAAGAGCCTTAGTGAGCCTTCTGAAACAAATACTGATTTGTACAACCTGTTACAGCTGAACTGAGCACCCACATCTTCCTCAAGGTTAGATGAACTACTACTTTATTTATTTATTCATTTTTAGAAGCCATTTCTTAGTCTGTCTGCTACAGGCATAACCAAAATGCTCTACACTCATCCAGATGGGAAACAGAAGTGCTCAGATTTATGCTAGTTTCATCTAATAGCAGCACAGACCTAGGGCAGGCTGGGCTCAGGCAGCAGAGATCTGCCTTTGAGGTCAGCCTGTACAAACTGGTGTCACTGCAAAGCACTGATCCCTGAGCAGCTATGACACAAGAGTGGCATATGACACAGTTCTCTGGGCAGCCACCAGCTGTTCTTGCTGCTAGGCTCTCCAGCATGGCACAGTCACCCAGCACTCAGGCAGCACGCTATTTCCTCTTTTTTAAGAATCACAGAATTGTTTGAGTTGGAAGGGACCCTAAAAGTTTCCCTAGTCCAGCTCCCCAACAACAAACAAGGACATCTATAGCCACATTAGAGCGTTCAGAACTGTGTCCAGCCTGACCTTGAGTGTCTCCAGGGATGCAGCTTCCACAACCTGTGCTGGTGCCTCACTGCCCTTCCAGTTTGGTGTTACTTGGTTGGCAAAATCATGACGGGCTCATTACTACCCGTGCTATTGACTAGGAGAAGCAATATATTTATTTGAACAGTATGATGGCACAAACATATACAAATCCTTTAATCTTTTTCATCTGCTGGACTTGTAGGAAATTGCCTGCCAACTCTGAAACCAAAGGTCAAAGTTCCACTGATAGAACTGAGCAGATGAACAACCTTCCCCTGCCCACAGAGGAAAGGAGAAACCAGAAACTCACATATGTGCATACATACGTATAAACACACATACATGCTTTTTAAGTAAAACAGTGACTTATCAGTAAAAGACTGCACGATTGCTTGTCAACTGAACAATGGTAGAGCAGCAATTCAGATGCTCACATAACCTTTGCCAGTATACTTTAATCCAAAACATCACCTCTTTTCACATTGCTTCAGCCCTCTGCAGACATACCATAACACTTCTACCCAAATGCACTGCAGAGCATTGCTCACAATACCAAAATGTACTCCATGATGCTGAAGACCTCCTACACTATGAATGAATGAAAGAGAAAAACCCTGTCCTTTCCTAACCTGTAGCACATTCCGCCCCTGATCGACCTATGCCACCCCTGTTCCAGTGAAGTCCTGACATCCTGCAGCAGTAAAGCTCTTGAAATCTCTCTTCCCATTCTCTGGGCTACATTTGCCGGCTGGTGGCTCTGTTCTCCCTTTGCAAACATGACCTTACTGCAAAACCTAATTGCCAGCCACCCCGTGGAGAATTAGAATATTTATCTGCAGCTCTCGCTCACGGTTAAATGTTGCTTTGAGTTGCTCAGCTGTGCCCCACACGATGTACAATCTCTTTAGCCTTAAGCCTTCCAACCTGCACACTTTTGCCTTTGGCCATCCCACTGCCATACATTCACCTGTCTCCTGTAACCTCTCTGCCACCTGCCTGAAGGCATTTCTACATAGGGAATTTCCACAGCAAAACTTTAAGTACAATCATACCATGCAAGAGGTTTTTTGCACAGCCACTGTGCTGCCAAAATACTTCATTGTAATCACTGTTGCACAAGTTTGATAGAAATATTATATAAACTAATCCTTATTCTGCAGTGCAAAGCAATATATGGCACGAACCTACAGCAGAATGACAGTGCTGGAGATGTATGTTATGTCGCAGTTTTGTTCTTCTCTCCCCAATTCCCCTTGGATCCACCTGGGCTGTCACAAAGCTTAGAAGCAAGGGTATGTACATTCAGCTTTGCGTTACCATCAGGAATACCATGAGCTCTATTTAGTGGAAAGGGATGTCACTTTAATTGAATCACTACTGTTCAAGCTGTAATATCTCTCTTGCAATCACACCACGAGGTCTCCCACATGACCAACAATCATTTTGCCACGTTTTAAACCCCATATGAACCAAATCTCTCAAAAGGGAGACCAAAAAGCCTGAGGCTGTTTTGGAGAGAAAAGTGCTCAAGTAGATGGCATAGGAGACTGAGAAAACAGCCTTAGATACAACCTGACAGCAGTGAAGGCATGGGAGTTGAGCAAGAGATGAATCCAGCTCCCGAAGGATTGTGTTAAATCACAGGGTGGGACTCCAGAAGTCTTGGTTCCAAGCTCAGCCTGTCACAGCACACAGAGACTGGGAAAACCATTTCACTCCATACAGCAGATAGAGAGATGGTGAGGATTAATTGTACTTCTAATGTGTTTGAACAGAAAGAATACATTATTGTTTGACACCAGCCCGGGTCTCCTGGAGGATTTCAGGATGCTGACAGTTTGCCATCCTGTTGCCCCAGCAATGCGCAGGACTTGTTTCTCAGAGGAAACAAGTTTCAAGAAGGCCCTTGGGAGCAAAAAGAAAGGCCAGTGGCTGAGATTCTTTCTCCATCTCCAGCACTTTCCAGAGGTGCCCCACAAGGAATGAGTCTTGCATACACAACGTATCTGACTAACTTTTAGGAGCAGAACTGCACAAAGCGCTCCAGAGAAACTGAGCCAAATATTCAAAACCAGATGCTTTACAATGTAAAATTCAAGCTCTGGACCAGAAGCATTAAGCCCTTCCACTGGAAAGAGCTGGCTCACAACACATTTGGCCCCTGCATCAAGATTTCCTACTATGCTTTCATTTGATATATTCACACATTAAAACAAAAGGAAATTGGAGTGGGTAAAATAATTTTATTCCCAGTGCAATGTACTGTACAATGTTATTATTACTATAATCTGGAAAGTTTATGACACTCTTGGTGCTTAGAGGTTGCTAATATCATTAAAAAGTAGAAAAGGAGAGAACACTTTCTTGGAGAGGACTGAGTAACATGCATTTGGTTCACAGGTCTAGCCACTTCATCTTTCTGAACCTGAGATTCCGTATCTCTGACAGTAATGAGAAGGCCTTCAAAGAGAGGGTGGTAGGAGACAGATTCTGCATTGCCAGGAGCCAAATGAAAATCTATAGCACAAGAAGAGCAGAGAGAGAGGGAGAAAGCAAAAAGACAAATAGGCAATGGCATTCTTAGGTCTGTATCAGTTTATTACATACTCTAAATTTTGGAGGGAAATTAGAGGAGTGTCCCTTGAGAACAGATCTGCTGCAGCAGAACAAAGAAAAATTGAATAGCTGAAGTCCTGTTTCAATTCTTACCCTCTTCTCAGACTGTCTACCAGCATTGCAGACTTCCTACAGTCATGTTCCCAGTAGCCAAGCCCTCTGGGTGGCCACATCAGAAGGCTGCATAATCCCTGTGTAATCCAGCAATGCCTTCATCTGCACAGGAATTCAGTCCCTTGGCTGCCTCCAGACAAGGTTTCCCAGAATCCAGCTAAGCCCAAGCAAGCTCTAGGCAAAGAAGCCATGGACTTGCATTTCTCAGCTACAATGGATCACAGCTGGGACACTGGTTACCAATATACTGCTGAAAACCATCAAGAACCTGCAGGCATTTTTCAGTCACCTTTCCAGTCCCAAACAAGTGGCATGTAAGAGATGCATCTTGAATGGAGTTTCCAGAAAGGGGTAAAACATATTTATGGAGCATGCGGAATTGAATACCAATCTCATTAGTGAAATCTGTGTGTGGCATTTGTTGCTGAATAGTCACTCTCAGTAAGACCACTGGCAGGTGGCATTGCCCTATGACATCATTAGTTAAAGGCACTACAGTGCAAAAGGAGCATGCCTCAGGCCTCAAGGTCACTGCTTCAGTGTTTTATCTCTTCTGTTTATTCAATGCACAACTCTCTGCTTGAAGGGGAGGCAGACACAAACATGAAGGCCTTTGAAAATCAGATAATTGCAGGGGTTGGAAGGGACCTTAAGAGGTAAGAGTCTGCTCAAGCAGGTACCCTACAATAAGTCACACAGGTAGGCATCCAGATGGTTCTTGAGCATCTCCATAGAAGCAGACTCCTCAGCCTCTTCAAACAATCTGTTTCAGCGCCCCATCAACCTTACCATAAAGAAGCTTAGCATGGAACTTTCTACATTCAAGTTTCAGGCCATTACTCCTTGTCTACTGCTACACACCACTGTGAAAAGCCTGGCCTCATCCATTTGTCTCCCATCTCCCTTTAGATATTTATAAACATTTATCAGATCCCCCCATCAGTCTTTCTTTTCCCCATGCTAAACAGACCTGGTTACTCAGCCTTTCCTCATAGAGGAGATGCTGCCAGCCCTTTATCATCTTTGCGGCCCTCTGCTGGACTCCTAGGAGATCCTTGTCTTTTTTTAAACTGGGGAGCCCACAACTGGACACAGTATTCTAAATGTGGCCTCACCAGGGCAGAGGGGGAGGATCACCTCCCTCAACCTGCTGGGCATGCTCTTTTTAATACACCCTAGAATGCCAATTGGCCTTCCTGGCCACAAAGGCACACGGCCAACCTATCATTCACCAGGGCACCCAGGTCCTTCTCTACAGAACTCATCTCCAGCAGGTCATTCTCCAACCTTTACTGTGCATGTGGTTATTTCACCTCAGGTGCAAAACTCTACATTTGTTCTTGTTAAACCTCATCCAGGTCTTGCTGAATGGTATAGAGAAACAGAATGGAGTATGGAGGAGACCTAGTTTTTTCCCACAGGAGTGAGGAAGGCCTAGCAGGATGGGAAGGGTGTGCAAGGATCCTGAGATTTAGATGAAACATCCTGCCTATATACCTGCTTTGGGGAGGGATAGCAGCTGCACTGTTGTGTGATCCATTGCTATTCAGCTGGTCTCATTGATTGCCCTGCTGTGGATGAAGACCACAGGCTCTGCCAAAATTTCCAGCTATACAAATTGACCAAGCCTGCTCTGGCCATGATATCGATGGGCCATTTGAAAAGGAAAATTCGCTCTAGCTTGAGGCTGATTATGGAAATAATAATACACAATCAGTGTCCATTAACACTGTCAGGAGGGCTGTGGATCAATAGTGTATTAATGACTGAAGAAAGACTGCCCATACTCATCAGCAGTTCAGGCCAGCACAGTGGCAGAGGGAGAGGCAGTGACAGCAGACAGGTGTGAAGGAGCTCACATACTTGATTGTCTCCACACAGCCTGCCCTAGGAGGCTGAAACAGAAGCCCCCAGGGATAGCTGTGAGGAGGAAAGCACACCCATGCTCTCAGGTCTCCCACTCCTTGCTCCTAGCCCCCAGCACTGCCTTCAGCACGTGGCCTCCATGGGCTTAATGCTTCTCTTGAAGCTCCTCCTGTCAGCTCTGCTAACATTGCTTGCTGCCCAGGTGACTCAGCCATACCAAAGGGCTGTCCTAAAGCAAAAGCCTCCAGGAAGCCCTAATGACATGCTGACACTAAAGATTACAGCCGCAAACCAGACAGATCTTCGCTGAGACTCTCTTGCTCCCTGTGTATCAGCATTCTCGCAGCAGTCCAAAGCATACATACTTAAAAATAAAAAATCTGCTTACTGGACTCTTGGCCTAAATTTGCAGCAGGGAACCTGTCGTATTTCAGCAGCAAAATGCCTGGCTCCTTACTGTGATTAGAACGCAAGCATCAATCCACCCACAACAAAAACACAAACACTTCTGAGATATGCAAAGCAACCATGCCTAACTCTACAGAACAATTCACTGCGCTCCTGAGTATAAAGGGAAGAATATAATTTTTTATGGTAAGAACACAAATCACAGAGTTTGGGAACACATTCACAGAACGTGAAACTTGGCCAAGACAGTCTTTAGAACTCTGACTGCATATCAAAAAACAGAGAACCCTGTCATAAAGCTCAGCCAGATGATTTGCATGGTCTTAAAATAACTTTTTCCTAAATCAGTGTCACTTCCTTGAAGCAGCTGTATAAATTTGTTTCTTTTATTAAAACATCAGCGACAAAACCACGTGAGATATTATGAATAACAGGTACACCCCCCAGTGACTGCAACAGCTGCACCTGAGATCTTCGTTCCATCTAAAACTAAGAAGGATATTGTGTGCTTTACTGAAGCTTCAGAGCCACCAGATCATCACTAACTCCTTCATTCCCAACTCCCCCGCCTGTAACAGATTATTAACTTTCCATGATGCTCCCCAAACTTTCTTACACTGGTCCACCTAACTGCAAAGTATTGAGCTGCAGAGCAAAGATCAAAAATGTTTTGTTTGATAGGTATCAAGTGACAGATGTTTCACACACAACATTACACCAGCAAGAACTCTGAATCACTGCCTAACTCAAGCCTGAGGGGAATTTGTACAGATGACTTAATGTCAACGATAGGCAGCAGGTTGCCTTCAAACTATTTGGGGCTCCAGATATGGTGGCAGCCAGAGCCTGTGCTGTACCTGAGTAATACTGTTCTGGGAGCCTCCAGCTTTGGTTAGGAAATTTATAAAATAAGCATGCCTCATGATAGTCATAAAAGAGACTATTTTTCCCAACCCACTTCCCACAGTACCAGCTTCAAAGCCTGTGCTGTATCTCTAAATCTTGCTACAAAACCCAATGAGCCACAGAGCCACACTCAGGCAAGGTGATCCTGGCAGGTTGAGTGCTCAGAGCATTGCACTTTCAAAACCCATTTTTTGTCTGTTTGCTACTTAATGCTCATGAGCATTTTTTGGATAAAACAGAAGCAAGGCAAGCAGCTTGGAGGAGAAATCAAGTGTCCCATCTTCTAGGGACCACAGACAGACTGACTTGTTTGTCAGCTGGTAGAACACTCAAAAAATGAAGCAGTCTCATTAGAAAACAAACAGTTGCAGAAACAGCCCCCATGCTCTCAGCTTCCAGCACACCCCTCGCCTCTGTGTTCCAGGCAGCTTCTGAGCACCCAGCCAGCAAGAGAGCCGAGATTGGCCTGAATGCAGACCGGAGTCAGGTGTTCTCCACACATTCTGTGCTTTCTGCTCTTTATTCTCATTTCTCTTTTCCCATGCTCTGAAGCTACATATCCCCATTGAGACAGGAAAACTGACTTTCAATAGAGATGCTGCAGCTTTTCAGCACAGCCCATGAGTGATGTTCCCAGGACCTGTTGGTAAGAAACTTTGCAAGCAAATGGGTTTAGACCCTCTCCACTTTTCCCTGAATTCAATATCAGCTCACTCTTGAAGTCACCATTGACACTGCTTGCTCTACATCCTTTCCCTTTTTATATTTTAAGTCATCTCGGTACAACAGTAACTCTTCAACAGAGATTCACATACACAGATCTATAAACCAGCATACTTTGAAACTCAGCTGCAGTTTAATTACTGGACCGTTTAACAGAGGAGATGAAAGAAGAGCACAACACAGACTCCTCATCCCTTCCAAAGGGCTAAAATATGTCAATTTGCTAATCTGTCAACTACATTGGGAGCAAAGGTGCATGACCTCTAATCAATGAGTAACTACAGGCTCCTTTTCATATCAAAAGGAAAAAAAAAAATCAAATGGACAACAGCTGTGGCTCCTGAACCAGAAAAATAAGGAGAGGCAGTGCTGAGGTGAAAACTGGGATGTGGTAAGCATCAGAAGGGCAGGCAGAGGAGATGACTTCTTGCTGCATGGAGAGACATTAGGGGCCATCTCATGCTCAGGGCCACTGACCCCAGCAGATAGGTTCATGGTTAGGACCTAGGGCAGAGTCCAGACTCTCCTGTGAGCTTTCCTGACAGCTGAAACAGATCCATCTCTGTCAGAAGAGTTTCTGCCAACACACAGAGCTTGGTGCAGACACAAAGCCCATCTGAGGAGCTGAATAAATACTCAGGCCCTGAGTCTGCGCTAAATCTTCACCTGTCATGGCTGAACTGCTTCAGAGCCCAGTGAGCTTACTCAAAGGGAGCTGGGGATGTGAGGGCAATCACATCATGACGACAGTACAAACATTGACTCTACACAGAAGAGGAAAGATTCAACAAATGTCCATGTTTACCTGCTGCTGTGCCCAGTCTCCACGGAAAGCAAAAGGAACAGAACAGGGCTAGGGGAAATCACTGCAAGAGTGAGAAGGTGATAAGAGCAGCAGGAGAAAGAATGAAATACAATTTCACTGAGAGACAGCTTTGTTCTTGCCATAGTTAGAAAGAGCTGGAAGTACAAAGGCTAACTTTAGTTCAGGTATCTAAAAAAAATCCAATTTTGCTACAGAACAGTGGTAGGCAGCAAGGACTTTTCTCTGTCTGAAACTGTGCACTGAGAGTACAGGCACGCAGTCTTCCCAGGCCATCAGAAGCAAAGTCCACACCGTGGGGATGGGCAGCTGCATACAGAGCCCAGCTCTGCCCTGGCATCGCTGCCCATGCCCAAAGAAGAGAGTGAGCACAGAAAAGAAACACCGGATTTTCAGCAAAGCTGAAGCAACTGGGTCTGTGTGACACCCTGGAAATCAAGCCCAGTGATGTTTTATCTTGACAGCATCCTCTACATCCCTGCAGCACCTTTGCTGTGAAGAGGACTAGAAAGTCCCTTGTTCTTTCCCTCTCAACTACCAATAATTAAAAACCACAACCTGGCAGACAAGCCAGCAATTCCCACTGGTTCTGATATGAGGAGCTGACATCTCTCCAACCCCAGCCACCTCCATTGTTTTATTCTCTTTGCTTATTGATTCGTTTATGCATATAATGCAAATTGGCATTTAATAATTCAGCCAAGTTAATGGTGCTTAAATATTAAAAGACTTTTGTATTTTAATTAGATGCAGCTAAATAGGCAACAGAGGAGACCTAGAGAGATGCCATTTAAAACACTGCTGTCCAAGTTCTTTGGCATTTTTCTAAGGAATGAGAAGGAACATTTCAGGGAAAATTTCTCCCACTCTCACTAGGAAGGTAACTAATCCACATCAGTGTTTCAGAGAATTTGATTAGCAGAATGAATCTTTGTTAGTCCCTCTGTTTTGTCCCTTTTCTGGTGATAAAGGGGGAAGGGAGGGAAAGGGGGGGGGAACAGAAGGCTCTTCCCTGTAAGAAGTGCCACTACCAGCAGCAGCACACTGAGTAACACAGTGCAGACATAGATGTAGAAGTGTTCAGACATATCACAGCAAGATCCACAACCAGGTGAAAGCAGAGTTAAATGGAAAAAACACATATTGTGAATTGAAGAGATACAGACAGCACAGGAATCTTGTGATTATTCCTTGGGGTAAAAGTTAAACCCCAGAAAATTCATTGACAATTACACCAGCAAAATAAAGGTTTCCACATTTATTCCTCCTCTCTTCATTATGCCAAGGGTTGAGAATGAGAGGAAAAAAAATCCATGATATTTTTAAGCCTCAGTTTCACCTTATCTTCAGCCAATGAAAGCAATACATCTTTGTCACGATGATGCTGTTGAATGGCATCACCACAGAAATAACTAGTACTATTTAGGGTGCTTTAAGCGCTCAGATCTCCCCTCTTGATTAGCTCTCATTTTAAGTAATGAATCTGTTTGAGTTTGGGATAATGATGTCCCACCTGACCCAGAGCAGAACCACATAGTCACAATAATTAGATATAGTAACCGTTAATAACTTAGTTTAATCAGAACGTATTTTCTTCAAATTTAGCCTAGGCATAAGATTTCAATGAATTTCAATTACATGCCACGTTTGAAGAGCGTGTGCTTCTACATTATTAAGTTAATTCCAGACAAATAAAAAGACTAACAAAAGCTAAATTCCTTACTGAGGACACTTGAAAAAAATAATCTTAATTTGGGCCAATTGACTTGCAAATTCTCGGCAAATTCACTCTCCCAGCAAAGACTAAGTGCTGCAGTTCTATAGAGGCTAAGCAGCATTTTTCATCCACACAAAACTGAGCTCAAATCCCTAATTTGTGCGCAAAGATGTGTTCATCCTCAGCAGCAGAGCTACTACCTGAAAAACGGTGGGGAGGGCATCACACCTGCAGTGGCACCTGGGGATACCAGAACGATGGCAGGGGCTGCCCAGAAGGGAGTGAGGTGTGCAGCACAGCATACTGTACAGCCAACATCCCCCCACGCACACAGGAGAGGGCAGTGGTGCACGAAGCAGAGTCAGCCCAAGGCACTTCCGTGACTGATTTTAAAGTGCAGAAGTTTTGACATAGGAACAGCTACTCCCCTTACACGCAAGTGCTAGAAGAGAGTCTCACACTCAGGGCATTCCCTGCCAACCACTTTAGCAGAATGTGGGGGAACTCCTCCCCCCCTTCCGTCAGGCTCTCCGCACGCAGGGAACATTTTCTGTCACTCCACATCTGCCACATGCTGAAATATTCTTGACACCGCAACAAACAGTTTGTGCCGTTTCCCTTTAATGGATTACCCATCCGCTCCTTTCCAGCTGTGCAGCACATCTGGCCATGCCGCTTCTCCTAGGCAAACGCTCCTCTGCCCACTGTTCTGCCTATTGTTACACAAGAGACTTAGGAGCTATTGGAGGAGTAGATGCCCCACAGATGGGCAGCATTTCCAGAACTGTTCGGAAACAATAAAATGAAGCTTCTTCAGCATGCAGTTGCCTGCTTCTCCCTTCTGTCATCCTCTTTGCACCTGTTCTCTGCACAGACAGGGTGCTCCCTGGATGCACACGAGGTTGCCTAACAGAGTGCTGCCTTGGAAGGGGACGTGCTCTCCTTGACCAGGAGTTCCAGCTGCTGGTCTCAGGACCATTCCCCAGCCCCTTCAAAATGAGAGTAGCTCTGGCGTCACCACATCTTGACACACACATCCAACTGCGTGCCCCCTCAAAATTGTATCTCTTTGCAAGGGCAGTGGGGGAGGAGGGATAAGAAAAGAAGGGAGTAGATGGAAAACAGACTGGCAAAGAGTTTCTCAGAAAAAATAAAATCCAACTACAGGCAACAAGAAGCAAGGCAGGCTGATGCTGGCATAGCAGTTCCCTGGTGAGTGTCTGATAGCAATGAACTTTGGAGCAGGAATTCCACAATGCAAGGTTATGAATTGATTACTCCACATCTGTGCAAAGCCAAAAGATCATCTGAAACACCAGAGATTTGCAGAGGGAAATGAGGAAGCACTAATGCACATGGGATGGTATTTAAAATAATTTTTCAGCTGGCTGGCTGCACTGGTGGTAAGGACAGAGATTAATTCTCTGCCTGAGATCCTGCATTTGTGCAAACATTGTTGAGTGCTTGTACTACAGGGAATTCAGGGACGAACACAACCATATCAAAGCAGCCCGGCCCTTGCTGACAGCCTTGCAAAGGAAGCAAGATGATCTTTGACACCAAGGAAATAAAGCTTCGAGAGACTGAAATGCTGACAGACATCAGCCTCCAAGAGGATGCGTGTCTGAAAAGGAAAGCTCTTTAAAGACTTTTGTTCTCAGACTCCTCTGCAAGCAAAAAGGCTTTGGCCTGTTTAGGTGAGGCTACAGCAGCTTAAGACCCCACCATATTTTGAAATCACTTACCCTCAGCCTCACTTGACGTTCTCTTAACTAAGAAACATTCTTCTATTTAAAGTACCCCCAGGCCTTTGGCAGCCCACCCCATGGAGAACAAAACAGTCCCTTGGTTTTTGCAGGGGACAAAGAGGAAAGCAAACTCCCCAGTCAGCAGGGAAGAGAGAAGCCTTGCCTTGCTCCCACAATGGGTGCAACCAGGCAGCTGCTCTTGCCCAGGCCAACAAATACATGCATGTCTACCCAAGCAGAAATGAGAACCTCAGTCATACAGTACAGTCACCAAGCCTTCAGCCTTCTCTCCTTCTTTGATCACATCCTAAAACAGGTGAGGAACAGAAAGCCCAATTCCTAGCAATGTTTTCCCTGTCGCTCCCTGCCAAGGACAGGGACAGTGAACCAGCTCAAGCATCTGGGGAGCCAGTGGTTAGATACAGAAGGTGTTCACTTGCAATAGCAGAAATGTTCCAAACCACCAGTCACCACTGAGCACTGATTGCAAACGGCTCTTCAGGATGCTGTTAACCACAAAGTTACTCAGCCAAACTACCCCAACTTCACCCAGGAGATATTGCATCCTATAATTTCTATGCTCATTTAGATGCACCTAATGCTCATCAGCTCTTGGTCTTCAACCCTCTACATCACTGCTCAACTACAACCCAAAGACAGAAAGAAAGGGAAAGAAATTCAGAATCAGATAATTTATTTCAGCCAGTAGCAGTCAGCATTTGATTTGATGTGAGATCCCAGGCAAGCACACTGTCCTCTTGGTACACCTTTCTTTTCCTTTGTGTCATTTGACTGATTATTCTACTTTGCCATGCAGGGTACTTTAAAGCTTGTTTATACAGCTTTTTGAAGATGCAAAGCACAGTATAAGTGCTAAGTATTATTGTGGCTATTACCTATCTCACAGGGGGGTTATGAAGCTTTGTAATTGATGTTTGTAAAACAATCCTCTGTCACTGGATGAAATGTGCTACAGAAGTGCAGAGGATTAATATCCTTAGTAATCTGATGTCGGTTTTACTGTTCTGTGCAACACTTAATAAAATGTAATTAAAAACAAATCTAAGCTGATACTGATAGGAAGGATGAGGAGGTGGAGCTGGATGCATGTGGGGACAGCCTGCTCTCTGTTAATTAAGCCAAATACCATCAGTCTAGAAGAGAATGCCAAGTGTTTTCTTTTTTCTTTGTGATATCTGCATTAACATTAAAGCTGATTTTGGGTATCTAATACACTTGAGCACCCTAGAAAATCTCACAGTGCATTTAGGAATACCAAACATTTGAAGCAGCATGGCTCTGAGCCCCACAACCCTTTCAGCAGCAACTGGTGCCCTGGAAATTGAATGGATAGAGACAAATCAGGCACACTCATTTTTAAGGACCCACACAAATGGACAGGAATAGAGTGGGGAAGAAGAACACCAAAAATCTCTAAACTCACCCACAGGGTCCCAGCCCCAAATATTCCAAGTCCCTGGTCTGCATTTACTAGCTTGAAGGAGTAAAGCATTTCTTAATTCCTTCAGATAAGGGAGTAGTTCCTTCAGCCGTGTAGAATTTAAGGTCCCCAGTGCACAGGCAGCTAGTGATCCTATACACCAAGAACCAGTAGCTCAACAGCTCTGTGAGATAGACACCAGTCACATTATATTCTTCCATGTGAAAATGCTTGAGTCTATAGTCTCTTGCAGCAGCCCAAATCACCTGTTGGTTGCTCATGCTCCCAAACATCCCATAGGATCATCTGTGCCTTTTTCCTTCCTGTAAATTCTTGAAGGCACACCACTGCTTTATGTCTTTCCAATGCTGACCACAGCAGCCTTCTGGCCAAGATGGGATCACTTATCCTTCGATCAGCTAATAAGTCACAGAACCAATGACAATGACTGAATGATACAGAAGTCCAAAAATGAGTATGTTTTGTTTCCAGCCCAGGCCCAGACTACATACTGCTTCCATGACTGTGATGAGGAATCCGCCACTCAAGGTCTAATACTCAAATAGCCATCAAATCTACCACTCTCTAGGAAAATGGTTCAGAGCCACTGCTTAGGCACTATAAGCTGAAGAACATGGTATCCATCATAACAGGATGGATGATGCTTCACTTAAGGACAATCTGAGTGGAGAAGCTAAAGGCTAAATCAGCACTCAGCATCTCTTCAAGCAAATAAATGAGGGGTAGGGAGAGAAAGCACGCATGAGAACTGGTCTGGATAGCACTAAGTACATGATAATTTCAAAGCAACAACAGACCCCTCCAAACAGCAAGATTCATTCTTCAACACTGGAGCCAGTCCAGCTTTCTGCTGAAGCCCAGAAACGTGACTACAGAAGTGTTTTGCAGTGCAGCTACTTCCCACGGGCAACAGAGATGGAAAGGCCAATAGAGAATTTCTTGGATAACAATTACAATCAAAGAAGGGAAATGGTGAGCAGTTGCCTTAGCTTCTTGGATACCAGCCTTCTGCACACCACAGCAGATGCACAGAGACTACCTTCTATCTCAATGAACATAAAAACCCTCCAGATGCATTGTATATTTGAGTTCCCAGTCACATGCCCCGGTACTGGACAGTAAAGGCACAAAGCTGTCTTGCCTTTATACACACAGGTTTTAGGAGTAAGTTGCTGGCAGACTTAGAAATCAAAAGGATGTTGCCAGCTGTCAACAGGAACACAGACTTTTTGCAAAACCTCTTGATCAGAATTCATTCTTTGTGCATTTGCCCACATAACTTCTCATGTTGTTTGGTTTACGACAAAGAAATAAAAGCATTAATGGTTTTGCCCTGCATACACTTTCTGAAGGAAAATGGATTAGCAGCAAAAATTGGAAGAGCTCCAGCAACCATACACATTATGGACAGGAGTCCTGCAGTACTTGCCAGGTCATCTTCAAGTCTTCCCTACTGCCCATCTTACAGTATTGAGCCTGATCAAACTTAATTTAAAAGTGTTCTCAGAGAAGCATTTCCATAGCTGCACTCATTTTAGAATCAAACAGCGCATCCCAAGTTGTACCTGCAAACAGGGAGGTTAAGACAGTGGAAAAGCAGCACCCAAAGTGCCTGTCTTGCAGCAGACTCAGTTTACTTTTGCTTGTCACTTGAAAGCACCCAGCAAGGGAATCTGAGCTCACATCAAATATCACAGTAATAGGTGTGATCATCAACAATCTCAGCCAGGCCAGATGAGATTGTCTGCTGACACCAGCGCAACAGAGAGGAGACTCATCCACTCTCAGCAGAGGGCTCCACGGGACGGGGGAAATCTGACTGCACCACCACGAGGACAACAGCTTCTCAAGGACTCCATGGGACGGAGTGGGGGCATGAAGAGCTGAACGAACACCTCTGTTTATGGAAAAGACTCCACAGTGTACTCAAATTTGAATCCTCAAAACCACCTTCCCTCAGCACTCAGTTATTTCAGACTCAGTAAGGAAAAAAAATATATATCTATGTGGCATTGTGTGGCAGCGTCACATCTCTTTGCTCTTCTCTACACAACACAAAGAATCAAACCAAATGTCTCCTATCTTCAGTTCTACAAGGGAGGAGTTGAAGGCATGTACTTCATTGGAGGACACTCTGCTAATACTTGCTACACAAGACTGATGAGAGCAAAGATTAATATCACCAGCTGCTCCACTAAGAAGTGCAAGGTAGAACACTGGATGCATACCTTCTGTGTGGAGCCATTAGGATGAACTGTCTCAGACACCTCCCCTCCCCACACTGCTGTTCACAGTTCTCCATGACATGCCCACCACACTCACCTTCACAACACAGCCTTTATCTTATCTCCTCTACAGCGCATTACTCCAAGCAGCATTTCCACTGTTGAAACACGAGCACCAATCCCTTCCCCTCTGCACTGCTGCACAGCATGCTGCTCTCACTCAAGTGTCTGGGGCAGCTTCACATGCTGCAGAACAAGGGGAGAATTCAGCACCTTCTGCAGCTTGCCCTCAGCAGGGGGGACATACCAGACACCCCAGCTGTGAGAAGTCACTTCTCACGTTTTGCTGTCATTCATCACATCAAAAAGACTTTATAAATTCCCAAGTGAGAGAAGGGACTGCTTCTATGAGGAATTAAGTGCATCTTCCTCAGAGGGGGAACATTACTGGTTAACGAGGCTTAGGCTAGAAAGCAAAAAGGAATCTAAACTGATTTGCAGCTTCAGGGGGAATTAGGGAAACAGAATACAATTACCCAAGTTGGAATTTGGCCAGAGCTCATGGAGGGGAATAAAAAAAAATTACTGCGTACTTTAATGATCACAAGCAACCAGCAACTTAGTTTTGTGTCTTTTCAGAGGGGTACAGGTGTGCATTTGATCTCACTCACAGTAACATTGCTCTTTGAGAAGCAGCTTTGAGGTGAAGGAAGACACACTGGATTTACAGCAACATAACTGCCAACTGCATTGTGGAACTGTGCTGAAGAGACCACAGTGGTCACAATGTCTTACATTATGTACATGACCTCAAATTTTGGAGGCCTTGAACTTCACCCAACTTTTAAAATCCCCATAGCAGATTCTCAGAAAAGTATAGATTACTGTCCAACTGCAGCCAAATGTTTTTCAGAATATTCCATACATGCCATCTCAAAAACCCTTCACAGAGCACCCATGGATGAACAGCAGGTTTGCTACACAGCTCTGGTCCTCCTGTCCTAGCCAGTGGCAAAGGGCTTGATCTAACTCTACTGAGCCAAATAAGGCTTTGCACCAGCTCCTCTGCTTGCCAGCACACAGTTACTCAGGACAAACTGTCCCTCCTTCACTCCAGGTGCTGGGTAGGTCAGGGCATCAAATGGAGTCCCATCTCTGCCTGAAGGAGAGTACAGGACTTGGGTCCCTTCTCAGTAACAGCTAGGTCTCAGTCCAAGAGCACCAGCACAGTGTTTGAAATTAGGCACCTGGAAGTGAAGGGCTGAAGCCTTTGACTTTCAGTTCAAAACGCTTCACCCCCAAAGCCTGTGTCAGTGCTATTCCAAACAGTCCTGGTGTCACAGCTTCAAGAGACCAGGAATGAAAATGTGAATCACCAAAGCAGTAAAAGCCTTTCATCTCGCTAGCTCTGGCACACCATTGTGCTGAAGCTTCCCTGGTATTTCACAAGCTGTGAGAAGCAGCCAAGCCAAATCTGGTTCGCATTAAAGGACAGCCTGACTCCCACTTGGGTCTGAAACACCACACAGCTGCCTGCAGCTCACACAACATCCATATGGAGAACAAGTAATGGCTAAAACATCACTCATAGAATGCTGCCAGCAATACCAGGCTGGCTCTTTTCCACCTCCAACCTAGCAAGCACCTGTGAACAAATAAACACAAGACTGCTGCCCTTCTGCTCCAGCCTGCCCAGAAACAGAGGCAAAACAATGGGGAGGTCTGCCAGGAGAAATTTATTTAATTGTCTTTAGTGCTTATTATAATCCAATTTAAAAAAAATCCCCAAGTCTTCACAAAAATAAAAGTGTCACAGACTAAAACATTTTTTTAAAAAGCACAAAAATAGGAAAAAATTGGCAGCAGGCTTGGCTTTACACCCTCAGTCACATGTCCATTCTTAATGGTAAAGCATTGCGGCAGGAGATGCAGTCATCTCCAAGCCCACTGCAGACTGGGGAAAGTACTGGTCACAAACACCTAAGAAGAGTCTTCCACTGACCTTGGAAAAAGAGGAAACTGGTGATGGGTTTTCTGTCTCTAATACGTATGGATCCAATTCCACCATCCGCTGCAAAATTGTAACATTCACTGTAGTCGATGGGAATTACACCTATTTAATAGACGGCAGAATTGATTTTGTGATCTCGGGTGTCTGGGCATGCAAGATTTCCAGCCCACATAACTTTAGATAAAAATCCTGCAAACTCCAAGATAATGAAGTCTTTGAGATTCCACAAACACTCCCTTACTGAGCAAAGCTCAGAGGTGGCTATAGCTCAATGCAATCATGAGCTTTTGCTAAATTACCTTGGGCCAGAAACATTGCAGATCAGGACATTTCCAGCCAGGCTAGAGACTAATGTCATAAGAATTGCTACCTAAGGGATATTTTTATTGCTACTCCATTGCTCCTGGGCAAAATGTAAAGGGAACGATGTGTACACAGCACTACAATCCCCATCTAAGAGTTGAACCCGAGCTTCGCTGTTTGACTTTACTCTGCAAGCTTTGCTTGTCACAGTGCAAATGCAATGATGTATTTAAGGAGATCCTGTTGCCAGACAGAAAGAGTGAGAAAGACAGCAGGAGCAGCTGTCGCCTGCTGAGATATGGCTTTGTAACTTAGTCGGTGTCACGTTGAGGACTGTGAAGTGCCTGACAGGAGCAACAGAAGGTCACAGATATGTATCTCACTAGTAGGTCTTGGCACCTCAATCTAAGCATCCCTGGGAAGCGGGGATGCTTCTGCCTTCCCTTGGCTTTGCTCTCCTTTGTGTTCTTGCTGAGCTTCCAAGGGCAAGGGGCTGTGCTGGAGCAAGCAGGTGCCTGGCAGCTGGGAGAGTCTGATGAAGGAGGAAGGACAAAGTCCTGAGACAGAAGGACAAACACTGACACCATTTCTCCCAGAGTCTAGTAAACTTCCAGCAGCATGAGAATCCTCACCGTGTTGGCACTGCCAGCTACAGCCATGCTTGCAGCAGACCCAGAGTCCTAAAGACGAATTAAGAGAATTCAAATAAGGTGTTGGCATCTAAAACCTGTTTCCTTTGAAGAACATAGCCTCTGCTGTCCTCTTGCACTGGGAGCACTCCCAAATGTCATTTCCCTCACCAGCTGCCTCCTGAGCTGCAGGTCTGTTGTTTTTAAACTGTCTAATGCGTGAAGCCCCTCAGTCTTGAAAAGGGAAACAAGGGGAAGCTAGAGGTGTAGGATGTGGCTGATCCAGCAACAGAGCAAACACTGGATGACAGACCTGGGGCCAGCACAGCCATGAAAACCAGCTGGGGAGGCTTTGCACTACAGCAACTGCCAGCATCACCCTCCCATTATCCAAACGGGGCAGAATATGGTAGGCTGGATCCTCCAACAGGGAAGGCACAGGGTCTGCTACATAACCACTCAATAACAGGTTTCACAACTTGCAATAATATCCTACTCATTGCTTGAGCTAGAACCCTCACAGTAGAGGTTACCATTCACCACTTCTCCCTTCACAGGCTCCTTCCTTCCTCATAAAACTAAGCACATGTAGGCTGTTTCATGGTCTGTCTCTCCCACAATCAGTCTGCTTGCCACAGAAACGCAACCATGTGGGGACAGAGCCTGGTTCCAGTTTAATGGTGCATTACAGCATCAAACATCACTTGAGCAGGGCAAGAGAAACAGGAACATTAAATATGATCTCACACCAGACACTAAAACCTTCCACGATCATAAAAAAGCCCACAACAGAACAACAAGCCCATAGTGGGTTTTTGTTTGTTTGTTTGTTTTTTGTTGTTGTTGTTGTTGTTTCTTTTTCTCCCCTGGGGGGGAGGGTGTGGTCTCCAGGTAACAAGACAAGTCTAAAAGTTACCGTAATTCCAGATACTGTCACCAGTGCAGCAAGACAGCATTTTACCATTTACCTCCCATCAGTGCTACTCCAGCACTGATAGGTTCTTCCACCTGTTTACAAAACAGGGATCATCTGCTGTATCCTGTGCTCGGGCCCCACAGTCCTGCTGTCATAGGATGCTTATGGCCCTGCTTCATGAGAATAGAAAGCAGCAGTAAAGGGCAGAGGGCTCACAGTGCCCCTGCACATGTGACAGTGGCAATAGTGCTGCTGAGTAAACGTGCTTACACCAGTTCCTACTGAAAGGCATGAGTTAGAGACCCCAGCACTGAGATTTTCTGCAACTGAGAGAAAGGGCCAGTGGTACCTCCTCTGAAGGTACAAAACTGTGAAGAATGAGAAAGCAGTAAAGCTGGGAACCCAAAAGCTTCAGTTCTTTGCAATGTACAGTGACTAGAGACAGTATTGCTGCTGTCTAAGAAAATGGACACTTGCCCAGCAAACCTGCTTCCACTGGTCCCCTCCACTCTGCACACAAATATATCCTTAACTCAGAATGAACCAGCAGCTACGGCCAAACAGAGCTGCTCCTTCTTCACAGCATCAGCCTCAGATTAGGGGGAGATACTGCCCCTACAGCTTGCCCACATTCATAGGCTTGTGAAGCATGATATTCACAGCTGCAGAAGATGCCAAATGGGGCAGTTCCTCCCCTCCTGAGTCACACTGAACTCCAGCAACACAGGCAGGAGGCACACACATAGGCAGATGAGTGAGCTCTGCAAGGAACAGACTTAGTATCTCAAGGGAACTAACCCTGCCAGCATCACTACCTTGGGAAAACAAACAAACAAACAAACACACTTTGCAAGAGCTAAAGGGAACTCAACAATACACATCAACAAAGATGGTGGAGAGAAACAGGTGCTGTTTTTCAGAGTCCTGAACCAGATAGGAGCCTGGTACAATCACTAGGAGAAACACACTGTATCAGTCTTGCGCAACAGCATGGTAGGCTGTGGTTCTGGGACCTGTCACAGACTGCTGTGCATCAGGGACATGCTGGGTTCCAACACATACTTTGAGTATTTTCTCAGTATCCTTTTCCAAGCTGTTCCCCTACAATATATGCTATAAAAATTTAAACATCAATCAGAGGAAACAGCTTGCCTCATTCCCTATGATAGTTTATGGATTCTGTACATCCCTCCCCTTTGCTTCCCCGGGTAGGACAGAGTTACCCACAGCACTCTCTACGTAGAAGCAAGCCAGAGAAATACTAACAGCCCTCCTGTGTACTTCTGCCCCAGCAGTCTCCTCATCAGGCTGCTACTCAGTGCTGTGCATAGCAACCCCACGGGAGCAGCACACAGCTCAACACCAGCTTAGATCCATCTCAGCACAGTAACTTGCTTTCTTTGCTGCAGGACCCAGCTCTGCAGAAAACAGGCAGAAGTGTTAAAATTGTAACAGGAACAGTTCAGCTCCTTTCTCCAGCCACAGCCCCAGGAGGAAGCAGTGGAATGAAAGGGCAGCACATGCGAAGCAATACGAAGGACCCACAGCCTGGCAACTCTGTTTCATGAGTCATTCTTCTTCCTGCCTAAAGCCCTGGGAACCGTTCATGCTTAAGGCAGAGATTGGACCAATTAACTGGTGCAAAAGGCTTAAAATCCATCACCTGATGGGAGCCAATCAATGGCACATATCAAAGAAGTGGCACCTTGGATTTTAATTGCCCCCCCTCTAGTCCGCATTGCTCCAGCAGCCCAGCACAGGGCTCACTCTGCTGTCTAGAAGTGCTGCTGCAAGTCGGAGGAATGGGGCTTTCCTTCCCTTGGGAAGGAGGTGGGCAGGGGACTGAGGAATCCCTTCCCCAGCAGCCGGTGCCCCAGCAGAGGAGACTGCCCTGTGTCTTACCTGCCTCCAGCATCTTAACAAACCCTCTGCTAACCATAAAATCAGCAACAGCACGCTCCACAGCTCTGATACCATTAATTACTCTCCTAAATATTATAAAATGCTGTTGTCATCATCCCCACACACACTCCACTCATGCTATTGACTGCAGGGACCTCTGCTTGGCTGCTTTAAAAATCCTATAAACTTTCACACTCTTTCCCAAAGCTGAAGTTACTGCTCTCCTCAGGATCCAGGCCTGCTCCCTGAAAGTACAGCCAAGTCAAAAAAAAATAAGCTTGAGGTCTAAAAACTGAACAGACTCAAAACTTAAGGTGCTAGTTTATTTATTCCTTCCTATCCCCTCTTCTCTCCCTGTAAGAGTTCCTGTGGCCATTACTAAATTAAAGCAAGTGTAGCAAGGTTGAGAAGAATTCCAGCCAATTTCAAAGGCTAAAAACAGCATACAGAGAATAAACTCACCCCATTACTCTCCCTCCTCTTTGTTTTTATACAAAGGAAGGTTTTTCTCTCCTGCCTTCTTTACATGAAGAATTCTACCCTATTAGGCTCCCATATTTGGGCAACTAATGGAAAACAGGCAGCAAGGTATCACAGACTAGTATGCAAGTCCAACATCAGCTGATGTTTAGACACTTCCAGTTATATATTTCAGAATGCTGTGTATCAAGTCAAACATGTATTTTCTGGTCTTCTTAGATACAGAATGCACAGTCTATGTGCAGATTGAGGCTTTCCAAATTAGCTCCCCACCTCTCCAACCACAATTTTACAGCTGTACAATTAATTATCAAGACAGATGGGCTAAACCCCAGACCTGGAAGCCTCCAGACTGACGTAGGAACTGTCAGGAAGCAATTGGCACTAGAGCTCCTGGCGACCCAACAGGCAATGGAAACCATGAGCCTTGCTAACCTTGTCAGGTTTTTCTATTGCCATTTAAACTTTCAGTAGCTCTTAATAGCTGCAAGCACTGATTTAAGGGATCCTGAAACAGTTTCCTTGTCTGGAAATCTTCTGAAGCAACAGAAAGATGACAGGGAGGGGGGGTAAGAAGGTGAGTGTTATGTCTTCAGGGACATGGAACATTTGGATGTAAGGTGGGTCCCAAAGCTTGTTATCAGGCAACTTCTGTCAAACCCCAATATAGCATTGGGATTCAAGGAACTCCCGCAGTGGATTTTTCACTTGAGAGTTGCAACATCCACACTGATCTTCCCCAGCAGGGGAAATGATGGTCAAACCAGCTGTGAGCCCAGCTGGTGCAGGCTGAAACCCATGAAAATTCAGTAAGATATAGAGGGGAATGCACGTGCAAATGAATATACTGTAATGGCACAAGAACTCCTCTCCTCCCTACACCAAGAGGATGCAAAGAGCTGTCTCACTCCCCTTGACATACCAGCCTGCAAAGCTCTCAGATAACCCAAAGAGACAGACAGAGGGTACCCAGTCCAGAGTTTAATCAGGGATTTCATTCAACCAAGTTGCCTGGCTCAAGCTTGATTCCCACTTGACAAGCACCAACCCGCAAACCCCCACAATGGGCCCCCCCCTTCTGTATATTGTGCAAATTGGAATACAAATCAGAGGAAAAAGCTTTCCTCTGTTTGAACAAATTGCTATAGATTCACCCCCGTCTCAGGTCAGAGCCCCCGATGGGAAATATTTTCACTGGCTGACTGCTAATAGACTCTGGAGCAGCCATTGGATCAATACCTGAATAAGAAAATTAGCCAAAGCACACAATCTGATTTTGCCTTGTTTTGAATTACAGCAGGCTTGTGTTTATTTCGCTCCTGTTTCCCTCCTTCCCTCTCTAGCACGCTTCCCCAGCCTTGCTCCCTGGTTACCTATCTATCACATCTAGTCAGATTTGTGGGAAAATAATAAAGTACGTGCAGGAAGATGTAATGCCTTTAGAAAAATGTTTACATGCATTAATATTTTCTACAGAAGCTGCAGCACTGCCACTCCCTCAGAGAAGACAGCTTGGGAGCAGCACTGGGATTTGCACATACATTCATACTCCCCCCACACTCCCAAAAAACCCATAGGCAAACAATTGAGGGGATCTGCAAAGCATGGGCTAGCTGTGCAGTGCACTCCCTCTCAGAAAACCCCAGAGGTCACCAATGAGGTCTTTATGCTGGAAATTAAAAAACGACAACAAAAACAATTAAAAAAAAAAAGGAACAGAATTGTTTTCTTCAGATATTTGATATGTAACTACACCTGGGCCAGATATCAGATGCACTGAGGGTGAAACAGACACTGGAAGTCATCTTTCTTCTTTGAAGGACTTCTCTAGCAAGCAGCCAGTAACATGGATGCCTTTCACGACAATTCAGACCTGTGTTTTTGACAGCTGGACACACAGACCTTTCATTTCCCCCAGTCCCTTTTTGCAAGCTTATTTATTCTAATCTGGAAATGGCTCTACAAGACAGGGAGAGACAAAGAACAGATACTAAGCACATTAGGAAAATAAAACGCTACCAAACCAACTGTTCAGATAGAGCACATTGCCCAGATAAAATCCAGTGGGCGTAAAAATAAAGCCTACTTCCTACTCCAGCTTCCCACTCGCCATGCCACCTACAATTGTGTCAAATGAAAAAAGAAAGCAAAACCGAATCTTCAGCTTCCTGCTCCAACACTTCACGCTGTGAAGCAAGGCTGCTAACTGGGCACCCATGGAGAACTAGAAGCGTAAAGAAACCCCGGGGCATCCAATGTGAGATGAGGTCCCCTTGTCACATTAGCACACCGCAAGTGTCTTTGAACTAGACAGCCTGAGCAGGACCTGAAGTTCCCTTTGCAAAGCATTCTGTGATACTGCACATCTTTCTTCCTACCCAGTCATTTGTTGCTATGCCCTGGGGACATAACGAGCTCACGCTGACAAGTTACACAATGCAGGACACCTGCTGGACATTCACTGCTTTCTGATCAAGAAAACTGGAACTGGGTACCTCAGTCAACTCACTGCAAAATGTGTGTATAATATGCTATTACATATGAGCACACACCTCTATAATAAACACACACAAAGGATTTTCTCCCTGTGGCATTTATTCAATGGGTTTATTGATATTTTGCACCATCTCTAATCCCATGCTTGTTTAATCCCTTTGTTATTTCCACAGAAGAATACTAAATATTGCTATTACCAGAGATCAGGTTGGATGTTAGGAAAAAACTTCTCAGAAAGAGTGGTGAGGCTGCCCAGGGAGGTGGTGGGGTCACCATGATGCTAAGAACAGTGTAGATGTGGCACTGAGGGACATGGTCAGTGGCCACAGTGGAGATGGGCTGATAGCTGAACTAGGTGATCTTAGAGATCTCTCCCAGTCTTAATTATTCTATGAGTATGCTGTACATCATGGAAACTATAGGAATGTCTACTAGTGCATCTCCAGTTCCTCTGCTTCTCTTTGTGACAGGCTACATCAGGATTGTGCTAATTACAACAGAGTTAATCAAAGCACTTTAGAAAAATAGTAAATTTCCATTAGCATAAAAAAATATTTCACCCTGTGGTTTGCCAGACATCGGCAGAGGGAAACAAAAAGCTCATGAAACCCTTATCCTTAGAGATGCTCAAAATATAGCTTGAGAATGTCCTAAACAACCTGTTTTAACTTCAAAATTGGCTCTAACCTCAGGCTTAACCCTGCTTGCAGCAGACAATAGGACCAGATTACTCCAGAGGTCCCTCCCAACCAGCAGATCTATAGGGTACCATTTTTTCCTTAAAAAGAAATGTGGATTTTCTTCTCACCTCTTCATACTGCATTGATCTTTACCATTTCTGTCTGAATACCATAAAAAGAAGAATTTAAGTGTTTCTTGGACAGAGCCCACCAAGCTCCCAGAACAATGCAAAATGTCACAACTTTCCCCAAGCAGGAATTCCAGGGGAATCTAAGATTATCAGAGATATGAAAGCAGTTCTCCCTAGATGGCTGAACAATGGCTTTGTTGTAATACCTACAACCATACTGCTCACCTAAGACATCTCCCTGCAGAGTCTGTGGGCATGCATACTCCTGGGGGAGAGCCACCAGGTACTGGAGAGGATGAACAGACCAGCTCTAGGAGACATGCTCCTGAGAGAATGGAATGAAAGAAAGGTCACCATACATTTTAACTAGAAAAAAATTGCATGATGGCCTTATCTTTGGTACAAAGGAGGCTGATCTCATCTCCACTCAACCCAACCATCTCCAGATGCTGCAGAAGGATTGTATTTTTACACTACCAAGGAGATCACAAAACAAAATCCAGCAGTGATTTGTATACTAAGCACAGGAGTTCCAAGAAAGCTGTACTCTCATGGGAAGTTCCTTGCCTGGAGGAATTCGATCTTGGAACATGGGGAAGTAGCATTTAGGTGTCCTTTCAGCATCTACACTGGGCTGATAAGCAGTCTGACCCAGCTGGTGCTCATATCAGGAAGGGTATCACTCCAGGAGATGCACTAACCCAGAATACACAAGCAGCAGAACAGCTAGAACTACATTTTCTCCTAGACAGTGATGGGAAGACAGACAAATCATCTGAGAACATATCTGCTTCCCTAAGCACCTGTCATGGGTGCCACTCACCCAACCAGAGAAGGCAGGGATGTCCAGTCAGCTAAACCTGTTGAAATGCTGAAAGGCATATTCAAGGTGCAAGTTCAGGATAAGAATACAAGGTAGAATACACACAGAAAAAGAAGGAAAGAAGGTCTGTTCTTCAACCTCTGTTTTGAGGAAGTTAAAGACATTTAGGGCAGATTCCACATGTGTGAAGCTACACAGAAGATGAAGAGGTTATCAAGATATCTCTGAACAGAAAGGAAAGTGAGGAAGCACTTGGAAACTGAAAAGGAACTTGACAGGAAGAACAATACAGCCAAAAGGTCACTCTTACACTCCTGCTCTTAAAGTGGAAACAGTGATGGCTATTCAGATTAGAAGAGAAAATGCAAGAGTGAGATTGTTAGTGCAGCTACAGAAGCAGACTTGGAGACTGCCAACCCTGCCTCAGTTTACATGATGCAATTATAGAATCATTAAGGTTGGAAAAGACCACAGCCTAGACCTTCAGCAACTTCAGGGCCCTGGAGCCAGCTTCAACAGCATACAAGGCATTCTAAAAATAAGAACCTAAGAAAGAAGCAGAGAAAGAACCTACAGCATGCACCAAACAGCCTTATGTCTTCTTGAAAACACTGTAGCACAGCAATCCACAATGCCAGTCCTGAACAACTGCCCTAAGCACTGGAGATGGATGACTGCTCAAAGCCTTTGTGAAAGGAGCCTAGGAAAGTACCTCTCACCAGCACCATACTCCAACATAATGATACAGAAAGATCAAACCAGGCTTCCAGCTGCTGTTTGCCATTGGTCTTTTAGCTCTGTATAAAGGTAATGCCAGCATGATTTCACTGCTGCTTGGTCTTCCCTTACAACAAATCCCAGAGCAGAAACATGCCAGCATTTGCATGCCACGAAGAAAGAGAAAAGGGCTTTCTTCTGTTGAAGACCTTTTAATTGCATGCTCGTTTTATGTGCAAAAGCATACAGTCAGACTTTCTTTGCAAAGCACTCTCTTACAGAGCCAACGTGTATTTAAACTAAGCTGATAACGTGTCCTTTTAACATAGCTTTTACTATTCAAACAAATATTATTTTAGGCAAAGAGAATACAGCCAGGATTCTGAAGGTGGAACACCAGGAACCAAGGAAGGCAGAGTTTGGCTGCACAAAAGCATTGCATGTAGTTAGCTCAAATCCTGAGGCACTGCACTCCATTTGTGCAAAGCAAGCACCCTACTGCTTCACAAAGCAGGTTCACACTGTGGACTCCTGCACTTTGATCACATGGGTTCTCCAGCAACATCTTGCTGTAGGCAGCTCAGGGGCTGCTTGGGAGTGGCAGCAGCTCAGTGACCACAGCTGCCTGCCATCAATGAAGTGAAGCCCACCAACAGGTAGAAGTGGAAGCAGCTACCAGACTGCAAAAGTCTCAAGTCAAAATTTAGCACCAGTGGGGAAAAAAAATAAGATTACACTCCTGGAAACCTCTGAACTACTACGATAGACAAGCAGTTTCAATTTCCACGTAGCATCCTATACCCTCACTGAAATCACCAGCTTTACCTTCAAAACACTGGATGCAGACACATGGCATCACCTTCCATTCACACCAGGAGAAGCAAGCAGGCATGACATGTTTTATGTTTTGTTTTAGTGCTTTTTGTATTTATTTTGACATACTTGTCTTCCACTTAAGTCTTCAAGTAAAAATTAAAAACAAATGAACAAAAAAGCCACAAAGACTAACAGAGACAGGATCCAAGTCATCGTGTGTATCATTTCAGGCCAACATTTTTATCAGAGCAACAGTTCATCTACATTCCATTCCCTTCACTTAAATACCAACTACAGAAGTACCCCAGCAGAGCCAAAGACTGTAGCCAGGATATATATCAGTTGCTCTGCCAGTATTTAATTTTCTTCCTTTTAACTTCTGCTTTCACAGAGGAGCTGAAGAAACACAACCATTCCACTCAACCAAGCAGTAACAGAGGCTACAGTGAGCTTGGCCAGCAGCTTCTTGCAGTCTCCTGCATAGGCACGATGGCTGCCTGCTTGTTCCCCCATAGTTGCATCATTTCTTTCTGGGCTAATGGGTGGAAAGCCATCAGTACCAGTAAGGTGAGCAGGTGTGACAAAACATCCAAAAACAAAAAAAAACCACAAAAATCTTACATAACGCACTGGAAAGCACAGCAATAACAGCAGAGCAGCAAGGTCTTGGGCTACAACAAGTGAGGATTTGCTCAAATGCAGCAGGCACAGAAATAAAGGAAAGCAGCTGCTTACCTTCAGAAGGCCCTAGGTACACAAGGATCTCCAGCAAAATACTCTTGCCTCTTCTGCCAGCCCTTAAATGAGGTCTGGGAAGGGGTGGATCCTGGCTAAAAGCCTTCTGCTCATTCAGGTACATTACATGCACCTGAGCTCCCCTGTGTTGGCCCTGCCTTCCCACCAGGTGCTCCATCACTGGTTCAAGCTGTGACGTAGCGTTTCTGCTACACCTTCTATCAACAGAAATGCAATCAGCCAAATATACTGCAAAAAACTAATCTCAGTGACTTTAACTAGATCAGACAACATGGTAAAGAAAATGAAAATAAAAATCCAAAGTGTGTTAGTTCAGTAAAATAACCCCTTAAGCACAAGCTATTGCCCATTCTACAGCTATCTGGGATTTGGGCTTCAGCCTCAGTGTTACAACTGTTTTCTACAGGCAAAAGCAATTCTTCCTCACAAAGCTTGAAAAAAAAAATTATAGGAATATATATGCAAGTGGTACATTATATCCTCCTGTTTCTTGCAAGGGGGTGCTAAGAGTATCCCACTTTCCATAGCCCTACAGCTCTAGCTCTTGCACTCTGGGAGAGGTGTGATTCCATTCCAACAAGGTTCCTGCCTGTTGAGGATGGTGCCTCTCACTCACTCTTCAATCTCTCATTTCCAACAGCAACAATATCACTGGTATTACCAGGAGCGCAATGACAGAAAGAAACGTGCTTACTCCTACAATTTACATGCTGTCAACAGCATCAATTTCTTTTCTCTCTTTTTAAATCTAGCAATAGCTAGACACATTTCCTTCTCATTTCCCTGTCTGTATCTCCAAGCACATTGCAGATCATAGTACTTTTTAGCACCTTCCTCTGCTTCCTCCTTCTGCAAAGCTTTTATTTAGGCCTAACGATCAAAGAACTTGTGCTGGGGTTTCCTTCCCCCACCTCCTCACTCACTTCTTCTAAACTTGCTCTGAAATAATCAAGTGTGATTCCTAAATTAAAACGTCATTTATGATTAGCTGTGCTGGAGCTTTCCTGCACGTTGCTGGGTGCTGCTGACCCACGCAACACAAGGGAGTCTGCAGTGCCACACTGTGGGGCTCGCTCCCCATTTCCCTTCACTGTTCTTTTCCATGTCTGCACTGCCTACCCTGCTGACCCCCCGGGAGCCGAGCGATACGCAGCTGATCTGCTGTGTCTTATCGGGTGTCTCTTATCCAAAGTGATCTCCTTAAGCAAGCCATATGCTGCAAACATACTTGGAGATGTCTCCACAATAATCTGAGAAGCAGAACTGTTTGTCAAGTAGCGCGCACACACTGCTGCTGGCCACTTGGAACTACCACCAGCCACAAGTAGGTACATATGCTCATTGTGATCTGCAAAAAGCAGCATGTCAGCTCTGCCAAGGCTTAGCAAATGGCACAGAGAGCTTTGATAACCACCGTTACCTTCGGCTAATTTCTCCTTTTACTTTGCCTGATTACCAAGCATGAGCACGCAGCCACCCGCTCCTTCCAATTTGTTGTGATAATACTCATTCATTTCACCCGGCAGCCCCACATGAAAGATTTATGGTATTAATCATGTGCATCATAGTAAACAGGCGTTCTCTACCGTCTATTTTCTTTTTCTGCAGGAATAAGGATGAAAGTCCTGATCTGCTGAATCATTTGACTGACCAGAAAACAAACTATTATTGTGCTATTCTAACCAAAAGCAGAGCTTAGTTTCTATGGGTAACGTCTCAGATGCAGCTGTGTGGTTTGGGAGCTCGACTATCCCATTTTGAAAAAAACAATTTAGGAACTCACTGGCAGTTAAATGCAGGGCTCATCTCTGTGGGGAGCTGCGCAAGGAGAGATTTTCAAGTCAAAAATCAAACTTAATGATTAATTTTAGACCTGCTGTCCGCAGCATTGCCTTCACAACAGCCGAAAGCCAGATCAGGAGCACACACAGGTTACACTCTCACTTTGTGCAGGCACAGTGCATGTCCACCTCAAGTCAAACTGTTTGCAAAGACCCACTGATCCCACTGTCTCATAACACTAGAAAGCCCCTATTCCCATCCAATATCCAAGCATTTTTCTCCTGTAAAGGCAAGCTGCTGTCTCTCACTGCACCTTAACATGGGGCTCTTCTCGATGTGCAGCAGCTGTCACCACTGCCCTCTTCTGATTCTGTTTCCAGAGATAAGTTGTTCTTAAAAGCAACTGCTGAATAATCACAGATCAAGATTGCCTCTTCTCACAAACTCACATGAAATTTTAATTGCTCTAAATATAATAGGAAAAACATTTTTTCAAAAGAAAAATAAAATGAGCAACATCAGTTCCTTTTACCCCTTCTCAGCACTTGTGAAACAAGAGTTGGCAGTTTCTTCTCTCTATCTTTGCACTTGTAATAAACATAAGAATACTCACCATGTCCCTCAGTGCCACATCCACACGGTTCTGAAACACCTCCAGGGACGGTGACTGCACCACCTCCCGGCAGCCCATTCCAACACTTGACCACTCTTCCTAAGAAGGATTTTTTCCTAATATACAAACTTATTTCTTCTTGAGGATGTATTATTTATCTTGCACCTGTCAGCTGCAGGGGTTGCACTCAATACCAACTGCACTCTACCAGGTAGAAAAGAATGGTTAAAACTTCAGTGATGTTCGATTCTCCATCCTGCATAGGGTGAATCAGAGCAGCTGAGAGCACACCTCAGATATACACACTCAACCAGCAGGGGAGCTCAGCCACCCATCCCCAGCTGAAGTGAAGTTACTTTGTAAGCCTCCATTTCTCACATCCACACTGTTTCAAGCAGTGCTTGAACTGGAATGGTCCATGTACTAAACTTAGCAAGAGACAGTCACTCTTCACCGTATAATTCTACAGATGCCTCTTCCAACATACAAGGCTTGAAACAAGCACCAGGAGGTAAAATAGCAACTGTAAGCAAAAGGCATTTTGCTGTGTTTCTCAAAGATCTGTGTGAATCACACGTTCGTTTTTTCTTTTTGTTCCATCATGGAGGGACGCGAGAGACACACAAGATTCCCATCCACATTTATCTTAAAACAATTTATGTCAATTAGCGAAGGACCATTTCCTCCTGAAACAGGAGCAAGCAGCTCCCCTCACATTAAATGTCCACCTGCGGACATCCTAAAGCCTTCCTCACAGCTTGACTTTAGCTTTCAGTGTTGTGCCAGCTCTTCTTTATGCAACATGCACTAATATTTGTTTGGAAATTACAGTCCTTAGCACACCTTTATCAATTGCTATCCTCACCCTGCCACCGTTTCCATTTACACAAAACCCAGCAGAAGTGCCTGCGTGCAATTTATCCTACACCACAGCTCACAGCAGAGAGAAGCCACGAGCCAACACATCACAGCCAGATTTCTGTTACATCTGCAAGATCATAGAGTGTTTTGAGTTGGAAGGGAACCCTAAGAATCAGCTGGTCCAACTCTCCTGCAATGAACAGGGACACCTACAGCTCCATCAGGTACTCAGAGTCCTGTCCAGCCTGACCTTGAGTGTTTCCAAGGATAGGGAATCCACCACCTCTCTGGGCAGTCTGTGCCAGTGCCTCACTGTCCTTATTGTAAAAAAACGTTTTGCTTATGTCCAATCTAAATCACCCCTCCTTAAGTTTGAAACCATTTCCCCTTATCCTATCACAGCAGATCCTGCTAAAGAGTCTGCCCCTTCTTTCTCCCTTGAGCAAAGCCAAGCAGAGGGACAGCAGCCAACACTCCACGAGCAATCCACGGCACAAGGAAGAACAGTGTCAAGAGAGAGGCTATGGAGAGTCACCCGGAACCGTGCTGTCCATATCCCTACAGCCCAGCAGAGCAGCAATCTGCTCCCATGACAGCAGTGGTGACCCTGCATCACCAGGCCACTCCATCACCACTTCTGCCTTATTTTCAACCACTGAAACACCGAGCTGCCTCCGCACTGCCCTTGATGATGAGCACAACGCCAAGAACACGGTGTGCTTTACAGAACGTACAGAGGAAATGTCCTCGACAGAGGAGTTTAAACACAACTAGACTACAAAGCTTACTGTAGATGTCAGCAGTACAGCAATAGCCCGGGCGGCAGCAGCGCTCTGCCCGTCCGACCCCCACGCACCTCCCTCACTCCTGTTGGGGGAGGAGTGGGATGGGACCGCTCACCCCGCCCGCCCCGCGGCTCCCCCGGCCCCAGGGCGCTGCAACACCCCCCCCTGCCGGGCAGCGGCGGAGCGGCGCGGCCCCGAGCCCAGATGTGCCCCAGCTGGACCGGAGCCCGAGGGCAGGGCGACTTTCCCCGGCAGCCTGCCACAGCTGGAGCCGCTGCTCCGAGAAAAGCCGCGGCGTGGGTCTCCGCGCTCTGCTTTCAAACAGGTTTTGGCCCAGCTGAGCCCTTCTGTGCCTCAACTTTTGTTGAGCCAAGATCGGAGATGCCGAGGTTTCCATTTCTTGGCTCCTATTCTTAATTTCTTTCCTAGATCTTTAAAACCACATCGTCTGTGTTTCTTCTTTCTTTCTTTTTTTTTTTTTTTTTTTTTTGAGGGGGGGGGGGGGGTGTTGGTTTTTTGATCACCAACTCCTCAGCGTATCTCACATTTAATTTCTTCTTTTGAACACTAAGCGAGCGCTTGGCTATATAAATAAGCCTCTGTTGTTCCTCCAGCCCCTTCCCCTCCACAGAGGGCAGATGAAAGCTCTTCTCCTTTCAAAGCAAGCACTCTGGATCCCGAGAGCAAAGAAATCTCACCTCTTAAGCATGAGCATAGTGATACAAAACACACACGGTCCCTTCTCCCCCCCATGCATTACTCTCTGGTGCGTCCCAGGGCACAGCACAGATGCATCACAACCCCCTGTCTTCCACAAACCTGGGGGATGCTGACACATTTTCCCAGCCTGAATTAAAGCCAGCAGCTGGAGACTGGCAGAAGTTGAGTTGGGAAGGACCCCTAAAAGCCATCTGGTCCTACTCCCCTGCAATGAACAAGGAGATCTAAGCTACATCAGGTTGCTCAGAGCCTGGTCCAGCCTGGGACAGGGGCACAAATCCCACCCCTCAACATTTCCATGAGTTATCCTGCAGGCAAAGTTCTTCAGCATAAACTGTAACAAAGCTAGAAAACACAGTACAGGTGGAGGGAGGGACTGGAAGACCAAGACCTCACCAATCAAGACAGAAGAATAACAGTAACTCCAATCCAAATCTAAGAAAACACTCAGGCTTCTGGCTGGTGGGAAGCCTCACACCATCTCTCCAGTCTCTTTGTCTTCTTATTTAAAATAACAACAGCAGTCCCAGCACCATAGCATCCCTCACTGCCACTGCTGAATTGCTGTCTGGTAAACCTCCAAGGCTATCCTCAGCTGCTTACAGAGAGCTTACTGCATTTTCCACCCCATCTCTTAAAATCATCTGAAATTTATATATATAATAATAATAAAAAGGGAAAAAAAAAAAAAGAAAACAAAGAAAGAAAGATAAATCCAGTGCACAGCTGACACGGTGATAATTTTAAAAGCTGCGCTGCTCATGTCAAATTATCCAACATCTGTCTTCATGTTCCCACCAAAATTAGCATAGGATGGTGGTTTCTGATGACACCTATACTGAAATATTTTGACTCCTACCAGCAAGTTGCAAACAACCTGTCAGAAGGATAATGTCGGTTCTTCAGTGCTGCATATTAAAGTCAATTGAGGGTTTATTGGGTGTGTGAAGCTGCTGACCTGACCTCCAAACAGAGGCTTTGGTGGCACGGAAGGGCGAGGCTGACACACTGCATCTGGAGAGTGCCACAGTGAGGAGGAGCACGGGGTGGACAGACTTAATGCCGTGACCCCAAAGAGCTTCTGGAGAAGCGTGCAATCCCTGGACAAGCCCAGTCCTTGGGTGTAGCCCTCCAGTTACAAAATGCCTGGAACCAAGGGGTACAGCTAAGTCAACATAGATTTAAGAGGTGGACAACAAGGAGAAATGGCTGAGCACAAAGAGAAGGATGCATATATATGTATATATATACACACACACACAGACACTATATTGTGAACCTATCTATGACACAGCTATATAACAGCCTGGGAGAAAGCTGTCCTCATCCTCCTGCTCACGTATCTCTTTTCCAAGCAGGACCAGCCAAGAGGCAGCAGCCAGCCCTGCTATGCCTTACCCAGCAACCTGCTGCCCCATCTCAGAGTGCATAGGAAGCATGAGGCCAACACCAAGGAAGGTGAGAGCTCCTTGCCTGCAGCCCCACTCCTGCTAGCAAAGCAACAAGTTGGCAGCAGGGGACAAGGACCGTCCAGGGGAGCATGCATCAGGTTACATTGTCCGCTCCACAGAACTGGCAGCAAGAACACACACGTGGGCTGAGACATCAAGCTCGGGTGATGTTGCGCTCAGAGCTCCAGGAGAGCTAAAGCCCTTGCTGCACGTGCAGGGGCCTTTCTGAAGGATTCTTCAGACGCCCTTTTGCAGGTGGGTTACAGTGGGTAGGGGCAGAGCACCCCGCCCTCTTTTGCCCTGCTGCTGCTTAGCCAGGCTGTGTAGCTGCCAGACACCCAGCAATGTTAGCTGTATGCCACACATGTGGTAAGCAAAGCCTCAGCCCTGTGTGTGCTGCATCAGGGCTATGCACGTTCTGAAGGCTGCAAGAGGAGGCAAGAGGCATCCTCATCCCCTTGGAAAACCTCCCTTCCTCCCTTTCTGCTAATACTCAGTGTTGAAGCACAGTTAACTTCAAGCATGGGAGGGCAGCAGTTCTTCCCTGCCGCCTCTTCCTCTCTGCAAACTGTGGCATTTCCCATACATTCATCACAGCTTGAGTCTCATGCCAACAGCAGCACTAATGGGCACAAACCAGTTGGGAACAGGGCACAGCAAGAGCCTTACAGAAGTTGCCCCTTGGCAGCCTGTGAGCTGCCCTCTCTACACCAGGCCAGTCCCATCCTGCTCCAACCAGGAAGGCAGGTGGGATCAGCTAATGAGAAGAGGGCATCAGACACAATTCAGTCATTACAAGAAATGCCAATTTGTACAACAGCCTCTTCAGGTAGCAGCTGACAGCACCTTGACTCCTAATTAAATCGCACCTCCAGTGCCATCGCTCCTTTCCCAGCAGCCCCTTTACACACACTTTATTTATGCCATTCCCCTCAATAAAGCTCTCCAACAACTCTGCTCTCCAGACAGAAGTCTTTTGTGTGCATCCACGTGGGTGTATTATTTAAAGAGTACATCACATGGATACTTTATCTGCTTTAATCTGATTTAATCTCAGCAGATTTACTGAAGCAAAATATATTTATAGACCAATATACATGCTTCTCCCCATCCCCATCAGTATAAAACGCTCAAAAGCAGAAAAATGGACTTGAGGCGTAACACCTGAGTTCCCAAAATTGCCACGGTAAGAGCATCGCTCACAACACAGCACAGCCAACGGCAGGCAGCCCGGAGCAGTGGTGAGAGCCACGCATTTAGGGTGCACAGGAGCACCACCAGAGGGGCAGCAGCACCACTCCTTAATCCTGCTTTAGTTGCCCTGGCAGTGGTTGGGGCTGCTCCCAGCCTCAGAGATAGAGGGGAGGGGAGTGCAGGGAAGGGAGTGGATTCCTCCTTTGTGTAGCTAAGGATGAGAACAGAGAGAAGTACCGTTTTGACTCAAAACGATGATGCTTTCATCTCAGCACCAGACTGAGTTTTATTTGCAAGCAGCTTCTCCAGTCTTCCTGAGAGAAGACAAAGCCATCAGTAAGTTGTTCTTGAGATCTTAACTCTGCAACAACTCCAGCAAACGCGGGTTCACTGTAATGAAGGAACACACAGTCTCCTCAGGCACACTTGAGCAGGAACAGGTATACGCTCTGTCCCTCTCACTATGAGGCCACTCTGCACAAGAGACTGCGACTCAGCAGCAAACACGTTGAAACAAAACCAAGAAAGTTCAGCTGAGAGCATGCTGCCTGCTTAAAGGATCAAACAAGCCATTCCAATCAGGCTTCTGCGCTGCAATCCCATTCCACTCTTCATTTCCCTGCAATTTTCCTCTGGACTTACAAACTGGGAGGATGAATGAGACAGGGGAAAAAAAAAAAAAAAGAAAGAAAGAAAAAAAAAAAAAGAAGCAATCCACCCTTTATTTAAGATGGTTATTTTATAAACCAGACCTACGCTCAAATTAACATCCTGGCCCTCAAGGAGAAAGGAGGAATTGTTTCCATTGAAGAAATACATCATTAAAAAGTGACCTACAAAGACTTACCCATAGTAAGAGAGACAGAACCAAGCTCTGCCAGGGCTCACACAAGGGACTGCTAAAAGGGGGAGGAGGGGGCTGGCTGCTCTCACTGGGGTCTCTCTTCAGCGCGCAGAGAGCCGGGCTTGTTAGAGGCAGCTCCGTGCCTCCCAGAAGGACTTTACAGCAGCGCACAACTGAGTTGTAAGCCAAGATAAAGCCGGCTTGTTGTGAGAGGCAAGGCTTGTGGGCTGCTTTTCTTTATTTTTTTTTTTTCCCAGTGTATTGGAAATGCAGAGCTTGTAGAGAGGGAACCGAGAGGGCCGGGAGAGGGGAAGGGGTGGGGAGAGGGCCGGGGTGCGCAGCCCGGCTGTCCCCCAGGGCTGGTGCTCAGTAGGGGCAGGGTACGCTGCCCCGGCAGGCTGAGGGGCTGCAGGATCTCGGGTTTTGCCACATAGACTACCAACGAAGGGAGAAAATAAGCACGCATCGCTGTCCAAAATAAATGAATAAAATAAAAACAAGAAATGGAAAACAAAAATACGAAACCCAGCAGCTCTCCACCAGCTCTGCTACAGACCACCACCCCCTCAGCATCGAAGTTCCGTAGGGTGCACAGGCAGCATCACCCCTCGCCGTGGGGATGGAGGGGGTCGGGCCCGGGCCGCCTCCGTCCCCTGTTTGCCCCGAAGAAACGCACCTCGGGGGCGCCGCGTCTCCCACGCGGGGCGGCCCCACGGCTGCGGGAGAGGTCGGGCCGGGCGACCCCGCTCCCTGCGGCAGCGCTCGCCCCGCTCCGCTCGGAGGCAGCGTTTGGGGCGAGCATCCCGGCGGGCTCGTTAATCCGTGGCGGCCAGGGGTTACGGCGAGGAATTACGAAGTAGCTCCAGGCTCCGGGAGCCCTATTGCCGCATCGGTCTCTCCTCTCGAGCCGCGACGAGCTCCGCCGGCATCATTTTACTTTCTGCTGCAGGTGCTTTTTAACTTTGATCCCATCGCAGCCGTCCGCGCCCTCGCCTCCCCCCTCCCTCCCTCCCTCGCAGCCGCCGCGTTTCTTACCGTAAACCCCTTGTCCCCCGCTGTACGCCGGCACCAGGGAGAGGAATAAAACGCAGATCATCTCCATCTTCAAGGCAGCGCCTTCATCGCCGGCGAAGAACGGCAGCCAAAGCAGCCCCGGCAGCATCCGGCGGGGGAGCGGGCGAGAGCCTCCAGGAACGCCGCCCCATGCGCCCGCTCCGCCGGGCACCGGCGCCCCTCGGGCGGAGGAAAGGACCCCCCCCCCCCCCCCGGCGGGGCCGCCGGGAGGGAATTTAAAAACAAGAGGAAAAGCAAAAAAAGGGGGGAAGAAAATAAAATCAAAAGGAGACGGAGAAGAGAGCGAGGGAAAGAAGCGGGGAGAGCTGAAAAGCGGAGCGCTGCTTCCCTCTTTCCCTTGCCAGGTTGCTCGAGGATGTCCAGGATAAACGATGCCCAGGGCACGGGAGAGACCGGTCCGGAGGGGCAGAGCAGAAGCAGGAGCAGGGCCGGCCCAGCGCTGTTCGCAGAAAGGGGATTCCTTTGTTCAGCGGGAGCCGCCGGAGTCCCGGGCTGCCCCGAGTGCTGCCAACTTGGGAGAGCCTCGCCCGCACTCCTCCTCCCGACGAGGCTCTGGCCGCAGCCCCAGGAGCGAACGGGGGGAAGAGGAGGTGGAGGGGAAAAAAAGGAGGGGGAGCAAAGAGGGGGGGCCAGGAGCCAGCTGCTGAAAGAGGGAGGGAGGGATAGGTATCGTCTTCTCCAAATCTTCTGGGGTGGGGATTGTTGTAATTAATCAAATCCAGAAAGGGTTGGTTATTGTGTTGGCTTTTTTTTTTTTCCCCTCTTTTTTTATTTTATTTTTAAAGCTTCTCCCAAGAGCTCTCCCAGCTGTACCGCATCGCCCCAGCCAGCCTGAAGGGAGCAGCGGGCGAGGGAGCAGCCCCACCACGCGCCCCGCGGCTCAGCCCGGCTCTCCCCGCCGCCTCCTTCTCCCTTCCAAACTTTCCCCGATGTTGCGCGCTGGACTCTGCCGGGTGCTTCTCCTCCGCGCACCGCGCAGACGATATACAGCTGCAGAGGGCACCGAGCCGCTCCCCTCGACGGCTGCCGCGGGGGCTGCGGCTGAAAGAGAGCCGCCGAGGAGGGTCTCGGAGCCTGAGGAAGTTGGTTTGCTCCTTCCAGGAGCCGGCGAGCGCCCGCAACAAAGTTGCCCGGAGCGGCTCCGTGCGCTGCGCTGTGCTGCGCTCCGCCGACCTCCGACGGTGCGTCCGCGGGCAGCGCGCCCCGGGGCTCGGCTCGGCTCGGCTCGGCTCACCCCTCCCTGCTCGCTGGCTCTGCCGAACAGCACGTCTTTTCCTTCCCTTTCGGCTTTCCAGGTTTTCTCCCTCCCCTCTTCACCATTTCATTCCCCTACGGTTATGGAGAAGGAAAAAAAAATAAATAAAAAAAATAAGGAGCCAATTAAAGCGGCCGCGCTCGGCAGAGCCCTGCCTCCTGCCCAATTCGCCGAACCTCCTCCCGGCCCGGCCCAATTACGGGCAGCGCCGCAGGGCTGGGAGAAAAGGGTCTCGCTCCTGGTGCAGGAATCAGCCACCAGCCCGCGGGTCCCTCCCCCCCCCCCACATCCTCAGGATCCCCCCGGCAAGGTCGGCTTTTCCCGGGGGTGGGGGAGGCGGGGGGGCAGAGCAGGTTGCCGGGGTGCTGAGAAGTTTGTGCCCCCCCCTCCAGGCGGGCTGGGGAGCTCCCCTGCGCTCGGGGTGCGGAGGAGCCCGATAGGGCGGGGCGGGGGCTGCCCTCCCGCAGCAGGTTGGCTCTCGAAGGCCGCTCGCGTCTCCCCCCACCCCCCCACCCCTCCCCGCACACGCCGCGGTCACGCGTGGGCCGGGCTCGGGATGCTGCCGGCCCCGCGTCGCCGCGGGGAGGGACACCCCCGGTGACATCCGCTCGCCGTGTGACCGTGGCACCGCCTGGCTAAAAATGTAATTAAAGAAGAAGAAGAATGTAGAGATGCGGCTGGTTGCTAATTCACGCTCTAACAAACAAGCAGTTAATAGATATCGTCGCTAATTAAGCGGTTATTCCTATTGTAAGTGGTGCTCAGCGGGAGGGAAAAGCAGCACCGCGCGGCGGAGGGAAACAGCGCAGGGGAGCGGGCAGCGGCACTGCAAGCAGCGGCACGGAGCTCCCCCAGGACCCATCTCGGCTCTCATCTTCCCTATAAGCAATCTCAGGGAACATTTGAGACACTCCAAGGTGTCCTTTCCAAAGATGATGACACGGAGCAAGATGCTTGTGAATCGTCTGATGTGAACAAATTTTCTTTCCTTTTTTTTTTTTTTTTTTCCTTCTATGATTTCAGTAAGTCCATCGTTGAGGAAGATTTCATCCCTTCCTTCCCCCGGTGGGTGGTGGCAGTATGGCGTGTAGGTTGGAGGAGAGGCAGCACCGGGAGCAGCCCCTCTCTGCTCGGGGGTGGGCATGGGCAGGAGCCGGCAGCGATGGGGCAAAGCAAAGCAGGACTGCCAGCATCTGCACAAAGCAGGCTGAAAGCAGCACAGGAAACAAAGCGAGGAGATGTTTGCAGAGCCACGGTGATAAAAAAAGAAATAAAAATCAGTGAGATACGAATCCTGTTTTTTCTACTCTTAATTTTGTTATACTTATGAGGCGCTTTGTAGCCTTCCTAGTACTTTTTTTTTTTTCTTTTCTTCTTTTTTTCCCCCCGGATTTTCATTTGGTTATGAAGTAACACCTCAGAGTTTGCATGACTATGAATTTCAGATCTACATAATGAATCTTACAAAAAAAAAAAAATCCTGAGAATGTGTTCTTCACACCCATTTCTTGTGTTAACTTCCAATGCACGTGCTCATGTTTTACTGGCATAAAGGCTTGTGGAAAGTGAATTTCAAAGTAAAATGCCAGAGTATGTGAAACGACCCAGCTTCTTAGCAAAGAAAAAGCATGTGTGCCAGAGTTACCTTTGAACTTAGCCAATTAGGGAACAGTTAAGAAATAAGTAAATAAATGTGTGTGGGTCTTTAAATTGAAGGGTAAATAGAATCACAGAATGGCTTGTCTTGGAAGGGACCTTAAAGCCCACCCAGCCCCAATCCCCCTGCTGTGGGTACGGCTGCCCCCACCAGCTCAGGCTGCCAGGGCCACATCCAACCCGGCCTTGACACCTCCAGGGATGGGGGACCCACAGTTTCTCTGGGCAGCTGTGCCAGCGCCTCACTGCCCTCAAAAAAATAAGTGGATAATAAATAATGAGAAAGAACTGTCACCTGTCAGTGGATATTCTGAGAAAAACTGCTGCCAAAATCCCAGTGCGTGGTTGCATTTGCTAAATAAGGTTGCTGAGTCCCAATAAATCATAACGCTCAGAACTGTGGTATATCCAATGGACACCAGTAAGCCGGCACTCCCATCACACTTGAAAGCAATCTACTTGTCATAAAGAAACTGTGCCCTGTAGTGATTCTGCCTGTCAAGAAGGACAGATAAGGGATGGCTTTCCTCTTCACAGGCCCTTCCTGCAGAATGCATTTGTCCCATCTCTCCAGCAGGGAGTCAGTGTCTCTGGTTCCTTCTCAAGCCACTGTGTGTCAAATGGGTCCTGTCTCTGAAATATCTCTACGTGCTACGTCACCTATATCTCACTGCTAGACTGAGGTAGGAAGCCTCCGGGACAGATGTGGTGTTCAAGGAGAGCAAATCATGCACAGCACAATGTCCCCAGGCAGGAGATGGCTGAAGCAGCGTGCGAGGCCAAAGTCTGGTTACGAGGACATTAATTCCCTTTGTTGTCAATGTTTTCTTGTTCTAATCCAGTGCAGCCAGTCATTTATTTCTTCTCTGGGATGATGCAACTATCTGTGGTTCCCGGTGGTCTCTTGAACCCGTGGTCTGACATTTTGGTCGCTTCTTTCTGCTCGTTTTCTTCTCAGCCCTGCATCCATGAATGCCTCCAAGTAGGATCTACTCCTCCTCTCTCTCTCCCTAAGCACGCATATGGACATGAGTGCAGCCCAGCTGGGTGCTTTGCTGCAGAGCTTCCTTTTCTACGGCTTACTAAAAGGGAGCAGAAACAGACTGTCAGAAGAGAGGAGGAAAGCATCAGGGCACCTTAAAGGCAATGGGCAAATGCTTCAGGGAGGTGAGAATTGGGAAGGGGAAAGCCAGGGGACTCTGTAGCACTGCAGCAAAGATGCTAGCAGGGAGACAGGAAACCCGGGGAACTGTAGCTGTGGATCAGGTTTGAACGAGGGAGCTGCAGAGCTGACACCATGCAAGGGCCTGGTCTGAGGTGTGGGATACACAACAGAGCCAGCAGGGGTGAGCTGACGGGGTGCTGTGTAGGGCTGCTATCAATGCGTTAGGGGAAGAGCACTAAGCAAAGCAAGAGCCACTGGGATATAGGGAAGCACAGGCTGAGCTACAACAGCAGGAGGCAAACTGGACCATGTCTGTCTTCTCTCTGTTTAATTGGCCTTCCCTGGAAAACTGTATAAAAATAATAACAAAAAAAAAAAAGTGACTTTGTCATCCTGAAGTGCTGGAATCAGCATCTCTTTGGGGAAAAAATCTCCAAGCCTGGAGCGATGCTTTCTGCCATCCTTAACACTAGGCTGGTGCTGCTTCTGCCCTGGATCCTCCTGGGTATCACTTGCTCCCCTTATGAAGCACACAGAGGTAGGGCTATAAATCCCAAGGGCTCTGCTTTGCTGTTCTCAGCTCTCCAGTGTATGCCGCTCCAGGGAATACACCTATGCTGCGTTTGCTTTCTTCCCAGATGCATTTTACAGCATTAGTAGTACATCTGAGCCTCCTGTGTATTCTCTTCTGTTTGATTAGCCCTCCTCATCACAGTGTTGGGGATGGAAAGAGTGATGAAGAGGAACTCCACCTCTATCCCTCACCTGAGGCGCTCATCCTGCCTGAGTCTCACTGCCCTCCCTCTCCATGCTTTGCAATGCAGCCGTCTCTGCAGCACGTTAAGATTTCTGGTGGGTGGTTGATATTGTAATGAATTTTGCTTTTCCTGCCTTTACCCAGCTATACTTTGAGAAACTTCCATTTCCTGGTGCAGGATTATCCGAAACCCATCACAATTCCTTCCTCTGCGATCTCTACGTGGGGCCACTTTTCTTCCCTCAGCTTAAGTGCTGACACACACACAACATCCCACTTCTTGTGCATTGGAACCACAAGCTTTTAACTCAACATTTCCTAACAATCTTTATGCCTTTTAGATTGTACATTTAGTTTGACAGAGATCCTGCTGATTTTTTGCTCTTGTGCTCTAGGATAGAACGGAGCTGGTGCAGGGGTACAGATGAGTGTCTCAGCATCACCAGGAGCATCTTTTTCCTCTTTCGCCCTTTCTTTGATCTTTTTTTTTCCCCTCTCTGCCTTCTTCTCCTCCTGCATTCATGCTTTCTTCTTCTTTCCCACCCTCCCTTTCATGTATAAAAAGTGAGCTGAAAAAATGTCAAACTGGTGCTGGTCAAAGGAGCTTGTTCTCCCTTTCTTACACTTCCTTTCATTGCCTGAGCCCCCTTCTCCAAGCACACACCTCTCAGAGTGCACTGGAAAGGGATGCTTTTCAACAAAAGCAGATACAAAGGCTCGGGTCATGATTCTCCCCTGCTGGTGCTTGCTGCTACCGCCAGCAAAGGGTGCATCAGTTGCTGTTCTTTTCAGTGCTGGGCAAATAACATGAAGCGTGTGATCTGTGCTCTGCAATAGCAACAGGGTAAAGGAGCTGCTCCTGAAGGCACCTCCAGCCAAAGCCGTGTATTTGAGCAGCATTCCACAAGTCTGCTCTACTCGAGTTCCTGTTGGATGTTCTCAACCCAGCTCACAGCATGGGGTGGGTTGACAGGGACCAAGGTAAAATGCTACAGAGGACAATCTCGGATGGGGCCATACTAAGAGGCCTTGGTGGAGGCAGCCTTTGTCTGCAGATAGCACACTGAATCTTCCATATCTTGACACGATGAGAAGGACATCCTGAAGTCTCTTGCATGGGAGAACTCAGGTAAGGCTGTGGTCTCACATGCTCTGAGATCAGTCCTTGGTGAGAAAGCACCCCAGTTGGTACCATCTCACTTAGATTGACCATATGCTTTTGGGAGAATCTTTGCAAGGGGAGCTGAGCTGTTTACAATGCATTAACTTAGAATTACGTACAAGATGCTCTTCAGCCCCTGTTTGTCCCCAGACAGAGACACTGTCGCTGCAGGAAGATGAGCATCTGTGGTTTGCACGTAGAAAGTTTCAGAAAAATGTGGAAGTCTGAAGTCAGAATATCAGGGGCCATGTGGAGCATACATGGCCTAGGGCAGTTGGCCTCTCTGACTTAATCCTAAAGCTCAAATCCAGCCAGAGTGCAGAAGCCATCCATAAGGCTCAGTTCCTCTAAGCGAGGATGAGAACCAAGCCTATATGAGTAACTTGCACAGAGGTAGTTTTCTTGTTGGGTGCTATACACAGGCCATGACCTACCTTCACATTACTCTTGCCTCTTCATCTTCAAATGTTGCTGACCACTGCTGGAGTGCCCTTGACTTAAGGGTCCAGTGAGTTCTGTTCTTGCATGAATCTCTGTGCACATCCATGCACACTTGTCATTTCTTCTCCTGTCCAATGATGCACTATGGATTTTTAACAAGCCACCTGTTACAGCCAAAATATCTTAATCAATTCTTTGCACAAATCTGGAACATGGATCTAAATCCAGATGTCTTCCATCTGTAACTTGATTGATTGTTGTATTTTAGAAAATCCATGACAAAAGGCTCTGTTTCTATTGACCATGACTATTTATAACCCAATTCTCTAGCAAGCCAGAGTTAGAAGTACTATTACTGTACAACCACATAACATGACATCGTGCATACAAGAAAAATCTTAGTTGGAGGAAATTAAAGAGGTACCAACCACATTTATCCACTTGTTGCTTATTTGGGCTGTTTTCATTGCTGTGAGCAAGCTGGGGCTGGCACTAAAGGAAGGCAGGAGTGAGGAGCAGCTCATGCAGCTCCAGGCAGCCAAGTGGAGATGCACAGAATCAGAAAGGAATGCTTCCTTCTCTTGTTTCTAAGTGCAACAGCAGACAAACACTGCCACTGAGCTGTGCATTCCTATGTATAATTACTTGCTTAGCTGGTTAGCTCACCATGCCAAGAAAGTTAGTGGGAACACAAAGCAAAGACATTTCTTCTCTCTCTATCTTTCAGGCCAGAGAAGAAGTAATGGATCGTGTGACCTGCTGGGAACCTCTACCTCTTCCACCCCTTATAGCCAGGCAGAGGCTGAAGTTTGATTGATTTCTTGGATATATTTGGCCCTAGAAGAAAGACAAAAAGAGCTAATCTTGTGAGCTTGCTGCTAGGGCCATAGATGCTGCTGGCTGCAGCTGTTACCATTTTCAGAGTGATGTGCAGGGCATGTGTAGGGCAAATAACCCCCAAGAATAGCTCCCAAAAGAAATAGTGCCAAAGATGATATATTTATGATGGGCTTAAGTAGACGGTATACAGATTATTAATAAGCGGTATACAGATTATTAATAAGGAAAGAGTGGCTCACCTTTGAAGATGGTCACGGCTTGCCAATAACTCCACTAGGGAGGGATCTCCAACAAGAGATCCTTCCCTGGTGGTGGTCAGCCCTTAAATGGGATCTGGGAGAGGTGAAGCCAGGCTCCACCCGTTCAATCACACAGGTACATTACCTTCACCTGTGCTCCTGTGGCTGACTCAGTGCTTGCCTCAGGTGATCAATCAGTGGTTCAGGCCATGATTCAACAGTTCCCATACAGCATGTGTGGCCTATCACTGTGTCACAAGGATAAGGGGGAGTAGAACAGTGTCAGTCTGATGTAAAGCCGAATGTTGTATAGGCGTCACTTTTTTTCAATCTTGGAAATGCAATTCCAGCTGTTGCAGCTTCCCACTGAGGGCTTATTAGATGCTGGAATATTTTCATGCACTTCCCTCGTGATTTGAGCATTGCACACTTACGCAAAGACATTTCTCCATGCAGTTTTCCAGGCAGATGCACTCCTGTGCCAGGATGGAGCCATTCTCATTACCAGACTGACACCTGGATAAAAAAAAAAACAAACCAAACAACAACAACAAAAAAAAAAAAAAAAAAAAAACAAAACAAAAAACAAAAAACAAAAAACAAACAAAACAAAACAAAAAAAAGCAGAAAAAGCAGGTAAGGTTTTTGAGTAACAGCAGCAGAAAAAGCGGGTAAGGTTTTTGAGTAACAGCAGCAGACTTTTCTATTAACAAAGTGAAGCAGGAAAATTGGAGGAAAATAGTGCAATTTTTATATGGATCAAATTGTTCACAAGTTACAGAGACAGAAGGAAACACTACTATGGTCTAATCAGAGTGCATTGTGAGGAGAAACCTCCAGTCCTGATTTCTAAGAAGCCAATAATAAACCATTCATTTGTATTTCATACAGAGTAGTGCCATATTTCATCAGGATGCACAACCTGTGTTCTGATGAAGCAATATGCACTGGGGATTGGATTTACAGCTGTTCTGCAGCTCTCGCATTTACAGGTAAACCACACTATCTGACTTGCCAGGGATGTTCATGGCATGTCACAGCACTGGCACTGAGAAGACACCTCTGCTCCCAGCTCCAGGAGGGATGGAGGGAACAGTGAGAATTGGGAGAGAAGGAGAAGCTATGGGGGCAGGAATGAACAGGGACAGGTATAAAAAAAAGGTGCAGGAAGTTGGCTGGGAAGGGATGAAAAAAGGACAGTGGGGCAGTGCAAAGTGTAGGTCAAGAGGCAAGGGGTGTGATAAGGATCCTGGGGATGCAAAGGATGGAAAAATTAAACTTGGAGAAAGACAGGATGTGAGCCTACATTACTAGGGAATCCCTGGAGCTGGAAATGACAACCCTGAAGGCTGAAATGGGGTCCCGAGCCACAGGCAGGGTTAGGGAGCCCAGCTAGCACTGCTGGCAGTGTCCAGGGCTCTGGTGGCTCTGACCCTTCCTTTCTGCCCACTTTGCCCCTATTTTTCCATGCCACCTCTGGCAACCTGTTCAGCTTCCCTGACACATCCTGTCTCTCCTGTCCATTGGCTGGAGGCTCCAATAGGAAAGCAAAGGAGAAATAGCCAGCCCACAACCCCAGGCATGGCTGTCCTTGTGGGCAGCATGGAGTTTAACCACCTGAGAGGACAGAGAAGTGGCTTACCCTGCTCCAAACCCTGCGTGAGCTGTCATACTAAATCCACTTCCTCAATTACTACATCTGGAAAAAGGTCTGTGAAAAGGGGGCTTTTGATGGGAAAGGCCTGAGAAATAACATTTTACTGAAAACAAGAGTATGCCCATCTCTTTGGAAAATGAGCATTAGCCGATCGAGAAATTACCAATAGAAATTTCTCATATTAACACTTACTTTTTTTCCCCTTCTTGTCTCAGTGGAGAATCACATTTCATTTTCAAACCACAGTTCTACATTTATCATCCCTGATTTGGTAAATTACCTCTTGCAGGAGAGGTGTCTAACCTACCTTTATTTAAGTCTTTTCAGGATAATGTGTTTATGTTGAACTCAGAGAGGGTCACAAAAACAGCAACAGTGCTGCAAACATATTGAGATGGAGGTAATGTAAATGATTTCAGATTCAAAATATTCCTCCTCAAGTAACTTCACCCTTTCAGAAAATATTGTGTTGTCACTGAGACTTAAATTTAAAATCCTGAAAGCGAGAGGAGTTTTATTGTATTTTCCATCTTTATTTCTTTATTTTTCTTAACAGGGATCAAAATCAGCCTACAGAATTTTTGTAACCAAAACAGAAGGAGGTGAATCATCTAATTATAGAATCATTAAGGTTGGAAAGATCTCTCAGGTCATCTTCTCCAACCACTAATCCATCTGCACCATGCGCACTGATCATGACCCTCAGTGACACATCCACATGGTTCTTGAACACCTCCAGGAACATGGACTCCACCACCTCCCTGGGCAGCCTATGCCAACGCCTCAGTGCTCTTTAGGAGAACTTTTTCCTAATATCCAACATGAACCTCCACTAGCACAGCTTGAAATCATTACCTCTTGTCCTATCAGGAATAAACCTCTATCACCAGCATTGCTTCAAGTTTTATCGGCAGGGTAGGGAGAATTTAATTTCACAGCCTAAGGATTTTTTCTTCATCCTCAGGCAGACACAATTCAGCCATGTGACAGCAGGGTGGGTACCTCCTGGAATGACTTCTCCTTTCCTACCAGGTCCATGATACTGCACAGCCTGGGGGAAAGAGTGAGCCAACAGGGTGTTGGGAACAAGGGCAGATCACGTACCCCAAGCTGAAACTGAGTGTCTCCTGTGCCATGAGCTTCTGGGACTGGACTTCAGGGGAGCATGAGATTCATATACATGCCCCTCATTTGTGCTCTGTGGTGATGTGAGCAAGCTGATGATTTCCAGTGAAATCAATAAGAAAGGTAGAAAGCATCAACAAAATCATTAAGAAATTTCTCTCAATTATAATCTTTCTTCAAATATAGCTGTTGCTGGTGCTCCCAGCTAGAATTAATGATATGGAAATTATGAAGGACGATATCAATGTATTTGCAAGCTAGGGGGATATGAACAGTAAACAAAAAGTCAAATGTCCAAGGGAAAATTATTTTGCTGCCCCAAAATCATTTGATATACTCTTCTTCATGTTTGCAGCTGTACTCACTTGCTTTCTGGTCTTTTTCGAGTCAAATACATTTCACAAGACAAAGCTGTAAAGGAACTATAATGGGTCTTTAACAGAGAAACAGATTGTAAACTTATTCTTACATCTTAAAAGCAATAACATGAATGAAAGCTTACACATTCCTCGTAGCTGGAATTCCTCATAGGTGCACAGTCTATCCAGTATTCAGCACAAAGCATATTGATATTCAATAATTTCTGTTTTGTTGTTGTCTTTTTTTTTTTTTTTAGAGTGAATCAAGCAGGTACATTTTTCAATTGTTAGTACTAAAGGTGATAATATATACACACATATGCATCCACCCACATGAGCACAGAGAGGTTAGCAGCAATCGAAAATTACTTTGCATGGCACAAAGAACACAGAAACATTGTCAGCAGTTGCTGGAAGACAGTAATGTTTAATGGGATGTTTGTAGTCTTGGGCGTGTGAGTGCAGGATTTAATCTCTGCTCATCTGTCCAGCCCAGGAGAACATCGCATTTACCTCTTTTAAAGTACTTTATTGAGTGCTTTGGAATGAAACAAGGTTCAGCTTCTGTATGGCTTAAATGAAGTAGCCAACAACAGAGATGACAGAGGCACACTTACGAAGCCAGAAAAGAAACAGTAAGTTTTCTTATGCCTGATTTCATGTCACAGGTGCATTTCTGATACTTTTGAACTTGCCAAGAGTGACTGAAAATGCAGAATTCTAATCCCTCCAAGACTCAGAGACAATCAATCACTGATGAAGGGGAAAAGCTGAATTCCCAGCATCTTGCCTTCTCCAAGAAAGCCTGTCGCCTGTGTAATGCAAACTAATCTGATCCAAGAATCAGCTTTCCTTTTTTGTTGTTGTTTTTTTTTTTTTTTTTTCTTGTCCTGGTTCACGTACAAACACATATCCAGAGGGAGAAAGAGAGAAAGATGGAGAAAAAGAGCGAGAGACCACGTCTGCACATCTCAATGACTGCTGCTGAAAATATCTGATACACAGCGCTGGGGCTGGAGCAAGGTGGGTCTGCTCCACAGTTCTCTCAGTGAATGGCAGCTGAGATCAGTCCAGAGCCATCAGAAACAAAATACTCCATGGAAGATGAAAACCAGGGCATGCTATTTTACTGGCTGTGGCAGTGTGGGGAGGGGGAAGATATCTATAAACTGTAGCTGGGAGAAGCAGATGGCAGTGTATTAAGAGGACAGGGCACTGCTGCTGTTGCAGCCGCTGCTGCAACTGCCACAGTTCAGCTCTTTCCCATCTGACAGAAGGGCCTCTGGGCAGCCAGGGTTGAGTCAGACTCACGTGTGTTGCACAGATGTCTCCAGAGAACCCCCTCTTCCTTATCCATTTATGTCACACAGCTTCAGGGTTTGAAGTAAGTTGCTCAGCTCCTACACGCTATGAGCACCCTGTCCCCCTCACTGCATCCTTCCCAAGAAGCTGAGCCATGGACAGCCCCAGTGAGCATCCCACAGATCATGCAGGATGGGTCCCTGCAGTCTTCAACCAAGGGTTCCATTAGCATCTTCCACATGTTTCACAGAGAGTCCCAAACTTACACCCAGATGAGAAGTGGTCAGTGAGGACACTGCTGTGAGCCACCTTGCTTGCACAAGGCCACCCTTCTTAGGAATATCTGCAGGCTCCCCCTGCAAACACAGGGATGGGTAATGGATGTGTTGCAAAGCTTCAGTTTTTTGCAAAGATTTATCAAACACACTAAATCCACAGGCTACACACTGCCAAAAAGTCTTTGCTAGTTCTGGGAGATATCACAGCCACTGACCAATGCTGGCCCCCATCCAAGCAGGCAGAGGAAGGAGACAGCATTTTGAATTGGAGATTGGTGTGAGCACAAATCCAGTGTGTCCCATCGCAGCAGAAAGTGCCAGCTGCTTGCAAAAGAGGAACTAAGACAGAGATGGCACCCTGGGTTGCTCTCTTTTACACAAGAGGTAGCTGTTGGTTTGAAGCAGGCAAGCAGTTTCCTATCCTGATAAGACTATTTTAAGCACCACACAGAGCAGTTGTGGAACAAGCTCTGCTGTTGAAGAAAAGAAACAGCAGATCTACTTCACCTTCATAGCTAGCAGTTTCTCCTCCTGGAAAAGAGATTTCTGGGAGGAGAAACAAGCAGAGCTTTCTCTGCCCCAAGCCCACCCTGGGCCCACTGCAGCAGGCTGCTGCCCCAGCAGCTATAGGGAAGGGGCATCCCTGTGGTGAGCTGCTCTGCCCCACCAACCAGCCTGAGGGCTGAGGGCTGGCCTGGAGAAGGGGAGATGACCTGGTGGAGGATTTATCACTCACCGTGCTTTGATACCTTCTGGGAAAAAAATAGGGATACTTAGCTGCTGTCATGCAAACATTTTATGCAAATCTTATCTTTGCCTTCTGCATACTGGTGTTTAATTTGCATCTGATTATCAACTTTGGGTCTATTGTTTTATTCTAAACAGAACTGCTGCTGCTGAAAGGTTTTGGATTGACAGCCCTGGTGAATAAAGTCATCTTTCTAACTAGGAAGCACAAGAAAAACAGCTTTCTGTGCCATTATTCCTAAACCTAGGCCACCAGTGAGGGTGCCAGCCATAGGTTTCTTAGCCTGCTAGCTAATGTAAAGGGACGTTGTGAATATGGAATCCATGTGAACATTATAAAAGACCACCAAAAATCCTCTAAAAAGGATCAGCTAGTCTCTTGGGGTGACTTCACATTCACTCCAAACACACAAAATGTCTCAGTACCTAGCAGGCTCTCAAGTCACACCCAAGGATCACAAGAAAGTGTACACAGTGAGATCTCCAAGTCCAAAATGAAAGCCTTTGCCCTGCTGAACTAGAGGAGAGGAGTCATTTGCTCTCCTTGGCACATACACACACGCTGCCAGTCAGATACACCCCTGCCTCCAGCAGCAACATGTTGAGTCCTTTTTCTGACTGTCAGAGAGAGTCCTGCCTTGTGCCAAGACAAGGCAAAACACCTGACAACAGTTGGAGTGGCTTGGCTTCACAGGAATCAATGGCTTGACTTAATTTTACCCTGGCTATGAGTTGGGCTTATCTATTCCAACATTAGCAGAAGTTTCTCTGGGAGCCCTGCGTAGAAATTGGTGATGACCAAAGATCATCGTCTTTTAGTTCTGTAACCCATGGATCTCATCACTTGCCTCCTCTGAGTCTAATCCTTAGGCTTCAAGCAGTCACAGCACTGAATGACAGGAGTATGTCCACTTGACTTCGGGATGGATGGCTGCTCCAGCTCTATTTGTCCTGTCAATAAATATTCAGCCCCAGTAACAGCTGCTTCCAAAAGAGTGCCAGATTAAGAGAAATAATGCAGACTTAGTGCTCTTTACATGGATTGCATGAGCTGACCCAGCTGCAATATGCACACCCACAAATCTTCTCAGATCATTACCTCATTGAACATGGCTGTTCCTCCATAGAGACGCAAGTTGGGCGATACCTTGACAGGATTTGAACATGACATGCTAAGTCAGAGCTGGAAATTGCTGACAGAAAGCTCTGGGCCTGGTCTGACAAGGAGGTGTGCCTCAGCAGAAATACACAGGCTGAAGAAGGGCTCAAAGCAGCCCTGCCGGATGGGACCCTTGTCTTTGTAGAAACAGGGGCGTAGATTTTAAGGCATCCCTCATTAGTTCTGCACTTACTCTTTGCTCACACCCCATCAGTATATTTCACTTGTCTCCTTCACTGCATGCCCAGCCCTGCATTGAAAAGTCAGGAGTATGAATTGTGTAAATAAAGTTTGTTGTTTTCCTTTGAAGTATGCAGGAAAGCTTTGAAAACCCAAGTTCAGCTGTTCCCAATAATCTCAACTTTCTGCTCTATTTCTCTGGTTAACCTTGCTGACTCAAAACAACAAAAAGCATAGCCTGAAGGAAATAGTGCTCACTGCTTTCTTAACTTTCCAATGGCATTTTACAGGAGATATTTCATTTTTGTCAAGATCTTTGAAGTCTGTTCCTCTCTTTTTGTGTGGATTCCCATTGAGACTGAATGGCTCTTACCAGCTTGCTTTCCCAGGCACAGGCTAGGAAGCATGACTGCCTTCCCCAGGTCACAACAAGAGGGAAAAGGCAGTGTGGGGGTTGCTTAGATGCCAGCAGTAAACAAGTCAACACAGAGATGTGGTTGATTTTCTTCCCAGATCATGGTGGGAGTAAGATCTCTGACGTGTGCGTCCCAACCAGAGAGCTGAGGTTCTATTAGGCCACCACTCTGCTGGTCTAGTAAGGCTGAAGAAGACTCTCTTTAATTTTGCTTTGCAGTCCACTCAGAAGTTCACACAAACAAATTTTCTTCACCCCCAACACTCGCTTTCCCTGACCCTGCATTTACAAATTAATTGCCCAGAGAAGGAAGCAACAGTAACTTCACATCAAGGCAAGCAGACACCCTTCCTTAGGCCTTTGCCTTTACTATGCTGTTAGGCCAGCATGTACCTCCTCTTTTTTAGCCCAAAGGACCACAGCTTAATGGTCAGTCTCAAATGCTGTTCTCAGGAGAGTTGTTCATGAGCTGGCCAGTGACTTGAGAGACCACCATCCCACATTTGAAAGGTACAGTTATTACTTCTGCTGAGAACATTAAGAGAATGAAGGAAAAGGGCATTTGTCATGCCATTATGCATTTACCACAGCACCACATTGTATGGAGGGCTGAAAATGGAAAAGACACACAGCTGGAGATGTCCCTGCCAAGACATTGTTGAAATCCTGTACCATGCATAAAGAAATAGCATTTGTTCTGATCAAGTGAACAGAATACACTGACCATGTACCCATGAGAATTTAATATCACCACCCCCTGTATATCTCTCATCTTTAAGGAAGTCATGTCAGTGGAAGATGAGGTAAAAAGCATGTTTTGCCTGCATAAGTCTCAGTTTCTACAGTCTAGACGCTCCAAATAAAGAGAGGGAGAAAGAACAGTATAAACAGGCCCCTTGAACATAATTGAAGAACTAGACTAATTTGGCTTGTCTTTATAACAGGCCAGAGCTGGGCACTAGACTTACCCACAACAGATAAAGATGAGTAACTACATAATGAGGTTAAAATATTCATTAAGCTAATTGCATGTTAATTAAGTAAAGGATGCTATTAGGGATCCATTGAGCTCCATCTGTGTGTGCAAACAGGAGTGAGAATAATCACACCAGAAAGCAGAAGAGACAGTGACAGCTCTGTGGTCCAGGCGCAGGGAACAAGGGGGGCTGCCAGCAGGGGCTGTGCTGGGTGCTGGGGGGCTGGCAGCCAACAGGAGGACCTTGGCTTTGTGAGCAGAGGGGGAGCTGGTAAGGAAAAACTCTGGATGCTGTGACCAACAATCACTTTATGAATGGTCGTTTCCTTGCACTCTGTCTCCATTTTCAGACATGTAAAACTGAAACTATACCACTCTCCCAAGAGAGAAAATTTATAAGAAAACTCGGAAATGGGTCTGGCCAAGCTTATTTTTTTAACTGTATCTGTTGATTTTATCAGAATTACTTGCAAGGGCAGAGATCTATCACACAGGAAAGCACTGAAGCATTCAAGCCAGTAGGCCACAAGGCACTGGAAAAGTCCATTTTTGAAAATGGCCCACGAGAAGGCTAAAAATAAGGAGGCAGAAATTACTCTTCCATTTAAACTTCCTCTGTCAGCACCACAGAGGACAGTTTCTAATAAATACTTCCTCAAAAAAAGAGAAAAAAATTCCATTTGACATAATTATGGCCAACAGTCCATAAGGCAGAATAGGGAAAATGCCTGCATATTTCATGTTAAAATTCATCAATAATGGAAGACCAAGATTAAATTATATAACTGCCACCTTTAAGTTAAATAACATTTTCAGCAAAAGGAAAGGGAGATGGGACAACTCCGTAGCCAACGCGTTTATTTCAGGATATGAATAATTTAGGCAAATAATACAACAGCTTTTTAGAAGGAAGAAGATTCAATGAAGAGGTTAGGTTAGAAGGGACTTGTGCTCTGAAGATTTGAAGGACTTGGAGAATTATTCATATTCAATCATTTATTTGATTAATTTCTCCTTTCTTTCAGGCCATTAATGCTCAGATTGCTCTTTTTGCAAATGCACTTATAGTCTGAAGTCACTGGAATAAATCTGGTCCATGGCTCCCCTTCAGTGGCCACTTTCTTGCAATAGTCATTGCACTAAAAGGAAGCAGGTTTGGATAGGGATGTCAACTCCCAGAGGGTTTCTGATCTCAGAACAGCTACTCCAATACCTTCTGCAATGAATCTAACATCTCTCCTGTAGTAATTGCTTAAAATTTCTGCTTCCACAGGTAGACCTGCCAGCTCACCCGGCTCATTCTATGTGGGTAGAAAGTAGGGGAGCGAAAATAGATGAAGCAGAGTCATTAAAAAATTTCAGATCATTATTCATGAAAAATTAGTTAATTGCACTAGCCTGTCCCTAGTGAATCTGGCGCTGATCCAGACCAACCTTCTGATGAGTGGGAAGGAGAAGAACTACCTAATTCATTCATAATTCTGTGCTGAAACCTGACAGATGAAGCTTTATCCAGGGGCTGATTATTGTCATGTGCAAAACAAATAATCCCTGTAGATCCTACTAAGTGCCCAAACAGACGTGCTCTTCTCCACAGCCTCAGAGCTTCCCAGACACACTGACTCATCACAGATGCTCAGAACTGGCGCAGCCCATCCCACAGGCTCCTAGATAAAACCAGCTGCAGAAGTAAACCAGATTTCTCTGGTGAGAGGAGGGGGTGCTGATCTCAGGATGATGATGTCTGCATAAGAGCACAGCTTGGATGCCCAGAAGCTGTTCCTGACACTGACTCAGTAGGAAGCCTTGATTGTCATTGTTTTATGGCTGTTAGAGGCCTGTGCCTAATGTCTTTTTTTCTGGGGTGCCTGCTCATTCCCAGGTAGATGAAAGCCTGTGGAAAGAAAACAGAAGCTGTGCTTGGTGCTGGAGTGCCTGCCAAGCTGGGGATCTGAGCAGTCAACCTAAGGGCTCAGCTCAGTCTCCATGGCCATCTTATGCTCCATATCTTGAGAAGGCTGTTGGGCAGCAGAAGGGACAGTGAGCAAAGACAGCACAACTGCACAGTACTTCTGCTCTGTCTGTAGCAGGAACAAGTGAAGAACACCCAGAGCCTAACTGATTCTGCATTATTTTCTCCTCATACAAAGGAGGAGAAATATTTTTTTATAAAAAATGATAAGAATTTCTGTAAATATTTACCTTAGGTTTGGGATGCAAGTGAAATCAAGGGAGCTGATGTATATATACATAAGAGAGAAAGAGCAAGAAAGAATGTGAAATAGAAGGCTGGTGAGCAGGAGACTGTTGTTTTATCTAAACTGCTTTATGGGTTAGATGACCTAATAAGTCTTTTCCATCTCTAATTTCTCTGCTTCACCTATCCCTAGTTTATCATTAAGAAATCACTTATGCAAATTCAATTAAGTATTTAACATTTTCCTTCCTGCAGCTCCCCGCCTCACTGACTTTTCATCCCATTTCAGGTCTCAGCTGACATCTTCTCTTACCTCTCTGGTTCCCATTTCTTTGCCCTTACACCATTAACTCACTAACTGTGCAACTTAATCCTCTGAAATATTTTTGGTTTTCATGGCCTCACAAAGGACACAAAAGGAAGTATAGAGTACTGCATTAGCAAATCTCTGCGCACAGCTGCTGGGCATACAGTTGTATGCTCCAGGAACTTCGTACGATTGCCTGGCAGCACTGGTGACCCAGCTCCAACGCTACATTAAGTCAGAAATGAAAATGAAGTTTTCCTTTCTATTGTTTGTGTTCACTTTACTAAATATGACCTGTGGGTCTGAGTTTAACAAAGCGCATTTGTGAGCCTAGGATGGGAAAACACAGGCTTTGATGTGGATAAGAGGAGGAAGAAGACCAGGACTTGTAACGAAGAGGTGTAAATGTTGCACTGTTTTGGCCAATAGTTACCATTGCTCTGGGCTTTAGGAAGGAAATTTTAACTGCTTAACCTTGGATTTCATTCTCCCGTTCTTTCTGTCATTAGTCTTCTGGGTTTTCACTCTCCCTCATGCATGTTACCCTCCCTATCCACGCACACACTAATGCAATTGTATGGAAACTTGCTCACGTTGAAAAGCAATGTTCTGAAAGGCTTGAGAGCAAGTCACAGCTAAGTGTATAATTATATAGTAGTTGGGGTAATTTTCCTTTTCCTCTGAAAATACACATTGGCTCTGATTTTCCTATCTGCAGATTGTAAGCTCATAATTAGAAGTAAATTACTCACACAAGTGACAAATTCTGTGCTTTCAAGTAAAGAGACAGAATGCCCACAGTTTACAAATTGCCTTTTGGTGATGCAGACACCTGGCTTTTTTTGAGATGTGATGGCCTTAAGTCATGCTGGGAAGGTTCAGGTTGGATAGTAGGAACAATTTCATCTCAGAAAAAGCAGTGAGGTGTTGGAATGGGCTGCCCAGAGAGGTGGTGCAGTCACTGTCCCTGGAGATGTTCAAGAACCGTGTGGATGTGGCACTGAGGGACATGGTCAGTGGGCATGGTGGGGATGGGTTGGTGGTTGGATGAGATGATCTTAGAGATCTTTTCCAACCTCAACAATTCTGCGATTCTATTCTATGATTCTGCATCCATGCCTATCCAGCAAGGGGAAGCAATATTAAATAATACATATTCTTGGGAAATTGCTGCAGATCACTGAGGAAGGTGAACATGCAGAGCTGCAGTGGAGCAAGGTTCAAAGTAAGTACTGAGGGTGGAACAAAATCCTTATAACTTGATCTGGTCTTGGGCAATGCTGCATAGTGAAGCAGAAGTGATACAGTTTGTTAAGCACGGTTAAACATATTTTAATGGCACTGACAGCCAGGTGTCTTGCTGGGGAGATAGTCCAAGAAGAATGGGTGGACTTCAGGCAAATGAGCCTTTGATTTTACAATTTTAAAAGAAATGACTCCTGGAAGAAGCCCCAGAGATGGGAGGAGCTGGATGGTAAATAATCTGTCCTGACTCAGTGCCTGTTTGAGGCTCAGAAAATGACAACAGGCCCATTCATCTGGTTAACTGGATTTCTGGCTTCACAGACCTGAAGGCCATTGGTATCTCTGCCATGCAGCAAGAAGGTGTCTCAGGAACAACAACAACAACAACAACAACAAAAGGCACAGCAATTATCAGAGAGGTTGAAATGACAACAGAAAATAAAAGAACACTTTGGGGGTCAAAAGGTAGCTGCCTGGCAATGAGTAAATGCAAAAGAGGGATTAGTGGAACAAGAACTTAGGAGCAAAGGAACAAAAAGAAAATATGAGAAGATTCTAGGCAGGAGAGGTTGTTTGGTCCAAGGTTATTTTACAAGAAGCAATGTGTGCAGTGGCAGGGGAAGCTCCGTTCCCAGAGCTGGGATGCTGTCACAGATGCTGCTGTGAAAACGGGAATAAGCAAAGTCAAAAAATAATATTCTAGTTTTAGCTTCATTGGAAATTCAGAAGGGAAAAACCACACATTCTACTCAGCAAGCAGAAATGAAGAAAAGAGGAGAGGCATTAAAAATGGTACTGTAAGAAATAAACAGAAAAAAAAAGTGAAGGAGATTACACAAAGAGAACATGAAACCAGAGCTTACAACTGGCCTGGCATCATAATCCTTTCATTATTACATATTAATATGTGAGGAATGAATGCAGGAAAAAGATAGGATAAAATAATTAATCTAGAGCATCCATCCAGAGAGAGACAATTCTGTCCTATATGTATTATCATGGGAATACATTAGGAACAGGGCTGATCACAGAAGCATTTCATACAGAATTCAGACACACTTTTAAAGGTGGACTGAAATTTTCTTAAATATGCATATTTAGGAACACTGTTTGAGTTCCTGAATAATAGTATTTTGCACTTCTGTAGCTACTTCCCTCTGAAGGACTCAAAGGACTTTACAAAAATGAACAAAGTTTCCTCAAACCACTGTGAAGGAGATAACTCCTATTACCTTATTATAAAAAGGCTGGAGAAGCAACACAGAATAGTTAAGCAATTCGACAGAAGTCATGTAGTACATTTGATGGTCTGAAGGAACTGAAGAATGAAGTTGTTAAGATGATAGAGAAAGGATGCAGCCCAGCTGATATCAGCTCTAAGGACTATTGGGGGCAGCCCTCTGAAATGAGTGTTTGGGAGAGCAGAGAGGGGTGTGCTCCTCACTTGTGATGAAAACAAAACTGGAATGACAAAATATCTGGAAGACTCAGATATAATAGGGACTCTGGAAGAATATTTGCAAAACCACATCAATCTATTAGCTTTGTTTGTGTGCATCAGCAAATACGAGATAAATGAAAGTTGTCCGCCTCTTTTCACTTGGATTTTCAAAACATTCTCAACAGGACCCATACAAGAGTGTAGACAATCAGGTAGCATATTAAGGAAATCATCCTGGCATGGCAAACAGAGAGAAACTCGCAAAAGATCTGAAAAAGAATTTAGCATCAGGCTTGCCATTTCCACCATAGTGAAGTATTAGTATCAAATGAGTCTAGGTCCTAGGAAGGTTGGTGTGGGTTTCTAGGTTGGTGGACAATAAGGCAAAGATGAGTAGTCAGTGGGATGGCAAGATCTGCAGACAGTAAAGTCTTCTTGTCAAAGCTAGTGGAAGATGTGAGAAGTCAACCGCATAACACAGTGAAGTTTCTTGCTCAGAACATACTCTGGGAGGGTTCATTTGAAGTATCCATTTGAAGCTAGTTTTGATATGAGAAACTGTTGATGTCCTGCCACACTGCAATCAACCTTCTTGTGGCATCACGCTCCTCTGGTCACACAGTACTCTTTATTTGCTGGGGCATACACAGGAGCTGAGGTGGAATTTCATACTAAAAATGGTGTGAGATCAGTAGGCAAGTGCATTATGTCTGGAATGTTGTGTTCAGTTCTATATTCAAATAAAATTACAGCAGAAATCAAAGGTGTCCAGAAATAGTCAACAAAATTGTTTCAAGGCTTTGCATGACTTCCATGTAGGAAGAGAATTTGATGGCAGGTGTATTTATTTTAGAAATCACATGAATAGAATAGGCATTCAAAATAGTTAGAATAAATTATGTAGAAAAGTAAATTCAGTGTTCCTATTTACCTTGTCTTTCACACTCCAGCACCAAAGGCACATCTCATTAAACTGAGAGATAGGGAAAGTATTCCATCAAAGGGAATACTTTTCCTCAGGCATCCTCATTCACCTGTGGAAATCTCTGCTACAAGATATCTCTGAGGTGCAGAGTATAGAAGGATTCAAATAAGAAGGCACTACTTGTGGATATTAAAATTTTCTGAATTTTCAGTGGGAGAAGTTAAGACACAAATGATGAATATAAAAGCTTCACACTGCAGCATGTAAGTCAACCACTAATGAGGGTGCTAGGGAGCGTTATTTCCCTAAGCAATGGTTATTCTTAACTGTCCAACATGAGATCCTGCAATCCTTCCTTTGTGGTTTCTGGTGCTCACCAATATCAAAGACAAAATACTAAACAAATGGATAATTGGCCAGATCAGATGTGTCATTTCCTTTCTCCTTGAACCTTCTTCTCCTTGGCTTGTTTCTATCTTCAAGGCCACCTTTCCCGTCATCTAAAGTGCATGGACGTACTGCTGAATGATTTAACATTTCTATCAGTGTTTTTTTGGTTCTTTCAGGCAATTCAACTTATGGCGCCCAGCATCAGGCTGATTGCCAGTTTTGACTTGACCTGGTCACGATTTTGCAAGCACTGTCAATGCCAGAACGACAGCTGAAATGGAAATTTTAATGATGTTAATGAATTACAGCTTAAGCTGTGCTTCCTGCACCTGGGCAGCAAAAGTGCATTTATAATTAGTTGCCACACAAGCCTCCTGGCTGCATTCTATCTGCCCCAGGCAAGCAGTTAAGTGAGGTTCTCTCCTTTCATGAAGATTATTTCTGAGTGAATACTTCTGCCAGTGCAAGGTTTTGGATTGACAGCTCTGGAGAATGAAGTCCTCTATTGTGTGACAGAAGGGAAAAATTGTGTAACAACAGTTTTTATTAGGTCACTTAGTTCATCCCTCTGTCAACACAGGATTGTTCTCTATAATATATTCTGGAGAGATTCCCCACCCCCCCCCACGTACCCCTCCTGATCTTAAATTTAAATCCCCAGGTCTTTTCCATTTTGCTGCACAGCTCTGATCTTCACAGTCTCTTCCACACTGCAGAAAACCTGTGTGCATGTGTGTGTGCAGGCAGATAAGTGTGCGCATCTTCCAGGCTTCAAGAGTTCAGCAGAGAAGGGGCAACAAGAGAACTTGGAATCAGCAGGGAAGATACTGAAAAACTAGCAAAGAGTAATTTCTGTGAGCCAGTGCTTTTCCTCACAGGTGCCTCCTGGAAGGAGATCTCAGATCTAACAATGTTCTTTTCCTTGTTCTAATGCAAACATCTCACTGGTATTTTTTTTTTAAGTTTTCAGTGACTCATCTTTTTACCAGTGGAACACAGAGGGATTTAGCAACTTGTCCAAGCTCCTATTGGGTGAGATGAGTCTGGCTGTGTCCATAGCTTCTGGCCCTACCCCTGAAATGCCCCGTGGGGACTGGTTCAATCAAACTTAGCTCTAAGTGAATCTTTGTCTGTGTAATGGTGATGCCCCATACCAATGCTGCAGGCTCAAAAGAGCTCTAGCCTCAAAAGGCTCATCCCCGGAACACGAAGTTCCAATCAAATCCTGTATTGCACGGATTTCTGGGGACTTAGATCACCTCTTCACCTGTTTGCTACCCTTACATACTGCCAGAAGACAGGATTTACTATGAGATAATGGTATTTCTTCCAGGATAGGTTCTTCTTTTAAAAATAAACATGCAGAAGAAAATTGGAGCCTGCTGAGTCTCATGAGAAGAGCTCCAACAGCTGTTGCTATTTAGTACATGAATGGGGATAGGAGCAGATGCTACACTAGGGATGACCGGTTTAAAAGGATGCATTTTACCTCTTTTCTGAAATCTTGTTTTTATAAATCATTCTTGCAGCAATTAACAGGCATGCTTTCTTATCAGATTCTTCTCCTGCTGCCAGTTCATGTTCTAGGATAGACCTGGGCTTGACAACTTCCCCCAAAGAGAAGCATCTTGAGACACCTTATCTTCAAAGAATTGTCACATCACTACATGAAATGACCAGGATGGCTCTCCCAGTCATAATACAGCATTGGAGTTCCTGCTACTCAATTATATATGTTGCATTTATAGAAGAACATTAGCTGGCTGGTAACGAACAGTAAGCACATGTGCTCTGCTGGGGATTTACAACTGACCTATTCATTGCTGTGGCAGTGTAGATGGCCATATCCAAGGCTGTTTTCTCAAAAACACAGGGCACGCTCTGCTCCCAGTTACACGGGAGAACGTCTCCATCATGCTTTGCAGCCTGTGCAGAAAGTTCTGGGTTTGCACAGCACGACTTAACTGTGGTTTTGAAGGCACAGGGCTGCTCTGTGTTATGCTAGCTCCAGGAAATTGGTCCTGCTGGGAGCTCTCTGCTGGTGTTTGCTGTGTCACTTCCATGACCTGTGCTAACAATTTCATGCAGCACCCCGCTGTCAGGTTCACTCAGCGCTGTAGCACAGCAATGCACCATGGCACCATGCGATGTGGACATGCCCTCAGGTCACTTGCCAAAGTCATCGGGTTCCTCCCAGCTCACACAATGACAACTGGGCAGCATCTGTCTGCTTTTATTGAAAAAGAGGGTGATTACAAGAGGGTGTGACTGACCATCTCTAGCCTAATCAGGAGAAGGGCTGGTTGAAGAAAGTCAGAGCACAAACAAAGATCAGAAGCCATTATGAGAGAAAGGACAGCCTCCACGGAGATTTCTTTTGCAGGAGAAAGGTATGAGCATGGTCCAGATTCAGAAAAGAAATGGAAGATAACTGGAAGGGCTAAAAACAATTTAGCAAGGCGCTAAAAGAGGGTGAGACTCCAGGATGTAACTGCCAGTTGTGTCAGATGTCTGACAAGGCCTGGCCACCTGGCCTCCTTCTGTCCAATGTTGTTACTTGGCATTTAGCAAAACAAGGGCTATCCAAGGGCTATCGGGCTGTGCAAAGATACAGGACCCTGCCCTGTCCTGGAACCTGGCTCCCAGACACCTGCACACACCATGGAGCAGCAGAGAACAGGGGCTGCAGGGACCACCTGGGGTCTCACCCACTCTCTACCCACTGCACTCATCCAGGAGCGCACAATGCTGTGCTGTGGCACAATTCATGCCCTCTGCAAGGAACAGTTTCCAGCAGAGTAACACAAGTGACTCATTCTGTCTGACAGTCTTTCACATGTAAATATTTTATATTCCTATTGAATATTTTTGGATGATTATGAATTCTTGATGTGATGAGGACCTTGCTATGTATGAGATGCAGGCAGCAGCAAGGACTCAGCAAGGAGGAAAAGCATCCAAGAATAAAAAATAAGATATTACAAACTACAAATGAGAAGGCAAACCACAGACATTTTTCCTCTTCTCTCTGGACACTTTCAGGAACTGCCTGGAGTTCACATAAGGAGCTTTGCACATGTATAGACGTGGAGTCAGCTGCCTCTCTGCCTCCTTCTGATTTAGTTTTAATTTCTTCATTGCTGCTGAAAGATGGAACGGTAACAGCCCAGGAGGGTATGACTGAAATCACTCCAGAGTCAATATACAGCAACACTTCTGTCTTCAGTTTGTTTCTGCAGCATACCCACAAACCAAGACTGCATCTTTGATTCCACATGGTCTAGACTGAAGATGAAGAATTTCTGTGAAATTGGATAGAGTTTAAAATAGAGAATGTTTTCTTTAATACCCCTGTTATTGTTAGTGGGAATTCAAGCTTCTATATGAGTACTGGAGTGGCTCAGAGTTGACAGGAGAAGTAAGCTCTGTCTCAGTGATCCAGTTAATCACAGGGACTTGCAGAACTGAAGAAGTCAAAAATGATTGCTCTCAGTCAAATTAGGACAGAGCTCATCAGCAGAAGCACACCCTCTTGATTTGGACTGAAATAATTAAATACATGAATTAGAATGAATGGCTTTTGCCTCTGTACATCCATATATAAGCTTTTTTTTCTCTTCCAACAGTCTCCCCCATGCACTATGAGGTGGACTGATATTGTTACAGTGCCCTGACTTGGAAATGCAACATCAGTGTCTGTGGGTCAACACAAGCTAGCTGAGGTCTCACCCATTGACCCAGATATGACAGTGCAAGGGCCCAAGTTCAATCCAAGAGCATGCAGTTTATGTCACTGGTATACTCAGCACTGTCCCAGGTTTCTCCTGGATCCTGACTGACTCTGGGCCCAAGACTGAAACTCCATATCAGGATTGTTCTTTGTCACAGAACTTCTACCAGAGAACTGTATCCCAAAAGCCTCTAGAGATCAGCAAAGATTTCTTTGCGTTATTTATATGGCGTTGTAAGGGAAGTCAGTATGGTCTTTGCAAAAATGGAAGCTAATTTGAATAGATCTTAGCTAAGAAATCAGCACAGAAAACACCGCCTTGAGACTCATCTTCCAGTCCTGTCCACCTCTGTTCATGCATCCCAGTTGTCTGTAAAAACAGCCCCCCTCGATGGACTGCTAAATACATTACCTACAAAGGCAAACCACCCCACCACGTACAAGAAGAACTCAGGGCCACCAGCACAGTGAGGGCAACTCCCAGCTGGACAAGTCCAGTTAAGGATCGCACAAAGGGCCCTCGTTACCTAGTTTCTATAGCGTTAGCATCAAAGTCCTGCACTGAGCATTAGGGTATCCATAATTCCCCAGGGTATACTACACTCACTTTGCTTGAAGTGCAATTTGAGATTGATGAATTCACAGGTTTTAAATCAACTGCAAGCATCCGGGCTGGGCCCTTGATGGAGGCTATTAACTTAATGAAACTGAAAGGCTGTGAAGTCAGATAACAGACATTAGAATCTATATTTACCTAGAGATTTAAGGAAACCTTTCTGAGTAGCACAGGACTTCTTTTTTGAAAAGCATAAGCTGCCACCTGGCAGCACTTCCCAGGCACATGTACAATACACACATACACGCTGGCAGCCAGGCAGGCACGGTGTGCTGACAAGTGCTCTCTCTCTCTCACAACGGCTGACAAACGGTGTGTGGTGGCACAAGGAGAATGTCTCCTTTTAATTGTGCAGTTCTGCTGCAGAAGCCATCCATACCATGGAAAAGCCATCCAGCAACCACCGGGGGCCTACAGAGCTAGCCCCAGTAATGAGGCACCCAGATGAATGCTTTTTTCCAGGCGTACCCACATTAATTCACCCACTGGTGGCAGAACCAAGGACACAGCCCTGCTCCCCTGATGGGTTACCAGCTATGGTAGGCACTGGGCATCACAGCATTCTGTCACACACTCAGAGAGGATGAGGCACAGCAGTGCTCGGGCCAAGTGAGCTGAGATTTAATATCAACTGGAATCCTCCTGCTCCCTGCCTCATGGTTAATTCATGTGGCATAGCATGTGCACGCTCTTTCTGTGCACAAATGTTGCCCATTTCAACTCCTATCCATAGGAGTTTCTCTGATAAGCTCAAACCTTATGTCTCCTGCCTTCTCTCTGCTTACATACACAGTGACAGGGTGCACAATTCAGATGCTCCAGTGGCTGTGCATGAGGCAGGAGTGGCTTGGCCATCTGGCTCACTGCTTTCAGAAGCGAGTAGGGAGCAGCAGAAAGAGCACCCAGCACACACTGCAGCCCTCATGCCCCACTGCGTGACTTCTTGACATCACTAGCAGCACCAAGGAAAGGGCAAGTAGAGAGGGATCAGAGGACTGACAGCAAGGAAAATCTAGGAATTCCCAGCCCTCCTCTTCCTCAGCAGCTGGTTTGAAAAGGAGGAGAGTGTTTGGTAAAAACAAAAACAAGAGAAGAACACATCAGCAGAGTCCCTGCCTTTGCTGCAACCCACTTACATGGAAATGAAATCCCACCAGACTTTAGCAACCACACAGCTTTACACTGAGAGCTGTTAGGCTATGAAGTAGCCTCCTACAAGGCAGTAAGAATGTCCCTGCTATTTAGGTCATTTGGAAGAACTGTCTCAAGTGAACCACTGACAGTTGGATGTGTCTGTAGTTCTGCTTCCTTTGTTTGAAACTCCCCCTCCCTCACCCACCGAGTTACACTGGGACAAGTTCTTTATAGGTTACTCCTATCCTGGAAACCCTACTGCAAAGCCTAGCATGTCTTGTACAAATGTCCTTGAACTCATCCCAGCACTAAACAGAAGGACCCTCATAAGCATGTGACAGAGGATTTAAGTGTCAAAATAACTACGGAGTATTAGGGAATTTATCTTGGCTAAATGACATATGTTTCAATTTGCATGAGGCTGAGGACTATTCCATTTAAGCTCTTACGCAGATAATTTTTGCTCCAGTTCACCTAGAAATAACCATGTCTGTTCAGCAAAAGTTCAAGGGTCACCATCTGAAGCAGTCTTTCTATTCAATTCTCTTCAGGAAAAAAAAAGTGAATGGTTAAAGTTTACCTTTTAAACCTTTTCCATTTTCTTGCTTTTTTCTCTTAATGATGTAACACCTTTTTAGATTTTCCTGCTAGCTGAATGCACTACTTAGTAGCAGAAGCATCACATTTAAATTCCAGAATAATGTGCTATCTACAGAAAGTTGGGATCAAATGTTGTGCTCAGTATCTCATTTATGAGCAAAGAAGAAACATGCATATATACGTATAAATAAATAAATAAATATAGACAAGAATCCATTGCTAGCGTAACTAAAATAACAGAGTAATCCAAGTCATAATACTACAGATCTGACTGTAAAAGGAAGAGTGCTACTGTGCAGGAAAATTCTCAATAGCAGTAATAATGCAGTTAAAATAATTATACACACACTTCCCAGTTCCCATTCTTCCTCAGCTTTTCTCAGTCTTGACGTTGGTGACTTCTTTCTGATGGGAGGGAGTGGGTGTGTCAGGGTACCCACTGGAATCCTTCAGTAGAATGAGAATGATGATATAAGATCTCCATGGGATCACTGTTACATGTTTGCTAACACAGTTTTACACCTTACTCTTTTCTCACTGATCTTTAGCCCCACATTACATCTGAATTTAATTCGTAGGGTATAGCTTTCATATGTCAGGTATTTGTTCTTTGCTTTCCTCGTTTCCCATGAAGGCTGTTTTTGTCCAGTTGCGGGTCTGCATTTAATAATCTGGCTGTTGCTGAGCAGTTCATAGACATGTGACATCCACTGCCATCTTGTGCCCCATCACTTGTCATCCCATCCCATTCCATCCCTAAACCACATCTTATGCCTCCAGTTTTCAAGGCATTTGTTATCAAAATAGACATATTTCTTTGCATTATGTCATGATGTTAGAGTCATAAATACAGATACAGAACACAGAGGTCAACAAAAGAAAAACAAATTAGCCATGGCTACCTGATTAATTAGCAAAGTTGTTGTCACAGCTTAACTAAGTAAGACAAAAGTGCATGCAGGTCAACCTCAGAGCAGCCCTGACAAGACTCAACTTGAGGTCACACAGACTTGATACAAAGCCTGTGACCCATTACCAGCAATGGCAGTATCATATTATGAGGTATGGGTTTGCCAAGCTCTTTCTGGAACTTTGTATTAAGTAACTGGAGTTTGAATCAGAAGTGCTTTATGACTGGGAAGATAACAGATTTGCCTGCTGTGCAGTCCCACCAGGGTCACCTAGGCATTTTTGCCTTAGTATCGTTCTACGCTGTTAAAACATTATTGAAAACCAAACACAAAGGTGGGGAGTTTTCCTTTTAAATCCCTGTGGCCCTCATTGCTGGTACATTCCATCCTACCTGCTGCCTTCCACTTCTAATTAAAGTGCAGGGGCAATGTCATGAGGACTGTGAAGTTGTAGCGGGACTGCAAAATTTGTCTCCTGTCACCAACTTACCAACTGGTCTCAAGCAAAAACACACAGTGTACGCCATTTGTTTTTCCCCTTGCAAGGAAAGGATGACATTGCTTATATATCTCTGCAACACTGTGAGAGGAAGGACAGATCAAACATTGACCCAGATTTGCAGGTGTTCCAGAGCTCTGCTCTGACAACTCAGACAGAAAAAGAAGTAGCTATAACAGACTATCAGACCAGTATTTCACAGGGTATGATCCTTAGGTGGAGAAGAGAAAACCTGGGGATCACCAAACACCAAGCTTAGGTAGTCCTCTAAGGTTTTGATTCTGTGAAGGGTGGTGAAAGTACAGCATGATTTCCCTACTTCTCTCATAGCCCTCACACCCACAGTGTGAAGATCGGCTGGGGATGGATTTTGGCCCTAATCCCTGAGAACTGAGTCAGCTGAGTACAGGGAACTCCTCAGCTGTCAGGTACTTCAGGCAGGGCAACATGATGGAAAAGATCTGGTAACCATTCAGTAGCAGTAATAACAGCAATAAAAGGAATAAGCTCGCTTGTAGCCTGCCTCCCAGAGCAAGAATTTCCTGCTGAGGTTCACATCCTAATTCACCACTCCATGCCACATGGACTCCAAAAACAGAAGCATGTTGTGCTCAATAAACACTTCTTGTGCATAGCTGCTGACTCCATTATTAGAAAACTAAGCATTATCCACCTGAGAGTGACTTGTGCATTAACAGTCACTCTCTGAGCATCATCCTCTGTACACACAGGTTGGGACAGTCTTTGGTTACCAAGATCTGGCACTTTGTTTCAAGCAGCTGTAGTCTAATTTTCTTCTCCATTGTGCTACCTGCCACAGACTAGCCATAACACAGTGTACTGGAGGGTCCCTTCTTCTCACTGTTGCACTGGTATAAATGGGCAGTAGTATTGCTAAGGACTAATGGACACATCACAGGCTGTATGACAGCAGAATTCAGTCAAACCTTTCAGCCTTCTAGTCAAACCCAACTCTTGCAGCAAACACAAAATAATACAAGTATTACACATAATTGCTTCTCCTTTATCTTACCCTTCAGCATTAGATATAATTAAGCACCTAAATCAAGGTTGTAAATTTTGCCATCTCAGCACAACTGACAAGGGGTCTAGGAACTAAAAAAACCTACACACAACTGAATGATAACTGTTTCTTCCCCCCTTCCCTGCTGAATGTTTTCTGCTCTGTTAGTTGTTGCAGAGCCAGATAAATTGTAGATTGACTGCTTGTCACTTCTTTTCCTTGGCAACTGACCCTCCAAAGACAGTGACCTCGCCCTATTCCTTTCTGGCTTGGGAGGCTGCTCCTTCCCGTATCCTCATCAGCGTTTTTCACCCTGCTTGGCAAAAGTAGCTAATTCTGAGTACAGCCCTGTCCAAAATGTCACCATTGAACTGGGGGGAAGGGGAAATGGGACTTGCATGGCTTGAAGGCACTCTGGGGAACTGAAGGGGAAACTCTGGAAAAGATATTAATAAAAATAAACCTGCTATCATTTGTAAGATATATCGCAAACTGCTCCTCTTTCCTCCAGTCTGCTGGGCCACACATCCTAGGGGCAGAAATGTCTGTAGGAGCAGCTGGGGAAACAGCACAGCACACATTCAACTCCCTTAGGATTGTATCCAGCTACTATAGAGTCCAAAACCTATTTTGCCCAAAAACAAACATAGGCATCTCACTACAGCTGCGTCCCGGAGAAGGAAAGGGATGCTCTGCCTGCTGCTCAGTATGTAGGGTGACAGTCACACCAGGGAACATATGGCTGTGCACCCCTCAGAGAGCAGGGGAAGCACCTGATCTTCAGGGTCTGAGCCATTTACAGCTTTGCTCATCCCCGCTTTCCCCACCTTCTCCAGTCCAGAGTGGGACTAGATGGTGTTCCTCCTGCCAGCCTGGTCCTGCCATGTGTTTTGTCTTTTCCCTCTGTCACAGCTGGATTAACCCTACTGCTCAGCTGTACAAGCTGATTAGTTAAAGAACTTGTTTCATCCCTCTCTAGGGCTTTATTTTTCATCTGTCATTTCCCTCTTTACTACTGCTGGAAGCCTCTGCCTCCTCAGCTCACGCTCTCCCCACCCTCACTGGCCTTACACGTCCCTGCCAGCAGCCCTAACACCTTTCCCAAGTGGGATGAGGGAAAAGGGCCTTCTCATTTACTCCAGCCTAATATACCCTCATATTGTCTCACCTCCTCAATTCAGTCTCTCCTTTTCATTCAAGTTAATATCCTGTTTGGTCTCCAGCACTCTGCTTTAGTGCTCCCCAGAGCTGTGTTGGCCCCACACAGGAGGATATGCTTAACAGTGCCTGCTGTTCCTGCACACACAAAAGCAGTCAAGGCTGCCCCTTATACTGAGGTATCTGCCATCCATGCATGGTAATCTTGGACCAAGAGCCACAGGGAGTGATGTGTGCATATACTTGCTCTATAGAAGATGTGTGGATTGGTGCTCTTTGCTGGTCAATAACAGCTTTGAACCATGAAACGGAGGCTCCAAGACCTCAAAGTCTATCAGAATAGAGGCACTGACCCCAACAGCCATCCTCAGCCTTCTGTAGGGTCAGCAAAAAGATTGCCTTGTCTCCCTTACTCATCTCAGCAGCCTGACCATTTTGTTTTTCTTTATGGCTTTGCTTGGGTTGTTAGTTACTGCATCCTGATCAACGCTGGAACACTCCTCCTGCCATCGCCTCTCTTCTCCCTTCTTCTCCCATAAGCTCCCCAACATCTTTCTCCAACTCCAAGCAACATAAGTGAGCCTTCCAAACAGTGGTCAAAGAAAAAGTATCTTAAGAAAGAAAAAAATTAAAAAATAGAGCTCTTAATTATGCTGCCTTTGCAACTCCTAGCAACAGCCCTGATCACTTCGATTGTATGTTGTGACCTCTTTCGCCATGCTCCATCTGTTTGCTCTTATAGTCTGTGTATTCACAGCAGCAAAAGGAACGTCATCTTATTTGTTTCTAGAGGGTCCCCTGTGCAATCAGTCCCGACCAGAGCCTTGCTCTAGAGGAGAGATAAGTAAGAGTAACAATGAGGAGTGGGAGCTGCAGCCAGCAGCATGGCCTTACTTTGGGAGTAGAACAAGACAATTAAGGAAAGGATTTTCAAATAATCCAAATGAAGAATACAAGGGAATAAATATTTAATACTCAGCCATGTTGCTTCATCCTCTTTAATGATCCCTAATGTTTCTACAGTGCCTTTCAGGAGTGAGAAATACATAAAGGGTGGATACAAAACTGTCTCTTACAGACAAAGAATCCCCACTTCTGCCAATGTGACAGTAAGTGCACAGCTACAGCCATGGCATGAGGCAGCCCTTTATGGGGGCAGCATCACCTATAATCCCATGGAAACCTGCCAGAAGCATGCATTCTGCCTAAGAATTGGCTGTAGTTTCTGCTCTTACTCCCCTTGACTCCACAGGATCCTGCAGAGATTATGGATGTGCAATACCCTGTTTAAAATCAAACAAAACCCAAACCAATTACTTCATTTTGCCCTGTCGGGTTTTTGTTTGTTTTTGTACAACCCTTTCATCTGAGGGACTTAATCATTGTGAGGATCAGAAGAAAATATCCTGCATGTGTAGTGAGGTTCTGCTGACCATAGACCACCTGCAAAAACTGTGACTCCCAGGCAGCATCTTTGCCTGTGGGTTTCCCTGGCCAGAGAAAGAGAAAAGAGAGACAGCGTGCATGCTGAAGAACTTTGGAGTGTGTGCCTGAGTGCAGGTGTGTATGTGGAAAAAAGGGAGCCTTTCAATATTCTGTTTTTCAACCCCTTTTTTCCCTTCCATTTGTAATTAAAGTTAGCAAGACACGTTCATGGTATGCAGGTAATATCTGTGCAAAAAAGGACTCAAGTACCTGACAGGGAAAAAAACACCTGCATGATATCTACATTTTTCTGTCTTCTATAAGTACAAACTTACTCCAGTTTTCTTACTAGTTAAGGGCTAATTGCAAGCAGTGAGCTACCAACAGGCAGCATTCCTGTACTTCAGAGCTCATGAGTACATTGGGGTGAAGAGAAGTCCCAGTGGAAAAGGACAGACCCAGATAAAATTTCACTCTGGGGCCCATAAGGTTAAGCAGGAACGAAGCCATCTTTCTGACTTTAGAAGAAAGGGGCTGCTCTATCACATTCCCTCTAGAAGCTTTGTGGATTATAAATTCTTTTGCAATGTCCTGCAAAAATTGACATACCTATGGATAAAGCACTCACCTTCCAAGGTGTTCTTAAGTGTTTTTCCACATCTGTTCCCACACCCCAAACGAAAGATTGACTTGATATTTCAGAAAGGCTTTTCCCCTCAGCAGTTTCCGTGTGACGGTGAGTACAGCACTACACAGTAGCAATCCTAGGAGAAGAAAGGAACCCAAATAATGAATAACTGAATAATCCAGGTTGGAAGAGCCCTTCCAGCACCGGCTTGTAGCATAGCTAACATCAGACTGAGTCAGGTTACTCATGGTATTGTGCTGCTGTTTTGAGGATCTTCAATAATGGAGATGCCTGAACACCACTGGGCACCTCCCTGAATGTGAAAACTCTCCCCTATGTCCAGTTGGAATTTCCAGTGCTGCAGATCACAGTAACTTCTTTTCTTTTCACCTCTGGGAAGAGTATCTTCATTATCAAGCCTTTTAGGCAGCAGAAAACAACAGATAAGTCTCCCTTCACCTTGCCTACTAAATACTGAAAAATTCACTTCTCACAGTCCCCACTTTTACATCATGTGCTGCAGCTCCCAGCCACCTCAGCGACCCTGTACATGACTCCCTTCAGTTTGCCAAGCTCTTTCTTTTACTAGGAAAATCCATACTGGACTTTGAGGAGTAGCTATGTCCTTATGAGTGCAAATAGAGGGGACTAATCACTTCCCTGTGTCTGGCATCAGATCAGCTTTCCAGATCTGCCCTTAATCAGTCAACATACTGAATGTGTCCTTCGCACTTCTGTGCTATGCACTACATTCATGTCAGAAAAACAAGGGCTCACTTGCAAGTATCAGGCAAATTTATTTTTACACTAAAAAACCCTGAAAACATTTGAAATAATTAATGTTTAAAAATTACCAAGAGGGAAGAGATCTTAGATGTTCAGTAACATTTAAGGGCAAATTGTGTGTGTGAACGCACGTGGGATGTAAGTAAGTAGGTGGCTGAGTGGGTGTCAGAGGCACTAGAAAGGGCTTTTTGATTATTTTAGAAATAAAAAAACATTAAGGAGCTAGCAGTATGAAATAGCAATTATTATGAAGCGCGATCTCATTTCTGAATACCATATGAATTTCAGACTCTTCAGTTATTACATTTTGAATAAATAGCAATTAACATCTAAGGCTTTCCTATTTCTTCTTCTTCCTCTTAATTTTTTTTTTTTTTTAAACTCATGGCTAACAGACAAACTTAAGCTGTTCTATTATTCAAATACCATAGAAGGGAATGTCAAGACCCCTAATCCACCACTAATGGCATAAAACAACCAAAGCATGTTGTTCAATTCTCAGATTTTGCTGTATCTTCCCAGACTGACTTGTACAGACCACTTCTGGGCTGCCGTTTATTGCAGAGCAAGATGCCTGCAAATCTCTTGCTGACTTCACAGGTACTGTATTACAGCTTCTTCTTCTAGAGTCTCCTTACCAATCTCGGTCTTTTTGCCTTATCTTGTATGATAGCGTAGAAGGACTTGCAGACCACAGTCTACTGTCAGTGATGCCTATTCACTGCTAGTGATACAAGTGCATAATCTGAGTTTCCCATTCGTGCCTAAAATAGCAGCTGTGACAGCCCCCATGTGCACAGGCACTTGTGGAAATGCAGTGTGGAAACATGGCATGGAGAGCTGAAACTCAGGCCACCCTTCCAAGGATACTACAGAAGATGAAAAAAATGAAAACCAAAGACAACATAGTTACTAAATAAACAAAACCTAATTCTCAGATAGTACCATTTCCATTCAATGGAAAGCCCTTTCAGACCTGCAGGTTTTGCAGAGCCTTCCACCACCTCTATGGGCATCCAGTTCCCATGTCTCACTACCCATATTGTAAACAACATCTTCCTTATACACAATCTAAACTTCCCCTCTTTTAGTTTGAAATCATTTCCCCTCATTTTATAGTCATGGAGGATCTTCCACTTCTTTTCTTGGGAGGCTGATTTACAGCCACTTAGATGCTCAGAAGTTGCTTTTAGACTGAATAATGCAGTTCAGAATAGAACGATAGATTCATTTATGTTGGAAATGACATTTAAGACTATCAGGACAAGGCACCATCTAATGTCATCCACTCCACCACTGAACTATGCCCCCAAGTGCCACACCTACATGTCTTTTAAACACCTCCACAGATGGCAACTCCACAACTTCCCTGGGCACCCTATCTAACCCCTACCCACCCTGCTGTGAAGAATCTCTTCCTGACATCTAATCTAAGCCTCCCATAGTGCAACATGATGCTATGTCCTCATGTCCTGTCACTTGTCACCAGAAAAAAGAAAAGAAACAAAAAAGAGGCCTCACTACAGTGTCCTTTCAGATAGTTGTGGAGAAAACCAAGTTGCTGTCATTTTATCATCCCTTGGCACTGTTTGGCAATATATATTGCCTCCATGTGTGCTTTTCAAACCTCCCTTGAAGCAAGCTGGATTATGCACAATAACCTCAGGGTGTTACTCTAAGGCTCTGCTTGTCCCCCTCCCTTTCTTCCAACTTGACTCCACACTGCCTCTGCTAGTTGTGGCCTGGCAGTGGTGGATGTGGACAGATTAAGCACCTTGCAAGAGCAGGATTTTCCTTGGTGGCTGCAGGGATGGCCCCTGCTGAGGTTCACAGGGAGCAGAATCAGGGAGCTGAGTGGCATTACTGAATCTCTTATTCTCTGCCATTAGCAAGGGTCACTTTCAAATGCTTCTCCCTTAATGAAGCGCTGGCTGTTCCTTCCTGGTGTTTCATTAAATTGTAAGCTGGAGCAAGCAAAGATGCACTGGAGTGAAAAAAAAGGAGAGAGAGGACACAGCTGGAGCCCTCTGCTCTCCTTCAGAGCCTTCAGCCTCCCCAAGTGGGAGCCTTACCCCAGTTCACAAAAGATAAAAGAAACTATTTTTTGTTTTCTGGGTCTGTTGTTGTTTTTGTTGTCTTCTCCTTTTCCCAGTGCCATGCCCATCGTTCCAAAGAGAGGATTGAATATTTGATTGCGGTAATTAGTTAATCAGTAACTGGCATAAATTTTCTACTGATTAATGCTCTGAATAATCATCGTGGTCCTATCTGTAGGCAGTCCTGTTATCAGAGTCACTTTGAAAACAGCTTTGAAAAGATGAATCTGCATCCATACAGATAAAATTAGACAGGTCAGATGCTCCACCCTTCAAAACCTGCTCTCTATTGATGCTGGCTAGGGAGAAAAAAATTCAAAAGTTTATCCTCTCTCTCAGCTCACTTGGTTGCATATTCACTGTCACTACCACTCTGAAAGGACCTAGGGAAGAAGCCCACATGGAAAATTTTCTGTTTGTGGGGCAGATGGAGGCAGAAGATGGGCCTTCCTGGAGATGAGGACCAGAAAAGTGTTTAAACAAAGCCTATTTTCATTGCTTCAGGGGAACGCTGAAAGGGAGAGACCACATGGCAACCACAGGTAAAGGTAAACTCAGCGTAGACTCTCAGTGTTCATACTGAAACACAAACCAGTCTATGTACACGCATACACAAGAAATCATTAGAAGAAGCTCAATAAGTAAAGGAAGTGGTGCTGTAAATCCAACTCCTAATGTAGGGTTGGCACTCACTGGAGATTGCTGTCAGCTCAGAAAATTTCTCAACTCCAAACTTTTGTAAAAACAACCACCACCAGCAAACAAAAAAAAACATTGATTCAGAAAGACTGAAACTCTCCACAGTATACCCCAGTCCCAACGTAGTCTGCCTCAGGAATGATCCCTGTGGCTTGTTGGTACAATTTCTATAAGGAACATGAGAGAGACATCACAAGTGAACATATGCAGTGTTTAGAATACTCAACAAGACATAGTGCTCAATGGCAAGTCCTGAGCTTAAAGATCACAGCCTCTCCATTAGCGTCTGGAAAACCTAGATCCTGATTTTACTAATTCAAGGTCAGTGTTGTGGTTTCTCTCGTTATTCTGAGGGTCTACTCCCAGCCTTTCACCACTCACCAAAAATAACAAGACAGACTGAAAGTCCTTGCTTCCTCCATGCCACCCCTCCTCTCCCCCCACCGTTAAAAGGAAATATCTCTAAAATCCTTAAAGTACTTTGAGGAGGGGATACCATTTCCTTACAGTTCTACCTGAACCACTAGTAACACGATAGAAAGCATAATGTTGACAGCATAGCAGCAAGGTCCTAGATGTCAGCAAGTGAGGATGTACTCAAATGCAGCAGACGTAAACACTGAAAGAAAGAAGCTTACTTTCAGAAGGCCTCAAGCAAGCAGGGCTCTCTAGCAAGATAATATGCTCTCCTCCTCTGCCAACCCTTAAATGAGGTCTGGGGAGGGGTGGATTCTGGCTCCACACCTTCCAGTGGCTCAGGTACATTGCATGCACCTGAGCTCCCCTGGGTTGGCCCTGCCATCCCATCAGGTGTTCAATCACTGGTTCAAGCTGTGACTTAGCATTTCTGCTACACCACCTGATGCCAGAAAATGTAACACTTGCAATGGCCTCATCAGCAGCTGTGATTTGATCAACATGTCAAAAAAAAACAGGTCAAGAACAGAGAGGGTATTTTCCCAGAGTACATTTTTGTTTTGTGGCAGAAGGTTATTATTGTCCTTTATCAGTCACTGTAAACTATCAACAACAACCATGAAAAACTAGTGATCCTTCCTGTTCACGTTAACAGTGCCTTAGTAAACCAAGCACAACCTGTTGCTGTTTTTGCTAGAAGAAAAGAGTGAAAGATACGTATAGCAGATGAAGAAAGTGTCCCCTCTGCTACCTGGTTGATCACAGCAAGGATGAGCTGGATAGAGCTACTCACTCATCCTCTCCCAGATACAAGTTGAATCTCCTCCTTGAGCCAGCTCTCAGAAAATCAGAGCACTGAGAAAGAATAAGTGTCAGGTGGAAATCAAAGGGATTTTAAGATTAAAGGTGAAGAGAGAGGCAGTACATTTTTTTGTGAAGACATACACTGCATTGCTCAGAAGAACTGAACCCAGCTATGCCATGTGACCCTACAGATATTAGCTGGGAAAGGGCTGAAGAAACCACCCCTATGAGAATAAGATTTCCTGTAATATACACAAAGAAATGTATTTATCAGTCTTACAATGTGATACTGCAAGTAAATCAAGAACAGTGCAATACAATTATGATCAGAACGCCTTATCTTTATCTAAGTTACGTTCCCAGTTATGCTGTAACTGAAGTAAAAGTCTACTGTTTTCTTGGCAATGAGGCCATTTCTTCTGACCTTTTGCCCATGGAAAGCCTCGAGTCATTTGTCTCACACCTCCAATATTTCCTTCCAATATTAACTTCCACTTAGCCTACCTAATGCTGAGCTGACAAAAACTTGTCTTGGTAATGGGTACTCATATGTGCAAAATGACCACCTATTCTCCTATCATATTCTAACTCTAACGATTATTGTATAATATTTCCTACTTTATCTTATGCTTAATACTACACTTAGGCCTACTGAAAGAAAGAGTCAGGATTAAATGACATGCGAACAGCTATCAAAATGGATAATGCTTTTCTCCTTGCATCAGGAAGGCTCCCAGAGTGATATGGTCTGGCTGGCCAGTGCATCTGTACTCACAAGAAATCAAGAAGACAGATACCTCCTTATTTCTGTCTCTGGAGAAAGGAGAGATGCTTAGTGCTTCCTTCTGTCTGCTTAGCATGAAATGGCCACCTGTGTAGGAAAACAAAACAGTACCTGGGCCCTGGAGCACACACTTAAATAACTCTTCATTGCTATACTTGAAAGAGCCAGCTCATTTATTAGTACATCTAGTGCAAATTGTGAGTTTCATTTTTGCTTATATGATTCCAGAAATACTTTTGTCTTCAAAAGATTGTTTCTGCCTTGATAATTGACCCAGTCCTGGCTATACAAAGACACCTGCAGAGGGAAAAGAGATGATCACTTACTGATGTTTACTCACTCTTCTCCCAGCGAGGCTTCTCAAAGGACAGAATAACAGGCCCTCGTCCATCTATCTAACTAAGGAAATTTGCCTGGAGCTGCCCAGCAAACCCAGGGCTCCCAGACCAAGAAGAACTAGGGTTGCTGTCCCAACAACACTGGTTGCAACTCCTCAATGCCTGTAGACCTCACTGGAAGTGCAGGAAGCAGCAGCAGTATTAAATTTAGATCGCATTAGTTTCTGCTGAGGGAAGAGGGGAGCAGCTGCCTGTGCCCTGAATCCCACATCTGATCTCTCTCATGCTTGGATGCTTGGGCATGAAGAAATACAGGGAAAAGAGTAGGGCTGGGGGCAGAGATAGGAAAGCTGAAGGACTGCTACATATTCTCATCCTCAGGGAGAATCTCCCCAGACTTGGCTGTATTTTTAATCTGCCTGCTCCATCAGCAATAACAAACACAGACAGAAGAAATAGTAACAGGAATTTTGCTGTGTGTGAACTTGTTATCACAAAATGTAATCTCTTGATCAAATTAGAACCGTGTTTAGACATTCTCTTCACTGACCTTGGGCTCATCAAGAGAAAAACTTTTCCTTCCGAAGGCAGCCAGTTCAGCTCAGCCACCTAGACACTTTCCCCTTGTAACTACCACATTAGTCTATAAATGCCCAGCCACACCTGCCCAAATCCAGCTGACCCAACAAGTAAAGCTGAAACAACTTGAGATGTTTTAATTGACATGAGTTGCCTCATAAAACCACAGCTGAATCTGTTTACTATTGGCACTCTTATAACTTCTATGCCCAGGACAAAGTCCAAGTCAGAAGAGTTACCATCCATCCTAGATTTACCATATAGCTTCAGATGGCTGGGAATACCTCCTCACTTCATACTCTCAGCTGAAATGTAGCTATGAACAAGAAAGTGACTGCTGTAGTTCACAGCAGAAATAGTGGCATTTCAGGGCTGTTTAGAGTGATTACGGTATGCAAGAGGTGCAAGAAGTTGATGAAGTTTGTTAAACATCTTGGGTGCCAGAAATCTTGGTGAAAGGCACTCGCTCATCTCTTACTTAGGCATAACTCCTCCGCAATCATTTCAGGGTGCTCCATTCCAGGTGCCAGTGCGTAGTGGCACACAAGGAGCCAACAGCTACTGTACATGCTTTCCAGGCCTTTTATGGTGGAGGTTTGGGAGTATTCTCTCCTGACCTCTAAGGCTTATCATCAGCTCCCTGATTCATGTGGGTTTGGTCTTTGTCCAGCGCTCCCACAGATCTGCCCTAATGCACCCAACTGAAGGTATGGGGTATAGGTGCTGAATGACCCTGCCTTGTCCTTAGCTATCCAGCATGCATAATTCATCATCCTCAGATAACCTGCAGTCCTTCCACTCTTCTGGAAACTGTATCAGCATTTGCAATGCAGAGCACTCCTTTAATTTTATTTATTGAGGGACTGATTTGCACAGCAGGGCATCACTTTGTTTATTCTCTGCTATCATTGTTACCTTTAATGAAGACAATGAAGAATTTAAAATAATAATTAAAAAATATATCTCCCTCAGTTACCGTAGCAACAAGCTGGAGCTTTTTAACACTGCCATATATTCCATCTGTTTCTTTCTTTTAAATGACAAAACAGCTTCCTGCCCATACCAGCATAGAGGAGAAGTTGTTCTCAGGCAGGGGAAGATAGAAATTCCAGCTAATAAACAACTCATCTTACTACACTGGAGGAAAGCCCCTTTCTAGTCAAGAGTGAATTTCTGCTATCAGTGTTGTCAAACAAGGTTTTCCTAGACAATAAAAAGGGCACCAGTTTGTTAGCAGCCAAGTCTCCAGTACTCAGTTGCATTCCCCAAACACCAGGGTAAGAGGTACAGTGTTGAATGTCCCCCTCTGTTCTCTGCATCTCAAGCCAAATCAAACTTTGTCAGCTGAATGTCCTTGCAATTAGTGCAAATCTAGACCTGGATACATATCAGCCCAGTTTCGAAGGCAAAGAACAAGGGCATTCTCATGAGGGAAATGTCAAAACTAATTGCTTTTTAGATTTGGGTGGTGAGGGTAAATAACACAAAATTATTACTTTTTATCCTCAGAAATTCCCTCGTTTCTCTTTACAGGGACTTCTTTCTCTTCCTCCTCATTCTCATACTCTGGATTGTATCTTACTCCAGCACATCCCTGTTCTCAGAAACCTCTTTCTCTTCCACCTCATCCAAAGAAGACATTTCTTTGAAATCTAAGATGGACTCATGTATTTTCTCTTCCACTGGGCTCTTAAATTTCTTGTCAGATAAGCCCTCGCCCCCTGGACTGGCTGCATGCCACAACTGTATGTCACACCTGCCTCCTGCTTAGCATCTGACTCACAGTTTAATTTGGAATCATTGGTAATACAAAGCCTCTGGCTGAAAGATTTTACTCTTATCTGTATGGATGTAAAGCCCTATTAATACTCCAAGATTTGGTGGACACACTCACTTCTTGTGTTATCAAGACCAGAACTACGCTCAGATGTTCTCCCTGGCCTTACATCTCATGATCTTCAGAGTAAACAAAGTGAAATGTTTAGAAAGAAAGCTGAGGAATCACTTTGCATGCATAGAAAAATTAAGCCCTATCTTCAGGAGTTTCAGTATCAAAGAGGTTGTGATCTCTTTCCCTTTCCTTCCACTTTCAACCTTTTTGTTGTTTTCCTCCTGTTATTTAAATATCTCCTACAGTCTTCTATGCTCCTTGAAAATAGATTTCTTTTTTTCATGGTGTTCTCTTGTTTCAATATGAGTCCTGTTCAACCACCTGGAATTTTAGTTTCATGCAGGCTGTACAGTGTTTTGGTTTTTTGCCTGTTTTCATATAGTCATTTTACTGGTTCCTTCTGTCCTTCCAAATAAGCAGCAGATATCATCTGGGGAAAAAAATTCTGTTGGCTGCTTCTCTCTGGGAAACAATCTGAGAGTCCACTAGGTGACAGGCCAGCAACTCTAACCAAGCTTGAAACAAGATCTAGTACCTGACCAGGAGGTTAATGCTTTTCACCTCTGCATACATGGATCCTGACTAAAGCTGCCAATGAAATGAGTCTGGTAGATTCTCAAGTTGGCAACTATAAACAGGCACCAGAATATCATCATGATGGCAATTTCTGCCTTGGAAAGATTGAGGGCTGAACAGCAGAGAAACAGGACCATCAGTAGCAAGGATGGCTCTGCAGAAAAGTCTTCAGGGTACAGCATGAAGTAGAAGAAGGAACTGGGACACTGCCTGAGATTGCTCCAGGACATGAATAACAGGATAGGCACCTGGTAACATTAAAGGACAACAGTGTGGAGGTTGCTATTCACAGAATTATGACAGAAACACTAAGACTAGTCTCAAGAGGAGAAAGAATAGGAGGGTGTAGATATTGACACATAGCTCTATAACAGATGTTGATGGTATCAGTATGAGTGGGTCTCCAGGATCACAATACATCTACATGTCATCCTTGAGATGCCCAGAAAAACACTGGAAAAATAAAGGAAACTAAAACAGGGCATAAGATTTTGTTTGTTTGTTTTGGTCAGCCCTAGTATCACTGTAGGTGCTGAAATATCATTAACCTCTCTGTTCTATCTTGAGATATTCCTCCTCCCTTCATTTTGCTCTGTAAAAAGGAAGTTCCCAGAAATGTTATTACTTTCATGAAGAAGCCAAAATGTTGGGATAGCAACAAGAACATTTGTCTGTAAAACTCTGTAAAGGCAAAGGGACCGGCACAAACAAGGAGATGTTACAAAAGGAAGGAAAAACGAATGCTCACACATCTTTGAGGATGTAGAGTTACAGAGAAAGAACTCCAAAGGAGGGATCTCCAACAAGATCTTTCCTCAGTGGCAGTCAGCCCTTAAATGAGGTCTAAGAGAGGTGGAGCCTTCACTGGTACTCCCAGGGCTGACCAGGTCTTTCTGTCAGGTACTCAATCAGTGGTTCAGTCAGTGACTCAGCAGTCCTCATACAAACTCAATAAACCACGCAGCCAGGGCCTTTTGAGAAGGTCAAAGAAAAACAGAGAGTTTTATTTGCTGATTCTTTCCATTTCAGAGGTCCAGAAAACTGCTAAGAGAGCTGAGGATCAGAGTGGGGAGTAGTGAAGCTTTTCTGCTGATCAGACCAGTTTGGGAAAATAGACAGAGGACTCTTCAGTCAAGCAAGATTTTGACACCACTGGAGGACAACCAGAAGAGCTGAGTGTTTTTTTTTAGCAAGCAGGATGGAAGTACCACTCAGTGAGTAGAAGATGGGAAAGCTGAGCTGGTTTTGTGATACCTTGCCTCAACAATTCTGAGGGTGATGTACAGTCTTTGAATGATGGACTACCAGTAATGTGGTTAATTCCAACCTTAAGAGTGATGAAATTACTGAGAGTCAGATGAGGATCTTTAACATCTTCAATAGTATGTATGAGCCAGGAGGGCTTGTGGTTCAAATGCCACCATCCTGTCTTGGGCCATCTGGCCCTGGAGCCAGATGTTTCCATCAGCAGTCCTGCTGCTGGCAAGACAAGAACACTACTGCACAGCACTTGACATTTTATTACTTTCTTCTTTACGTTGTGTATAACTGATGGTTGTGCCACTAAAGAAGGACAGATGTGATAAATAACCATGTAAAATAAATCCATGGAGATGGATATTCTACCATAAACCATATGTCTCTGTCCAACTACATAATCATTCCTGTAAATAGCTGGATAATTAAAAACAAGATTTCCAACATTTCAGTAATGATCACCTGAAATTTCAAGTATTGAGAGACTGGCCAAAATTTCAGCCCTGGAGGCCTGACAAAAAATTCTCATGTCACACCTTCTGGGACCTTTTGCTATGAGGAGGAGACCATTACTCTCAGCCAGCTTTTGCTTGGCAGCAGACTATCTTCCTCCTTCTGGCGAGGAATCTGTACCTCCAAAAGAAGACAACTTTCACTGCAATCCTATGATCATAAAGCTAAATGTATTTGCCCTAAGCATTAGCTTGGTGAGGAAGGAAAACTTACTTGGATAATACGCTAACAGAGGAAAATGTAAAATACTAGTGCCAGCTAAGGGTTAAATCCCCAATTTCCCAGAAGCCCTGATGACAGTCAACCCATTAAATTCCTTTCTCACTCACTGATAGGACGTCTGATAAGCAACAGTTTCTGAATATCCATCTACAAAATTCCACTCATGGCTAGATATATCACTTCAGGTATTCCTTTTCAGATCTGCCTCTGATCCCCACAGAACCACTTGCATTCTGTTTCATACTAAAGCTAATTATTCACTTCAATTAGCATGCATACAGGGAGGACTCATCAGAGGCCTTTCTGCTCTAACAGCATCCTGACCATCATCTTTCACCCCAAAGTCTTGCCTAACAGCTGCCGTTGCCAAGCTTTCAGTCATTGTCGGCTCTCTGAATACCTTGATTTATATATTCTGCAGCAAATCCTTACAGGATGAAAGCTGAAAGCGCTTAGCAAAGCAAGGACCAAGATCAATGAAATCTAGCATTTGGTACTCCCAGGTGAGCAGCAAGACATGAGTAAACAAAATATGCTCCAAGTTAAAAGCAGTTCTGTCTCTTTAACTGCATTGAAGGAGACATGAAGAGTGGACAGTTAATTAATTGGTGCCACCAAACAAGAATGATTTCTGAAACTCAAATTATTTTGAATCTTACACATCCAAAAACCAAGGTTATCATGTTTTAGTAATTATTGTTCTGTCATACAAAGCCCTGTGGTTAGGTAACCTATGCAGATGGAAATAGCCAAGGAGTCATTTTCTCTTCTGGCTGAGCAGGTAGATTAAAGAGTCCTTCCTCTTTTGGAGCTCTGGCTCTTGGGCCTTGGCATGCTGGGAAGATTACTTTTTACTAGCAACAACAGAGTACAAATTTTCAGTTGGATTTCTGCTCCAGTGGGTTCATAGAAATGAAGCATTAAAAAAGAGAGAAGCATGTGCATCCCCTCCTTCCATGCCTTATCATCCTCTTCTAGCTGCTAAGCTGAGCTGAAGGATTTGTTCCCCTACCTGTCTTTCCCAAGCTGTTTTTTATAGTAGAAAGAGAAGAGTTTAAATGATACAGATGGCTAAAAATCTTGTGGCATCAACACAAAATGGCTGTTTCTGTTCATGCTAATAGCCCAAAATGAGCGGCAGCAGCAGCAACATGCCATTGTGTGTTTCATTCTGGTTGCTTTAGTGTCAGTCAACTATAAAAAAAAAATGAACCCACATACCTGATGTCATGTAGAGTCCAAGGCCTTTCTGATCCAAATGCCCAACTGTTACTAAGACTGCTCTGGCTCCCTCAGTGGTACCAACAGGAAGTGATGAGGCTCATCCAGACAGCTGCCAGCATTGTTAATGTGTTGGTTAACAAAGCTGGACATGACTATGCAGGATATTTGTGTGTTATGTGTAGCAATGGAACTTTTGAAGCCTGTGGTTGTGTTTGAGACCATTTGGCTACTAGGTTCCATCAACTCAGCTCCCTACAGCAGTGGAGCCAGCAGGTCAGTGTCGCATAGCCTTTTATTCACTGTGTGGTTTTGGAGCAGCATTAAAGGTAACTAGCATCTGGCTGTCGAAGTGGTCTCTGTTAGCCAAAGTAGTGGATGAATGCACAGTACCCTATTCATGTGAGTTTTTGGTTGGAAGGCCTCTCAATCTGTCCTTGTGCAAGTCCTTCTACATACTCAATTTCTTCAGGCCGTGCCTCCCTTCTGTCTTATTCATTCCTTTTGTTACAGATGGAATTTGTTAGAATTAGCTGCCTCCGCTAGGGTGAGAAATCAGCTGCATTATATGTCTGCACAATAACCTGATTATTTCCATTCTCACATCAAGTAATAGTAAATGCAGATGCTTGGTGCAAGTGTGCCTGCAACTGAAACCCATCACCAGAGACCCGGAGCCCTCCACTGACCTTGACTTCGCTGTAAGATGGGTATTTGCCATCAGATACTTGCATATATGTAATGTGTTACCTCTACAGCCCCTTCTGTAACTAAGTGTACGTGTGTGTTGAACCAGGCTGGTGTTTGAATTGTTCATCTTACAGCCTAAAGAGTGCTCCTTTAAAAAACATTATTGGCAGGTATATTAATAGTTCAAAAGGTGCATTTGTTGGAAACAGATTCCAAGGTGCTCCTGAGAAGCTGAGCTCAGCTTGTATTAAGTGACATGGCCTAAATCTCAGTTTCCATGTTTTTTTGCAGATACGTTTTTAACACTGAGCATAAATATGCCTTGGACTGGCATCCCAGGAAAGCAGATGGGTTTTCCTGGCATTGGGTTCCCTGGGCTTTTGGCTGTTGGAGGCTACTGCATCCTGTTGTGAAGGGAATGCATTTTCCAGAGCCCTAACAGGATTCTATCTATTTCCAAATACAATGGTTCCCTGCTAATTCTCAGGCACGAGGAAATGCCAGGCATGGCTCAGTCTAATACCATTTTACTACAGTACACATGTGAAAATAGCCTGATCTCTGCATTAAGTCTCCAAGCCAGGAATTAATTGAGCCAAGAACAAATAAATAATTCCTTGTTTATTCCTCAGTTAAGCTTCTTTTCTGTTGTCAGGCCACAACAGGTCAAGGAGGAGAAATGCTCTCTGTGCAGTTCTCAAATAAAACATTTCTCACTATCACAGAAAATTAATTAATTGCAGTACTCCAGAGTGGGAAAGGGATTTGTCCTTCTTCTCTATAATTTGCACCAGTTTTTAGTAATCTCTGCCCTTAACTAGGAGTGACTGCAGTCTCCCTATGACTCTTCAAAGCAGTGGAAAATTTCAAGCCATAAAGTGCAGAGAGATGCAGATCTTCCTTAGAACTTTCTCCACTTGGGGCTTCATGGAGGTTCTTCCACTGGGAAGCTGTAGAGGTCATGGTTAGCTTTAGGAGCACATCCAGGGACAACATGGCTGGAAGCACTGAGATTATGAGTAAAATCTATATAGGTTTTCATCTGGAAGAACCTGGGAGATGGTGTTCAATAGAAAGTAATTGCCTCAGAAAACCCGTGGGATCTGAACCTCAACCTCCTTCTAAATCTCCCCATTCTGAAAAGCCACAGAGGCAGTAGGAATTGCTGGTACCTGCAATACAATATGCTCACTTCCTTTGTAGGTACTTTTGAAAAGCTCATGGCTTGTGATTGTGTTTCTATTCACTGGGGAGTTTGCTTCTGGCTTTATATCTCAAGTCAAGCTAGAAGGGAGCCTGTGTGGACACAGCAAGGGTCACTTCCAGGCTGATTCTCCCTGCAAGGGGCTGGTAAGGGTGCTCCTCTCCTTACCTGAGCTAAGGGACTGCACTCGGACTCTGCTCCATTTTTCCAGCCCTCCCTGACCATGGCATGTGGCTACAGTTGTGGCTGTGCTTTTATTTTAAAATTTCACATTTCTCTTCTGCTTTTAGTTGGAAAGTCATTTGACGAGAAATGGGCTCCTCTCAGAGCTGTGTTAAGCACTACTGAAATAATTTTCTGGTAGAGTCCTGCTTCTCTTGATGTAAGATATAATTTTCTTCCAGCCTTGAGATGAATAATCTCTGGAGAAGAACAAAGTGGATGTTTTAGTAGTGTCCAGCAAAATTTTGCTCAAGTATAGAGCAAAAAGCAAAGTGAAAACCTGTACTAATCTAAGTGTTAGGGAGATTTAAAGAGTAAGTCTGTAAGTAATCACGTAGAAATTTGGCCAAAAAACCCAAGTCATTTCCTTAAGAGAGCCTCACTCTCTTTAGGAAATGATTTGATTTTTTTTCATGCACCCCAAACAAGAGTTTCCAGAATATTAATAATATTACCATTTCTATATAGCATAGCATCCCTGATGCAAATACATAGATATCGCTTGCCTCTCATGACCTACTGCCATTGTTAAAGACCCCAAGCACTTTGCATTCTGCCAGCCACTTGGAATATATATATGAGCTATAAAATGATACTTAAAGAGTTCCTGCACTTTGTATAAATGGCTATTTATGACCCACCATCAATGTTGTACTACAGAGTGGAATGGGGAGGGGGTGGGGGATTGATGGAGCACTGAGCCCAATCCATCAGTCACTTTGCTACAAACTCTAAACAGATTTTAATTGTAAGGCCAAATTTACTCCAGCCATCTGTATAGCATACATGTCTCACCACTGAAATAGAGGAATACTTTATTCAGAATGCTCTTTTGCAATGTATATATTGTATCAATGTCAATAAAATATTTGTCACAGCAAAAATATATGCCTGTCTGCTGCATAACAGAGAGCCCCAGTGGAAAGCAACATTCCCAGATTTAATGCTGACTAAACTTCTCAGTTTCACGGGAAATTAATGGGGCTAGGGAAGAGCCTTGCAATTAGAGAAGCAGGGCTACAAATTCTTGCCTTGCTGTTGGCTTTCTTTATTGGAAAGATCTCAGTTCTCTGAGCAGGACTTGGCTGACAGCTGGAATTGCTGGGAGCTTTTATTTCTCCTCAGAGCAAGAAAAATAAAGCCACTGGCATTACAGGCATGCCTAAGTCTCTGTCCCTCACTCTGACAGTGCACCGCAGGTTGTTCCCCACCCAGAGCAGTGGATTTACTCCCCACAACACCTTTAAACCATGGCATCACTGCTGAGACTGCCAACATGGGATCCAATTAGGTGGTGCCGCAAAGATGTTGATGCCTGTGGTCTGAGATCTATCAGCTCATCTCAAATATCCCCTGGACAGCCACGAAGTGATAGCAGCTTTTAATCACTGCTGAGCTTGCCTCCATTCAGACCGTTTCCTTGAGCTATCCAGTTCTTTTGTCCGTCTGGATTCCAGGGTGATTAAAACCGTTTGCTGCAAGGAAACACTTTCTTTAAATGCTATTCCCTTCCTCAAATCTAGCTATAACTGAATTGCTCCTGAAGTTCTTACTATTTTTTTTTTATGTGATGTCCACCTAAAATACCCCTTCATGGTAGGCCTAGCCACAGTTACTGCACATCTCCAACCAGCAGACCCAGTTACCATACTGCAGAGCTGGTATCCAGCCCAGCTGCAGCACAGCTCTCTCCAGTTCTCAGAGGGAGCCTAATTCATAGTCACAGAATCACAGAACAGTTGGAATAACAATCATCTGGTTTGAAGCCTCCTGCCGTAGATAAGGACACCTTCCACTAGATCAGGTTGCTCAAAGCCCTACTCAAACCCAGCCTTAAACACCTCCAGGGATCAGGCCTCCACAGCTTTTCTGGGCAGCCTGTTCCAGTGCTTCACCACTTTCTTTGGGAAGTATTTCTTGTGAATATCTATGTAATTTTACCATCCTCTCTGCCACTCTCAGATCGGTTTTAAACAAGGTAGAAAAGCTTTTATTTGCAATTCCTGAGGCACTTGCTAGTAAAATGTAGTTCAGACTAAAGTGCCTAATCTGAGAGCTTGTTTGCTCAGAACAGTTCTGTCTCTGGGATCCTTGGGAGCCTGATTCTGAATACCTAGTTTGTGCAGATGTCATCACTTTTCTCTGTGAATGTTCAACTACTACCAAATCCCATTGCATCCACATTTGCATTTTTCTGCCATGATTTTATGGATGCCACTTGCTCCATTGGGATTTTTGGTTAATCACACAGCTGATGGCACAAGACATAAGTCTAGTGGTCAATAGCAATTAACTTGAATGGATACTGGCATGCTAAAGACTGCATATTTTGGTTTATATAGGATACCTCAATTGCTTATTCTTTCAAGGCTTTCCAGAATCTTACTTGCTTTTCACTTTCTGATGTTTGCTTGTTCCTTGACATTTCTCTCCGTTGGACAATGAAAACAGATGCGTGGCTTTCCCTTCAGTTTCTTGTCAAGTTCAGTTTCTAAATTTTGTGCACTAGCAGAGAAACGTGTGTTGCAGGGCCCATAAGAGGGTTTTTTTTTGTTTTTAAGAATATTTCTTTCACAGTTTTTTTCCTTAGATGTATTACTGTGTGATGATTTTATTGGTCTGTGACATTCCGTGGGCAGGCTTATTTCCAGCAGAAGTTGTACTGGGGTTCAGCCTTGGTGCCTCCCTTAACGTGGTAGCCCCTGGGCAATAGTTACATGAATCTAAAACACCATCACAGGCTTCCTGTGAGTGTAAGAGAAGAGCAGGTATCGACAGCCTCCTGCCTCTATTTCTGGCCAGCCCTGCTAAGTGTCAGGGCAGCTAGCTCTCCAATCGCCAGATGAACCAAGACGTCTGCGCTGTGTGACTCAGAGAGGTGTGCCAAAAGAAGAAAATAGTAGGTCAGCATTGGTCCTTCGGCACTGACCTGGTGACGTTTGCTGCTCAGGCATCAGCCTCATCTCCTCGGTGATATTGAGCAGTCCAGGAATGATTCCAAACTCCTCAGGCTTTGCTTTCTCTGGGCCGGTGGTGCATTTCTCCCATAAGTGGTGAAGTGAGACACAAAGTGCACGGATGTGAAGTTGAGAAGGGATCCCAGTGAGGCAGGCAACAGTTTGGCAGTTAAATTTACCATCAAAAACATTCTAATGTATTCTAGAGGCATTTTAAATGCACTACATTAAACATGACCGGTAATACAAAAAACAGAGTGGAGATATGCCTTTGATTTCATTGCTTGTGTTTTATTGCTCCACCGTGTGCTCTGTAAACCATGTGACCATTTACATTCAGGCTAAAGCATTAGGTGACAGTGCAGTTCAGTGGGCAATGATTTTACCCCTAGGCAGAAAAGTTGGCAGTTCGGATTTTCCTTCAGGCTCTCACCTCCTGGTAGGGTAGAAGCAAAGGGCTGGAGGGATATGTTGCTTTTTGAACCAAGCATTAAACTCAGGAACAATGTGAGATGCAACAGGATAAAAATGAGGATGCACATCACTCATCTCAGAAACAATATAGCATGGTATGTACATCTGACACATAACAAAACTTATTAAAATGACAGTACAAAGTCAAGTACTGAAAAATTAGGAAACCACAGGCATCTTCAGGCAACCATTTATTTGCTCCCTTATGCATTAACTACGTGTCTGCAGTGTTTCCCCTGCAGGGCCCTTCTTTATTCACTGCACAAGGTAGGGAGCACTAATTTAATATATAGTATGTAACTATTTCCTCTCCCCATGGTGCCTGTTCTGCTGCCTATCTGCCTGGGTTTCTTGCTTCCTCTGCCCCTCTCCCTCTTCCCAGGCGCCTCTGCTCTCAACCACGCTCCCTGTCCCCTGTTGTCTCCTTTCCTCAGACACAGCAGTATTGTTTCCTGTTCCCATCAGCACCTCCAAGCACTTTGTCCTGTTAGTCTCAGCTTCCCTACATCCATCTCATCCCCTCTCTTCCAGTCACCCACTAATCTCCCCAGTCCTTGACACACACCCAAGGCACTGATGTCCCCATACGGTCCCACCATTATATCCCTGTGCACTTAATCTCAGGACTGAGGACCCAGGCAGTACTGATCAAGCCCAGAGGAAGAGATGGAGAGAAGGAGCAATACGTCCAGTGGCTGGGGATTAGGAATGTGACACAGAAATATGTCCTTTAGGGGATTCGCATGTTATCATGGCCCTGGGACTCTGTGATGCAGGCAGATGCCCAGTTCTCATCAGCCTCTGAAGGCTGAAAATATCCAGGGGATTTGTCAGCTGATGTCCCTCCTGCAGGCTGTGAGGCAGGGCCCCATCTGATCCTACGGAGGTGTCCATCTGAGCTCATCATCTGATAAGTTTTTGTAGTCAAGGAAGAGAAATCAGCAGTCCTGGGGCATGATTCATCCTAAACAGACACTTAATATAGGTCAGCTGAATTGTTCCTCATGACTGCCACTGACTGTAAATGGAAACAGAGAATATGAAGCTATGCAAGATGAATGTCACAGTCGTGGCCAGGAGAGGGAGATCACACCATCACCAAGATGCTGCTCCTTTATCTCCACAGTCCACGTCTGACTCCCACATCCCACTTCTCTCACTCAAGCCATCTTCCAAGCCAAGGGTCTCTGCTCACCATATCCCAGACTTCACTCTTTCACTCTTCTTCACACCACAGTCCATTTCCTTCTCTCTCTTGCTCTCACCAGGTCCCTGGTGAAGCTTCAATCCCCATCAGGCTTCTGTGCAAATTTGCTCCCCCAGCATCAATGAAAAGCTGGTTCCACACAGCTACAGTCTGCAGTCCTCCTTGTACAGGAAATTCTTCACATCAAACATGCCCCGGACAGGCAGACTGCTGGGGAAGCACCGCTTCTACAATCGAAGTTAAACTACTCAAGTGCTCAATTTCAAGTCCTATTTCTACAGCACATAGGATACACAATGTTTGTAGTAAAAGGTCACCTTCATTTTTAACATGGGCAAAGGGTCTTTCTTTTCTTTCTGGCTTCATTCTTGAAAACTGCTACCTCGTTTTTGTTGAAACAGAAGCAAATGCACATACTCCCAAAAGAAAGACTGATCAATCGTGAAAAATTAGTGGCCAAGAAAAGTATTGCATAACTAAAATCAAGATCTTAAGATGGGAAATGCTGACGATGTTAACTGTAGGTGAGGCTAACAACCTGCACATTAAGATAAAACAGGGTCAGAAATTGATGTATCAAAGAAAAGATGCTAGAATAAATGGATTACATTTAAGTGTTGTAAGTCACCAGTCTCTGGTGGCCTGGGTTAAAAAAATTCTGAAGATACTTAAGAAAGAAACTTTGATGTAAAATACATAATCTCATGATAAAATTAGACATCTGAAAGATAGCAAATACCAAGTGTACCATTTTCAAAGGTGCTAGGGTTAGTCACCCCAGGAAATACAAATCAATACACGTTACTCTCATAACCAGGTTTTCTAATGAAAATTTAAAACATAATTACACCATCACTGATTGAGATAATCTAACAGGCAATTTTTCAACATAGCAAAATCATGTTTCATTGGTCTATTGGACTTCTTTAGATAAAGAGGCAGTAGAGAATTGGTTGCTATAGGTTACTGGATTCCTACACAACTTTTGACAAAGTCTGCCTGAAGATAGAAATGCATAAACTGAGTAGCCAGAGGCAAAGCAACATCATAAATTAGAGCAAAAGAAAACGAAGAGGAACAAATGACCTATTTCCATTATGGTAAAACATTGTTAGTGAGTTACAACAAGGTTTAGTACTAAAATATCATATTATTTAATATAGTCATTAATGATCTTGAAATGGAAACAAGCAGTTTAACAGTAAAATGGGCCAATGAGGTCCATTTACTTAGCAAAGACCTTGTGAGGTGCGGGGACCTGATCTGGGTGTCAGGGCCTCTCAGACCTCTAGTGGGGCCACCACCAGAAGCAGGCTGGGGTTTGGGCCTTCAAATCCTACTGAAGCCTACACTGTTTTTCCAAGCCTGCAGCTGCTATGTTGCATTTTTTCCCACTGTAATCTAAAGCACAGATGGTCTTCAGGCAAAAGCTTGCTTAAAATCTCTAGTATTTTCTTAAGAAGCACAGTCCCTGAACCCATTGCTCCACACCAATGTAGCTGGCTCTCAAGGCCAGTGTCTGTTGTGTACGTTTCCCTAGTGAGAAGCCATTGAGCACAACTCTTACTGCACTTTCTCTGTCTGGAAACCTTTGCTTCAACTCTGTAAAACTTCCACCATGTTTTAAATAGCATAACATCATGTATATTTATAGTATTATAAAAATTAAAATAGTCCTTTTACTACAACCACTGAACTCTATCAGGGATCAAGCCAGTCCAGGTACTTTGACCTGGCCCTTTTGGATATGAGGATCACTTTTAACTGCATGCAGGGTAGCCAAGTTGAAGCCAATTGCTCTGAAGGATGACTGCTTTAGTGTCTCACATATCTCTACTTTTGAACTCTCTGCTTAAAGTTGCAGAGGACAAGGTGCCTTGAATCCCAGTAACTGGGCATGCATCCATACATCACTGTCCCAATGCTCTTGGGCCTTACTCTACTGTTTGTTGTGGCACAAATCACCCAGACTGTGCACACAGCAGGTAATAAACATGCCTAGCACTCCCAGGTATGTACCACTGCTGAGCATGAGAAGTAGACAAGACGCTGTTTCCTTTCTCTGTTAGGTTCATAGAATCATATAGGCTGGAAAAGACCACTAAGATCATCTAGTTGAACTGTCAAACCATCACCATCATCCTCTCTGCCTTGCTAAGTGGGAACTGTAACACACAGCAACTTCCAAAAGAACTCCACCCACAGCAGCTCCCCACAGTGCGATGAAGAGAAATATAGAGAAGAGCTGGAAAGGAGATAAATAAACTCGTCAGAAAGTGGAGTCAGAAACGGGAAATGTTTCCAAGCCCTCACCTGCAACACACCATTCGCAGTGGTCAAGTTGGCTAATCTGTAGTTCTGTGAAAGAGTTTGGAGAGCACTCTGTGAAGAGCTGGACAGCTCTTAGCTTGATCCCTGAAGTATGGCAGCAATGTGCTCTGCAGCCATTCATCCATGACAGTGCCAGCCACTGGGTCACTGCTGCCCTCGTTCTCAGATGAGGTTGCATGCTGGGGAGGTGCTACTTCCTCCTTTCTGTGCAGTCCCTTCCTTCTTTGCACACAGTCATCAAGAGGCTCAGCTGGGGATCTTGATAATGTCTGTTCATAATCATAACCCAGTAGCTGGACTTGATGATCACTATGGGTCCCTTCAAAATCAGGATATTCTATGATTCTATGACCAACTGTACAAAACACTGTGCAACAACAATCACCTCCTTTCCCCTCCCTAAACATTCTTACCATATAAACCATCAGTTTTTCTTCCTGTATGTACATTCTGTCTGTATGCTCAGATTCCCGCTTGGAAATTTTCATTTTTCATGTTAGATCCCCACAGTGGGCCTTCCCATACACTACCCTCTTAAAAGGAGAACATCAAATCAGTTTTGGTTTTGTTTGTTTGTTTTTTCTTTCTGCTAGACAGGAAAAAAAAAAGGGGGGAGGGGGGAAACAGAAAGGAGTTTGCTGTTCCTCCCTTTATTAAGGGTAAGCTGATATCCACTGCCAGTGAATAAATGTGAGATTCAGTGAAAGTCACTCTCCAGGGCTCCTAAAGAAGAGCAGATCCACAGTGAGATGAGCGAGATGAATTCCAGCAAAGCTTCTTGCCCCCCACTTTGCTTTTCACCCTTTTCTCCGCATCTCCAGATGCACAGAAGAAGGTCAACACATCATCAAAGGTCAAATGCTGTGTTGGCTTTCTGGAGTGGAGGAGCTCAGCATCTGACTTGCGGTGCAGGGTCATTTTCCCTGAGCTCACAGCTCAATGACACAGTGTTTCAAGAATGTCACCTCAGAAACAAGATGGATACTTGGGGTCTGAGTTGGATGACAGCTGTCTAACAATGAAATGAAGTTTAAGAGGAAGGTTGTGCAGATCTGGCAGAAAGGGGCTGGCTCCTGATTAATAACTTCACTCAAGGGCTAGAAAGAGAGCTTTCCCCTCCTGTCCTCCTATATGACTGCCTCAGAGATGGGGGAAGCATTTTCTGGTGTTCTGCTGGCAGAAGAGCATCCCTTGCAGCAAGGAGATAATGGCCTAAAGCAGGGCAGCTCTAGGGTATAACACACACAGGTCTCCCCGGAGCAATGTACAGGAGGCACCGGCCTGAATATGCACAACAGAAAAAAACACTCAGCTGCCGAAGAGACAGTGCAAAGAGAATAATGAAATTTGTATATTTGTGCTACATGTTTTGCGCAAGAGAGGATATTTTGGGGATCGCACATGCCTGTGACTTTGTGCCTTCTGTAAATTTGTTGAGGTTCAGGAGAGGAGATTCACAGCTGAAGATTTTGCTAGTTAAACTTTCACTGAGGTTTGCAGGTGAGGGGAGGTGACAGGGAATATTGCAATTCTCCATGCTACAGCTCTCCATGCTAACTTGTTCAGCAGCAGTGATGCACAGAGCACACCGGGCTATCTGCAATCTCCTTAGAGCAAAATCTGAGGAGAGCATCTGCTCCCTCCTGCACTTGACTCAGGGTGGTGCTGTGTCTGATCACCAGCATATATGCCTGCAGGTGGTTTTATTCCTTGCATCAATCATCCCTGGGGAAGGCAGGCATTTCAGAAACACTCCCTGGCCACAGACAGCCAAGTGGGATGTCTGAGGCTGCCCAAGCTCACATCTCAGCCTGAGAAAGGCTGCACAAAAGGTGAGAAAGAGCCTCAAAAACTCATGGGAAAGCACAAAGTGAAGGAGAAGAAATCAGATACAGCAGAGGGAGAAAACCTTCCCCTCAGTGATTAATTACACATTTTTGGGTCCACTTACTTGGGCTTCCTTTTTGCAGGGGAGTGCTTTTAAATTAATGCATTTGACAATACAAGTAATTAAGACTATTAGAAACCGAGGGCAATTCCCACATATTTTTTTCCCCTACTTTCCATTGAAAAAAACAAGAACTAAATGTCTCTTTTTAGATCTTTCTGCAGTAAATTTATACATTCGTGGGGAAACCCAAAAGCAAACTCCACGCAGAGCAAATGCTGGGGCTGCAGACATGGCCAGGTAAAGATCACAAGCAGCAGCAGAGTGATTTTCTTGACAGCGTCCTGAACCCAGAATAGCAACCTCAGGCATCTTTGTGAAGCAGCAGTGCCGGTTTTCTTTTAGGGGTCAGGCTGCCTCTTCATCCTGCTCTAAGTAATACCCCAGGGGAACTAAAGTAAAGTTCCCAGATAGGCTCTGTCAGGCTGTCTCCCCTCCAGCTCAGCTGAGACTTTCAGCCCCACTCTTTAGCCATATGCAGAAGTCTTAGCTGGGTAAAATGTACTGAATGAAAAAATGGGAGAAGGTTTATCCCTTTTCAAACAATTTTGTCAATGGTTTTCTCTATTGGACTTTTTCTTCAATAGGAATTGTTTCAATTTATACCTCTAGGGATGGTCTATGCATAATTTTTCAGATTGACTTAACTATATTAGCTCCGAAGCCAATGTAATTAAAGTAGTATTCCCTTCTCCTCCAGAGTCACACATTAACTGATATAAAGGGACTCCTAATGGCACCGCTTACATGAAAATGAACTACATTAATTCTTCCAACCCTGCACACCTGTATTACCATCTGGACAGCTGCAATAACACCGGAGGATGGACAGAGGATGAAAAACTGAGACCCTACTGACAAAGCTAAATGGATCCAAATGTAGGCAGGCAATACTAACAAGGCAGAATATCTTACACTCTGCTGTAAGTTATGTGTAGTAGAATGGACTCAGAATCAGTGTCTGTGGATTTGAGAAGATTGAGGGGTTGTGGCTTGATGATCTTTAAGATCCCTTTCAGCCATTTTATGATTTCTAGAAAAGTTTGGTTTGTGACACTGTAACAAGAAAGCCCCAAAATTGGAAGTTCAGCTTCCGGTCTCACACAAGGATCAGAATCTCTGCTCCTGACAGTAGAGGAAAATGTGGGGGATTCAGCTACTGCATTTGACAGTCTACTCCTAAACACAGCCCTGTCAAGTCTCACAACTCCTTGTTTGGATGCTGAAGCTGAAAGCCATCTCTCCACCCTCCCTGACCTGCTTTTCCATCTCCCAGACTCCAGGTCTCCTTCTGCAGATATGAGCTGCACCTCTGAGCCACCACAGCCATCTTCCCTGCACAGATGCCAAACAAAGTGCAACATCATTTTATATTTGTCACTTCCCAGGTTCCTTCCCAGTCTCACTGATTTGTGATTTCTATTTCAGGAGCACTGCAAAGGCGCTCTACTGATTAATCCTCCCTCTATGAACTAAAAGTAGCTGTAATCCCAGGGCATGGGGGAGGGACCCTTAAACGTCCCCGGTGGAAAGAGGCAGTATTAATTCTGGCATGGGAACAGCACTTAGCTTGTCTGCAGAATGACTTAATTTGTTTCTTAATGGACACGATGCTTTCCCGATAAAAGCCCTAAAGTGCCCTTAAAAAAAAATTAAGAAAGTGATTGTTCATTCTTTACCCATTGGAGATTTCATGTGTAATGTTTATACCCCAGCCCAGAAAGCAGAAAGGGTCACGCTCCGGATGGAAACTTAACACGTGTGCAGGCACTGGTACTTTGTTAACTTTAAAGGCACAGATGATTGTAGGAATAACTGTCCAGATAGGACTCCAGAGTAAGCCAGGAGGGATGCCTAGGATCAAAGGAGTTTTTTGTTTGTTTGTTTTTTATCTCCAAGCTTGTGTACCTTGGGAAGTAAAGATGGAATATTAAACCCTGCATCTAGATCTCCCTAAGCTTTAAGGAACCTGATTCGATCAAGAGTCCAGTTCCTGAAAGCTGGCACCAAATGCTGTTCTCTGTGCAGAAGGCGCTACCAAACACTTGGCTCTTCCCTCTGACAAAACCTTCAAGCACTGGTACTTCTCCACAGCTGGTGATATCTCAGAGTAATGGAGAAGGAGATCCTGGAGATGGGAGTAGGGAAGGGCTTTTTACATGATGTACTACATCAGAATACTGACCAAATGCTCAGAAAAATCAGATCACTGCCTGGCTAAGGATTGCAGTCGAGCACTTTGTTTTGGTTATTTCTACAGACTGAATTTGTGCTGCTGGCCACTGCCAGGGACACAACACTGAGCTAGAAAGACCACTCATTTAATCTAACATGACAGTTCCTGTGCTCCAAAATGCACAATGACTATAGAACTTCTAGGGGCCCCAGGGTTTCACATTAGTCTCAAAATTCAGGTTTTGATACCCAGCATCAAGCATTGGGGCCACTGCTTGCACTCCTTGATGCATTTGCCTGGAGATGCTGTGCAAGCACCCTTTTGAGCACTTCTATTTCTGCCCATCTCCATGTCAGGCAAAGAATTTCTGACAAACCCTTGTATGCACTGTATGCCAGGGATGTTCCCTGGCAAGGCTAGTAGGCCATCCCATTCCACCTCTCCTTGTCTGGGATCCCTTGTCTGGACTCACACTGGGTTTGCTAGAGATTCATAACTGGTAGAACATAATCTCCTTGTATTTCTAGAAGCCTCTTCTAATAAGATTACAAAGGAGAGAAGAAACTTATTATCAGACCTTTGCCCCTCTCTCCAGGGAGGCTGGTTTGTCCCTTGTGACAAAGAGCCACCTCTGTGCCCTGGAGATGAGGACAGAGCAGTGGGGCTTCCAGGTGTGGGTACTAAAGTTGATGAGGAACTGATGTAAAACACCTGAGCTCACAGAGAGAACCTGATGATCCAGAGTATCAGGAGGATGAGAGAAGATCTTGCAGAGATCAGAGCTATAGTGGGCAATAAAGCAAAAGATTGTGATTAGCTACTAAAAAACATTGGTTCTTGACTCATGCTGTATTAGACTATTGATTTCAGGAGGAAAAAAATTACCATGAGTAAAGTACAGAGCAATTGGGTATGGGAATCCAGTAACAGGGCCAAAGCCCTGAGAGGGTAGGTGCACAGGGTTCTCTGTTTTAATGTCTCCCTGTCATGAGTGTCCATCAAGGCTTGAACCATGGTGAAAGCTGTATATCCTCCCACTCCAGAAAGAGTACTCTTGTGCCTGAAGAGCAGGAAGGATGAATATGAGAGAGATATGCAGGGATTTGGCAACAGGCAAAGTGACATTCTCTCGGTACTAGGCAAATTCAGGCTGAAATTGGCCTATGCTTTCTTGAGCTTCCATCCATCTAGCACAACAGGGTTCTATTATACCCTTACTTGTCTGTATAGGAGAAACCAAGGAAATTCCATTTCCTAAATGAGCTGCTTGCTGGCACTGAGCATCCAGCCCAAATCCTGATCTTACCTTCACTGGCAGCAATATCATCATCTGTGCAACTTCAGGCTTAGAGCAGTGTCACCATCATCAGAATCAGCCTTCAGTCACTCCTGTCATGAGGCTGTTTCTTTCCTACTCTTCCTCCCCATAGCTTCTGTGGTCTGCATTATCACTTGCTGAAAATAATACAATTTGCAATTTACTTCTTGCTGCTTCTTCAAGACCTTCCTGTGCCTTCAACTCTTCCCCAACCCCTCTTCCCACCTCTGTGGGAATCTCTCAAATCACTGCAGGCTGCGGCCCCCAAACATGGGGGCCTGGATCACCTAAATACCTTATCCACAAACTGCCTTTCCCCTCGAGGACAATCAAAAGAGATGCTCCTACTGGCTGCTCTGCTTCTCACCTCGCAGAAGATGTGTGAGAAAAACTCCAGATGCAGCAGTATATTGATCTAAATTAAACACACACACACAATCTAATTGAACTGACAGGAAACTGGTGTTTCAAGGCAGAAAATTAAAGCTGTTAATATAATAATGAACAGTTGTGCTTACTGTCTGTGCCTCTGACATTTCATATTGTCATTTCACAAGCTAATCACCGCCTCTCCCCCTTTTGTGGGAGTTAATGTGTTTTCATCCATTCACCCAACAAGGTAGCTCTCCAATTGCTTGACAGTTACTAATATATCCAACCTGCTAATGAGCCATGGAGCTAGAGCTGTGCAGGTAATGCCATAATAACAGCTGTGCCTCGCTCAGGGCTGAGATGTTGGACTTCGGACGTGGATGTGGCCACCTGCCCTCAGTGATGGGATGGCAGTGTGTCCCTGAAGCACTTAGCCATGGCTCCACGGGGCATTAGGCAGTGCTGCTCTTTCCCAGAAGGAGCCCTGGAGGTTTGGAAGGCATTGTGAAAAACACTGGTTGTGTTCTAGCTATCAATTTGGCTCCCATAATATCCACGTGAGTGTTCTGTGGGCTTCAGCCTGCAGATGGTCCAGGAGGTGTGGCTGGGGCATTTCAGATGGTCTCTGTGAGTTTACGGGGCAGCTGCTACCCGCATGCTTGCACTACCACTCAACAGCATTTTTTTGCTTGGGAATTGCACTCACTGGTGAGTAAATATCTCTGCCCCACAGATGAGGAGCCCAAGAGGAGGAGGCGAGGGCAGGTTTGTGAAATGGACCATTGCCTTTGTCCCCAGTTCTACCAGTTTCCAGCAGTAGAAGAGGGAGAAGAAGAATGAGTCTTATTCACTTTTCAAGAAGACCCGCAAGCTGATCTCCTCCACTGATTTTCCAATAAACTTGACTAAATTGCTTGAGTGCGTTCTTGACAGCTTCAGCATAATAGAAAGGGCACTGTGCTCCCCTAAGGTAACCCCACGAGGGCTATGCAAAACTCAAAACCAGAGGAATAAAATGTGCATTATTCAGGCCAAATCCTGCTTTGAGCAGCCTGCCAGACATGCCATGGGTGAAGCATAATTACCTTGTTAATAGTAGAAAGATGAGTGTGGAGATACTAAAGTGTTTGCACCTGTGGTTGTTTGTCAGCATGACTGGGAGACAGCCCCTTCTGCTTGCACAGTGCAGTGCGTGCAGAGTCCTCTGTCCAGCTGGAAGGGAGGAAATCCAGAGGAAGGAAAGAATGAAAAGCCACTGACCTCCTCATCTGTCACTGTAACAGACCAAAGAAAAACACTTGACAGACACTTGACATGACAGTCACCATGGAGAAGAGAGACTGTGGTGTTAAAGAGCAAGCCATGCAGGCTCACACTAAGGCTTCTGGCTTGAAACGCAGGGCTGAGCAGGACCCAGAACCGGTCCTGTGATGACACCCTTACTGGGACTTCCAGAGGACAACAGGAAAATCTCTGCTGTGTACATTTATAAAAGCATGTGTCCCTTGGGGAAATTTTCTTCACTACTCATCTCATAGAAACTGGCTTCTGCCTTGAAGCATGGGGATTTATAGTTCATCGTATACATTTGAGGGAATTTCCATTATCCATATTCATGCCTAATTTTTTATTCTGGCTCCATTCTGGTTAATTTCTGACAGCAAGGAGTTCCACAGACCTGTAAGTATGTATTGCATAAAAACAATTTCCTAGCTTTTTATGTGCAGTTTTTCAATTTAATGTCTCATCTGCATGAAAGAAAGTAATTAGGAGGATCCAGTATAACTTCTCTAACCCATCTATTGTCGTACACTTGACAAGCATGTCCCGTTATTTACCTATCCTGTTTGATAAAGACATCCAGTATTTTCCACACCCTTCTGAAGTCCTTCATGTCTGGTTATCAGTTCCTGAACCACCTTTACTTTTCTTGCACCTCTTCTGGACAGACCGCCAAATCTGAGAACAGAATTGAAGGTAAAAACAAGCAATATTACCAAATTACCACATATTTGTTCATCACATTTCCAGATGCTCTTCGTATTGCTTTACTCTCTTCCCACATGCTAGAGGGATTGCACAGAGCTCTCTGTACCGGAAAGCTCACTTTTTCTTCCCTGATGTGAAGACACAGCAATGTCATTGAATGGCTTAAATGATCTCTCCCCACTCTTCATTCATGGCAGCAATAGCATCTTTAGGAAATCTTTAGGAAAGAGATTATTGGCTTTGTTCAGGTTAGCAGTTTCCTATCTTCTGTATCTGTTTGTTTGTCACGTCCTCTTTCAGCTCTCACTGTGCATGGGTCTGCATAAACTGCCGTGTCCCTGAGATATCCCCACGTATGCAGACTCATAGCAGCATATGGGAGTAGCACTGATGGAGATGAAGAGATCTCTTGCCCCTACCAGTTCTCCATTTACTCAAATCAGGCCGTGAAGGCTGGAGCTGCTGGAATCATGTCTGAGAGATGAGCAGAATGAATCTCAGTCTCCCAGTGAAGGGAGCAGTATTCTTACATGATACTCATGCTCCTGCAGTGAGCAACAAAGCACTCCCATGACAATGCTGCCATGCAAGTCTCCTGTAGGTTGTAGTCAGGCAGGTTCGTTTCAATGCTTGAGATGATAAAATCCAAGAGGGTAGTCGGCAAAGGCTACTGGACAAGAAGGGACAACAGAAATTCTGTTTCAGCAGGCAAAGTGGAGGGAGGCCATCCTGCAGAGCAGGGCTGACTGCACAGCCAACCACACCACCAAGCATCAGCAAGCACATCAGTGACCAGGGATTCCTGCTGATCACAGGGGTGCTTGATGGAGATGCTCCATCTCTGAGCAGCCTTGGTCTCTGGCATCACATGCTGTATGGTAATCAGTGGGGAAGGGGCAGGGGATCAGAAAACCCAGGAGGAACACAACATCAGTACCCCAGCAAAATGCATAATTTCCCATCACCCAGACTGTAAAACAAACTTTCCCATTTTATAGACACCTGCCAAGAGCCTTTAAAGTAGGGGACACAAATTCCATTTTCATGGTGTTCCCTTATATAATATAGAGGAGCTTTAAATTTGAGTGATTCATCTCATGCCTTCTTTCCACTACCAAAGAGCTGTAAAATTTGTTGTAGCAGAGTAAATGAAAATCGAGTCCAAAATTTTCCTCCATGGCACAGAATGGTGCTGGCCTTTCCAAAGCTTTGAGCAAGGCACTGGGGAAGGGAGGGAATCCAGTGCTTATAGAGACCAGGTAGAAGTGGGTTGGCATGGGTCTAGAAGGTAATACCTTCAATTACACCATATATGTGTGTGTGTGTGTGTAAATCAATACATGGATAATCCCAAGTCTGGGCAAATCTTTTCAAATTTGTTTCAAATGCTGCAGAGATCCAGTGGATTACTGATAATTTAGACTTATCCTTCCTGTACATGATAACCAGTTTCATATGCAGTGTAAGCAAATATATCAAGCAATTTCTTGGTTCACTCATCTGTAGCTGCCAGTTATGCTAGGATTTATGTATTAACAGTGTTGGATCAAATGTCAGCTCAAATGTTGGATAATTTGAGGGGGATGCCAGTGTTCTTCCAACTGAAAACTGAATGTGCTGGAAGATGAACAGGACTGTGAGCAGTGATGTAGTTGTACTTTTTTAACTCCTGACAAATGCTTTGAGCAGCAAGCCTGACCACCTCCCCCATAAAACTGACCATTGGCTTCAGGCACCAGTTATTGAAAGCAGCTTTCTGGATTCTTCTGGTGGTCGTCCCCTTCTGCAAACATCCATTGCTCCTCACCATCACACATTTTCCTTCAGTTAAGCAGCTATTCAAGAACAGCACAATTTCCAGACAAAAAAATGTAATAACAGCTAAATGAAGCACGTGGAATAGAATTGGTCTAGGATGCTGGTACCCTTTGTTGTAGGGAGAAAGGCTATGGCATTTGCCAGGGGTTAAAGAAATCACTAGCTGTGCAATTTCTCCAGATCTTGCTGACTATTTTGTTCAGTGTGGATTCAAAGGGCAGAGAGTGCTGTCTTCCGCAAATGCAAACATGCCAAAATGCCAGTGCCATTACCTGCAGCAGCTAAGTTTCACATAGTGGAATTCTAACAGAGATTGCTATTGATTCCTTTGTAGGACAGGCCAGAAGCAGAGCTCTGAATTATGCCACGTCCTTGGCCTCTTCCTCTACCTTCTTTCTGCTGAGATTGGTCACATCTCCCTCCAGCAGCTGTAGCCTACATATCCCGAGCAGGGAGACTGTTGTTGCCAGCTGCAGTAGATGAGACAAAAATAAATCATAGCACTTGGCTTTTCCAGAGCAAGACCTGTCCACAGCCATGCAAGAGATGAACAATAGTCAGGAGGAATCTCTTCTTGAGCTCTCTCAGGCAAGGAGCCACTCATGTCAGGTTGTTCTTCCCAGAGGACTTCCCTGGATGGGAACATTCCTCCAAGGCTTACTTTGTTCTCACTGTTTCCTAGCTCATATTTGACTAGTTAAAAGTTTTATCAGCCAGGGTCATAAATTACCATGACAGCTTCTAGGGAAACTCAGCCCTTTCGTCTTCCGCTCATTTCCTCTCTGTCCCTTGCCATTGATCAAACCTGCAGTTTTAGACTTTTCAAAAGCAGAAACAAAGAGAACTCCAACCTCGTCTAATTGAGACGTGGCAAAGTTAAAAAGCAGCCACCGTGCCTGTATTTGCCACAATTAAATTGGTTCCTTGATATTTCTGATAATTCCTTTTTCTTGTTTCCCTACTTTTTAAAAGCAGCTTTATGATTAATGGCCGCTGCGATGTGCTGACATTTCAGCTTTTCACATATCCCACACCCCTGTTAAATGGTGAAGGCTCGAGCTCCTGTTTGCAAGGAGAGAGACACCACAAGTTGTTCTATTAATCAATGTGGTAATGCAGCCGGAGAGCTTGGAGCTTGGCTTCTGGAAAACACAATACCCCCCTGGAACCTTGTAAGTGTTCGTATCAGATGCGCTTTGTACCTGAGAGCAAAGCAAGCTGGCTGAGCAGAGGGCTCGAGGCAGTATCAGAGTACAGTTTGAAGGTCATTAATTTGTGTCTGATGAGGAAGAAAGAAAGAAAAAAAAAAAGAAAAAAAAAAGCAGTGAAAGCCAATGCTTTTCCGATGTGTGGATTGAGGGCTCTAACAGGCCATGAAGAGCTGATGCTGGAGAGCAGGAGTTGTGTTTCAAGCCATTAAGTCCTGGCCTGACTTCCAATGTCAAAAAGGAGATGGATGATGGTGCTGAGAGCACAGTTTACTCACATAAGAGTTTGGAGGCCACACAGTAAACTTTGAACTGGAAGAAGTGTAAGTAATATCAGGCTTTGCTGGGGGCTTCCTCTGTAATAACAAGTTTCACACACTGTAAACATCTCTGATCCAAAAGAGACCTTGACAAACTTGGGCACAGGGTTTGCTGCATTGGTAATGGACAGATAGATGCTCCTGGAGGATGCAGTCCCAGTGGTGTAAGACAGGACTGCACGCAGGACTGCAGCCTGGGACTGGTCCCTCCATTTAAAGAAAATGTCTGGAGTCAGAAAGCAAGGCACGTAAGTTAATCATGTCCCTTAGTGAACAGCATAAGTTGTATGAGCACCATGGTTTCTTGTCAGAAATTCTCAAGATGGGGTCGAGGTGGGCAAGCTCTGCTTTTGTGCACAGGCAGTGGAAAACACAGCTGACAGGTTTGTAATCAGGATTCTCCCCTGGCTCAGCATTTGTGCCTGCCCTGCATTTAGCACATGAAGAAATGGCCTACTTTAATAAAGCACTGAGCCCCTTTCATCTGAACGAGAGCAGAACCAGCTTCCTTGTAGCTGGAGGGGGAGTTACACGATGTGGTGTGTGCAGCAGCAAACAGAAAGACACAGGTTAAAAATAACCCTTTCAGAAATGGCTGGAGAAGCTCACCTTAATCTTAATAACTCAAAGCACAGCCCTACCAACAGTGGTTACAGGACAACTGAGTGGGTCTCAAGATGTGGTATGAGGGCAGGAATTTCTTAAGTCTGCTTTTTAAGCAAAGGATAATTATTGCATGATTACACTCTGTCAGTAAGCACAGTAGCAGCAGGTTTCTGTTAATCCCTCAATGAGTATAGTTATAAGTAAAAGGATTCCAGGCAATCCCAGCTACCCCATGCAAAAAAGCCATGGAAACAGCAGTTGAAAGCTTTGTCTGCCATGGCAATATGTGTCTTTTAGATGATGTTCCCAGTGCTTGGAACAGAAGATCAGGACACCTACAGTCACTGTGTTGCTTAACTAGCTCGGAGATGGAAAAAGTTGTGTTTACTCCTTCGGAAGACCTGTAGATCAGTAGCTTCAGTGCAAGCAGCAGTGCTGGTAACTAGCTTTCACTAAGCACTCTGGTTTGGCACCACAATGACTATCCCACAATGGCTGGACAGAGAGCAAATGACAACCCAGCAAAGGTGAGAAACCCACAGCCTATTTCACTTTTCTTTCTCTTTCCAAAGCACCAGCAGAGACATACGAAGAACCAGAAGAGCCCTTTTTTAGGCAAACTGGGTCAAATCCCACTATGTTTCTTGCTGTCTTGCCAAACCCAGTGCTGAGATGGACCAAACAATCAAGCTTCAAGCTATCTGGATGGAGGAGTGAGCAACAGGTGTCCTCCCTGAACCAGAGCAGGTCCCAAAATAGCCACAGGACTCAGAAGGTCCATCAGAGAAGGACTTAAGGAAGCTTCAGCAAAGGGTTCAGGGCCAGGAGCATCAGAAGGGATGCTCCAAAAAGACACAGCTGCACAGCTTACTTGGCTATGCATGTTTGTGCTGTGGATGGGCTTGAAGAACACACTGGGCTTGCGTCTTCCAGGAGAGAACAACTCCCACTACCTCTGCTGCAGTAGGAAAGTAGACCAGAGAATCTCACGAGGTTCTTTTTAACCCTGTATTTCTGCTACTGCTGTGAAAGGGGCCTCTTTATGAATTAAAATAATAAAAAATTCTTACCTTAATTCTTCCGTAACCAGAAAACATGCTTAAACAAAGCAATTATAATCAGATATAAAACCCAAGGGACAGGCAGCTCCATCAGAGGCAGTAGCTTTGTCCAGAAACCCCAGCCACTTCCTCCCCTGCTGAATAATTCAGAGCTTCATTTTCTTATCTGCTCTAATCTGGGCTTGTACAAACCAGCCCTGCTGTTAAGTAACACGAGCAAGATAAAGAACAACAAGACACCTTCGTGCAGGGGGAGCCTCAGCAGGCAGCGTATGCCTTCTCTTGTGCTGCCACACTCTGCAAGAGAGGAACTAGCATCTCTCTTCACTCTGGCCCATTCACTTCCCTCATCTTCTCTCCTTTCTCTACAAGGATTTAATAGGTAACTAGGCTGGCTTCTACCTAAAGCTGGGAAAGACAAGCAGGGCTGAGAAAAAAAAAAAAAAAAAAAAAAGAGCCCCAAGTTCTATAATAGACTTTTCATGACATTTACTAAATCTTTTAGAAGTTTTGCTTCTTTTTGCACTAAATATCAGTTGCTTAAGATAATCTGTGAACCTGTAGAACGGCCATTAGGAGCTCCCTGGTGACTGGGTTAATTCACAGTAAATTACAGTCACTGCCAAGGAGATTGCAGGGAGGTTAGGAGGAGATTAGAAGTGGCAGACAGTAAAGCACTGTAGAATTTACCAAAAAAAGAAAAGGAAAAAAAAAAAAAAGGAAATAGAACAATAATCAAAACTCTCCTTATCAAGTAAAAAGGAAGCCCAACACTGAATTATGTATGTTGGCTTATAGTTGTTTCCATACTCTGAGAAATGTTGCTAGATACTGTGATCAAAAGCAGGGAAACTCTCTGAGTGTCTGAGTGACAGGCCAGTGGTAGCCATGCCTGAGAAATGTGAGAAACAGTTACAGAGAGACTACTTATTTCCAGGCCTTTTTTTTTTTTCTTTTTTTCCTCCTTCCTTTTTAATGTGGTAGCTTCCAGGAGTGCCAGGCAAGAACCAGAACCTCAGCTGCACTGTACACATGAGATGTTCTTCAGACAGACAACAGCCTATTTCACGTTCCCTTCTCCTCCTCTTTTCTTACTTTCTGCATTCATTCCATCCTTTTGCTTTTCACTGTTAAAATGATGGCACTGACCTTTCTCCAGCCGGATCACTGGTGTTGCTGTGAGTTATTCAATAGTCCAATAATCACAGCTCAGAGGCATGTTCTCTGTGAGCCTGATTCTGGTTTTGGGAATTATCAGGTATTTTTAAGCATAAAATGGGAAATAGGTTCCCTATGTAAGCCACATCTCACAGAGCACACATCACCTTCTTCTAACCCAGTTCACTGCCCAACTCTCTCCTCCCCACTTGTCTACCTTTATGTCAACAAGTACTTTTCACACTAAAGGGGAAAAACCCATGATCCAGGCTGTATTACAGAAAAGATCATATGAGGCACACGCAGCTCCTAAGATTTGTTGCACAAGTTGTGCCTGAAGAATTTTTTGGAAGATACCGACAAATGCCTCCACTGTAGGACCATGCCCAGCTAAGAAGGAATTATAACTGTCCCTACTGCAGACCTTCTCAGAGTTCACAAAAGAAATGTGTGCATCAAAAATACTGCCAGAATTTCTTCACCACAGCTGCCATAGACAAAAAACTTCAACAACTTGCTTGTACAGCATCTACATCATTTCAGGAGACCAATGAAGCGAGGACCAATCTGGCCCAAAGCACTGGCAGAGCCCAAGAGCAAAAGGAGATGGGGCAGGCACCACTCTCCTATCCTACTGTGGCTTCTCTTCAGCCTTCCACTCAAGATCCATTTCCCTTCTGTTTCCAAGATCTCTTGCTCTGGCTGATGCTCTGGTTGCTGATAAGCATTCATATTTCTCCAGTACTTTGCCTGGGGCTGCCATGCTCACAAAACCCCAGAATTCAGAACACTCCTTGGAAGTAGGTAGTAGGCCATCCTCCAGAGTGCTGTGCTCTCCTGCACAATTCAGCTGGATCCATACCTCCACTGCCTATTCCAGGAAGGTGCACAGGGCAGCTGTTTTAGAAAGGCAATGCCTTGACTACTGATAACAACCTCTTCTCTAAAATGGACAATGAGCAGCAAGGTGTAGAGATCCCTGGAAATTCAGATATCCACTTTCCACTTTCTTCCTCCCTTTCTAAGAGCCTCTGGATCTTTGATTACAAACTTTCTGCTGCTGGTGAAATTTAACAGTGGCAAAAACTAATTTGTGCCTTTTTGTTTTCTCCCTGAAAATATACATATTAACCTAACGGAAAAGCTTCCTTTCTGCTGCCAACTGGTATCAACAGTCAATCAGAATCTGTCAACATAGCAATTTTATCGTCTCAAGCTCTGGTAGCAATGCAGTCGTCATGGGAACAAAAATAGTAACTATGGAATAGCTGCCTTAGTAACAACAACAACAAAAAATGTGTTGGCATAAAATTGCATTTGTAGTAATTTTCAGTTAACACTTCAGAAATTAAACAGTCACTGTGTGAATCCTGGAGATTGTAAATCCAAGGGCCCTCTCCAGGGAAACGGTGGCTTTCAGAGTTCTGTGAGATCTAATCGCACTGTTGGCCGATTGTGCTACAAGTTGAAAAGGGAGGAACAGAGAAACTGGTCTTTATTTTGATATGAGCTTCTGCGTATCATGAGATTAAGGACATAGCAGCTTTATTCTGCTTGAAGAGGCAACCTGCATCTCTTCTGTATAGACTGAAATTTGTGGGGAGAACTACTAACTCTGGAGACTTAAAAGACAGCTTGTTTTAGTCTGTGTGAAGATCCAAAAGAACATGGCCATGGGCAAACGGAAGAGAAACATGGAAACTGATGTACTGGAATAGACCTATTGCCCTCCGTACTCTGGGATGCATCAACATTTCAAAGGAAAAATGCATATTTTCAAAATTGCTTTTGGTCACACATGCACAGATCAGCTTTGCAGGGTGATGGGTCACTCTCTTAGTCCATTTGGTGCTTACAGTCTATTCTCAAGAGCAAGAGAATAAAAAGACAGATTATGCCTAAGAAGGGCACTTGCTGAGTTTTTCTTTTCAGAACACTACGCTCTGTGCTTTTGTCCCTTTCAGAACTTTCAGACTTCTAGTTGCTGTCCTGTAACATCTTTGGACATGGAAAAAATCAGTCTTGCTCTACTTTGTACATGGCCTCTAAAGATTCTGCAGATTTCTTTGCATGGCACAGATGACCACGACTCTTTTAACAGCAATGGTAAATAGCTAATTTTCAGAACTGCTTTTTAAATTATTTGACAAAGAGATGACCTACAGATGAACATCAAGACCACCCAGAGCAGCAGGTTCAATTCCCAGCCCTGTCTTCTCTTTCCTGTCTCTTGTTATGGAAAATAAATAACATTCTCTATTACAGAAGTCAATAAGACACTCCTGACAGTTGAGGGAGGGGAGTCATAAGAGTCAATATGTTTCTTACAAAAGGTTTTAGAGTTCTTTTTGAAATGAGAGCATCATTGAATGCAGTTTGTCTAAAATATAGAAACCACATTTGGAACCAGAAACATTGAGCCACAGGAGACTGAAGGAGTTGAAGGGAAATATCACTAGCTGCTTACACTGATTTTATGTCTTCCTGAAAGGTCCATTTTTTGTTTCTCGACTAAGAAAAGATACTGTGCTAAAACAATCTTCAGACAGGCAGAGTTTAGGATTTTTAATATTATTGCATACGCATACCTAGTTTGTTATTGGCCTCCATCCAAGGAACAACTTTATGGAATTGATGTTGTATTAAAATTGTAAAACCATTCCAATAAAAGTGGGATGGATATGTAGTTCATATTAATGTTTGTCTTTCTAGAACAAGAGGTCATTTAAAAGTTTGTATAATTGGTGCATCATAAGAGTGCCATCCATTCACTTCAGCTCCAAGACACCTCTTTTTGGAAATTGAGATTGTTGACTTGTGACAAAGGCCAGTGACTCAAATATTTAACTCCTGTTCCAGTAGATGATGTCCCAGATAAAGTACAATCAATGAATGGTACTAAAGGAGTACACAACTTAAGCGACCTTTTATCCAGATGAGTTTTTCTTAGTCACTTGTTACCTAGAGAGAGCATGTCCAGAGGAGAGCGATGGTCAGAAAGGTCAAGAAAACTTTCCACTCTTCTCTGTTCTGAAATCTTTTTGAAACCTGAAGATGTGAGTATGCCTTGAGAGGCTCAGGAGAAATCAATAAGAAAATCTGCTGGAAAAGTAACAAAATCTGTGTCATGTAAAGTGAATTTAGACCTAGGGTTTAATGTCATTATCTTAAAAGGGCATCTTTCTACATTCTTCCCAGCACTGTGATAGTACACTGAAGAATGGTCAGAAAAAAGTGTTTCTCAAGAGGAGATGTGAGTGCTGGAGGGTTTGGAGGATTAACCTTTCAGTTCTGGACACCAGAGCTCAGATATAAGCTTTGGCATTAGAAGTGGCTATGGGTAAGTGAGGACTGCAACACTACCATCCTGGACAGAACTGACAAGGTTACAAAACAACAGTTTGTGTGATTAGCCACCAGCCATGGTAGAATCAGCAACATAAGTGAAAACAGATTATGCTGCAGCTTTGACAACAGGAACCAGGACATTGGCTAGCAAATAAGGTTAGTTTGCTCAGAGGCGTTCCTGTGTAAACAAACAGGTGCCAGGGGATGGGGACAGAGGCAGTAAAGTTGATCCAAAAGCAGAGCTGAAGATGGGAAAGGGATTGATGTGCAAGGCATTAGCAGGTTATCACAAGGAAGGTTATTGCTATTATTTATTTACTCCACATTTGTCTCAGCCTCTCCCTGTCACTTGCCCCTTTTCCCTTTCATCCTCACATACACAATCACTTTTCCAGCCACTTCACTATTCTCATTTCCAAAACAGACAAAAAAAACACGACTCCTTGTTGTGTCAGGGAGTTGTGAGTTGTTCTCAGTGTTAAGGGTGCCTGTCTATTGCCTATACTGCTCACAGCTAATCCTCAAAAGGTCTCTGTAACTCTTATGTGCCACAATTAAAATGTTTTACGGACAGATTTAACCCCAAGCAAAAAGAAGATGGAATACTCCATAACCCCACCACAATCTATGAGGATGAGGAAGGTTTCAGGAAGAAAATAAAGCTATTTTAGGAGACAAATGGGGTGTAGCATATGCCATGATAGCCAGTTTGTCACTGCTCCTCTGTGCCACCTCTGTCTCAGGAGGTCCCGTAACTGCAGGAAAGCAGCAGCTGAGGACAGAGCACCAGGGAAGAATCATCACCTGATTGCTTATTTCTGATACTCTTCTCTAAGCATCAGCTGGTGGCAGATACTAGATTTTGAGTGAAGTCCCACTCTGAACAGCTGTTTAGATGGTCATGTTCCTACAAGACAGTTCTGACTACATGAGCTGGAAAGGAAATCAACCCAAGATGAAATATAATGAGTAGTTCATAGTGACTGCTCTCTAAAAGTGCATATACCTTTGACTCTTCCAAGAAAATATTGCTGAAATGAGGTTTTCAACAGCTGACCTACTTTTTTCAGTAACAGAACATGAGATTTTTGAAGAAATGTAACCAATTGGCGATCACTTTCCCTTATCTCAAAATAAGAACCCAAACTGGGAAGACATCTCCAGTACACTCTGCATGGCAGTGAGCAATAGCCTTTGTGCTGTAGCAACACTCAGGTGAGGGGGGAGGGCATGGAGCCCCATCTCAGCTATGCACACATTCCAGCAAAGGCACTGAGCCCAGCTCCACTTGGGTGACAAGCTGTCTGAATGGCACAGCAAGAGAAAACCCAGGCCTGAAATGATCTCCCTGCCTAGCTTTGTGCAGCACCATACTTATCATTTGATGCAATTATGTCATTAACTAATTTGCAAATTTGCATAGAACCATTAATTTAATCTTTAAATAAATAGTATGGATTTAGCGCTGGTGAAAGCGCTCCAGATTAACTGCTTGGTGAATGAAGCCCTCCGCTTATCTGTGAGACAGCAGCAGGACAAGCTTTATCCACAGACTGCCCTGCCAGCACACTGCAGTGTTGATTTGACAGATACACGCACAGCTTCATCTGAGGACTTTGAGGCAGGAGCTCAGTTCCATGGCTCAGGCACCTCGTAATCTCTTGGGCCAATTAGTGCACATAAGGGCAGAAAGTCTGCAATGAGGACGGCTGGAATCAAGCCCTGCTGCAGTTACTACTCTTGAATTTCAGGACCATCAGAATCAAATTGATGAGCAACTTGTCACAAAAAGCCAGAAATGTCGCCACTATATTACACAGCTGTGAACAGCCCCAGCAGAATAATGCCTTCACACATTCTCCCGCTGTCTTATTGTCCTATGCCACCTACTTTTCTGAAGCTATTTATACCATGCTCTACACAAGATACTCACACCTCCTTAGAGATAGACAGACAAGGCATCTGACGAGCACCTTGTGACAGTTCAAACTTTTGCATTTACCCTGGTATTTGGGAGCTACCCCCACAGAAACTGCCCTCTTCCCAGCAGCTCTGAGAGGCAGTGATTGGGTTGAAGAGGAGTGGGAAATCCATAGATCCTCCTGCTGGTGGATGGAGCTAGATCCCGTCATCTACATGTAATAGCTGGGTGGACTGGCAGGTAAGAGCCCTTCTCTGTTCAGCTGAAAAATAGACAGGGCCTGCACCACGCGAGGAGGAGGATCCATGCTTTGTGAAATTCCAGGGCAGTGACATAACCATGACAACTGCTGCTTTGCAATCACAGCCCTGAGGAGTAGGAGACAGCTGCGGCCAGCCATGGGGGATGGCAGGCAAAACCAGAGGCAGAAAACTAACAGCAAAGGAGTGAACTCACAGGATGGGACATGAAGACAGACCTCGCTTCTTCAGGGTTGCACCGGGCAGCAGGGCACACCTGGACCAGACACTTGGTTCTCAGCTGCTCTTGTTATTCTCTGCAACCTTTCAACATGACTCTTGACAGAAAAATTACCAAATGTAATGCACTTGTGACTTGGTTAATTTGCACCTGTATCTAATTTCAGACTTGCTAGAATAACAGAGCCGTTCCCTAATCAGAACAAGAGGGGAAAAGAAGTCATGCCTGCCACTTACAAGCATCTGTGGAGGAAACTGCCCATGTTCTAAGCAGAGACTAGTGCAGGAGATTTTTCGCTCTTGGTGGATGTGGCATAGAAGGGGTAAAGAGGGGCCCTGCATCTGGACTTGGGTGTAAGCTCCAGTATGTTCATGGTGGTTGACAATACTGGCTCTCTCCTTCCTGGTTTCTGAGGGAAGTTGCCTCTGAATTTTAATTTTGGGTCAATTTTCTGAGTTGGTTTACTATGGCAAGAACGTCAAAGCCACTTTGCTTCTGGCAGCTCTACCAGGATACTCACCCAGCCCAGTGCCAGGGGACTTAACCAGGACCCAAAGTACTAGCCCCCAGACTATCTTTGTTCTGGTCCCATGGGGCCTTGGCCTGGCCTCAAGCCCAATGGCCGTGGGTAGCTTCTCCTTCAGTGCCTGGTGCAAAACAATTGGGGCAGAAATACTCTTTCTGAAGAAAGACAACAAGAATTACCTTCTATTTTCCCCTTGCCCAGATCCTGCTCCCAGCCCTCCTCAAAGGGGGCCTACCACCTTGTACTCTGCAGCCTCCTCCTTGCGTGGACTCCATTGCAGTATTTCCAATAGAGTAGCATGGGGATAGCAAATCAGGACATAAAACAATCTGAGATCTTCTGATGAAAGGGAACATCAAATAACATAAATTTCTTTCCCTGAGACACAAGTTAATCACAGGACTGGGAATACGTAAGTCTGATGTTTCAACCTTGGCTTTCTCACTGACCTCTCATCTCCAACCCTGGTCACGCATTTTAGTACCACTGCCTCCATTTCTTGACTAAAGGAGGCTGATCCTTGATGCTCTGCCTTGCAAGGCTGCTGTGGTTCTGTAATTAGGCATGGCCTGCGGGTCACTGCAAATGTAAAGAGAAATATGTCAGCATTATCTATTTATAATAGCTTCAAAACTCAGCATCCTGTGATAGGAGGTGTTCCATTGCAATGTGCTCCCTGAGGGAATCAATTGGTCCTTCCACCTTGCAGCCTTGCCCCTCTCCACATGAAAGTGCTCTTTTTGGCCATGTGTGCAGGGAGTATCCACCCATTACACCCGAAGCAAGCAAGAAGGAATTTCCAACACTGCCTCACACCACAAAGGCATTTATCATGCTGTTATCCAAAGGACTGTTTCTGCACTAGAATACAATCCCAGGAGGCAGCTGCACACTCATTGAGGGAGAACCACACACAGCATAACCAATGATCCATGCTGATCTTCCCATTGCTGCTGAAATTTCCTCCCAGTGATATCTGGCGGCAAAAGAGCTTGGAGTCTTCCAGGTAGCGACTGTAGCAGACCAAGCCAGACCTCACACCAGAACCACAAGAGATACAGAGTACAGGGAGCAAGGCAAACTTGGGACACTACACATTGTAGACTGTAGGTTTTCTTCATATTGCAATAGGCTCCAGCAAACCCTTTGCTTTGGCCAGCTGAAGAACTGTTTCACATTCACAATATCTGTGCACAAATTCTTTCTTTTTGTGGTTTCTATGCCAAATAGCCTTCATGTGACACACTCTTGACATGTTTAACAACTAATACAGAAATATTGCAGCCTCCTTTGGCCACTGTGACTTCTGCCTCAGGAATTGCTACAGACCTGCTCTCGTGAGATGAACACCTACATATCAGCTGGCATCTGTCACTCCTCTTCCCATCTCAGCAGAGGCAAGGCCCTGAATACACCAGGGAAACGAAACATCTAATCCCCAGAGGTGGTGCCTTCTGGGTAAGGTTGGAGGCGTATTGGTGATACAGTGTGGGAGAGCTTTAGTTTATCTCAGGTTCCAGAGCTATCAATCCAGCGCTGCAGTTGTGAGATGCAAAATCTTTAATTAACTTTTCTGTGCTTCCTACCAGTGCTGGTGGACGTGGGTGGATGTGATTGTCGCTCAAGGGAGGATTCTCCCCTCCCCCTTCTTTTGAATTCCCAGGCAATTAGTGCTCTGCATAGAGCAACATAAATAGAGTTCCTCAGACCTGGAGGGTTTCATTTGGTTTGGTTTTGTTTGGGGTGGTTTTGTCCTCCTACCTGTTCTCTCAAATACCAAGCAATTTATAGTCCACTTTGCATTTATTTGCACACTCTTTTGCATCTTAACTGACAACCTACATGCTTTTTTAATTAAAACTTTATTGGCTTTTCCATAAGTGATATACCTATTGTAAGTGAGCACAGTTGAGTACAGATAACATGTGGTTTGTTTAGCTATCTTGCAGGAGATTATTTCTGTTATCATTGTAAGTTGATTATTGTAATTATTGAAAGAGAGAGGGCCAAGAGAGTGAGCATACAGAAAGAAAATGGGGGGAATTAAAAGATAATAATAAAAGATAATAACAGTCTCATTTGTTCTTATTTCTTTCTCTCGACAATGTACTGTACATGCTAAATTCCCGTTTAATGTTGGAGTCAATCCCTCCTGTTGCTAACACACCCCCATCAATAACACAAGGTCTTTAAAACCTAGATGCCTGCAATTAACTTCAATAGCAAAGGGATTGTCTCTCCCCTTAGTGTTACCAGATTTGCCAGAGTCACAGAATGCTTCTTTTCATCTCTTTATTCCGAATTTACTTGATTTTTTTTTAACACTTCTTTTTAGAAGCGTATGGCTTAAACATACACAACATTAAAGATAAGAGTTACATATGGGGGGCATAAAAAGATGAGAGGAGAAAGATTATACACTGCACCAGTAACCACGCCATCCTGCCAGTCGCTCTGAGCTCAGCATATGGGATGGGAAGGCTGAAAACACTGAAGGCTAGTTCCAACACAGCAGGTGAAATATGGTGCTACCTTGCTCCAAGCCACGAGGGACCTATTTTCCAGAGGCACTGAACATCCCCTGTTTCTGTGAAGTACAAAGCAATTTGAAGGTGCTGGGCATCTCTGAAAGTACTAGCTATCACAAATGAGGAGTTTTTTTTGCACGCTTCATATATACTCTGACCAATGCTTATACCACCTGGAGAAGGATATCAGAGAGCTGCCTCCCACCTTCCTTTTCCCGCCGTGGGACATGGAAAGACCTTCTCATAATTCAGACAGTGCTGATAAGGTGATACCTTATAGATACTTTGGTCAAGACTCCTAAGACTTTCACAGACTGCAAATCTGAATTTGACTATGCATCCTATTTAGGCTTGAAGGGAGGGTATAGCACAATGAGTTTGTGCTCTTTAAGTGGTTATGACTGCACCACTGTTTCCCACACCTTAGAACCACAGAATCATTCAGGTTGGAAAAGACCTTTAAGACCATCTCATCCACCCCCAATCCACCCCCACCATGCCCACTGACCATGTCTCTCTATGTCACATCTACACAGTTCTTCAACACCTTCAGGGACAGTGACTGTGTCCAACTGGGTCAGCATAAAAGGGAAAAGCATTGGTCCCCGTGTGACAGCACCACAAATAGCAGTGGGGCATATGTTCACACTGCTCCAAACCAGGTATGTCCCCCCAAATCACACACCCAGAAGGCAGCCCCTCTCCTCACAGAGCCCAGCAAGAATTCATGCTCAGCAGAGGGGAATGCTGCAGCAATCAGTAACTCTTTGCAGATCTGTCCTACAGTCCTCAAAAGCTGAAGTGCCGCAAAAGCAGCTTCATTTAATGTCCAGGCCTGACTCCAGCTGGAGCCCCTGTGTTGTTCCAGGAATACTGCAAGTAGCAAACCTCGCTCAGGTCAAGGGGTCAGCACTGAAGCTATTCAGCCATTCAGATGCTTCTCAGAAAATCCCCCCAGCAGACCAAGCCCCAGGAAAATGACCTTAAAAATAAAACCCAAGAAATCAATGCTGTGCTCTTTACAATTTCTTTGTGGTAAATAAATACTGCATTACCTACACCACGCTCACATTAAGGGATTTTCTTCACTGTGGGTAGTTACGCACTTCAGAATATTCAGTGTTTGCTTCCCCTCTTTGGCAGAGGATCTGATTTGTGATGTCGCAAGAAACCTCAAAATGCACTGTAGCTCTCAGCTCCCTCACAGAGAAGTGAGATGTAACAAGCTGTGTACCCTTTGCCCACCTCTCAGGGAGAGGGAGAGCTACAGCCCGTGTTATTGCTTTGTAATGACACCACTATTTATGATTGCAAAACTTCTTGCCAAGGCTCCGATAGCGAGGAGGAACAGGCAGGGCAATACTCTGAAGGTCAAAACAAAATGGGCAAACCAAGAGAGTGTTTGCAGTGGGGACATAAGCCCCTTGAGAGCATCTGTGAGCCACAAAAAGTAGTAGGGGTCAAAACACAGTTTTTATGTGAGGGGTAGAAATCTGGAGATCGGACTGAAAATAATGTAAGAAAAGACCAATTTTACCATACTTCTTTATATAGCAGTATCCACCCCAATGTGCATGCAGGAAGGAAAGAAGCCGAAGGGAAAATATTTTTGAAGGGAAAATACCTCTAAATTAACTCAGCTTTCTCAAACCATTCCAGATATTCAGACAAGCAAACAGGGAAGCTGAACAGTCACTCACTTCTGGATGCCAGCTCACATCAACTTTTATTTTTCGGAATTGATTTGTTTGTTTGTATTGCTTGCCATTTTTACGTTTTTGCCCCTGAAAATACTGCAAAAAAAGCCCAACTAATGGGGGTACAAAATGGGAAGTTTTATGTTCATTGCAGAAACTTGTATATGATGCAATTTGTTAAGATCTTCGCTGTTCCCTCAGCAGCGTGTCAGGATTGTCTAACACCCAGCCCTTGAGTTACAGTTTTATGGTGCCGATTTATAGCGTTGTAAGTTTAATATAGTGGTGCATTGTAAAAGGGCTTTTTTTTTTTTTTTTTTTTTAATTAATATTTTAGACCCCAAGGAAAATACCACGAGGGCGGGTGGGAGGAGGAGTGCTATAATTTACACAGCGCCTGGAGCACAGCCATGGAAAATCAGTTCCTAGTGATGGATCAGGAGGAGTCCTGCGGCACTGCTAGGCTCGGCACGACTCGATCCGACCCGGCACGGTTCGGCCCGGCCCGGCTCGGCTCGAGTGCCCGGGGCAGTGCTGCCCCCTGCCGGCCCCGCTCGGAGCCGCGGTTCCCGATTCCAGCTCCATGGGCCCCGCGTCAGGGCTTGGCCACGCCGGAGTGTCGAGGGCCGGGGGCAAATACACGCGAGTGGAGCTGCACGTAAGTGGGGAGATGTAAGCAGCTCTTCCTCCCCCACTGTGCCTTCGGGGTACTGAGCAAGCGTCATTAGGAAGAGACAGTAATTCAAAATAAGATTGCTTTCCATTGCTAATGAAATTTACTTCCACCCCCACCGGAGACTATGGCAACCAAAAAGTAACGAAAAAAAAAAAAGAATCCACTGAGACAGCCGCCTAATTCCCTTTTGTTGCCAATGTTAACATCAAACTGTAAACAAGTGCACAATTTAAGATGTGCCATCCTTTGTGCACTGGGCACAAAACGAAAACCTCGGGCTCAAGAGTTCCCTCCTGTATGGCTCTGATGCTCCTGTCTGAGCTGAGGCTCTGCCTCACACCTAGGGCACTTCTATGAAGCCTTCACCACCCAAGTGGAGTCATAGAATCATTAAGGTTGGAAAAAGGTCTCTAAGTTCATCTCGTCCAACCCCCAACTCACCCCCACCATGCCCACTGATCATGTCTCTCAGTGACATATCCCATGGTTCTTGAAACACCTCGGGGGATGGTGACTCCCCCACCTCCCTGGGCAGCCTGTGCCAGTGCTTTATTACAATTTCTGTTAAGAATTTTTTCCCATTACTAAGCCTGAACCTCCCCTGCCTGACAGCTTTTCTCCAAGACACCTGGGAAAACCTGTGGGACTCCAGGAGAAGCAGCAGTAATGCCTTTGAATTTGCCATTCTCCAGTGAGCCATTTTCCCAATAGACTACTGGAAATTAACAGAACTGCCTGCAAAACTGAGCTGTGTTATCTTACAATGGAGGTGGTATTGCCAAAGCAAGGTAGAATGTTTTTTCATTGCAGCCCTCTCTCATTTTGCTCCCTGTAGCCCTACCCGCCCCACCGTCAGCACTGACTGTTGTTGGAGTCAGCTCCATCTCTCTTCTCTCTGTCACCCTCCTCTACCACCCTAGACCATCAATTTGTTTAATTGTTTCTAATTAACTACTGATTATTGTGCACAGAGGTCCGAAGAGGATAATTAAAGACAGTTCAACCAACAACAGTGGAAAGAGTCTGCTGTTGAAGAGAGAGCAATCCAGCAAGTGACTCTGTGTGCACATAGGTCCATGGCAGCAGCATCAAAGCCTGGAGCAATTTCCTCAGTAACTCCGCTAAACGAGTTGGAGAAACCCTGCCTTCTGCCTTCTCCAGCAGCATCTCTTTTTAGACAAATTGTCAGTGGAAAACCTTTCAGGAAAATGTCTTGCTGTGAAATACACTTTTGTTGCTTGAAATAAAGGACATGGGCAAGTGCAGGAGCTGATAATACAAAGTGCCCACTCAGTCCTGTGTCAACACAGATCATTTTTACACACAGTAATAGACAACACAGAGTGTTGAGGAAAAGCCTGAGCAGAAGAAATGTACATGTGATAAATTTAAACCTTGGAGGACAAAATGCTGGAAGTGGAGTTTTATTGAGGTAGAGGGTTTTTACCTCCTTGGTTACATCAAAAAGAATCGCATGTCAATTAGAATGAAGAAAAGTCTTTCCAGTTGCATGTGCTAAGCTGGCTCTAAACTCTCTCATATGCCACCCATGAGGAGGAACAGCCTGCAGCTGTGCAAAGGGAAGGGTGAAGGTGTAAAGAAGAAGGGATTGTCTGCAGGGAGGACTGCTGCTTGTCAGAAATAGATAAAATAGCTTTTCTACTTCCAAAATGAACCATGTTTTCAGGAGGGGCTACTGAACTTGCTCCACCACGGGCAACTTCAATTGGTGGAGGGGCAGCTCAGGCAACACAGTTGTTTCTGCTGAAAGGAAGGGATATTCTCCCTTACCCACCTTGTATTTGTTTCTCTCTCCCCTTCTCCCAGTTCTGTGGGCCTCTTTTCCCTTGAGACAATTCCCACAATGAACTATGTGAATCATTCATCCGGCATGATATGATCCAATTTTTCTGCTGTCTTGGGGATTTAAGGCCACTCAAGGTATGACACTGGTAAGGCAAGAAATAAAAAAAAGTCTTTCTCCAGGGGGTTGCCAGAGTTACACCCAAACCCAGTACGATAATTCAGTATTTTGCTATAAATAGACCTCAAATAAATCCCAACTTTCTCCTGTATTTGGGTGCCCACCTCATTTCCCTGATAAAACCAGTAATGCAGAAGTGAGCAAAAGAGAAGAATAAAAAGAATAATAGAACTGCTTTGATTTTCAAAGAGAGGTTCAGGACAGCCAAGCTGTGAATATAATGAGCATCTTTTGTTTCCTCCGTAGGAAATCTGTAGGGGTACCGTTGGTATAAAGATACAGGCTCAACAAACTGATAAGGCATGATTAGAGGAATGCTGCTATGGCAAGGTAAATATTAAGACACAGATAGAAGGTTCTCACTGAAAAAAGGTTGAGCTAATTGCAAATTCTCTTGTTTTGCTGAAATTTGTTTCTTGGCTTCATTTCATAAAGCTGAAGCCAAGAAACTGAACAGCTGGGATACTGAGGGCAGAGTGGAAAGGAGTAGGAATTCTACGCAGAGAAAATGCAAAAATTAAAACAGAATGAGACTTAATACATCAAAGATGAACTCTGCTTTGACATTTTAAAAAATAATATCCCATACCCTGTAGACATGATGCTAGATGCTGTATGAAAATGGCTTTCCTCTGAAGCTCAACATTTTAAAAGAAGTAAGGCTTATAATCCCATTGAATGTTTAAGGACTAACATGTTCAGCAGCTGTAAAAACCTAACTATAATGTATGGCTGTTTGTCCGTTAAATCACATTACAGTGGGATGCATATTCTGCTTTTCTCTCATGCCTGTCCTCAAAATTGATATTTTCTTACTGAATGTGCCACTAGCATTGCACAGATCTTGTTCTGGACCTTGTACTTAGGGCTGGTCAAAAGGGATCTAAGAAACATCTTTGAAAGATCTGACCTCTTATCAGGCAGTTCAAGAGCAAAAAAGGCAAGACGTGAGCTGAGGTAAAAAAGGAACAGTTTTTTCTTCTGTTAGGATTCAAGAAGCTAAGGACAACTCCTGAAATACACAGCTGTGGGACATCAATCCCAGTGATGCAGTGCTTTCCCCATAGGTTACTGCTTGGTATGTCGTGGTGCAATGGGAAGAAGGGCTCTGGTCATGGCTGGCACTGTCTTGAAACCAAGCAGGGTGCCCAGGTTTCATTCACAAGGAATTTCTCTCTACTAAACTCAGCCTCCATAGTTGGAAGGGACACAAGGATCATCGAGTCTTGACTCCATTCAAACCCAGTGTCTGAGAGCATTGTCCAAACTCTCCTTGAACTCTGGCAGCTTGGGGCCATGCCCACTGCCCTGGGCAGCCTGTTCCATGCCTGATGATCTCTGGTGCAGAACTTGTTCCTGACCCCCACCTGACCCTCCCCTGACACAGCTCCATGCCATTCCCTCGGCCCCTGTAGCTGTCACAGGGAGCAGAGCTCAGCACTGCCCCTTGACCCCCCCTCCTGAGGAGCTGTAAGCTGCCATAAGGTCTCCCCTCAGCCTCCTCATCCAGTGAAGACTAATGCAGATTTCACCAACATTCAGCTACTCACTGAGCCCATCATTGCATGGACTGAGAAATCCTGGCACCCCAGTATTTCAGATGCCTAAATGCAGCTGCTTGAAGCTTCAAATCTTCAGGTAGAGCTTCTCATTTATCCTGATAACTGACAGGTTTTCATCCCATCCAGACAGGCTGCTCTTGGTGCTTAGAAAGTCATCATCCCAGCCCAGTCTTCAGCCTCTCTGCTGAGCTTCATATCTGGTTGACAATTTTATAGCTCTGTTTCCTGTGTCAGACTCAAAACTGACAGTATTCAGCATTCAAATCAATAAGTGGTGCCCCAATAAATGGTGCCCCAAAGTCCTGAGCTTTTTCCAGAAGTTGAAGACTCAATACTTTGGGATGATTTCAATTTGCCTCAATCCCTATTTCCCTATGAGTATTTGGCCAGAAATTTTCTTTTTTAGACAGAAGTACAAAGGCATTAATTCCTTGTAATCGCCTAGCACCAGAAGACACCTGGAAGTCGTCAGAGATCCGGTGAAATCCTGAGCTGGCACAACCCCAGTTCTGGGGGCCTCTGAAGTCCTACTGGGCAAAACCAGGCTTCATGGCTGGTCAGCAGGGAGGAAATACAAACTGTAGTATGCAGTCACTGTCAGTGGAAGAATTATCTATTCTTTATCTCAGTTAGAGTGAGAGAGATTAGGCTTGGAAGCCTATTAGCCATCACTGAAATGCCACTGTTATCATTCACAGTTAATCATCACACCCGGCTCTAACACACTTCATTGGAGCAACTGACACTTGGGCTCTAAATGAAAGTTGGCCAAGTAGGAGAGAGGAGGAAAATGGCCATGGCTTTTACATGGGTCTGGCATCTTCTTCTCAGGGCAGCTTGCAGTTCAGACAAACACCCCAGCAGCAGGGTGGGAACTCCGAAAAGATTTTTCCAGGTCCCTGCCTGATCACAGCTGGTCTTGCCAGTACACTTAAATGGCATAGGGAAGTTAGTAGTATGTCACATAACATCCAATGCAGGACTAACAGACACATTTAGGAAACCAGCCCCTGGTCAGAGATAATGCTTTTTAGGGTCTTTTTGGAAATTCCTGCCTGCCAGCTGTTAATGGATGGGGTTGAATTGCAGTCTGAATGTTAATGAGCTCATTATGAAGAGCGCTTTATCTTGTGACAAAGGTGGATTTAATCGAGTTGAAAGGTTTCCCAGAGTAAATTTTGAAATGTCCTAATAATGCAATGAAAAGTCCATTAATGTATTTATTAATTACAATGCAGACACATTTCAGCAAGGCTGCTTCAGCATCCCACACATGAATCTCCCAGCAGAGGAAGCTCATGAAGAAGTGCCCTTCAAACAGAAGATGAGGATGTCAGTGTTCAAATCAGAGCACAAAGGAGTTCCTCATGGTTCTGGGCCTCACTGATGGTCCACTAAAGGAAAATATCTCCAAATTTACCTTCAAACATTTCACTTGAACGCAGCAAAGCAGAGTGTGCACCAACACGTGGAATCTGAAGCCAGAAAAAAACTATTAAATAGCACAGTATGACTTTCTAGAAGCCCTTAACAAAATGTTTTTTATCTCTTCTTCCAACTCTACTTCCGTTCCATTTTATTTTGTGATGATTCTAGCTTTGATGTCTGTTGTGAGCTCCTGGTGCTCATCATCAAACGTTTCAAAGCACCTGCTTATCTGATCAGTCACTGATAAAGAACTGGAGTGGGATGACTCCCTGTCTCATTTAGGTTTGCAGGTTAGGTCCAAATCTCACAGCTCCATAAGCATACCCATAGTTCCCCTGAGCTATTTTGTCAAAGCCTTTGCCTCTACCATGAATCCTCCAGCAAAAGTGACAGTGAAACCAATCTTTCCAGTGCCTGCTCTTAAGAGCTAACACAACGTGGATCACTTCTTATTTTCTACAGACCTTGGCTCAGATTCTTTAAGGATTGGGTCAGTCTCAAGGCTAAGAAGAATTTCTTTGTCTCAGGATTGATGCTGTCCTTTTGACATTGTGGTCAGAGCCCTCTTCTATCTTAGATGCTCTTGCCTGGTTTCCATTAGGATTGTCCAGAGGATGTAGGGAGCATATTCATTGTTTTACAGCACTGTTAGGTAGAGGACATCTCTCTCTGTCTTTCAGCTTATGGTTTCGTTTAATAGTTAAGAGTGAATGACTGCAGGCTTTCTGAGAGTTTGCTGGAGTCAAGCTTTTGAACTTTTTCCTCTCCTAGGAACTAGCACTCTCAGAGGTGAGAAAAACAAGGCATGCAATTAACATAAAATTCTGGCACAATATCACGATTCACAGTATCACCCGGGTTTTCTTTTGTCTTCATCACCTCTGTCTCTTATTGAATGCTTATGTGCACAGAACGCCTATGTCGTCAAGCTGTAATCCGCATCTCATTCAGCAAACACAGACCAGTTAAAAACAGCAACAAGAACAAAGCCGGCAAACAAACGAGCAAAAACATTTTCAACTCAACTTTTTCACTGACAAGAAAAATGTGATCTATCTTACTTCAGACAGAATCTCCAGTTGAACAGCTTTAGTTGCTGTAAAAGGAGTTGCACTGAACTATAGGAGGCACACTCCTTCATGTCAAATGGCTCATTAGTCACTTCAAAGTAGGGGTTTTAAAGGTTATTGCAGTTGAAAAAGGGAAGTAAATAGTCTTCTTCAACCCAGTTTCACTCCAAGCTCTCAGCTGCTTTGTAATTACCTTTACTATCTCCAGCAATCAGAGGGTATCTTTTCTCAAAATAAGAAATAATACTTTTTCAGGCTGAGACTGCTAATAACCCTGAATTACTTCTCATGGCATCCTAGTAGCTACTGCATTCCTTTTGGAGTTGGAAAAGCTGATTCAAGGTGCTACCGAGCAGCTTGTATCCGCTGATAAAGAACTGTGGTGGGGCAGCCACACTCCATCTCACTGGCCCTGACTTGCTTCCCATTCCTGCACACTCACTCTTCTGTCTCACCCGAAGACACCACGAAGAGGTCATGCACTGCAAGCTCATTTTGTGGCAATTTTCCAGATCTCACCAGAGGTCTAGCAAGAATTAATGCTGTATCCAGAAGAAAAAAACAGCTGTAATTTGCTTTACCAACAGGAAAATCGAGAAATAGTGGTAGACTCATTCCATCCTTTCTTTACACTTAGGAAATTGCTCTGAACATGGAAAGGACTGTTCAGACAATCTGACTCACATGCCATGACATAGGCAGATAAGAGTGAACTTCAACATCATTAAAGAAGGATAGAATTAGAGGAGGTGATCCTGTTTAACACAAATGTCCACACACCTCTGAGAAGCAAAGGGGCTATGACAGGTCTAGGAATGTCTAATACACTGCTCCAGGCATAAATCACAGGAGCATTCGCAGATTTCGTGGGGGAAACTATAAGCACCTTGATGTTTGTCATACGTGGCCAGTGAAGCACATAAGCACATAAAACCACAAAGTCATTTGCATTGCTAACTGAGTCCTGAACACGGTGGGTTTTTTTTTTTCCTAGAAAACACAAATAAAAGGAATTAATTTGTCAGACCAAGTTTAGGCCCCAGCCTGTTCCACAGCAAAGCATGAGAAAAGCTGGTTGAAATAATTATTCTTGATTTATGCAACCATTCTTTTCCTTTCTGAAGGCTAATGGAGTGAAAACACACTTTCCAGACCTTTGCTAATGACAGAGTCAGAAATAATGATCAGGGACCCTTATGTTCTTTTCATAATGAGGAAAGCAACATGAAATGATAGGGATGCAAGTCCTCAACAATAATTTGTTCTTTATTTAAAAGGCAAATGGAGCATTCAGACAAGTTCTTTAGGTTAATGGAGCCACAAATAAGCTTTGGGGCAAGTATTTTTCATACGTAGTGCAACACAAACAATGTCTTCTCTAGAGGGCAGAAATATTTACAGCTGTTGAGGTTTCATCAACATGAAGAGACAAAGTAGATCCTCAGGGTGGGGAGGCACTGTGTGATCAGTCTCGGTATCAGGACCAGCCTGCACAAGATCCTTGTCAAGGAGAAATGACTCAGTGACTCCTGCCTCGCTGATGGTTGCTAGAGGCGGCAGAATGGACTCACCGAGCCCAAGAAGCACCTCCAGAGCACACCTGTGATAGAAACTGAGTTCTGTACTTTCTATACTTGTTAATCAAACCGTCTCAAGACAGATGTGTCAGTACTTTTCCATGTGTTTTTCTTTTCCTTCTCTTAGTACTATGTAGTCTGTAGAAGTCTTAAAAATAGATATATAAATGTTTTTGTAAATTGGAGCCGCAGCGTCTTGTTCTAACACCTGCACAATGAACAACAGATAGTAGTGACCTTCTAAGGAACTGAAGAAGAAAAATAAGCAGAAATCTTCCTTTAAGCATGCGTGATTACAACTGAAGAGGACTGCAGTATTCATCTTTTCTCTGCAAGGAGACAGAGGATGACTCCCAAATACCAGCCGGCGCAGCCCAGGAAGAAAAGATAAACGCGAATATAGAGATAAGAGACAATAAAAAGAGGGGTCGGGAGGCCCCCAGTGCGCGCCTTTGGTGGAGCGGAGACTCCTGGCCGCCCAGCACTGTTTCGCTCATTTATTGCTTACTCAATAAATTCCTTACTATTGACAACGATCGGTGTGTATCGTTCTTCACACCTATAGCACACCCAAGTAGCAGTTCAGGCAGTTTTACCCCAGAAACTATGAGAAAATGCAGGGAGTCATCCACAACGTGTTAATCTGGTCATCAGTTAGCTGATGATCAGATTGTATTTGCATGACATCTGATACAAAAGAAAAAAAAAAAAAAAAAGGAGAATCAAGAGCCTGGGAAGACTTGTGCCTTGCTAGGTCCTTTTTGCTAAAGGAGACTTGTACCTGTTGCCTTCCTGCAGGCTGGTGAAGACAACAGCAGAATGGAAACCCCCTAACCTTGGAATGGCAGTTCAAATCCAGGTCTCCAGAGGGATCTATTTTTTCACTACATCACTGTGTGCAGGTTCATGTTTCCCTTCTGATTCTTTTCATACTCATCAGTTCTCCTGTAAAAAGATCTGGCACAACAGCCACATGCTGAGGACTTTTAGATAGACCTTAACTCTTTTGTCACTACCACATAGATTTACACCGCTGCTTTAACTTCTGGAGCTGCAGGCTGACAATCAGGCTTAGGTATGATATCTGCCACACAGTCCTGAGTCACTGCTCTCTAAAGAAACACAGGAGGAAATACAATTTCTTCCTCCACTCTTACCAAAGCCTATCCCATGGGAATTGCCTCAGTCCTTCCCACGCTGCTGGTTCAGATAGCTAAAAATCCGAATGCTGATACACTGATATCACTAATTACTCAGAAGTAGGAAGCAGTACATAACCCACTAAATAAGTTCTAAAAGACATATAATTGGTACATTTAACTCATTTAACTTCATTCCTTTCAAAAAGAGACCACAGCAGGAAAAAAGTAATAATAAAAAAATTAACAACCACTACAATATTTATATCACAGTATGCATCTTAAAGCAGTCTCCTGGAAGGACACAGAAAACAATTCACATGCATGTTTGGTTGCTTTCTCAAAGTCTGTGCAACATCTATGCATTATAAAGGAATTTAAACATGTTATCAAACTTGAGAAATTGTTTTGATTCTCAATCTTTATTTTAATAAAGATAACTGCTTTCTTAGGCTACACAGTCTCGCCAACTCTCACAAACCCAAGGGCAGAAGCCTTGCCAGTGTATTCATGTTTTAGGAAGAACCTTATAGTGATGGAGAAAAAGTGCTTTGTCGCGCAGACCAGGACTAGAGCCCAGCACCTGAATAATATTTGCCTGGTACAGTCATCCATCAGAACAGATGTGAAAATAATGTCCTAAAAATCTGTGACCATGAAAGATTCCATACAGCTTGTTTGGATATAGTGGGGAAAAAAAAATCCCTACTAAAATTGAACATTCTATCAATGGATTCATTCTCCATATATACAGCTTCTCCCTTAACATTTTTTTTATTATTATTATTTTATTTTTATTTTACTTCCATTAGAAAATCGAGTTATTTCTAATATTCAAAAGATTCCCCTTCTATTACCTTTACATTGTTCTATGGAAATATGAGTCTCTGATACTGCAGAACATCAGCTGGGAAAATTCTGATACTATGGCTTTCTCTCTATCTGACCAAGATGGTATGAGATGCTAATCATCCTTCAAACCTCACAGCATGAAGATGGACTCCTGAGAGTCTATTAATGAACACCCAGCTGCAGTAAGCTGGACTTGTCATTTGGACAGATGGTATAAGAATGTCCAAATAATGAACTGGGAAGGGCAGTTGTCCAAGAAAGTACTTCAAGAAACTTTAACTGTACATTTGACCGTGTGTAATTTATCAGCCAAAACATGAATCTTTAGTCTCAAGCACAGCACCAAGCTCGGTGAAGATATAAGTCACTTAGATTAGCTTGCCCCTGGGCAGGAAAAGCATATAAGGAAAAGAGTATCAGTAGCAGAGTGACACATGATGAGCATACAATAGGTCCCAACAGCCACCTCTACCCCCATTACATCTGATTCACTGTAACGACACCATCAGCCTCACCTGTAAGAGACTAGCACTGACATATGCAACCAGGGAAAACAAGCTGTCCTGGCAAAGACCACTGGCAAAACTATCTGCAGTTAAGATCCAAATGTATCACCCTAATACAGATATTTCAAAGAAAAAAGGAAAAAAAAGCCACGTTAGGGCTGTAATGAATAAGAGTCAGCTGTATCGGAACAGCTCCTTGTTCCTGGAATTCAGGTAGATGACTTGGCATTTGGCAATTAAACATTAAAAAGTGTTTCATTGGAACAGGCACCATGCCATCCTTTCACTCTATGCAACTGCTCTGTTCCCATCTTTATTCACTACTCCATCAGTTTGTGTGTCATCCTCAGATTCCATCAGCAGCAATTTTATATTTATTTCCAGATCATGAATAGAGAAATTGAAATAACACTGGACACAGGCTATTTTATAAAAACCTTCCCCCCATCAGTCAGCGTGCTCTCTCTCTTTTGACTCAAGTCAAAATGTTGTGCTGGGTTATGCTGAACACATTGCAAAAATGTATTACCTCTCTGCAGTCACTGCTGATAACCAAATTTGTAAACAGAAAAAATGAAAGTTGTTCTTTTTAGTAGGCCCTACCTCCTAGAAAGCTGTGTTACCTGGTATTCATTACATTTCTAGCCAGCAATCGAGTATCATACTCTCCTGTGCATTGTTTTGACAGGCACTGACATCAAATTGCTCAGCATATAATTATCCTAAAAACTGTCACACCCTTCTGTAATACTGGCAAAACCTAAGACCTTTGCAGTCCTCTGTAGTAACACCAGCAATTCCAGGTTCATTAAAGCCATACATTTCCTGAGCCAACTCTCTTAAGACTCTTAGGTTTGTTATCCTAATAGATGATGTTTAACAGACTCTTTAGTTAACTCTTCATGGGAGTAATGACCCTCATCCAGGTCCATATGCTGTAGCTTTTAAATACAGAGTGGAAATCATGATACAATGCTTATGACTCCCTGGCTTCATTGTAATATCTTTAATTACTGCTGCCTGACAAAGCCAGAGTTCTACTGTTCCCAAACCTATAGAAAGCCCTTGTTGCCTTTACTTAATCTTGCTTGCATTTCTGTGGTGTGCTTTGCTGTCACCCTCTCCAGCAATCCTTTTTCATGTGTGTCGTGGACAAGGAAAAAAAAGAACGTCCTGGAGGAGGATCCAGGTCTCCTAACAACTGCCTAGAGATTTGGAGGCTTTCCCATAATTCACCTAAAGGTTAATAGGGCCAAAAGCACTGCCTGCAATTAGGGGAAGATTACACGAGGAGTAAAATTTTTTCCCCTCCTAAGAGTCCCCAGCCTGATGTACAGTGCTTCTCATTTTCCTGACCTTTTTGTGAAAGGAAAGGCAAAAGCTGGCACAGAGCCCATAACAAAGATAGGGGCAGAAGTCATATCTCTAAACTACTAATTTTGTGTCTTTTCTCTATTCTACTCCATCTTTTTTTCCACATTACCTGCCCCATCTTGCCTGCACTGCCACACACACAACTGAACTAAAAGCCTCATGCTCAGAATAAACATATACTATGGGGAGAAGCTTGTTATAGTAATAACACATTCACTGCACACACACCGCATTCTAATAACTATGGTTGTGCAGCAAAATCCTCTTAAACCAAAGAAATACCACAACGAATAATGAGAATGTTCAACAAAACTCTCTGAAGCAAACAGGGAATGAAGGGATTGTTTGACCTTTTAATACTGTAAATATATCTGTAGTGCCCAAGGAACGGCTACATCCCACAGCCTCCTGAACAAACACCTGGTCCTACTAATAACACTGTTTTCAGGCACATCTCTGTAGCAGCCACATGATGACTCTTAGAAGCAGGACAAGATAGTTGGGGCTATATGGAGCAGCATTTTCCAGGTGTGAGTTCACTGGGATTTTTTATTTGTTTTTATTCTGCAAGAATTCATCCCATTGAATAGGCTAGGTCATCAATTTTGGGTGGTGCTGCATGGAGTCAGGAGTTGGACTTGACTATACTTATGGGTATGGATATCTCATAGCAACTCTGAATATTCTGTGATGAAATGGAGCATCCATTTCTTTTCTGAGCCTGCCTTGCTTCCCAGCTGCCTGCAGAGGCTGAGCTTCAGAGCTAAACCAGCAGTTGGTGCCGAGCTCAATAACAGATCAAAACAGTTAGGCAGTAGCAGGATCCCAGGTATCCATGCGTGCAGCCAAAATCTGCTTTGTCAGTCACAACAGCCTGAAGGAAGAGTTGCAATGAAACACGTCCCACCAGACAAGTCACACTCCACTGGGAGAAGCAAGATTAACGGCCTGATCTGAGAGGTCTCATGCTCCTGAAGGTGACAGAATCTGTGAGAGCCAGGAGGAATTTTGATGAGTGCCTAAGGCACTCAGCATCTCCCTTGGCTGACAAGGGAAACTATCCATTTGGGGGTTTAATTCACGCAGAATTGGTTGCAGAAAGAAGGTATCTCATTGTCTCATACTGGAGGTGAGCCTATACACCCTCAAAAGCACTTTCTATGAGCTTCCAGATGGAAGCTGTGGACATAAAGCATGAAATTAACTGCTTCTTGAAGCCTTGAACAGGGCAGAGATCATCCAGTTAACTCCATTCCACTATCTCCCAGACTGGAAGGAGAATAGCAGTGACGCTGCCTTGCTCTGCCGCAGGGCTAATTTGCCAGGCCCTGAAAGATCTATCAGATCTCTGGGAGCTGAGTGTTATCTGCATAGAGCCACACTGTGCCGTGAAGACTCACCAGCTTGTTAAGAGGTGTCACCGCACAGCCCTGGGTCAGATTTCCAAACAGGTCTGTGAGACTCCAGTCCCAGGTATGAGTACTGATCTGTTTGGCAAATCAGCCCCTAAGCTCTTGAAATCTGCCCTTTCTCATGTTCTTTCAATTACTACCGATCTCATTTAAAAGCCTGGTAGTGCTAAGGGATGGCGTGATCAGCACTGTAATAGGAATAGGTTTTTGGAGTCTGCAGAGCTACCTCTGGTCAGAATATATTAGCCATTCTTCCCTGAAAATAACATTAAGAACAGGAAGAAAATAGAGTTTAGCATGATGCCCACAGAAAGCAAAATTGTTTCACTGATCTCTCAGAATTTGCTGTGTTAAGAGGAAAGTCACGACTTGCTCAGACCAATAAAATGCTTTTGAGCAAACATGGCACAAAGAAACTACAGAAATTAGGACACCACTAGGAGGGAGCAAAATATATTTTGGATGAGACTTTAGAGAAGAGGAAAGTAGCAAAGAAGTGTGTTACTAAACAGCCCAATTTTCACCTTAGCAAACATCCTAAGCCTCAAGACTCCATCCTGGATCCCACACTGTTTAACTTACTTGTGTTTGTGAATGGTCTCAAAAGGGACTGAACTGAAGTAACAAAAATGGCACCAAACGATTTTGTAGATGGGTGTGTATCTGGAACAATTATGATGGTGTTCAGGAAGACCTTAGACAAAGAGATGATTGGGCAGTGTGAAACAGCAGTACTGAAGCACTGAGTGGGAGATGGGAATTTTTTTTCTTTACCAGGAGTAAAATGGAAATTCCAGATGCCATCAAAGGGCGTGTATTGTTATGGTGTACTTGCTTTGGCCCCGGCTCTGCAGCATGCTCCTCCTATATCTCTGAGAGGCATCTCAAAGTCAGTGCTCCTAAACAGTTATACAACTCATCCCCATAGAAGGATGTGCCCAGAACCTCTGGTGCAGAGTGCCACCACAGTAGGGCAATACCTCCCCTGCCCACCTCCCTCTTCCCTGTGGCTCAGTGGGTTCACAGTGGCAGATCCTTCTCTGCCTTTCACACATACACACACAGGTCCTTTGGGTGCTCCTTGGTCTCTATCCCAGCCCAGAGCACCAAGAAGGATAGAGGAGAAGAAGAGAAGCGATAGGAGGAAAGAGAAAGGTTGCAATTTGATAAGAAGGAGGAAAAGAAAGGATATGCAGTAAGGAGGAGGAATGGTAAATAGATGGGACAAGGGAGAGGATGCTGTACAGCAGGTGGTACAGGGATATAATGTAGGTACCACTACAGAACAGTCCAGGATGCCACCATAGATATATTCATGTATACTGTGTACAAATGATAGTATAGAGCCAAACTGAGTTAGAAATAAGAAAAAACAAAAAACAAAAACAAAACAAAGAAGTATTTGAGCTATTTTATGTAAGCACTGCAAACTGAGCTGAACACAATATAATCTTTTCATAGGCTCAAAAGTGTTCCTAAAATGTTCCTTAGAGTTACTGCACATGATAAATAGGGGTATGATAAACAAACAAACAAAAAGTCTTAAAAGGAAGATACTAAGAAGGGCGTTGTAAGAAAAGAGCAGCAGATGAAGATAACAGTTAAGGTTTCAGTTAACAGTAGCAGATTTTTGGGGAGGGGGAAGGTAGGGGAAGAGATGCCAAGGAGGAGGGAGGCTGCAAATGCATTTTCCACTGGCAGTCTTTACATGTCCAAAATGCCTGAGGATCTTCAGGAAGGCTGTGCTTACAAACAAGCCAAGGGTAGGTGTTGGCAAAGAGGCAAGAACTTCTGCTCCAGTTTGGTGGGTGCTGGAAGGAGGCTGCCAAGGGACAGACTGCAAAAATAGCTCTGCTGTAAGAGTTTGCTCATCCTAACTATGACTAGAGAAGCTGGGACAAAAGCCAGCCAAGGTCTTCAGCCTGGATTAAGGTGTGGGGTAGGGTTAGGGCTGGGAGCAGTGCAAAGCCTCTCTCTGTTTTTATGACACCAAAGTAACACTTAGGCTACTGAAAGAACACATCCCTGAGACATTTTCTTCCACACTATGATGAAAAAATGTGTCATCTTTAGACTATATTGTTTATCCCCACCCCTTTCTTCATAAGGTTTGTAATAGGGACAGTGAAGAATAATCACAGGGAAATAACTACAGATATAAAGGAACATTAAATACTTTCTGCAAACAGGTATTTAAACCTTCACATGCATCGCTGTAGCAGACCAAGGACACAGATTCAAAATGAAAATGTATCTGTATGGGAATAACACTAGTTTCCAGAGTCAGGGGAGTTAATGATGACAACAATTTTCAGAGTGCATTAAACACCATACTCCAAGGCTTAATCCAAGCTCGAACTATTTAGGGATCAGGATGAGATCTAATGGGGCTTGAGAACAAGGCTGAAAGGATTGATTACCCTGCATCTGCCTGCTGTGAGGTTCTTACATCTCCCCCTGAAGCAGGTGGTGCCGGCCAGGGTCAGAGGCAGGATGCCGGACTGGAAGGCACCCCGGATTAGCTTGTTTGTTCTCCCTCTGCCTGGGCTGCAAGCTATGCAGAGGTTTTATGCCTGTAATCCACAGCTCTCCTTGAGGAGCACAGAGGGCCTCTGAAATGCTAAACAATCCAAGGAAAGAAGCTTACCTGAAGCCATGAGTAAACCCAGCAGTCAAACCTCTGGCACAGATTTTGGCTTCTTCCTCTTCTATTTAGCTCAAGGTTTGGACGTCTTTGTTTTCAGCCCTGTATCTGAAAGATAAAGGAATTAGCGGGATTTCTTTAATCTTTGTGTTCTCCCAGATAAGTGTATTAGAGGAATTCTGTAGGCTACGGAAATATTTATTTTGAATTAAAATTAAAGCTGCACCATGCTGTTTTTTATTGTATCTCAGGGTAGGACACAGCTGAGTCATGCAGTCTCTTACACCCTGGCTGCAGCAACATCATTCCTCTTGCCTGGACCCAGATAAAGGAAATAAAGATGCTTTCTGTTCAGCAAAATCCAGTTCATATCTGTTGTGGCAAAGAAAACATGAGGTCCAAGAAGTCTTCTTAAATTTGTATTTTTGTTTTCAAAATTTCATGGAGAAATTGATTTTGGCTTTTGAACAGCAAAGAACCAGAAGTGTAACCTAGGGCACTATGGAGTCAGCATGCCCAGTTACTGACAGAGGAGACCAATAATTGTACTTCTCTGTAAACTTCTTATAGAGAATATAAAAATATCTCAATTGGTTTTATCTGAGCTCTCTCCAGCTACGGTTTCTTCTGATTTAACCGGAGGGAAGGCTGCTGTTTCCTTCTACCTAAAATAAAGAAAATAGAAAAGGTGGTAGTTTAAATTCAATTACCAGACAGATTCTTCCTCACTGCAGTCAGAGCCAGTGCTAGTGTCTGCAGGTTTCACAGAATCACAGAACAGCCCAGGTTGGAAGAGACCTCAAAAGTTCATCACGTCCAACCTTTTGCAGGAAAAGTGAACCTGGATGAAATCATTTCCTTCAAAGAACATAGTGCTCAAAAAGAAGCAGCCCACAGAGCACTCTAAATCTCAGAGGCAAAGATTTAGAAATGGATTGGTTGCATTTCTTAGGTACAGGAGGGGACAGAGAGGAAGGAGGGAGCTCTTCCTGAATACAGCTGCCTCACAAATGATGTTTAATTCCAGCACCAGCTGAACTACTTACACCCAACCATCACTATCATAGCTTTCAGTAGAACTACTTTACTCCTAGCCCAGAGTCATCTGATCAACACCATTAAACTTTTATCGCAAGGACAGCATTCAAATTCAGCGCCCTGATATCAACTCAGGTCCTGTTTAAAAGCATCTCTATTCTCGACGCCTCAGTTTCTCCTACCACAGTTATTTCTCCCCCCTCTTCCTCCTGCCTTCAGTAAGCTTTCTGAATTCAAGCACTTACCTCAGGCCAATTTTTTTTTATTATTTCAAAGCTGGATTACTGCGTTAACTCCCTCTTCCCATTTTTCTACCACTTATCTCAATGCTGTCTGACTGTGAGGATGTAACACAGCAACAAAGGAACAGGAAAAAGACAAGGGATTAAAGTATAAATGGACCTAAATACTTAATAGCTGCAAGGAAGAAAAGTGTGACCTACATTAATCAGAGGCAAATAATAATAGGCTTCAGCTGGTTGTGTACCTAACTTTTTTTTAAAATAAAAACTTTTTTCTTCTAAGAGGCTATCTAGCAAGAAAAAAAATGCTTGAAAAGGTTTCATCTGAATGTGAATTCAGACATAATTTGGATCTTTTCTACACTTTGGAAACAATCTGACAGCATTTGAGGTAAAAAAAAATAATAATAATAATAACTGAATTCACTTATCACTTTCATGAGGATCGCCATTTCAGGTAGGAGATGGCAAAGAGTTGCAGATTTAATCCTCCTGTGTGAAAATTACTGGGATTTCTGTTTAATTTCACTATGAGAACCTTTGTTGCTGGTTCATGCAACTTTCCCTGTATACCTTTCAAATTGCAGCTTAAAGCTCCAAGCTCTGCAGTCAAGAGATGGTACGAGTCTTTGCTTCCATTACAAGCTAAACTGAAGCCTGGCCCTTGTCATAGCGAAGAGAATGCTGAATGTAAGAGAGGCTTAGAAATCAGGACAAACAACAACAATAAAACACAACACCCTCTTTCATCTTTTTTGACTTCCAGTTCTGAAGTCCATAGGCCAAAGGCATGGCATACCAACTTATCATCTCAAGTCATGCAAAGCTGCTATTAAGTATTCAGATCTCAAGGACGTTGGCTGCATCTTCATATTTTCCATTGCAGCTTCTTCTAGGAGGAAAGAGAAGACACAGATGTCCAGTACAAAGAGCTGGGCGTGTGCCATTCATTCCGTTATGGAAAGACTCTCTGCTGATGCTTCTCACCCAAAATAGTGTGTCTTTTTAGGGTCTCCAAGCCTGAAGAACTGAATGGTTGGGATGATGCGTTAATATAGCTGTAGCCAAAACCTTATTTGCTTCCCCCTTTGGAAACATTATGACTTGACTCGCTGACTGTACTCTTGCCCCAGCAGCCTCTCAAGCACTGAGCTGGATTGGGTTTCCTTTAACAAATCAGCCTCCTAGCTCCCATTTTAACATTAATTGATTGGAGATGCTTTTAACTGTTCCTTCTGGGTGTATTAATTTTTTACAGATTGAATTTGGTTTGATGAGGCAGGAAACATGAAACTATTCCTGGCATCTCCTGCATACTCAGAATAGCCACTCTAATGCATTCAGAGAAACACACAGCAGCAGGGTGGTAACAAAGTGGGGAGGGGAGCGAGGTGTGTGTGGGGGTTAGGTAGTCACCTATCAATTTCCAAAAGACATCAGTAAGTGATTGCTTACCCGTGTCATCTTTTATATGAAACATTTTTTTCCCAGCAATGCAGGTATTTCGATCAGGCTGGGGCTGCTGACATTAACAGATATTAAATACACTCAGGAGAAATATGATCAAATGTTTGAAGTGTCTAGTAAATGTGCTGTTAGCTGCCCTCCCAGGGAGGCTTAGTGCAAGCTATTGTATTTTGCTGAGAGAGAGAAAGGCTGGAATATTAGACAAGGAATCCAAAGGCAATTTTATCAGCAGTGTTATGCAGCTCTGGAACACATTGCTAAAGGACTGGAAGCTTTTCTATTACAGCCATCAAATTACTTGCTATTCTTAAACATTGAAATGCCATTTTGCATTTTAAACCCTTCTAGTTGGCACCTGTAAAGAATTGCCATGCCCAGCAACAAAACATCCTTATTCAGATTCTGTGACAAGACTCTGGTTAGGGCTGGGCTTTAACACCCTATTAGACCAGCCAAAGGCTTTATCCTCCCCAGACAGGAATGGAAGGTGTGCTCAACCTAGCATTGCTCTCTTGTAACTCTGCTCAGTAAAGCATATTTAACCCGTGGATGAGGTTGAACAATTCCATTCTTAGCCAGATGTCCTGAATCATCAGACAGCCCTTTTCCATCTTAGAGAGCTTTCATTTCTTCCTCCAATAAAATTAGCTATCACTTTACTTCCAGAGATGTCATACCACCAAGCCCCATTGTCACAGCTCAGCTGTTCTTCAGTTCTGGAGCAGAGTAAATATCAGATGAGAAAGCAATTGGCAGAGGAGAAAAAAGGGTTGGTCACACTGAAAATTATGTGAAAGATAATCAGGAGAAAGGACTGGGAGCAGAACCTCTCTGAAAGTATCTCACTATGTTGTGGCTATTTTTCTTCTATTTTTCAGACTTCGGTTTCATGAGAAGGAGCTTTAGGCTGCTCTTTCCTTCCAACAAATTGGAGATACCATGTCTGAGCCTGTGAGACCTTTATCAGCCTGGGCAATGTAAATGTTCCCTCGCAGAGGTTTACTTATTCTTAAAAGAGCCTCTTGATCCTACAGAACTCTTCAAAAGGCTCATAAAAAGGAAACCAAACAAAAGTAAAAGGCCATGTTCCCCTGGTGAAAAATGGTTGTGACTTACTGAAGAGACGGCATTTATCACTATTAAATATGATATATATTAGTCACATACACAGTATTTTTCTATTCTGAAAGTGTCATCATTCCTTTAAAACTTTTCAGTATATGAGAATCCTTAATTCAAATACAGCCATGTTTCAAACAGAGCATATCAAAACACTCCTCCTCCAGCCAAAAAGGGTTTTCATTTGAATTCGGCCAAACTAAAATGTCAACATTTTCTTAGTAAAGAAATTGAGTGACATGTTTCTAGGATACATCCACATCTTACCGTAGGTGACTGTTCCCAGGAGTATTCCCGAGACCTACTGCTACATATTTAAACACACTTGCACATCATTTGATGAAAGCCTGAACTCATGCTACATACAAATTCTAGCTGCGCTTCTAGCAGGCAATGTTAATGCCCTGCTGGGAAGGTCTTAGGCCATCCCCATCTGTCCAGTCCCTTATGTGATTCTGCCACAAAGCAAAAGAGATGCACGAGGACAGCACGACCATGATGGGTTCTCCCAGACTACTCAGCCTTTGGCACACATGCCACACTACCTTTCTCCCTTGCCCCTACAACCCTGGGATAAACACCTGGATTACCCCAGGATTACTCCAGGGTAATAATTCAATAGGCTAAACAGTCAGCACATTTAGCTTCAGTCAGGGCTTTGAGTCTAGTCATTAACCAGCCACGATGGTCAAAAAGTAATTGGCCAATGCACTGCAGAAGATTTTAGCTTACTGTTGAAGCACTTAGTACCAACTGCTTCTGGCTTCAGTGAACCAGTGGTGTCATCTAGCAAAGCAAGCCCTAGGCCCTCCTGTTTGTTAGAGTATCATGGTTATTTTAAATTCAAACTTGCTATCTTTTTCCACCCTTCTTTTCCTATTGCTAAAAATGGTTTTATGACAGATCTTGATGGATATGAATTGTCTGCCATATGTTGTTTCCTTTCCTGACTGTTATCTCCATATGTCAAATGTACTTGCATCTGATGATCTCCATACAAACGATAGAAAAACAAACAGACAAGAAGAGGCCAGACTGGAGGGGAAACAGAATCCCAATCAGAGAACTGAAATACCAGCAGACAGCCTTTCTACTGGAGATTGTATGGTTTACATGCTGTCACTCAAACACAGTGATGAGTTACACCTTCCAGGCATTCTTGCATATTAGCTGCTCTCTGCCTGCTGAGAAGGGATGTGTACAAGGAGGAATTCCCCAGGGATCTGCCACCCTGAAAAGAACATACACAGTCTAGCAAGAGACCTGGTAAATAAGGGCTGTTTTGCTTACAGTCTAATTAGTGCCAAGCTTTTTATAACTTTTTTTTTTCCTGGTAAATTGGGGTGATTCTCATAGTTTACCCAAGTGACTTCAACCTACAAGATATCTGATTTCATAAGACCCTTGAACATTGAAGAAAATTGGCTCCCATCTCTATTACAGTGGTAGCCTCTCTTTCATTTGCTCCTCACTTCGTTCATATTTTTCCTGTGTCTGAGGCTTCTTTTGTACTCAAACAGATCCAAAATTAAGGAGTATTTAGAAAGCAGAGATTCATAAATATCTGACAGTTCAAGGTCACTTTTTCTGTATTAATTCCAGTTTTGTATTTTCAAACCAGACATAGCGATTACTGCTCACACTTAAGGATGCTCCCTCCTGTAATGAGCACCTGTGAACATGGGAGCTCTCAGCGGGGCCAAAGGCTCTTTTCCAAGCGTGTTGGAAGGAAGTTATTCCCAGGAGGAGAATGGTGAGGAACAGTGAGGACAGGTGAAGCCATTCTCTACAGATTTCTCACCCTTGTGGTGGGCTCTCCATACTGGTTGTGCAGCACGCAGGCTGGAGATATTCACAGAGAAACACCTATCAGGAGTGAATTTACTCAGAGGAAATGAAGACCCCAAGTCACACTATACAGCCCCTGTGATAGTATCCTTAGAAAGGAAACATCTTTCAGGTGAGAAGCAAATTTGCAGCCCAGCCTCCTCATTCCTGTCCCCTTCTACACAAGAAAGAAAGCTCAGTGCCATTAATCATGGCTGAATTCACTAGGAGTGAAGCTCTTCAGTACTGGCTAAGGTAAATCTGCACAGTTCCTGAGAATGAACTCATCAGCAAAGTAAATATTAAAACATCACATATTTAGTATTAAAGCTTCCTGCTTCCTCAGTTTCTCCTCTGAATTCTTCTTTCTTCCACTGTGTATCCAAGAGAAAAAAGCACTTTTCTTCCTTCCCATCAGAGTTATTGCCTTGCTAAACTGCTCAAAAAATAAAGCAAAGTATTGGAGTAGAGATCTCTGCAAGGTTAAAGAAGACACCTTTTACTTTAACAAATGATGGTCTCTATCTGCTTAGTATCCCTCTCATGTGTCTGTAACAGATACAGGCAGAATTGATTATCTTTACTTCAGGTGTGCTAATTAAAGCCCTTCTCTGATGTAATGGTACTACTAAAATTTCCACTTGGGTCATCTATGTTCTTCTGGTGGATCTTATTAGCTTCTCTATACTAAAAAATATATATTTAAGTGGATGCATCTTTTTAGATCATTCAGAAGAGAAATAAAAGGAGCTGATGAGACAAAATAATCAAAACAGACAAGAAGTTCCAAGATTAAGAAAAATTCAGGTTGGAGGGAATTCAGAAGCTGATCTAATCCATGCACAAGGTCAAAGTCAGCTTCAGAAGTAGTTTGTGTCACTCAGGGCCTCATCCATAAGAGTTCTGAAAGCCTCCATGGATGGAGATGCCCCAGCTTCTCTGGACACTTGTTGCAGCAAGGCAAAACATTGAAAGTAGACTGAGTGTTAGCAGTACTTGTTTGGAGCTCAGAATTTACCCAAGAAAACTCTGAGGCCTACAAAGGAGCCAGTAATGTGTTATTTCAGACCCTTGTTCTACTGCAGAATGTCCAAGATTACATCTCCAGGGAACTATTAGTCAGCCTGTACCAGCATTTTGTGAGCAGTACTGGAAGAAAAAGATCCGTAACAAAGTTTGCATTGAGTGTCTGACACTTCCCAGAGTATCCCTCACTGAGTGACTGGCTACACTGCACCTCAAAGCCAAGAGGATCCGGGGATTCCTTCATTGCTCATATCCCTGATACTACCAAATCCTCTGTTACTCTTATAGTGCCACACACACTCACTTTGCCAGTGAAAAGTATCTGAAGATTTCCCAGCATATCCCCCATTATCTTTTCAGGATTTTACTGAGCGGTTCAGTGCCAACACACAACCAGGGGGAGAGTCAGTTTCCATATAGAGGCAGAAATGGAGAGAAAAGAGCAGCCCAGGTCAGACAGCAACAGAGCACGTTATGGTGGCTTCAGCACCAAAATTAACGTGTGTTAAAAATTTGGATGAGCACTGAGCTACCTCTGGAAGCAATCTTACTGGAACACACGTAGATGCTTTTCTTATGTGAGCGTTTAGACACAGAAGAAGGACTGAACTTGTCAAGAAATGACACTTTTTTGGAAGGCAGGTTCCCATCTCCTAGGCTGGGAACATCTAGCAGCAGTCAGAGGTTCCTCTAACTCCCAGGGTGAGTCCCACACTTCATAAACTGCTTTGATGGCTCTTGTGACTAAGGTAGAACCTCAGACACTTTTTATGGAAGACAAGGAGAGACTGCAGCAGACCTTTAAATTCTTGGGGGAAACAGGAATTTTTCTAAGAAGCTGCAGTATTATAGGGTGAATTAACCCCAAAGAGTGGTACTCAAAGAAAATAGTGAGAACGATGGTATAGTTTGCTAGGCTTCTCCAGACAGTAAACAGACAACCAGTGAACAAAGAGAGGCTCACCTTTTCCAGATGATTGAGGTTCACCAATAACTCCACAGGGGAGGGACCACCAACAAGAGAACCTTCCTCAGTGCTGGTCAGCCCTTAAATGGGGTCTGGGAGAGGTGGAGCCGGACTTCACCCCCTTCCAGTCACACAGGTACATTGCCTTCACCTGTGCTCCAGCAGCTGATTCAGTGCTTGCCTCAGGTGATCAATCAGTGGTTCAGGCCATGATTCAACAGTTCCCATGCAAGTATGTGTCATTTATTTGTCAGTGCAGTAACACCTGAAGTAACAAAGAGCATGTTGCTTCTCTAATGAAATCAGATTTTAGCTGTTGGCTTAGACCAGCAGTACAGCAGTTGGATCTGCAATGAACATTGCTATGGAATGTGCTTTTAGAATATCTTTTTAAAAATGAACGTGATTTACTCTTCTGAGCTAACTAAAACAATGATTCAAGCCAGAGTCATTAGGCAGAACAACACCCTTGTACACACTGGATTTTTTCTTTTATCTGACCTCAGCACCCAGGTTTCAGCAGTGAAGCTCTCACTTTTTAAAATTCAGATCTTCTAGGTCACTTGATCATTAGATGCAAAAGTACTCTGCTCAGAAATGCAGCATAAATAAATAAACGGTAATGCAAGCGGTTCAATTTCAGCCCAAGAAAAATGAACCTGAAGAGAATTTTTCTTTTTAAAATCTTACTGCTTCCCAAGATTCCTGTCTTCTGACCATGTCTTAACAACTGCAGTTAAAGAAACAAATAGTTTAGCAAGAGACATTGGAATATGGGAAGGATTGAGGGGAAGTGATCCATTTTGGGGAACTATGACCATTTCAGCATTAGCACTGAAAGAAAGCAGCAATTTCAAACCCTCTTCCACCACAACTCCAGTTACAAGAAGCCTGTCTGTTAGGATTTATGTAGTAAATAACTCCTAGTTTTGTCTCTTGTACATCTCTGACCATTAAGTACCAGTGTTATTGCCCTTGGGGAGCACTTAATGTCTTCATCTATTTTAATTTCATATCATTTTGCACTGGTTCTTTAGAAATGCAATTGTATGCATTGCTTTGTTTCAGTCAATATCACCTAGACAGCTTGAAGTCAGTGCACAAACTCCTTAAAGATAATAATGCCCTGAGATGAAAAGAAAATATTTCACTGCTTCATACGCTTGAATAGGAAGGAATTGAAAGGATCTCTACCAACATCAGACAAGCTCACCATTTAATGTTATATTTTAAGAGTCTGATTATATGTTGTTGTCTCTTGTAGTTCGATTCAGTACAATTTTTCCTGACTTACAGTGCACTTCAAAGCTGCTAGTGCAATTGTTTCTATTTAGATTGTGCTCTTTGATTAACATAAGATTTAGCGTTACAGAGAGCATATATGTAGAACTCATAGAAAATCAGAGCGCGTGAACCTCTGCAATCCTTAAAACAATAAGCCTATTTGTGACTGGCAAATAATAGAAATCATAAAGCCTCCCTAATTAGTGCATTCAGTTTTGGTGCCATCTAAAGACTGAAGCACGTAAGTCTCCTTGTTTAAAGTTAATTCCACAAGACAGAGGCAAATCACAGTAGTGCACAATGCAGAATAAGAAAAGATGAGGGAGGAGGAGCTCGACCAGCAAAAGGGCCATTGCAATAGTGATTATGGGTAATGACAAGATGTTGCAAGACTTGAATTGTCCAGAGTGAGTGAAGGGTGTGTGTGTGTATGTGAGTGCATGGAGTTAGGAAAAAAAAGGGTAGACAGACAAATCTCAGTGGAGTACAGCAAATTATTTAACATACAAAAGTTTCTGAATTCAGGTTTACCACTTAGTCTGTTTATTCTTTATCAACTGTGTGTTCACTGATTTGAGATTTTTTCTTAAATTAATTCATTTGAAATTGTATCTGGAAACCTTTTAATTAATTCAAGTGATTTGTAGTTCATTCACAAACTGTTGCAAGAATTCTGTAGCTGAAATTCTGCTGGCTTCGTTTAGATTTCTTAGGGTCTTAATATTCTTGTCTATCCCTAATTCCTGCCCCTTGTTAACAGCAAACACAGTCTTTCAAAGTCTAATTCTACTACAGATTCAAAATTCATGCTCCTTTGAATATTCACACACCAGTAAAAAATGTTGGTAAAGTATATCCAAGAAAATTCTTCTTTTCACCAAGATTTCTTCATATGTGCTCCTGTTGCTTCCAGCTTCCCTCAGGAGAACATTGGAAGAACAATGACAACCAAGCCTTGTACTGAGGAGAAGCTCTCAAACATCACAGCAAAGGGCTAGGGAAATCAAAATGAAGAGTACACTTGAGAGGAAAGCAGATGCTTGAGCTTACAGTGAGTGACGTCTCTTGAAATGGGAGACATTTCAGATAGATGTTTTAGATACCCTGAAGAGACATCCTAGAGCAAAGACAATTTCAGTAAACTGATTTGAAACTACAAAAGTTGACAGCAAGTTGATTAAAGGAATTCCTTAAATTGTTGATTTTGCTCCTGCAGTAATGACTGGAGTCATAGTAATACGACTACCTTGAGTTTAGATGGTACATTTCTCTTGTACAAGAGAAGGATGATCAGATCCCATCCACCTAGAGCAATAAATCTCTGGATGATATGCTATCTGGGATAATTACATCAACAGAGATACTTCAGCAAGTGGCCACAACCCTGCTGACGTTTGTTGTTCTTTTTTAACAGACACCAAAGGAGACCAAAATAACTGCCTGCATATATTTGAAGATCGTTTATAGCAAAGTTGAAAAGGGAGAGTATAAAAGGTACCTAAATATAATGTATCTGTATTGTGCTAAGCCTAATAAGTTGATGAATCCAGTTGTGACACAGCGAGGACTCATGCGTACCATATGTTCTAGAAGCTTTATGGATGAGCTCCCTGACTCAGCTGCTTAGATGGGCTGTAAAACTAAAGTATGAAAATCCTACAGAGGATATGTAAAATGAGGTATCGGGAAACAAAAGAGCTTTTAACAGGGACATCTGTCAAGGGACAGAGTCACAAAACAAGAAGCAGGAACCACATTTTTTGAGATACAGACACTGAGTTTGATAGCTGCTCTGCACAGAGGTGGGTGAAAGGATGCTGAGCTGGTCTTTTCCATGTACAGCTATGATTTTTCTAGTGGCCAGCATGAATGAAAAATAAATTTTTATTTTCCTCAGAATGAAACAATTAACCATTTCAACTTCCTTCTCTACAGAAGCATTAGGGACTCACAGTGAAAATGTACTCCCCGTCCTGTCAGTGCCCCTTCATTAGGCAATGCTTCCAAAGCTGGACACCTAATTTTGGTACTTATTACTCAACTGCTCCTTGTCAGTGACAAACCTAAATAGACTGCTGCTGCAGCTGGATATGGCAGACATCAGGCTGGACTCTCAATGTGAGAGCTAACGCGTGGAGGCACGACTGACAACAGGCAAAAATTTGGATTAATTGAGACTTCCCTGCTCATTTGGAAACAACTCAGCAAAAATATAAACCTTGTCATATTGAAAGACGGCTTAATACTGCACTCCTAAATGAGACATGACTGAGTCTTAATCCCTCTGAGTGAAACTTGACTAGTTCCTATTAATAGTTTATTATTATATCTGATTGTTTCCCCCCACTTCAAATCCTTTGTGCATCATTTACAGGGGATTTTTAAACGGCAAAGCAAAACCCACTTGGAGAGAAGTTTTCCCATTTTAATAATGCTCTCACATGCATCAGCTAAGTCAGTACTGTTTCAAACTCAGCCTCCCTCTTCTGCAGCGATCAAAATTAAATGCCAGCTGATCCCCAGGGAGGCTATGGGATGAGCCAAGCACAGCAATCTCCTCTGGTAGATACCAATGCTCTCAGTGAACTCACTCACTACTTATTCACGTGTTTAGTGGTAATTCAACACTGCATTTTTACACAAACCACAGGAACCCAGCCCAGCATCCATAGCTGAGACAGTTTCTCTAAACTCTCAGACTCGTCCTCAGGCTTTCTCCCTCCAACCTCATCATTTCTCAGTGCAAAGTTAGACCCGTTCTCCATATTAGATTGGGCAAAGAAGCTCTAAAAAGTTAATTCATGCACTTGCAGTTAAAAACCATACTCTTTGATATCAGCTACCTAAGAAGATGATGTCAGATTCAGGCTTTGCTGTTGTGTGGGCAAGCTTAATAAGAAAGCTTGTCTTTTTCCAGGAAGAGCAGAGATTAACTGCTCTACTAGAGCTTATTTCTGCTCACTGAAAGAGATGAGGACAGAAATCTCCCTTTATTTTACCTTCCTACAGAACTACCCTCTGCATCTACTAGGAGAAGCTGAAAGAAAAATGAGATGCTGCAACCATGTTACATCCCTAATAGCCATGACCCGCACCACATGGGATAATTAACCACAGCTGGCCAGGGCTCATCCAATAAGGCTCTGGGGGGCTGTTAGCACCAGCTGTGTCTTTGTGCAGGTGAAGTCTTTCTTCCTAAGGATTCACATAAATCATGCTCATTCTCCTAAGGATGATGACCTGTGACACCTAATGATTCAAGAACCTGTGTTCTCAGGACTTTTAAACTTGGACTAGCAGGCAGCATGTACTTGTCCCTCCGAGGACACCAGAGGGAGATCACCTCACTTGCAGTAGGAGGAAATACTCATTCCAGGGGTGGTTCTTAATAACCTGAGCCCAGCCCCTGTGCTGCTATAACAAAGAGCACTCACCATAAAGGCAGTTTTTAAGGGAGGGCATGCTTCTGTCAGCCTTGCTGTCACCCAGAACATTTTGCAAGGCTACCAGCCAATCAGGAGAAATATCTTATGGGACTAGTGAATAACCAAAACCCTTAGTTCCCTTTTGGGTATGAAGTGAATTGGTTGTAGAGGAAATTTTAATGTTAAATGAACCATTTGCTGTCCATTTTGTGCTTGCAGTTATGGGTGATCACAGGACCTGAAAGCTATTGAGAGAACAAACTGGCAGATCTGTAATTCCTATATGGGCCCAACTTTTTAAAAAATAATTTTATTTCCAGTTTGCAAGAGAGCAAGACAGCAGGTAGTGCTGTTTTGTACTTAGCATTCTGATTTTGTGCCAGCTTTATAGGGTGAGGATTATGCCCAGATTCAGTGATCCTGTTTTCAGATGAGAGGCAGAAGAGCCAAGGAAATGTGCCGCCTTGTTTCAGCATTTGCTAGTAACATTCTCTGATTGGGACTATTGTGGTATTTGAGCTAGTCTTACTTTGCACCTTGCACAGGCATTCATGCCTGAACAAAGAACATACAAAATGCTGCTCTCTGGATTTGGCAGCATGTTATAAGCATTTGGCACAACCATACATTTCAGCGTAAAGTGCAAGAAAACAAAGAATCAAATCCCATTCACTTCAAAATGAGGAAATAAATAAATAAGTGAAAAGAGTATTTTGCACTTAGCTAATGACAAAATTTGCCAGGTCTGACGAGTCCTTTTTTTTTAATGTTCCTGTCAGCCCTGCTTTTAAAAGGGGAAGAATGGCAGCTGAGAGCAACTAATAGCTTACAGGGTCAATGTCGGTGTTAGGATTTGAATGAAGAGATGAAAGAGGTCTAAAGGGAGTGAAATCTCCGGCCACAGAACTATGATCCTTTTGGGAATCATTCCCATGGGGCCACTTAGCAACAGGCCACCATCCAAGCACAACACCCCCACCAGCAGAGGAAAAACTTTCTTCTTTGTATTTCGCCCTCTCTGCTGAAGATACCGTTTCAGACTCATTCCCTGGGGAGTCTGTGCCTCATCAAGAAGAAATAAAGCTGGCCTGTCTAAGAGTGATTGTGTCTCCTGCTCTGTGAAGACACGCATTTCTCTTATCCCCAGGAAGAAAATTGTCTCATTTTATATTCAGAATCAAATGTACTGAAATTATAAGCGGTGGAATAATTACGTTCAACACGGCACACTGCATCTGACCTTAATAAGACAGCCTGGTGGCCTTAACAGTTATGGGACTAGCTGCTTCTTTTCGTAGACCTGGGGATCATTTCTGTATTCTCCTCGCAGTAAAAATAAGTTATGTGCTTCTTGCATTATGTCCGTGTGCTCTGTATGACCCTGGGAGCTCCAGCAATAACTCGTTTTGTCCTGCTGCATCACAGCGTTGACTTGGCCAGTGCCGCTAGCATAGAAACAAAGAAAGTAAACATTTACCTGGAGGGAGGAATAGACATGGCCATGGAACCGCTTTTAACCTTACTTTCTGACGCTGAGTTTTATCAGTTCTGGAAGAAACTTCAGCTTTTCTGACACAATGAAGTTATCCTGAGTATTGATGACTTCGATGCAGGAAGGACATGCTTCTTTTATGAAGGCACTTTAATCAAAATCTGACACAAACCAAAATCTGTCAGCAGCCCTCACTTCTGACCTTCAGGTCACATTGGTACTCATGTGCCGCCCCCACACATGTCTACCAATGCTTCTCGGTCATAACCTACACCCCCTACTATTAGAGCACCAAGCACTGCATGCCACCCAGAAAGCAAATTTTTCAGATGGGATAACTATATCACAAACCCATCACACAAGTTAGAGTTATTTGACTTTGCTCAGAAATGTCCCTGCACTTTGATGATGGAAATCCACAGGATGGGAGGGGAGGATCAGCCCTGCCCAGGACATATCCTTGGGAGCCTCTGGATATGGTTTTTAATCCCTCTTTTCCTTGGGGATCAGTTAATCAAAAGCACACAAGAGATGAAAAGAAGCATCCCACCTTTCTGAGTAACAGCAGCAGCTGGAGAGAAATGTGTGGATATAACTGAGATCTAACAACTGTGTGCAAATTCTATTCTCCAGAGAGGTGCAAACGTGAAAGTTGGATGGGTACTTTGCCCCCCTTTCCCTGGCAGAGGATGTATTAAGGTTTCTGCATCTAAATATCCAATATTGAGTTATAACAGCACTTACTTCCATGACTTGTGCAATCATTATTTATTCTAATTCAGCTTTCTCTGTAATCTTGGATTTCTTCAAACCAAAAGCATGCACCTTAACCCCTTACACTGCTGTTCCTTAGTAGTTAAAGAGACTCTCCAGTACTTCATTCACAGGGGTTCTGGAACAATAGCACTCCAAATGTTTGGGAAAGTGTTCAGAGGCTGTGGATGTAGATGTTGTACAATATATCAACATGCAAAAAGAACTGATGTGTGTCTTTATAAGAAAAGTGTGAGGAAATCACAAATTGGTTAGACCAGGAGACTTGAAGAAAAGGTATCTGCATTATTTTTTCACGTCTGTCCTTGATCTACTTTGTGACCCCATCCATTTCCCCAGTTATGATATGGGAACAGTAATACTGACCTTGCAACTCTGGAGATGGGGAAAACTGAATTCACCTGCAGAATGCTTCACGATTTCCGTCACAGATTGTGTCTGAGAATTAGTAATGCCCTTGTCCTTGTGCAACCCTTGTGCAGCTGTTTCTGAGCCTCTCGCATTCCAGTGCTAAAGCAAGGAAAGCAGAAGTCATTACTGCCTTAACCATGCCTTTGCAGCCCTAATGCACTTCCTGATACACACCTTAGATGACATGACACATTGTAGCCCATGTGTTGAGGGCAATCACACAACATATCTCTGCAGCTACCTTAAGGCACAGCGTGTTGCATGAAGCCCCATCCTTGTTCGATGAGCTCTACAAAACAAACCTTAAGCAAACCCAAAGGCTTTACGAGAAACCAAAAACTCCATCTTACCTTTGTGTCCCTGAGCTCCCTCCAGTGGCTCACCGAGCAGAGGTGAGCCTTCGAGCTGCCCTGGGGAACCTGGCAGGACAGCAGACACCTTGTGGCAGTTTGTCACTCCGCTGCACAACAGGGACATGCATTCCCTTCTCTGCAGAACGCCTCTGGCTGGAACAATGCAAGCTGAAAGTCTTTTGTCTCTAAGGAAGATCTATAATCTGAAGTCAGAGAGGATCTCCAAATGGCAGGAACTGGTCAGTGCCACTTACCTGCATCAGGGCTTTTGCTCCTGGTGTTACTTAGCATGGTAGCAGCAGTTATGGTCCGTAGCCTTCTCTACAGCCCCCTCTTTGCAGTGCCACTGTGAAAATGTCTGTGTAAATGTGAATTTCAATAGCCGTTATACTCCCAGCAGCAGCAATCTGCGTTTGGAACCTCAGAGCCTGCTAATCTGTCATAGTCATAAGGCTACTTATCTCCTGCTCTTTTCAAATACCTCAGCAGTGGATACAAAAGGTAAATGGCAGAAGCTATTCTTATGTGGAGTCTGAGTGGGTTTTTTTCTCTTTTCCTTTTTTTTTTTTCCTTTATGCTCTACTGTTGCTACATTGCTAATGTTGCACTCAAAACTGATGACAAAGTTTAACGAGAGATAAGGGATAACAATCTTCCAAGCTTCTGCTCATGTAAGACTCCTGGCCTAGAAGAGCAGCTAGTTATAGGATGTGGTTGTGAGGGTATAGAGCTTTGTTGTCTGCTCACTAATGAAAGCAACATAGCCTGAAAGCTTTAAAAGATTGAGTTCAGATCACCTTTGCGCTCATTTTTAGCTCTGCTATCTATTTGCTGGTGAATCCTCAGCTCCAGTCTACAGATGTTGAGTTACTAAAGGATGGTGGGAGAGAAGAGCTTGTACACTACAGGGATAGGCATTGTTCATAAGACGAAGAGAGGTAAGGTTTCAGAGGGAATTCTAGTGAGGATAACAAGAATGAAATCTGTGATATTTATTGCCCGTCACCCACTCTTTCCTCTGCTAGCCTATTTATCACACAGCATTACTGAAAATAGCTGGCTTTCTGAATACAGTGAAAAAAACATTTCAGGAACATACACTAAAAGCACCAACACAAACAACGACCTTTGCAACTTTCTGCTTGGGGCTGCAGGACTACTTCAGCACTGGCAGACCACCTTCAAACTTTTGATGTTCCTTTGCCTTTAAAATAGATCAGTCTTTCTGCACCTGCATGTTTGTTTTCCTAATTGTCATAAGGGTAAATGGATCCCTTCACCACCAGCTGAATTACAGATTACCTGTACAGCTGGGACTGGAAATTTCCAGGACCTTGTTGCTTGGAATTTGCTGTGGCAGAGAAACAGAAGGGGCCAAAGCCAGTCAGTAGTGCAGCAGCAGGCAGTCTTCCTGCCCTGCCTGATGTAAACAAGACATTGCTCAAATGTTCCTGTTTTCTCCTCTTCTCACACTTTTACACATCATTGAAAATCTTTCTCATTTTGCAGCTTTTGCTAGAAGGTTCAGTGTTAGAAATAAATCCTAGATTAGCAAAATGGGAAGCTTTTCAAGCCCTGATTGCCAGGGGCTGGGGAGGAGAACCAGGCAAGGCATGGACACTCTGTTCTTACATTTACACTGGAGCATTCACCACTGCCACTCTGTGACTGGCTGCTGGGCTGAGCAGACTTGTGATCTGATGCAGTGTGGCTGTCTCTTCTGCTCCTCTTTATGGAAGGGGTCAATAAGTAAATTTATCTGTTAAAAGTTAATAGCTTGAAATTTCATTCCGATTTCCCTTGCCAAGACAGCTAATGATAAATTTAGCTTTTAAGCAGGAGAGCAAGCATATAAACCTCTCCTAATCAGAGGAATGGAAGGCACACTGTTGCTTCCACTTAATTCAATCTGCAAATCTAAACAAATACTCTGCCTTTCACAAGTGAGGGTCCATATGGACCAATATATTCACAGAGCTTCAATGATCTCTATTTCTTTTTAAATGTCTTTCACTGCTGTCACCTCTGCAATCCTGCCAGTGGCATCAGCAATGGCAGGACTATCACAGACAGAGCAGCAGTGCTGCTGGTGTCCTATTACCACACTGTTTAGGCCCACACAAATCAATTTTGGGTGATACTGCAGTGCAAATGTCAGCAGGCAGGGCTGTATTGTTGGGAAGCTTTAGAGAGAAAGCATGGGCTTCTGCTGAATTGGACTGGCATTTTACAGCAGGGATAATAAACAACTGGATCATAGAATCATAGAATCATTAATTTATAAAAGACCTCTAAGGCCACCTCATCCAACCACCAGCCCATCCTCACCATGCCCATTAACCATGTCCCTCAGTGCCACATCCACGCAGTTCTTGAACACCTCTGGGGATGGTGACTCCCCCACTTCCCTGGGCAACCAGTGCATCAATGCTCAAGACAAAATAAAAGTCAAGAGCATGATCTAAATACCTCAGATATTCACGTTTTCTTGATATTGATCATCTCGATTCAGTGCTTTTGTTCCTAGTCAAATCTGATGAAAGCATTACAGAGAGAAACAACTCCAAGATTTCTGAGAAAACAGGACAAGTGCTGTATGCCTGAAGAAAAACAAACAGCAACAATAACAAAAAGACCAAGAGCAAAGAAATAAGGCTGAATCAAAATTTTGCTTTCTTCAAACATACTCTTCTCCTGTTGCTCTACTGATCTGGAAGTTTACAACATCATCTGTCTGTGGAAAGGCAAAGGCTTAAGCTACTCTCCATATCCTGTGCTCACTCATGTTGATTACATGAGAAACCACCAGTGTGGGACAGTCTGGTATTCCCTCCATTGAGTCAGCCTCTTTGTATGTGCTGGAAAGAGTATCACTTTGGTGTCTTGCCACATGCAATCATATGCACAGACCACTGTGACTTTGCCATCATTTGCCTTTCCTGCCCCATGGGGTCAGATCTTCAAGAGGAAGTGAGAAAGTGCCCAAGGCACTTCAGAACATGTTTAATTTGCCTTGTGAATGATTGCTGCCAGAAGCTGAGGAGAATTTCACCTTAGAGATTGTCTCACAAGGCCAGAAAATCCATTTGGTTTAAGATTTTCCACATGCCTGTTATTGTGGATGCAGTCTATGCAAAGCAGAGATCAGTCACAGAAACATAGAAGCACTTGAGTTGGAAGGGATCCTCACAGGTTATCTAGTCCCACTGCTGCAATGAACAGGGATGAGATGTTCTTCTTTGGTTTGGGGCAGCCACACAAAAGCAAGACAAGCTTTTAGAGAAAACAGGAGTTAAAGTGAATGAGCCCAGATTTGCATTCAAACTGCCATCAATCAAAATGAGAGAAATGAGGTGATCTTTTCAGCATGTTTCCTTGACACCTGTTGGCAGTTTACATGCATGAGTGTAATTTTGTGGTATATGTATAGATTTGTATGTATCTCTATTTATGTGAATTCTGGCATATATGTTTGTGCACATAAGTGAGGTTTATTCCTATCCATTTAGCAATAGTAATAAATCTGCCTTCCAGTGTTTACCTATGCAAAGTAATAATCCAATTGCACTCGCAGCACTTCACAACCAGGACACTTGGGGCACTGTAGAACAAGAATAGATAGAATTCAGAGCACGATACAAACATTGTATTAAAATCATCTTATAATTCAAACAAAGCATGCTGAGATCCTAAGAGACAGAGCAATGGAGATGTCAGAAAGGAATAAGTGTGTGGTTACAATGGCTTTGTTTTAAAGCACACCGAGAGAAAAGTGTGTTTTAGATGGATTTAGCACTGACCTGACAGTGGGATGCCAAAGCCCTTTCTGACAAAGACCCACTCTATAAGATGAGCTGTGTCTCGGCACTGAGGCACAGTCATGTTGAGCTTGAGGAAGGCAAGACTGGAGTTTTGCAGGGATCTGTCATGAAGGGCTTTCCAGCTGCAGCAAGTGACAGTCACCTGCAGGAAGCTGCCATCCTGCTCAGCACAGGGCATGGGGAGTTTCATGCACCAATGGGGCAGGGGAGTGACCTCCTAATGAACAGCAAGGATTGCTCCACTAAATAGCAAAGCATGTGGCCTGTTGTGGGCACAGAGTAGAAGCCCTCCCTTCTTTTTTGTTACGCTTCACCCATATGTTTCCGTAGCTTTGCCATTGGGAATGCCAGCCACCCAGCTTGCCTGCCAAGGTGTTCCCAGAGAATGCTGTGGGAGCTGTTGTTATTCCTCATGAGGTTCTGGGAACAGCACAGAGATACCAAGACAGCGGGAGCCTCACAGATGAGAGCCCCGTGATTTTTTGAGAGCCTCCTCCAAGGCTAGTGCTATGCAGAGGGAGCTGCGGCTGGTGATAAGCACCTAGCTCCAAGGCTATTGAAAGCTAAACAGACCTGTGCTAGTTTTGCAGCAAGCAGAGCTGAAAGCCATCCTCCTGCTCTATGCTGCCCAGCACCTTCTCCAAGTAAATGAGGGATTTCCTCCTCAGATGCCCAACATTAGAGCTGCTTTTTAAGTTCCTGACATTGATTGCAATAGGATACCATCAGTACAACTTGGTTCTTGTCTGAATAAAATGAAAGTCCTAAGCAAAGTCCTGCCTGGTGGAGACGAATGTGGTGTAGCAAGAGGAAGGCTGAACACTGCCCTCTACCTTCTCAGCTCTGTGCAATAGGCATTTTTCACTCCCCAAAATCCAAAGTCTTCTGTAGAATCTGCAGTGGTATTTCAGGAAAAATTCCAGGACAATCACAAGGAGTTTGGGGTGAGGACTGAGCCCTGCTGGTGGTGTATGCACAGTGAACTAGGAACACTGGTGGGAGGAAGAAGTACTGAAGAAGGAAAAAGCATGAGAATAGAAATGCTCATGTTGGTTTGCTTTTGGAGCTACCAGGATGCTGTGGATCATGCTAGCTGTCTGAGAGGAGTCCCAGTGCCATCACAGCAGATTACACAGCAACCAGTCTGGCTGTCTTGACAATTGTGTCTGAGAGTCCTGCAGCATGTGAGACTTCATGTCGTCTAAAAATAAAGCCAGTAATTTGATATAATCTCACTGACATAAATACAATCATGGACTTCCTGTACCCATTCAATCATGAATGCAACATACATATTTTTCCTCTAATTTAAAGAATATCAGATGATCTTGGTCCAAACTTTAATTTAATATAATGAAGCTGGGAAAGAGCCTTCAGTGTATAAATAAAATTACTTGTTTGCTATATCAGAGTAGCACAGAATACAAATTAGTTACCAATATTTGTACAGTGCTTAGACAAGACGGTGACTCAGTCCTTGGGCAAAAGTCCTCTTGGAGTATCCACTTGAGAAAAGGAGGTAAAAGATACAGATCTACTATCTTTGTGTTCCCTCCAGCAGCTGTGCTTGTGTGATGGGGTAGGAAGTAGATATGGCTGGCAGGGGTCACAATGCAACTTCTTTTCTTCCACAACTCTACCCCAAAATACCTAAAGGTTACAGGGAAGTACAGCATCCAGAACTGGCATACCCAGCTTAGTCATTGGTGATGCAGAGAATGAGACTTTAAGATAGTGTTGAGACAGGAACCAGAATATTTTAAAATTTACAGTATTGGAGTCATTACTGAGCTTCTTCAAACAGTGCTTTAACTGGAAAAGTTGCTGTGGCAGTAAAAACAGCGTCCCTACAAAACACAGACAGCCTGAGACTCCATGCTGACCAACCCTAATCTAGGTTTACTAGGCAGGACCATACAAGAGTAGCTACAGCAGCACTGTCCTTTCAAGGTTAAATGTTTGAAATGACCTAGTATATCTATATCAAAGGAAGTGATATATCACGATAAGTTGGGCCAATTGTTGTAATTAAACCCCAAAGGAGCAGGGAATTTTGACTGTCCAGAATCTCTTAAGTGCTGCCTTTCTTCCAAAAGACCTCCTGTTATGCTGCCTCATTTATTATTAGTGACATTAGACCTATATCTATGGCCTCTCCCTGTCACAGTCCTTACACATCACACACTGACATTGTCCTTTCCTCACAGCCTACATAATGAATGACATGTTTTACATCACCCTATGAGGAAGAAAGTAAAGAAGCAAAAAGAAGCAAAGAAGCATGCTGTTTCAGGATGAGAACATACAGATCCAACTAGTTACTGATCTGAAAGTTTAGAAGACAGGTGATGCCTCCTGTAGATTTCTTCTTGTAATGGAAGGAAAAAGGTATGTGAAGGATTGTTCTCTCACCCTCCAGAGCACCTGATGAGAAGGTGATCGATAACTTCCAAATGTTTATTTTCAGTCAGGTAGGGACACACAAGGGATATTTGAATTAAACAACCTCCTGCAGCTTCCTTGCTCAGTTTGAGAAGGTTCTTTCTTCTTCTTCAGGTATTTAGGAATGAGGAATTGTGGAAAATGTGCAGCATGGGAAAGAAGACCAGAAAGACCAGCTCTTCAAGCAAGAAGTTTGAAAGTGCTATAACAGACCACTTATATCTCAGTATGTATACTTCTGCCTTTCTCCCTTTTTTTTTTCCTCCTTTTTGCTGTCTTTTTTCTCAAAAGGAAAAAGGAAGGGAAGGGAAGGGAAGGGAAGGGAAGGGAAGGGAAGGGAAGGGAAGGGAAGGGAAGGGAAGGGGAAGGGAAGGGAAGGGAAGGGAAGGGAAGGGAAGGGAAGGGAAGAAGAAAAAAAAGAGGAGAGGAGAGGAGATGAGGGAGAGGAGAGGAGAGGAGAGGAGAGGAGAGGAGAGGAGAGGAGAGGAGAGGAGAGGAGAGGAGAGGAGAGGAGAGGAGAGGAGAGGAGAGGAGAGGAGAGGAGAGGGAGAGGAGAGGAGAGGAGAGGAGAGGAGAGGAGAGGAGAGGAGAGGAGAGGAGAGGAGGAGAGGAGAGGAGAGGAGAGGAGAGGAGAGGAGAGGAGAAGGAGAGGAAAGGAGAGGAAAGGAAAGGAAAGGAAAGGAAAGGAAAGGAAAGGAAAGGAAAGGAAAGGAAAGGAAAGGAAAGGAAAGGAAAGGAAAGGAAAGGAAAGGAAAGGAAAGGAAAGGAAAGGAAAGGAAAAGGAAAGGAAAGGAAAGGAAAGGAAGGAAAGGAAAGGAAAGGGAATGGAAAAGGAAAGGAAAAGGAAAGAAGGAAAGGAAAAGGAAAGAAGGAAAGGAACGGAAAGGAAAAGGAAAGGAAAGGAAAGGAAGAAAGGAAAGGAAAGGAAAAGAAGAAAAGAAAAAAAAGAAAGAAAAAGAAAAGAAAAGAAAAGAAAGAAAAGAAAAAGAAAAGAAAAGAAAAGAAAAGAAAAGAAAAGAAAAGAAAAGAAAAGGATACTAATCAGCAATAACACCAAATAGCACAGATGATAATATCCAGAAACCTAATAGAGAAAGCACTCTTCTGGGACTGATCTGCAGTCCATAATAGTGTTGGAATTCACTGCGAAACCTGACTGCTATCTTGCTCAAATCTCTTGATGTCACTTTCTCGCCTTATTTTTTCCTTGGTATCAGCATAATACCTACATGACCAGTATTATGGGTAAATGAATAAACCTGAGCACTTAGTGCTGCACAAGTTCTGAGGTCATAACTCAGTTTCTGACTCAGTCCTTTCTCCAGCCTCCTTCTGGAGAAAAAGCTGAATCATGTAAATAAGGAACATGTAAATAGCAAATGTATAAACAGATTATGAAATTTCTCCTAAAACTTTGTTCATTCTTCAGCCATTATTTGCCATCTGTGTACAAACAGGTGTAAGGATGGGTGCAATTGTCTTCCAGGCTACACAAAGTAAATTGATGAAGACTACAGATGCGAGAGAACAGGAGATCTCTGAAGGGTCCAAAAGAACGCACTGACACGTCCATTGAAATGATCATTGGCTGCAGGGGGAAAACAGATCTCAGGTAAACTCAGAAGTGTTTTTTTTATTCTTGGTGAGGTCTAGGTTGAAAGAGACATAAATGGCCAAGGATGCAATTCATTGTAATGACATCTTCCACAATTGGTGTTTTGGAACACTCCACCTTAATGATGTTCATCTCTCATAGTTACACCAGTGTTGCAGTGTTAACACTTATAAACGCAGACTCCCACCAACAAAGGAGACATTCGAATCTACTAGTCAGTGAATAAACAATCAGGATATATTATGGTCCTGGTGAATATAGATCTGGAATAAATCCACAGAATTCCTTTAGCTTCTGCAGATTTTCAGTAGCATAAACTGTTTTCACATAATCAGTTATGGACCTGCAGATTTATATTGATATTATCATATAGCTTATGTCCATTTCATTTGGAAAGAGAAGGTAACAGAACAAATAGTCAGCATTCTCATCACCTCCCTAGACGTGCATAAAAGCTATAGAACAAGCCTGACTTTACTGATGAAGGTGAAGCAAACAATGCTCTTTGCATTATTATTCTGAACAATGCCTCACCTCATGTTTCTCAGCAGACAATGGCAAATATGTCTTAGGTTTCTGTAGCACCTTTCATCCCTGTGGAACCTGTAAGAGATCCAGTTTAGAGGTTTTAGTGAAATGCTTTGACTCTCCTTCACTGCATGGAAGCTTATTAATTAAAGATTTCCAAATTGGCATTTGCAGCCTTGCTCTGTCTGGGGCCTACACAGCTCAGTCTGATGCTCTCGACAAGAACAGCAAAAAGTGACCACCAGCCAACACCTCTAATGGGAGTTCTTAATAAATGCGAAGGACTCTCAGAGAAGAGCCACACTTTGTAGGTGAAATTCCTAATCTCAGACTAATCCCACTGCAAGAGCTTCACTTTTAATTATGAGGTGAGTGATGAATCTCCAGACAACGGATACACGGCCTGACCTGTCAGAAACAAAATTCAAAGGAGCACATTCAGACACCCAGTCTGAGAGAGAATTTAAGTCAGACAGAGGCCAAGTAAAAGTTGTGCATTTTCATAACACTGCATTCTCAGATGAAGTCTTTAATACCTGGCATGGAAAGGAATCATAGAATCATAGAATTGTAGAATCAGTAAGACTGTAAAGACCACTAAGATCATCTAGTCCAACCACCAGCCTATTCCTGTGATAGCTCTAGACCACATTGCTCAGTGCTGCATCAACATGTTTCTTCAGCACCTCCAGGTGCTACCACATCCCTGGGCAGCCTATTCCTTACCATGGAAAATCTTCCATACAGGATCTGACTGTCCTCTGCCTCCAGTTTTAGTAATAGCTCATGGCAGAGAAGGCAGAATAACAATTAAGTGAATTTGATATCAAACTCTGGAAATAAGAGAATTAGAGCCACTAGTAAATATTTCCACCTCAGAACTTATACAAACAAGATGAAATTGCTATCTGATGTAATCTAATTGAATTATGTGGATTTACAGAGACAAATTTAGCCAATAAAGAAAAGAATATAAATATTTTATTCGACATTTGTGACAACATAAAGTTAATATAGCTGTGCAATGAAAGGAAGGTTTTCTGAACACATTTCTCTAATTTAGGTCTCTTTTATAACATAAATTAATTAAATACATTCCATGAAATAGGAGAAAGCAGAAGAGAATGTTGAAGAATGTCACTTCACTCTTGGGACAGAGACATACTTTGTTACTTCCTGCTGTTTATCTCTCACTTTGCAAGCAGGAGTTCCCATTTACATTCAGCTATCAGCTGCCAAACCAGAACCCGCTGAAAGATGCATGTCTTTTCCAGAAGGATCTTAATAAACACCACCAGTAGAGAGACATTTCACACTTGGCAGTTTATATGTCAGAGCAAGAAATAACTTCAAATTATTTCCATGACTGTTCTGCAAGTATTTGTGGAATGAGGCTGAGAATATAATCGTTTTGGAAGACACAGTCTGAGGAGAACTCATTGGCTTGATTAGGAAAGAGCACAATTCAGTGAGCTCAAGGGTGTTGCTCATCTCCACCACAGATTTACTGCCCCAAGTTCAGCAGGCCAGTAAAGAAAATGGAAATAACATGTCCTTCTAATACACAGAATATTCCTACTAATGTATCCCACAGCCTTTGTGTACCACCACAGAATGTCTCTCAACAAAGAGCTGAACCACATCACAGAGAGCAGAGCATGTGGGGAGGAGGTAGGACTCAGACAAGAGCTTGTGTTGCACTAGAAAGCTAGGCCTATTTCATCGAATGAGAAATGTAGATTGTACTCCAACAACATTTCGAGACCGAGGATGCTTTGTTTTTCTTCTGTTCTAAGAAAATGATCTTCCCATCACCTTACCCACCTCATTCCATTTTTTCCTGGACAGTTCTATGAGACCCATTTCATGCTACCAAGAGTGGAATGAGTACGAAATATATAAACATGCGAGGCTGACAAGGGTATGACAAACCCGGAGGCTACTGAGCAATATCTGCTACTGTGAAATAAGAATCTCCTGTACTTTTTGCCCCAGATCTAATCCCTGCCCTGAAGATTCAGAGACTGGTAGAAAGGAAAAGCACAGGGTCTTTGCATGTGTTACGGTCAGCAAACTGCAACAAATCATGGCTCAAAGGGGAGGGCGGTTTTGTGTTCCTTCTCTAAAGGCAGTGCTAACCATGCTGAAATGTGGTGTTATTATACAGCCTGGCAGGATCTCAGTGATTTTATTGACAGGGTATTTTGTTATGTTTATTAGATTTGTCAAAAAGGCATTTTACCATGTTTATGAGATAGAACATAAATTTATAGAGCTTTAATACTTTTGTCAAAAATAGCCTTTACTGAAAATCAAATAATGCAAATAGTGAAATCTCCTACCAGACAAATCCAGGAAAAACTTCCATCAGGCAAGCTATGGACTCATCCACAGAACAGGCTGCAAAATACTGTCAGCAAAACCTGTACTGCCAATCACCATAATAGCTGCTGGGTGCACCCAGCAATACTGTGAGGCTCCCAGGTGGGTGCTCTGGCACTTCTCTGAGATGTGGCAGTTCTATCTCATGTCTTTGCCTGAATAGAATCATTGGAGTTACAAGGCATTGGCTGGCAGGAGGAAGAAAAAACCTAGCTTACATTTTGGGAAGGGTACTGCTGTCCTCAACAAGAGCTTGTCCCTATGGACTTTAGAACACAACAGGGCTGGGCTGATGTACTGCGCAGGAAGGAGCCACAGGCACGTTATCCTCCAGCTCTCTGTTTCTGTTTCCACTCCAGAGCCCCCTTCTGCAGGATTGTTTCATTGTTGTTGTTGCTTTTAAATTTCAGTTCTTTGTTTCTGTCTTCCCCACCTTTGAAGTTACATATATATATATATATATATATATGGTCTTATATTTCTGCTCAGACAGCTTCCCTCTGCTCCTTTCCTTCTTTTGTTCATCTTCTACAATACTGCTGAAAGGATGTGAACACTGGATTTCTTCCCTGTCTCTTCTTACTTAGGAGATTAATCTGGCACTCTGCAGTTGATACTCTCTCCATTCTTGGGAACTGTGATGCAGCAGCAAGAAAGGCTGAAGAACTTTGTCACAGTGAAGGTGACAGAGCACTGGCACAGGCTGCACAGAGAGGTGGTGGAGTCTCCTTCTCTGGGAACATTCAAGACCCACCTGGACGCCTACCTGTGCAACCTGGGCTAGGGAGCTGCTTTGGCAGGGGGTTGGACCTGGTGATCTCTAGAGGTCCCTTCCAGACCCTACAATTCTGTGATTCTGTGAACTAAGTCATTTACTATGTCAGTTAGGATCTCTGCAGCAGCTGTGATGACATTTCCAAGATAATAATTTTGGAATTCCACCTCCAAGTCTCTTCCAGTCTTATTGGTAATTAAATGCTTAAATTAAGTGCTTCCCTTTTGCAAAGGAATCCTAGAAGGATGGAAAGGTAAAGAGGATGAGAGGCAATGGGAAGTTAGGAGGGAGAAACCTGTGAAGTAAAGGGCTGGAAGAAGATGGTGTATTAAAGCAGGTTGTCCTTATGCTGTAGGAGTTCACTCTAGCATGAATGGGCCTGAAGGGCAGAGAAGGGATCTATTCAGAAAACAGAGGACAGGTGAGGGAGATGTGGTGACTCAGCCTTTCCCACAGGTGTAGCACCACTGTACCTACAACCTTTCTGGTTATTCTTTGTCTTGTGCCCCTGGTGAGAAGCAGCAGCATTGCCTTGGCTTGCTGCTCTCCTTTGTTGTACAAGGGGACATGTTCAAAGCACAGTGCCAAGCAGGGTGCTGCAACAACCTTGTTAGACATAAGCTCTGATGATAGCAAGAGTGTGACTGTGACCAGCCAAGGGGCATTTAATCTTCCATTTTCACATATCTTGTTTTGGGAAACAAAATCTCATAAAACACTGTGGGAGCCAAAAGCTGATAGAGCCCATCAAACAGCAAAGTGTGTTCTTTATTGCCCAAATCACCCTAACTGAAGTATCAGTAGACTTGGATGCCTCTCTTAAGCTTTTATCTGCAAGTGCTGCACTGTCGTTAGTTTAATTGGGGTGGAGGCATGTGCTGCAGTGATTGACTTGGATGGTATGAAAAAGAAAAAGGCTGGGAAAATGGAGATGGTGCACAATTACTATGCAAATTTCAAGGGAATAATCATCACCAAACAAAAATTTCCATTGTGTGGATGCTACTTGCAGCAAACATAGTAACAAAACGGGAGTTACAAGCTGAACAAATTGAAGAAACTTTCTGACACTTGTTGGTCCAAAATGAAATCAACTTCAAGGCCTGCAGAAAGCATTTAAATGCCTTCTGTCATCCCTCTCTATAATCCAAAAGCACCCTAGCACAATGCTTATTACCACCTTCTTCTGAACTCTCTCACTCCAGGGGTATAGCAAGTTTATGGTGTATTCATGGAGCTCCACTTTGTCTAAGTCTGCCCTGGCCTAGTTACAACAGGTCTCCTCTTTACCACCAGCACAGGCCACAGCCTGCACCACTGTTCTGTTCGGTACCAAATATCAAATCCAAAGCCTTGGAGAAGGAATAGGTATATGGAGCATTGCCAGAGACCTCGTATATAGCCTTGGAATTTTTTTCCCATTTACGCAAGAGGTTTTTCCTATATTGTTGCAATTAAATGTATCCTTAGGGGATTTTTCTCCACTCATTCATTTTGGTATATACTCCTATATCTACAGATCACAGGGATTAAGATTAAGGCAAATTTGAGCAGCCTGCTCCTCCCTCTGGTCATAGGATAACCTATGACTTCTAGATGGAACTTGATGTATGTTGGGCAGTGAGAGTGTAAGGCACAACACAGTATATAAAGGTATATATTCATAGCCTGCTTTTGGGTACACATGCCATTAGCTGAATCCCGTTAGCTTCACCCTTGATCCAGAGAGACTCTACAGGTAAGCAGATGAATCAGCCTTAGTATGAATCAGTATCATATGAGACATCAGCAAGATGCCATAAGGAAGGGTTCAAAGTACAGTTACATCCACACAAACCTTAATATGCTGTAGATCATCCAAAGATTTTCACATAAGGTATTTTTTGTATTGAATCCAATCTATGAAAAATGAACATTGACTTTCTGTAGTTCACTGTGAGAAATCAAAGTGGTTCAGGTTTGTAAGAAGAGGGTAGTACAAAAGCGTAAGTAGAATAAACTGGTCATTAGGTAGCATTTGTCATGTGCCTGTGAATAACTGAAGAAAGCATACGAGCAGCACATCCAGGATAGCCATGCAACAAAGGATTTGGGAGAAAAGAGGATCAGAAAAAAAGCAAAAAAGCTAGAGCTTATTCCTCTTACAAATTTATTTAACCCACTGAATGCTTGTTTTTTTAAATGAAAGCAAAAGTTTACTGAAGGACCTCCATGATTCTTGGATAATATACTCAGGATACCTCAAACAGTCTGCTCTGAGCTGGACCCTTTGGACTGAATGTGGTCTTGGTAGAATCCAAGCTTCACTTCCCACTTCCTTCCCCATGTGCTGCCCCACATATCTATGCATCCCTTCCCCGAGTCTGCTGAATCCTCTTTCTGTATATGACAAAGCCCTTGATATTCCTGTAAATTATGCAGAATGAGTATGCAAGAGACTGGAAGGGCTCCTAACTACTCCCTGGGCTGGCAGCGTGGAGCAGAGCAGCTTGCAGGGGAACAGACGGCAGCGTTCAGAATGCTCAGGCTCCCCAGAGCCAGAGGTTTGAGTCCTCAGAGGGACTTGATACAGCTTCTTGTTCACTGTTGTTTTACAGCAGTCCACATATCTTCCTGTCTCTAATGGTCTAGATAAGGCCTTCAAATCCCGAGACTCTGTCTAGCTTGTGTGCCTGCAATACATTTTGTAGTACTCTTGGTGAAGGCTGGGGTTTCCCCAGTGTTTTTGGGTAATGTTTGCACCATAAATGATCCAGAAATCTAATTGGCAGGAACCCTAGACCTTCTGGGGAATATGTTTCCTGGGGACGTATTGAATAGATAAGATGCTCTGCAATGCATATATCAATATTTACAATTTCTAGGACCGCGTCTGGAGTCTCTTCCTGCATAATTAGAAATCACACATATTTTGACAGTCCTAAGTAAGCACTTTGGGCCTCAGCTACGATTTATAATGCACTTTGGGATTAAAGGTGTCCTATAAATGTAAGATTATTATTAAGAACAATAAAATTTCAAATCCCAGAACAGTGAGCTAGGAGCAGATATAAGGTATTTTGCATGCTTGTTAAACCAAATACAACCGCTACAGGAGACCAAATTATTCTCACCTTTTATTATACTGAAGCAGAGAAGCAGTGTGAACAAATATGATTAAAAAGACCCTCTGGATTAAATGTACCATTGATTGCTCTTGCAAACCAGATAGCAAATTTTTGATATTTTCTAGAGGTTTGTTTTACACTGCAGTCTTCAGCTGATTTTACAGTCAGCACTACTTTAAGCTTATTGCATTTGTAACAGGATACAAATAAAGCACCATTAATTTAATTTTATTTACATGTCAGAGTTATTCAGATAGAATAAATTGAACTGGATTTGATTGAAACTGTCCTGCAGGACTGACTTGAAGCACATTCAACAAGAATGCTTTGTAAATAATGGCAGCATTTAGTACACAAAAGACACCCCCTTGGACTGGAGGATTTGCAGGAGTCATTAACAGATGAGAGAAAAGAAACATGCCAAGAAGAGAGCTAAGCTGAAAGCTTTCATTTTGAAGTCCAGTTTGCACTTCAGCTGCCTTTGGATAAGACCACTACATGTATATGACCTTCCACATATAGCTCCATCTGTGACCTATATAAAGCAGTTGCTAACTTTGTATTTCACTAGCACAACAGCAACAGTACTCAGGTAAACTCAAGTGAACACTGATACAAAAGGAATGAGAAATATCAGTGTTTGTTTTGCAGTGACCCTTGGAAATCCTAGTCAAAGGAGAAGTGGTTGCATAGACATTTGGCAGAACCAAAACACAATCCTGACCTTCTCAATGCAAGAATTAAAGGAGCGATGGATGAGTCTGGGCAGACAGGGAAGTGGAAAGGAAGAATCAGCTCCTGTTTGTCAGCATGAAGAGGAGTGGCCAAACCACTGCCAAGCACTTCATAGGCAGCATGGTAAAGATAGGGCTTTAGCAGAGGTTTGGAAAGAGATAACGAGGGGATTTCACAGCTCTTTACCAAGATTCCTGCCAATAGCAGGAAGGATGAGAGCACAGAAGTGTTTCTATAAAAATGTTAACAAGTGAGAAATAGACACTGACAGAATGATGAGAAGGGAAACGACATTGTCATAGCAAAGGAGAGCTCTTTGGCAGGATGGGAAGTGCTTTGACAAGAAAGATAAATAGGTTGTGTTTGACTGGGTAAAGAAGAGGAATGTAGTAGAAGAGCAAAGAATGTGTAAAATCCTCGAGCTGATGGATTAGGAGGATGATCTTTACAGCAGTATTTTGCAGGGATGTGCACAGACTGAAACTGCACTTGGCAAGAACAAAGAGAAGGGTGTTTCAATAATCAAGATGCAAGACAGTTTAGTTTTACCCAGGTTAGATAAGGCCTTCTGATGCACTTAAACAGGATGGTTAGGCTACTGCCAGAGTCTTTTCTATCTTGCTGGAAGTTAAAGGCAGAGTTTTGAACTTTTTTTTTGCTTCTGACTGTTTTATTTTTATCTGAATGGGTTTTGTTTCAGTTTCTGACTGAAGCATCTGTGGGATAATCCCAGTCATGTGTGTGGGAGAAGAATACAGCCTCAAAATTTGTAGGCTGTGAGGTCTTTGCCATCCAGCCACCCTTCCAGCTGATCTTATATAAACCCTGCAGGAGAGTTTGACTGTGTCATAGGTAGCACAGATATGTGAGATTTGTTAGTGAGTTAATAGGTGGTGCTGAATAGGTGGGCACTCCGAGGTCAACCCTCTTATAGAGCTGGCAACAACAACAACAAAAAAGCAAGCTTCCTGAGACTGTCACAATGGGATGTCTGGTTATGAAGAAACAGGACTACCTTGAAATACCAAACAAATGGTTGATACAGTTAAATAATTCCTCTGCGAAAATGCCTTGTGGAATTGTTCATATTAAATACAGGAAAAAAGTAGCAGAAGAAGAGTAAGGAATGATCTGCCAGGAGAGGAAGTTTCTAATTCTTATCAGTTAGCAACTGGCCTAGGTCCTGAAGCCAGAGGGTTTATATCCTTTTATAACAAAAGAAAATATGTATTCTATTTAATAAGAACATCCCCAATTACATTATCCGCACAAATGTCTAATCCTTTTTCTGAATCCTACTAATCTCTTAGGCTTAATGTTATCTTATGGGAATGAAATAATTAGGCATTGTATAAAATGCATTTCCTTTTAACAGTTTTATATGTGCTGCCTTTTATTTCTTCATCCTTGTATTCTGGGAGGGTGAATTGGAGTGCCTATTTTTCTTTATTTCTACCACTGACAGGCCTCTAAGGCCTGAGAACCTTATTCAGTATATTTACTGAAACAGGAAAACAAAGCAGGACAAGATGATTTTGCTACTGACTTCAGCAAGAGTGCTACCATGATCAGACACTGCCTTGCTCCATGCTCTAGGTACATCTACTTTATTTGTATATTTGATCACACTATTATGCCCTGGGCAAGTGAATTCTCTGAGCTCTCCTTAGTGTCAGTTTGTTCCCTGTGGCATTACAGCTCAAGCAAAACCTAGTGGCGTAGCAGGGTGGTTTCCATAAGCCATCCTGGAAGCACTGCCTCAGGCCTGCTAGTGCAGGAACTGCTCACCACCACTGCTTGCTCCTGGGGCTAGCTCTGCCACTCCTCCATTCCCTTCAAAGTGGAGGAAGCCCAGTGGCAGGGCCAGATCCAATTCTCACACCTCACGTTCCCCTCCCCTTTCCAAACCACAGCAGGGATTCAGAAGGTGTCCTGCTGTGAATCACTGCCAATTTAAAAAACGATCACTTGTTCCTATGCTTTGCTTCCAGCTCTTCTGAAGGTGTGTGATGGCTCCTCCTTTCACCTTTCACATCCCCCGCTTTTTTAATAGTGTCATGGTAGGGGTTTTGAAATGTATTTTTAAACATCCAAATAAAATCTGACAATTTGTTCACATCCTATAACTCTGCAGTGTTGCTGGAGTCATGATAGCAAAGCTTAGTTCTCACTAGAATATAAAGAGACTGTATGGAGCAGAATACAGAAATAGTGAAAGCTTTCTATATTCTGGATTGAGTACAGCAATCCTGGCTTTCATCCAAGCATCCTCACATCGATTTTTTTTTTTTTTTTTCAGAGCTTATACGGGATGCCAAACAACCTTTCCATTGAACCTAGGAGTAAACTGATCGCAAGCCAAAGATGAGTCCTCTCTCTGCAGTTATCTGAACCATTACAGCAGCGTTTGTTGAGTGTGCCTTTATTTTTCTGGTTTTAATCTGCAGTGTGCTGACAGCCCCAGAAAGATCCTTCTTAATGGACCTTAATAGCAATGCGTCACTAAAAGTGTATAGCACCTGCCACACCAAGGCATCCCAGTAGACTTCCGATATAATAGAGTTTAAAGCTCCTGCTTTCATGAGCCAAAGGCAAGGCTCAAGAGAACAAAATTAACTTCGGGTTTTAAAATATTGACAAGCTTGCCATTATTAATTTCATGAGGTGAATTCATCACCAGTGAACTAGATTGCAGGGGAAGAACCAGTGGAGGAACAGCAGAGATAGCACAGATCAACTTGTAACCACGCACTGGGATGCGAACCTTTCAAACCCCAGGAATGAAGGCCTCTGCTCTACAGGCAACAGTTGAAATTACAATAAGTCATTCAGAAAAGTGACACGAATCTGAAGCTGTCCTCATTGTATGTCATTTTCAGCTTTCATGCAATACTTTCCACGCAATGGAAGCATTCTGCAACAGAGAGGTTATGCTCCCCTGGTAGAGAAAGAATTACAGCTACTGAAAACCAAGACAGATAATGATCAAATGATTTGTGTAAATTAATTCATAGTAGTACCAATACTGAAAACATGGGAGTTCTGGTTCTTTTTCCTTAGCTGCCCGTTAGAAGATAAAGCTTTCTGAAACTCCAAGAGGCTAAAGCAACACATTCATGACTTCTCTTTCACTTTGATCCCAATCCTAGGAAAGGTTCTGTTGAGGCTATTATAACATAAATAATGGTGTAAAACAAGGTTCATGCTTTCATGACTAGAATCTTGTGGTTTTAAAGCCGAAGAAGCACAAGGATCAAAAATTGTGCTTCCCTGATCTGCATGATCCTTCAGCAATAAATTAAAAAATGTTGGAAATACCTTGCAGACTATGTGAAACAAGAACATAAGGGGATGCTGAAACATTTGGAGCATTTATGAACACAATTCAACAAACCCTACTAAGAGATTTTTCACTTTTCAATGGAACAGGCAATCAATTTCTTAGCTATCTGCATGAGCTGATGAAAACTGCTTCTGAACTAAGGCTGTGAAGTTCAAGACAGGTTACCCTTTCCAATGGGAAATAGGCCACATGCTTTCTGAATATTACAGCAAATGTGTACTTTTTGGTGCCGTATTTTTAAAATTTAAATGCACCTTCAAACGATTACAGCTATCTTCTTATTCTTAAGCTGCTTATCACACAACTAATAAATCTGTGAGCACCTATCTGTGCATCAAGCTACAAGATCCCATTTGAAACTCATATGTATTTTTATAATGGCAATGAATGATTTTGATTCAAGCAGCATAAGTAACTTCAACTTATAGACAGTATGCAGAACTAAGCTTGGAAAAAGGCATTTTTATTTCTTTGCTGTAAGATTGCCCTCCTTGATTTTCAAACCACTCTCAGACATTTTGCTGCCAGGAAAAAGGTGACATGTAAAAAAAGTTATTGGAAGGAAAGGGTATGATTGAGCAAAAAGCATGCACAGGAAAGGCAAAAAGAGCTTTTCTCCAAAAGAGAAAGTTTAGAACTAAACTCAAGCAGTGCAAAAAGCAACTGTTCTGGGGATTCAAATTGTCCTTATCATCCAATACATGAACTCCACCTTTCATCAAGGTCATTGTCTTCTTCAGCCTCCTCAGAAACCCATTTACAATCCTCTTCCTCAGCCACTTAGTAGTTCTTGTGAGGAACAGTGTAACAGAGCTTTCTGGCTAGGAACCAGTTAGTACCCTGCACCCTATGCACAAATCTTAACATGACTTCCTTTCATCTGGAGAATGTCTGACTCTGAAAAGCAAATTGCAAAACAGGTGCTCTTGGTCTCTGCTATAGTTGTTTGGTGTCAGGAGAATCCAACTGGGTAAATCAGGTAATGGTAATCAAGGACCCACACCTGGGCCTTTAAGTTGGAAGGAGATGATTTTTAAGATCCCTTCCAACCCAAACCATTCTATGATTCAGTCACCCTCACTCACTTCAAGAAAAGATGGTACTATTGTCAGTGCTGTTCAAAGAAAGAAGTACTTCTTTGGGCTAACCAGATGCAAAATAGGATGTGTTAGTGTTATTTCTTTCCAGCATTCAGATGAGAAAATGATGAAGGGGCATGTGTTTCTCTAAATGCCTCAGCACCGCAGAGGTGCAGCACAAGACGTGAGGTGCACTGTGTGGCAGAGCTCCCTTGGTTCATGTATCAGCCTGCATCATTCAAGAAGCAGCCAGAAGCTGCAGATTGTCCTTTCTGTCACCACCACATCCAAAGGTGGAGAGCAACTGGTAATGATACTCAGCAAAGGGGGAAATCAACCTGGGATGAACTGCAGACAACCAAAAGTATCAGACAACAGAAGGAACAAAGAAATCTCATAGGTGTTGCATTGGAGTAACACGTCTGGTTGGCTGGCCCTTCCCAAGTGATGTTGGCCTTCGGGCAGATGGCTCAGCAGAGGACTGAGAAACAGCTTTTGCATACTGCGAGTGAAGAAGAGATGTTCAGTGCTTCTCTGGGGAAGAACTGTGTTTTTTATTACTGTTTTTCCATGTCTAGCATTGCAAGAGAAGGGAATAGCAGGAAGGATTAATTTAATAAGTGGGTGCTTTATCCTCTTTTCTTTGATGGTTTTATACATGTAGAGGATTGTGTGTTCATTCAGCAGTCCAGTACTGCTGAACGCTGTCAAAAAATAAAACACCAAGGCAGTTCTGCCTTGATAAAGTTACCAGCCAGGAACAGGGAGCACAGAACAGATCAATATATAATGTGGGAGTCATCGGCAAACCACCTGCTTAACTAGCATCTGGCAGCCTGTCTCCAGAAATAGACTACATGAGGCAAACACAGTGTGAGAAATTCTGCAGTAAATAACTTTGGATGAAGCTAGAGCTGCCTACTGAGAGTCTGTCCCTCACCCTTTTTTCTACTGCCTCACCTATGACTATAGTCCTTATGCATTTTGTTTCCAGCTTGGTTCTCATCCTCATTGAACAAGTGAGACATTTTTCAAGGGTATAAATCAGCACTGAGGTTTCAGTGTAAGGTGAACACCAACTGGACACAGCAGAAACTCAAAGAGCAGAGTTTAATTTCAGCAGTCCTTTAGTGCCACCACACAAGTCTGTATTTTCCTATTCCTCTATTGGCCTTGCTTCTGCACATTAGAAGCCACCTGCTAGTTTCTAGTTTGGGTTCTTCTTTGAACCCAAAATATCACAGTGTGCTCCATTTCTTCACTGCTCAGCTCTCTACAACAGCCTAGAAGAATGGCCCTGAACAAGTTGCTTGCTAGGCTGAGTGCTCAGCTCCAGGAACCAACCAGTGAGAGAAGGGGGAAAAGCATAGCTGGGGAGGTGCTGTGACACCTGCACAAAATCAGCAGTGGGAGGGTGGCAAAAGGAAAGTCCAGGTGGAAGGTAACTTAACCCACATGGGATAAGTTAAATACAGAAAGACCACCCCACAATCTGCTTTTGAAGCAGGCAGACAGGCTGCTGAGGTTGTTTCACAGCACGAGGCTGACAAGGTACAATTAGGTGCTGGTACAGGGGTCAAAGACAAGAGAGAGCAGACCACCTTGAGAAAGACCTTGGCAATAGGGGGACCAAAAAAGCAGGAACAGACCTAGGGACAGATTGTGTGATTAAGTGGAGCTGGAGATAATTGTATTTTAAAGATCTCCTGGGGAATGAGCTTAGAATAGAAGCAGCAGCAGGGCTAGATCTGTAGCTACATAAATAGCGATAGCCACATTTGTTAGCATGGAGAAGGAAGCAGAGAGCTGGGGTCTACATGGGGATATTTGTTTTTAACAGGTCAGTGTACTGTTAGACAGATGTGCCAATACCAGTGGCGTAAAGCTGTCCCACTCAGGCTGCCATAAGTCCCACAGCTATACTCCATGAAATAGCTGACAGAAATAGTAGTCTCTGGGGTTTATTTGTTCACAGTCTGCTGTTAGGGAATAATGCAGGGAGCTGGAGAAGAGAGAATTTTGTAACCATCTTCTGGTATATCAGTTCAATGCCATCTGGACATTCATGCCAGTTTTTCCCTATTCCTGACTGGATGCTTCACATTTTTCTTGCAGAGGAGAGACTCGCTGCAAGCTGTGATATTCATAAGCAGGAAAAAAGCCCCAGCAGCTGCCAGAGAGCTTTCCTAGTTCATTCACTCAACAGGTGCCAAAATTTTCTCTTGGAATAAGTAGGTGGTTTTCTGTCAAATGCTTAAAATCAGTTGTAGAATCACACAATGGCTTAGGTTGGACAGGTTCTTAAAGCCCACCCAGTTGCTACCCCCTGCCACGGGCAGGGCTGCCAGCCACCAGATCAGGCTGTCCAGGGCCCCATCCACCCTGGCCTTGAACACCTTCTGTTTCTTCTTCAGAGTTGTGCATGAAGATGACAACCTGTAGGGTTTCCCTAGGCTGGAGAAACATTGGTGAAGCAGTGGTAATGAGCCTCACATCTTAATTCCAGCTGCTTTCCTTTCTGTTTTTCCTAATTTTTTTAAGGAAACCATTTGAAACCATTACAGTAGCATTTATGTAACTAGGTTACTAGTATCTTTTGAACAGGCTAAGCAATTAAATGAAGGCATGCCTAGAAGGCAGAAACACAAAATAGTACCCAATCCGTGCTGCAGGACTTAAAATAGGGCATTTGTTATTTCTTAGGACAAAAAAAAATGATATACCCTTTCAGTGTTTTTGCTAGAACTTGTCACCTCAAGTAGGCAGAAGTCTTCGCTCAGTGCCCTGTCACCCTCTACCACAACCAGAGCAGGCACTGCCACCACCCTGCAAAGCCCAATGAAACACCACTTGGTGTCACAGAGGCTTTCACACCAGGAGAATTCTTATACTCCTTTTCTTTGTTCACACTACTTACTGGCAGATTTAAAGATTTTTCAATATCACATGCACGTGTGCAAACCAGCATGGTTCAGAATCTCTTGCTGGAGGGCTCTCCCGACCCTCTCACAGATGTCGCATGTTGTACAGATGCAGTGTGCAGCTGCAAACACGGGTTGCATACAGCAGGCTCTGCAGGCAGCACAGCTATGCCTTCGATGTGCCAGATGTGTGCTTCAGTGCTGGCCCAGCACATGTGCACCTCCTTCTGAGTGCCTTAATGTCAGAGTTAAATCTCTTGAACCACAGCAGTACAGCCCAAAGGAGGGACACAATGTGTTCTCTGCTGAGCACTGTATTGGCTATCACAGCCTACTCACAATCTGAAGGACTTGTCTGACCTGATCAGATCAACAAATGAGCTCAAGGCAAGGAGTCCCTTCTACTAATTGCAGGTAATGACAGTACTTCACTAATTAGCACAGTGGGTCTGCCTCGGTGCTACTGTCTATAAATGTCCTCCAAAAACCGGCATAAATTCCTGGATAGGGTTTTTTAAATTCTCTCTAAAATTTAGAAAGCAGAGTACTTGCTGGAAAACCGATTAGAAATAGGCAATAGAAAAGGAAAACAAAGCTGTTTGACCCAAATCCTATCTCAGGGTGTTAAAGAGAAATTGTTGTATCAGTTCAGAAATGCATGCTCTGACAGACAACACCACTGTTCCAGCTTTTCCCTTGGCTTCCCTGTGCCTCTCACAGCACAGGCCCTGCTAACCACTGCTGGGGGGGGTTAATAAAGGAATGAGTAAACACAGCAGCATGACAGTGCCAGGCATGCAGATCAGTGTCAGGAGGCTAATTGCAGCAGCAAGGGCTTGAGGATCCCTTGCTCAGAAGTCTCTTAAGTTCTGCATTGCTTACCAAGAGCCCACTGATATCTCCTCTTTTCCTATCCTCCTGTGACTCTTTTCTCCTTTGCCATGGTTTCTGCCCGTGGCATTTCACTGAACTGTTTTCAGCTTGTTAACTACTGACCTGTCCCCACGGCTCACCTCCTCCTGTCTCCCCCCTTCAAGGCCTACCCTGTATCCTGTCCGTCTGTTTAAAAGTTTCCTGTAAAATACCAGAAACCTCCCTTGAAACCCATTAGCTTATCTGAACAGTGACTCATGATCCCTCCTGTACAAGGGAGAGGGGTAGCTAGACACACATAACCTTCCACTTTCTCATTCTTGTGCCAGCTCTCAACTCTAAACCTATGTGAAGTTACTTTCACTGACCTCCTGGCCAAATCTAAAGCCTTACTCTCCTCACATCTCGTTTGTCCTATGAGTCTACACATCTGTAGTCCACGCAGCCTGAGGTCAAAGAAGTCACTACACTTACAGCTACATTAGAGTGCCCAGTGACTTGTCCACCTTGACCTTGAGTGTCACCAGGGACAGGGTTTCCACCGCCTCTCTGGGCAACCTGTGCCAGTGCCTCACTGCCCTTATTGTAAAAAACATCTTCCTTATGACCAGTCTAAATCTCCTCTCTTTTAGTTTGAAACCATTTTCCCCTGTCCTATCACAACAGTCTCTGCTAAAGAGCATGTCCCATTCCTTCTTATAGCCCCCCTCTAGATACTGAAAGGCTGCTCTCAGGTCTCCCTGGAGCTTTCTATTCTCTAGGCAGAACAGCCTCAGCTCTCATCCTGTCCTCAAAGGGCAGGTGTTTCACCTCCTCATCCTCCCTCTTCAGCCTCTGCTGCCCACAGTAGCCTCCAAGAGTGCCTAGAGCCTGCCCAGCTGTTTGCAGCCAGCAGCTGCTTTGATGCTCCTCGGAGATGACCTGAAATACAAGAGGACTGAGCACAAATGTGGCTGCTTGGTCGTGTGACATAAGGGAAAGCTTTAAGCATGCACACAGCAGAGGATACAACTGTTAACACTTTAAAGTTGTTTTATAACAGCGTCAAACAAATTTGAAACAGCTGCTCTATATGCTATTCATTTCCAGAGGCGATGTCTGTTTTTTCTTTTTACTTGCTATAAAAGAAATTGGTGCTGCTGTTGTTTACGAAATTACCCAGGCTGCACTTATGACTTCTAACTACCGATCTCGCTGTGCTCGCACGGACACCAGAAATGACAAAATCAGGATTTTCTCAGCTAACATTGGTGCCATGGCTACAAAAAAAGCTAAATGTTGAACATGTTGTGAAGGGGAGCAGGCAGAGACAGAAAGGGAGAGTGATAGGCTCCCGGTCCTCATTTTCCTCAGACCTTTTGTCATTGAACTAGCGAGCACTTTCTCATGCCGCTAAGCAATTAAGTCTCCCTGACACTGTGGCGTTTATGAGGGAATTACTGCTCGTCTCAGCTGTGCTCAGAAGCAGCAGGTCAGGAGTCAGAGAACTGATAAACCCACTGAGGTGCCTGAAAATGCGTTCAGATGCAGATTCCCCCATCTGACATCTTTAGAGTAGCAGAGGAAAGAGCAGAGATAGCTCATCTCCAAATAGATTGCCAGGGGCAGGCACCCTCCATTTAATGAAGACTGGGTTGTTTTGTATGCTTTATTATGCCTGTTTGTCTCTGCTAGCATTAGACCTAGAAGACCTTGGTGCTGACGAGGACCACTTGGTCTGGTATTATGAAAATGCTGGAGAGAAGTCAGGTAACGGAAACAAAGGAAATATATAAATATCATGAATCTTTCACCTTTCCATTTCATTATATTCTTTTACCTTAAGCTCCATTTAAAAATGGAAGGATGCTTGTAGGGCTTTATTTATTTTTAACCCTTTAATTTATAAACCAAGGAGATGGTTTGGGATGCCACTTTTAAGTGATCTTGTACCCAGGGTGGAGAGGGCTGCAAAGGGAGCGCCCATGACACAAGCTCTGAAAGAAGACATAGATCCTGTGTGAGCTGCTACACTGGGAGCTCAGTGATGTGATTGCTATTACGAGATCTGCAGGTGACTTTTTGCATGACCCCAGGCAGGCTTGTTTCACTTTCCAAAGCGGTTTTCCTCCTTGTAAAATTGCTGTCAGTGCTTACCTTTTTTAAAAAGTGCTTGGAGATCATTTGCTAAAAGGAACTCTCAAATGCTAAGAATGGTCTTTGCTGAGCCTGCTGTCCGTCACCAGGAAATGCCTAACACCATGTGATCATTGTTACACTTTCACGAGTCTCACAGTTTATAATAATAATAATAAAATAGCTTATACAGAACATCTGCAAGTTTATTTTTCTGTGAATGGTCTCAGTCTTAGTCACTGTCACATCTGTGTGGGGTTACTATCCCATTTTTGTCCTAGGCATCCCCTCTCCTTTTACTAAATGATGCCAAATGTTTTTATTGTTTAGTTTTTAATATTTTGTCTGGCATTTTTTAGATTAGCCTAAAAAGTTTTGTTTAATAGCACTGCAGTTTTCTCTTTTGGTTTTCTCAAAAAAAACCAACCCAGATTACATAAAGGGCAGGAAGTGGAAGTAACACACAATGTGAAATAAATAAAAGTATTATTAATAGTAATTGTCTCTGGGTTAGTCATATCCTTGCAAATTGCAACTGGCTGTGTTAAGAGTTATCGTTTTCACCTTGGACCCTTCATCCAGCCATTAATTCCAAAGAAATGTCACTCTTTAAGTTACAGTAATAATAACATCAGCAATTTCTCATTTCTAAAAATGCCACCCAGTAAAGATTCTATTTCCAGGCCGTCCATGAGACGTACAAGCGTTTCCATTTCAGAAAGCAAAACTGAGTCATGAAGACATTTAAAACATCTGAAAGAAATGTCAAAGTCTAAACTCCAAACTCCATTCTACAATTATTTACACTTCTTCTGTGGTGTTTAAATATGTGTTGTATGTTTTAAAAAGATGTGCCAATGAAAAGATTCTAATCTACATTACTCATAAGTTGATAATTCACAGATGATTCTATTCTTCTTGCTTTGTCAACGCAACCAGAGTCAAGAGCCAAGATGAACTCAACTTGCCTTCTTTAATTTGGAGGCCTCCTCTGAGCAGCAGAGAAACCCAGAGTCAGACTCATTGAGGCCCACACCTAAGGCTAAGGCGTGGGCATTTCTGCCTACAGGTTGCTTGCACTGACACCAAACTCAAACTAAATGAATAAGCAAATCTTGAGGCATTCAGCTGTATCACACTTTGCTATGCCAGCTGCACACAAAGAACAGAGATACGATTTTCAAATGTAGAAAATGAGGTAAACTAAGCACTGAAGAGAAGGCATTTGAAAGGCTGACAGCCCTGGTTCTCATTCAGCCAGAAGGATGTGTGCCAGTCTTGGACAGGATTAATTTGCCATTTTTTGGGATTCCACCTGTGATACTGACTCGCTGCAGGTTCGTTTCTTTACAGTCTGCAGCCTATGCTCCTACTATAACAAATCACCATAACCGCTCACCTTTCTAGCCAGGTACAACTGCAGTTCAGACGTCCTCTCCGTTGCCCTCTTCCACACAAACACATTTTTCAATCTCACCAGCGAGTTTAACAAGAATGATCTTACAAATGAAAAAACTTAACTATGAAGAATATATCAACCTACTGGAGAGGAATAAAAAGTGGTGATTATTTCAATCAACTGAAGAGTCTCTCTAACAGATTGGCACCACATGAGTCACTTTTATCATTTTATGGTAATTTAGACCTCAAGATGAGAAGGAAGATGTACAACACTTGTGACATTCTCCACCTGCTCCACTTCATGGTTGTGCACATGTATCTCAATCAGCCAATCATGTTTTTAACAAAATAAGCAGCCCAAAATGTTCTGATAATACACAGGTATGGCTCTTTCTAGAATACATGAAGAAAGGGAACACTTGAGAAACAATGCTACTTAACTGTCACTTCTAAACCTGGTAGGATTTTTTCTCTCACTCTTATGAAGTTACCTCATCTCATCCTGCAGTGCAGCCCCACTGAGAATGAGCGTGAAGCACCTCAGTGAGAGGTAAAAAATCAGACTTCACTGTGAGAATATTTTCCTTATTTGACTCATGTGTCACTTTCCTTAGAAACATCTCTCTTAAGTCTTTAACTAAACTCAGCATCTTTCCGGAAAACACCTCCCACTTTTGTTTATAATTTTAAGTAGAAATAAATGGTTACACACCTTCCCAAATGCAACAGTTCATTTGCCAGACTATAAAGCATTACACTTTTAAAGGTTTTCATTCCCTGCAGACTCTGCTATCATGTTGATTCTCTCTGATTTTTCTGCAAAAGATGCACAGAGAAAAGCTGCAGGATCACCACCTTCTTATCCACGTTTCTTCCACTCATAGCATTCAAGCATAGTTGAATTCTAAAGATCTTTTTCCCTTCAGATTATTCTTCCATAAGGCATGAGTACTGGACAGAGCTGAAGTTGTTCAGATGCCCTCACTGCCATGTTAAATGTGCACATACTTCTTGTAATGAGAAAAAGACAGTTTGGGGATAACGCTGTTTAACTTGCCACATCACCAAAGGATTCGACATCAAAAACCACTCCAATCTATGAGAACAGCACCTCAAGAACCTTTCAAACTCCACCTTATCCTTACTGCCACACCAGTTATTTTTCCACATACCATTTTTCACTTGGAGATAGGAAAGCAGTTTCTAGCAGGGGGTCAGCGTTACTCTCACTTCACAGATGAAGCCAAGGTACGGTAAGCACGACTGCTAACTGGCTGAGGGCCACTTGCACAGCCCACATTACTCAGCTCTGGAGGCGAGATACTGGGAATTCCCTTCTCCTTTCCTGGCAGCAGCCAGCCATGTATGCGGGCCCTGCTGCAGGCCTCTCTGCTCGCCACATCTGAACTCTTGCATTTCCCCTTCTCTGTGGCCCCAAACACGAGGCACAGGCCACCTTCTCCTCAGCCAGCGAGCGGTGCTCAGCACAGACATAACCCCCCCAAAAAAGAACAACAAAACCCAGCTCATTTCAGAAAAGAAAACAACCGATTTTATTTTATATTGAGAAAGACATTAGACCAACGCCTATAAAACAAGCAGGAAAGGAAGAGAGTTGCTCGCAGCGATCTCCAGGCCCGTTCCCAGCGGAGGTCCGGCACGGAACCAGAGGGCAAGGCCGAGACCCACCCCCCGCAGCCCCGACCCGGCCCGTCCCAGCAGGGCTCGGCCGCACAGCGCGGGGGGGCATCCCAGGGGATCCCATCCGCCGCCGACCCACTTCCGCGTCCGCAGCCTACCGCGCATGCGCCGCCACAGCAGACAAGCACCGTCCGTCGGATGTCCCGCGGCGGTACCAACGTGCGTGTAACGCGCGGGTACAGGCGAACGAGAGCGGCAAGCGCGGGTGGCTCTGCCAGGCTCCGCACATCCCGGTGCCTCTTCATAAGATCACTCGTTACCTTCTCGAGTCGATAAGCGCCTCCTAAACTTGTTTCTTTCCGAGTTCCCAGCCCCGCTCAAGCCCGCCTCCCCCCGCGGCTGAACTATGGTACGAGCCACTCCCAGCTGATCCGGCTGCTCGGTGAAACCATCCCGCTCAGGACAGGGGGGGGGTGGAGGCGAGGTGCCGGCGCAGCGGGGAACGCATTGTTGAGTCACGGGCCGAGCGGCGCGGGAGGGCGGGCACGCCTCGCCGCTTCAGCGGGGTCGTCACAGAAGCCGGCGGGCGGGGAGGGGTCGCCGCAGATAGCACCGCCTCGGAGCCGGCCCGGCCCGTAGGGCGCGGCCGTCCCCACTGCCTCGGCCACCCCTCCGCCGCCGCCCCAGTGGTCGCGTCCGGCTCCAGCTGACCGGCCTGGAATCCCGGCTCGAAGCCCCGCGCCCCCCCCCCCCACCCCGGCCCGCCCGCGCCCCCGCCCGCCGCTGCCGCCGCCCCGCGCCCCGGCCCCGCCATGGGAGACGCCGGCAGCGAGCGCAGCAAGGCGCCCAGCCTGCCGCCGCGCTGTCCATGCGGCTTCTGGGGGTAAGCTGGGGCCCGCGGGCGGGAGGGGGCCGGGCTGCGGGGGGTTAGGCGGCGGGGGCCGGGGGCAGGAGGCAGGCCCGGGCCTAGGCGCTGCCCTTGGGGGAGAGGGGCGGCCCCGTCCCCGCAGCCAGGAGGGGAAAGCGGCGGCGGCGACGCTGGGGTTGCGGTGTTCTCCCCCCAGGGAGCTGGGGTTGGGGGGGGGGAGGGCACACGGCCTGGGCCTCCCTTGGACTCAGCAGGGCAGGCCCGGCCGCCACCCCACGCACGGGGCTGTCCCGAGGTGGCTGCCGGGGCCGTACGATGCCCTTTGGGCCTTGGGCTCCGCGGGGCAGCGGCGCAGGGGGACGCGTCCCGGGCCGGGCTGGGGGCGTTGGGAGACCCCGCTGTTCCTCGGGCGGGCGGGTGGGTCCGGGAACGCACGGCGACGGAATGGTGCTTTTGTCATAGTGTAGTGGGGGTGGGGGTCGCGTTGGATGAGGTCCTCGTTTTTGGCTGTTCCTCTTCTGGAGGCATTAGGGTCATCCCCGTTTGCTAAAAGCTGCTTGCCTCTGTGTATGTGTGTGTGTGGGGGGGAAATCTGCCTGTCCCCTGCTGAACTCCTGACATCGCCGGCGTTGTGTCTGCTGACTGGATTTCCTTTCCTCAAAAATCAGATGTATCATGGCAGATGGTGTGCTGGCAGACACACGTGATCGCAGAACGCCTGCAATGTATATCACAGAAACATCGGTTCCCAGCCTTCTTATTTATGAGATGTTCCAAGGGTGTGTGACTCAGTAGGCTTCTGAGGGCCCATCTGAGCTCTGTGTTGTCTGGAGATGGTGCCTTCTTGAGATATTGGTGTCATACAGCTTAAGGTGCCCTGGGGGAGTGGAGGCTGAGAGGAAGGAGATGCAATAACAGAGATTGATGTGGCTGAACATTGGGGTGTTTTATCAACCGACAGGGTTTTAAATATAATCCCATTTTTGAGTTATGGTGGAAACCTGAACTGCAACTTGTGCAGTGGCACTGTTGGGAGTGATTAAGCAAAATACAGTCCCAATATCCGGTAAATTATTTTGCTAATTTTTGTTTTGTTAGGCTTCCATATTTGGTCCTGATGCATCCCACAGCGCAGTGGCAAACAAGTCGCTGTTATCTATTAAGCAGTGCACTGGCTTGTGTAATGTGACACTGACATGAAAGTCGCAAAGCACTGAAAGAGAACTTTTTCTCTGGGCTGAACTTTTTGGCTGGTTCAGCATGTTGCACTAATGAGAAGGAAAGCCGGTGATTCGTGTTTGAGGAGCTGCTTCGTGGTGACAGGAGGCTCTCCAGAAAACCCCCTGCTTTTAAAGACTCCTCTTCTTTCATAAAACATACATTTCCTTGGACAAACAGCTAGCAAAATAAAACTGTGCAGTCAGCTTCCACAGGCTGAGGGCTCGTTGTGCTTCTCTGGCTTGAAGAAACTGAAGTGTTGCCTTGTCATGACTTAATCTGTGTCCTGCCAGTGCTTGAAGAGATCTACAGGAAAATCTGCATGGACATGCCCTTGTAGCAAAGCTGTACTGGCATGAGTTCTTATGAAGTCATGGTTTTACAGTAGCTTTCTGAAGAAAGCAAATAGTGCAAATAAAAAGGTTGATGTGCATGCAAAGCTGGAATTCTGCTCTAGATGTCAGTTAGGGTTATGCCAGCAGTGTGTCTTTGCAGAGGGTAGAGTTTTCTTTAGTGGCTTCTGTGTTTCTTTGACAGTTTGGAGGCCATATCTGCCCTTTATCTGCAGATCTATAACATTCAAGTGCAGAAACCTGTAACTTGGTGTTGTAATTTGTATAAATTTTCTCAATAAAGGTATATAGTGGAATAGCTTTGCTCTATGCGTCAGTGCAGTGATTGAGAGTCCTTGAGTGGTTGCTCTTGATTTTCCTGAACCGTGTAGGCCTCAGAAGAGTCCCATGTCACTGGGCCAAACAGAAAGGCCTACATTATACCCAGTAGGTCTTGGCCAAGCTATAAAAGATAGCATTAAGGTTTGTTATTGTTTTTGTTTGTTTCTTTTGGCTTGATTTTTACTTAAAGCTTAGCAGCACGATTTGCAGTGAGACGACTGCTTTGTGCAGTGATCTACAATAAAATAAAGGATTCTGGAAGATACCGAGGGAAACATGAAATTTGAAGTAAGCTGTGAATCTGCGGGCTGAAATTGACCTGCTGGTGCATAGTCATAACGCAGCTCCTGAAACAGTGCTGGAGTGCTATGAGTTAACAAGAGAGGACTGTAGGTACTATTGCATTAAAGTTGGAGGTATTATTCTTTTTAAAACGCTGAGGTTTGTATTAGAAATTCAGACCCTGTCAGTTGCAGGAATCTCTGGTGGCTGGAAAACTACTAAACTCTTGATGTTTCAAGATCTAAGAGACTGAAAAATGAACAACTGAAAGAAGGGACTTGAGTGAAACTGTTCAGAACTTCTGAAACATCTCCTTAAGGTCAACAACTAACGTTTTCTTACCTTTTGTGGAGGATCATAGAAGCCATCTTTAAACTTCTGCAGACTTCCCTTTCTCTTCAGAATGTCCAGCCTGTCATTTTTGCTCTAGTCAAGTTCAAATGGAGCACTGGATCTCTATATTTTACAAAAACTTCTTTCGCATATATTGATTTATTTATGAAAAATTCACAGATCTTACTGTGTGGAAACATTTTATTCCCTGCTCCATCTTCTCTCTTTCTGTTTTTGTATCTTAAACTTCAGTCCCTTGCAGCTATCTCAGTTTTTATTGGAATAGTCTTAGTGTACAAAGGTTGGAAAGGGTGCTGCGTGCAAGTTGTTTTTTTAGGTTACTTCATTTAGAGTTTATGCTGTGCTTGTCATTCTTATGATCTGGAAAAAATTCTTTCTTCTTTCCTGATTAACAGACCGTGTGATTTTTTTTCTTAGTTAAATGGATTTCAGAAACCCATTTTACTTTATGACATGTATAAAAACTTCAGCTCTATGTTAATAAATACATGAAAATCATGAAAATATTCCTATATGCATGTATTCCAGTTAAGCCACTTTGCTTATTAGAGATGAGGCATAATCCTTTAATGAACTTTGTGTTGGCAGTTCCCCATTGGCTTTTGGAGCACTCCACAAAGGTTTCACTTGCGTACAGCTCATGAAAGGGCTGAGGTTTTACTATTACACAGTTAAATGCATAGCTGAGAGTTTTAAGGTAAAATATTCCTTGGCTGGTACATGTGGAGGAGTAAGTCAGAGAAGGGTAACGCTTCTCCGGGGATCATGAATGCTGTTTGTTTGTTCTAGTAGTCCATACTGAAAGCAGATCATTGCTTTCAGTGGCTTAGAAGCAAGAAAAAGGAAGAAGAAAAAAAAAAAAGGAAATACGTTAATGGACATAAAACAAATGAATTACACTCTAGAAATGGTGGCAGCCAGCAGGAAGTTGATTGAAAACACAGTATGATTAGTTTCATCTCATCTTATTTCTGGCAACTCTAAGGTACTGTAGTCAGCTAAAACTGATGGCAGTATTGTTTGAGAACACGCCAGCAGGGTTTTGCAGGGTGATGCCATTTGTTCTGCCTTTCTCTGACACTGCATACATCCCAAACGTGGTGAGACATGGTGCCCCAAGCGCTGAGTACAGGCCTAATCCTGAGTTTATTTCTGAGTCTGGATTTTCCAGTTACTTATGTATCACCAGGCCCCTGCCATGCCAATCTGACTCTTCCCTCAATTTTGTTTACTAAAATTATACACTTGATCAAATGGTGAATCATTTAATGCAAGTGTGATTAGTTTGTGACTGTATATCACCAAAGCTTGCTCCTGGCTTGTAAACAAATAATGACTAATATCTTTGTGCCATTAGCAAGGCTCTTCTTTGGCTCATCTTTTCCTTCTTGGTGATCCCAGCTGGGAGTTCTGTATGAACTGTCAGTGACTGCCTGTGTAATAAACACTTGATATTCTCATAGGCCATGTGTATTGTCCTGAATGAACAGTACCTCTGTAAGTCTAAATTTGCTGTTGAAACAGTACTTAGATGTTCTTAAGTAACACCTCCGAAGAGGCTTGAGTACACTGTAGAAATACATGAAATGCATACCTTTCCCTCTGATAATTGGTTTTTTGTTTTGCTTGGATCATGCACTCAGCCAGGAGTTTCACTTACTGTAGCTTTGGAGCAGGTACTAGAAGAAGCAGTGAAATTGTCAGTTTGTGTAAGACAGTGTATTTGCTACCAAATTAGATCTCAGTGTTCACTGAGGTCCTTGAGCGAGTAAGTATACAGTGAGATAGAAATAAGGTGCCTTGGGATAGCTGTGTGTGGATAGTGCTGTTGTGAGGGAGGGACAGGGCTTCTCTACAACTCTATTAATGGCAAGAAATGTCATTTTTTTTTCTCCCCTGCAACTTCTACTTTGATTTAAATCATTAAAATAACGATGCTTACGTTTTAAGAAGGGTAATTCTTACAGTGCTGTACAAGACATAAAACATAGAGTATAAAAACTCAATTGCTTTTATTACTTTCAAATTTGCCGTAATACAAGTAAAACTAACTTTGGTAGAATTACACAAATATTCGTAGGTCACCTCTTGCAGTAAAATCAGTGGGTTTTAATCAGGAAATAAATTTGCCTACTGTGCTCCTTATTTTGTATTTTGGTTTTAGGCTAAGGCTAAAATACTTGAATATTTTAGTATTTATATGGTATGCACAGACTTTTTTAATGTTACGTTAAATCCTTGGGTAAAAGAGCATGAAGTAGCTTGTAGCAAAAACCGTCATTAACTGTGGTGAAGTAGGTGTACTGCAAAAATAGGAAGGAGAAATTATTTAATTGGCAAAAACAGCCTAACAACAGATTAATTTACTCACAAGTTTTGCTAGGAGATGCTTCAGAGGATGATAAGAGAATTGCAGTCACTGGAATTACTTCTTCCCAGTGCAGTGACGGAGCACTGGCACAGGCTGCACAGAGAGCTGGTGGAGTCTCCTTCTCTGGAGACGTTCCAGACCCGCCTGGACACCTACCTGTGCAACCTGGGCTAGGGAGCTGCTTTGGCAGGGGGTTGGACTCGATGATCTCTAGAGGTCCCTTCCAACCCCTACAGTTCTGGGATTCTGTGAATTCTTTCCTTGGATTTAAATTCTTGACGATACTGAGAATTATGAGCTGTGGAGCAGCTTCTCTCTGAGGAAAGAGAGGGGGGAGAAATAGGGCTTTGTCATTTTTGCTGCTTGAATAAGAATATCCAGAATAAAGAAAAATAGATTTTGAGGTTCTTGGGATTTCCATCAGTCGTGATACAGACAGTCAAAAAGTGGACTTCTTTTGTTTCCTAACCTTTCTATACAGTGAGCAAGGAAGGTTGTGCAGTTGCAAGGGAGGTATTGCATTTTGGATCAGGGCTAAGCTTTCTATTTGCTGCAGAAGCTGACCTTTAGGAGTAGGGGTTATTGGCACTTGAAGTAAAAGCAGATGAATTGGATTTAATATTTTAGCAGTAATAAACTCTTTTTCTAGGAATGTAAAAACAATGCTTTCTTCTGTGGCACTTAATAGAACAGGCAAGGCAGAATGAAGAATTTTGTTGTTTAATAAAAAACGGCTGTTCTGGATCATACCAGGGATGTATCCAGCCCTGTCTTTGATTTGCATGATAAGCAATGCTAAGGGAGTAAGTGTAGGAATAGAGCAAGCGTGCAGCACTGCTTATCTCAGTATACCTCTTTCTCCTCTGGCAATCTGACATAAGGTTGTCCTCTGTTTTATAGATTTATGGCTTAGCAGATCTTAATTATTTTTTTTATGGATTTGCGTAATGATTTATTGAATCCATATGCACGCTTGACCCTCCCAGCATCCTGCAACAAGTAGTTCGTAGTTTAGCCGTGCTGCTTATGAAAAAAATTAATTGGTTTTGTTTCCTTTAATCTTGCAGTGTGATAATTTTAAGAAGTGAATAAATTCGAGCAGCTGGTGTGTGAGGGTGTTTTGTTTAAGAAGATCCAAAAATAGGCCTGCTTGATTAAAACTGTCTGTTTATTTCTTCAGGGAAGCCAGAATTCGGGAAAACAAACACTTGCTTAAAACTGTGAATTTATTCAAAATCTTTATGTAAAATATTGTAGAAATACTTTCTAATTATAGGCAGATGTGGTGCTAATTATAGACAGCTGTACCCAGCACCTTTTAATCTGACTGTAAGCTCCAGATTGGTCAGACTGAAATTCAGTTTCATAGCTGCTCCTACTGGTGGAACTAAGAAGGTTGGAGTGGATGTTGGGTGCTGCTTTCTGAAGCTTGCAGGAGTTGAGTAAAAGGTGACGTGCGTGGGTCACCGCCCAGGTTTCCTTCTGTCTTCCTGTCAGTCAGTACCTTCTGCATTTCTTTCGTAAACTGTGATTAGTGAAGGTATTACAGTTCGGTCACTGCTAATGATTATTGCACTTAGTGCTCCAGACTATTTAAGTGTTCAACTGTTGTACAGCAGAACAGATGCACTGCATTTCATGTATTGCTGTGTTTTACTGAGAAATACTTTGGGTTCTCTTAAGTTTCTGGAGCTAAGTCAGGTCTGTTGGAAGGTTAGAACGTAGGTATCAGTTTTAAGGAACTGCTGCTCTTGTTTTTAATTGTAAATCAACCATTTCAACATCAGACTTCCACAGAAATGTTCATGTTGTTGCTCCGTGAGCCTAACATGTAACACTGAAGTCTCAAAGTGATGGAAGCGTTTTAACCCAGTACTTCCTTTAGGATGTTGAGATCACAGTGACGCAAAGCGTTAACTCTATTGTGGATATATCTGTGGGAGATGTTTGATTTTTGCCAATTATTAATGGATGTTAGAATTGTTTTAACATGGGAGTTTGTGCATAGGCCTCTTTAGAGGCAGTTGGAGGACATTATCAATGTGATATGTTTTCACACCGAAACAATGCCTGTATTCTTTGAAGTTTAAAATGTCACAGTGTTCTTCAGTATCTCATCAAATCCACAACCTTGAGTGGCACACTTGGGATCTTTAAGGTATTAGCACAAATATCCTGTGCTTTGTTTTGGGCAGTATACAATCTTGACTATGCAGAAACTCTTATTTGGGTTTCAGAGATGGATGTCCCTCTTTGGCAGGTAAATCTGATCAATCTGCTCTTCCCTCCTTTTGCTCAAGTGGCACTTTATATCTGAAGCTGTTCCTGTCTGTTCAGTGTTAGAAGAGCTCTTTAGCATGGAGTCCCTTATTTGTTTTTAGAATTAATAATCAGGCGTGTTTGCATTGTGAATTTACTTTTCTAGATGCCTGATTTGCGAAGGAACTGAGCTTTAAACTGGGGTGTAAACATTTTTTTTTCTTTACCTATACTCAGGAAAACATCTTGGGTCTCTGAACCATGGAATATTAAAATCATTTAAGACAACTGCACTTCAGTTTCTCTTCTGCTAGCATCTGAGCAGTAGCATTGTGGTAATTGCGGTAATACCTGTACAGAGAAGTTGTGTTAGGAAATGGTTGATGAGTTTTTACATCTAGCATGCTCTCCGGGGTCTTGCAGTGATTTGCAGCTGGGACCACTTTGCTGTAGATCTTGTGCCAGGATCTGTGATGTCCTCTTTGCTTCCTGCTGCTCAGTCTGTCCATCATATGAATGCTGTGAACTTGGACGTCATAGGTCAGTGTGATAAAGAGGGATTTCAGTTTCTTAATGATGTAAAATTTTAATTTGTGTGTTAGGGGAATTTATTTTTCAAACGACTTTTGCTGGCATTATGTCATTTAATAAATATACGTTGGCTAGTGTTAGGTTTACAGTGTTTATTTGGTGCAGTTTAGGGAGTAACTAAGTAATGAAAAATTTTGGCAAGAGATAAAAACTGGTTCTCCTAAAATTTTAATAAGCAGTCAGTCAAACTGTGTGAAAAGGAGGTTGTGTGATGATTACTATCTTTAGTTCCTAGCTTTAGTATGTGTATTACGTGGTACTGCGTGAGCTGTTTAATTTGAGGGCCTAGTTTTGTAATGTATATATTTAACTTCTGTTTGTTTGAATGTAGAAGTCCTATTTAATTTCCAAGCACTTAAGAGATAGGAGGAAGAAGAAAACAAAATATCAGATTAGAAGCAGTGTTGGTGTTTTGTTTATTTTTCCTTCTCATGATAGCTCCCTAGCTCCTTTGAAAAGCAGAATCCAAAGCTATGTCCTCATGGACTTTCTTTGGCTGTGTCTGAGATCAGCCCTGTTGCCAGATCAGGGACATGTTGTCTCTAATTATGTGTTGCTGGAGATGTCTCAGAGGAAGTTGCCTATACAAGGTAGGTAAAATGCTGCTTTTTAGAAAGGATCCTTCAGCACTGGAAACGGCATTGTCCTTCCAGCTGTTGGTTTGATGGCTTTTTGGTCAGAGATGCTATCTAGAAACTAGTTTAGATTGTTGGTAACTCATTTGTGTCTACAAAAATTTTTCTTTACAGGTTTCAGTAGCAAAACTATTGTGGAAAGTAGTATGATTTTATTTTTAGAAATGTTCAAAATGTTAGAAAATTGAAAATACGGTCATGCAATGAGCCATCAGTTGTGCTGTAATTGATAAAGTGCTTTTAGGAGTAATCCGCATATACTCATAACTTACCTAACTAACCTAGGCATTAATTCATCTCTGAGCTTTCAAAAGAAAGCAATTAACAATAGTATCTGAACACTTCAGATATCTCTTCTTGGCACTGGGTCTTTGTGATTAATACTTCATTGCAAAGTAATTGAAATTAAAGTTGCCTTGGAAATAATAATTAACTGAAGATGGAGCGAATTTACTCCTCATTTGATTTAAGGAAATGATTGACTCTGCTCATAACTCCTGATGTTGTCAAGTGCGTGTGGAGTATTTGTGGTACTTGAAGCATACGTATTTTTTCAGTGTCTTTCTTCTCTGGGTTAGATACTATAAGTGAAAGTGTAGAATGTCTCTACAGACCCTCTTTTGCATGTAGTTTGCTGGTGTAACAGGGTAGTTGGCAGTATTTTGAGCCTTGGACATAGTGCTGTTCTGACTTCCTGCTTGGGTATGGAGATTCCACGTATGTAGATATTGTGTCCCTAATGCTGATTACTGTTCCTTTTTTTAACACTTATCTTTTTCTTTCTTTCTTTTTTTTTTTTTAGTACTAAATATGTTCTCTTCCTTGCATTCAAGTTTTGAAAGCATTGAATATTAGCACTGTGATCATATGCGGCTCTACATCAGTTGGACCATGCTTTTTCACCTGGAGTTTTTCTGTCATTAATGAACCATATTGCTCTTTATTAAATTTCACAGTGGTTGAGTCTTGAATGCAAGACCTGACAGCAGGGAGTATTTGCAGGTTCCCAAGTTCTGTGCTTCATAGAGAGATGTTTGTTTTAAATCAGAGCTTGCTGTAAAACATTGTTGACCCATTGACATGCTGTTTCCAAGGATATTCGTGTTGAAGGAAGTGCTTGTGGTGGGTGGAGGAAGTTTCTTTCAATCATAAGAGTTGCTATGCAATTAGCAGAGTAAGAACCGCCCGCATTACACATCTGGAAGTCTCAGGTGGTTTTGTAGCACTCTCTTGATGAAGATAGGACCCCATTATTATCCATTATTCTGTGATGCAGTATTTCCTTTTATTATTAATGTTCTCCTGTGACTAATTCAAACAAGACCAGAAATCTTTCTGGTGAATAATTAACACTTCCTGTCCTGCTCCAGTGGCTTGTAAAGACAGATTCAGGTGATAAAAACAATATATATATGTACATCACTGTACAGTATATATAATTGTGTATTAAATTAACAAATGTGTTGCATCATTCTTTCAAAATAAAGTAAAATAGTGGGAATTTCATCACTTTAAAGCTCTCGTTACACCAGTATTATGGGTCTGAATTCTGTTGCCTGAGCTAACATGTCCTCTGACATGCATTCAAAATTCAGATAACTGAAACAGTGGTTGCTTTTCAAACTGCTGTAATTGGATTAGGGTAAGGCTTTAAGGAGCATAATTCTGCAGCTTTCAGACAGTATAGCAGAGGTTACTGTAATTGTTTTTTTTCTTGGTGTCCATCCTTGGATCAGTTTGCCAACACGTTGCTAAATTCCAGATGCCACTGAGTCAAACAGTGATTTAGTTGATATCTTATGCACGTTATTTCTGTCATTATTTCCATTATCTCAGTTGGTGGTGTGTTTCTGGCTTCTGTTAGTGACACGTTTGTTGCAAACTTTAATACAGAGGTGCTGCCAGAACAGAATGCTGCTCAGGTGCATCGATCAATTTTGAGGAGGCCTAAAATAGCTCTAGAATAAATTCCTTTTGTTTGAATACAACTTTGACTACCTATTCTAATAATATTTTTCTTGATATGAGTGGCATAAAAATTAAAAGTGAAGCTTTGGGGGTTGTATTAGTTATTTCTGAACAAAATGAAGGCCACTCAACCAGTAAACTATCACAGTGAATTTATGGTCCATACACATTTGTGCTGCTAGGGTTTCTGTGATAAGATGGTGATGCACACAGGGTTGCTCTGAAAGCTTGTGTTCTCTGGGTGACTGTGAAGGCAGATGGGGGAAGAAGGCAGGGGGAATGGTGAAGATGTTCTTTCTCTTGGGTCTCATTGTTGCCTGATTGATAAACAGTGCCTTCCCTTCTCTTATTTAGCTTTCTTATCCCTCGTTATCTGTGCGGGAGAACTTTGAAGGCAGCTTTTGCATTTTTATTGGGTCGACTGAATACCTAGCTTGAAAAAAGTAGGCCAGCTTTTGAATGCACGTGCCTTCCTTCAGTGTACAGGGAAACATCTGCTTTTTCTAGGTATATATCTAGGTATTACCTCTGTCTCCAAAATCAGTTGTGTGTGTGTCCCTACCTCCTCATGGCTAGCAGGAATCAGAAGATGTGTGTCTTCTACCACCTTGTTGGACAGATTACCCTAATTAATGTTTGTGTGTTGGTTTTCTGTTGTTAGTTGCAGGTGTGGTTCAGAAACTGTTGCTTCTGCTAAAGCCGTGTGGCAAGTGCTGAATATGATATAATCTTTATCATGAAATACATTAGCTGGTAGCTATCATTAGATGGTACATATTGGACTATGGACTTGTTTAATTCACTTAGGTCCTGATCGTATTAGTCAAATGTGAATGTTTTCTGTGGATCCATAGGTAGCCTTTTCCCTTCGTGTAATGGTGAGAAAGCATGTCCTTACATTGTCTCAAGGAAAAATGGTGCTTAGATAGCTGGAAGGTCCAAACTGTTCAGTTGCCAGCCCCTATTGAAAGGGACAGTGTGTTAAGTGTAAGTACTGGGAGGTAATATAAGGAAAGAAAATAATGTCCATGAAGGTCATAGTAAACGTGTCTGGTATTCATGGGTTTTCTAGTTGATACGGGACAAACAAAGCTATCTCTGGTTTCTCAGACTACTGTTGCGAAAGTGGAAAGAAGGGAGGATTGTGTGGTCTCCTTCCAGAAGGGGCCCTCTGTGAGTAAAGAATGCAGCTGAAGGAGGTGCACAGATTAAAAGCTTTAATTAAGTCAAGCATGATCACGGAGACATTCTTTTTTGATTTTATCTTTTTCAGAGATTTGAGATGGCTGAAGAGTTACGGGTTGATATTTCTTGCTTGCTTAAATTTTTAAAATCCCTTTTAACTTCTCCTTCTATTTAGCATTCAACATTGGCGTAGTTGATGAAGCAGTAGGCTTGCAGTGTGCAGCAGTGTCACAGTGGTTGTTAAAGCTGGTGTCTTCTTATGTACTGACAAAGTTACGCATGGCTTGGATGAGTGATCACGGTGAGGTAATGTTATGGGGCTCTTTTTTATTACCTGCTGTTAATGACTGCTCAGTGCTTGGTTACCATGCCTGAGATTCCCTCCAGAAGTGCATGAATAGCTGATCGAACGGAAGGGCCTTCCTTTGCTGTTTGCTCTGCATGCATGTGAATGAAATATTTAACTTGGCTCTGATTTCCCACAGCCTGAATTAGATGCATTAAGTGTGCTGATAGTGATTTTTCCCTTTGGTACCAATTAGCAAAGGAAAACACTTGGAAGTTGAAGCCTTTTCCCACGTTTTTCTCCACGTTATTTCAAAACAGGAAAATGATGAGGATAGCACGATGGTGTCTGAGTGCCGCACTACTCTCGGTTTTGTTCATGTAAATAAATATATGCTGTCTGCTTTAAATGCTTAGAAAGTAAAAGTTACCTTGTGAAAATGACAACTGTGAAGATTACAGTTTGTGTTTGCATTCATCTGGATCACTGAAGATGGAAAAGCCAAAATACCACTCTGCGTAAAGGTTTCCTTCTCCTGTCACTGGATGAAGGATTGTTTTTTCGCTAGGTGTTTAAAACCCTTGAACTTTAGAGCGGAACGTGTGCACTGAATTCTTTCTGTGCTGGTAATTGAAATGCAATTGCCTGAGAAGTGGGAAGTGTGCCGTGTGAAATATGAGCAAGGCGCAATCCATTGAGTAGGGGGTCTTATTTGAACTTTACATCTGACACCCTTTCTGGAAAGCGCCGTTCTCTGCCCTGCCATGCATTGCCTGGCGTGCGCAGCAGCCCATTTCAGGCACGTGGTGCTGATTGATACCCTCCATCCAGGGCTGAGTTCTAGTGGGGCAGAGTGTTCAGCTGGACCACAGTGTCTGCTGCAGCAATCACAGCCTTACGTAGGGGGCTTCCAGTGCTGCTGCAGTGGGATGGGAGTTCCTCACAGTGGGCTTTCAAGACGTGAGAGAGGCTGTTGGGAATGCCTACATTAGAGAATTAATTGAGGCTGCGATAGAACTTTGAAGGAGGTGAGAAGAGGGGAGAGTGAAGCATATTCGCATTTTGATTATTCATTTTGTTTCCTTGTCACCATTTCTCTTAAGCACTTAACAGCAGGAAAGAAATAGGCTTTTTTTTTTTTTTCTCCAGAGAATAGAACTTACTATTTTGGGGTGACCTTGTTCTCTCTGTCCTCCAGCCATTTTTTACATCTGCTGTACTTGCATAAAGGCTTTAGTTTTGAATTTATAAGGGAAGTGTCAAGTGGCCAGGCACAAAATTTCATCTCTCTTATTAATTATATAGACACTGTAAACTTCTGCACGTACTGCTTAAAAAAGAATCTTGCTGCATATCTGTAGTTGTATTATGACAAAGTGTTTGGACTTGAGGGAGCAGGTAGCATATTGAGGGTAATACTTAAGATAGTTGAGAGGTCCTGATAATTCATTTTCCAAAGGTAGGCTGCTAATTGACTTCATGTAGTAGAGAAGAGTAGGCTAATGCTTGTTTCAAATTAACTATAGGACTTAAAAAAGAAGTTTCGTGTTTAAAATGCAGAAGTGGATGTATGCAGGTAGCGAAATCTGGGAGTTATGACTTGTGGGTCTCTGGTTACCCACAGCAGATTGGTTCTGCCAAACTTTTTTTCCAAGCAAGACTTACTGCTTTTGATAGCATGTTTGGTTATAAAGCTAAACACCTAACTAATCTCCCTGTGTTGTAGCATGCGTGCTGGTTATCCAGTTGCATTTATCATTAGTTAGATGCTAAGAGGAGTGGAGATGAGCAGGCTTTGTTTTGTCGGATTGTTGCATAATGCTTTCTTGTACTCCTGCACTGCTAAAATTATAAAATTAATGGGATTTTTGTAAAGGCTCCCACTAGTTTCTTTGAGCTTTACCTGTTCTGCTGTTTTTTAGTGTTAGCCATGTACACTCTGCTTCACGGAGCTGCTACAGAATGATGTGTTACATAAATACATTTTGAATTAAAACTTGGAACAGCAGTTGCAAGAAAATATTAATTTGCATTTTACAGATGCAAAATGCCCCCTAAATATTGACATTATGCAGTATCACCTGTTGATTCAGGATGTTCAGTGCGAGAATTATTTAAAATGCCCAAATGGAATTTATTCCCAAAGTAATTGGGTAAAAGAGACGAAATGTGACATGGTGTAGGCCGGGAAATAGCTGATGCTAGGAGAGGTTACAAATAAGTTCAGCCACAAGAGCCTGCTTGTATTGTTGAGGAGAATGAGTAGAAGATTGAAAACTGAGTGCTTTGTTATCTTATAGCAGACTTAGAGATTTATGACTGAAAAGTCTTCATGGAGAATGCTGAATGCTCGCTGCTGGTTATGCCACTTGCTGCTTGCAGGAGGAAATTTTGAGTGGGGACTGGGTTAGAGCACTAGGCAAGGGTTACTTGTGCACTGTGTGACCCATATGTGTTATTCACTGAAACCAAATACCATGGGAAGTGCAAAACAGCTCCTTGTGGTAGCAGAGAGGTACAGGCAAACTCCAGCTTTGTGGGTGCAAACAGTCAGAAGGAATTCAGACCTTATTTATCCCTCATATGTCATCAAGAGTGGTGAGGATGATACTGAAGTGCAGGAAGCCAAAAGGGAATTTGTGAAAACAGTGTTCTGTATCCTAGAGCATCAAAGTGCTCTTTCTTGTTTATTTCTTTCTTTAGAAAAAAGATTATACACAGGTACACATTTTCAAGCTAGGGAGGGGGGTATTTATAGTCCCAGCTTCCTGGATTTTGCTCACTGACGTGTTTGTTTAGACTTTTTGTATATGTTCAAATATTGAGAAGCTTGGGAGTGAATTCAAACCATCTGAATTCTCATCCAGTGATACTGGGATGGAATATGTTTCTTTGTGAAAGTGGAGTTCTGGTTTGTTCAATGAGAGGGCCTGGTTAGAAGAGCCCTAGGAGTGACACGACTGGGTTAAAACCAGAAAGCACTCTTTATCATTCATGTAACAAGGCAAGCATGGTTCCTGTAATGGAGTGTCCTTCATTGAAAGTCCAGATATAGTCAGTGATTTCAAAGCATTTAAATGACTTCTGTATCAAATCCCATTGAGCTTTTGAAAATGTTATGTTGCCATCCATACTTATGTAATATGATCAAACGGTGTTTGTGGGCTTGTGGGACTGAATCCAAAGCAGAAGTATTGTGAGTTTCTTAGTGGGGTGATTGCTTAGTCAGCGTACGGTAGGGCTGTGCATGCTAACTGCACTTCATTGCATTTCAGATGCAAATGCATAGTTCTTTTCTTCTATAAAGCATATATACGTTTAGTTGTGCAACAGTTAATACCAAGTAGCACAGTTTTACATTAAGTATTTTCACCAGCTGGCAGGATAACAGAACAAACTGCTCTTTATTTAATCAGTACTTAGCATTCAGTGTCGTAGTAAAATTTCAGAGCATTCAAACGAGAAGATGCCATAAAATGGGATGTATAACTAACCTTAGCTTGGTTCGTAGTTTGCAAATGTGAGAACGGATCATAAACACGTCATCATTTATTAGCATTCTAAATATCTGTGTGAAATGTTTCTCTGTGGATGTGGACAGAAATGTAACTATTTTCCTTGTACATCCACAATGAATACAATGCCATAGTGCAGTAGTTTTGACTTCTTATTGGTAACTCTTTTGTCTAATTACTGGTAGAAATTATCTTCTATTAAGCAAAAAAAAAAAATTTCCTCCTTAGTAAGATGCATCACTTTGAAGACATTAAAGTATTATTGCTCCCGTGCACAATCTGCTTTGGGAAAATGTGTTTTCAGAATTACATTGGTGCAGCGTTTATGACTATTTGGATTCTGTAGCAGTATATCTAATTGTCCTGTAAGAGACAGGCTTCTTGCACGAGGATTTTTAGAGCACGCGCAGTGATTTACATGTGTAAGGAAAAAACTGGGAAATCCTTCCTTTTATAGGACTGTAATCTGTATGTTCTCCTGTTTCTGTTCAGTTGTGTAGTTTAACTTTCTCCTGCCCTTAACCCTGTGAGCGTGCCTTAGGATGTGTGCTATGACTGTGTGTCAGGAGCCTTGGTGGCAAAAGGATTTTCCCTGAATAGTGATCAGGTGTATTGCTTTAAGTAGGGAATGAGATGGGATTACTGAGCACACTGGCAGGACTGTGGGGAGCAATTTAACTGCGGTAACGTGGGGGTGGGAGAGATATTTTAAATAAAATGAAAGTTCAGGTGCCCTGAGTCAGCATGAGTCTTATATTCCCCTACTTTCCTGTTAAATACTTTCAGATGGACTTGGCAGATCAATAGCCACCATTGGTATGGATGTTTAACATTCAACACTCGATCTTGCAACATTTGTACTTTTACTACCAGTCCTTGCCATAATAAACAGTTGTTCATGTGCCAAAAAGAGCTTTGCTTTCAGTGAAATCTGGACGCATACTCTATAGGAAAGAACCAAGCCCTTAGTCCAGAACAAGCTGTGAGCTCTCAAATTCCAGGGTGTGATGTTTGGTATAGGACAGTTTCAGCAGCGTCAGTGACTTGGACAATGAGTCAGTAATGAAAAAATGAGTTATTCCATCCGCACCAATTCTGCTTTTATGGTTATATGCAGTGTCAGTAGAATGGGAAGTTTTCATACGATATGTTTTGTACAGAGAAGGCTAACGTTCCTAGGGGTTCTCCAGGAGCTGACTGCATGAGTTTGACTGTTGCAGTGTGTCTCTTATGCTGCTCCTATTGTGACTGGAGCTTTCAGACAGCTTGTTTCAGAAGCTTTGAGTTGGAGATTATGGCAGTCCCCTTTATTATTGCATTTATATTGATGCAGTGGGCCTCAGTTTTGTTTTGTTTTTATCAGTTGAAACAATATGTAAAATTGACTTGAAAGAAGGTAGCATGACTTCTTTGCTAAGCTTTAGAATTTAGATAGTGTGGTGAAGTTTGATCATTTCTTATGTGATGCATAGAAAATGAAAGCTTTAATTGCTGTTCAGCAGTCCTGGTAATTCTTCTTCTCAGTGTACAACTTCCTTTTGAGGAAAGCTCAGTTCTGAAGTGTGAAGTTGCAGCTCGTTGGAAGTCTGAGATCTTCAGTTAAGAAGGGGACTTTTAAAATAACAAATCTTTTCTCCTTTTTTTCCTTTTACTGTTTTAACCTTTACAGAGGAACTTTCAAGCTTTGAAATTTGTTTCGTCAATAGAACTGCTGGGACTGCCAGGCCACTTCTTGGCTTTGGTTGAATTTAATAAAGTCTCGAGAAGCGAGAGCTCTTTCCAACCTTTACTGAGGGATCAGGAAGTGAATTGAAATACACAGTATTGTTCGTTTTAGCTTTGCTCAAGCGTTTTGAGAACGCTGCTCTTATTTGTTTAAATAGGTTAAATATTCATGTTGCCTTTGATTTCCTGGGTTAGTTTTTTTTTCCTTAGAATAATACTTCCCAATGTGTTCATTCTTCTGTGCTGCAGATTACTCATGCTAAAAAGAGAAACAGAAAAAGAGCCCAGAATTCCTGTAGTGTAAAAAGGAGGGAAACAAGTACATATTCTTATTCATTACTTTTACTTTAATTTCGGTGAAAGTATTCTGGGTTATTTTGCACATATGATACTGAACAAGATAAGCTATAAGACTTATCTTATTTTTGTTATCATAGCAGTCAGCATTTCCCCTTGTGTAAATAAGACAAGACTCCTGTTTGGTTGTTACATATGACTGATATGATGTCAGTAGTACATTTCATGGTTTTTGGGAGTAATTTATGTTCCCTGTAGATTTATTTTCAGACCTCACGGGGTGGATGGTGATTAGCAGTGCGCACTGCAGTTGAATTTCGCTGTGGTTTTGCAATACAAATGTTAGCAGGCTGATTCACATTTTGCAGATTTCAGGGGTAGTCTTCTGAATATGGTGCAAGACTTAATGTGATAGGTCCGCTGATACTGAAGTGTGGTAATGTGTTCCTGTGAAACATTTCCTTTATGCAGTAAATTCTCACCAGTGCTGCTACTTGTTGATCTGATTTGGTGTTAACAGCAGCAGGAACCCTTATGCATTGCAGATGTGAGAGTACCTAGAGAGTTAACAAATGTTCAGTGCAAAGTGGCAGAGACCAGAAGGTACTCCGTAGTGCTGTAAAAAGGCAGCATGCTACATACCTTTGTCCTGTGCTGGTACTGGTCCTTAATGTTTCATCATTTTAGTGATCCTGGGCAGAGCCTATTAGATTGTTCTGTACATGGTAAACTTTAAGGCATACATTTCTTATTGAATAAACAGTCAGTTTAGTTTTATGACTTTGGCTACATGTGAGGGCTGATGGGAGGTTAGCACTGCCTAAAAAAGATCTCTTCGTAGTTTCCTTTCCCATTTTCCTGTTGCCATGTCTTTTTTGTTGTTTTAAACTTTTTAATATTTTCTTAAAAAGTTCTAGAGAGAATTTCTCTGCCCAGAGCTGAACTGAGATGTGGAGAGAAGAACTCAGCTTGTCAGTTAGACAATGAAATGAGGTGCCAATTCTTCAAAGGTGTGCTCAGGAAAAGGCTGCGTGGAACACTGATACCCTCCTGTATCAACTCCAGGTTGTAGGTGAATGTTCTAAATCAGGAAAGTGAGTATGGCAGTGTTAGTCATGACCTAGTAAATGCTTCAGTTTTTATGATCTCATTTGTTAGTAAATAATTCAGGAGCTATGCAGTCTGGTGTGGTAGCACATCCAGTGTTCTTATAATTGCTTATTTTGCAGTCCCTCAACCTTCAGCTGGTAGCACGGGGCTTGCCCTGCCTCTGTTGTCATCATCCATCTACATAAGCATGTTGGATAGGTGAAGGCAACTTCTGAGCAGCTTCATGTGACAGACTAGTTACATACCAAATTTAAGAAGCAAGTCAGGTTTAGATTGAAGACAAAATCCTTCCAGTAATCATTATGAGGGTGTTAAAAACAAAGGAGGGGTACTTCTCTATAATAGTCTATGTTTAAGACTTGTGTCCTTCCCTCCCCCGTCATTTATTTAAATAATTGTCCAAAATGTACAGAATTAGTTAAACGATGTTGGCTAACATCTTTCTTTATTTTGCCTTCTTTTCTGATAGTAAGACTTGTCAGTGTAGAACACTAGAAGAAGAAATCATTCATGATTCTTATTGCTATCATGCAGAAGACAGGCAGTAAGGGGAAAGGTATCTTGGGTCCATTTGTTTCCTCTGCTCTTTTCTACTCTTCCCTAGGATCAAATACTGATACTGGAAGCATGAAGCGTTAGTTTTCTTGCGTGCTGCAGTTGAAGGTGCAGAAGAAAGAACAGCTCTTGATCACAGTTAGAACAGTTGAAATCTTTGCCATGGCACAGCACTCTGGACGTTTTAACTAAGAATGTTTTACTGGGGTTGCTAGATATGTTAACTACCCCATCTTGAATATTTAGGAATGAATTGCTGCTGTTTCCTTTTGGTGTTTTGAGAAATACAGTTTGATATAAATGTTTTGAGGAGGTAAAGGCAGCATGAAAGATGGGGAAAAAAATCAGATAATGTGGATGCTTTAAGGCACTTAAACTGTGTAAAAATGCCAGTGTGGTTCCATAAGGAGAAAACGCATTGCATCTTATTGATCCTGGATGTGTTTTGTGTGGATTGATTTTTTTGTGTATCATGCTCAGTCTGTGCGAGTGCCTATGGAAGATAACCTCCTACTGCAGACTTCTTGGTCCATGTAGTGTTAGTAACCATACACTTAGAAAGGAACTAAAAAATTGATGTCTTGGATGTTGACATTCTAGATGAGGAAGAAAACAGTTTGAGAATCTCAGAAGTATGGCCTAATACTTTTTAGTTAGTTTTGATTGACATAATTAGATAAACATGGAAAGTTTTTTTTTCCTCCAAGTGGGAAAAAAAGGAAAAGCATCTGGATTATTGTTAATAACATTTATGTAGTAAGGTTAAAATACTTTCATTTATTTTTATACTTTCAATCTGATTGTTTTGTTATTTACATTTAAATTATACAGACATCCATGCTGTCAGCTTTTGCATTACTGAAAGTTATTCCTTTGTCACATGGGTTTGTTTTATTTTTTCAAGAGTATGTTTTTCTATGGAAGAAATTCTTAATTGAGTTGCTCATATGCCAGTTCTGTTCAGTGAATTAAGATACGTGTTGTCTTGCATTAACTTGTAAGAAAATAAAATGCTAAAGACCACAATGCTGTGATCTAAAAGAATGCGTAGGGTGCTCTTCATCTGGTTTTTGGAGCAACTTCACTATTCTTTAAGTCTTCTGTATATGAACTCACTTCTGTTGTTAGAAGTAGACAAGGGCTAGTAGCTAGGCCTCTGGCTAGCTGTAGTAATGACGGAGTTGAAAAGGTTGAAGATACTATTAGCTCTCAGGTCAGGGAGGGGCAGATTTTAAATGCATATTTTGAAAGTAACTTCATTTTTTCTTGGGATTGGGGTATTTACTGTAGTTTTTCTTTCTGAAAATAGCTGATTACTACATCTTCTGTTGCATTTGCTCTTGGAGATAATGGATTTGCATCTAGAGTGCTTTAAAAAAAAATTACTTTGACACTATGAAGCACTAAGTTATTTACACCTTTAGGTGTTTCCTGTTTTGAGTCACATGAATTCTGGACACTAAAATGATTTAATCTCAGAATGATTACTATAGAGGTTTTACACTTTCTAATGTATACTTGATGTGTTAAATTAAAAAAAGGCACAACCAACCAAGAACAGCAAAAATCTATACAAAAATAGCAGTTAGCTGTCATGGGGGGGGGGGGGCTGTGCTGAACATGTGGATGAGATGAGACAGGGAAGGCCTATGGTTAGCAGAGAGAAAACGAGCATAGTGATAAACTATGTGCTCTCTTGTGTAAAGCATTCAAAGCATATATGGTTGCAGTGTTCCCTCTGCTACTTGAAATGGAAGGTCTTGAAAGAACGTTTAGTAATTCTTAACTGCAGTCTTACATATTTGTTTTTCGCTTTGGCACTTGTCTTTAGTGAGGTGGTTGGGGAAGGGAGCTGTGCATCTCATACAAGTGAAGAGTCTGAGAAGTGGCAGTAGCTGTCATGACCATCATCCACTGTCATAGAAACACCAGAGAAGGGAATATTGAACATAGTGTTTCTCTTAAAAGAGGGTGCCACTTCTAAGCGTGCCATCAGTTGGTTGGTAGAGGACAACTTGTGATTACACCTGGGTGCACATTTATGAAAAAAATCTCAACTTCTAGAGGAGTACTTTAATATCTTGCTTTCAATAAGGCTTTCTGTTTATCACTGTCAGCCTAACTCTTGTTCATAGTGTTTCTTTTATTTTCTTGAGGGCTTGTTTGCTTTCTTAAGTGGTGTTGCCAAAGATTTATGTTTATATTGGTTTGTTCCTTGAACTCTTTGTTGCTATGAGTTTTACCTGATTTATTTTGTTTTTCAGAAACGTCAGAAGTTGAACGTTTAACACAAACATCTTGAGGGCTATGTTTATAAGCAGTTTTCTACTGGTTAGAAGTGCTGTGTTCCTTTCAGTTACACTAAAGTCTGACTTGTGGTTTTTAAAAGAAAAAAAAATCTTTAAGTTTGACCTCTCCTCAAGTTAAAATATCCAAATTTTTTATCTGGCCAAAGACTTTATGTAAGGTGGTTAGCATGGATTATTATTTTATTGCATTGCTGCAGTATAGCTGGCAAGTGGGACTCTTTCTTTACTCCAGGATAGTTTTTGAGGCTGGGAATAGCTGTTCACTTCCTGAGAGATGACAAATTTGATACAAACTTCTAGCTGCAAGCTATTAGAAAATGAACTGAAGCTTCTGGGGGATTAGAATGAGCTTGCAGGAGAGTTTCTGCTACAAGTAGCAGAAGGGCCTTTGTTGGTTTTTTTGTTCTGTTTTGCATTGGTTATCATGACTCGCCAGCAGTTTGTTTCACTTCTGAAAGTGACATATATATATTTTCCTTCTCTCCTATTTCTCTTTAATTCTACTTTCTGGGTAGAATTATTTTCTGCCAGAAAAGGTTGGAAAGTTTTGTTTAAATAGTTAGCCAGAAGATCACTCCTAGTGTAGACATATCCTCAATCCAATTGATTTTGAATTTCTGAAGGAAGAAATACTCTTATTCTCTATGAAACCTGTCTACGTTTTGCCAGGTGAGAAAATGACTGCCTCTGATCAGATACAGAGGCAGCACTGATCTAAATAAGAGCTGTGTTGCTTTGTGACTGATGATTGGGTACAAGGGTTGCTGGAATGGAATTCTGTGAGTTTCCCTCAGCTAAACCTTTGAAGACTTCATTAAAACCTGGTTTAAAACAGGAGAAGGATACATGCCTTACATACTGCGATGGGATTGCAGGTGTCTCGTCAGAATCATTCATGTGCTTTTCAGAAGTGCTATAATTCTGCCCTAGTATGTAAATCCAAATTTGGAAACATAACAGACAGAAAGAATTGGAAAGAGTATTTCTTGAAGAAAGCAATAAAGCATTCATTTTCCAAGACGGGTAAGAGCTACATTGCATTTATCATTGAGCAGGGTATGTTGCTTTTTGTGCATTTCTTTTTAACACACAAAATCATCAAAATAATTCTTGGGGTTCTGGCTCTTCTTATCATGTCTTATGTATAGTGAATCTTTGTGTTTTTTCAATCTGTACTTTGATGAGCAACATTACAAACTTTTTTTTGCCCGTGTAATGTTAAACATTAAAAATATCACTGCAACAGTGGAGTTAATATACTTAACAAAATGTGTTTATGAATTCTGGCCTAATACTGTGCAACAGCATTTTTGACTAGCATATGTACAATCAAGTGTTTGGATATATTTTGCAAGACATTTTTTTGTTGTTTCAAAGTTCTAGTAATTTTAGGGCATTGTAATACTAATAAGCATTTTCAATTGCCTTTAATCAGAATAATTTTGATGTAAACATAAAGGTAACTGAAAACCTTCTTACACACGATGATTCATTTCTTCTATGCTCTTACTTTCCTCTTTTATCTTCCTCTGTAGTAGCTCCATGTCCCCTGTATTGTGCTGCTGTAGTATTAGTGCTGTCTTGCAACAAATGGAGGGTTGAAACTAAATAAGTTTTATATGTTGGGGTTTTTTTTTTTGATGGAGTAGGGTTGAGTTTTGTTGCTTAAGGTTTGGGTTTTTTTGTCTTGTATTCCATGCTGAACTTTGACTTGGTAAGTAACTTTCTTCAGCATTCTAAAAGTCTAGGTAGTATCCTGCTTCCTGCTTAATGCATTAACCTCAAGCTTATATATCATAGCTAAGGTGAAATAGATGGTTTGAAAGCAAGGCCTGGTTAAATTGTAGTAATTTCCACAGACTGTTAAACTACCTATATTCTGGGGAAGAGCTAACTAGATAGCAACTCTTGAGAAACAGATATGGAAATTAAAATAAAAGATGAATATGAACCATTATATCATCTTGGCTTTAAAAAAAACAATGAGAACCTTGAAATCGAAACAGAAAAATCAAAACTAAGTAATGATCCTTTCGTTACTTTTGGCAAGTAGTTGAATTCCTTCTCTTCTTCAGGAACAAATATCAGCAATAGATAAAACCTCAATCATAGAAATATAATTTTGATTTATAGTCAAGAATTCTGCTAGACACACTTGTGCTAAGGTTTCTGTTATCCTCTGCTTTGTTAGAGCTGCTGCTAAGGGTTCTGGTTCAATATGACCATTGTAGTTGATCAGTGTATGATTGTGAATGGGAAAAAAATGTAGAAAAACCTAAAAGTGGTCAGGGTGTTTGAAAATAAGATCTGTTAAGGACAATTGATATAAATGTCATTGTTTTGGCCTTACATGAGCAGGATGACCTGATCTTCAAGTCTGTTAAATAGCTCTGCATGCTGAAAAGGCATTCTTTGCTTAAGCTGAACAAGAAAGTTTTTATATTTTTCATAAGCTAAATTGAGTTCTTGGCATTACAGAGTGTTGAGATAGGTGTCTTGGGAACGTTTGATGTATAGGTGTCACGCCTTTAAGTCAGAAGATGAAATAGATGCTTTCTTGATGTCTTTTCCAACTTATTTTTTTTTTTTCCTAAGAGAGCTCTGATATTTATTACAGATCCTGTGATTTAGGTTTTTGAGTTCTGCTTATCAGTGGAGTACTGGGATGTCTGATCTGAAGAAAAAAATGTTTTAAACAGTTTAATATTGTAAAATCTGAGGAAGGTGCTTGTGTTGTCATAAGGCAAATTATTTATTACCTTCAATGCATACAAGTGGCAATGTTATTGAGGAACTGCTGGGAAGTAGGTGGATCAGAGCATGCTAATTTTATTCCCGTTTTTCCAATTAAAGGCCTCTTACGAGTTGACTAATAGAGAATCACAGAATGGTAGAGGCTGGAAGGGACCTCTGGATTTAGTCCAGCCCCCTGCTAAAGCAGTTCCCTACAGTAGTTCTCACAGGTAGGTTTCCAGGCAGGTTTTGAACATCTCCAGAGGAGACTCCACCACCTCTATGGATAACCTGCTCCAGTGCTCTGTCACCCTCGAAGTGAATTCTTCATGTTCATATGGAGCTTGCTGTGCTCCAGTTTGTGCCGTTGCCCCTTTTCCTGCTGCTGAGCACCACTTAGTTTCTAAACCTTTTCGCTGTCCTTTAAACAGTAGTCTGTACATCTTTGTGAAAAAGATTCAGAGAGTTTCTAGAGAAATGTTCGGTATCGGGTTTTGCTACTGAGTTTTTTTCATTCTTTATTTTTTTAAGTGTGTAGAGACCTGTATTTAGGGAGCATTTATCTTTGGTGGGAGAGCAACAACGTTGTCCACTGAACTAGAAACTGAAATGAATCTGTTTTAAGTTGTTCCAGCCCTTTTTACCTAGTTTAAATGCATTAGATTCTTTGCAGTTTATTGTTTGAATTGTTTGGATAAGGCTGTAAATTGAAACTCCATCAGTGTTTTTGTCAGAGCCCAAGATACATTTTGTAAGAATAAGGAGCTGCTTTGTTGCAGTGTTTTCCCTGTTTTCCCTCTTCTGTATTTGTGCTGTTCTGTGGCATTATTGTAAACAGAGCATTTCGATGTCCCTTTACATTTAAAGTATGCTTTGGCCATAAGTGCTTTCGCCGTAGAGTTTTAGGAGAGCACTTTAGTGTAGCCATTGGAGAAATAATAAATCAGAGTTCAGCTATTTCATTGGGATGCACTGGCTTATCTTTTGACTGTGGAAAGTTGCCAATAGGGCAACTCTAGTATTCTGTGCTGTGCATAAAGTTTCTTCTCCATTTCATTTCAAATTGATGTAGGATGATGAGGTCTGTACCGGCATGTGACTTAACTTTCTGCTGCTTACCAAAAATCTTGCATCAGTAAGGAAAGTTACATGCTTATGGTGAAAATGAAGAATCCAGGAATCAAAAAGCAGAATATTAATGTATTTTCCAAGCTAGAAAAACTGATATTAGTCAGATTTTATTGTTATTACTCTTACTATAACGCTTCCTAACTGAGCTAGAATTCTTACAAATAAATACCCCAAGTGATAGAACAGCTCAGGAAGTAGAGATGTTGACTGACTTTGTGGGACATCTGACTTCAGATCTTAGTTCAGTGAAAAATCTGCTAGAGGCAATGTGGACATTTGTTTGCCAGCTTTGCTGCAAGTTCATCTGCATTTGACACGTTTCACTTCTGCTCCTTTATGTGAGAAGAATTTGGCGTCCATAATTCTCGAAGAATTACTGAGCTGCCTCAGTCTAAAAACATGAATAATTGTTTAAACTGTCCAAAAAATCTTGTCTGTATCCTATTAGCAAGGTTATAAATTAAGGAGGCACTGAAATATCGAATATGCAGCGTATATTTAGTCTGTGAGATGACATCAGATTTAGAACAATGAAAAGGCTTCCTTGAGAAGCTAGAGGATATACAGAAATTTCAAGAGGGTGATTGAAGGTCTTATTAACCCAGTCTAATTAACCTGCTTTCTGTACAAGGTGAGGTGTTACATGCTCTGAGCAAATGATGAAAAGTGTAAGGGAAGTACCGAATTGAATCAATTTTCTTTTAATGATAAATCGCCCTTCTAGTCTGGTTAGATAAAAGTAAACACATGTGGACTGTGGTTCTGCTTATGGTGTGTGCCAGGATTCAGCTCGGAGTGAATTCTTCAGCAGAGTTATAAACCTTTGAAAATTGCTTTATAATGGAAACGGTGACAGACCATTAACTACGGTAGTATAAATGCATTACTTTAACATATGTTACTGTTGTCCTAAGTTGCCAAACACATGAAAAAACAGTATGTGCAGGAAATTCAGGGAGGAGGCGTCTGTGTAGCTTTAACTAATTAATGACATGACTCAGTACATGTTAATGTTTCCCAGACACATGACCCTTCACATGCTGGGCAGGTATTGTTCAGGGACTAAGTAAGATTTGATGGTGGTGACAGTGACAGCCCACTCTGATAGCTGGACTGGAAGGTGACCAAGAAGGGTATGGCGATACTTAATCACCAGTGCAATTATAGTGCTACTGAAGCAGATACATTTTCCTACTGCTCGATCATGAGAACTTCTAAATCAGAAAGATATGCTAGGTATGCTGGAAAGTCTAGTTACTAATAAAAATGCAAAATCATACTTAAGCCACAAGTGCAAATTACATTTAAAATGAAGTGTCTAATACATCTGCCCTTATTAAAGCTTTTTTTTTTTCTCCAAATTCCTTATTATTCTATTCCCAAAACACAACTGAAAATAATTATTGCCAGAAATTGCTGTTATTCTGTGGCTTTTTTTTTCTTTTATAGCTATTAAGAATATACACCTGTGCCAGAATTGTTACGTAGTTTTTACTATGATGCAGCTGCATGAATCTGCCCATTGATGGACATTTGCATTAGTAATACTAGTTCACTGTTTGAAATGTGAAGGAGTTGTCATGCAATAGAGCAAATTGAGCATATCGTGTTGTCTTTTAGCACTTGTGTGAAGTGTTAGTTTTTAGTGTTTCTGGTTTGTGTTTTCATCTTATTTCTTTAAAAGGCGAATGGGGAAGGTAGGGAGTGCCTGACTGCTGGAAAATGTAAGATTTTGTTACAAAGCCTTCGGTATTTATTAGGTAAGCCTATCCAAGTTTCTTGGCAGAAAATTGTTTTCATTAGGAAGTCTGACGATGCTGAGATGAAGTGGATTTTTGTATAATGCTTTTAAACTCTCTCCCAGCACTCTGAGTTTCAACATGTATTTTATTCTAGAATCTTCAGACTGAGATGCTCTTTTACATTCTTCCTGTTAGAATTGAAAATGATACACCTATCAGTCTTTGAGATTTTGGGATAAAACTCTTCATTCTCTGACTGTGGCTTTGTGTCATTGAAGTTATTTACTGGGGGAAGAGAAAGGAAAAGGACTTCAGTGGAGACAGTAGAGTAGAATGCACACTGATGTGGGTAGTACCTCATGGTTGTATGCTGCCAGATGGCAAAAAATAAAAGAAATAATTAGTAGAGTTGGGTATATAATTCAAGTAAATAATTTTCAGTTCTTTTAGTGGAATGGGTGAAGCTGTGCCTTCATAAGAGTACACTGAAAGTAATACATGAAAAGGGGAGCAGAGTTGGCTGAGTAAGAATCTTGGTTCATTAGATTTTGCTATTAGCTACAGTATATCAATCTACAGGAGTGGACAAGTGTTACTTTTGATAGTCAGTTCCTCTCACTTTCTGTTGTGTGTATTTAATCTGAGGTGCAGTTGTTGATCTTGACAAAGTTAAGCCCTTGCAGTGGTCTTTATGTGCATCTATTGGTTCAGATAGTTTTGTTTCCTTTGGAAATTTGTGTGCACAGTAATCAAGTGAGGGATTATATGAATATCCCAAAATTAGGTGTTTTTTTAATTATGATTTTTTGCTTGAAGTATAAATATACCGTGAATTCTGGGAAAAACTGTTTCTGTGATTTCTTCCTTTTCAAAACCCCTGTGTCATGCGTTGTTACTGCTTTCAAGGCTGCATTTTTAAGGGAGCTTTTTCTGCTGTTGTTTTTCTTCTTGGAAGTGGAAGCCTTTTACATAGCTGAGATTTCTTCAGAACAAGTTTTGTCTGATAGTTGCATGCAACAGTTCTGAAGCCTCTGAGATTTTCCAGCTGGTCTGAAGTTCCCCTGCCTCTAATTTGCTCTGCCACTTGACCTTCCAAGCAGTGCTTCACCTTGTGGTTTCCAAATCTACATAATTTTTATCACCCTTTAGTTAAACGGCTTCTTTTTGGCAGGTGGAAGTACCTTCAAATAGGGCTTAACTTCATATTCTGCCGCTAAGATAATGCAATTCTATTTGACTTGATTTATCCATAAATATGAATGTCTGCCTGAATACCAGCTTAAATTATGTACAAGTGGAGATGGTAGATTACTAATACAAAACTGACTTTGTAGGGACATTTTAGATATAAAATATATACTGCAATAGCTCTGAACTGGATGGTGTTAAGCATGAGACTGACTTTTATGAAGGAAATCTGGGAATTGCCTTAATAACTCCTGTTAAAACCTGTGATTTGATGACTAATTCATAAGCATGTTGAATATCCCCAACCTAACTGTAGGAGAAGGGTGTGAAAGCTTTGGCTATCAGCCTGAAGGCTTGCAGTCTGTTCTCCCTGCCAGGGTTAACTTGGGCTTTCAGCTCTCTATGCCTTATTTACCTTTACTCTCGACATTCTAATGAACTTTCCTGGAAATCAAATGTGTACTGCACTTCCTAGAAATCATCTGCTTCTGAGTTGCCCACTGTGACGATGAAGGGATAACAAAGAGGGCTGTATCACGACCACCTTGTGTCACGACCCTTTTCTGATATGAGCCTTTCAAGTGAAGTTAACTCGAGAAATAACTGCTATTCCAGATATATGTTCCTGACAGTCTTTTCAAATATACATATATATGTAGTGTGTCAATGCTGGAGATACTAGCAAGTGATTAATATAAGACAGCAATGTGGCTAGCAAGCTTTACATGAGGAGAAATAGCAAATGCAGCTTTGTTCAGTTTTAAGGGACTATTGAGAAGGAAGAGAAAATCCTAGGTAAGAGGGGAGGGATTTGCAGTGTAACTGAACACCATCAAACGTGTATTTTATTTGACAGACATTAACATGTCTCTCAGATAATGCCTCCTGAGCTTGATATATCTACTCTGCTTGATATTTTTGTTGTAAAACTTAGTTTCTAATTAAATACTGCACTTTCCACAAGTAGTGATGGTTGATCAGTGCTGTTACTGTCTTAGTATTGGTTTATCTCCAGTGACCTCTGTGTAAAAGAAACTAAACACCAAAAAGAACAAAACCAAACCCCTGAAGTAACAGGAAAAATCAGTTGAGATTCTCATCCAATGTTGCAGCCTCTGACTAATCTGTATGCCTTAAGAAAGCAGATAAAGGCATCTGGAAGTGAACCTTGAAACAGTAATAGGGAGCTGAAGATGTTTTGCTCACAAGATTGCTTGTCCAATAGTGCTGTCTCTTTTTAAAAAAAAAAAAAAAAAAAAAAAAAAGCACAAAAGTATTTTGTTATGAGTAAATGGCAGCCTTTTTCCTTTTTTTTTCACATGGCTGTATGTTATATTTGTGCTTTTGTGTGTGTTTTTCATTGTTGGTGTGTTGTTAAGTAAATATTATATAAGGATTTGGATTGATATTTAACAGCTGAGGTGGTTGGTGAACACATATGCCATTGCTCGTTCCGATGTCATCAATATGAACCTTCTGAACTCTACCTTTCTTTTTCTTTGCTGCCCCTGGGGTTTAATGGCTTTGCAGAGAAGCTCCTGCCTGGCATATTGAGCTGCTCCAGAAGGTCTAATCCATAAGCAGTGAGTACTGAACTGCAGCACACTTATGCTGTAGGTGTTGACTCACCGTGCTGTTCTTAATTGCAGTTCTTTTGGAGGTAGATAATCTGTGCAGACTGTCAACATAGATATCGAATCTTTGGGTATATACCAATATGACATGTATTTGTATGGCTACAAATGCTGTTCTGCTTTTCCTGGGAATTAACTTTTTTCCTCTACACATACTGTTTGTGTTTAAAACTAGCTTTCACGTGTCTGTGGCTCTTGCTATAGCTGGCAAATGCTTATGTCTCATATCTGCAGTGAACTGTGTTCTCCTAGAACTCTTGAGCCTGATGTAAACCAGCTTTGAAATGTGCATGAACTGAAAAGCATCTGTTATGTTTTCATGTGACTAATGCTAAGATCTGGTTGATTAAGTCTGGATTTACTATTTAACTGGGAAGTCATTCAACATATTCTTTTGCAAACTCTGTGGGGGAAACGTATATAATTACACCTATTAGAATCTTTTGTGATTTGATAACTTTGGAGAAAAAAAAATCAAGATTTTTGAGTCTTGATTCTTAAAACTTATATTCGTCAGTGCAGATCTCATCTCGTAATTCTATCCATGTTTGGCTGGAATTAGAAATCCATTTAAGTAGTCTCGGTTGTTTTTAAATGTACGTATTTCTATAGATAAATATGCAGTTAATTTGGCTAAATGAGATGGTCAGGTAAGAGACTGCCCTCAGGAGGGCAGAAAGGTCTTCTGAGCGTGGATGGCTTTGGTAGAACCTCACCTACCAGTATGTACTTCGAGGTCTGCTCAGAACGATGCTGTTGCCCATGGTGACATTCAGAGAATGTTGAGTGAATCAAATATTGGGCAGTGTGCACAGAAAATAGGCTGTACTTACCTGAAGATATTTCACTGCTTGGAGACTATGAGGATATTCTCCAGGTGACTTTGTAAGGGAGATGTGATATTAGAAGAGAATTTTTTGTAAGCTGGGGGAACCTTTGTGTGATTTCAGTGTACTCCTGGAGAGGTCTGTAGCCTTAACTTCGTTGCTTGTTTTTGGGCCTGCTGATTTTCTCTGAGGTTGAACACTTGTAGCATAATTGCATGAACACTTTGGAGACATCTGGGAGACTTAAGATGTTGCTATCATTCTCCAGCTGTTTTTCTCTCAGCTGAAGGTTACTGCCCTGAAAGTTGAGCCACACTAACAGATCATATGAACTATCCGAGTCCATGTCAGTACAAAGTTAGCCAGGTTATTTTAAATTACTGCTGGCTGCAGCTAAGGATGGTAATGAACAGCTTGAGGTAATAACTCCTTGAACCATTCCAGCTAGAATTCCAAGAGCACATCTGTCTATGTCCTTATAAGTGCAATAATTTAATCTCTACTGCAATACTGCATCCAAGATTTTTCAGGACTGCAACGCTGTTGCCAAGAAGAGCTTTAATACTAAAGCAGAATGTATCTGTTCTTCCTGTCTGTCATAATTGTCATACAGCAATAGAAAGGTCTGATTGAGTGTGCGGTGTCTACCTTAAAAGATAAACTTATTCATAAATAAGAGGTAAATGAGTGTGAAAATTGTGTCTTAAAAGTTTCTTTATACATTGAAAAGAGATTGTCAGATGAAATCTCCTCCTCATCCCTGTTCCTAGTTTGCCAACTTCTGGCCTATTGTTATCTTTGATTCCTAGGTGCATAAGTTCTTACCCTGTCTGAAAAACTCTGCTGTATTAGTTAGATTTATATAAAGTATTTTAGCTCAATTTTTTTTTTTTTCTTTCCCCCAGGTCCAGCAAGACTATGAATCTCTGTTCCAAATGCTTTGCTGGTAAGTGAAGTAAAAGGCTTTGTTTTTTGTTGGGTTATTGAAACCACGTTGTTGGTGTCTCCTGCAGGGTTTATGTATAGGTGTTTCTTCCTCTGGAGTATATGTGTAATTGGATTTTCCTCAGTTTGGTTCTTCATTTATTTGGTACTCATGAACCTCTTGTGTAGGTGCACCAATCAAAGCTTGCTGTTTGAGACTATGGAAGTCAGAGGTACCCTTGAACTACAGTTTTCCTGTTAACTCAGCACTTGTATGGATAATGCAGCACCGAAAATGTATATCTGAATTGCAGTTGAGAATTCTGTAGAATTTATTTTGTAATATTCTCTGAAATATGATATAGATGAAAAAACAAGAAGTTGCTATGGAAAACTGAAGATTAATTTTTTTCGTATTTGTAGCCTTTTGAAAATTAAATCATCTGTAGCTCATTAATAGGCTACTAATAATTGCTACATATTTTCTTTTATCGCTACCATCTAAGGTGTTAGGAATTGCTATTGACCTTTTTCTGTTGGTATCTTCTGGCTTTGTCTTCCTGAATTCTTTGTGCTATTGTTTAGTATTGCAAACTTACTGTAAATTGTAATCGGTGTCATTGCTCATGACTTTAATTTCTCTTGGGGAAACAGATACAGTATTAAAAAGATTAAAACAAATTTTGAAACTTTGTGTCATTGGCTTGTCTATGAAATATTCAATATTAGAACTCAAGTTGGCCTTAATATTGAGCTTACACATTTTTTAAATTTATTTTTAAAAAGTCATCCTTTCCAATGCAAAGGTGGTAGAATCTTTGAAATTTAAGGAGCACTGCCTGTACCTTCCTCCTTCGCACTCATCCCTCTGCCAAAGAAAAACCAAAAAAAAACAAAAAAAACCCAAATCCAAAACAAAATAACCCAGCTTTTACAGAGCTTTGTACAAAAGTTTATTTGGACTTGTGGATTTAAAATCTCAGATTCAACATCATTTAATCAAACAAAAACATGGAATATGAAGATTGTCAAGAGTTGTTCAGCAAAATACTGTATACGTTCTTCTGGCTATTTCCTAAAGCTGTGGATCACTGGAAGGAAATAGTGAAGAAAGTGCAAACTCTGTCATATACTCCTTCCCTACACACCATAGAGAGGTATAAACTACTGGATCTTTGATTTGACTCAGTACTGAATTGTTCTTACAAGCTGTGTAAAATAACTTCTTTGCGTAAGTCAAAAAGGTGAATTTACTGATTCTGAGTTAAACAGATGACCCATACTTCATATTTCAGGTTTATCATTGTACCCAAAACTTCACAACCATCAGGCCAGTCATTAAACAAAAAATCTTTTTTGCTTTACTACTCTTTATTTGCTTTTTGAGAATAATTTTTGTCCCCCTTTTTGGCTTTGATTCTGTAGTACTTCTGAAAAGCTGTTCCCTCTAATCAAATTCATTTTCTACAGTAAAAATACGAGGTGATATCTAAACATGTGTGAATTAGGAAAAAAATCCTCAAGTTCTTCAAGATTTTATTTGCATTTATTTTAGCTTGTTTATACTGAAAATGTTTTTAGCATATTTTTGCTGAGTTTCCAACCACAGTATTGAAATAATGACACATACTGTTGTTTCTGTAAACTGAACCACCACAGATAACAGCTTTCTTGCCTAAATTCTTGCTGAAATATGTTTTGAACCATTCCAGGCGCTCCAAAAATGTGATGTGGAAAAAATTTCTGCTTTTTTTTTTTTCTTTTAATGTGACAGATTATTCATTCAAATGTACTGTGGTATATTTGTATGCACGGTAAAATTGGGAGTTCTTATTTCTCCTAACCATTGTTGCCTTTCTCTTTTGTTTTAGAAAAAAGAAATCCACACAACGATAAAGGTTAGTAACTTTATTGCATGACTTTTTTTCTTTCTTACTGCAGATGTAAGGGATCTAATCTAGTTCGTTGTTTTGTTTTAATTAATCTTGGACACATGCAGCAGTAAAACCCTTTGCATTTGTGTAAGCTTTATGTTCGTATGTAACTTCTGGAAAAAGGTCAACAGATGAAAATGTTGGGTTTGTATTGCAATATAAGTTAGGATTTGGAACCTTCCCATCTTCTTGGACCTTCTGAAGCTGAGCACAGGGCAGTCGTGGGCTGTCAGTGTACCTTCTTGTTTGACCAAGTACTAGTCATGCCTCCATTCTAATCAAGATGAATTCACTAGAAGTAGCATGGAGACTGAAACTACTTGTTTTGACCATCCTTGTATATCTTCTTAAACAGGGGAATACTTTTCAGATGTTACTGTAGAGGTCAAGTTGTTAAATGCTCTGGGACAAGAGTGAGTTGGTTATTTCAAATATGTAGAACCCTTTGTCTGGAAGACAACAATGTGTTGGTTTAGATCTCAAAGGTGCAGTGAGGTCTTTTGTACAAGGACAAATCTGCTGTTTCTCATGTGCTGAATTGGCTGGTGCATAAAGATAGTTAAATACTGGAGAGGAACTTGAACTTAACTGTCTTCTTCGGCCCTCTTTGTTTCCTTCATTCCATTTGTCTGTTCCAAGAAGGAATAGCTGATTTGTTTTGTTTAAGCCCAGTGGAAGTAGCAGATTCTGAAGTGTTCGAGAGCTTTTCTTATATCATTCCAAGTTAATTATACTTCTGCAAAGTACAACATTCCACCTCCAGTTCTGTGCTGAACACGTGCTATCATTGCTTGAAAATCTCCAGGTACAGTGTGAATGTAATCTTGCATATTAAATTGCTTCAGTTAAATTTGCTCTATAGATGGTTGAGGCATAGTTGTCTCAGACTTCTTGCGTATTGGAAATACAGACATAGTAAATTGTAGGTTTTACTTAATCGGAATATAAGACAGTAAATGGGAAAAATGCAAATTACAACCAGAGCATTTGCTTTAGTGACACACGTTTTTTGGCCTAGTACTGCAACCTCTGTACTTTCAATACAGACCGCTAAATCTGAACAATTAAAATGCAGAACAGTGATGAGTGAAATTTTTTGAAAGTGCTTTTTATTAATCCAGTATTACTCCTGTTGTACTTGGGGAATTTGTAATATCAACTTCAGATAGGGACATTGAGGGCTTATGGAAAGGCACTTTTAAGAAGCCTACCTACTTTCAGGTAGGAATTCTACAAACATTTACAAATACAACACCTGGTGCCACAAGAACTCAGTTTTAATTGGAGCCTGTGGGAACGGTTGCAGAATAAACTGTTACGGAGAAAGAATAAATATTTAAATACAGAAAACTATAAAACTAGACTTTCTGCTTCAGTAGCTCAAAAAGAAACAACAAACCTGTGCTCTGCTTTTGATCCATTTAATCCATTGGGAGTCTGGAAAGTTTAATTTTTGTGATGGTGCAGTCAGCAGTGGCCAGAGGGATGCATGAAGTGGATTTCAGGTTGTTCAGTAATGTGTGAAGCTAAAGGTAAGTGCAGCACTGGATGACTCGATGGGGAGATATTCTTGTCAGACTGGAAGATCCTGAAATGGTCGTTAGGATATTCATGGATTTGTGAATCAATTCCATAGCATTTCTATTTTTATGTGATTTAAACTTTCTAGAGGTGTAAGTTCATGTCTGTTTTTGTCCAGCTGCGAGTTATGTTTTGTGAAGGATTTATTCAGTAAGAAAAGTCAAAGTTTTTAATCTCCCTTCATCAAGGAGGGAATCAATATTGCTGGTAATCAGGTATATGCTGGGCTCCATGCCAGGTTGTCAAGTTTTGTAACTTGAATGGTATATTTAATTTTTTCTTGAGTTTGGAGATTTAATGGGAGGAATAAAAATGGCTGCCTTCTAGGTATCATCTGATTCTAGAAGTAGCAGATTTGCTGATCACTCTGTTTCCTGAGCTAAGTCCGTGGAGTATATTTTTATTTAACCCTTCTGTTTTGGTCAGCAGATATTTATTTTGTCACGCTCAAATCATACACAATTTTCAGATTTTGTAAATCATGTTTTTTTTTTTCTGTGACTCAGAGCCACTTGAATTATGGAGTTTCCTTTTTTTCACTGTCTTTGTAAATCCCGAGAGCAATTTAGAATGCTGTATTACCTGGGGGTAATAACATCTCCTCTAAGGATGATCTGGCAAAAACAAACAAACCAAACATTCCTGCCTAAATAAATTTTGCTTTTAGTGAGCTGCTAACTTGACCATCAGAAAAGCTTTCAGGTTCCTGAAAACCTTCTCCTAGCTTGTGCATTGTATATTGCTAGTTCATATTTTGTATTCTGTGCTATATCCTGCTGCGTGATAAATTGTACTCATTCAGCCCTTCTCTTTGTTAATTTTTTTGTTCCTAAATGAATAATTAATCGTCATGCTTACATTTTCCATATCCTTGTAATATGTTGTACTTTACTGTTGGAAAAAGAGCAAGCATTTTCAAAAGTTTAGAACAAGCAGGAAAGCACCAAACAGTGGTTCTCTTTACCTGTGTACAAAATGCATCTTTTTCAAAAAGACAGCAGAATGTTTTTTGCCTTTGCTGGTGCCTAATGGAATCTGGTGCCTCAATTTGTTGCTTCATTAGGCTAGAATTTGTTGCTGTAGTCTTGTCTGGCTTTGTGTTTTCAAGTACAGAGGCTGCTTGCTACAAAGAGTAACACTCACTGACTAGCACTTGAGACTGGTAAAGATGTATCTTTGAATTTTATTGTACGCTCAGACTTGAAGCTGAACAATTCTTCGGGAAATTGTATTGCTGTTTAAAGCAGCAATAAAGACACTGCTAATTGCTAGAGCACCTGCTGATAAAGAACTGTAGCATTCCAGATACAAACATAGATGTTGTTTAGCATGTGCTTGATTCCCCTTACTCTATGCCCAAGGAATTTTTAAGAGTAGAAGACTGGGAGGAAAAAGATGTCTTAACATAATCAGTAAACTTGACAAAGTCAAATGTATACTGAGCATGAGGGAAAAAAAATCGTGAAATGGAATTAAGCAAATAATTGGATGAATGATTTAAGTCTTCAGTTGGGCTTCTCATATTTATAAGCTTGATTTACACTGCTGACCCTAAAGATTATTTTTACTGCATTATTCTGCAGTTTTAAATAGTGCGAAGATCTGAGTAATCTGTAATCTCAGCAATCTGAGAAAATCTGTGTTTGGGTTGTTAGAACAGGGCAATATTTTTATCAAGGAATAGGAGAAATTTTGGTTTTTAACTTGCTTCTTTTTCCTGAACCTGTCTGTTAAAGCTTTGGTGGATAAATATGTGTTAGTAGGGGAAAATGAGTTTGTTCAAGTATAGTTGTATTATCTAAGTTTAGGAATAATTGTTTTAGTTCTGTCCGATATGGTCCTGTCAACCAAACCATCCAGCATAATTGTGCTATATACTTCTAGTGAATTATAGGTATAGATGATAAATGTGGGGGAGAGAAATTTCTGAAACTTTCTAAACTTGCTGTGCTTTCAACTGTAAATAGAGACTAAATTTTGAGTTATTAAATCAATATATTTTGTGTATATGCCATATAAATATACTAACTTAGGGGGATTTGCCCAATGAGAGGCATATTTTATTTCCATCTATATTGACATGGCGTAAAAGTGTCAGAGTGCAAGGCTTCTATGTTTTTTGTGTTGCTGTTTGTCTGATTGCTAGCTGTTCTATGATAGGACCTTAACAGTGCCATATTGAAGATGCAGCTTCATCTGCCCAGCACTTGCCTACATGAAGATGCTGTGTGTGCAGTGTGGGTTGTCAGCAGGGACAGTGCTTCAGCTGCTGGTTTGATTTCCTCGATTCTTTTCTCCTTTGGCCTCCTCTTTCATCTTCCCCCGTATAAAGTAGTGGGAGAGTTAAGCACTGATGGAAGAGCAACCCGTGAAGCATTTCTGTTTCCATGTTTACAGAATGGTTAGTGGAAGAAAGGGGATTTCTTATGCATCTGGCACTCAAATTGTTTCTCAAGATATTTTAATTTTTTTTTTTATTATTTTTTACTTACAGCCCACTAATAACTTTAAATTGTAGTAGGGCTTTTTCTGGTGACATTTGAAAGTGTTTTCACCACATAGTCTTAAGAAAAGGGAATGCATATTCATTAAGAGTTTAAATGTTTTAGAGACAGTGAATCCTGTCAGTGGGCTATCCTGTAGCGCATTAGGAGTGTTCCATTGGATTGCATCTTGCTGAATTCATAGCCCAGTAATCTGGGGTTCATTTATTAAAAAAAAAATATATAATCATAATATATATTATATATATATATATAAAATATAAATTACACTCAAAAATGCAATATCTCAGTGTTGGCTACCTGAAAAGACTGCCAGATATTCCTAATTAATATTTTTCCTCCAATTTAACTGATATCATTGATATTTTTCATATTTCAGAAGGTTGCCAGGCCCATTGCACAGACTGACAGGAAGACAAAGGAGTTCAGTCCATTATTTTCTTGAACTTCTGTTATTTTCAGTTTGCTTTGTAGTTGTTTTCTATCTAGTGTATTTTCCTCTTTGTGGTAAAGCTGGTTTCTTTCCGTTTCTCTAATATCTTGTTCACCTTCTAACTTATAACCTTTCCAAATGACTTGTTGAAAAAACAGCTGTTGTTTAGTCCCATGTGTATAGGTTCTCTGATTTAATAAAAAGTAAGTTGTCATATCTGTAATTTTTTTTAAGTGCCATGATGTTCACACATTGTCAGCATGAAAGCAGAGTTGCCTGTTCAGCCTGTGCAACCCACAGGTTTCATTTATTAAACTTGTGTAATTCCATTCCCTCTTGTATATTATGCATGCATTTATGGGAGAATGTTTTTCATTCTTTTTTTTTTTCTTTTTCACATTTAGCAATTTATTTGAGTTATAGAAAAGTCTGTGCTCTGTTTTGTGCATTTGCTCGTTTGGAAACCTTCTGTAGTTTATGGAGACACTAGTGATTTGTTCCTTAGCCTCCCTGTGGAGTTTGTTCCATATTACAATCTAATTCCATGTCTGTGTCGTGCACTCTTGAGCTGTTAATTTGTACATTTCGATGCAGTTTGTTTCATCGTGTTTTTGTAATCCAAACTGAATGTAACGAGCTATGTGCTTTGGGGACCCAGCCTTGCCTTGCCAATTAGAACAAGTGGTTACTGAGAGAGTGCATGTTTTAAATAAAACATGGCACTGCTGCGTGAGACCAGCAGCCTCTGGGGAATAAGGGAAGCTATTTAACTCTTTCTCTCTGAGAAGAGAGGTCAGTATCGGTAAGCACGTTTTAGAAATGTTCAACTCGTTCATATGAGAAGTATGATCCAGATTCATGTTTTGTCTTGCAAATAAAATGTAATTTGTCACTGGAGACAGTATTATGCAGTACTGCATACGGAGTATTTAGAAATGCACAAGGACAGCTGTTGAGTTTACTGCATGTTTTCTGAGAGTGTGATCGTTAATGCAGCAAGAAAATAATACAATGCTAACAGCTACCCTTTCTGTTTCCCCTTGTACTGCTACTCAGCAGGCTGAGGTTTGGCAGGAAGACTGCCAGGTTGTAAAAGGGCTAGATTGAAAATGGATTTTACAAGTGAAGGAATCTAGAAGTAGCATTTACTAAATGTGCATACTAAGGTTATGTGCTAGATTAGGTGACCGTAAGGGAGGAGTTCAGTGTTGTTCTACCATTCCAGGGTACTTTGAAAAGGGGTACCACTGTGACCATCAATATTAACACTTGTGACTTGTAGAAATTATCCAGCATTTGATTGTTCCTTATCAAAAGGTGATGAGTTCAAGCAAAATGCAACAAGTATTGTTTAAGTTCATTTTATTTTTCAGTACTCTTCTTTCATGAATTCCACCACAAGACTTTCATTGCTCTCTCTTCACTTGAACTGGCACATCCTTTGTGCATGTACACCTTGGAAGAAAGAAGTTGCTGTTCAGCAACAACCTTCAGCTAAGGACACTGAGAAAAAATTTAGGTGAACAGTCATGGTGGTTGACTCAGACAACATTTCATCAGTCATTGCATACATAAGCAAGGCAAGACTGAGGAAAAACCTCCCTTGTGAAAACCTTCTGGCTCAGCAACTAGATGTAAGGGGAAGTACAGCTACTTGTAAAGGTGATTTAAGCTATTAGGTAAGCAGACATACAGGACAGATGTGGTCTGGATAATAGAACAATATGTAACTGACTTCTAAATTGTCTGTCCAATTTATATGAAAGGAATGTGATCCAGCTGCTGGACAGCTAGTCAAGAATGTGAGATCTGTTTTCCTTTTCACAGCCAATGAGCATTTCTTTATGATAGTAGGCAAGTCCTCTTTTTTTTTTTCCCTTCAGATTCTGTGGTTCTGTTCCTCATTGGTTACTAAGTGGTGATGATATTTCAATGCTTTACTGAAATGGTCTTAAAGTTGTAAAAAAAAAAAAAAATACAAACAAAAAAACCATCTAGTGTTCAGTACAGTAGCAGCGATCATCTGAAGTTTATCTAGAGCTTCATCTTGGGAAGTAAAAAGTCATTTTAAGGAACAGTATTTTTATTTTCCTCTTCCAAATTGGCTTGAAGTAAGCATGCCATTAGTACATATTAAACTGAAAATTGGCTGTCTTAGAAGTTAGTCAGGCCTCTCACACTGATTAAACTGCTCAAACTGAAATAGAAGCTCAATCCTTTCTTCCTGCTCTGCCACTCTACATCCTAACTCTGAGTGTAATGCAAGAGATTAGTGTAACAGAACTCAGTGTTAGATCTTAGGGAACAGAAAGGCAATTTGATGGCTCAAAATCTGTAGTTAGATTTATTTGGCCTATTTATGCTTTCACATCCACATACAGGCCCCAAGATTCATGTCTAAGTGTCTGGCAAAGATGCCGTGCACAACATAGGGAGCAGTGGCTGTTGCAACCTCATTGTGATTGCAAATCGTCTTTTGACTGTCCTTTAATACCATTAAGGAATGGATGCTGTGTGGGACCTTTTGCTTCGTTATTTTGTCTTAACCCCTATAAAGGTTGGTGAGGCACCGGAGCAGGTTGTCCAGGTGCCCCATCATTGTAGGTGGTCAAGGCCAGGCTAGATGGCATCCTGGAGAGCCTGGTCTAGTGGGTGGCAGCCCTGCCCGTGGTTTGGAGGTTGGAAGTGGGTGGTCTTTAAGGTCCCCCCCAACTCAAGCCATTCTCTGAGTCTGTGAAAATTCTGGAATTTCTGTTCTCTTCCTTCCCTTCAGAGGCTACCCTATGGCTGCAGTTCTGATCTTCATCTTCTTCACACTTACTTAGTTCAGTATTTTTCCTCTTCTTTATTTGAATGAAATCATGTAGCACTGTTAGAATTACTGCGTACTTTTAACTCTTGTAAAGCTGTTTCATCTGGAGCTTTAAATATTCCCCTCATTCTTAATTCATACCAGTCTTCATGTATCTATTACAAATCTTGTTTGTTCTCAAAGAGTTAGTCACCAGAGGGAAAACTGCTTATGCAGTTATGCATGTATAATACAGGAGTAACCTTGCTTTATTTTTTTTAAACATTCTGTGCATGAGTTTCTACTTAATAGTATATGTAAAGTGAAAAGCGTAATTACAGAATTATTTAGGTTAGAAAAGACACTTAAGATCAAGTCCAACAGTGCTGTAATTTGAGAGCAGGCTTACTCTATGTGAAAATTTTCAGAGGTGCCTCGGCATAAATTGCAGTTTTCTTTTCCCAACAATGAAAACATTTGCAACCACGTGCAGCTTAAATGATATCCCTTAAGGAATTTGCATATGAAAGACACTTGGAGTTGGTTGATTTTCATCCTGATGTTCACTGTTGATTCAGGCTCAAAGACGAGTAATAAATAAATAAATTAGAAGCAGAAAATGAGTATTGCGTGCTCGAAATCTGTCTGTAGGTACCTGTGTACTGCACAAAGCACAGACCATGAAAATCATGAGTTAAGAGCGTTGATTCTGAGCTGCTCTGATGCTACCAGGTCACAATTTTGACCGAAGTGTGCTGTCTCTATGGTGACTAGCAGAAGTGCTGGAGCAGAATGAGCAGTCCAGTGGCATCTTTGTTTACAGAGTCGCTCCACTGATGTTCTTCAGAGTATACTACAGAATTTTTCTCTCTTCTTTTGCATGAAAGATTCCATGGGACCAATTGTGAAGGAAGCAGTGGTTTGTGTAATTTTAACCACATCACAGTTCTAGCTTTCTTGGAGAAATGAGCAAATGAAAGTTTCTGGAACTTAGTGTAAGAGGAGGAAACCTTGGAGATTTCTAAACTTTATCTATTTATGCATATTCACATACGTTAGCAGCTCAGCAAAATTAGTAGCATAGCCACTTGATCTCAGTTTCCAAATAGTGTGAGACTTTTCTTTTGGGGTTGAGACATTTATGCTTAGCTCTGGGGGAAAGTTATCGCGAATTGCAAGCAGTTGGTAGATGACTGCAAGTATAAGCATTAGAGAAAACCAAAAGTAAACTTGTTTTAGCCAAGTGTGTCTCAAGTACTTCTGGTTGGTGTTCATTTGCTTTCAGTTGAATTCTCTTTATCTCAGGTAAACGTTGTTTTTAGTGAACTGAATCAGCAGTATACAGTGTTCTTCTCCATTGGTTAACAGTGTGCATTATTGGCTTGTTCTAATAAACAAAGCCTGTTTTTGTGTCTTTTTCTCCATCTTTTCCCCTCAAAATTAAAAACAAAAATAATCCCTATGCAACATAAGTCCTCAGAAAACTCCAGTCCTTTAGAAGGTGTCTTTGGGGGTAACTGTCTGTGTCGCATGCATTTCTAAGCTGAAATTGAAATATATTGGTGTTATCTCCTGTTGTGTTTTCGCTACGTTTAGTTTAGTTTTATAGACCTTAATAGATGAGCTATTGTTCACCTTTGTTAATGTGCCCTGCCCTGTAATATGCGAAGAGATAGGAAGTTTATCTCAGTATAGGTGAGTGCACTGTTTCACAGTGACATTTTCTGTGTCTCAGCAAATTCTGTGCATCACTTCAAGCCCCCAGAGGAACTTTCTACTGGAAAGCTTTGAGTAGCAGTGTAAAGCTACGTTTTGACAACTGTGGATTTTTGGATTTTTGTTGTTGTTTTTCCCTTTTCTTTGTAATGGAACTCAACAATTTCCTCTACATGGTATTATATGTATAAATAGTCCTAGAAATGCAGAAGTCTTTAATAGGTGTTTATATTTGTCAACTGGATAGGTGTAATGTTTAGAAATGAACATTCATTGTTGCTCAATATTTTTTATAGCTACAATTTTAAAATAACAGAACTGTTCTAACTGTAAATATTTAAGTTGATATAGTGGCTTTTTTGATAGTCAGCATGTGAGAAAATCAGCTAGTGTGTGATTGCTAGTCATAGGTGACTGGATGGGAACCAGAATTGGTAATTTTTTTGTTTTTAAATTGGAGTCTCAAATCCATGAGCAGCTAAAACAAAGGTCATCTCTAAATCCAAAATAAAGATGGCTAGCACTGTTTTCCAAACCAATAAAGCTGGTAGCCATGGATAGCATACATCCCTGGTGTGTTTCAGTATGTCTTTTTTTTTTTTTTTTTTTTTTTTCCCTTCAGAAAGTTCCCATTTGGTCTCAGCTGAGGCAAAAATACATAGGAGTATTCATCAAATGAATTTAGAAATGTAGAGTTCCTGGAAGCTTTTGTAACAGAACCTGTTTTTATTGGTGGCAACCCAAGACCTTTTTTGATGTAAAGGTCAGATTTCATGTATTTGTTCTCTTGAGCTCTTTTTACAGAAGGAAAGCTATTTTGCTTGTGATTTATACGATATTTACTGTGAGTTAGTACTGCATAAATGGCTGATGTGAGCAGCTCTGTGTAATGCTGACCATACTCTAGAAAATGGTGAAAAGAATTTTAAGGTACTCATTGGGGCCTTTTCTGTAGGTAGCTTAGCAGAGCACAGTGTGTCCATTTATAGGAGGACAGAAATAATTGTTGTTGTTTTTTTTGTTTTGTTTTGTTTTTGTTTTTTTAAACTTGAAACCATTTTATCTCCCAAACAGTAAGCTGCAGTGGCCCAACCCCCTGTAGAGGGCAGATGAATAGTCAGTGGTGGTTCTCTCCATACACATGCTTGAGCATGAAATTAAATCGTACCTTAACCTACACGAAGGGAAATCTTATGTCTAACTCCCTTTGGCTTCTGAAGATATTCTCAGTGGTACTTGAGACTGTACCTGACTTATTTAAAAAAGTTAAGCCAATGTTCTTGCTGGTGAGAGGATGCTTAATTTATATCGAAGTCCCTGCTTGCCTCATGTATGGGAATACCCATCTCTCTCTTGTCATAGTAACTTCTTCTGGAGGTATGGAGAAAGTGATGTATTAATTTCCATTTTTTCATTATTGTAATGGGAAACTTGAAATTTGGAAACAGTAAAAATGAAAGCAAAAATAGATCCCTGTGAATAGGTGTTCAGGGAAGGGGCCAAGAAAGTAAATTTCCTCTTTTTGAATTTTCTGTTGAGTTCCAGTTTAAATTCAAATGTATTCCTAAACTATGACTAGACAGATAACTTAGCAAACAAGTAATGTCCAAGAAAACAGGACAAACACTAAGCTGAATTACTCTGTGAATACGTGTAAAGATCCTTTAGTTTCTTGGTTAACAGAAGAAAGTGCTGACCTTCATATAAAACCAGTTTTTATTGCAAGTAAATGTTTGAATGCATACAGTGACTAGAAATCAACCTTCAAACTCAGACCACCAGTTTTTAAAACATTTTGCTTCTAATATATCTTTTGTGAAACAGGGTTAGAGTAACATCCACTAAGTCTAAAATCTCACAATTCTTGCTGGAGCTGCCAGGTTAGAAGTGATTTCTTCCATTTTACCTTTCCCAGTGGAATGTTAAGGAATACAGGACCTGAATATGGAAGAAAGGTATGAAGTATTTTGATGTTGTCTTATCGAGCATGTGAATCTATCCTTTGTTTTTTTCACTCTGCTTTCTGCGGTCTTAGGCCAAATGGCTGCACAGTCTATGTAAACATCTAACTGCAGGGGTTGAGGGGTTCAGCATTCTCCACTTCATCTTCCTCTTCATGTAGCTGAAAGGAGATGAGGATTTTCAGCTTTGAAACTTCGGATGGCATTCCTTGAACATGTAGCTTTGGGCAATCTGGGGACATTCCATCATATTCCCTATTCTCAGGCATGGTGAAGCCTGGGCAGGGGAAGAGAGTACAGTGGCATGGCATTTATTGCATCCACAACACAGTATTAGAAAGCTCTTCTTCCCTTTTATACTGTGTAGTGCAAAAGGCCGTAAACTGGTAAGGACAGGGACACCTCTGTAAGATACTAACTGTGTGCATAGCTGGGTGAAAGGAACGGTTTCCAGACTGAGCTGCAGCTTGCAGTTATTGGGTGGTTGAGTGAAGCCAGTAGCAAGTTACTGTTAAAATTTCTGTTGTTGTTTTTTTGTGTTGCTGTTCTGGCTCTTCTAGTTACAATTTTATTAGCTAATACCTCTGTATAGTACTTCTATAGATATATAGTACTGTTTAGTATCATTTATTAGATAACTTTTTAACATACAGATGAATTGACACTTATTTTCTGCCTTTGGCTTACAACAAAGCAAATATGCTTGCTGCCCTTTCTCCCAGTTTAACCACTGTTTAGAAAAACTGAGATGCTAAAAGCCAGCTTCAGCATCTGTGTCACTTAATAGGAGTTTGTACAGCAAGGTCTTAGCAGACCTTCAGTTCTTGCTGTTACTGAGAAAACAGTGAAATGAGAACTTGTTGAGAATGTTATGCCTCCGTGATCTGTTGTAGAACATGATTGTGCTGCAATATCATAAAGTCATTTTTCATCTCCTCTTAAATTAGCGTTGACATTCTATTACTAGATTTGTTCTTGTCTTCTGATTAGAAGATAAAGGAAAAAATCTTAATGCTTATTAAAATTAATTGTTTGATAAGCGATATCTTGCTTGAAATAGAATTCTCCCAGAAATATTATAATGTAAATATCAATCTGCTTTCTATTTGCTTTTGCATATGGGAGAAGTGCTGTCGGGGCATCAGGAGAATGAGGGAGGTAAAGATGAGGAAAAAATGGTGAGAGAGTGCAAACTGCAGAAGAAAAGAGTGTCCAACTATGATATTACAGAGAATTTTGCCCTTAATGAGCATTACAATGCTTTTTCAAACACTGCATTGTTGAGACTGTCTTCCATTTGGTGATGTGAATTTTATGTGGGGCACTAAGAGGTGGGAGTTGTTTTTTCAGACTAAATGCTGATCTTGTTTGCAGGTGGTTTTTCTGTTTGTTTGTTCGCTTGCTTGCTTTAAAAGCAACATTTTTGCAAAACTGGATGCAAGTTTGTAACTGATGTTGTTTAAGTACTTTCATTACAGCTGTTCAGTCTGATTCAGGTTGGATCAGCCCTAGAAATTTCTGATAAGGAATAGCTGTTTTTCCTATGGAAGACAAATGGGCTTTATAATCCAGTTTCGACTTCATAATTTGATCAGAAGTTTCAGAATACTGCAGAGGAAACATTTGCTTGTAACCTTGGGAAAGAGGTAGATCTGCAGAGATGAAGTGGTCAGCGTAACCAGTAAGAAGCGAGGGAAAACTGGAAGGAAATTCCTTGTTTTGCTTTTAAAGTAATTTCTGCACCTTACTTAAAGACTTATGTCCTTTAGCTGAAGCTGAGGCACGAATGTAGGTAACCTGGTATTTGATAGAAATGGAGCAGTGACTTTTGCCAAGAAGCATGACTCAACACTTTCACATATTGAGGGGGGAGAAAGAAGTGAAGTAGCTAATTAGCAAACGTAGACAAAAGAGTTTGATTTTCTAAGAGACGTTTCTTAGACTTGCCATTTTTGAACCCATTACATTCATTGGGTGAGTAATGATTTATTTTACTTATTTTGTTTTATTTTTCTTTTGATGGAATGGCCAGTAGCACTTGAGGAAAATCATGCTCAGTTTTTTTCTTGGAGACAATTGTATTCTTCCAGACTTTTTTTTTTTTTCCTGGTGTCTTTTCTACTACCTGCTCTAATACAGGCTGGGGGTACAACCGTTCAAGACATGTTTTTAACCTGTTGGAATACAGATAATGTCTTCACATTACATTCATCTGGATCATGGGCAAAAATGAAGCCAGTCTAGAGGAGATTTCAGTTGTTTTGTGCCTATCTGCAATATGTCACATTGGTATGATCTGCTGGTTAGAGTCATGCACTACCAGAAATGAAGTGATACATGAGAGAATGGGCTTCTTTTGACTCAAGTTGTGGAATTTTGATTGGTAATGGTATAGCTGGACACCTTTGTATTGAAAGCATGAGTTGTGTGTCCAAACTGGTAGGATTGACTCTTCCAGTAGTGGTATTTATGGAAAAAAGAAAGCTTTGATATTTCAGTAGTTGTAAGCTGGTGATGTAAAACCATTTTGATCACCTAATTCCATCTGTAGATGATCCCAATTTTCTGATTTACTTCTGGTGTGTAATGTGGACTAGAGAAACTGCTTTCAGAATAAAAGGAAAATAAGTTAATGGAATTGCTTTATCTTTGCAAGGAACAAGGGAAAAGTACCTATTTCCCATATATACCAAATGAGGCACCAAGAAGAATTGAAATACATGTATTTCATTGTTCTTCAAGAAAATAACATTTTTTTCCCTTCTATTTCTCAGCCCCTCAGATGTCATAATAACTTTACACTTGAGTTAAATTTGATCCTAGAGGTTTCAAGGGAGTTAGTGAAGTAAAACCATGAGATTTGTGTGCATGTTAGCTTACCCAAAAAAAAGTGCAATGCAGGAGTGAGCTTTCTGGGGTTAAAATAAGTGAGGGTAATGCTGATTTCCTTTTAATTTCTTGTTTCTCCTGAGAAATGAGACTGTCACGGGATGTCAGGTGTAGTTTGGCTACCATCATGTGAGGCTTCTCATAGGTGTTCCTTGCTTTGGGCCTGCACTTCTTCACATATCCTGTCAGTGCTCTCAGTCCAACCTAACAGTGCATTGTAAGCTTCTCAATTGCAGCCTTAGGCAGACTGTCCTCGTGATTGGACCCACCTCAAAATGAATTACTGTTATTTATTAATATTATTTTACTGTTGTTTAAGGTTGAATATTCAGATAATACACTTGATGTACAGAAATGTGCAGAAGAATATGGGGGGAATGTTGGTTTTTTGTTTTTTTTTTTTTAATATTTATCATGAATAGAAATTGCATGCTTGTTTTGCTTGAAATTAGTCACAGTAGTTCACTGTTTTCTTTAGTGTATGACATGCGTTGTTGGGATGATCTAGATATGCTGGACATTTGGGGTTTTGATAGTGTTGTAAGGTCTCTATAATTCCTCTGAGGTCAAACCAGATTATAAATTGTCATGGCTCTTGATCTTAAGGAACTGTGAAGAAAAAGACCATGTCTGTAGTTTAATCACGTTTTATACTTTTTATATGAATTTTTTTTTAGTGTCTTCAACAGCAAGAACCAGGAACTGAATAAATTTATGTTTTAGTTTAAAGCATACTACAAGATTCAGTATGAAGGGTATCTGCATAGTAGGAATCTTCTTCCTTGCCTCAGCACTTGTTTGAGAAGAGCTTTGCTGGATGATGAGAGACCAGGTTGGATATTTCTCCGTTCCAAATGCCAGTGACTTGTGCTGCCACTGGCTGGGTCTGTGGGTGTTTGCTGGAAATAGCTTCCTCTTAGTAGAGAGTGCTTTGGGTTTTTATTTTCCCTTCCCCCCTTTCCCCCCCTCAGACTGACTCAGAAGATGAGTGATAGGTATGCATCTGTCTGTACTGCAGTTCCTTACAGAAAGTACAAGAGTGTTAAAGGGAAGCGTCTGTATCTCTGATAGCTTTTTGAGAAGCAGCTCTAATCCCTAGGGTGTGCTTCGTTGCCTGTCTTGTTTTATCTACAGTAAGTGTTCTTTACCAGGCAGGTGTTCTGGGGCAAATTTTTTACGTTCCTGAAATCAAACCCAAAGCGTTTGAGTTGTAAAACCAATATTATGAAGCTTCTCTAAGACAGAGATGCGTATTAAAAGTGTTAAGCAGTGTGCTCCTAGTTGTCTTTCAGTGAGAAAAAAATAAGTGAAACATAAACAGTTTTTATTCTTTGTTAACACAAGATCATCTGTGATGATGCCTGTTCCCTTCTTTCTGTCACTGTCTCTAGTATAGATATAATTGGTAAATGTGTGCGACATTTTGAATCCATTTTCTGCATCTGTGCTGCTGGGTGTTTAAATTGATTGGGCCTTTCCTTTTTGCTCATATAATGAGGTTTCAAAACTGTTTTAGTTTGTGATCAAGGCTTTCAAATATGCTCATACTTGAAGACTACTGGGTTATGAGTAAATATTTTTCTATATATATTCTTATTACCTTTCTGAAGAAACTGAAAATAAATCGTAGCTCTAACCTGGCACATTCATGTGATGTTGATTAAAAATTCAGAATAAGGTTACGTTACGCTATTCTGGTGGACAAACTGACATGGTAGCTAACTGGAGGGGCATCCATAGGGAAACTGTGCTTGCTTTTAATTCTTTCTTTTAGGAGTGTGTGTGTGGCCCCAACGTGCAGTTGGCGGATCACAGAAATAGCTTCTCATCTGCATGTGGCCAATGAGGTGGATATGTGGAGCTCCATTGATAGGCAAGAAGAGATTATCACTGTGTGTATAAAGGGAAGATACGAGTCTGGAGAATTCATAGTAAATCTCCTCAGGGTTCAGCCAAAACATCTTAACAGAAGTCTGAGTTGCTGTTCATTTCCAACCTGTCAGTAAGCCACTCCTCTCCTATCAGATTTCCTGAAAGCGCTCAACAGTAGTGCCATACTTCCTTACGTAGAGTTGTCAGCTGTTATGGAGAAATCACTGCTTCTTTGAAACCCATCAAAGCTGTTCAATAATCAGTAAAATTTAAAGTAATAGAATCTGCACAATGGTTGCACCATGTGGTACTGGTGATGAAAAACTTATTAGCAAGCTTGAAAAAATTCATGGCTACTTTACTCCCTAATGCTTTAGTCACTGTAATAAATCTTCTAGATGATCTACAGTAAAAAACAGTGATAAAAGCAGTATGTTAATTGCAGTTTAACTTCAATTTAATTTTTACGATAACAATATTCTGTGGAATTTTGTTGTGGATTTTTTTTTTTAAACCATTTCAGCAGTTGGCTTTTGTAATTTGTGTGCTTCAGTCAGTGTGCTTTCTTAACCAAAAGATCACCATGTATGATGTATTTTTGGATTCTTTGAAGTAAGATGCTTTAAAAATATATATTTCATCTCTTGCTTTCTGAACACTTTGTCCTTTAGTATATGTTTGAATTCTTTTGCATGGACTGAAACAAGAAATTGTCAGAGAAATGGAAATGCTCAACTCAGCATAGGTGATGGTGGGGAGTAATTCTCTGCCTGAGGCAGTGAAGGGTGTATGTGTGTATATATATATATATATATATGTGTGTGTGTGTATGTGTATATAGAAAAAAATATGTTTTGCCCCTGACAAAAGGTTCCTTAAATATGGTCTATCATGGTAACTATTTAAAAAGAGAGGGGCAAATGCACTGGGCATGTCCTGAAATAAAAGTCGTCTACTACTGCAACAGTTCCAAGAGGAAAGTTTCTCATGCTGCTAGTGGAATAAGAACTAATCAGCTGCATTGAATGCAGTGAATGAATGGGAGAGTGAAAGGTGAAAACAGCAAAGGGAAGGTGACAGTATCATAATGCTGGAGATATTTTTAAAAGAATATTAGGCCCATTGATCTACTGTACTATGTCAGGCCCATAGAGGAAGCTATTGACTCTTGTGCAGATTCCATTAGCCAGATTTTGCTCAATTTAGGAAGCTTCTCAGTGGAAATTTAATTTGTTAACCTGGCATAGACCTTTCCCTTTGCCTCTGCTGAATGGGTATAAGAAAATTAATTTATATCAGATGCTTTATTCAGAGTTTTTGTTCAAGTTCTTGGAAATAAATGTCTATTTTAGCTGCATTAGGGAAATCAAGCTAAAAATTTCTGCAGTGAATTCTCATTGGTGCTGTCTCTACCATCTATTCTGCTGTGTATAAATGTAGTGCCTAACTGCTAACAGTTTTTTTCTTCTGGAAGCTGTGATTCAGATGCAAAATGCAGAAAAATGTATCTATCAGAATTGTTTAGTGAGATAGTAAAGACAAGAAAAATACCATTGTATAAGAAACATACAATATTATGGTTACAATACAATAAGTTGGACTTTCATACTCCTTTAGAAAAACTACAGACACAGAAACATGCATAGTTCAAAACTGCTTTCCCATAGACGATGGCATAGTTTAAGCTGTGCATTTGGCTTCTGATTTTGAGCTACGCATTTATAGAAAGAACTTCCACAACTTTTATAGCATTTAAATCTATTTTTTTCCTTAGTCTCACTTAGTCTCATACATAGTGTGCACTTGGTTTTGGATCTTCCATTTACTCTATGTATTTCTGATTTAAATACTGTTTTATTAATTATATGTAGCTCTTTCCTATACCAGGTGAACAATACAAAAATGTTAGCAGATAAAAATTGCTAAAAAGCAAAAAAAAAAAAAAAAAAAAAAAATCCACTATTTTTAATGTATCATTCTAACAGTGAAATGTGAAAGTAGTGGTGGGGGATGGCATCAATCATTGTCACCACAGATGCAGAAAATCATAAAGCAAGATGGCAGCTACAGAGAATAATGATGGAGCTGAGTCTTGCTATGTGCTGAACAAAATGTGCGTGCAGTTTATATTAGGTATATTCATAAAATAATTCATGTGCTACAGTGAAGAGTAGAAGAAAATGAATGTTGTTGCCCATTTGGAAGACCAGTGATTCTGAAGCATGGTTTTGTTTCAATTTATCAGTTGCCATACCCTATTATTAAATGCAGAATATGGGATAGAATGTCTTTTGTTGTGATTTATGAACAAGTAAATAGTTGGCTGCTGAGAAAGCCTTTCAGTTCTCAAGCTTATGCTCCATGTGCTTTTAGTTTTTGTTGTTATTTCAAAAATGAGGGTTAAACAAACTAGAAAGATACATAAAATTCTATTCTAACAGGAGAGCATAAACAGAAGGAAAACAATTTAAGATTTGTAATGAGAAAAATGAAACAATGCAGTGTTGTGTGTTTGAGAGTATTCTGGATACGTACTTTAAAATGAGCTTTTCAGTACTGGAATATTTGGATTTTTTTTTTTTTTTGGACTGTCTTTTATTTGTTATGGAGCATTCTAGGAATTGTGATACTCTTCCCTGAAGCGTTTGAGCATGTGTATTTCAATATCTACGGAATAATGCTTCCAGACTGTTGGCAGCCATTCATGCTAATGTTCTACCCAGCAAGACGACAGGTACTCTGCGTGACTTTGAATGATCTTCTGGAGGATATCATGTTCCTCTGTACCTACTTGTCTGCCTTGAACGTAGGGTTTTCATACCGCTCTGGCCTGCTGATTTTGTTGGCACTAAAGGAGCATTTTCATACAAATTTTAATCCTTGGTCTGGGTTTTTGTTTCACATGGAGTTCTTATCATAATGCCCGAAATTAATTAAGCAACACAATTAACATCTGTTGTAGGTATTTCATTCTTCCTTTCCCTGAAGTAAATCCTATAGGAGCATTATTAAGTACATTACTGTTCTACATCTATGTTACTGGCAGCCAGACGACAAAAGAATACCTTTCCTTTGGAAAGGCTGATATTTGCAGGGGATTTAGTTTCTGTAGGAATTGATTATGCTGCTGTGCAGAGTTCTCTTCAGGTGCTTCCTATGTTGGCAGATAACTCCGTTTCACAAAGATAAGGTCTGGGATTTCACCTGCATTTTTGTCTCTTGAGAAACCAGGATAGAGGTATGGACCATTTCTGTGTGCTGTTCTCAGTATGATGACAGCTGTAATTCCTTGAGGGTTTTCTCTTTCAGTGTTGTTGTAGTGCGTCAGAATGTGGCAGAACTAAATGTAGTTGAGGCCAGATCCCACCAACAGGTGAGATGCAGCTTTTCCTAATGCAGCCATTTCTTAGAGATAATATTTACCTGTACTAGTAGGCTTACAGATCACAGTCTTCTGTAAACTGACAAGCGAGATCATTCATAATTCTTTGTTCTTGGTTGGACCATGTTTTTCCCCAAATCTCAGAATGGGAGAGGTTGGAAGGGATCTGTAGGGTCATCTTGCCTTGCTTTGTCTTTCTTATGCAGGGCAGCCTAGAGCTGGCTGCCCAGAACCATGCCCAGACCACGTACAGATGGCTTTTGAGCATCTCCAGGGATGAAGATCATCTGCTAAGGATATAAATGCTCTACTATCCCAGTTGTGCCAGTGCTCAGTGAAAAAGTGTTTCCTGACGTTCACATGAAGCTTCCGTTGCTTTGGTTTGTGTTTGAAGAAACACGGTTGTCAGGGAAGGAGTAGAATGGGGAAGTGGCCTTTATGAGTATCCCTCCAATTCCAAGCAAGTATTTTCTAAGAAGGAGAAAAAAATGTAATTCTTAATTGTTCAGAATTGCTTTAAGGAATGTTTATTGTTTCCTTGGGCTGTTAAGCTTTAAAGCCATTATGTGGAAAGAACATAAGTATATCGAAATTCTGTTTGCTTTGATGTGCTCATATGTCTAAATGAATAGTAGTATACCAACCAAAGACCCTGAATCTTTTTTCTCTGCTGTATGACAGTTTTCCTTTTCTCCTAATTTTCTTTGTCTTGGAGCTCAGTCAAGAAGAATGGAACTCTTAGATGAAAGTATGTAATTTCTTGAGATTTCAGGTGCTAGAGGCCATTTAATAGTAAGCATAGGAGAATTTTTATTCATACCTTTCAGAAAGCAATCGTTGAAAGCAGGGACTTTTTTACTTGAGGTTTTAATAATGATGAACAGTCTCTCAGCCCCCATGCTTTATGGAGAGCTGAATATATTAAATAATCAGTCTAGCCAAAATATTGGATTTCAGAAGTCATTTTAATTTACTTAAAATTATTGTAATATACTCAGTTAATATGTTGTAGCTTGCCATAAGGCAAGCTATTAATTTTTGGAAAAAATCTGTATTTGAGCAAGTTCTCAGTCTTCAGAGTTTTCCAGGCACAGGATTAAAAACAGTGGCCCTGTTTTGTGTGCTGTTGTTTCCAGGAGCTATTGAACTATATTTAGAAGAGCAGGTGAAAGATGTGATGTGAATTGCATGCAGCAGTTCCTTATGGCAACAGTGTAAAACAGTATGTCTGAGGTTTTTTCTGGCTGGGTTTTGCAATTCCTGAGTCACGTGACTGCTTTGTAATACCTTCATCTGTCAGTCAGCTTTTTTTTTTTTCCTTCCTCCTCTCTCTAGTGTCCATTAACTTCATGGTGATTGTAATAAAGAAACAATAAGGTGGATGACTGACACCCAGCAGCTCACCTACTAAAGATGTAACTGTAAAATTTGACACTAGAAGAACAGCTAATATCCTTTTAACTTTATATTTGAATGGCTTTGAGCAGGAATACATCATGCCCTCGAGAAAGGTCAAGTTAATCCTCTGCGTTGGTGGGTACTGTGTAATTTATCTAGTGTTTCCAGTAGAAAGGCAGTTTAATGGAGCTGCAGGTAATGTTTAATAACTGAGAATGTAAGTTAAATTGACCATCTGTTACATGTCTCTGCACTTGCTGCAGTGGCATGTGAGATGGCGGCAGAATTTCACACTCATTTTGTTTCAGATTGTTCTAATTGTTTCTTTTTCATGCAGAGCATGGAATGGATCTTGCAATTAAGAAAATACCCTTTCTGAATTAAATAGAAACCCAGAGATTCATTCAAACTAGTTGTCTAAATGCATTCACTTCTCCTCAGTGATAAGCCATGAAAGGACTACATGTAACTTCCTATCTCCATTGATTGCAAGTGGTGCCTTTGAGGTACCTACTGAGCTGCTTCACAGAGTCACAGAATTGTTTGGAAGGGATGTCTGGATATCGTGTCCAGCCCCTTGCTAAAGCAGGTTTCCTACAGCAGATCTGACAATAAAGAAGTTCTTCTTTGTGTTAGTGTGGAATTTCGCTTTCTTTTCTTGACCAGTTAGCTCTGAATAGCATTGTTACAGCTTGTCCTGGATTGTTTCACTTTGGATAATTGCATAACGTGCAGAGTTTTTTAAAATCCCTATAATTTGCCTTTAAATGGCATTTTTGGACCAATATTTGAGGTCACATGGCTAGTGAGAGACTCTGAGAAAGAAGGCAACGGGAAATAAAATTCTGAATGATTTGACTATTTGCAAAAAATTGCGATGATTGTGTTCATTATGGAAACTAGATAATTAGAAGATGGTACCATCCTGTAGTAAATGCTGTGTTTCTCAGTGGGCAGAGGAAAGGGTGGTGCTTCAAATGCTAGCAGGATAAATAACACTCGTTATGAGAATCTGTAGTATCTCAGTGTCACATAATATGAAAATTATCCAGATTGATGTCATACACCACAGGCAAGGGTCTTCTTGAAGTGACTGCAAACTACAAGTTTTAAAATCAAAGTTACTTCAGGGTCAGCATGTGAGTGGATTTGTAACTGAGGAAATAGTGTTTTATTATGAGGTGAGAATGCAGTTTGATTTTCTCTGTCATGGAATTGGGTTCTGGGGAGGGAGGGGAAGAACGACCAAAGCTCGTGTTCTTGGCTGAAGTATTAATTTTTACAGGTTATTTTAATGTAGTGTTTGGTTGATCAAATAATTATTAAATTGACTGTATGATACAGAAAACTGTGCCCAAATCAGTTAAATGTCATCTGTATTTGGTTCAGAAACATTGATGTTGCTGGAAGTAAATAATTTTAAAGCATTTTATTTTTTGAGGGGAGGAGGGAGGGGTGAACAAAATAAAGTTACTCTTCATTTAAGGATGCTGATTAGGGCATGTGTTTCTATCAACATTTTTTCCTTGCTGCTCCCCCCTCCCCTTAGCAGCCTGTCCACCTGAGGAGCAAGCAGAAGTCACAGTCTATTGCTACCATGCACGGTTCAGAGCTTAAAAACATTAACTTCTGGCTCCTTCACATACTAGAAGCACTTCAGGCAGTGCAGGATAGCAGTGCTGCCAAATAGCCACTGGTCATGAGGGGTGTGAAGTGCTAGCCTTGTTTCTGTCTAAAGGCAAGCTGAAGTCACGTTGGCCATTTGTCAGAGTAGCTGATGATTGTGTTAGATGTAATGCAGTCAGTTCCCTCATGAAGAAGGAACGGGGAGTGTTTCTGCATTTCTGTTGGTTCCAAGAACAGCCAGGTGCTGTGGGAAGGGAAGCCCGTGCTGCATTTCTCAACTTGTGCTCTGATGATGTATTTGTTTGATTACCTGTCTTCTGACTGAGCAGAACTGCAGTACAAAAGCATCTGGAATTTATTGGACTTCCTGTGTCAGAAGAACAGAAAAACGAGAGGCTTGTTTAATAGCTGCCAACCCCTTATTTGGAATACTCCTTTTCCGAAAGTTGATATGAACAAATTCTCAGGTGTGTCTCCGCTTTTATTTTTTGACCTTAGAGAATACGTTTAGGTGCTCCAGGGGCTGCCTTTTAGGGCTTTTTCCGAGAATGAGACAATGCTTATTGTGCTTGATTTACTAGAGCAAAGATTGTCAACTCTTTAGAGTAAATTACTGTTGATTGTTTCAACCTTGTCCGAAGTTTTGCTGTACGTGATGTCATAATACCAAAATGAGCAGGAAGCAGCTGCATCTCTGTACCTTCTGAAACAAAATAGCCAGTGAGCTACCATCATCGGTATGAGAATTCTTATTGTTTATTTGAATGTCTTTAATATTATGCCGAAATACAGAATATATTTACCTATACCTAGTGTGTAAATGGTGGAAACAGTGTTTTGCACAACCTCTCTTGCACTCACTAGAATTTGTTAGTTGCAGATGACATTTCCCAGTCCATTTCTGTGGAGCAGTAACCTTTCCCAAGTACAGCCATTCCTCTATTGAGAAAAGTATGCATCTCCCAGCTCAGGTATGCAACTAAATGTAACAGTGAGCGAAGCAATAGAACATTTATAAATCTCTATTTTACATCTGTTGGTTTTGCAGCTGCCTGCCAAAATAGTTTTCTATGCTTTGAATCCTCTGTTGTGGTCGTTTGTGTCCTGTAAGCTTCTAATTCCATTCAGGAAACCCCAGCTTTCTCGTCTGTCATCATTCATTGTACTACTAGTGCAATAAACGTTTGAATGGTTAATAAACTTGTAACTTACTCTGCTTTCCTTACATGAATTTTTAATTTCATGTTTTGCTGAGCACCAGTGTGTTTTACCATCTATGAATAATAGCAAATCCTAGAATTCCTGTTGCTGCTTAAGAAAACATGCCATGTGTATTTCTGAACTCCACATTTTCTCCTGAAAAATGTAGGTTTGAATTTGAGTTAAAGTCAGTGCTGCACTTTGCTCCAGCATGCTAATTAATGTGGACATGTTCAAGAGATTATCCTGTTGTTTTCCCTGCTAGCTGCTAATTCACTTTCTTCTCATATGCCTTCTCATGGCTGCCCCTTGCTCTTAGGTATTATGCATTTTTTGAGAGCAAGGAATGTTAAGGAGCTGAGACGTGTTTAGGGTTCTGCTGTAATCTACCCAGTACTATCTCTCTTAATTCCCACCACTCTACCGTAGTTGTTTGAAAATGCCTTTTGCTGGTAAAGATACAGACACAGACTTAATGTGGGAACGTGGGGTTTGATTGTTTCTGATTTTCGTCATGTAATGCAGTCAGAACTGTGTTGTTGACTCAGGTTGGCAAGTATCTGGAATGGCACTCACCACACTGTACCTAGTGAGAGCAGGCTGCAGTGTGAGTGTATCCCAGGCTGATCTTCAGACTATTGAATTTAAGACAGCTTCTGTGGTTGGTGACCCATGTGAACATGGAAACACCAAAGAACGGATATTTTAACCTTTTTGGATACAAGGAGAAAAGAAACAGTTTTTTTACTATAATGCTCCTAAATTTAAAGAAATATGTTTTAACCAGATTCAGTTCATAGAATGGCCTAGCTTACAAGTAACCTTAAAGATTATCTAGTTCCAACCCACCTGCCATGAGCAGGGCTGCCACCCACTAGCTCCAGCTACTCAGTACCCCATGCAACTTGGCCTTGAATGCCTCCAGGTATGGGGGACACCCTCAGCTTCTCTGGGCAGCCTGCTCCCATGCATTTGTTACATGATCTTCCCTAGGCACATGGGTCTTCTGTCATTCCTAAAAATGGGAATGGTTTCCCCTTTTCCAGTCACTTGAAACTTCACCTGAGCCGTGGCTTCCTGAATATGCTGCGAAGTGGCTTGGCAACTACATCAGCCAGTTCCTTCAGGACCCTTCAGGGATGCATGTTATCCAGCCCCATAGACTCGTACACTTTCAGCCTCATCTGGTGGCCTTGCTCTCTGCTTACAGTGGGAGGGAGCTTACTCCTTCCACCTGGAGATTAAGGGACATGAGAGATGTAGGAAGGCTGACTGCCAGTGAACACTGAGGCAAAGAATTCATAGGGGTCTTTAAACTTCTCTGTGTCATTTGAAGCTGTTTCTCTTCTCCATTTATTAGAGGGGTACGCTCTCCTTTGTCTCTTTTGCCCAGTGTACCTGCAGAACCCTTTCTTTCAAATTCCTTGACGGATTCAGTTCCATTTGTACCTTGGCCTTCCAGATCAGTCTTTGCATGTCCACATGGCATTCCTGTATTCTCCCAGGCCACCCATCCCTGCTTCCATTGTCTGTACTTTTCCTTCTTTTTCCCTCAGTTTGACACTGGGTCCTAGTTCAGCCATGCTGGTTCCCTGCCTCCCCTGCATGATTTCTTGTGCTGAGGAGTGGACAGCACTTGTGCTCTCAGTCCTTAAAGAGTTGCCAGCTCTGTTGTATTTCTGCACCCGAGGTGACAGTTTCCCAGGGGATCCAAATCAATAACTCCTTTAATAGCTGGAAGCTTGCTCTCATGAAGTTCAGGGTCCTGACTCTGCTCTTTGTCAGGCCCATATTGCTTGAGGTTGCAAACAGAACAAGAGCATGGTTGCTACAGCCCAGATGTGACTTTTTTTTGAACAACGGGTAACACTTTCTAAAGCAACCAAAACAACGCAATGCCAGAGTGCTCTTTGAGAAATGTAACCCAACTCATTAGCCTTGTACACTGAATAATTCCACCATCCTCCAATTACAGAAAGTTTGTGTGTGAAAGTTTTCAGTATGATAAATTAGGTAGAAGGCAAAGAGTAGAGATTTCTATTGTGGGGTTTGTAAACAAGGAGTAATGGAAAAATAAGCTGTTTTTCCTGCTTGGCATTCATTTAGTTAGGCTGTCTTTCCATTATAGAGCTACTTCAGCTAGTATTTGAAGTTGGCTATTAGTGTGCCCAGTCAACCATGTATTCAGTGCTTTTAAAATATAGTCTGAAGGCTTGATCTGCTTAGTTCCACTACATCAGTGTTCCTGTTTTTGAGAATATTTAACTGCCTCTCCTCACTTTGTGCATACAAGGAATCGAGATAAATTTCAAAAAGTAAATTTATTTTTAAAGCTTTTTCTATTGTCTAAAAGCAGTAAGGCCAAATTCCACCTCTTTATATTTATAGCTCAACCTGCAGGGAAGAACTAAGTTGCCTAAGCTACGGAACTCATTGCTCAGATTTCTCCTGCTATTGTCCTTTGAGTTGGACAGATGATGAGATACAGATTTTTCAGCTGTCAGTGAGATGATGCTATGATGTGTTCTGTTATTTATTCAGTTATTTTTGTCTTAAAGATGAAAAAATTCCCTTGAGGCACAATGTTACATTTCAGGTTACTACTTTTCCTAAAAATCACTTTCAGAAGGTGTTTCCAGATTTAATAGTTACTTTTATCTAGTATCTTTCCACTCAAACCTGAATTTTTATGAACTTCTTTTAGTTCTGGACATCACTTTCCATGTGGAAATAGACAAACAGACCACTTTATTTAACCTTACTAATTATATTGTTCTTTTGCAATTTTTTTTACCTGTTAACCAGCAAATGTGCTTCTAACATTTGGACCAGTCTTTCTCCCCAGCTGCCCCCAGCCCTCACCCCCAGGTTGCTAGTTAGTTAGCATTGAGAAATTTCATCTGATGCTTACGCTGATCTGTGAATTAATTTTGGTCATCTAAACATAGAAAGCTTCAGCTAGCTCAAATCTAATACAGAAATCTTAAGTTTCTCTTCAGTGTTCTGCCAGTAATATGAACAGGTGTAAATAAGCCAAAAGATAATCCATCTCACACAAACACTTGGATGGGTTCTCTGGGTCAGGGTAGTGTGGTCAGTGGTTGGGAGGTGGTGCAAGGGCGGGGACGCTCATGCATGGGTTGTACTGGGAGAATAGTGGAAACTAATAAATCAGTAGCAAACTAATGATGTACTGTTCAGTAGTCTGAACAGTAACGAGAGATGTCTTGATTTTTGTGATCTCTGTGTTCTAGAAAAAAGGAATCCATATTGATGACATGTACTAAAATGTTGTTTTAAAGAGGGTGATGCTTCGGTGTACCATACAACCGAAGTAATATAGTGGTGAAAGAAAGAAAATAAAAACAAATTCATGAATTTTCTTTATTGTAGCTGAGAGAAGTTTGGGGATGCCATGGACATTACTGCATCAGACTGCATTTGTTATCTTGTCTAGAGTAGTAGATGTCCAGGACTTCCTATAGAAAAAGGTAAAAAGAAAAGAAGCACGAATGCACAACCATCTAATAACAGATAGCAAAGGAATGTTTGTTTTTTGACCCTCGCTGGCAGCTGATTTCCCTTTGGAGCAGCAGGGTTGCATTTGTAATGTATTTATTCTCTTAGAAGCAATGCCAGTGTTGCCTCTTTTAAATCTTTCTAAAACTTTGGTTCCCTTGATACTTCTGGCAAAGACATGTATGGCTACAAAGAAAGGAATTTTGTCATTTAGTTAAAAAATGGAAGAAGGGATATCTGTGGAAGGCGTGTGGCTGCTTTTAGAATGTTTGTTCCAAATACTCTCTCAGACAGAGAGAAATACTTGCATGGGTTTTGTAGAGTTACCTCCACAAGCATATTGAGACGTGCTTAAGACATGTCAAAATGTGAGTGGATTCTGATGTTTTGGTATTAGGAAGCTAATAGAGTTGCATGGAGATGGGGGGGGGGGGGGGAAGTGTGAAATGTATTACTTCCAAGTATGGCATATTCACAGATACTAACAGTTATATGCCTTTACAGGAAGAGTCTATAGGAAGAAAACTTCTGTGAAACTGTTAAAACAAATGGAGTTACTAGATTTTGCAGACAGCTCCGAATGCTTAGAATGTGTCTGCTCTGAAAATTTGGATGATGCTCAGTCTAGGATGTCTGTAACTAAAGCGTGTGTCTCAGGTTCAGTTGTGCTATGGGTGCTGTTCTGAGGGTTCAGTGCTTGCTCCCTCATTGCCATTGCCCCTCAGTCCTGGTGTGCATTTGGGCTGGGAACTCTGTGCTGCACCTGAGAGTCAGTTTGACAGCAAAGCTGTGTTCGCTCTGATGTTTGAGGCTCTTTGGGAGGAGAAGGGGGTGTTGTATTTTTCCAGATTCAGCCCAGTTCTTTGGCGTGGCTCAGCACACCATTGATTGGCACAGCTAAGGCACAGTGTAGGCTGGTCGACCGAGGAACAGGCAGCAAAAGCTGCTTAAACTGTCACAGCTGTTAGAAGAAATGTTACCCCAACTGTGGTGTATTTCTGCCTTCAGCATGAGATTTTTCAATGATGCAGTCATCTTGTTTTGGATACGTTCTAGCAGGAAAGTGCTTAGGTTATTTTTGCATTGGACAGTACTTCATACTTCTGGCTTGTGGAAGTAATTGAGTGGAATGGGTTGAGGGTTCTCTTTTTCCAGCTTTTGGAATAAGATCGTCTTCATCTAGAGGTCAGAAGAACTATATTTGAAAAAAATGATTAAAAAAAAAGTGAGGGGAGTTTTATTTTTGCTAGGGTTCAAAAACATTTTTCATTATCGCAGCATGGAAGACCTTTTTTTGCGTGTGTTTCATAAGATGTTGGAAGAAAATATGGGTGCCTAATCTGAAAATCTTGCAGGATGCTGGCTCTGTATTCCGTTTTAATATTTGTGGTTGTGCAGACACTTTTCTAGCTCTTGATACACAGCTACTTCAAAAAGGAAATCTGGAGGAGGAGAATGTACGGTGGATTTACAGGTCACTTCAGGTGTTTGTGTTCATTGGTGGGAAATGTCAGATTCCAGAAAACAGACAGCTTGACATTTTCCACATTTTGATTATTTCAAGGGATTCGTGGGCTTGAAATTTTATTAGTCATTAATAAAAAGTATGCTCACGGTGCCACGCACGGAATGATGCTTAAAAATGCACCGATTGCTGTTCTGTTTAAATCATCAAATAACATAATCTGATCTTTTAACTTAGTCACGGCTACAGTAGAGTCCTGCTGAAGTTTTGTGGAAGACTTGGACCTTTGTGATTTCATGGCAGTATTTGAATTATGCTGTGATATCCCTCGTAGACTTTTTGTGTCTTATGTCTGCATGTTCTCCTGTGTTTACACTGTACCTTGTTCTGTAGCTCCATTTGGGCTGCTGCACACTGATGCAGAATGGATAAATAATGACGTTCTTCTCTTAAATGAGAATGAAAAAAGGATCTTTATTATTATTATTATTGACAGGTCTCCCTGCAGTTTCCTACTGCCACCAGTAGGTATCGGTTTGTTTTTCTGTCAGTAGTGTCACGCAGTAGGTCTGACAGCGGTTGAAATTTCGACTTTGAATGTGAGAGAGACCATCATTTAAATTACAGCCACGTTCTGAAGTGTCTGAAGAAAACATGGTATGGTGGCAGCGTTATTAACGTGAAAATCTCCTTTAGACTCAAGCAAGCCTGTGACATGCTCTATCCAGAGAGCTTACAGATCTGTACAAAAGCATTTGCTTTGCAAAGCTGAGGCAAGGGTTTGTGCACTGAAGCAATAAGGCTAAATAAAATGACTTGTGGAATTAAAGACTGCCATCTCCTTGAAGAAATGCATCTTCTCATTTTCCTTCTCCCAACCTTTACACAGTCTTATTTTGTCCAGATTGCTGTGGGTCTCTTTGTTAAACGAGCTTTGTATCTCAGTTAATTCTCTGCCAGTATTGCTTTGGGCTGATGACTGGGGGTGTTTGTGTATCCATTAAGCGCTCTGCCAGGACATGTCCACCGCTTTCCACCTCTCTCATTAAACAGCTGTCAGTGGGTTTGCAGAGCAGTGTTCTTGCTTTGCATTAATTGCTGCAACTCACTGCATGCAGCAAAAAGCGCCTGTAAGGAGAGTAGGCAGTGTTCCTTGAAATTTCTGAAGGTAAATAGAAATGCCGTGAGCACTTAAGTCAGATTTCATAAGTAGTCCTATTGCTATGATTAACAGGAAGGAAGTGTCACTTCTTTTAATGTTCTTTTTTCAACTAACCTTTCTCCTTGAGCTCCTATCCCGACAAGGAAAATACCGCAAATACAAACAAGTGCACGTCTGTGATGCGCAGATGAGACGGTCTCATTGTAGCTGTATGTAATCCCATGCTGAGATTTACAATTGGTTCTGAAATGAAAATATCCAGAATTAGATCAAACGTTATCCTGGCTGCGATGAGCAGTGTGGGGAAGATTGACAGTTTGTCCATGAAAGGCAGGCTGTAGCAACATGTCTGGGAAAGCCTTTCACCAGTAAAGTACTAAAACAGGGGAGGAATGCCGGGTTGATTTGTTGGGCTGCAGCTAGTTTGACGGTCTTTTAATTAAATATTAATAGTGTTTCTTTGTGCAGAGAGGGAAATTCTGATTCTAATTCTTTAGACAAGGTTTTTGGGGAAAAAAATTCTTCAGTGCTACTTCAAGCAGTAAAAGCAGTGATTAATAAATAATGAAGCAGTAATTTTTTAATATCCAGGTTTTTTCTTATTAAAACAGTGTTTGTAAATCTGCTGGTGTATATGCACAGAAGGCCAACACAAGGCATGGGAAAATTGACTGGAGTTTTGAAGTTGAATCTAAAGATCTGGTATCTTCGGATGAGAAATTTATGTGAGGCTTTACTGTACTTAACTTTACGCTCATTGACTTCAAACTCTTAATTTGACAAGACTAGCAAATGGAAGAAGTGGAAAGGAATGCAGCTGAACTGACTTGTTTGACATCACCCAGAAAGTGTCGGAGAGCAGAAGAGGTCTTGAGTGCGCCAACACAAATCCGTAGGCAATGTGCTGAGCAGTGCAGTCTTGTGAAAACAACTACAGTCAACGTTCTTCTGTTCATTCTTCTGTTTGTTCTGCCTTCTCTGCTTTCCCACACTCTGTAGGGCTGTGAGTTTTTCACCCAGTCATGTTCTCTTCAGAATCTGTGTTCTTTGAGTTCCTCGCCAGGTGTCATCAGATTAGTTTTCAGGGGGCTCTGCTATGATGCTTTTCAGTATGTTAGTTTAATGAGCAATTCTTAAAGATCATAAATATCTGTAATACTTTTCCTTGTTTATTTTTTGTTTTATCCTAGTGCAGTGTTTATATCCACCCAATGTCTCTGTGCTGCGTGCAGCTACAGAAATATAGACCTAATCTCAGTGTAGGAATAAAATCAGCTTTGTCACCAGGTGTGTCCTGTTCTCAGCGGTTTCTAAGCCTCTGGGATATGCCAGTTTAAAACCATGTTCATTGTCAGGCTTAGGTACTTTGAGATCCTTTCTGTTCCTTAGCGGTCTTATACAAAGTTCAGATGAAAATTCCTGCGGTTGACCTCCCTGCTGCATGGTTAGGTACGTTCAAGATTCACAGAGAAAAAGAAAATACGCTGCTTTTTAAACATCATCCCTTCTAAAAATATATAGTCTCTCCTTCCTTCTGCACCATCCCATCAATTCTCCCCATTCTAGTGGGACTTGCTCTGTTAAGAGAAAATAAATATTCTCTCTTGGGTATTTTTTGTAATTTTTCTTGGTACTGTGGGTGAAACATGGTAGGTAATGAAGAAAAATGTTTTTGCAGCATGCACCAATTTGAGTATCTTATGAAAGTGATGTACTTTGTTTCTGATATAGTGAAAAAAGTCCATTCACGTTTCTAGATTTTGTTGGACGTGCTTAAAAACTGTGGTGTACTCTACTCCCATACAATTAAAAAACAAAAATACCTTTAAGAGCTGGTAGCGTATGAACTTTTAAGTGATTTATATTGCCTCAGTCTTTGCTGTGCCTACTTTGTCTTGCAAGCACTGGTTACAATTAAATGAGCTATAAAGCATGTTTGTATGACAGCTTATTTTATATAGGCTTCTTTACTATCTTGAACTCGCTGTTTCCTTGCCTTTTTTTTTTTTTTTTTGGGGAGGGTGGGGGTGGGAGGGGGGGGGATAAAATCAGCGTAAGTGACCTTGACTTCTGTTTGAAAGCCTTCGAGGAAGGCTGGATGGACAGAGGGTAATGTATGTGTATTACTTTGTATTGAAATGATAGAGGGTACACTCTGTATGTGTAGCAGAATTAAATAAACTGGTAAAGGTTCATGGTTTCTGAAGGTATTCCTTGCAGATTTTGGCCCAAAGGACGAAGGATATTGATGTGTAGTGGGAAGGGAGGGAGGAGAGAGGGAGAGAGAGATCTAGTGCTTGAGTAAATGTAGAATCACAACCAGGACGGTTTTCTGCTGGGATTGGACAAAATCTGCTGCCCAGTAGAAAATTAAAGCAATAGTAGCTGTTGTTTCTTGTTGAGATCTCTTGGAGATGAAAACAGAGCTCTCTTAAGTGAGGTCAAATTGTCAATTTAGAGTAGAAAAATCACATTTTTACTCTCAAGGTTTCTTTGCATTAGAGATGCTGGGCTGCGTTTTTTTTTTTTTTTTTATAGTCATTTGTGGTCTCCAGTTTTGATTTACTTTACTTTTGATGTGAATGATGTGAAGATGTGTGCATGTATACTCACTAATTAGGAGATTATCAAAGTGCTTAAATCTTTACAGTGATGTTAAACCCATTGTAGTAGAAGGAAGAAATGTGAGTAGGAAAGAGATTTGCAGATGTAAGATTAGAGTGGGATTTCCCATAAAAGGACTTCAACCTGGCGAAACTGTTTTTCTACTCATGTGTAAAGCATGTAATATGAGTAATCAGAAGGATTGAAATATATGAGATAGAAATTCAGGCCCCCATTGTGCTGTGTGCTGTGTAAACAAAAACAGTGCTCCTCCGGCTAAGCAATATCCTTCTGAACACTCAAGAAAAATGATCCTTAATGTTTTCTTGTCTTCCAAAGCTGTAATCCTTTTATGCTGAACGTCGATATATATGTTTTCAGCTATGTGGGGATTACATCATTTTTTTTTCAAATGCCATTAGGGCTCGAAGAACATTTCAGACCATTGGAAGCCGTAAGTATTAACAAACCGTCACGTTACAGACGTGCTAATCAGAGATTCTCGAGACTCTAGCACAAGGAAGGAAGCTACTTCACGAGTGCAGTGACTGATTGTGAAGTTCTGGTGTTCAAACAGAAGCTGAGCCCGCCTTTGTTTAGGTGCTTGAGCAACAGTGGTCTGAATGCTGAACTGATTCCAATACAGATACATCAGGTTAATGATCAAAACTTGGAAGCTTATGTCAGATCTTAAGTATTGGCTCAGAGCGGGTCGGACATGCTATGTAGTTCATCAGTTCTGAGGGTTCTGTGAGTATAATCAGTGTTTATGTGTTGTCCACATTGTTTCCTTCTATTTTGCTTCTTTTCCAGCAGACTGAAACTCACTAAGTGCCATGGACATGTTATGGCTAATTGTAGATACCAGAGGATGTTCTGAGTAGTGAAGTACTTCAGCCTCAAATTGCAGAAATCTGCAAGTGAACCTTGTATATCGTAAAATGATGAGTGACATTCTGGAGGTTACTTTGTAGCTCTCTTGAGAGTCTGGTGAAATACAAGGAGGAAAAATAAAAAGAAACATGTTTTTCTTCAGTATCTTAAACTGTCATTGCAGAGCTCTTTGCCAGTGCCTCCTAAAGAGTTTTTTTAATACATAAAAATGCATTTATTTTTTATCCTTACTGTTAAGTATTTAAATGTCAATGAACATGAAGATTAAAATCTCAGCAGAATCTTGAAGCTATAGCCCAATTTATTTCATATTGGGTGGAGCCACAGAAAATCAAAACAAAGTCTTAAAGAAAAACTGTTCGTCACAGCCGGCTGCCTTTGTGGATATAAAACATTAATATTTATACAAAACTGCTGTTCTCAGTGGAGACTATCAAACTGGTATGGATAGCTGAGGGAAGGGGTTCTTAATCAGTGAAAGTAAGATTTCATGAAGTTAGCTCAAGTAGTAGTGCTTTCTGAATCCAAACAGAAGTTGCTGCTCTCATGCACAATTCTTTTTTTGTTGTTATTGTTCTGCCTTCTTATCACTTCTGTGGAGAAGTTTGAGATTTGCATTTGTAGTACAGAAATGGATTGACAAAAAGACACAGTATATCTCCTGTTAGTTGTACTTCATGTGGTTACTGAGACTATGGCTTGGAAGCATACTGTGCGTTATTGTCTCTGATGATAACTGCCTATCACAGTACTGCACTAAAATAGCTAGACTGTTTTGCTTTGTTTGTCTTTTGATGCCTTGATTAGAGGAAGCAATGCTACAGTGGCTGAAGAACCCAGGAGCTGTTACTTTCTTGCTTAGTAAGGCCTTAATTATTGTCAACAATGGTGGAAAAGAGATAGTAAAATGCAGGAGATGAAGGTAATACTGTGCCACGGCAGAAGAGTTTTTGTCATTGTGTCTGAATTCTGGCATATAAAAAACATGAAGAGGATTAAGTAGGAGAGTGACATTGTTAAGTGGTGCTTCTGCTCCCAAGGTGCCCTTCCTGTTTGAAAAGGACTGTGGGCAGACTACAGGCAAAGAGAGATGTCCCAGCTGGCTGAAAATCTCTACAGGGGAAACAAAAGAGCATGGGCCAACTGGTTCTCTTCATACAAAAGAGTTTTGTTTGCCAAGTCAGTCTTGAGGAGTGCACCAGATATGTGTAATCTTAATGAAAGTTGAGAGATTTATCGATTAAATTTCTCTATCATGGGACCAACCGAACTAAATGTATTTGGGGGATAGCTTAGTGAGCACTTAGAGCATGCTGTTCTTAGAATTTTGAATCTTCCTTAACCTGGCAATTCTTAATGCTTTCTGAAAGTTCTCAATTGATTGTTTTCTAAATAATAAAAGCAGCATGTAAGTTGGATGATGCTATTATATTCTTATTTTGTGGCTCGTTCTCATTTTTACTTCCTAAAAGAAGTTACTTTCAGGTGTGTGACACCTTAAAAGCACCTTTTCTCTCCCGCTTATAGGCATTTATTCTCAGTTCCTTCATTATATTTACTTGCTGAACTGAATTTGAAATAAATACTGCTTTTCATTTGTAGTTAAGCTGTAGCTGGAAAAAAAAAACAAACAAAACCAAAATGCTTGGAGTTGCTGTCGTGTTGTTACTTTTCAGTTTGAATCCACAGATGTGTTCTGGACAAAGAATTGAATTGTGGAGTAATCTGAGTGGTGGTGTTAAAGGAAATGGCGTGAGGTATTGGCACCTGCTCTGAACACTTAAAAGAAATAGCACCTGTTCTCGAGTAGATGTGTGTTGCAGTGTTCTTTACTTTTCTGATGTGATTTTTACTTAATGTGGCTGAAATAGTACTTCCAAAAATCTCTTGTGCAGATGTTTTTGTTCGCATCTGTTGTTTGCAGTTGTGTACAGAACAGATGTTATCTTTTGCCTGTAAAGGGCGTGTAACCTCAGTTTAAGCATCTCAGCTGTGGACTTCCTATTTCCTGTGCATCACTCCAGCCCCTTCTGGGAGACAGAGTGAAGCACTGAACACTGGAGCTCAGAGGAACTCCTGGGCAGCAGCAGTAGGTCTGTGGCATAACCTGCTGCAGACAATTCTAGTCTTCTTGTGAAAAAATACAATGTAAAAATAACTTGTAGCTTGTCAGTGAGACAGAAGTTTGCAAAGTCGTTGTAACTTCACAGTTTTGGATCGGTTTCATTTGAACTTCAATTAGACAGTCATTTTGTGTGAGAGAGTTGTGCTTCTAGCTTCTATTTTTAACAGATGATGTTTTTGAAGATATTTTAGTGCTAATCAGACATCCAGGTGAAAAGCTGCAGCGTTCTGCTCTTCATCACATGAGATTTGATGAAAGCCTTTCAGTCAACTGTCATTGAGCAGGTAGCGATGATAACAGAAACTCTACTTTTTCAGCATCAGAAGAGCAGATTGTGATTTGTTCCCATGTTTGGTTTTTAAAGAAACCATGGAGGTGATTTCAGAAAAGCAGAGGGGATAGCTCTGTGCCTTTCTGAACTTTCACATCTTCTAGACGTGTTACTGTCAACATTGTCTGCTTTTGACAGCATTCAGGTGCATTGGGACTGCTTTCCGTTTAGCCAGTTCTAACATGCTTTGTCAGCACGGAATATTAGGAGTAAAATTGTTTTTACTTTCTTCTAGCCTTTTTTTTTTTTTTTCCTTCTGCTTGAAGGCAGAAGGGGATAGCTAAAGAAAAAGAAAGTAGAATTATGTTTCAGTGGGAAGGCAGCGCACATACAGTGAGGAGGAGTATACCTTGCACAGACTGACAGAAGCGGTCTGGCAAGTGGGTAATGCAGAAAATCATAAACATGAATCATCAACCTAGAAGTTAATGTTGCATCTTTCGTGGCCATACAATTACCACTGCCCAGTGACCTGTGCCTGCCTCAATCTGTGGCATGAATTAAACAAAAAGCTTCTGCGGGTCTGGCGTTACATTGGATTTGACACAGCAGCCTGTGTGTAGCACGGTCCTTGTGGCTGTAATGTGTTTTAAAAAATGATTACTTTTCTGCTACTTACTTTTTGATGTGGAAACCACTCTGAAAACCCTTCAGAGTAGTGCCCTGTTTTCAACGTGAAGGATTGCTGTGAGTTTTCAGACTCGTGCAGTTATTCTCATGGTATTGCAAATCAATATTGTTTTGCAGTTTTCTTGTAAAGCAAGTTTGAGGAATACACAATATGGATTAAATCATCTTTAAGTTGTTTATAACACTGCTTTTTTCTTTGAGGGAATACGTAAAAAGAAGGGGAGTTAAGATTTCATAAGGATGCATGAGAGAGAGAGAGAGAGAGAGAGAGAGAGAGAGAGAGAGAGAGAGAGAGAGAGAGAGAGAGAAGCACTAGAGCCAGAAAGTGATAATGTTTGCACACCTCATGATGCGCTACTTTGGAATCTTCTGAAAAGGAGCAGAAAAAGTCAAGGACTTGAAAAACTCCTTTAAGCAAAAGAAAAGGCTTCTTAAGTATTCTGTAAATTCTCTTTGTTTCCTGGAGGATTGGATGATTTTTCTTTTTCTCCAAGAGAGTCTCAGAAAACAAGTTTTGATTAGAAGGGTAAGTGTAATAAAGTAAGATATAAGTGGCAAACCTTACAGTCTGCAAGCAGAATGGCCGGTGTCAGAGTACTGATATCAGTTATTTGTGGCATGAAGTTCTTCACACAGGTTCCTGTATTCTTTGCTGATTTTACTTATTTATTGCTCATGTCTTCAAGCTGTTTCTTGTGCACAAGTGAACAATGTCTAAGTAATTCATGAAACTGAGTAAAAGAAAGCATGTACAGGGCCAGCCAAAGCTCTTACGGGACAGACAGCATCCTGTCACCAATAATGGCCAAGAGTGCAAGACTGTAAGAAAGCAGGGCAAACTGTTCTCACAGCTTCTAAAAATGCTTGCACCAAAAAAATAAAAAAAGCTTCCCAAATTTGAAATGAATGTGGGCTTCCTGACTTTGTCATGCATCTCTCCAGCATGAAATTGGACAAGTGGTTTAATTTTCTTCATACACAGCTTTTTCCTATCTCGAAAGACAGTTGGATACCTTTACAAAATGGTTATGAAAATGTAACTAAAAGTATTCAAAGTCTATTTGCAAGTACCAAAAAGATAACTCGACGGTAAACAGAGCTTTACCTTCAGACATAAATTACATGAGACATTTTGCACTCTAAATGGTGTACAGGTTAGTATAAAACAGCTTGAAATATTCCAATGGAACATACTACAGAAGCTTGGATTTCATCCACTGCCTCTGTCACCACAGTCTCTTTTGACTCACTGATTTATCTTTGTTTTTCAGAGCTTCTTTTAAATGTGCAAATTGAAATCTGCTATTTCAAGCAGGAAGCATCGCAAACAGGACTAGGTTGGGTGCTGATTTAATAATGCAAAATTGAGCTCTGGACAGACCAGACAGAAATGAGCACAGCTGTGAATGTAAACGTCTGCAAAATAAAAAGTGTTCTTCCTAATATTAAATATGAGGTAGTAAAAATCTTGTAATTGAAGGCTGGGCTTCTGTTACCTCTCTGTTTATCCCAGATGGAGCTGACAAGTCCTAACATAGCCTGAGGAACTTGGAAATGAAGGAATAAGCAGGAAGTCGGACTAGCATTGCAGCCCAGATTCAATTATGTTCTGAGCTGGGAACTAGAAGAGACTGTAGATAGACGTCCCACTGTGTGTTGCAGAGGTCACGTATTAATTAGCAAGGGAGTATGTTGATGGGATTAAATGCATGGGTTTCATGTCAGTGTTTGTAGAGCTGATGTGTTCTTAGTTGTTGCTGAATTTGCCAGGAAGAAGATAGGATGTAACTGGGAACGCTCTTGTTTCTCTGTGAAATCTGATGTAGGAGACTTAAGTAGGCTTGCCCTTAAGAAGCAAAATTTAAAATTCAAGTTTTCATATTCAGATACATTTGAGATCCTGCAGAATTTCAGCATAGCTAATACACAAGTCTGAGAGTTAAATTCTTATTAATTTCTTAGTTAAAATCTTGGAGAACAATTGCATCAGCTTGGAGTTCATTTCTAGTTCAAAAACCAAACATGTGAGGCTCCATATGGATGTAATAACCTGGATACCTTCATTTTAAACTGGTTTTCAGTTGAGCTGCCACTGTTACGAGGAGAATCTTCTATATGAACTCTAACCTTCCTCATAAACATTAGACAAGTAAGAGAGAAAATCTTAAAGCTGACTTCTAAAATATTAAGTGCTGCCTAGTTTTTATTTATATAAATAATATTAGGTTTTTGTTTTTTGATCCTAAAGTGACTATGAGAATAAAATCCATCCTTCAGAAGATCTTCCAAAGTTGCTTGCCTCAAAGGTATTTTAATGTGAAGACAATTCGGCAGCATTGAAATGGTACTTTAGAGCATCTTAGATGAGAAAGAGTGGAAAGTCAAGCCACAGTGTGTTACCTGTTAGATTTACTTCTGCTGTTTTCAGGCAAAACACATTTAATAGGGAGCACCTTTTTTCTTAGGTACATTTCTGCTTTTTCAGCAAAAGCAGAGCATCAGCACAGGAGCATTTAACATTAAAATACACCTCTTCAAGTTCTTATATTGAAGAACTAAGGCATCAGTTACATTAGTTAGAAATAGTGGATGGCACCCTGAAAACTGGAGTCAGTGCACCCTGTATTTATAGCAATACATATATGTATATACACACAAACAAAAAACACCGTTACTCCTTTTTTTCTTAAGTATTTCCATTAACTGTTGTTCAGTCTTGCAGATATCAACGGTAGGAAGCCCGTGACTCTCTTCTCAATCCCAAGGGATTTGTTTTTATTCCTTGCCTTATCAGAATGGAATTGTGGAATGCTAGTGGAACTTTTTTACCATGTGTTTGAGTTGTGCAGTATAGTGAACAGAAGCAAGTAAGCATTTCAAGACAGTGATTTAGATACCTAATATTGCAGTAATTTTTCTCCTAATGTTTGTACTCTGAATCCTTTCCCAGAGCTGTCTGCTCACAGTCATGCACAAATTAAATATTAGGCGTTGTTCTCACCACTCCTTTGTCTTCTAGAAAACTAATACTAGTGCTAATAATTTACACAGATTTTTTCAGCAGAATGTAACAAAGATGAAAGCCATCAGCACTGCTACTGCAATCTCTCTCTCCTTTTTAATTTATGTATATTCCAAGCTTTGTGGTTTGCTGAACTGACCATGTGAGAAAGCAAGGTGATGCTGCTTTTTCTCAGTGATGAAAGTAGAAGTAGTTTCTGTTTTGGAAAAAATTCCCTGATACCTCCTGATCATACAGAAGATGAGAATTTCTGTTGTATTCACAGTATGGGTCAGAAGGAGAGGATGAAGGTTGGGGTTTTCAGCTGATTGCTTGAGAGGGAAGTGTTGAATTAGTTACTAAGTTGTTTCTGTTAGAAAATCAAATTGGCTGTAGCAGTAATTAGTCTAAATTTGGTACACATAACAAGGGACTCTTGAAAGTGTATTTAAAGAAAGGGAGAAGCTTGTCCCCTATCAATGATTGAATAATTTTGAAATCAGTGTACAGGGAAGTTTTTGGGAAGTGCAGTCTAGTAGAACACCTCCCTCTGCTGGTAGACTTCACGTTGTTTGATGTGCTGTATCACATCTTGACTGGAAAATTCATAGCAAGAGATATCTCTTAGACTGCTCCTGAAGACTGAGTTGAGCATTGTAAAATAGAATTGAGTTGCATATGAGGCTTTCTGCTGTATTCTTTGCGTATGCTGGCAGGAGGTTGGGCTGCCTGTCCCAGGTTTATCCCAAGGATGTCACTTAACTAGATTTTCTTTCTACTTCCTCTCTTGCTGCTGGAATTGATTGCATTCTACCATTCTTGCTTGGCTACTAAAGATAGGCTCTTGGACATTTGTCCTTTAATCAGGTGATAGGAGCAGCATGCACAGAACAGCCGTTAGCTTCTAGTAATCGTTCATCTCTTCCTCTAAATGTATGCATCATTCAGTTTGTTCGTACTTATTTGAGCTGAATTTTACGTGCTGATCCTCAATTAGTTTTCAAAGTAATGTCTGTAATTACTTGCTCTTGAAGCACAACTGGCCACCCTAACTGGAGAAGCACGTGACTGTTAACTGTTTATCTTCTAGTTTAGTGCCACCACAAAGCAGAAAAATGAGATACTTTCTCTCCAAGCTCTTCAGTAGAGGTTCAGTCTGTCAATCATGTGCCATTCCTGTACAGTACAAGCACCCGGAGAGGCTGTACTGCAGAACTGTTATTTCTAGCTCTGTTGAGGCATAACAAAGAACTCTTGAAAGAATGCTTTCAAACCCTTCTCCAAAGCACCTTTTAGTTCCTTGCTTTTCTTGAGTATTGCACTCCAGAAGTGAGCAAACTAGCTGAGTATGCGAGAATAGCATTTTTGTCCTTGCTTTCCTTTTTCTTTTTTTTGGTAGGACTTTTGGTGTGTTTTTTTCCTGTTCTTTCTCCTGAGCATAATGAATATTGCTCTTTCTTCACCCTTGCCCCTAGCGCAGCACTCAAAATATATTTTTTCTCTGTTTTGTGTGTTATTAATAGAAGAACTTGTGTAGTCCTGTAAATTTTCTCTAAGGCTCTAGATGGAAAGCAAAACAGCTGGAGCTCTTTTGTGATGAGGAGTCCCAGTTGTTAAACTCCTTGAAGCAAGTCTTGGAACATGGAGGACAGGCTGCAGGATCTGTTTTCATTGTCAGGATCTTGTTATTAGCAGCCTTAATTAATGTACTGTTTAAGGTCTAAACAGAACTGCTTTGTAGGGTGGGGTTTTTTTGGTGTTTTTTGTTGTAACTATTGAGGACTAATAACTTCCTGCAGCCCAGAGCTCTGGAAGCAGTACTGACACAAGACTGATTTTCACCAGTCCAGTAATTTGCGAGTGGTGGCACAAGAAGTCAGAAATCGCAGATCATGGATTTATGAAGTGAAAGAATCTTACCTTCTTTTGTTGTTGTTGTTTCTTTGTTTATTGCGCGTTATTTCTGTATTAGGGCATTGATGAGATTGTTTAGTCAGTTTCAGCAGTGATCCTCCAACAGTGAGAGGTTGAAGGATCGCTTCATCATGACAAGAGATGCTTTAAGTTCACATGTATTTGCTGTATAAAAATTAGTGTACTTATCCGTCTTTTCCACTGGGGGGACAGTATCCTACTGAAGACAGCAGTCTTTTTCATTCCTCTTCCTTTTCTCCACTTCTCAGAATGCATAGAAGCCAGGGCAGTGTTGAAATACTGAGACAGTCTGCATTTGTAAGGAAGAAAAAAAAAAGAGAAATCCCTAAGCTTTTGGTATGAACTCATTAGATGACTTCTCTTTGCAGCCAGTTTATACTAATTCCATATTTTGAGATGTGTTCCAGCTATGTTCTTTGGGATTAACTGGCTAATAACGAAAATGCCTGTTGCCATTTACTTTAATTCAGCATTTCTGCATTCTTCTAGGTGACAGTTTTAATAAGCAGGAATAAAAAGAATTGTTGTCATTAGTTCAAAAGTGTCACGTTTTGTTACTCACAGGAATGCCTAAGCAATGTTTATTTTATGAAAGCAGTTGCCTTATATCTGCATACTCGCATGTTTTTGCTGGGGAAGTGTGGAGGTGTTCTCAAGGCCAGGCTGGATGGAGCTGTGAGCAGCCTGATTCAGGGGGAGGTGTCCCTGCCTGTAGCAGTGGGGTTGGAAATATATGGTCTTAAAGGTCCCTTCCAGGACTGGGGAGGCTGCAGCTACTTTCTTAAGCTTCCAAAGCACTTTGGAAAGTCAGTAAGATGTGGGTTGTGGTTAAAACATCTATGATTGGCTACTCCTAGAGCATTGCAATCACAAGCTGCTCGTGTAGGCTCCAGCCCTAGCAAGGTTTACTTTGTTATGACTGAAGGCTGTCACATTTCATGTTCATCTTTCCACTCTGTTCTCCACTGCTGTTTTTGAAAGACACATATTTATTGCAAGGAAAAGCGTCAGATTCCAGTGAGATTTAAAAGAGTGGAAAGAAACTCCTGATGCTTTACCTTGCAATTTATAGGTTTGGTGGTTAAACCTTAATAGTGATAAAATATTAAATCTTCTTCTCAGGCAGATGTTTCAAAAAGGGACAGAGGGGAAGGAGTATAAAATATAGGATGGGATCTGCCTGATTTTCCATCACGTAGTGACTGTGATGGCATTTTGAAGCCAGTAGCTCTGTGCGGCTCAGAATGTGGATGAGTTAGCGGGATGGAAATGAAGCAAGGGAGTGAGAGCCCCTGTTCTTGCTGTTTTGGAAAGAGCTTTTCTGGAACTGCTTCCAGCAATTACTGGGGAAAAGTGTCCAAGAAGTGAGTAATTCTGGGGATTGTTTTGAGAGTTTTGATGGTGGGAGTTCTTAAGACGCCTTAAACAGAGATGAGGGAAAAGGGGACTTAAGGGGGATGGACCAGAGGTTAGTGCTAGAAATATTTAATTTGCTGTAAAAAGCCTTTCATCCCTGGTGAAAATCTTGGCAAATCATCGGTGAATTCTTGAGAATGTTTCAGCTGTACGAGTGACTGTTATTGACAGAAAATGAGACACATACTCAGTTTAATTGGAACCACATAATGTGGACCGAACGGATTAATTAAAAAAATAATAGACAAAAGTTTTGAAATTGAAGGGTCTCTCTAGGTATTGGAAAGGGGCGCGATAAAATGTTTCACAGAGATAGCTCCAGTGCAAGAGAAGCTAATTGAAGCATTTCTCTTATTAAAAGAATATTAATTCCTACATGTCTTCTGAATTAAGTGTCCAAAATAAATATGAATGGGAATTGAAATCAATTTCTATCAGTTAACAGTCATGTTTTCACAAACTCTCATTTATTATAAAAATACCTCAAGAAGTTCACTTCATTAGTTTACTTGTTTTATGAGTTTACTTATCAGATTCCAATCAAAACGAGCATTTCTCCCCCTTTATGGGCATAATAGATTCTGATGTAAAATCAGTGTGAATTTAATTTGAAGTGGAACACTTCTTACTAATTTGCTCAGTTTCAAGAAGAGGTACTGCTGCTAAACATTCAAGTGAAGATGCAGAAGTTCAGGTCAGATGCGAAGCTGTAATGTTTTCTTACTTTTGTTCTTCTCTCAGTTCAAAACTTCTGTGTCTTTTCTAAAATTCTGTCTTGTCTATTGTTAAACGTTCATGTTGCAGATTTTCCAAATCTGCTCTGGGAATAAGTTCTGTAGATCTGAGCTTCTTAGATGTTTTCCCCAGGTACTCTGTTTTTTCAGACTCTCTTATATTTAATTCCCACTGTTGTATTATCCTCCTTAAGCAGAACGTGGATCTTTCAGATAACTACATTCACTCTGTAACTTGATATCTATTTAGTTGTCTTGGCTGTAGGGTACCAGGCTTTCTCATGCTGTTCCTCCCTAGAGGTGCTTGAGGTGACTCAGAATCACAGGATTGCAGGGATTGGAAGGGACCTCTAGAGATCATGGAGTCCAACCCCCTGCCAGAGCAGCTCCCTAGCCCAGGTTGCACAGGTAGGCGTCCAGGTGGGTCTTGAATATCTCCAGAGAAGGAGACTCCACCACCTCTCTGTGCAGCCTGTGCCAGTGCTCCGTCACTGCACTGTGAAGAAGTTCCCACGTGCATTTGTGTGGAACTTCCTACGCTGCAGTTTGTGGCCATTTCCCCTCATTCTATCTCCACACTGCTGAGAGAAGTCCAGCCTCATCCCTTGCCTCCCACTCCTTAGATATTTATAGACGTTGATCAGATCCCCTCTGAGTCTTCTTTCCTCAAGGCTGAACAGACTCAGGTTTCTCAGCCTTTCCTCATAAGGGAGGTGTTCCACTCTCTTTATCATCTTTGTAGCCCTCCGCTGGACTCTTTCTAGGAGATCCCTGTCTTTTTTGTACCAGGGAACCCAGAACTGAACACGGTATTCCAGGTGTCATCATTGCCTGCTTCGGCAGTGGCAGCATGCGAGGCTCCATGGCAAGCTGCCCTCAGGATTGAGTCAGTTTTGGTAGATGTTCATCCACATAAATGCATGTTCTTTAGATTTCATTGAAAAGTAAGGTATTTCTCACGGTCATGATTCAGGAGTGGTTGCTTTATGTTTCCACAGTCTATTTAAAGCTCATACTTTCACCGTGGGTTGAGTTAGTACAGATATCCTTTGACTCAGGCTCTGGAATCTGTGCAGTTTCAATTAGTCAGGTGATAAATTTTCTTAATCTCCTGGCTACACTGTCAGGTGCAGGTGCTACATAGCTGCCCTCCATTAGCTACACTGTTTGCCATGCAGTGCTATCTTTATTTAGTGCTTCTCACTGTCTGTGCCCTGTACTGGATTAGAGTACAAATGCTAATCACAGATGTGAGGGATTCTGTAATAGGAAACTTAGAGTGGATTGTTAAAATAATCCTTTACTCTTTTATAGCTTTGGTACTTTGGATCCTGTAATGATAGGCAATAATATTGGTTCTTTATATTGGCAAGTTTTATGAAATAATGAAACTTTATGTGAAGTAAGGTAAGCATGGTTCTTAGAATAACAGTAGGAAATGTGACATGGGGGTTTCAGTGACCTTGATACTGTCCAGCACTGAAATAGCTCCAGTAACCAAATGGTTGTGGTCCTGCAGAGTAAGGAGTGTGTTCTTCTGTGGGGAAGCTGCTCCCAGAGGCAGCTCCTGTAGATGGTAATGAAGTTCCTTTTCCATGAGTTCAGTAATTCACAGCTATTCTGGGGATACTGGGATTATCTGCTGTGGAAATGGCAGGTTTTTCCATAGCATCCTGGGAGGTGTTCTGGGTGTGGTTGATGGAGTTGCGCTACATTCTTCTACTCCGATACAGAACTGCATTTCTCTTAGACAGTGTAAGCACATATATTCATTAACAACTTGGATTCTGAATTGTAGATCACTTATAATAATGTTATGCTTCTTGCCTTACTAGCCTCTGTTTATTATTTCCTTTTGAGTTTTTTTGCTAAATTATGGACAAATCTTGGTGGTCAAATTCAAACGTCCTGTGTAACTGTGTGAGGGAGTCCTTCTATGCAGCCAGGAGAGGGATGGCCTCTTCTGGGGCCCCATTTACCTTTAAGCAAAGGTCCGTCTCCTTTGAGGTGGGACAGCTCAAAGCACAATGTCTGCCAGGTTTACTTAAATAAATGAAAATGGATTGCATTAAATATCCTAACAGCTTCTCAGCATGAAGGTTGTATATAACTTGAATCTGGTTTCAGAATGATAAATACAGGCAATTGCTGCCATGATCTGTCTGCTTGCTGCCTTAGTAGAATCATCTTTTTCTTCTTTTTTCATTTATTTTACCCTTTTTCTCGTACTTCTGCTTATTGAAAAAGAAAATGAGATGTATATGAAAAGCTCAGTGTCTGTAACGTGCAAATCACATTGCCTGAAACTCCTGTTAATAATGTGTTGCTCTTCTCAAAGGCGCTCACGATTCTGAAGTTCAGTTGTAGAGAGTATAATCTTTTCAGTATTCTTGATAGTTTGTTAGCACTGCTGTGCTTTGTGTTTGACTGTGAAAGCAACAAGCTCTGCTGACAGTATGTGTGAAAATACACAAGATATTTCCCATCTCCAGACTGTTTCTCAGCTCATTCGCCTATTGTTGCTATTAGGTACTTGTTAAGAAGTATCTTTCTGAATGTGTGTATTAATTTATTTATAAATACAGGTATGTACAGTACTTAGCACTGATTCTGTGTTATGTTTTTGCTTGTCTTCTCCAGTATGAATGCTGGTTTCAGTTCTGCAGTGTGTTCCCCTTAGGGCAGGAGCTATCTGTGAATGGGCTACTATGTCTTTGTTGCCTAAAAGCAAAAAAAGAAAATCTTCCATGGAGTTTTATTCAGACTGTTGTCAGAGCTTTAGATTTCGTTCAGATATCTACTTAAGGGAAAGCTTTTACCCATTTTACTCTAATTTAAAGATGTAAAGGAGTGGCACTTGTAAATGGCTGCAGCAGACCATGAACCTGAAAAGTCCAGAGAAGGGTTTTAAAAAATATCAAGATTTTCTTTTCTTTTTTAATTTTTAACTTTAGAACTTGCAGTAACATACTGTGGTTGTCATGTATGACCAGTCACGTGAAGGAGAATGATGATACAATAACTGAAAACAATCGGTTCACTGTAAAGCTTTCAGTGTCACAATATTTGTGTTACTTCTCACAGAGTACTCTCAAAAAAGCACTTTCTCTCGAGTGTGAAGCTGTGTTCTGGTTAGAGTAAGGTAAAAGTCTCTTGCGTGCAGTGTTGTGATACTAATGAACTTCTGACGTAACACTGACGTGTTAATTTATCCTCTGCAGAAGAACAGGATGCTCTCGTTGGAAGAATGCACAGCCTGCACGTTTAATGCAGTGTCAGAGGCAAACACACTCCAAATACCTTTTTTGCTACTTTACCCTGCTAAGTTATGGGAACGGTAGGGCTGAAGCGTGACGAGGAGGTGTATTATAACCTGTCAACCAAAATTACTTTAAAGACTCTAATTTTTTCCTCTTAGCATTCTGTTTACTCTGACACGTCTTGCACCATCCATCATTTATTTGAACGAACCCATTCTTTATTGATGACAACATCTGTTATAGACTGGAGAAAAGGAAGCGTTTGTAACCTTGATCCTTGAAAATAAGCTGAGAGGAGAGCTTGGTTTTAAGACCACTTGTGAATGTCATAAATTGAATGATTATTATACCATAGCATCAGTGCAAGTGGGGAAAAAAGCTCAATCTCAGTATTAAGTCATTTTGTATAATATTCTGACATAGTTGTCTTTTTCAGAATTATGTGTTTAATGGTACATTTATATGGCTCATATTTGGTTGAAGCTCAAGTTTCCACTGACTGTAAATACAGGAGTTACTTATCAGAAGCTAAGGGTTTCTTCCCACTGAAAAAGTCAAGATCTTGTTATTATCTTAGATATTTTGTTAGATATTAGTGGTTTTAATATCAGAAGCTATAAACTTGATGGCTTTCGTTATCAATATTATTATAAAAATACAAAACCTCAACAGTCTTACAAAGGAATTTGTTCTCTAGATGTCTCTGAACATACCTGGCTTCTTCCTTTCCTTTGAATCTAAATTCTTTGAACGTACTGCATAGAGGAATCATGAATTGTTTGTGTCATGTCTGCATATGCACAGTCATTGTGCTGTTTACAAACAGATCCTGAGAGTGTTATTTTTGTTTTGCTGCTTCCCATTAGCATCCAGTGCATCAGAGCTCCGCCTCAGATTTCTGCCTCTGCGAGTTGGGATGCTGGAGGCAACCCTTAAACGCAGCAAGGCAAAAGGATTTTGGAGCTCAAAAACTGGCAGTGCTGCTGCTTGCTTCTAGCAGCTTCTCAATCCATGGTGTAAAGTCCTGGGTTGATTTCACGTGTTGTATTGCTAGCTCTTTTCGTCTGTTAATCCCCCATGTGAGGAACGGCTCATTGTCAAGTTGCATTTGGGTGCTGGCTCCACCTGGTAACTAATAAGACCAGGAACAGGAGAAAGCATTTTTTGACAAATGGAGGAACCTTCCTGACCTGTGTGCTAGTAGAAGGCTGTATGAAGTTATGAGATTGCATTTTGTTACCTAGGGAAACGGAACTTTGAGTAATTTCATATATTTTTGGTCAGTTGTGCGTTTTGGCATTGGTTTTGCTAGCGTAGTGAAAGCCTCGATAAAAAGGAGACAAGTTAATGAAGGTGTTTTGCATGTGTCTCTAGGTAAATAAAAACTTTTGGATATGCTGAATTCCTTGCCAACTTTTGTTCTGCTTTGGTTTCTTTCCCACTGAAGCTGTTACGGGAGGTCATTGTTCTCTCAATGGAGTTTACATTCTGATTTTAATCAGTGAAACCTTCCCCTTCAGAACTTGCCAAGATCTTGCCTGTACTGTGTTCCTATTTTTGTTTTATTTGTTAATCAGTTAAGGCTTAACTGGATTCATTGACACACAATGGCTGCTGTAATTGTTGCCAGCTCTCAGTGCCACTGAAGGAGATGGAGGTGGTCTGGTGTGCTAGCTGTGTTCTGATTAAAAGAACCTAAATGCAGCCTGCTCTTACTCCAAAAAGTGTAACACAGCTAATGCAATATGTCATTAGGCCCCCATTTGCAGCAGTAAAATACTGGACCTCAAACTGTAAAGCAGTATTTCAGGAACGCGTTTAAAATGTAAGTCAAACTTGTAATATAGATTATATTACTGAATAGGTCAGGTATTGCTGTCAAAACTGCCTTGCTAAGGCAGCTGCCAGTAATTTACACTAATGGGGCAATACTTAGTAATAACTCAGTGAATGTAAATGGTGCAACTTCAGTTCCAGGTGGTGTCCCAAGCATTCAAGAACAGCAGTTTCACTATCTTCCTCAAGTACTCATGCCTGCAATGAAAAAGTGTTTAAAAAGAGGGAGTGGGAGGTGTCCCCACGTTCCACCCAACCATACAGGTTAAAACATCTTCAGAAGTTAATCAGTCTGGCAAATATTAGTTGTGAACACGAAGTCCTGGAGAGGGGAAGGCAGAAAGCGTTTAAGTGCCGTGGTGGATTTTGTTGCCATGTTGCCACTCAGATTATGTCACTAGGGAGTTTGCTGGGAAATGCAATCACGGGATGATGATTTCTTTTATGTTCTTTTACGTTGGCGAATTTATCCACAGGTTGAGAAAGTGAATAGTTCTTCAGAAAAAAGATAAACTCAGTTTATGTGCATCTTAAAAATAGAGTTTTAGGGGACACAACTCTAGCACTAGTGTCTACTGTACTGTCTTTAAAAGGCTGTTGGGACTTCTGTTGCATAGGCCATTTACTTAAAAAATGTTCTGCATTCATCTGTAAATGCCCTTAGTGGATGACACTGAGCTAGTCCTACCTGGCTTTTTGCATCTGTCTAGGAAAAAAAATAGCCTGTGAATTTTCAGCGTACAGGATTGTAATCAGCTCCACAGTACCTATCGCTGCTTCTGTAACTCTGCTCACTAACAGCGATCAGGAGCCAAACTTACACAAAACAATGTTGATAACAGTGAGGCCCAAGCAGGACATCTTCCCGGCTCTGTTTCCCAGCCCTGAAAAAGAGCTTCCCACCAGACTGTTGTTGAGGCGCATGAATTCCTGTTTGCTGCCACCTACTCTTCCCTGCCTTTGAGCTTGTGCTTATCCAAGCTCAACTTCTGGCTGAGTCTTCCACAGCAGAAGTTACAGCTTGATTTCTCTGGCAATTTACTTTTGAATCTGAAATCAGCAATTAGGGACTGTTGAGCCGCAGTGCTTCCCAGTCCCAGTGAGTCACGTTGGCGACCTGTGCTTCTGACGCATCATCGTCTGCAAATATTTATAGACCGCACTGTTTTTCTCTCTATCATAACAAGCAACCCCCACTGATAGATGTAGCATGTTTGCAAAGTGAATTCATTCTGCCTTTGTGGCGGCAGTGTTGTTTTGTTGTTGTTTGTTTTTTTGTTTAAGTGTATTTAGGGATGTCAGGAGGTGAAGCAGCTCATCGTCAGCTCTCTTTTCTAGGAGGAAATGCTTTGCATTGTGGGAATAACTAAATGTTAAGGAAACCAAAATCGTCTTGGCTGGGAGAGGGTGTTCTTGGAGGATGTCTGAGGATAGAGCTGAAATTAGTGGTGGCTCATAGGAACTGAGATCAGTGCTGTAGCTGATCAGTATCAAGGCCATGGGGTTTGGAAAGCCCTCAGAGATTTCACCTGAACCTGATTTGGAGGTGAGGTGAGCCTGAGGACGGAACCTATCCAAGATATGGAGTTTGCACTGTGGGGACGTAGCTGTAATGTTGTACCATAGCTTTAGTGTGCCGCAGTGATTTACTCCTCTTGTGTAACCCTACTGTCACAGATGAGTGAGCAGCTTGGAACGCCGGTGTTGGAGCAGGCAGCTGTATTCAGCTAGCAGAGCTCACACCATTACGTGCACTGGTGCTACATAGGTGCATTGACTGCATCCTGCCCTCCCCAGTTCAGTTCTCCCCTCTCTTGTCACGTGCTGATGCAGAAGGCCTTTGGGCAGCAGAGAGGCAGCTGCCTCAGCCAGCTGGAGGAGTACTGCTGCTAACGCTTGTTGTGTTCAGCTGTCTGTCGTAGTGAAGGTGTCGTGTCCCGTGTTGCAGGGCTCCTAGAATTACCTGTCTGGGACGACTGACAGAGGAAGCTGGCTGACAGCCAGCCCGTGCATTTGCAATGCATTTTAAACTGTTAAATCAGTGTCTGGAAACTGGTACAAATGTATTCCTTCTCCCACTTCAGAAAAGCCTTATTTACAAATAGATGATAAACAGTGCTGCAAAGCATGGCCTTAGGCCATGGCTGCCCAACCTTCTGGCTTAGCTGGGCCGCATCACGCTGGTTCAGTGGCAGTAGCTGCAGTTCTCAGTGAGTTCTCAAGGCGTTCCTCTGAGATCTTTGCTGTTAAGTTTACATCCTTGAAATTAGTTGTTTACAAATGTGCATACTGCCAAAGATCAGTGATGTGAATGAGGTGTGGGATATTTTTCTCTTGGCTTAAAATAGGGCTTAAAAATCTGATAAAGAGACGCAATCAGGTTTTGAGTTGGATGTCTGATTGCAGTTCCACACATCCCGATTGAAAATTCTCAGATAATTTATGTATGGTCAACTGAATGGAATCACTGATACACAAAGAAATTGAGGAGTTTTTTTTCAGCAGTCTTGAAACCTAATCTCAAACTCCTTTACCAGAATGGAAAGCACGTCTGCGTATTTCTTGCTGCTCATGACTGTATTTAGCCAGTGTATCAAAATGTGTAAGATTATTTGCTGTAACTTGAGTTAGCACTTCAGGGAGCTCTCTCCTTGTTCTGGTTTCAATCCAGACAGTGTTAATAGCGCATCGGTGTTCCAGCTGTTGCTGAGGGATGGGGCTGGGAGCCATGATGCTGTGGGGAGGGGTGGGCACACTGCAGGTTGGGTTAGGCCCCGGGCTGGACCTGCCTGACCTAAATGCTGCAAAACACTGACAGTGTTTCTGGTGTGCTTTTTTTTTAAGCATTGACCCGACCGTGTCTTGGGAGGTACACAATGAAAAAAGACAAGGGGATGGGATTGCTTTCAAATTTCTAGATTCAATTCACCTTGGGGATGAGAAAAGAATGTGAGACAGTGTGGGTGCAAAGGAAGCACGGAGCACAGGTATCGCTGAGGGACTTAAGCACAGAACACAGGAGGGTAAATTGAATGGAAACAGAAGGAATTCCCTTCATGGAGGATTGCTGTGGTTTGAGTGGGAGCATGGGAAGGAGTTTGCCCTGTGGTCAGCATGGTTTGCCATGCTTTCATGAATTCACTTCTATAATATTTTGAGATTTAATTTTGTGCTCATAGTACTCTGTTCTTTCTCTTTCATTAAGTCATAACGTTCTGATAATAATGTATTCTATTGCTTGGAGTGTGAAGTATTATTTCATCTTTGGTTCTAGCTTGAAATTAAGAAGCATGTGAGAGAGAGCTGCTTTTCATCAATAACCCTGCATTTAATACTAAAGGCAAATATGATCAACTGGAAAATTAAAAATTACAGCTTTTCCCACACTAAGAAATTTTTACTTATTTTTAATGGAAGCTGTAAACATTAACAAAGAATGTTAAGAGCACTTAGTGCACAATTCAACAAAAAAAAGACACTGCAATGTTTGTGGTGTTGGGGATTAGCAATGGTCAGAATGGTAATACCTTGGAAGTGCTTTGGGGGTGATTTTCATTGTTCTGTTTTTTGTGAGTACAATTTATTAAACTGAGCAAGTGAGTTGATGTATGGAATCTTGGTTTTGATAGATTTCCAGAAGAAGCAGCCAGATGACGACTCAACTCCCAGCACAAGCAACAGCCAGTCAGATTTGTTCTCGGGAGAAACGAACAGTGACAACAGCAATACCTCTCTAACCACGCAGGCCGCTAACTCCAACCAGCAACTTTTGACAGAACTGAATGTAACTTCACCGAGCAAAGAGGAATGTAAGTGCACCAGTCCTAAGTGAGAGCGAGGGGAACAAATGTGTTTCGCTTCATTCTCAGTGCTAACGTTCTACTGACTTCTTTTTGGAAGTAAATGAGGTCTGTCTTTTGAGGGTAAAGGACATTAGGAGTTATTCAAGAAATGCAAATTGATGGTTTTAACCAAGGAGCAAAGGAAAAGGGGCCACAGGAGTTTCTGATTAACTTTATAGTTGTCTGAAACGCAGCATGCAATTTAATCATTTTATTAAATTAATAATTAAATTAATAATTTCATTATTTAAATACTGAGGCACTTTTATTTTGAGAAATTTTCTCACATTGGCAGTAAGTTTATATATCGACTTATTTGATTTTTAATCGTTGCAATTGCACGTGGTACTGCTGTAATGCATGTTTGTCCAAACTCCTGCTCAGTCACCTGGATAAACTAAGCTTCACGTGGTAACCTGCTTCTTTATTTTATGACTCTCTATTGAACTGTCAGGCGATATTTTTTCCTTAAGCTAGGCTAAATAATTTTAAACTAGCAGATGTGTATTGTGATAACCTCAGTTTTGCTCTAAACCTCTTTACGAGTTCACAGTGTATCTGGATGCTGTGTTTAAATATGTGCATTCTTTAAGTTAAGCTCAAATGTATACTTAGAGTTTCATGTTGCTCAAGCTGTAGATTTATTTTAGAAGGTTCTCTTTGCTGAGAGAATTGCTCTTGAGCTGTGCTCACCTGTGTGTCATGTGTAGTAGACTGATGTACGCGTTGCAAGAAAAACACTCATTTTTTTAGAGAATCTCCTAGAGCTGCACTTATTTTTCTGCTGAAAATAAGGATGCTGACAAGGCATGGCAATTGAGAGGTCTTTGGTACAGCACAACTGCTTTCAGTTGTGTTCAGTGTTTGCATGGGATGATTTTACTGAGTTTCAGTAGTATTTATTCTGTTCACAGGCAGTTAGTCCCTGCATTTGTGTTCTTTCCACTTAGGCAGAATGGCTGTGGGCAAAGCAGTAAGTGTTGGTTTGGGATTATAGAAGCTTATTAGACTAAAAGAAAATGCTTAATTTTAAATTGACTTTTCTACCTGTATGTGGGAATGCTTTCAGAAATGCAGCAGGAAGCAGTAGGTTCTGCCTGTTGTTTCAGCTTGAACCTTCTGATTCCAGTAGTAAGGGTAAACTTGCTGTGCAGCCTGCCAGTTCTTCGCATACACGGTTGCTGCAGAACACCCATCTCCTCCTTCTGTCCAGCGTTTCTCTGGAGGAGACCTGTAGTATGCTGTAAAAACAGAAAGCAGAGCTTTAAAACACCCTCACAGCAAAATGTTGTGCTGCAGCAACACATTTGGGCGTTCACAGGGCAGTGGGACTCAGCGTGTCTGCTGGCTTATTAGCAGAGATCTACTGTCAGGCATTATGGGGTGCTCCTCCAGTGCTTATTGGGTCAGGTTTCATGAATTGTGTTCGGTGACGAATTAAATTGTGTTAAAGTGTTTCTCTTGTGGCTGAGAAGGACTCGGGGGTAAGTGGGAAGGTGATTACAGAGAGGGAAAGAAGGGAGGAAAATTAAATCATGTCCTTCGCCCCAGATCGCTGTGTGCTTGTGAACATACACAGTCAAGGTGATGGATATTAGGCAGTATGGCCTGCAGAGCATTTGAAAATATTACCTATAAAAAATTCTTTATGACTTCCTGCTGGGGTGATCTTAAGTGAAATACAGTGAAGAGATTTATTTGGAGCTTGAGCTCTTTCTGTCTTCTCTCGCATCTCCACCAGCTCTTTAATGAAGCTTAATACCATTTATCAGAAATAATTATGCACAGATGGAGCTTTTCTGATGGGTAATAGTCTCAGAGTGGAAGATTCTTTTCCTGTAATGAAGAATGCAGAAGCTTTAAATGTCTTTTTGATTTTAATTTAAGGGCATCTTTTTCTGCACGGTATTTATTTTTCAACAAGTTCCATGAAGCACGCGCTGCTCTCGTGGTAGCTGTGTCCTTTAAAGACCAATACTTTGCGGTGCTGTGTGATGAACTACAGCTGTGTGCAGTTCTGAGTGGAACTGCAGTAATTCACCAGAAATCAGTATGTCGGGTAATTAAGGTAATCCCCATCAGAGAATGCAGAGATGAGAGCGCTCGGGAAGGATTCTCACGGTGTACCCCATTTCTCTCTCTTCCCTATCACACTTGTGAGAAGAATTCACCTCCAGGCATTTGTGATAGCAGTTGAATCCACGTGGTCAGGAGTTGGGACAAAACTGTAGCAAGTCATTCAGGCAGCTGAGAAATTCCACTCGTGCTACTGCATCTAAAGAGGACCACAGAAAGTTCATGTGATGAGGTTTATACTTGGAAAGACTGCAGGTTTTGTTTTTCCATAATTGTTATCTCCAGTAGTCATTTCCTTTTGGAGCACTCAGTGAGTGATGCAGGGGAAGCGTTCCTCGCGCTGATTTTTGCAGGAATCCAGTCTGACAGTTATTGAGCTGCTTATATACGTGCCCTGCTTATGGTGACTTCTTTCCTGCTGCGCAGTTACAGTTACGGTCAACATAAATGCATTAAAAATTCACGCCAAGAGGTGGTGATGTAAGGTTCAGGATGTTCCCTCCCCCTCAGTTGTGTTTTGGTTTTATGAAGTATTGCATATTGTGGATGGTTGGTTGGTTTTTAAATGCTTTTAGGCAAATGAGGAGCTTCAGGGAAATGTCTGTTGTAAGATTTTGTTTTATTTTCCGTATTTACTACTCAAGTTGTGTTTCTCCATCTCAGATTTTCCTGTCTGTTGTAGTGTCAGTGGCAGGAAGTTTTCTGAAATAAACTTTTGCAGATAAGGAGCATATTGATATTGGTACTGCTTTACTAAGTCTAGATTCCCATGGATTTTAATGATCTGTATCTTAACAGATTGTCACATCAGTTTAATGTTTGTTCCTCTGCTTCTTTATATGTAGACACGTTTCTGTGAGTTGAAGAAGTTCTGTTTAGTTGTAATGTATTCTTATCTTTCACGTTGCCACTTCTCATTTAGGAAGTCAAGGCACGCAAGTAACTTTGGTGTTAGTCATCGTATCTACTGGCTGCTTTGGCAATGGCTTCTTTTTTTGTTGGGAGGGAGAGCTGTTTATTTCTAACACAGAAAGAAGACATTTGTCAAAGGCTGCCTGCTTCTTTCTGCCCCTTGCTCCACCTTCAACTAGCCACGCTTTTAAAAAGGAAAAAAAAAAGAGCTTGTTAAGGAAGGTTCTGTGTGTTTTGGTAAAGAAAAGGTCACACTGAATATGGAATAACTTTGCTTGGTTTCAAGTCTTCATTGCTTTCTTTGGGGCTGTCACATTATTTTTCTGTCACTGTGTGAGTAGACCTGAATTTGACACTGTGCGGGTTTAAAGCTAACCGTGTTGTTACATGACAGGAGAAATGTCAGCGTGAGCAGCTCCGATTCTGGCAGCTGGATCAGATTTGGTATTTCAGTAGTTCTTAGCTTCAGTTGACATTATTTTATTTTAATTATGTGCTTAACTCTTCCTGACCTCCTTGAATTAGCAAAAACCACAATTGAAAAAGGACAGAAGGAAAATCTGACGTTTCTAGAACAGTTAAATGCTCTGCGTTTCTGCATTGTGGACTTTGTAAGAAGGTGCACAGATAGCTGAGGTATTGCTGTAAATGTCCAAAAATACATCGGGGATTTCAGCCAGGAATGGGTGACAGTCACTGTCCACACCTTAATTCTGTATGTGTTGAGTTTCTGAAGCCTAAATGTGATTGTGAGGGCTGGATGCCTGTACATTTCCTATAGTTTTTGTACAGCTTCCAAGATATGAACTGTTGCACGTTGAGCTTAAGCATTTACATCAGTTTGTCTCAAATGCTTAAGTCTGTGATTTGCAAGACAAGTTTTAAGAATGCTTTGAAACATTCTTTCATTAAACATTTTGCATGTGCTGCGAGCACTGAGTTGCAGCCAGTTATGAAGTGGCTTTGGTGAATTTACTCTGTGCACATAAGGGGCACCATATCTGACACACAGATGCTTCAGGCTCCCGTGTGAGATCTCTGGCAGAAAGGTGAGAGATTGTCTTTTCTGCTGCACCTTCTGAATGTTTGTCCTCTCAATTTCATGGCTTATTGAGACGTGGCTGTCTAAAAAGCAACACAGCACACAGTACTAGAAAAGTCATGATTTTTTTTTTGTTTGTTTTCTGAGTAGTGATTAAAAAACAACTCAATTATTGTCATTTTTTTTTCAACATAACCTCATCAAAAGTGGATAAACAGGCACATCTTTTGTTTCCTTTGTTGAGCAGCCTTTTCTCTGGCAACATGTAAAAGATTTCTACCAACTTAAAACTGCTTGAGTTTTTGTGTTTTGCTTGAGCTTGTCAGGGCAGCCAGGCAGGTCAGCCTTCCTATGCGTGCTCTGAGTATACTTGAGAAAGCACTTGTTTGTTGCTATACAGTTCAGTTTTGTGTATCCTGTCATTTTTATAGTTCTGGCTACGGAGATGTTCCTCTGGCTCATCTTTAAATGTTGTGTATGTGCCTGCTTTTATAATCTATTAAATGTATAAACAAACTGAGCTAGAATTATTTTGTCCCGCTTGTTATAGATGGTTGTAGAAATTAATTTGCTTTGCTGCTGTTTTTTCTGATACCAACTAGAAGATGTTTGCTCTTATCTGAAAGAGTACCATAACTGCTGAGGTTACTCTGGGCTCCAGCATTGGCCTACTCGACCCATGTGATTTAATATTGCAATTAAACTCCCATAACTAACGAAGCTGCATAGCTTTGTCATAGCTCGATAATGGTGATGAGGAGTAGTTCTTATTTTCCTTATGGGCTCACCGGATCTACGCATTCCTTCTTCTTGTACTCAATTTTTGTCTTCTATCAGAAAAAAAAGAGATCATGCACCTTTGCTACAGAAAATGCATCTGTTTGATGTTGGATGTTAATCTCCTTTTTTCCATGTGTCACAAGAACTAACTGTTCTCTCAGCTTTTCCATTATTAACTTAAGTAACGGTAGGAGGTGTTTTTCAGCTTAGGAGATTATTTTTAGCTTTATTTTCTTTAAAGATGCTCTGTACAATAAGAGCTTTTTGTCACTGTTTCATGTTAAATAAACAGTAACTCGGTTTTTCATTTTGTTTATCAAATGTGGGGCTTCTTGAACATCAAGTTCAAGATTTACTTTTTAAGTATTAAGTGCTTTACTTTTTAAGTATTGGATGCAGGTATGTTCTGTATGGAGATGTGCAGCAGTTTTTCAAAATACAGAACTGTTCTGAAATGGATGCTGTTGGACTCATCTTCTGAGAAATAGCACCTTAAATTTGGTGCCAGTACAGAATATTTGGGTGTCAGACATTTGAAAGGAAGGAATGCACTATGTCTGGTCAAAGTGTTGCCTTTATTTCATGACCGAGGGTCTTCAAGTTCCACTCTAATCCTTATAGTCCCAGTTTCATCTGGAGAATTTCTTAAAGCTGGAAAGATCTGGCTCCGAGATTTCTGAAATGAACACTTCTTTCCTCATCTGCGGCATGATAATTTCAAAACATAATGAAAATCAGCAGAATAGGGCCACTGTTTATTGTTCCCTCTGATTTACAGTCACTCCACAGTGCAGAGTAGACAGTGCATCCCAGGGTCTCATTTATTAGAGTGAAAGGACCTCTTGGATCATGAAACAGAAACGCAGCCAAATAATACAAATGCAGGTTTAGAACTGCCCAGTTGTCAAGGTCATATAAAATTATTTCTAATAAATGTGTTTAACTGTCAGTTTCAGAAGCACATTTTAACACTTCAAATGTTATTGGTCAAGTCGGGAAGTATCGTGTCTACTTTACAAATGGGGAAACTGAGGAAAAGTGCGTGATGGAGTATGGCAGCTGGCAAATGGAATCTGAATCGTGGCTCAGTTTCCTTCATTTCATTGTCCAATGCACCAACAGCAGCGAAGCACTCCAGCTTTCATTTCCTTCCGCAAAAGCTGCATGTCAATAAAAATCCAGGAAAGAAATAATGGCACGTTTGTACAACTAAATTTTTAAAAGTATATGTTTATATGTGGTGTAATCCTCTTATCAGCTTGGTAATGACACGGCATAAATGACACGTTCTGCAGCAGATAAGTAGTGACGCGCTGTGAAATCTCTTGCTTTCATTTCCATAGAGACCATCCTGTCTGTGGAGGCTGAATTTAGAGATTTGCATCCCCATTTGCTTACGTATTTGTTTGTAATATAAATGACTGTTTTCAAACTCAGATGTGCAGATTAATGAGATTAGATTAGATCTCTACGGATTCAGCAAGTGTAGAGCTGGATTGCTGGTTTTGGCAGATTTTGAAAGGTGTGTTCTTCCTGTAGTGCAAAGAGCAGTGAAATTCTCATTGTCCAGGCAGCAGCACTGCTGTTCAAGAATATCCTGCTCTTTTATGATGGCCTTCTTCCTGCCTGTTGCGTGGGCACAGCTAGACTCCTTTTTCTGGAGAGGAGGAACCACCACAGCGGTTCCTTAACCTAGTTTTCATGTCTGTTTGTTATCTGGCTTACAGATTTTGTATCATCTGTGATTGTTTCAACGTGTTGTTGTCCTCTTACGTGAGCACAGTTCCACTCCATTCTGCATCTTCACCTCTGGTCAGTAGGTGCTGTTCGAAGTGCTGTGCTTCGAGGTACTGTTCAAATACACCTGGCTCAAATATTGTGGGCTCAAGCAGAGTTTACCCTGATATTTTGCTTCTTTTCATGCGTGGGAAGGTCTGAATCACTTCACTTCTCTGATTCTGAAGGTTCTTAAACAGGTTTCCCTGGCTCAGGTTATGTCCTGCAAGACAGGTGCTGCTTGGTGGTTGTACGTCTTTAGGAGGGTGGGTAAGCCATGTGCAAAGGCATTCTGATGGTCAATATAATCATGAGTGAATAAATTAGAATAAACTGTAGTAATTAGTAAAATATGTCAAAATGTAAGTTATACATAAAACCTTACTGCTGCAGAGATTTTCCAGAGAAAGCTGGTTTTTAAACGTTTGCTTATTCACTGAGTTGCACAGTTCTTAGTAATCTGATGAGCTGTTTTTCCCAGTGAATGTATTTAGTGCACTGTTAACAGTACATCTCGGAAAGCTCATTGAATGAGAAGCCAAAAACGTAGCTACTACATTAACAAGACCCTTTATGTGTCATGTAGTGTTCAAGTTAAAGGATCTTGTTTTGTCCTCTCTTAGTTCTGTGTTTGAATTTGCAGACTCAGTGGCTGTCACAGTTATTTCTCCAGTAGCTTTTAGTCTTTCTGCATTTTTAATCATCTGCTCTTGGAAACACATTATTGCTCGGCGGCAGCTGCTTTTGTTTGGAAGAGGAGTTGCAAATGTCAGAAGGCACATACTGGAAAAAACAGGAGCAGAAGCTACTGTTTGATCTGTTGGTTGGGTATGGATAGAAAGACATCTTTATTCTTCCATTTCGATCTCTTGGTTACACTGAGAACAAATAAATGTACAGCCCTGTGGGTGTTACGTTAGAAGTTAGCTGTGTGGCCTTGTGCTGTGCACTGAAGTGTTTTGTGTATCAGAGTCAAATTCCCTTGAAAAAGTTATTTTTCAGAACAAAGGTACAGATAACATCCTGAAACACGCAGAGTCATAAGCTACTTCTGTGTATAGCCAAAAAGGCCTGGTGCTGTGCTGCGCCTCACTTCGCTTTGCTCTCGTGCAGAATTTTTATCGAAGCTATGGAAAATGCCCCCCCCCCCCCCCATTTCTCATCTGTATTGGGTGTTACGTGTGCTAAAAGATCCAACATAACGACCTTAGCACAGAGTTGCACAGTGGAGCCCATACTACACAGTGCTGAATTATGCATGACATTTTTAACGACGCAACAAAAACAGCAGAAGGAAGCACTGCAGAGGACAGGGAGCCTGCACTGTTTGTTAGGCACTGTGTGTGCCTGTAATTGTTAAGCATGTACGTGTGCCACTGCCCGCGTGTTCTGTGTTGAAACTGTAACACTGTGCTGTACAAATCGAAGGTATATGAAGGTAATACCTAACGAAAGAAGACTAAGTGAGAGAAAAACTACTACAGGAAAGTGCAGAATAGATACAAGCTTATTGCATTGAGAGTGGTGAGTAAAGATCTTATGTTTAGTTGGACGCTGAAATACAAACAGATGTAAATATTTTCTGGACAGTAAGTGTGCAAGGATTAATCTCACTAGATAACGCACAGTGCTGATGCCTGCCAGTGCCTGTTCAGAGCAACTGGAGAAATGGAGCTACTCTGAGAGAGCTGTTGCTTCTCAAGAGGCAGCTGTGTTCTACAGGCAGTTCAGCGAGATCCAGTGTCCTGTCATGCACTTTGTGTGTCAGCAACCGCTTACTTATTTTGAGATTTAAAGTTCAGGCTAACTTCACAGAGTCACAGTGTAATTTTTGGAATAAATATTCAAAAGATTTCCGTAGAACCTTTGGTAGAGACACTGTTGCAGTATTGTTGCAAAAAAAAAAAAAAAAAAAAAGCAGCATCTTTTCTTCCTGGATGCTCTTAAATAGGCTATTTTTTTTCAATCCTTTTGACAATAATATTACTAACATAGAGCAATTTAGTATTTCTGTTTTTGACATTCTAGCTTAGAAAGAAGCTATAAAAAATAAAACAAACACCCCCCCCAAAAAAAAAAACAACAGAACCCCCCCAGCCCTTCTTAATGATACTGCTGCTGCATCCATGCCAAATCAAAATGTGGTGATTTTGACACGGTAATTGTGAGAAGGGTCCCAGTTCTCTGTGAAGTTCAACCATTTCTCACTAATTCCCCTTTAAAAACCTGCAAAACCCCTCACAGTGCAGTCTGTCATTTCTTACTAGTGCTTCTGTTGGCATCTGTCACATGCAGTGTTTTTTTTGTTGTTGCCTCCTGTAGTTGTGCCTGCCCTGTTCATCAGCTGGCCCCCAGGCCAGGCACTAACACACGGTCTCATCATTTGCTTGCAGGCCAAGCTGTTGCCAGTTTGCCTTTAGCTTGCCATCACTTTAACAGTTACGTCTTATGCTGTTAAGAAATGGTACATGTTATGAGTGGGGTTTTTTGGGCAGGCCAGAAAACACCAGAAGCTTACCAGTCTTTCACTATAAAACTTAAGTGTAAAAACTGTGAGATCTTCGCTTCCAAAAGCAGTTAAGTTAAATCAGATGCACCAAAATAATTCCCTCATGTCTCTCCCTCCCTGTTGCCTATGTTTCCTTTCTTACCGTGGTGTTAAGATGCTATGAGTTTCACAGCATAGATTGCTAACCAAGGCCTTTTACTTGGAGAAATATGTCAAAATAAAAGAAAAACTTGAAAGTAGAATGTATTAGAGGCAAAAAGAAACAGTTTACAACCAGGGCAAAGTTAAAAATAATTAAAAAGAGAAAGACATTTCCAAAAACCATGGTGTTTGTTCCAAAATATACAAAAGCTGAAGGGGAATAAAAAAGGGAAGTAGTATTTCTTGGCAGGTGAAGACTTACATTAAAGCTTATCGTGCTGCTCTACTCAGCTCTGCTGTATTGACAGCGTGCTATTACTTACAAGAAATTCAGTGCAAAGTTGATTCTTGGTACCTTGATAGCCAAACCTCCACCAGATCATAGAATCCTAGAGTCGTTCGAGTCGGAAGGGACCTTTAATGTCATCTGGTCCAACTAGCATCATCCCATTTATAATATCCAATTATCAAAGCTATGATACGTCATTAGCAGTGGTAGTGCTACTGTCAGGTTGTCTTGGCTTCACCGTGTAGGTTCTATTTTTATTTATTATTTCTGCCAGTTGCTGAATGCACTGAATTGGTTGCTATTTTAACAAGATCTCTGGAGAACTCTTCAGTGGTGATGCGTTTTGAGAAAAAAGCCAGAAAGTAATTTACTTCCAAGCACGCAGCAAATGAATGGGCAGCAGTCCAGGGTTCAAGAAAAAACTTCAGCGTGGAAAGAGTTTATTAATGTATGCTTGTGCTGCACTTTGAAAACATAATGAGAACGAGATAAGGGGCAAAGTCATTATCTCACTGGAGTCAGTGTGAGGGTTTCTGTTGACATCAAGGAAGTGCGCGGTCCTTCCTGTGTGTTAGTTTGAGATTGTTTAGCCGAGTTTCTAGCTTTATTCCAACATAAATAGCACCTTTGTCAACAGTGGAAAAATCACAATTACAGTGATATTTTCTTTAAACTCTCCTGAAGTATTGAAGTATAACACAACTTATCCCTTTGCTCCAACTTCTGTTCTTTCAGCAGCAGATGTTCAGAGTTGACTGGGAACAGCAGTCTTCTTCCATACGTTCTTTCCAAAGACAAGTGCTCCTCAGTTTATTTATTTATTTTAAGTATAACCTTGATGTGGTCTTAAGTGTTAAATATAGATGGCATTTTGAGACTTAAAATGTTCTCTGTTTGCAGGTGGGCCATGCACAGGTACAGCTCATGCCTCATTAACCACACCTACCAAAAGATCTTGCGACTCAGGTATGTGTTTCTGGGGGGTTATGGAGTTGGATTTTGCAGAATGTGTATCTGTAAGATTGTAGTTTAATGATCAAAGCTGGTAACTGTATCCTTAGAGTAACTCTATGGGAGAGTACCAAACGGAAAATAATAGTTGACCATTTGCTGTCATTTTATATAAAGGGTTTGTATGGCAGAGTCCTGTTAAAGCTAAGTCCCTAAATATTGTATTTTTTCAGCTAGCTTTCATTGACCTCAGGAATACATTAGTAGCTACTTGGATTTAAGTGTAGCAAATACTGTGGTATTCTGGAAATCCTCCCCTTTGAGTTTGAACTATCAAATATAAAACAGTTCAGAAAAAACTTTCTGGTTGAAGATGCAGTATAGAAAGCTGCTGTTTCCTCTAATCAGGACTAAATTTTTTTCTGCTTTGGGTCCTTAATAAGGATTTTAATTCTACATGGAGGATATAGATGAGGTAATCTCTCAGAGTTAGTGTTAGTGATGTGTTAGGTCATGGCCAGGCTGAAGTTGCTGCATCTGCAGTAGATCTGTCATGAAGAATCATACCAGCACTCGTTCAGGCAGGCATCCAAGCTATCCGTGTTGGCTCAGACATTTCTCAGGCTTTGGTTTTGCAGTGTGTTAAGGAGATCTCATACAACCCTTTCCACTAGCGCTGTTGTGGCAAGCCTTAACCTCCTGCAGAGAGGCAGTGCCAGGGGTCTGGGTAGTGGTAACATTCAAGCCAGGTCTGATTCCAAAATAGATTTTGCCTGTATTTGTATTTATATATGAATCTAGCTGCATTGGATGCAGAAAGGAAGGGTTGTCTTAGCTGATGAAGGGCTCTAATTCTTTAGAAGTGTGAGATAACCTCCTCAGAGGTGGTTCTTTCAAGCTGTCATACACTTGGCTGAACTGTGCTTATTCCATGTGTGCGTGTTATTAACCAGCTCGGTATGCGGTGCATTCAGTTGAAGAAAATCTCTGTTAGCTGCACTTGCTGCAGGCTCAGAGCTCTCACGTGGTGCCTGCTAGGCTGCGCCATCATTGTCAATATTGTAACTTTGGCGTTGGGAAACGCCGGGTACAATTTCTGCAGAGTATGAAGGCTGGGTTTCCCTTACATAGAAACGGAAGCATACCTAAATAGGAACAGGTGTCTGCAGCTATTTTCCTTGGGAGCCAGTCTGCTCCAATCACAGTATAGCTGAATTGTATTTTCTTTGTATGTTGACGATTGTAATATTTAACGCCAGTTTTCATTGCAGGGTAATTAAAACGCTTTTCTGTGATGTTATACATATGGAAAACAGAGTACTGAATGATTTTTTTTCTTTAAGAATGCACATATGATTAGCAAAAAGGCAAATCAGTCCTTTATTTGCAGTGCCATATGGGAGCAGTAAGAGCTTCTGAGAACAAAGCTATTGAAGTTACTAGACATGCTGAAAAATACCCATTAAGTGGTTGGCTAACTTCTCAGATTTCTTATAATTAGTTTATGCCAGTGTTTGGCATCTTGTATGTCTGTGTGTTTATCATTTGATTTTGTGTTTAACAAGAAGCAAGAGTATCTTAATTTGATGCCACAAATTTCAGGCAACTTATCCTAACAGCTTGATACCGTTTCATTTTCCTTTGTTTCTTCATTAAATGCTCAGTGATGTGTGTATCTTGTTTGTAACCCCTTAACATTAATAACCTGTTACCAGGAGTTACACTTCACTACGGAGCCTGCATTTTCAGCTTACTTTTCAGTGCCATCTTGAAAAGAAATATACATCTTTTCAAAGTCTGCTTTTAGGAGCCTAGATAGGAATGTGGGGATTGAGAGGAAAACAGTGGCTGCAGTGTGTTTGTCAGAAATGGTGTAACATCTTCAGGCCTAGGAAGCAGACTGTGTGGATGGATGTGTCACACTGCGTTCAGTTCCATTTAGCCTCCCTTCTTAGGACATTATTTAGGTGAATACAGGCAATATGTTTCAGTACCACATATTGCATATAAACCTCTCTTCAGTAAGAATTCAACGTTTCTTCTGCTCTGGAGCACTCCGAAGGAAGAGTGTTTTGGTGGAATTCATCTGTGTGATTTTTTGTTCCCTTCAAGCATAGTTTTTCCCTGAAGTCTGCCATATATCAGCATTTGAGATGGAAAATTAGAGATTCGACCTAAATACGTTGCATGCAGGTTCCCATCAGGAGGATATTAAGGGAGGCATAAACCTTTCATATTTTATTAGCATTAATGTAACCACTGAAGAAAGATCAAAACAATAAATCTGTCGAGACACGGGGAAAGTTCTCTTACAAAAGCCAGTTTTTACCTCGCGCAGTTGTCAGCTTGCATGCTGGAGGAGCTGTTGGGCTCCAAAATTGCATTGTGACACCAAATAGCGGTGTGTGTGTGTGTTTGTTCTTTCCTTCCTCTTTGCCAGAATCGCTGCTGTGGTAAAAAGTATTTATATTCCAAAGCGTGCCCATAGGACAAGGATTATAATGAAAAGAATGAGTACAGACTTGCAATCAGGAGTTGGGATGATGCCTTGAAGGTTTTGGAGTCAGCAGTCTGAAGGTTTTGTAGGAAAAAAAAGAGATGGGGCGGTGGCCTGATGTACAGCTTTGTATGTGTTTAGACTTGCTTCTTCACGGCTAAGAAATGTTGTGATTGACGGCAGGTTCTCCAAGGTTTGCTGTAGTCCAGATTCTGTTTGCATTGGGTTCCTGCGTTGTGAAAGTGAGCACTCAGTAGCATGTTGCCCTTCTTTTTCTTCTGCTCTGGAACCTAAAGGTGATTTTCTGTGCAATTCAGAATGGCCAGATTTTAAAACAATGTCAGGCAGCTTAAAGAAACCTGGGAGAATCGGTGGAGCTGTTGCAGTGTGCTCAATCAATTTTTAATTGCGTGGTAGAGAGACCAATAGAAGCAGGCTGTTAAAATGCAGTAATAATAAAGTCAATTTGTAGATTGTATCCCTAATGTTCGGGAGCTTTCAGATACTTTTTCTGTCGCTTGTGGCTCATGAAACATGCATCTTTAATACCCTGCGCAGATACATAGGCAGAGAACTCACATTTTATTGGGGTTTCTATCCTACGTGTCTGCAGCGGTTTCTGCTTTTTGCAGGATCACAGTATCTTGTATGCTCTGTGTCTGTTCTAGCATGAGGTTTGAGTCTAGAAGATGCAAAGGCTGCATTAGCAGCAGTCCCTTTTTGAAGATTCGGGTTTATTGATGTCCTTTGAGACTGAACCTCAACCAGTGAGACTCTCCCATAAATCCTTTTGGACTTCAGAAAGCACAGGCTGTCCAAGTATGGATATTACAGATTTTCAACATCAGGCGTCTCCAATAAGCCGTCGGTTCTTTGGTTTTGTTTTGATTTTGTAAATCAATTAGTATGCGTTGAGCAAGTACAGAAAGGCCTGGTCCACCACTAATTAGATTGCTTTTATTCATCTGAAGTGCTAAGTGCCTACGAAAGATTAGTGAAGAGAGTTTACACCATTAAAACAATTTGGAGATACTTTGCTGTTGTTGTTTCAAGGGACTTGTAAGGTATTCTTCAGCGTTGGACTTTTGGAGGGCACTGTGTTAGAAATCCAACCTTCTTAGAGCTCTCTCACCAAAGGAAAAGCGATGATAGAACAGCCTTCAAGAAGCACTATAAATCACCCAGCCCTGGCAATAATAGTGTCCATTAGAGATGGTCTCTTTTTTTTCTTTCCCCTGTTCAGTTTCCAGCTGTACTCTAATAGAGCAGCACATCAGGCAAGGCTGTAAATAAAAGTTATAACCTAATAGGTGAGCTCTGAAGTGGAACGGACAGGAGCTGAGGCATGGAGGCCTTATTATTGCTCATCAGCAATTATAAACAGGATGAAGTATCTGGGACTTGCACTGATGCAGCAAGAGCTAATAGAGGCTGGGAGATGACACTGTACCATGATCAGATGATGTATGTTGATGGGTTTTTACTGTTTCATCTTATTGCCTATTTCTGTGATGTGTTGTAATGTCTGTTCTGTGCTTCCGTCTGCATCTGGATGCACAGATCCGTTTCCCCCGCTGTTCAGAGAAGCTTGATGGCTTTTGTACAGATGCTTTACACCAGTTTCCAGTACTGGTTAACTGAGAGCCTTCTCAAATTGTTACAGTTATTGCGGATTAAAATCCATCTAAAGGTAGGGATCATGATAGTCACATCAGTAAACAGCTTCAGAGATTTGCTGCAATTGTAGGGTTTGTTGTCAGTGTCACCTTACTCAATCTTAAAAGATTGCCCTCATTCATTTAATAAAATATGGACGTGGTTGTCTTTTACATTGAACGTCTCACGTGCATTTTTAGATTAAATTGGTTGTGACCAGTGTGGCTGGAGAAGCTGAAGAGATGGATTTGGGGCCAATGTGTCAAAAGGTTCATTACAAGTCAGCTGTAGCTGTTGTGATCCTTGCCTATGAGTTACAAAAACTTCAGCTGTTCCTGGGGATGTTTTCAGGAGCTTGTTAGCTCGCACTAATTGGTAATATTCACAGAAAAGTCTGTCATGATTTTTTATCTATCACAGTGTCTAGCACACTTCTGTACTAGACATCTAAACCATCTCTACAAAGCCATGGAGAAAAAATGCCTTGAAATGTAGCCTGTGCTTCCTTTAATCTAAGGGGGAGTTTTGCAAGAATCTTCATAGTTCATACATTAATTGCTTATGCCGTGTACTTCTGAATGGAATTTGCTTCTAGAGCATTGGAAAATATACAACACTTAGAAATGAAAAGGGGTGCAGCAGCATGGCAGCATGTTAAAACGCTGATTTCCAGCCTCTCCAGCGGCAGAAATGCGTACCAATTTCAGTAGATTTTGGCCGTACAGATATCTTCAGCCTGGGAGAAACAAGGATTTTCTCACCCATGAGGGGAGGAAGAAAAGCACTTCAATGAAGCAGAAATTAAGAACAATGCTTTTTTTAATGGAGACAGTGATTAAGAGGTCTCCTGGCCACTGTCACTGCTCCAGTGTAGCTACAGCTGTTTGGGATCTGTCCCACCTTGTCAGTTCACCCACAGTCAGATATTGAAGTTCTCTAATTAAACATCCTGATGTGTTCAGATCATGAAGATGATTTTCTTATTGATGGGCTTTAGCAGATGAGAAATACAACTTTTGTGTTTTTTACTTGGACTTTTATTGCACTGAAGGCTGGTTGAACCAGTTTAGTTTTAATTATCTGCCCCGAAACACATTGAAAAATGCACAGCTGTTCCTATTTGCTAACTGACAACTTCAGTGAGAATCAAAGAGCTTCCTTTTAAGTTTCCCCTATTTTCTATTTAGAAGTTTATTTTCATGAGGACCTTAAAGTATACAGAGTGATTCTGGAGTCTCTTCGAAGGATGCTGAACATGAACAGGGGAAAAATAAATGAAAATTTCCTTAAAACTCTGTGTTCATTAATTGTCATGCAGCTGTCATGCAGACAGGTTACTTTTTACTATTTCACTTCCAAATTACCTGTAACAAACTTCAGGAAATAACTGATGAGACTGATGTCTTGGAACAGAAGAAGGTTGAAAAGTAACTCGATGCAATATGCAAGGAAGCGTACAGGCTGTCGCATCTTGTTGTGTTCTGTGGCCTGTTCTACTTCTTCCCTTGTGGACACGTGGTCTTCAGTTCAATCTAATGTTTCCCATTAGCTGAGCTGCTTCCTAAATATCCCCTCTCAAAACAGTAGGAGTTCTCCACTAGAACAGCCTGAGGTATGATATCTTGCAGACAGAATAGGGTCTGCAGAAATACTACTCGGTCCTGGGACAGGTCGCATTTTTCCCATGAAACTGCTAGAAAAAAAGCATCAAAATATAAACTGATCTCCATGTTTAAAGTACCCAAATTGAAAATTAATTTGGAAATAGATGAGCTTATATTTGAGAACCCACCCTTAATGCAGGGGGTGTTTTTTATTTCTTTAATCAAACACAAGAGCTCTTAGGTATTTCTCATACCATTAATCAGATACGAGAGACAGCAGTCTCTCATTGCAAAGGTTCTGTTGCTAATGGCATCACTCGGGTTCTGCAGTTAATGACAGATAAGTTTTTTGAAAGATAAATATCAGAAATACGTATTTTTTTCCACAGCTAGCAGGCAGGAGCTCTTCACAATTCCTCTTCTGAATCTGTGTTTTAGCCTTGGAAAACCCTCGTTGTGGCGGCGGGGGGATGGGTGTGCTTGTGAATGAAAAATAACAGAGTGAGGAGTTTTCCTATAGAACTAGTTTTGGGGCCATTCGTTTGAAGAATTGCCTTCCTGAATGCTGTGTACCATTTGATTGATGAGGACGTGGTTGGAGTACACTACTCGGATTTTGAAGCAGAGCAGCACTGCTTATTTCTGTGCTCTTGAATTGACTAGCAGATCTGCAGTATTTATAGCGTTATCTGTTAATGTTAATCCAGTTTTGGAGAGCTCCACAACGCACACGAGGCCTCTCAATTAAGCCAGCAAAAACAAAAGTTCTGATGTTGTAGCTGAACACTTTTGAATTTCCCACTGTTTCCAGATCCAATTTGTATTTGTGTGTGTTTGCACGAGCGTATTCACATATGCAGATGTGCAGATTTGAATATTAGCACGTAGTCTTCGGGTGCTGTGGAATGGTGGAGATGTTTGCAGTTTGCCCTCATGTTTTTTTCATCACACACATTCCTGTGTTGTGGCCTTTTCCTTCTTTTTGTGGTCCTGCTTTTCCCACTTAGCTCTTGATATTTTCTGCGTTACTCCTTAATTATCCTGTTCTTAGGAGTCAGAGTTGAACTCAGTCTGCCTTTGTCCCTCCCCATCCCTAACACAAGGTTGCTAAGCTTTATTTTCTAAAGTGCATAAAACAGAAATATTTCATTCAGGTGTCCGTGCAGCCAGCAAGAGATGGGCAGCCAGCACGAGGCTGATGGCTCAGCAGCACTAGCCTGCTTCCTCTGCCTTCGTAAACTCATCAGTTGTTGAGGGCTCCAAAAGTTCAGAGGTGTTGCACTTCGATGTGACTCAGGGAGTGACCCTCTCTGGCACTGCCTTTGAAATCAGCAAGGAACTGGCCAGTGCGAGTGCCCGAGTACATTGAACGTGCACTTGTTTGACCTGGTTTATAAGTAAAAATGCTTAAGAAATAAGTCAGTATTTCCACTGACAGAAGACAAACTGACATCAAAGATGTACGAGGAAGGGAGCAGTGCAGGAGTTTAACCATGGAACAGGCATAGTACTGGAGCCCATATATGCGATGAAAACTAGCTCGCTATTTGCTTAATTTAGCAATTCTGAAATTTCTTAACAGGAAAGGATAATATGCGTTTTCACGCCCTAATTATAACTTACATGAAACGCATGCAGTATCCTGTGTAGCTCCCTGTTAGTCGTACTATTTTCAACGTGCATTTCATTCATTTATGTTACTGGCACGAGATGAGGCTCTTCCGTCTCGTTAGAAATAGCAGTTAACGGCCTCATTAAGCTACGTGGCAGAACAGCATGTTTCCTTGCGACTGATGGTGGTACCGACAGTACAGGCTTAGAGGAAACGTGAGACAGGTAAGAAGGAGTTACTGCATATGTTTATATGTTGGTTCAATATGTATTTGATAGACACATTCTCCCATCTAGAAAATATGTAATTACAGAATAGCGAAAGGTGGGAGAGGCCTATGGAGATCATCTTATCCAGTCAGACTTTGGGCAGCCCTCGGGATGGAGCCTCCACAGCCCCTCTGTGTGTCCCAAACAGCGGTGCTGAAATGCGTTGATTTCCTTGTTGTTTTTACTTATAGGAGCTGCAGGAAACAACCGCTGTTGAGTGGTTTTGCAGATTGGTATGGAAATGATTTCTGTAATGCAGCTTCTTGGGGTTGCTTGTCATCTCCGTGGTGATTTCATTAGGAGCTTTCTGAAGCAAAAATGGGGCTGACAGGACTTGACTTCTGGAGGGGCCACTTCAATAGCCTTTCGACAGTGACCTTTACTGCGTCCCCATCACTTTAAAGCCGTATGGAGGGGGGAAATAAATGAATAAATGGTGATACTAAGGACGCTGCAGTGATACTGGAAAAGAGATTGTGTGGTTAGTTGTTACCGAAGGCTTTGTGTAAGAACTGGAGACATCTATCTGCAGCGTTTGAAGAAAATTTGAGGTGGATTTCCAAATGAAATTTTAAGTGCTTCCGGAGAGGTGTGCACTCAGTTTGTGACCATCTTAATGTGCAGTCTTGATAGCTCATGGGAACAAGGTGCTGACCTCAGTACAAATGCTGCAGTTTGAAAATAAATGTTTTCATAGCATTAAACAGCACTAGGGAAGAATTGTAGTGGCCCTGGCTGTCAAATTTGGCTTTTAAGATGTTAATCTTGAACTTCTCACTCTTCATTAATAGTCAACAAGCATGTAACTGTGGTATAACTGTGTTAATTTTAGGTTCATTTGCAGTAGAGGAGATGATTTTAAATAATGATTCTGGTAAATGTAATAGGGAAGCTTTGTAAAGAAGCAGCTTCCTCTGGGTATTTATAATGCACAGCCAACATGCCAGGGAATTAAGTAATCCCTCATCTAAAAATGGAGTAATGAAGAAAGATGGGGGAACAACCCTAGAAGCTGGCGACGGAGCATTGCTCAAACTGGATCTCATTCGTGGTTACTGTCTGTGACTGTGCAAGGCTCTTCATGGACAGAGGTTTTAACAGCTCAAGCTGCTTTTAAAGTGCTTTCGGAGTAGATGGCAGTGAAGTTTGAAGGTTCATTAATTATTGCTGTTACTGGTGTTTGGACAGGCAGTTGAGATCGTAAATGTCAGTCTGTCAGTGGGATGAGTTCTTTATGAAAAAGAAAAAAAAACTGATTGAGTGCCTCAAAAGCTGTCATCAAACCAGAGATTAAACAGATCCGTCTCATTCTTGAAGCAAGCGGTAACAGAGGAGGGCTGCTCTTCCTGTACAAGTCTCCCATCTCTTCTTCCTCCTGTTATTTTTTCTCAGCACACATCTCTGCTTGGGCTTACAGCTCCCTGCCCGCTTCCCAAAATGCCATGAAAGAGCCACCGTGATTGTTAGTGAAGCCGCACGGATGCCAGGCTGCACGTTCAGCCGTGACAGGTGATTGAGAGAGACTGGGATTTGGCTCTGACAGTCTTAACACAATTTATTTGGGAAATATTGAGGGGAGAAAGAGTAACGAAGACAAGTACAGTGACAGTGAGGAGCAGATGTGAGTCTCTGTCTGAGACGCAGCCGAGTTTCTGCGAGCGGTACTTGTTGTTTCAGTCAAACCTGCTCAAATCCTGCTCAGCTGCATTGCTTCATTCGCTCATTTCAAATGGGAGCTTGATAAGATGCCACAATTAAAAGAACGTGCACCTTTAGGTATTAAGTTAGAAGAATCCTCATCTCTTAACTCTGAATTAAAATTGCAATAGGAAATAACAATAGTAGGGTTACTCTGGCTGAGAAAACTAGAGTAAAGAGAAAGAAGCAATTCTTCTATGGCTCCATGAACTGCTTAGACACTGGATGGCTCATACACACTGAATTCCTTATCTGGACTTTACAATAAGCAGATTGGTGTTCTCCGTGTGGAACACGAGATTTGCTTTTGAGGAGAAGCAGAATGGCTCGTGTTTCCAAAAGCTAAGATGTGTGGGAGGTGGCTGTTTCAAAACGGCAGCAAATCTGTTTCTCTGAGTAATAATTATGGATGGTGTTGCTGCCCATCCTTGGCAAGGAGGTGGGCTGGAACGGGCTTATACTGAACTCTGCATCGGTGCAGTGCAGCTGTACAAGGTGTGTGTTGCTGGGTGTACCCTGCTACGTTGAAGGCTGGCCCACTCTTCTGGGCACTCTGAAAGTCAGTGCACGTATGACAAGGTGGTTGCCTGGGAGTGAGAGCTGGGATCTCCATCTGGTCCAGGGACATCTCTCTGAGATCACCTTCTGCAGAGATTTAATTTAAGAAGGACCACTTGTTCCATACGTGTGTCAGTTCATTAGAACCTGCTTTCCATTGTCAGTGTTCCTGCACAGCCAGGCGTGCAGGGATGGAATAATTGCATACTGAATGTTAGCTTAGTCCTCGTAGCTATATTTTGTGTAAGGTGTAAGTTGTAATCTACAACGCTGATGAAAAAAGCTGTGTTGAGACACACATCAGATAGAATTATTGCAGCTTAGTAAAAACTTATCATCTGTGTACTGTGCAGGAAGCCATTCGCTCTTCTGTGAGATGTGGGGAGGTTGTCTGTATTGAAAAGCCAAGCACATTTTCAGCATATCTTAGTGATGTGACTGAAAGAAAGAACAACTAAGTGAGGCAGGTTGTATATTTATAATGGCTGTGACATCAGAATCCACCTGCTGTAACAAAGCATTGAGACAAGATCTGAAACACGGGTAAGAAAAGTGGGTTAGTTTCTACTGCATGTGAGAAACCAGGGGAAGTTACTGGAGCGTGCCTTGGAGAGGCAAGCAGGTGTTACTGGTGCAAGTGGGTTACGTGTATGGCAGGGAGAGGCTTGGTACGGCTAAGCAGCAGATCAGGTGAAGCAGTTGGAATGTCAGGGATCTGGGCAGTGGTGTGGCCGCAGCAGTTATCACTGCACAATGCTGCCCTGCAGCTGGTCTCCTCGCAACACTGCTAGGAACAAAGCAATTTTTAGTAGACCTGGGATCCGTTTCCTCTTTTTCTATTAAAAAGAAGGCTGGATTTGATTCAGCTATGCACAACCTTGAGAGAGAGGATGTCTGTCTGACCTGACCTGATTGGGACTGCAGAGCAGCGGCTTGGGTGAAGTCTGTTGCCTGAAGTAAACTCTGTCCTAATCTTTCACTTTGTAAGGAAAGTTGTTTTTAAAGGGCCTTTCGTAGGTTAAAGGGGAGAGTGGGAGCAGCTTACCTAGATCTCTTCTATAGCACCTGTAAGGCAACTCCAGCCCACAGCAAGAAATGCAGTGTCTCACTGACTTGCTTGTTCTTAATTAAAGCAGCACCTACTGATTTGTATCTTCTGAGAGAAGTACGTTCTCCAGAAACTATTTTCTTACAAGCAGAAATTGATGTAGAGGTGTTAATGCAAATGGTATTTGGGCTAATTCTTTTTAAACAGCGGAGCGCTTTGGATTTACAGCATGCTTGTACAGGTTGGGCGTAGTTCATGTTGGTGATGTCTACTAATTTGCATTTAAATTGTTATCCATGTGGAAAGAGGGAAGCACGGTATGGTGCTTTCGTGTAATGCCTTCTGTCATAAGAGGCGGTTTACACGCTGTGCCTTAAAAATCTTCCTTCTGCCCAGGGAGGAAATAGGTCGAATCTACTTTGGATTGTTTTTCACGAGAAGCCCGGTTCAGCTTGTTTATGTAGGGAGAACAAAGGCACACAGGAGAAACGAAATGAGATTACAAATGAAGCCTGCAGTTGTCGAGGATGGCGCGTCCGCTACGTGCATCTGTACACAACCTGGCTGTGGCTGGGAGGAAGCGAATCAGTTCGCTTTCTATTGAGCATTGTCGGTAGCGAGAGGTTCTTACAGAGAACAAAGATAATTTGGCTCTTACTTGATGGTGATTGTTAAGAAAATGTATATATACAATGGAATGGGAAGTATGTAGCTGCCTGGTGCTGACCCCAGCCGAAAGCAATATACCTTCAATCTGCCCGAAGGGTTGCCTCAGCAAGGAGGTTCTAATGTTTTTCCTAAAATATTTGTTGTGAATACAACAGATTCACAGTCGGAGAGTGAGGCTTCTCCTGTGAAACGGCCACGGCTACTGGATGACAGTAATGACAGGCCTGAAGAAACCAGTCGATCCAAACAGAAGAGTAGACGCCGGTGCTTCCAGTGCCAAACAAAACTGGAGCTAGTACAGCAGGAACTGGGATCATGTCGCTGTGGTGAGTACTGTCCGTCAGTAACGTCCGGCTTTCTACCACAGCGGTGCTCGGATCCGTGTCCAGGTGGAAGTACGGAGAACACCTGCACTTTGTAGCTTCCAAACATATTTTACACAGAAGCTACATCTTCCACTGGTGGCAAAAAGTTATAATTAGTTCCTGCCTGTCTAATTTCCCCTTAAAAACGTTAGCCCCGATGTACTGTCTTGTCTGAAGAGACGTAGATCTTAATGAATTTAGTTTCGGAAGTCCCTGTAAGGTGGGAGAGTGCCATGCTCGCGTGGCAGAGGAAACACAAAGCACATCAGTGGATATGCAAAGATGACAAGCTTTTTTACAGAGCTAAGCTTAGGTCAGCACTGCATTCTGCATTTCATGATGGTGCTGTTATTAAAAAGATGAAACGAAAACTAGAAAAACCACCATCTAATTGAAAATGGTTTTCCTTCTCACTATCAGCTAAAGGGATGGGGGGTGGGGGGAGTTGTTGATTATGCACTGATTTTTCCATATTTGATGATATTGTTCAGCTCACTGAACTGAGGTTGATGATCTCATGCAGACAGCTCATGTGGGGCTTCATGCTACCTGCAAAGTAATAACAGCAAATGTGACTGGGTTCCAGAGCAGACGCTCCCTCCTTCATGCAGCAATCCTTGGTAACTGATTATCATAACCTGTGATAATGCACGCAGTAGTTTTATTTTTTTCTCTCTCCCTGTAGTATTGATACATTCTCCCTCACATATTGAAAGCTTGCACTCGTCCTCTATGCCCACGTTTGTACTGATACACTTGGAGAGGCTGTAGTTGTTTTATCGTGTCCCAGCGAGGGGGCACTTGCCAAAGGATCTGCATAGGCAGGTACAATTCATGTTCCATCTGCAGTGTGTGGAATATTGTATTAAAAGGCAAATTCATCTGGGCAGCAGTGAGTAAAGAAAGGGTTGGTTCAGCTGGTTACGAAGACTGAAATAATGAATTGTGTTTCGAATAAGTGACATCAAATGAGGTAATAGAAAACTGAAAACATTCCATGTCATCCTTTGCTCTTCGGTATCTGGTGCGTACTCTTTTGGATGTGAGATGGGCTTCGTTTCAAATGTTAGGGCACTGCTGTAGAACTAACACGTTATCTCTGAAGCCACCAAACATGACATCAGTAACTATAATATTGAAATTTTTATTTAGGAAATAGCATGTCTGATACGTTGAAGTAAGAGATGTATTTATCAACCTCAAGAAACTCAGCGCTGTCGGTGTCAGTTTGGCATGGCGCTTTCTGCTCAGACCACTGAAGTTGAAAACAACTTCTGAAAGTACATCCATCGCTTAGTAATGATTTTAATCTTTAGAAAATAGAGACCTGCCCTGTCCCGTCCAGCAGGGCCACAAGTATTCTAAAACGTGGCAGAGAGAATATGCACCTCAAGCTTTACAGCTGGTTCTGAGATGGTTAGGAAACTGCCGCGTTGATTCTCCCATCTCTTACAAGATCTGTCCAGAGAGAGCTGATGCTGTTCCACTTGTTCCCTTGACACTACATGGAATTTGAGACAGATTTGACAGTGCTGTGGGGCTTTGCCTTGGAGAAAAGCAGCTTACCACTGAGAAGGACGTTCCAATAAGGGTGCTTTAAACTCCAACTCAACATTTTTCAGCTGTAGGAAAATTTGTTTATTTTCGTGCATGCGTACTTGGAAGAACTCTTTTCATTCTGCTTCCACTTTGTACAAGTTATTAACTGCTGACAAGAAATTCACATCTCATAAATAATGCTTAAGAGCTATTGCTGTATAAATTGAATGTGTTATGAATTGTGATAGGCCTTTTTGTAGTGTTCTGTGCCTAGAGCAGGAAGAACAGAGGATGTCATTTTCATTAATTTCTAATGAGGTGCCAATTAAAGGCAAGGAAGGAACTCAGAAGGGAAGAGTCACAGAGCTCCCCTGAATCCTGTGCCCTGGAGCTGTCAAACGAGCGTTCTGCCAAGCCTTCCTCTGAAAGTTCCAGTAAATTACCAACTCATCTAGAGCACACACAGACAAATTCAGCTTCCCTTTGATCTTCAAAAGAGCAATTTGTAAGACGAGTTCTGAGCCTTTTCACATAGCGAACTGGGAGAAGTGATAGGAATTGTTAATTGCTGATGCACTTTGCAAGCTTCAGTGAGAAAGAGATTTTAAAATGAATTCTCATTTTGTGCCTCTCTGACTGAGTAACCTTTAAATCAACGCTACCAGAACAAAAACAGATCCACACGAATCGTTTCTGGGTGGCAGTTTCACAGGGCACGCTTTCCAGACAGCACTATTCTCTAGATTCGGTTGAACCCTTGGTAGTTCAGTGTCTTATCACTTACAATGGTTGTATTGAGGTAATGTATGTATTTAATATTAGCTTCAGTGGGCAATTTTTTTCATTAAGGAACCACAAGGGCTGTATTCTTACGCTTGTATTCCATTGTAGCGTTTCCATTGGAAGTGAAAGCAGCTCGAAATCAACCATCTAATCCTTGATTGCAAAGTTGAGTCATCAGTTCAGCGGTGTGATGAGGAAGTGTTCATCACAGACTTGCTTCCAATAGCAGTAGCTATCCAACACGTTTCTGGAAATGTGGTTTGGGAAAGGCAGGGTTTTTTTGTGTGCAGATTGCACTATGAATTTATGGACATTCTTCTAATTACCACATCTATATTGCTTCCAAATGAAGCTGTATACGTTTCTAAAATATTCCAAGTTGTAGAATTCTAAGCCATAGGAATTATTTGAGGAGAAAATACTGCTTTGATTTTATGGCAGAGGCTTAGTGTTTTACAACAAAAGCCAGTTCTGGTGTCCCTTGCTATTCAGAGCCAAAACACAGGAGTCTGTAGCGGTCTTTAATAGTGTTGGAATTGCATGAGACATACGAGGGTGTTCTAGAAGCTCATTAAAGGGATTTCACATCTGCTGTGTTAGATCCAGTCCTGGTCAGCAATTAAGCAATTGAAGAGGAATTAATACAGCGAACCAGTGGGTTTGTATAGAATGATTTGCTGCTTGCAGGCCACATCCTAACAGACTGTAAGTCAGATGCTGCCTATGCAGAACTGGTTTTAGTTTTGTCTTCTTGCAGTCAACAGATTGGCCAAGATATAACGCACCCTGGAAAGTAAGTGCATCTGTCTTCTGGTAGCTGTAGAGAGATGCTGCTGATACAATTGTGTGCATCTTGGATAGGAATATCCCATTTTTTTGTGTGTTTTTGGGAGCCTGTTTTAATCTTTGCAGAATACAATGTGCCAGGCTTGTCAGAGATGGCACCGAATGTGACTTTAATGCAAACTGGATATTAAAGTTCCATATTAAAGTTTTATTAGAAGTTGGTGAAATGCCTCATCAGGACGTGATCAAAGTGGATAAGATTGCCTTTCTGAAATGGTTTCTAGTTCTAACATGTTTAATAGCGAGGCGCTCGCTGCAGCTACAGCTTAGCGACACAGAAAATCAAAAGATGCTTGAATAGTTTATAACTCAATTTGTACCGGAATAATTTGTGGCTTGTTTCCTGTAAGGATACTGCATACAAACACTGACAGCTGTGCGTTTTTCTTAGATGAGAGGAGGAGACAGAAAGCTAGAAGGAGAAGGAAAGGAAGCCATAGTACTGCAAGGTGTTTATGTTGCATTATACAGCCAGCTAAAATGACAAATCCATTCACATAGGAAAATAAAGAGATAAAAGAGAAGCTTAAATTCATGTCAGGTTTCCACTGTTCTGTCCACATAGATAGTGATGTAACACACTCCTTTGTATGTGAACAGCAATTGTGAGGGAGGTGACTCACAAGAGCAGGATTACAAACTTGGTAATTACAAACTTTCACTTGCAGAAAATAGCTGCAGGGAAAGCTGACCATGAGGTCCAGGAGGGAGGAAACCAGTGGGGAACATGGTTATCCTGCATGAGAGCAACGTTAGAAACAAAAGTACGGAGCATCCTACATCCTAAACATCTCCTGGCTCAGTCTGATGGGGTTCTAAAGATAACGTGCCAGTTGCCAGCATTCAAAGACAGATAGTTTATTAACAATGCAGAGGCCTTAATTTGCATTTAGAAATTAATGTATTAGAAAGAGAGCAGACAGGCTCATGTCAAGCACTGAGCATTTCTGTTGGCCATCAGAAGAAAACGTGTTTGTGGAGGAGAGACTCAACTGTTGTTATAGGTAGTGTGGCAGCAAGACCCACTGTGATAAAGTGGAAGACAAACAGCTGTACGTTCTTCAGTTGTGTAACAGAGCTGCTCGTTCATAAACACAGGAGATGAGGCACTTGTTTGGATTGTGCCAGAATAAATTTGGAATGATTTGATTTACTCACTTAATTTAGAAATTATCTTCAAAAGAACAGGAAGAAGAACAGAAACGTGAATAGATAAGCAAAAAGAAAAAGCTCTGACAACTGCTTGGAAGTAGCCCATCGTGTATTGAAAATATCACTTCTCTTGTAACTTGGTAAAAGAGTCAGTTTGGTTCTGTTCCTATGGAACCTGTTTGTATGCAGCAGAATTTGTAACGGCGCTGGTAAATTCGCTTTTTCCAGAAGGGTAATGTTTATCTGGTACAAAGCAGAATGGCTCCAAATATGATAATGCATTGCTATAGCAGATGTACTTCCACTGATGAAAATTAAATACGTACACTGCTTCTGGAGACCGAGTCAACCAATTCAATAACTAGTACTAAAGGAAAAGGAAATCTTATTAGGAACTGGTGACATAATGTAATTCTGGCAAGACGTGCTGCCATGACTTAAGATGTACTTTGTTGGCTGTCTGTTGTGAGCTGTGCACCTTGGGTATTTTATTTCCAAAACAGAACTTCTGTTTCACCCATTCCAGTAATGCCTGACAGCTTAAATTGCAGCAACTACTAAGCAAGCAGAAAGACCACCTCCAACAGAAGGATTCAAACTCAACAAAAGGACTTTTGTGTTTTATTTTCCCGTGATGTTATCCCAAGACTGTAATTGAAATGGTAAGGAAGAGGAGCTGTTAACTATTACGGATCTGAGCAGTATGTATTCTGAAAGTACCACACACGGAACAGTTAGAAGAAACTGACTGCCTGGGCTCCCGGGGCAGGACACAGAAATAAGGCTCTAGTGTGTATGTTTCAGAAAAGCTGTCTGTAGATTTGCAGTTGTAACTGGGGCTCATGGTCTGCTATGTAACCAGGGCTCATAAGGCAGATAGAGTTTCAGAATCATACCTCGTGTATTCCTCCAGCATACCGCTAATGGGAGCTGGGTTACAGCACTGATTGCTGCCACCACGCTGTGTACAGATCCACAACAGGTAGCTCTTCTGATTTAGTAGTGCCTAATGATGCTGTCAGTTACCTTCCCATAGTCCCAATCAGTAAATGTGATTGAGATGGGTCAGTTGAGCTCTTAAGTCCACCTTTTTTAAAAAAATGAGGTTTTATTTTAATGCTCTTCATGCAGTAAGTCCTTCAGCGTGGGAGCTGTGGCAGATGTGTTACAGTGTGAGGGACAGATAAGCATTTTGTTGCTGTGCTGTGTTAGGTCCCTTCTATCAGTATGCATACAAAATAGAAAGAAACGTATGCATCAGGTGAAAAGGAGCAATGCCCTGTGGATTTTTTTTCCTTGAAAGCTTTTGTTTTTGGTTTTTTTCATAGAATGAGGTGGGGCAGAAAACATCCCTCTGATCTGCTTTCGCTTTATAAGGTATAAGGAAGTCAGAAAGCCAAATACTGGGACTATCTACTTCTCTGCTAGAGTTCTTAATTGTGGAGATTGCTGTGGGATAAAGATCAGTGTATAACAGTTTCCACACAAGTAATAATAGCAGTCTGTGTCAGAGCTCTTGATATCAGATATTTCTGGCCCTGGGGAAAACTTTCTAGAGGTGAAAACTGTGTCCATGAGCATTAATCTCTATGATGTACAATTTTCTATAGTGAGGGTTTTAAAAAGTAATACGTTCGTGTAATCATGTCTGTGTATGTACTGAAACGAGATGAAAATGTTCATCTGCAGAGCTGCTCACAGCCATTAAATGTTTCAGGCTTCCTGAAGAGCTGCCCAAATAGGTGAATAAATGGGGCATGGAGCATCCTGCCACATCTGAACAAACAGGAGCACAAATTCTTGTGCAAGTGTACTCAAAAAAGAAAAGAAAAAACAACAGAGGAGGTGGGGAAGGGGATGGAAATGTACTTCAGTCTGAGTCTGTGTGTTCCTCTGCACTGTAAATACAGCTTCTGAATGGAGCTGTGTTTTTCTTTGAGAAGAATTACTGTCAATACAGGCTGGAGGAGGGTACAGGAATAGAAGACTTGTGGAGCAGGAGGGGTAATGGAAGTAAGATGTAAGTGGGAGGGGGTAAAGGCCTAAAATCAATTTAATCTAGGTTTTAAAACAAGAGAGCTGCTTCTCTCCAGTGATTTGGACAAGTCCAGCAGCCAGACTGGATCAATATGGTTCTACCTCTCGAAAGCTGTTTCAACACAATGCATAAATAATACAATTCAGGAAGTATGCTAAGATTCAAACCTGGAGTCATATTCAGCATGTGTTGATTTGAAGTGAAAATATGTCAAGGATCCAGGAGAGGATTTAGAGTTAATACAGCACGTACAGTGTGTTAGTACAGAAACATTCATTATTTATTCCAGTTCTTTATCAGTAGCTCTGTCTTTTTTGCATTTTCATTGAGCTAACCAAAATGATACACATACATTATTAAATCACTCACTATTGCTTGCTATTTTAATTAAATTACTGGGTACACTTCGGCTCTTAATTAAATCCTCAATTTCTGGGATGAGCGCATTAGCTCTGATGGGCTTGGCATGCAGACTTCTAGAAGTCTCTCTACTAATCTGTCTTGTATGAAAATGTCAAACCCTATACACGAGGCCTCGTTACAGTGTTAGGGTAGCTGTAGCAGTTTGTCCTTTCTCAATAATCACTTTTTTTTTCTTTTTAATTTATTTTTGTCTGTCCAAGATCTCACAGTATTTTGGATGGGAAGCAAGATGTTTGCATATGTGCTAGTACAGCCTATGGAAATAACATTTTATAAGAGTTTTCCCATTTACAAGAGTGTCACCTATTTTTATGGCTTACCTCAGTTTTATTAGGTGTCTAATCTCGGGCAGTGAGATTCCTTTTTGGCACAGCTCTGCCTTCTTGCTGCTTATCTCCCAACCTCTGTCCTGTTTTTTTGGAATCATTCTCCCACATCCTACAGGATGTTGTGAAACAGGGAATGATAGGGGAGGTTCTGTCATTGCTTTGTTCTTGAGCACAGCACTGAGTGCTCCTTTGATGAGTGCAGTGGGGGTACTCATAGATGTGTCACTGCAAGATCATACAATTATTCAAAAAAAAGGGAAATTCTCTTCACCTAAGTTCTAACCTCTTAATTTTGTACAAAACTCCCCTCTCCCTTAAGTTAGTTGTACAGTAGTGTTAACTACTTGGCACTGCTGTTGGGAGCAAAATGCTTTATTTGAAAATGGTCTTTTTAAATTAAGCCTATTTTTTATCTTGAACAATTGGCAAAATCTCTTAGAGAAAAATATTTTATCTAGTTACATTGAGAAATCATGTGACTTAAATTGCAGTGCTGATTTTTATCAGGTTGTGTCTATCACTGTAGTGAAGTGGGATCCAATCCTTACTACATTTCCCACCAGTGGCAGCCTGCCTTTTGTGCTAGCTGCTTCATCAGCTTGTGGGGTCACCACTGCTGCTTCTGCCTGGCTGCTCTGGATTGAGACTTGCACAGTGAGAAGGGTTGGAGGGAGGCCCTTAAGATGAAATGTGCAGGCAGTTTTGTTTCCATTTTTTTAGTATAAAGCAGTTCAGAAGCAAATATTGCATGTCATACCAGTAGGAATGATTATGAGTCTAAGTTGCTCAGTGTGACTAATAGCTGATGACCTTAACAAGTAAATCCTTAGCAGGGTGAAGAAGTTACAATGTAAATGTAGTTACTCTAATGCTCTTGTGTTTTACACAGCAAATCTATTTGTTCAGAAATGGAAGATTGACCACCATTACTTTTGTGGAACAGAGCTACAATCCTGAGTGAGACCTGCAGCATTTATTATGACCTGAATCATAGAAAGGTGTGGGTTGGAAGGGACCTTTAACACCATCTAGTTCCAACCCCCTGCTAGAGGCAGGGATATCTCCCATCAGACCAGGCTGCTCACAGCCCCATCTAACCTGGGTGGACCAGACCTGCAGCAAACTTTCTTAACTGTAGTATACCTTTATGAAGCAGGAATGCACTATTTGTCACTTTGAGTCATTGAGGACCCCCTGAAATTCAGAAATAACTTCCTGAGAAGCCTCAGTTCTCTTCATGAAGAAGCTTCTGACTTCTGTGGAGTTGGTATCCACCAGTGCAGAAGCAGCACTTGAATCTAGGAGAGCGCCATACCTTATTTTTTCCCCTCTAAGTAAACCACCTTCAAAAACAGCAGGAGAAAACCATTTCTTTGGGATCTCCTGCATAGTTACAAAGTCAAGGAGTAGCGTAGTGTCTTACAATCTCTTTAAAAATTGTTAATAATACAAATGAATAGAATGTGCTCTGTCTTCAAGTGATAGAACTTCTCTGTTCAAAATTTGTATCAAAAAAAATAATAGCCATCTGTTGATGTAAAGAAGTGTGACAAATAGGCACAAATTGGGTTAAATGGTGGTTGGTTTGCAGTCTGCACAGTGCAAGACTGCATCTCTTGTGCTCTCTAAAGAAGCTTCCCAGCCTTATGATCATCTGGAAAACAAACAGAATACACTTGGAAGTAGAGGTTATATGTGACTGAACTTGGAAATAAAAGATCTTGGCATCGGAGTCTTAAGGAATTCTTGGAAAATCTTTAGCTGTACCTGTCCAGTGGCTGCTACAGGGTTATGATGATATCATCTTTCTTTTGCACACAGTGTCTTCCCTTGGTGGTTTGTTTCACTGATAGCTTTCTTGTCTTCACTGTATGCCCGTACATACTGTTTTATCCTCTTCTGACAGACAGCAAAGCAGAACAACAAGAAAAAAACATATATATTTGTTCCCCTTTTTCTTAAGCATAAACCTTGTAGCAGAAATACAGAATTAATTTGAAGTACCTCGTAAGCATCCCGAGCCTCAGACATAAAAGTTTATTTAGCATTACAGATGTCGCAGAACTGTGTGCTTCTAAGCATGAAACCTGAGATAATGACTTCAGCACAGAACAGCACACTCAAGTCCCAGGTGCATTTCCAGACCCAGGGATGGATTGGCAGACCAAGAAATATTTTAAGGTATCTTCTCACCTAGGTTCTCCTGTGTTTGATTCAGTTATTGATCACTTTGATAGTCATGGAATCAGAGAATCACTGAGGATGGAAAAGACCTCTAAGATCATCAGATCCAATCATCAACCCATCACCATCATCTGTAGATGGTCCTTGTCAACCAGAAGATAGTGAAAGGCAGGGTGCAGTGACCACAGATTTGCTAAGGAAGGTGGAACTGAAACACCATGAGAGGTCACTTTTAAGGCACTGTTGAGTATTAATATTTGGAAACTTATAACTTCGGGCACTTAGCTGTATAAGTTCCTGTCACATCTTTTTGGAGTGGAAACATTAGAAAGGAACGCACTGAACTACTTCGTTCTGTGGAGTTCTACTAAATATATCTATTTGGTTAAAAGCCTTCCCCACAGAAACACTGCTCTATTCCCACCGGAAGGAATGAGTGTTCCCAGCCAAGTTACCGTGACTTCAAATCTGTGACATTTGCAAAGCTGGGAAAAAGGAAGCATGAGAAGAGTTTAGCTGATTAAATTCTGAAGGCACTGTTCAGCTTGTTGGGGTTGGATCTGCTTGCTTTTTATAGGAAACGTCAAGAAGGGAGAATGTTCCTTTAATTGGGTAATGTAAGCTGACACTGCTGACGCAGAGCATTCCCCTACAGAAAAGAAAATAAGAGAGATTTGGAGTATGCGCAAGAATGGAGTTGTGTAGAGGAGAGTAACAGAGGATCTCACCAGGCTACAATGTTTTTGTGATACAAAATAGCAGTGCACTCAAGCTGAGCAGGAAGTTGTGCTCAGTAAGTCTGTAGCACAGCTTCACTTTCTTCCCTTGCTGGTGCTCTTTTAGCCTCCAAAATAGTAGGGGGATAAACTGGCTTTCACTGAGATGCAGAGAGCTGGAGTTTTCTCAGGTATTCATTGCACAGGTCTTCAGGATCTTGACTTTCTGTCTTCATAGCCTAGCACAGATGGTACTTGCACCTTTTTTTCTTACCAACTCCAAGTGTTGGAAAAGAAAGATTTCCCTCCTGCTCTTTAAGAAATAGCTTTTTTGCTAGTACAGCTTGCAGCAGATTAAGCTGCCTTTCCAGTTGGAGCGGATGAGGGGAGATGCATAAACATAATTTTGGGGATAATTGCTTTCTTTTGGGGAATGATGTCCAATTATTCTGAGCAGTGCTGCAGCAGCTTGTATCGGTGCGTGAGCTAATCTCTGCTGACTGCGTGTGGCTTTGCTGTTGTATAATATCCTGAAGATGTGTTTACCTTTTAAAGCTACGTTCAGATCTGTTTGTGCTCTCGGTGTGGTGCACAGACTTGTAGAAATCTGCACATATATATATTTTAGGAATGCAGGGACATACCTCTACATACCTGGGGTTTGGTTTCCTTCAGTAGATGGATCTGTCACGTTAAGCATGACACGGTGTATGCTATTCTCACAGGAACAAAAATATAACGTCAGGCAGTTATACTGTGGGTGCATGCAACTATTTAAGTAATATACAGCAAGATCTTTCGAACAGAGATGCTGATAAATGTTTTTAAGCCACTTGGTAAATATGTAAGCTGTACAAATATTTAATAGCCTTACTTGGCACTCCCACCACTTTTCAAGTGCAAGTAGGGGAAAAAAAGGCACTTTTCCTTTAGCGGTTTTGTGAATGTTTCAAGAGCAGAATTTTGGGGTGGAGAGGGAAGAGATTTCTTTTCTGTTATGACAGTTTGAGTAACAGGAATCATTGTGTTATCTGTATCTTACGTAACAGTGTGATGTTCTGCAGCAGCATATTAGAGGACACAGTGTCTGACCAAATCCCCCCCCCCCCCCAGTGATCCCCCAGTGATCCCAGCAGGGCACTGTGCTGCTCTGGTGGTGGCTGTTGTCTGGTCACGAATAGACAAGATGATTATGTTGTCTTTCATCTCATCACCTTTTTTCAGCAGTTTCCTCAGGAATGACGAAACCTCCTTCAGAGTTGCTTGTGTGCAATTGTAGACTTGTTGGAATGATGATGTTTTAGCATGTCTTGTGCAGAAGAGTCGCCTGTAAGGGTGCAAGTGAGGCAGAGCCATAGTACACTTGTGCCTTTAGCCACTGATGCTCTGGTGATGAAATGGAAGTGAATTTTTGATGGATTATGAAGTAGTTTCTGGGCTACTAAAAGGAGCTCAAAGGTTTTGATGTACTAAATAATGTTTTTTCCATGATGTTTGCATTAGAGGTGTGAGGAGCAGGTGATTCATGGGTTACTTCTAATATCAGAAAACAGCTGTGGTGCTTTGAGACTGATTATTGCACTTACTAGATCTACGCCTTTTCTGCTCAGAGTGGAAGTCTGAACTATTTCTGGTTGATGACCACAGTAAACTTACTTCAGTTAGAAGATGGATTCCTTTTTCCAATGCTTTTTTCTGTAGCAGAAGGTTTATTTATTTTGCCTTTTAGCTGTAATGTGCTACAAGAAGCATTTCTGCAGTAAAATCCTTTAAAGGAAGCAACTTGTATTTGATATCTTCCAGTAATCAACTTAGCAGTAAATATACCAATAGAGCACATTCATCCAACTCTGCTTTATAGCCATAAGAAGTGAACTTCTCAGCAGTCAAAGTTTCATCTCTAAATCTGGATTGGTTTTAAGGACCAGAACAGAAGTATATGCAGCAGCCATATGTCCCAGTGCATGTAAGTTAAATTATTAACTGCTGCAGAAGCTAATGGCACCAAAACTACATCAAGCATTAGTCCGCATACAGGCTGCAGAATGACCCGTGATGTCTAGACCAGAGAAAGAGTGAGTATTGCAGTTATAACTTAATTGAAGAAATCTGCTTTGAAATAATGACAGAAATATTCTGAACTGCTGTTATTCAGCTAGCTATTGTGCAACTTCTAAACAAAACCTTAAACAAAGAGACAAAGCAAAAGTTCCTGTCTTTAAAATGAGTTAGGCATTTGGAGTAATGGGACTGAAGTTCTGAAGTCTGGTTCAGAAACAAGACTCCTATTGCTTTGTAAAAAGAATTTGACAAGAATAGCCCCCCACGTTAAGAACAGCTAATGCATGCAGACCTGTCCTTAGTAATGTTCAGAATGTGGTGGTATTCTTTCACTTGATCAGTTCCAGTTAGCAGTTTGAATTTAAATAAATACACAAACAGTGGGTATAGATCTTTCAGTTGCTGCAATTAGGAGTACTTTTACAGACTGTAAATTAGGAGGATTAGAAAATGAGAATCTGTGTCATTCTTTGTGGACAGTTACAGAACTTCTGTTAAGGAATAAGGACATAGTTGTTGAACAGAAGAAATAAATAGCATGTTTCATCTGGAATGAATACAGTATACAGTGCCGCTTGTCTCATATGAAAACAGTTGCTCTTAAAAGAACTAAGGAGTGTTTGATAAAGATATGACAAAGTGCAGAATAGATTGTGTTTTCTTGGGGAGAGCAAAGTAGAAAGGAACACCATGAAGTTATGCTGGTCTACAAAAGGCAGCAGGCTTTGTAGGAGGAGGAGGGATGGTGCAAATGAAAGGTCGTGTTCAGAAGTGATAAATCATCTTCTAAATGTACTTCTTCATTAGATTGGTCAAACTTGTCAAAAGGGCACTTGTTGGAACTGCAGAAGATTGTGTACATACTTGGTATCTCTTTTAGATCGCATGAGATTGCATTTCTGCATTTGTCTTCTTAACCGCGTAGACAAAATCTGTAACAGCATTAGGACTTAAAATCCAATCTTTACCTAACTGGGAGCTGAAATGACTTCAGCACAGTCCGTATCTGCAGGACTTCTGGCATCTGCTTCAGTCACTTCCATTGCAAATAAGCTGATGGACCTTGACTGATCTGTTTTTTTTGTGTGTGTTTTGTTGGTTTTTTTTGCTGATCTCGTCAGCTGTTTAGTATCCTTGTGTCTACAGTGACATCAATTCCATAACTTGAACTCTTATTTCAAGAAATAAAGAAGGGAAACCTTCAGTCCTTGCTTTCTGTAAGAAAGAACTGAATGAAAATGCCAATTCAGCATTAAAGCTGATCTCCAAGGTTGTTCTCGTTTTAACAATCAAACCTTGAATTTTTGGCACCTTGAGAAAGATATTCATCACATCTCAGTGTTGTGTGACCAGGTGGAGATTGAAGTAGAGGCAGTGATCACAAGGGGGGAATATGTTATATCTCAATTTGGTCTGCATCATTTCTGAGTTTCTGAACTCCACGTGTGAATACAGGAAGCTTGCTGCTCTGTTCCTGGGTTTCAAAGCCAGCCACAGGTAACAGAGGTATGCTTTGGTAGTTGGTGCTATTTAAGCAGTGAGCAAAGATTAATCAGTTTTAGTCTGTTTTTTTTAAGAGCAATTGTGTGTGGCACTTTTTCCTTCTCTGCTTTCATAGCAGTCACATTAACATAAAAGTAGCCTGCTATTGACTCCTACTATTGACGTTTTATAGTTTAGGAGCTTGAAATACTTGAACCACACAGATATGCACACAAACACACGCGCATATGCACATATTCTCAGTCGTTCACTCAGCTTTATCCTTTACCATCTCTCAGATGTCATCATTTTTTAGTCTGAATCTCTGAGCATTCAAGGACTGGCAGCAATGTAATGCATTCAGTGGGAGGCAAAGTGATGCTCTTTGTAACCATTATTCAGGAAAAAATGTCGCAGCTTAGGCAGCAGCATCCCTCATTTCGTATAGGGTGGACTATGTGAACCCTGTGACTGTGTAACTCTTTTCACTGCTGTTTCATTCCAATACTACGTACTACAATATCGCCTTCATTTTAAAGATAGGAAAATTGAGACAGTTTCTATACTGTTATACAGTGTTAGGGCCAAGGAAGTCAAAAAGCTGATTTTCTTTGTGGACTAGGAGGAGGAGGAGTGGGTTGCTGGAGATGCCCTCCTAAGAAACATTAGCTTGAGACAAAGAGGTGATAACCCACACCTTTTCAGCTGCAGTGTAAGATGATGTGGCCTGACACGGTCCGCATCAGATGCCCATTTGCCCCCATGTTAGTGTTGGAACAGTGCGTGACAGCAAGCTCCCGAAAACAGGAATGTGTTCAGCAGTGATCACTCCCTCAGTCAGCACGGCCGTGGGCTGCTGGCAGTAGGACAGTCCCGGCCTGAATATCTGCTGGGAGCCAAATGTGGGGTGCTGTAGGCAGGAGCGTCATAACTGACATTCCACGTGAAGTAGAAAGGAGTTCAGTGGAGGTGAATGGGAGGTGAATGGCATGGCAGGTTTAGGCTATTTGAGGGGCTTTAAGGAGAGAGGATGGCAAAAAAAAACCACTCATGTGACTTACTGTGTTGCTTAGTGTGCAAGAAATGCTGTACATAATCAGATATTTATTAATGCCATGTAAGGAGGGTAAGTAGAAGCTAGAAGCCAGCGCTGATTTTTAGGAAGTGAGTAATTCCTTAGTAGGCACTACTTCACTTGTGATTCAGGTAAGGTTCTGCTGCTTTAATTAAGTCCTTAACTTGCCTCTTTTTTCCCCCCCTCCCTTTCCGTGGTGTAGGCTATGTGTTCTGTATGCTACATCGCCTGCCTGAACAACATGACTGCACATTTGACCACATGGGACGTGGACGTGAGGAAGCCATTATGAAAATGGTGAAACTGGATCGGAAAGTAGGAAGATCTTGCCAACGCATCGGCGAAGGATGTTCCTGAGTGCAAGACTGCAACCAAATGCTGTTCTCTTAGTTCACTAATGTTAGCCTTATTTAGGACAAAGTCAGCCAGACACCTTGTACTAGGCAAGTTTCAGACTACAGCCAATCAGTTTCCTTTCTTTAGCCAACCGTCCTGGTACTGTAGTTTAGGGGATGATGGTGGTTGAAATTGATTTCTGGCTGGTTACTAAGGTGCCTGCTAGCCACCGTATAAAAATTAAAACATGAAGAAACATTATTTTTGAGCATGGCTAGTGGATTTAATCAATACGAGAAAAAATCCAAAGGCTTCTGTTATTGCTGGAGTCACTCTAAAAGCCTTACGCTGGGAACTTTCCAGCTGCAGAGTTAACACAAATAGTTGTATAGAAGCTGGTGTAAAAGTTTGCTATGCACATGGCTTTCAGACAAACTGTTTAATGTGCAGCCTTTCACTTCTTCATGCCTGGTTAATCCTGAGGAGGTGAAATACTACCACGAGCGGCAACTGCAGCTGCTTAAGCCCAGAAGACCTGACTGGTCACTCGTGCCTTCATCGCGTGTGGCTTTTGAGTTAGGCAGTGTCACCAGCATCAGGGATTCTGTTGGGGTAGGAACATCTTTCTGGTTCTTCCCAGGAAGCCAAAAAGAAAGGGGGACAGAGATTCTTATGAAAAATTTTTATATCTATCTTACTATGAGGAACCTATCAGGGTTTTTTGTTTGGTTTCGGTTTTTGGTTTTGGTTTTTTTTTTCCTTCTCAGTTAAATTATGATCACACTTTAAAGCCAACTCCATCCCAGAGCAGTAAATGGTGCATGCATTTTACATGGCATCCACAGAGATTCTGAGGGTCGCGTGAAGATTCCACTGACACTGAGCAGTGCAGCCATTCCCAGCGGCCGAAACCTGATTGGCTCTTGTTTGCCTTTTGCTAAGTGCAGGTATCTGATAATTGATCAAATAAGGCTAATTCACAGCACAGTAGCCATGGCTGGATTCTACAGACTGACTTTCTGTAGCTAGACTTATATATTGGGGAAAAAAAAAAAAAGGACATTTTGTAGCAAACGGAATTCAGTAACAGTATTGGGGAACAACCAGTGAAACACCCTGTATCAGATTGAGTTTGTATTCCTCACATCAGAGTGTCCCTGAGGTAACCACGTGGGTTACACTGGCCCTGTTCCTATGCAGCTGAGCGCTCTCACAAACATCTCTGCCCGAATCTATTGCAAAGAAGGTCTAGAAAGTGAATACAAATATGAAAGGCATTACATGGAGTAGAACGTTCGGGCTGTCTTTAGACCTGTGGGTCTGTGTTACGGTATGTCGCGCTGAGCCGAACTGAATGGCAGCGGTGTCGTCAGCTTGTGAGCAAAAAGAGTATTCAGCATGTCTCCTGCTGCACACAGGGCTTACGCAAGAAAAAAGGATTAGCACTGATGTGACCCAGCTTAATCCAAGGGAAGGGTAACCATCAGGTACACGTGTAAGAAAACCTGAGGGAGGGAAGGGTTTTGTCTCATTTTCAAATATTGGGCAGACAGAAAACATCAGAGGGGTGAAGTAACACGTCACATGGAAACCCCAGCGTTATGGGAGAACGCTTGGATGAGTCATCCTCCATTCCACTTGGTACAGGTAACTAACTCCTCATAGGCCACGTCATATTGTTACTCCGGTAGAAGCATTTAACAAGGAGATAACTAATTTAAAAAATAAAAATAAAACATATCTCCACACACGTGTTCAGCATCTGACTGTATTAGCTTAAGTTAGCCATGAAGCAAATCAGAAGTGTCCCATCACTATGAAACGCAAGCTATCCAAAAGGCAAGTGATTTTTTTTTGTTGTTGTTTAATTATTGTTATTATAGTTCTTAATCAAGAATACGGAGCCAGCAGCAAAGTCTTCGGTAATGTGCTGCATTTTCAGGAAGGGGTCCTGCTGAAAGGGGCCCTCCGAGGATATTATTTACATTTGCCGTGAAGAATTTCTAAAAGCATGGATTTCAGCTGCTGCTGCGACACGCACTTTCTTTTCCTCCAAAATCCTATTCATAGCATTTGATGGGCATTCTGAATGACACACGAGACTTCTCCGCATTAATACTGAAGATGCTATTTTGTTCCTCCTTAATGTTCTCTTTAAACTCATTGCAAGTGCACAGATGGTTTCAAGGTGGCTCTCGCGGGAACGCTACTGAAAAGTTTCGTGTGAGTTACGGACAATGTTCACTTTAAACAAAGAAGTTGGGGACGGGGTTGTTCCTTTGCAGTATCTGTTCTGTGAAGTTTGTTAAGCGTAAAGAAAGCTTAAGTTCTTGTATCTTAAAAGAAGATCTTATTTAACCCTTTTGTGTTCTAGATTTACTTACACATGTAGCCTAGAGCTCAGTTTTAGTTTAACATTGTGAAAATATTAAAAGAATCTTGTAACTTTATTCTTTTTCCTCCTGCTAAAAAAAAAAAAAAGAAATTAAACCAATCAGATTAAAGTTTGAATTCCTTTCTGCCTATTCCAACAGGTCTGGCTATTTTGCACTCTAAATCCGCTACAAGTTCGTGTAAGAAATGTGAGTGGGGAGAATAGCAACGTTAGGGCAGTAACTTATGATTGCTGGAAGGCGAGAGGTATTTTCTGTAAGTTTGAAAGGGGTGTATTGCATTTTTACTTCATTCCAACTCAGAGGTTTTGTTTGTAAGAAAATCTGACTCAGTCTCTTTTAGCCAAAGTATTGGTCAGTTTGATTCTGCGGTTGGCCTGGTTGTTGGTGCTGCTGTGCAAGCCAGGTGCACACTGCACGCTCCACCATTGGCACTGAAGTTTTAAGATGTCCTCGGTGTTCTGTCGTGCATTTGGACAACTTCTGCACCTGCAGTCACTGTATACCCTATGGATGACTCGAGGAAGAGCTCGACTTTCCTAATGGTTTAGGAGCTAGAAGCACAGAGCTAATAAACATGTATTGAAGAGGAAGAGAGAACAGCGAGGTGATCATTTAGAACAGCTTTGAAAATGGTTTGGAATTGAAATTGTGCCTCACTCACGGAGCATGCCCACCTGTTATTTCCTTGAAAGTTACTGCAGTACTTTCAGTTGTCTAACTCTGTGTGATTCTGGAACAACGTGGCCACGTTATAGTAAAGGTAAGTTGGGTAATACAGCTCTTCCCTGTTTTCAGGTGTCACACCTATATCTGGCTGCAAACCAAGGAGAAAGCAGAATTGCCTGGGAACGTTGTTACAGAGTCTGTCCTTAATTGCACCCGAGTTCTGTTTTGAAGGGGGTTTCGTGTCTTTGAGTGAGAAGCAGTGGAGCTGTTAAGTGAGCCTTAAGAACTGCACCAGTGGAGTAAGTGACAGCACCCGTGTGCACTGCCTGCGTGATGCACGCAGTTAGGAGCGCCCAGACAAATGAATTGATGATGTCTCTGTTATACTGTAGTTAGTGCAGTCGGTTATCAGCGGAGCAGCAAAGAGATGGTCTAACTGAAGTAATCCCTTACTGTCAAAGGAGATCGTAGCTGGTTTGTGCTGGAAATAATTCTGTACGCTCCCGGGTACTTTTAAATGTAGAAAACAAATGGAAACATTTTTAGACAATGCAATTTGAAATGAACTGTGTTTACTGGCACCAGATGTTTATTTCATCACACCTATACCTGATCTTAATACTCCTCACAAGACAGAAGTAACGTAAGCATTGAGCAACAGCTCAGCACTAAGGCTGCTGTGGCAGGAACTGCTGCCTGAAGGTGCAGTCCCTGCGGAAGCAGCTCCTAACCTTATGTGAGAGTGCCTCTGTGTACACTTTATGAAGGACCACACTGGAAAAAGGCAGTGAACGGGTTAAACTTGAAAAATATTTACAGCGCGTTTTTTTATGTGGTGAACTTGTGCAGCAGTGAGTTTACATGTCCCTGGTAGCAGCTTTTCAAAGAAAACAAACCATAATGGTGCTGCAAGAGCCACTCTTAAATAACAGTTCTTGAAGCCAGCAGTTTCAGGGATACGTTCTTCTGTCTTCTACTCTTCATTCATTTTTCCTTTCCATTGAGGTGTCTGTGGCTGCTCAAGTCATTCAGCTTGAATGTTTCTCTTCATGGGTACGTACCACAGAAAAGAAGGCATCAGCTGTGTTCCTCTGGCAGCCTCCACACCTTACTCTAAGGAGACCGAAATGTGGATGTTGGGCTGTACAAGTGATAAGCTCCTTGTGCATTATCACATGGAATCCCAGAATTGCAGGGGTTGGAAGGGACCTCTAGAGATCATCGAGTCCAGCCCCCTGCCAAAGCAGCTCCCTAGCCCAGGTTGCACAGGTAGGCATCCAGGTGGGTCTACTACAGCAGCAGGCTTGACAGAGGTGTGACTGACTAGCTCTGTGTGTTGGGCTGTTTCTGAAACCTTTGAAGGGAAAAAAGCCCACTGTAGTTCAAGCCATAGTTTTATTAAACTTGTACGTGCATCGTCCTGCAGTGTGAAGTTGTGTCAGGAGGAAAGAAGGCACAAAAGCAGGAGGCAGAGGCTGCACAATAACAACTGACTTCTTTAGGTCAGCTCAGCACAGAATGGTAAAGAGGCAAATAATTACTCACCAAACAGTACCAACTTTCTTAACTTGATTGTACAGAAAGCTGTTTTGCTCAGTCTTTGTGAGTATAACTGTTCAGGATTTGTCTGTGTCAATTCTGAAATTATGCGCAAAGCAATGAAACAGGATTATTTAGTCATAACATATTTTGCCATAGGACCTTCCTGTTTTGCCATGTGCTGCGCTTTTCTTTGAAAGAAAAGCAAGCAGAACTGTATAAGAATAACAGTAAACAATTTCTAATTCAGTACACGCAACTGAGGAGATAGGAAGATTAGTGAAATTTTAGATAAAACTATATATAAGTGACTGCACCCGCTAACAAAAGGGTTTTGTTCTTCAGATAAGGAGCAAGTGCTCGTGGCAGTGGTTTAACCATAAGCAGACTGCTGCTTTCTGCTATGGTTGTGCAAAGCTTATAATGTGTAGCAGGATGCTGTGAGTTAAGAACTTGTAGCTCAGTGTAGTGACTGTGTAAGTAACGAGAGTAAAATCAGACTTGTCCATTGACTCTCTCTTTACACGAGAGGACAGAAGACGGTGCTCACTGTTTCCTGGTTGCTTCGTCCCTTTGATCATTTTCTGAGTTGTGGAAGACTCCTTCCTTCTCTCCTGCAGCTGTGCCCAAGGAGAATGGGAGAGCGCACTGACTAGAACGCTAAACACTTGGAGGTTTCTCTGAAAGCAAAGCGCTCCTTTGTATCTGAAATGCAGCACCAGAAGGACGTCTCTTCTGGGTTCTCAGAACACTTGAAATCTTGGTTTTATTCTTCTTAAAGTGTTCGGGGTCTATTTGAAGAAAAGTAGCAGTGCTTTCAAACAAACAAGCTGTGCCATTTTATCATCTTCTGAAAGGAAAGACTGCATGATGAGCACTTCTGCATTAGAAAACCTAACAGAAAGGTTCATTGCTAACTAACTTCTGATCCGCTTCATCTCAACTCTGCTTTCCCAAGGAGAAAGTGCAAGACTTTCTTGGAAAAGGCAGAAGAGACTGTCTGAGCCCTCTGCTAGATGAGCTCAATTTGGAATTCATTCTTGACTCCAGCAAGAGCTTGGCTTTTACTTTTTTTCTTCTTCTGCAGCATTTAAATTACACTACATTCACTTTAGATTCCCGGAAGCTTTTACCAGACCTGTTTCTGGAGCCCTGTTTCAGCATACTACAGTTGGCAGCAGCATCAGCTGCAGACGGTGAGCTCCAGGAACAAGCTAAATATTAAGTTATCCTCTGTTGGCGAGCACAACTGTTCTTGTCTGCATTAAAGTTTAAAATGATGGCTGGCTGGAAGCGTTTGAACTGAGCAGCCTGTATCAGCCCTGTGTAAGTCACGCTCCTTTGGCTGGTCCCCCTGATGTGTGTGATGGCCAGAGGTGTTACCTTCTTCTGTCTGCATGCAGAGCTTCTGCATTACCCTCCACGTTTCTATAAATTAAGGTACTTGTCAGTTAAGCAGCAGTTCCTTGTGAATTTTATAGTTGTCTTAGAGTCGTGCTGCTCACTTACGGTTTCTGGTTTTGATTTTCAGCCTCAGGTCTTGCCAACTACCAGAGTTCCAAACAGGTATTTTCATGTGCCACGTGCACATGTCTGCTGGCCAATCAAATTACGTTCCTGGGATAAAACACACCCGTGTGCCTTTTATCAGTCCTTCTCTGGAAATGCAGCATGTACCACTATCTGTATTTGCCTGTGTAGTAATAGCTTAAGTCTCAATGTTATCAATAACTACAGCCTTAGCCCTGCAAGCACCATTACACTCACTTGCAATTCCATTACACTCTCCCCACCCCAAACACCTGAGGAGGTTGAGGGCATTCTAAGAGCTGTGGAAATGTAAGCGCTGCTGGGTTACCATTATTTTTCAGTGGTGTTTCTTCTGCTTTTCCTAGCAGGGTACGTGTGTGTGTATGAGTGTCTGTAGGGATACATGTAAGGAGAAGTTTCCTGTGTGTAAGTAAGTAAGTAGGTAGATACAGGCATTGCTGATTTTATTCCAACTGTTACCTGGATAGCAATATTTCACCTCTGTTTGAGTCAGCAGCTCCTGCTGAATTCAGATACCCCTGTCAGCCTCTGTTCTAGCACACGTGCAGGCCTTCATTCCTCTCCTCCCCGTTTTCTGAGCTTGCTCCATCTGCCCTATACAACTGTACTGCCCAACAGCGCTGCCCCCACCACCCCCAACTGTCATGTCTACGTAAAGACAACAGAAAAGTAGAGATGATCACATCTAAAGGTATTGAGGCATGTATTGCCAGTAGCAGTTTCTGTCTGCAAAGAAAAGGTCACTCTCAAATGACTGCTGCTGCTTACTGTACAAAATTCCTAGAGCTGTGTCTTAGTACACTGGAAATCCGACTCCGCCTTACAGTGCAAGACCCTTCCTCAGTGCTCTTACCTTTCTCTGCAGACTCTGTCAGTACATGGAACCCAAAGGCTACTTTGATGCTGCAGCCATTAGAGACACACAGGCAGTGTTTGGTAGCCCCCTGCAGATACTGGACATCCATATAGATAAAGCATCAAGGATTACATTTTTTTGGGGTCTGTTCTGCCTTTAATTATTTCTTCTGTTATTAACGTTATTTGGTGGATAAAATATAAAGCTAACGCTCATTTGGTAGGTGATATGGATTCAAAAGTACTGGCACGTGGTGACGCTGCAGGTTTGTTTGGTTTCTTTACATTGAGCTTCGTGAAAACAGTTCTCAACTGATGCAACTACTAAACAGGGAGGTCCGACTGACACAGACACCACAGGTCGGGTGGACCCAAATCAAACATACTCAGTTGGAAGCAGTCCCTTGCCTTTGCTGTTCTCGGTCTGGATGATGAAGGTAAAGCCAGTTCCACAGCCTCAGCTGCACACGTGCAGGAGCTGCCCCTTGCTCCACGGCTGTGGTGGTGCTCTGCGCCCATATCCCAAGCCCTGGCACATCTCAGGATGCACAGGACCCACGCACCCTGAAGCGACCAAGTTGTATGTTGTACCTGCTCTTTCTAATCACTTCTGTTGTGTGAAACAATAAAGCTGTTTATAAAGAGTTGCAACGTATTAAAGATGACAGCGCTGGTCTGTGCCTGAATTGTGCGTTCTGTTGGGGGGAGGGGGATTGTTCCATCAGCACTTGCCTGATAGCAGAGAGGAAGGGGAGGAGATTGAACAGCCTATGGAACTTGCATCAGTTCACAGGCACTGAAATCTGTCAGCCCAGTGCAGCTGACAAAGTCCAGCAAGGCAGAAAGCTTGCTGCAGCACTGACCACTTGTTTCACACCAGCCCTGATTCAGTCAACTTGACATCGACATGGACTGGATTTCCCTAGCCAATTTCTGGCCCCTTTCTGGAGTAAGGAGGACCTCTTATTTTGAGGTCAGCCTGGAAATAAAACCTGTCAGATAGAGCTGCACAAACCGTAAAGATTACACAAGTTTTTGTAGAATGCATCAAAATCTAATTCTGATACTGAAATGTATTTTGAATACAAGCCTCCTGATTTCACAGAAAGCACATGGGGAGCCAAGGCTGAGCCATCCACAGGAGAAGGAGCAAAAGGTGATTGGCATCCAGCACCATATAATTCTTCACAGTAAGATAGCCTCACCCTGCTGTTCTTATTGTTTATGGATTTTCTTGGTGCAATTTTCTGTCTCAGAGGGCTTAACTGTGAATAACTGCTCATGGGTACTGTGCAGTGCCAACACTAGAGTACTGCTATCCCAAAGCATATAAGAAGAATGACCATATTGGTATTAGATGAGCTAATTATTATCCTCTGTTTTAAAGTATGTAAATAGGAAATGGACTCAGATCAGAAGTAGTGATTTCTGTCAACGAACCTGTGTAAATTTTCCTGCACATAATCCACCAGCACGTTAACTTTGAGCTATCAGGAAAATAGTCTGCACTTCAAAATATTAAAAAACGGTTTGCTCGTTTCAGCCAGAAGCAAGTTCTTCGTGGAGTGCCTCTATTGCTCGCAAATAATGCAGTCTGCTGCTCATGACTGCTGGGTCCCTACCTGTGCCAGCATAACTGGGCAGAAACAGTTCACTGCGTGCCAACTCCTAGAGCGATGAAGGCAGCAGAACTTCAAAGGTTCACAGCAGATAAACTGAACAGCACAAACTATTCTAACCAGGCTTTGTGTGGCATCTCTCTGGTGGCACATTTGTCTCGCAGAGAAAGCATAACAACTTACTTATTTTGTGTTGGTGAGGAGCCAAACAAACTAAGACTTAGCCAAACACAGGGGAAACAAAACACTTACCTTCAGGATGTGGAAGCTGGTCCCCTCTCCAGAGCTGCAACAGGAGTAGGAAACTCACGGGAGGGCCTCACTCACACAAGTGTCATTAATTCTGGAGATGGCAGACCATGCGATCTTCACCTGCAAGCAATTCAGCAATTTGTTCATATAATTTGGCAATCATAGAGAAGTCATACTTGGCTCTAAAGTATGCGCGTATACCCAAACTTACTGAAAGGTGGAAGCCACCTCTGAGAAGGAGTCACAGTCCAAACCCACCCATGAAGAAGAATCATGCCTTGTTTGTGTATCTGTATGTACTGAATATGCCAGAGCAGTAAAACAAATAGCATTCCCAGTGTGACTGGCATACAAGTTCCTCAGCTTGGCAAAGCCTTCTTGCCAGAAGGCTTGTGCCTTCTTTTCAAGCACACAGAGAACAGGGCAGTGATGTGCAGTATGCTGACAGCACAGTGTGCAGCAATGCAACTCCTAGATTAATTCTGTGACCTCTCTCTTCACCACCTGGCCACGATCTGCCTTTACTCTGCAGTCCCTTTCCTCCAGCAGTAAGTAAAAGCTCTGGCCTGCTTCTCCCTCCTCCTTTGCAGCATCACCCCCCCAGTTCATCCCTTCAAGACAAGCAGCAGATCAGCACTGTGGCAAATCCTAGATCAGAAGCTATCAATGAGAAGAAAGAAGTGTAGAACTCCCCAGGCCACTCTGGACTGCTCAGGTCTGTGCCAAAACATCCCTCCACCCAACCAGGGCTCAAACAGTTGGCAAGTAAAGGCCAGCAAAGGGACACACACGTCCCACACAACACTCCTTTGTACACACCACCACCTCTTGTCCAACCTGCCAACAGTGGCCATGTGTTCCACGGCACTGGGGTCTGTGGGTGGAAGGGGAGGATGACTCGGGTGGGACATCCTCCTGGCATCCAACCAAGGCAATGGTTGGCTGCTTTTTAGGATGAGTGCTGACCAACCCCTGCAGGAAGCCAGGCAGCGGGCAGAACACAGCTGGACTTAGCTGATTCAGTGAATTGACAGTGCTCATGTTTCCATCTTGGCTGCAGAACTTCCTGCAGAAGCCAGCTTTAATTACTGACCCAGCCTGCGGGTGCATGAAGATAAACCTGCTATCTGTGAATAGAAACAGCAGATCTCTACCACAATTTTACTCTCTTCCTGCTCAATAGGAACCCTGGGCCACACTGCTTCATAGATTACACCCTGCTATGCCAAGTCAGGCACAGGACGGGCCCTGCATCAGCACTGCCCAGTGCCAAGATGTGACACAACTTATCTGCCTCCACACTGAGCTAATGCTTTAGCTCAATGTTTGATTTTCACAAGACACGGAAAACAGACATGTATGATTTCTAAAAGGACGGGTCACTAGATGAGGTCACTGTACACCAGACCAACTTCTCCACGCCATTTAAGTTTCCCAAGGTTAGCTGAAGTGCTGTTCTCACACTAAGAGGTTGTTTGGTTTTGTTTGGGACGTTACAAACGCGGCTGTATTTCCTCTCAGGGCATCTGTCCTTTGGGAACAGAACCAAAGCACACAAGTGCGTTTGTAAAGCACCAAAATCCTTTAAAAAGTGTTAAATAAATACAGACCATTAAGAGGCTTTCTGCCCATATTAATTGCAGAATAACACACGTTAGAAAAACATTTCTACCAGAAATAAGCAGCTGCCTGTGTGTAGGAGACAGGGTCACACACTGATTTATTTTACTGAGTGTAAATAAAGCCAGTATGTAGCTCCTAGAAGAGAGTGTGAACAAAGTAAACCCAGGAGCTCAAGGTCAGGGTTTAAAGGACTTTTCTTTCATTTACGTTCTAGCAGCCTTGAAAGCAGAAATTCTCCTCCAGCTCCCATGGTTACTCCTTCCACAGCCCAGGTCCTCGGTAGCAGACCAGTTTCACATCTGTATTTATCTAATGATTGATGGATGAAATGTATTGAACTGCAGCATTTAGAGCTGAGAAGTAAAGCTTCAAAGTAAGAGATGTATCAAATACAAATACACTACAATACTTTTGGAATCTGACCAAAATGAAGCTCGTTCCTAGATAAACTAGCAGCTCCTCCATTCTGACCACTGAGATTCCTTCAGTGGCATTGAAAAGAATCTCTCTGGAAATGCTGCAACGTCAGAGAAACTCACAGAGGCCTGTAAATGTTTGGGCTGACAGAGGAAACCTCAGGAAAGAAACAACCAATGCTTCAATGCCACAAACGTGGGTTTGCTAGAATCTCTACACAGTGGATTGCAAATGACAGTCTCCAAAAAAACTTCTAGTTTGATACTGCTTATAACAATTCTGTAGACAAATTAAATGCATAGCATTACATGACCACATCACAGTGCTTCAGATTTCTATGTCCAGGTGTGGCTGCACTGACCATGCTTCACCTCCACACACACAGACAAGCTCTGCCTGCTGCACTGATGCAGGCAAACTGACCTTTTTATTGAACCAGGCTGCCATTCTATGTCCCCTCTTCATTATTTTCCATTTGTCCAATTAACAGAAAAGCAGAGTAGAAAATACATTGTAATGAGACCCTGAATCAGCCACAGTATGGAACTGCACCCCAACTTTCCTTTTAAATGAGCACATCAGAGTAAACCAAGTAACCGAACCAATGCTCTAAAGTAAGTTCTCAAATAAACCCTCCCCTTAAACAGAGACAAAAACCCGAGCTGTGCTTGGTAAAGCAGTCACTAACAAAGTTTTAAAGCAAATCCTTTTTCCCTCCTCACTTTGTCCTTATGAAAAGGGAGAGGGACTCTGTCTCTTCTGCTGGAGACCCCCTACCCATGTCTCTGCTCTTGTTTCCCTCTGCAAGATTTCCCTTACTGAGAGAACATATATATATATATTTTTTTTTCCTGAGAGAAGGTGCAAGGTCTCTTTCTGCAGTAGCTACAAGAAGATAAACAGGCAGCTGTTCAACACGCAGCGCTTCAAGCAAGCAGAGCAAACCAAGCAGCCCCACCCTTGCTTACACAGGCCTTCCACCTGGTACATCTCCTAAGGAAAGGAAAACAAGAGCTTCCTAGCATGGCTCAGCTGTCACAGCCCGAATCTGCCTTACTGCAGTACAGCCAAGACAATGGATTTCCTGCAGCCAAGGGTAAGTAAAAAGTCACTGAGCATGAATGGAAGACCAGGAGACAACAGGCTAGCTGCATTTCATTCAGAGAGAGTTGAACTTGTGTGTCTGTGGTCAGATCTGATGCACAACTCGAACACAAGCCACGAAGAGCTACAAAGACAATATTCTTCTTCCCTTTATGAAGAAGCAAATGACAGAAGGCAGCTGCCAATAACGCAGCATTTGGCTTAGCCACAGAAATAACATCTTCTGTAACCTCCAGTCCTTGATGTCAGCAAATGACAGTAGTAGAGAAACTGAGCTAGCAGCAGTCCCCATGAGCCCAGCAGAGCACCGGGCCCCAAGCAATGGACAGTTGAGCACTTCAGACCATTCCACATGTGTCAGTCTCATGTGTGCCACAAGAAGCTGTGTCCATGGAAATGACTTGAGTAGCTGCTAATTAATGAGTTTCCACAGTTTTACTGCAATAACCAAATTTAACAAAGATTATAGAAGTAGGGAACAGTCCTACACTGTGCAGGTTTTACAAGCCGGGCAGCTCTGGAAGCTTAAAAACATTAGCAGGCAAAATATCTAAAAGCCTCTAAGTTCTGCTGTACACATGCCTACTGTTTGCTCCAGGGCAGGAAGATCATCTGCTCCAGCAGCAAAAGCTCAGAACTCCATCAAAGGAAACAGAACTGCCTGTCACTGTAGGGACCACTACTAAAGCTGTATTATCTTCATGATCATTTTGTATCTTGAGAGGAAAGTAACAGAGGTTGTTTGGTCCAGAACATCTGTAACAATGCAAATTCAGACTACCTTTCAGCCTTGTTTTACACAGGAGAGGCACAAAGGAAGGACGTTTAAGGTCCAACAGGCTGACTCTTTTCAGTGCACACAGACAACACTGTAAGGCCAACGTGCACTCTGCTAACACACAGCTGTCACGTGTGGGAAAATCACACATTCAGGGTACCTGAATTCCACAGTTAGGTGCTGTGAGATTCTCAAAATCCCTGTTCAAATAGCAGGAATCTATTTTCAGTGCCCAAATCTTCCCTTGCAACACAGAGAGGGCCTCATGTGGGCCAGGGCTTGCATCAAGCCTGAAGGCACTTACAAATCTACAGCTGAGTAATTCTATCATTCTAGATCAAGGTGAGGAATTAATGCAATTAATGCATAGTTCACAGTGGTAGCTGAACTCATCTTACATTGTTTATGATGTTTTCCTCCTTGTTCTGAGTGCATGGCAGCACCTTACCTTCAGCAACATAAAGAGAAGATCAAATTAATCAGTAGTGAAAGAAAAGGAAAAGAAAAGCAGTTCCTCTCATACATGAGAAGAGTAAGAACTGCACAGATAAGGCAGCTCATGACATTCTTTTTCATCTTAGATTTTAAAAAGCAGAAAAAAAGCTAAAACATCATCAGGAGCATTCGGTATGAGTCTCTACAGCAGTCACAAGTTTAAATGTATCAGAAGAAGGATTTCTAATATTTCTAATCTAATGTGAAAACCTTGGTACCCAGCACTTGCAGGCCAGAGAACTGAAGTGTTTCACACAGCACCCCGAGCACCATGAGTGTCTGAGATGTGCACTTTGGAGGTGCCCCGGGCAGCAGGACAGCTGGTCATCCTCTGTGCTACAAAAATCCAAGTGCTCTCTATTGAGATGCTGCTGCTGGGCCTCGTCTCACTAGCAGTTCTGACTACACAGCCTGATCGTGAAGAATCTGTTCTTCAAGAAAGAAAACCTTTACTACAAGGAGCACCTTCCCTCCACTGAGTTTCCTACACTGAATCAAACAAAGTCCAACCATTTTCACACAGAACAATCTGGAACGTGTGGATTAAACACAGGGTAATCACTGCTGTCCCAAGCACACCGGCAGCACTACACATTTCATCCAGGTGGGAAAGAACAGATCGTGTCCAGATGAGATTGCTGTCTCTTTACAGAGATGAATGGCTCTAAGTGATGGAGTTACCAGGGTGTGCAGCTTGTCAACTGAGCAGCCAAGGCCACAGGTGCCTTAAACCCACTGCAAATGCAAAGTAACACCACTTTCATGTTGGCTTAAGCTCATACCTTGTATTCCAAGTTGCCATTTATCACCAGCACTTCAGCAAAACTTGAGAGGCACTCCTCTCCTCTTGCAGATATAGCCCTTCACACACAGTGCCTCCAACGCTTGTTATCATATGGACATAGATTTAGGGAGGCAGCACTGAAGTTGTTTACACGGAGATGTGAGGAGGCCATGCAGAATAAGAACCCCATTGACTTGGGCTGTTTTAAACTGCAGTACAAGCTGGATGCAATCTTCATGTTGTGCATGAATGATGTCAGCTCCAGAAGGACAACATCCCTCGTTATCACACTGAAGTACTGAGGCTGCCCTTGAAGAGAGAGGAATGCCACCTCCTCTGCCAGCAACAATGACAAAACACTCCTTGCAGCACCTGACTTTTCCTCAGCATTCTTCCACCTAAGAACTGACCAAGCTTGAACTTCTGTTCCTTCACCAAAGTTAGGAGAATCTCAGCAGGCAAAGGAGAATACTGCTCTGACCTGCACAGTGTTGTGGGTGTTTTTTTTTTGTTGTTTTTTCCCCCCACAAACTTGGCTGATTGCTTTAGAGCTGGATTCAGTGACAACTTCAGGGAGACCAACCGCTTCAAGGAATGGCATCGATGACTGCAGTAGACCAGCACCAAAATGGCTGTGAAGCCTGACTGCATCAGAAGAGATGCAGATCCTATAGCATAACATGGAAACGTGAACTGGAATGCACAAATGGGAAATGCAAAGGATTCTAGATAAAAGCGAGGAATAGCATGGCAGATCACAAGGAGCACAGTCTTCACAGAAGGAATCTGTTAGGCACAGTCATTTTGTATAAATACTAGCAGAGAATCATGGACCACGAATCACAGGCCTCTGGCACAGCAGCCACCCCACACAGCCCACTGGGGATGCTAAGGAAGCACATACAGAGCGGGACGCGCACAGATTTTATCAGGTTCATTCTGTTACTCACAGGCTCCAGCCAAAGAAGCAGGCTACAGCAGCAAGGGGCTTAGAACAAAAAGAGGGGATCTTCAGCTCAGATGTTAGGAGTAAATTTTTTACTCAGAAGGTGGCAAGGCGCTGGCACAGGATGCCCAGAGAAGCTGTGGGTGCCCCACCCCTGCAGGGTCAAGGCCTTGTTGTGTGGGGCCCTGGGCTGCTGGGTGGCAGCCCTGCCCATGGCAGGGGTTGGAACTGGAGAATGTGCCTCTCAGAAGTGGGAGAACAGATTCCAGGACACAGTGAATAGCTTTGCTGCAGATTCTTCTCCTCAGCATTCGCATCCTGAGAGACCCAAGCTGGAAAGCATTTCCTCAGTTTAGGTCTGCAGTCTGACTCTAAAGAGGAGCTGTAAAATGAGAGAAGTTCCACTTGTTTGTCAGCTTGACAGGCACTGAGCTCATGGAGAGCACAGGTGTCCTGGAGACACTGGGCACCCTTGGCCTGGAGGGGTCACAGTCCAATGGCAGTAATTAACTGTCAGCAGAGGAGGTACTCTGAGCTATCCCAGGTGTTAACTGCTGCCGGGCTGGGGAGGGAATGGGAGCAGGGTTCCACACAGAGTGGTACAGTGTCAGTACTTCCCTTCCCTTGCTCAAAAAAAACCCAAAGGAAATGAAACGCCCTTATGTCTGGGAAAGGGAATACCAGAATGAGATTATCACAAGGCACAGATAGAGCAAACTGTTGTAACACCCACAATCCACGTTCAGCCTGTTGTTTCTGTTCAGGCAAGGAGCTGACCGCTCTTCTTCCTCATTTCCTCAGCCCACAGGTTCCATTTTCATTAGTACCATGCATAAAGTATTGGTCCTCACTCCTCCACAGTTCAGTTACCTCCAACATACAATTCTTTTCCTCCTAACATTGACACAACCTTCCCGAGAGTGCCTTAGGCACACACTTCCTCAGATCTCATCAGGCCCAGAAGACAGATGACAATGGCTGGGCAGACCACGCTGTTCCAACACTGGTCACTTTCATACAGAATTAATTTTCTTTCTCCCGTTATCCTGCGTTCCTCCAGTCTCTTATATCTCAATCCTATTTTTCTATCTTTACAATTGTTCAAAGGGTCTTTGGGATGGGGCTTAGCCTTTCACTAAGTACACGGTAAAGTCTTGAATCTGATGTGGTGATATAAATTAATAATAATAGCTGCAGAACAGCAGTAATACTCTCCAGTCGCGATCGGCATGCTGGAAAGATTACTTGATGTTTATAAAGCTCTTTGAGACTACTGGATGAAAGTCAGGCCAGTGATGCACAGGATTTATTGTTCTATTCAGCACTTCAGTATCCAAGGCTAGCATCTATTCTGGTTGAAAAAGATTTTTACTGTATTGTAAAATGGAAACAAAATGAAATATATACAGTGCACGGTGCTTTATATATAAGGCACAGGCAGCACAGAAACAGAATCTCATTATTGAAATGGATGTAGCCGAAGCTGTTACACACAGTAGGTTAAAGACCAGATTCAGTGACCTCTTATTCCATTTAATCAAAATTGTTAGTATATTTTTTTGGCCTTTGGAAAACTATATATATATTTTTCCTCTTCATCGGGTATTTCATCAGAGGTAATAAACCTTTGTAGTTGCTTATGATGTGAGTCTTAGAGCGGACTTGACCAGCAATGAAATGAAAATAAAGTGGATTTATGTTTAACAAACAAAAGCGCAGTTCTTCTGTAACACTCGGCGCATTTAACCACCAGATCTTCACCATTCAGAGAGGCTGCCCTCCCTCTTCCCCATCACAAGCGCCTGCTCCTTTCGCAGCATCCCCACTGCTCTATTTACCAGCGTCCCTGGCAAGATCCCCCCTCCAGTTCTGTTCTTGCAGAGCACAGAGGGGAGACGATGCTGTTTTAATGGTGCTACTTATGCTATATGCGGTCTTGCTGTTTCTAGGAATAGACATGTTCAGACATCAATTAACATCTAATTGCTGAAATTAATCTCGTTCCTCCGCTGCAGATGCCACAGAGATCAAACCAAGCCCATTTACAGCTCTATTTTTAATTTAGTGGAATTACAGCTTTTCCATCCAATGAAAAATAATTAAGTGACATGCTGTCCAGAGAGCATGCAGTGCAGGGATCAGGATGTTTATTAAAAGCAAAACAAGCGGGAAGAGATCATAATTGCTTGTGCCCATGCAAAAGCATCTTTGTTCCTGCAAGCCCTTCCCCTTCCTCACACCTTCTCAACAGTACTTCACTCCTTTCTACCTGAGGATATGTGCTAATCCTGACTCAAACCTCTGTGCTGCCCATAGTCCATACTCGACACTCACCAAACTGACTAGCTTCCCACTACTTCTACTGCCTTACTCCTGATATTTTCCTGTCCCTCCTAATTGCATCCTTCCAGATAATTCCTCACCAACAATTCTGGCTGCTAGCATCCAGACCATTCCAACCCAGGACTCTCTGAAGCATGAGAAAGCTGTGTGCCTGGTGGCAGTGCTGAAAGAACCTATTCCATGCTATCTCATTCTATCCTACAGTGAACACCCTTTCTTTAAAACGCCGCAATACAACAGGAACATAAAGAGAAGCGAGGCCTTTCCAGCGCAAAGGTCTCAATGTTCTGTCCAACTGAAAGGCCCATGGAACACAGAAAGCAAAGACCTTTCCGACTGGATGGCAGTTACCTCATTTGTAAATTACACAAAACTTTCTGCTATGGAAAAGCTCTTGCAATCACCTTGGAAATATATTGTGTGGTATAGAAAACACAAAATAACCTTAATGTAAAACCCTACGCATAGAAAATGGACTTAGAAAAGCAAGCTGTGCTCAAACACACTGTTAAATCCAGACATCCCCCTCCTTTTTGTCACACACCTCAAAGGCAGAGACAGAGATAGCAGCAGCCCGCAGCATTGGCTTGCTCCTGCGCTAACAGCTGCACACTGACCTCAACACTAGTAAACAGTTACAGCTCAAGCAGTGCAAACGTAGGGAAAGAGTTCAAACTGCAAAACACAACAGCAGTTTGGGGAGCACACCACCGGCGCAGAAGTAATGCTGGAACACAACGACAGAAATGCGCATGAGGTTTTTAAGTCACTTGACGCATTATCTGCAATAACAGCCAACATTTTACTAAGTAAGAGCAAGGGCACTGCCATGGAAGACTGCAGCATCCCACTTCTGCCTTTTGTGTTGAGTTGCAAAGCAAGCTGAAGTATGATTTACATCCTCACCTCAGTTTCCCATTTAGATAACGATGATACCAACATTCAGACACTTAAAAAAACATTTTCTGTTTCTGTTTGACAAAGGCAGCACTAATTGAGTTTATTCATGCTAGTCACTTCTATCATACTCATTAGCTCTACTTGAGGCCATCACAGCTTTATTAGAGACACCAAAACCGCTTCATAAATTTCAATTACCTGGTACAAATCATTACTACTATTTTATTAACTCTTGTGTAATTGCCTGTTGTGCATACAATTACGAAGCTAACATATGTAAACTCCACTTCAGAAGCGCTTTCTGTGCCTTTTATCTGCACACCTAGCACATGTGTGCACTGACGCACTGTTTTTCATTAGCTTTGAACTCTCCATCCTGACATTTTCACAGTACTTACACACACCGACGTGATTTTAGACACTAAAACAGTTTTGCTCGTTTCCAAAGCAGTCGTTTGTGTTTCTGAATAGGTACATGCGTATCTATTATTCTTGCCATTTAGATGTATACAGAAATATTTATAGAAAATATAGGAAATAAAGATCACATCATAATTACTCAGATTTTTTTTCTTTTTAAAGGAGCAGTCTTAGGCTCAGTGAAGTACTGCAATAGGAAAAGCCTTCACTCAGCTGTTGCCCGTTGATTTAACACTCTGTTTTTATAGAACACCTGAAGACTCGAAACATGCACCTGGGGAAGGCAGCAGTTGGTACTGAGCATTTCCCAAAGGGCCATTACTAATGGCTATAACAACTGTGTAGTCTCTGAGGCAGGGATCAGAGCTTTGGGCTCACAAGTGATTGAAGCACTCATGCAGGAGCCAAATTTCCTTTTCCCACATGTTATTTTCTGCATAGTGACAGAGGTAACAAGCACTCCGGCTTTCTCCAAGTAAGCTGCAGGCTTATTTCTAGGAAGAGATGTGACTTTGGAAGTCATGAGACTGCAAAGAAAGCAATCTCTCACTCACTTTCTGCAGTTTCTCTAACAAGGTTTTATATACCAAGGTGACACCTCCATCTCCCCTCCCGTGATGAGGATATGTAAAGGAAAGAATAAGAGCTCTTTCTGAATTAAACCTTCAAACTCGAGTGAGGATGGATGACATACCTGTCATCCAATCATTAAGGCTGGAAAAGACCTCTAAGATCACCTCATCCAACCACCAACCCATCCCCACTGACCACATCCCTCTGTGCCACATGCACATGGTTCTCGAACACCTCCAGAGATGGTGACTCCACCTGGGCAGCCCGATCCAATGCCTCACTACACTTTCTGAGAAGAAACGTGACCTCCCAGAGCCTGTGCTACACTCAGAACGCTGCCTGGCAGTCCTGCAGACATATTTAGCAATTCCTGCACCTCACCTGAGTGCAAGCCCGGTTTGATCCAGGCTTCAAACACAGCTCCAAGGACAGCTGTGATAATTAACGTTCTCTGGCAGTTAGCAGTGCCACGCTTCATTGTACCAAGTTGTTTCTGACATCTAACTCTCAGAAGCCGACCTAATGAAGCTGCACTGGCCTTCCTCAGGAATTAACACGCACCTCAAGGTAAACTCAGCAAGTTAATTTAAAAAAAAAAAGTTGCCGACTTAAAGCAGAAGCAGCATTTGAATCTGTGAGGAGATGTCAGGTAGGGCTGCAGGGGCGAGCAATCCTCACGCTCCATCCTGGCACATACAGCTGAGGAGCACAGGGCCGTGACTGGGGAAGCCGGGGAAGCAACCGAGCGGGGCCTCAACGCCTCGCGGGGCGTCTCGTAAATGAACATAACGAGCCCGAGCTGACCGTCGCAGCTCCACTGCACACACCAGAACCGCGCGCCAGAGTCCCTCAGGCACGGGCTGCGGCCGAGCCGCCCCGGGGCGGCGTCACGCGGGCGGGAACACCCCCATCCCAGCGCTCGGGGCTCCCTCCGCGCGGCGACCTCTCCTTACCTCAGCCGCGGGCTGGCGGTCTCCGGCTCCCTCTGGCGGGGCCGAACCGTCCCTCCGGCTCCGGAGCCGCCGCCAGACGGGCGAGCTGCTCCAACCCGGGCCGGCCCTCGACTCGAGCCGCTGCGCTGCCCCTCCTCGCGAGCTGCGGCCAGCTGGCTGCGGGCACGCCCTGCTCCCCTGAGGCGGTCACAGCCGGCGGGCCCGGGGCTGGAAAGGCCGCCCCGTGATGGAGAAGCCCCGTCCGCCCGTGGCAGCGGCAGCAGCAGCATGGGCTGTTCAGCTGTTCCTTCCCGTGTTGTTCCCTGCCCGTGTCCCCAGTCCTGTAACCAATCGTCCCTGTAATCGCCTTTTTGTACCTTGTGAGAAACCAATAACGGGTAATACTCAGAGGGGCGTACCAGGCTGGTGACTTTTGTGTTAGCATCTCTTGCCCGGGCACTGTGCTCGCTCAGGACGGCACACCCACGGTGACCGGCCCTTTCCAGAGCCTTCTGTGCACGGCCCTGGTGCTGCCCGCGTTGCTGTGAGAAGCACTGAGATAGTGCTCTGCGGAGCTTCTTACTAGCAGCTAGCAGCTGCCTAAGGGAGATCTCCAAAGAGATGCTTCTTTGTTGTGTCTTTCAGGGAGATATCTGATGAAGTAAGGAACCTCTCCCTAGGACAGATAAGCCACCTTTCTTGTAAAGAATTATCTCATTTTAAATGTGAATGGTCTCCTTTAACAGAATAAGCTGTTTTATCACTTACTTTGTCTGTACAAAACACACCAGATCTGTAGCTAGAGATAAAGCTCTAGCAAAGGACAATGTTTAACAAAAGTATCAAAGGATTTCTCACAAAAGCAATACTCAATATACACTTCACATTACTAATACCAGGGAAAGAAACAGATAGCCATTGTAGATTATCCATCTCCAGAGGAAAAGGACTCTGCAGTAGGTTCTGTGCCAAAACTTCTGGCAGCCCAGAAGTCCCTGTGTGTTATTTCAGCTGTGTTTCACTGAAGATCACAGAACAAAACAGTGAACCTTTCAATATGTGTTTGCATTAAGCTCACAGTGTCAACCAATATGCCAGCATTACGCACCTGGGTGGGTGTGCAGAGATCAGAAAGTGTCACATAGTCGGTAGGTTGCTTTCCCTTCACACTTTGCTTGCCCAGCATCTCAGTGGCATTTGGTTGGGTATGCTGCAACAAATTATGTTGCAGAACTAAATACTGCCTCAGCTGCCATAACAGCATGAAGCTCACAGTGTAGCTCAGCTAAATCTTCCTCTGAGGTCTTGGCCAGGCAAATCGTTATTTAACACACCTGCTTTTATTTTTTTAATAAAATTGTCTTTAAAATGTATGGGGCGCATTGGAGGGTATAAGGTATACAAGGACAGACAGTGCACTGTCAGCCAAATAAGCTGCTAAATGCAATAAATAAGTAACGAGAGGAAGCAGAAGGTCCTGAAAGACAGGCGCATAAAGATGCTGGAATGCCCGAGACAGCAGTCCCTCAGATGGGCAAACACTAAAGCTGTGCTGCCAGACAGCCACCCAGCACAGAGGGCATGGATGACAAAGCTGCCTCGTCTCAGGGCAGGTGCAGGAAGGCTCCAAACACAGGCGTAGTTACTCCCAGGGCTAGAAATAGTAATGCTGTGCATGGGAGTAGTCAGACAGATGCTAATTGGAGGTCACAAGGGGAAGGAGAATCAGTTCCTACTTACAATTATGAGCTCCGTGTGGCTGTCCCAGAGGGATTAGATAGCCTGCAGTTTCCATTCACTAAAAATACTTGGCACTGTGTGGTAAAGATGATGTGTCCCATTCAAGCAAATCTGGAATTGATCTCTCTTCTTCCTTTCTTTTTCCTCGAGACAAAAACGGCAACAATCACCTGGTGCCACATGTCCAACAAATCTTACACACGGGGCAGGATTTTTACACCTTGGAAAACAGGGCAAGTAAGTAACATGCCCAGACTGCTTGCCTGCTCAGAAGTATTACAGTAATGAAAATGGAGGTGGGGGAAGGAGGATGACTGTGATTTGCCACAACTGGTACATACAGAAATGCATGAGGAAAAATCCCAACATTCATTTATTGGAAAGTGATGCTGTTGTGAAACTGTTAAATCCAAGTTGATGCCATTATTCCCAAGCGTTTCATTGATTCGTTATGTTGCCAAAAACATTATTAACTACCCAGATCACTGTGTGCCCTTGGCTTCTCATTTCTCCACTTAAATGGATGGAGACTGAGGGAGATACTTTCAAATAGAGGAGCTGTAAATTTAAGCAGTATTTGATCTTCAGAGGTGGTGAGATTTCTTAACTGACAGTGAAAAAAATCAGAGGGGCATTTGCTCAGCACTGCTGAAAATCAGGGTGGTTTTGGTCAGGCAGTATATTAACGTGAAAAACAAAAGAAAGAAATAATATAAAAAAAGCCTAGCTTATGCACCCAGGTTGAAGATTGACCATAATTTTTATCAAATGTCAGTCTGAGGCCAAGTGCCTGAGTGGGACATGAAGAAAATCCTCGTTTCATCCCTCACAAATGTTAAGAGCAGCAGTTTTGACTCAGCTTTTCTTTCTCAGCAGCCTACTGTGCTCTGGAGATTCACAGGTCTGCTCTATTAATGTTTCGAAGCTCATTAATTGAGTTGTCCCCATTGGGGCAGAGGCAGGGTAGCAGCACAATTGATGCCTAAACTTTCTGATCCTGGCAGTGGAAATCCCTTTTCTCTGTTCCTTAGGTGAGGAAAACCTATAAATAGATTTGTTTACCATGAAAATGCAAAAGGGCCTGTGGTATATTAATTTTTCATATGGAAAAAGATATAAACAGGTTGCAAGTTTAAATAATTTACTTAGAAGAGGTAATAGCCTCTCTTTTATCTAACTCATTCATTTTTCAAACACAGATGTTTCTGAGAAACAAGCGTTCGCTGGCTCCTGAGCATTTTGCAGTAGGTGTCTTTTTACTTGCTCAGTGGAAACCCCGGGTGATCAGCCTCAGTGCTCTTCTTGCCACAGCTGCATCAGGTGAACAGCAGTGTGAGAGGAGGAAGCCCCAGTAGGTCAGGTAAAATATATGGGTGAAACACAATAAACTGTTCACCAAAGCAGACTAAATCTCTGAGGTGATATTCTTAGAAATTTATTCTCAAGCCTCTTGGGAATACTCTTTCCCACTGCAGTTATGAGAAGAACAGCAAGCTTTGCTGGGCTTTATTCATCCTGCTTTCGGGTGTTACGCTCTATATAAGGAGGAGGAATGGCTCCCAGACCTTTTCTGGCTACATATTACAGTACTGTAGAATCTGATAATTATGATTAACACTGTGCAGAAGGTTATGAATACAAAAGTGCTAAATACAGAACTAGAACAGAAAATGTTTTGAAACCCACCCAAAACATTCAAAATACTTCACAATATCAGAAAAAAAAAAAAAAGGAAGTCTTTCTTTCTTTCCAAGCAGACCCATCTTTCAGAAATCTCCATTCAAGAATCAGCGTTGGAAGCATTTATTTGCCAAGCATTAAGTCTAGATAGAGACTGAGTCGGAAAACAAAATCTTCTGTTGCCATCAGCTCCTTTCCCAACATGAAAGAGCATCAGAAGCACAAAAATGAAGAGTATGTTATAAGGTATTGCTCTCATACTGGGGAAAGAAGCTTTGAAAACACACTGCCTCCAGTCTGCAAAGACGTAACTGGCAGAAGAGAGTCTTCATCTCTGCTGAGCAGTACTGGGGTGCAACCACTCATGATATGAAACCAAATCAGTGTCTCTTCTCTCTCACCACAGAATGGCCCTTTTAGAAGAAAGTCTAGTAACATAACTGCCTTCAAAATTCCACATTGTGAAGCCATCTGACAGATGGCAGCTGATGGAGAATGTCTAAGTTTTGACCTAACCTATGTTATCTGAGGGACAAAGAGTGTGCTGCACTTTGGGTGGATAGGTACACCATGCTTACACTATTTGTTAATGATGAGTTTAGGAGAGCTGATGATGCTAGGCAGCAGCTGTTTTCCAGAAGCGATACAACTTCATGCAACAGTCCCGTGTCAATCTGATATTAGATTACAAATATTACAGTGCCTGACAGTGAGGAGTATGAGTGAAGTCCCTCATTTCTTCACACAGAATACTCACTGAGTAGCTCTGGGTGTGAGATTCACTTACAGAAGCTGTTATCTGTTCAGGAGCAAAATTCTAGCTCAGTGGGTAAACAATTTGCTGTAGACAGCTTGAGGAGATAGACTGTGTCAGGCTGGACACTGTTCTCTGTACCCACAGAAAGCATTTCTAAGGGTGCGTGCTGCACATCAGTGTAATGGAGAAGCAGAACGTCAAACATTTTCTGTATGGAAAATGCGAATGTGATGCTTCTGTCAGCTGCTTCCAGTAGACAACATGAATCTGTGAGCAAGAAAGAGGAAGTTCTAATATTGCAAAGATTTTCTAAAGGGCAAGTCAAGCAAGCATTCTCTGAAATTTCCGAAAGAACAAGCACACGTATTCCAGGCAAATCTGCTGTCCAACTGGATCTGTTTACAACCTGCCTTATCTCGGAGGCACAGCTGAAATAATAACAAGGATTTTGATGCTGGTGAGTTACTTTACATATGGCTTATCAAAACTCAGGGTGACTTGGGAACGTGAAATATTTGCTGTAAGACACACTGGTGTCAGAATCAGAGACTGACATATCAGAATGCCCTCGTTGCTGGCCAGCTTATGGCAGTGTGCTCGGGGGGATGGAATATGACTCATTTCACACTGAGAAGGGGGCTTGAGGAGGTTGTGGGAGAAAGGGGAATATATATACACTTCTGTAAGGAGCTGAAGCCTCAAAGAAGGCTGGAGTGGGACTGAGTATGTTGTAGTGCTTTCCTTGCTAAAGACACATGATTAGCTTCCTGCACTTCCTAACCTTGGTGATCTGAGGCTTGTTTCATGCTGACCATGCCATGCTATGATCCCAGTGCACAGGTCCTTGCTGTCAAGGCAGTCAGATACCCAGCAGGAATGGTTAGTGGCTTTTCTAGAAGAGGACAGTAACTTAATCTGAACTCTGCAGAAAACCCAAAGCTTCCAGCAGACTTAGCAGGAAAACAAAGCTGAATCAGTAGGAATTTTGCCGTAGGCATCCCTGGTCCACTCCTACTAGCCATTGGAGTACGCTTGGCTTTTGCACCTCCAAGGAAGACTCACATGCTTCCACCAGCTCCTGAATCATCTTTGTATTGTGAGAGAAAATGGTTATTCACTGAAGCCGGAAACTTTTACCCAGGACTTCTCTATTAACATTCAGCCTGAATCCTTACTCACAAAGGTGAGATATCAAGGGGAGAAGGGGCTCATATCATTTACTGCTTAAGAAGAACAATTGATTCTTCATGGACCAGAAATACTGGCACAGAGGTACCAATCAAAATCCTAGTCTGAAGCCCACAGGTGTGTAAGAATGTGTGCACCAGGAGAAAGTGCCAAAAGAAAAAATAAAAGTGCCTTTATCTTTCATAATACATCAACAAAGAAGATTTTCTGATAGACTGTCTGACTCACCCTTCTGCCTTTCTTTCTCTCTGAAGGAGGGCAGTGAGATATACTGTGTTACTGCTGTTCAGTATTTAAAAACGTAGAAAACTGATGAAGATGCTGTGCTCTGCCAGCTCTTCAGAGGTCTCAGAATACTTCATAAATGCTAATTCAGCCTTAGAAACTCCATAGATAGGCTGGAGTCATAAATATGAGACAACTGAGGCCCAGTGGAAGGCCATGATTCACACAGTATTGCATCAGGAAGGGATCTAAAAACTATGGAACTTCTGCAATGGAGCAAACCGGTTGGTGAAGGATAGGTCCCCGTTCTCACCAAACTCCTAAACACTGCCCCTGATGTCTTACAGGTGTTGGTCCCACATTAGCACTTGCCACCAGTGGGTAAATCAGAACATTCCAGGATTCATAATCCTCAAGGCATACACTAATCACCTTTATGGAACACTGCATCTACTTCTTTCTCACTTGCTGCATCTATCTGATGCTGCTACCTTTACAAACTTTAAGAGAACAGGAGAAGGTGCTTTCTTCCTACAGCTTTCTTGATGTCATTTTGTGATACTCTCCTGGGACTCCTGAACTGGAGAAGCTACAGCTCAGCTATTCAGGTTCTAGACAAGCGCAGTACCTGCTTATTTTAATTTTTTATTTTAAGTTAGAAGCTCTATCGTAGCCACAACATTTAAAGAAATTTATGACTGCAGTGCTCTATGCTGAGCTCAGAGCTGCTGCTGTGAGTTACGTATCCTTGATGCCTTCTAGATGAGGCTTCTTTTTTTTTCCATAAACACCTACATATTGAAATCCATAATATTTTGCGTTGCTTGCTTCCTCAGAAAGCTACTTCTTTTTTGTTTAACTTACCACCCACTAAAATCATCTTTTGTTTCTTTCTTTAGGATAGATGATAAGCATACAAAAATTAGGTAGTTCTTAGGGGAGGAGTTCTGATGTTCAATTTTCCTTTAGTTATTAACGATTCAAGTGCCTTAGTGCTGTAGGGAAAATACATCTTTAGAATGACAAGGCTGCTGATTTCAGTGGCTGCTTACATATTCACTGTGAAGGATCTTTCCTTCCCCAGCAGTTAACCAAGAAGGGGGACATTTCCTATTAGTGCTGTCCCTACAGTTTTCCATGTTCTTCCAGGAGGTGAAGGTATGCAGAGGACAGGTAAAACCTGCTTTGGTTCTCTCTAAATATTTGAGTACATGAGAATTCCTTCAAGAATTTGTCATTTAGCTGCCTTTCCTTCAGCATTCTTTCAGCTGACCTAAGAAGCACATCCTGTTTTTCTGCTGAAAATACTGATAGTCATGGATCCGATATAGCATGACACCGGGAACACAAGCATTTTTCCATACTCAGCTCACGAGACCTTTGCAATCTGTTCTCCCCTCCTGCACCCCCAGTTGATGGTTACCCTAGCCTTGCAGAGCTATAATTTGCAGAATTGTTTTGCACATCAGTCTTTAATCACCTATTTATTTTCTAGGATTAAATTATCCTAATAGTGATTTACCATACACTGTAGAAACAGAGGTAGCTAGCTCTGATACACTTTACATTATAGCTGAGGTGCAGTGGTAGAGAACATGGACATACTGCTTACAGGCCTCTGAATCACAGAGCTGTTCTGTATGGCAAGGAGCCCCAACTGTAAACCCTAGCAGATCTAAAGCACCTCAGTGCGTGTGTGCCACATTGGCAGGACCAGGTGGGCAGGCAGGATAGCATGCAGGGACAATTTCCACAGCTATGAGGAGAAAACAGCCAAAAAACAGCTGTGAACATGAGCTCTGCTCATGCTGGGTCTGAGCTAACCACTTTGAGCTGTAACACAGCTGCAGACCTAGGTCAGGGCACTGCACTGGTTTCATACATCCTCTCTCTGGAAGACTGGGGAACACCCAAGTGACTCTGCAAGTCAACCTGTCCCTGGCATGACCAGAAATAACAAGCTTGACAGAGCTCAGACCTACAGTTGGCACAGACATAGAGTACATCACAGTGTGCTCTCAGCTGCACCCAACAGCGTCTGTATGATGTAGGCTTCTCATCTCACAAGTTTCCCCGTTGCATTTGATAATGAATGTTTTACTACAAGATCTCACTCCTATCTTCTATCCGATAGGATTTATGCATGTGGCATGAAAGAACAAGCATGACAGATGAGATCTGCAATTTGCCAAACTGTGTAACTGCTGCATCTCAGCAAGCACTTCTCCATCCTTAGTTGCACGTATTTTGCACAAGATCCTAAAGACAAAAAACCTTACATATAGGACTTTATCAAACGCAGCTTTGTTCTTGTCTCGTTTGTCCTCGGTGATACTTTAGTTATTTGCAGAGATAAGACAGATTAAACCTGGAGTAGTGCTATCTTGCATTTCCAGGAGGTTGAAGGGGGAGCAGGCAGAGTGCCACAATGAGGAAGGTATTGGAGAGCCCACCCGACACTGAGAAAAATGGGCTGATTTCTCTAGAAGGGGTGCTGAATTAATTGACTGTAATTTTTGCAATATATTTAGTATACTTTGTGTCTTTCGTATGCAGAAAAAGCAATGGTTTGGAGAGAAATAGTGATGAATAATTTTAAACTAGTTGGTTAGGACTACTATTTCTCCACTTCTATCTTCTACCAAGACCTTGGGCGTCTTTTTTTGACTAAGTTGTGTGCAGCATTTCCTTGAAATTGATTTAATGAAAATCACTTTTGCATGCAAATTTTGTTTCAGTTCAGTGTCTCCAAAAATAAGCTTCGGTAGAATTTTTGGCTTCTCGCATCTGTTTTTTTATTATTTTTTTTTTTTACTTTTTTTTTACTTTTGCCACTGCCTCTCAGTTTTCTCTTTGTTTTGGCTGACATACAAGATCTAAGGTTTTGAGCAACACTGCCTATAGAAGTTCCAGTTTGTGAAAGTACCAGAAAATAACTCAGTTTTCTTTGTGGAAATTCTGTTGGCTGTTTTTAATATGTCTTCCATTTCTTTCCTAAGGATCTGTGCTGTATTTTTTATTTATCCTAGTTTCCCAAACCTCTTGTTGTTTTTGTTGCCCTATGTTTATCACTTTTGAGCATCTACCGTACTGAGAGCTTAAAAAGTCCTATAGCTATGGATAGTAAATCCCTGACCTGGATGCTGGTTTGCTCTTTCCTCACTACAGCCATTAGAGAGGGCTTTCTCTTGATCAGAGTCCACAAAATTAATTCTTACAGGTCTCAGCTGGTGGGTTAGTTAGCCTCTTTGCTTTCTGCCTTCAAAAGAACACGACATGAGAACAAAGAGGCCATGAACATGGAGAACAGTGTAATTATTTCAAGTTCATATTTTTACCAGCTGTTAATCATGCCAGCAATTCCTTCACACTCTGTTTCATGTGCTGAACCTCCTCATTTCCTTTAATCATGAATTAGTGAACTCATCAAGCAAAAAGATTCTCACCAAGTCCAAGGCTCAGTCCTGACAGCCCTTCAGCTGACTTTATTGGGTACGTTTTAGCAACTCCATCCATGGAAACACAGTCTGTCACCAGGCTGAGATATCACATTGATCCCGGCTGGTTATATTGTAGGGTAGTCACTTTCCTGACACATGCTAGTGCCAAAGGGATGCTTGTAGCAAATGCATGCCATTAAATGGTTGTCCAGAAGAGTAGTGGCAGGACCAGGCAAGAGCAGACAGTAATGTGTAGAGCACTGAATTTATGCATCTAAGATTCCCTGTTTGCTTGTTGGTTTTTCTTCCCTGTCTCAGCACTTTTTTTCCCCTTAATGTAGATGATCCCTCCTAACTTTGTAAATTATAAATCTTACTTCCCAGGCTGAATATAGTGCTGCTTAGTGGAAGCATCCCAGGCTGAGCATCAGTATAAATACATAGACTTCTGTAAACATCTTGATTTTTTTCCCTTAGTGAAGCTGTAAGTCTTGGTTCGCAATCCAAACCCCATTAAAGGGCAATTTAGACATCGGGGTTTTTTTTTGTTTTAATTTTGAAATACAGCTGTATTGTTAGGAAGAGAGCTGTTACAATCTCTTTTGCCCCTAGATTTGAATGAAAAAACACCAACACCCGAAGGTATGTTTTTTTTTCTTCTTGGATAGTAGGAGTGAATCATTATTAAAGGCCATAGCAGGACAGAATATACTGACTGCTTTCTGTAGTTTTAAAACTGCAATGAAAATAGTATACTGTGTTTTCTAGTGAGAGAGACCAATGCTCTGTGTTTTCCATTTTCATGTAATAGACATTTGGGCAAGTCACTTTAAATCCACACTCCAGTCTCTGGTACATAAAAATCAGCAAGTCTTTCATTTGCTTGCACAGACTTTCTGCTTTGCCACAGACCTTTCCATAGCCTTTGGCAATTGTTTTTCCACCTTACCTTTTATTTTGCTTGAAATTAGACTTCAAGTTCTTTGAGATAGTGACCTCGTAATCCATTTTACATTGTAGAGGTGTTTAGAATATATTAAAGCGAGTGGCTTGAAAACATTTTATAAGGAAAAAAAACATAACCTGACAGCAATTCTGACTTTTAGTGGTCCTCCTTATTGTGTGCCTCCACCAGCATTTACTTCCCATACAACGGATTCTAGGTTAGGTTTGGAAGTGAAGGCTATGAGTGGTTGAGCTGTGAGTGAAGACGACAAGCACAATGTTTTCACAAAATGATAGTTACAGAGGTCTGCTAGGAGGCTGAGACCCATACAAGGCAAGCTTTTCTTGAGTGCTTAAAGACCCCTTTGTCTTAGGAAACCAGCTCCTTGGGAAAGAGGTTACCTTCAACCCATGCGTGTTTATGTGGACAACCAATTTTGCTGTTCTTGGGACACTGATATTTTCTCATGTTTTTATACTGTGTTTTATTTCAAACTTTTTTTTTTTTTTTGTAATTTTACTTTATAGAAACAAATGTTGATTCAGCTACACACTTTAATTTTACTCTCCTAATTCACTATTATAGCTGGGCACATCCAATACTCATTTCTCTGTTATCTGAGTGCCTAGGCAGAAAATTTCTCAGCAGTTTTCATAAAGAATAAATAGAGTAGAAACCAGACAACTGCGCAGTTATGAAATCAAAAGTCTCCCTCAACTATACTTTGAATTCACACTGTTTCACTCTTCTGATTGCTTTTGCCAGAGTTAATTTTCTGAGTGACATAGGACAGCAAGAAATAGAGAGGATTTTTGAGAAACCATTGCATTCTCAGTCTCTGGGCACAACAGCAGCACAAATGGACCTTATCTATCAATGATGAATGCTCCCCATAAATACAAACAATGCAGGAAAGCAGCTGATATTGTAGCTTCTTTAGTAAAACTCCATGATTTAGTGTGCAAAACAGTCATGCTTACTGTGTAAATGTAATACGGAGCTCTTGAATTTACAGCAGTTGACTCTGTCCGAGATCATTGCCAAATACTGTGATTTGTTTAAAGCAGAACTGGGAGAACAGAAAGCATGGGTAAATATAACACATGGTCTTTGCTTCTTGTGCCTGCTTCATTTTTTATATGCATTTGCCAGTCAGTTAGGTGAGAGACTTGGGAAACCTGATCAAACAAAGCTCTTGTGTGTCTCTATTTTTTATACACATGTGCATATATTCATACATCTGTAGCATTATTTATCTATTGTGGGTGAAGAGTTATAGTTAGGCTTGTACAGTAGCAGTCGTACAAGCAATATCTATAACCAACTGATTATTTTGCAGAAGAAACTCTGATAAGTTTTTTGGTTTATTCTTTAATTTTCTTTATTAGTCTACCATTCCTATTTTTTTACATTCACGCTATCATACATCTGACACTTTAGAAGTATGAGGTAGTAATCCAGGCAGTAACTATAAATACTGCACGTGCTGCAGATCTCAGAATATATCTTTTCCTGACTCGCAGCCTTTGGGTGTCACCAATCTGCCTGATTTTGACTAACAGGGAGAAGAAACCTTGAGGTTGTCAGGCAGAACATGACATTTGTTCATGTATTTTCTGTTTGAAACCAAATGGAAGACAAAGCAAAAGTAATTTAATACATTTTTTCACACCAATGTTGCTTGTTACTATTAATTCATCTTTGTTTAAGATACGCACGTACTGTTGCCTCTCTAAATCAGTGACACCCTTTAGTCTTGCTTTTCAACATCTGCTCATTTTGCAGTGGAAATCGAGGCACAGTTAGCGGCAGGTAGCAGGAATTCAAGCTGCCTCCCATCTTAGAACGCTGCTGTTCAATATATGATGCCTTCTTTGCACTCTTTGCTATTTCTACAGCTTCCAGTGTTCAGATATTCAACTTTAAAAGCCTTCCCCAATTTAACTCAGAGCGCCTGATGCATCTCTAACTAGGGAGGATAATTAGATGAACCAGGCACACAGTGAGATCCACTAAGGATAGGCTCTGTGACAAACCTTTGAAAAGCAGAAAATAAACTCCCACTGGAATACACAATGAAGTAGTAACCATATGGGGATTGTGGTGTTGAATATATCAGAGAAATCAAGAAAAATGTATCTCAGGGTAAGTCAACATATGGCAGGCATAAGCAAGGCTTAAACAGTCTCAGCTTGAGCTGTGTGTCTCTTGCTCAGGTCACAGAACAAATGCTAATGCCAGGAAAAAAAGGAAAGAAAGATCAAAGTTTGCACATGAGTTAAAAGCAGCTCAACATGTGGGCACACCAAGTAATCTGTGCAGCAAAAAGAGCAGCATAATGTATCGGAAACCAATGCTTCTAACACCTGATTGCAGCCATGGGGGTAGAGCAAACTCCATTCCCCCACCCTGCAGCCTGCTCTACTTACCACTGGTATTTACATCAGGGAAAAAAAAAAATAAAAGAGTAATCAGAGCTCATATTTTGGGACAGACAGTGATCACCTGAAGGCATAGTTAGAATTCTCTGCTCAAAACAAAAATTACACCGTTGCTGTTGGGTGACGTCATCTGTGTGAGGAGTAGTTTCCTCTCTGAAAGCAATTCATACATGGGGAAACTGGTCAGACGTGGTTTGCAATAAAACTGTCTATCGTTCAGTGGAAGTGAGTTAGCAAGTTGCAAGGTAATTCCTCTGTTTCCCTGCCAAAAGCTCTGACAGGAGCCTCTGAGGAAATGACCATTAAGCAAACATCTGTGCACGTCCTATCCATCAGCATCCCAACAGCTCCAGAAGTGGGGGCTGATGTGAAGGACCAGCCAGTCGTAGCAGAGCCCACAGTCTGAGGCAGCTGAGATTAGCAGAAACTCTGACTTAAAACTGATAAAGACCTAGAAATAGACTGAACAGCACAAAGTAGCAAATTGCTGTTTTCCTGAACGTATTATGCTCACCTTGATACAATATACGTCAATTTTTACAATAAAAGTCTCCCTTGAGAACCTACTGCAGGATTAGTATTGTCATCTGTCTAGTGTCATCTGTCTGGTGATGATACATTGTATTGTCATCTTGTCAAAATGATTAAGTGAGCTAAAAAGCGAGACTTTTAGCACTTTCATGATAAATACAATGCACCAAGTTCTTCTTGTTTGTCAGCATCTGCTGTGCTTCAGTAATACGGCTCTGAAGAGGGGTGGAAAAGAAAAAACTATACAAAGAATGACACGTAAGGAAACCCATTAATCTTGAGAAAAATAAAGTTGCCTAACAACCTCAAAATTAAAATCACTCCAAAGAAATGGGCAATTCAGTTTATCTTTGAGGAAGAAAATGATAAAGCAACTTGCTACTTCACATTCTCAGAAGTAAAATCTACATGATAGCTGTTAGCTAGTAGCTTCTATAATGTTTTTTTGTTATCCTTAATATTCATTAAAAACAGGGAGATGCTGCAAGTGACAATTGTAATGGAGACTGTACTGCAGTTATCTTCTCACAAACTTGTAATCAAGTTAGCAACATTTGATATTTTGGATTTAGATATTACACAATCATCTCCAACAGTGAAAGCAAACCTTACATTTGATGCAGCGCCTTTCCATGGTATCTTAGATTTATGTGCCTACTGCTATGCCTCAACCTGTGACATCATGGCTGATTTGACCTGTTTAACACTGCAATCAGTGGAAAGAATTACAGATCAGATTTAGTCCACATAATTTAGATAACCTGTTAGCTTCAGTATTCAGCCTGCTGCTCCCCACTGACTGCATAGACAGTCAGGATTTGACAGCCTTGGAAAGCAGATGTTATGGACACCAAACTTACCTGTAGGTCAGTTGGTTGATACGGACTGAATATTCGTGTTACATCTGCTATTTTAATCTTCAAACAACTAAAAACCATTACAAGAGCACTTCTTTGACTATGGATCATGCTAACCTTAAAGAAAAGGGACAGGCCTTTTCATGAGCTCCTTCATGTCTGGCCAGAGAACCATTTCTTGAAGATGAACCCCCTTTCCTCATCTGGCTGAGAGAGAGCCTGAATTAGAAACTGTTACATTTAAGTTATTGAGAAAGTCATTTCCTTAAATAGCTATCACTGTGTTCAGAGTTTATATCTGGAAAAACAAGAAAAGAAATACTCTGGGATATTAATAATCATGCAGTTTGTGTTTTTGAGGTCGCCAGTATGAATAACAGCAGCAAGGGAGTAACAGGATCCTCTTTGAGGAGGGGCTTTAATCATCCTACTCATGTACTGTAATGTCCAAATGCTGGCCCATCACCCAAAGAGATTATGTGCAAGTGCAATGGGCCACAGAAGCTGTTAAACACTCCATCAGTCATAGTGAGTCCTGCAAATGCCAGAAGATTACAGGATTTCTTGCTGTCTTAGTCTGGTTTGAAACAAAAAAGAAAGGTCAATTTAATGAGGAATTAGGATATAATAAAGTGTGCAGGATAACATATTCTCGTTCATAACTACAGCTCCCAATTTGAGGAAGGTGGAAAGAATACTGAAGCTAATTGACTGTTCTGACCGGGGGCTAGTATTAAACTACAGCTGAGGCAAAACTTTCCCAGGTTAGTTTTTAAGACTTTGAAATGACCAGTGCTGTATTCAGTGTTCTGCCCAAATACTTCTTCAGGTCTTCATCTGGAAATAACACTTTTGACATTTCTTTGCATTTTAAATAAATACTTTCATCTTAATGCCTTCTAATAACCACGGTCAACAAAGGCAGTGCTTTTTTCCTTTATGATCCTCCTAATAGGTTTTAATCTAGACATTATTATGGCAGCAACTAAACTATAGGTTAATTCCTTTCCTTGTTCTGATCACTTACACGGGTAGTTGTTTCTGTCTCCTATTATCATTAATAACACGAGAAATCAAAATGTTACCCTTATGTAAGCTTATGCATTTGCAGCAAACTTGTACTGGTGCCATATGGCTTGGAGCATGGCTAAAAGTATCATGGCATATTTTCCACTTATTTTAATAAAATCCCATTTATTAATAGTAATACTATTAGTTTAAAAATACTTCTGTAAGAGAAAGTGTCACCTCCACTATATGATGCTGAAGTCTGGACGGTGCAGGCAGCGATAAAACTACACTGTGTCAGCACCACAGTAAAAATATCTTTTCACCCAGCAGCTGATAACAGAATGTGATAATGTCACATCTGAATTAAAACAACAAGGATGTTTATGCAGTGGTTCTGGAAAGGGCACTCAGCATAAAGAACACACCTGTCAAATCACCTATTTGTTCCAGATTCTCATTTCTTAAAAATACACATCTTAAAGGTACATTTCATGGGAATGACAGAAAAGCAAGACCTTTTGCAAGGGCAATTATTAGTTGTTCTTAGAATCATTTTTACTTTTACCTGGCTTTTATGCAGCAATCTCAGAATCTTCAGTAACACTTATTAACAAAAAATACAACGGTGCAGATTCTCAAAGCTCACAATTTCTACAAATCAAATTAGGAATCTCTCATTGGCCAAGTACATGCATGCCCGCAGCTGATTTGCTTGTGGCAGTTTGCATCCATTGGGTACGCAGCGATATGAGCGCCCATGCATGGCCTACAGACAGACTTCAGATGATATAAACACAGCTGTGCCTCAGTCTGCTGTCGCCCTGTGCAGGAGCTCCACGCAGTACGTCACACTGTTTGAGAATAACCAAGGCACAAGGTCGTGGCCACAGGTAGACAGGGAAGCAGACACATGGGAGAGCAGTTGGTAGTGCTTCAGGACAACCAAATTCCACAGCTGTTCCATAGTCGTGCTTCTTTGGCTGGGTGTGGGTTGGTTAGCAATCCGCAATACACACAGTCCCTGAGCAGTGACTCCCATCTTCTAAAATCACACTGAACACAGTAGTGAAGAAGTCAAAATGAAATAGGGGACAGTTAAGAGCACATGACCCAACAGATAGTAAAGTGTAAGAACTCTTCCAGGGTGCACAGAAGCACGGCAAGTCTCTTCATTTCCTCTTCGGTAAACAAAATGGGAACACTCAGGATGGCTTTTGCAGAGGAAATAATTACCTTATATTAAGAGCCTTGAAGAAATCAGTGAGCACAACGGTACAAGTGATCAATTTGGTATGTTTAGGTTTCCGAAGAGCCTTTGATAAGGTTCTTCGTGAACCTTACTCTGCTATGGACTACACTCGGAGTGTGACTAAGTGATGACTAAGAAGGCATCACTGTATCTTTCTGGACTGTATCTTTCTCCAAAGGCTTAAGGAAACTGAGGTGTCAGGATACAGAATCTCCTCTCTTAAAGAATAACTGTTCAAAAAAAATAAGAAGCCAAATATACCTTTCATATTCTAAAAATACCTCCTCTTGCCTCTTTGATTTTATCCTAGAGATGGTGGTATTTCAGCACTAAGCAATCCCACTATATCCCACAGACACATGCGATGAATCTTAACATTCAAAAACCACGCTTGTTTGATCAAACGGAACGAGAGAAACTAGCATTTCCATGAATACACTGATAATAACTGGCCCGTGTCCTTTCTGCAAGCCAGAAGGGAACCTGTGCAGCTGGCAGGCTGTTTGTTGCTGATAGGAGCGAAGATTTATGGTTATTTCTATTTCTCCCTGAGTCATGCAGCCTTTAAAAAATAAAAGCTTAAAAATTTAAGCTTCAGCTTCCAAGCTTAACATCTTCAAAACAGATAGCACAGAACAGTTGTTCACAAATGGGACTAAAGTTGGCACTGCACAGACTAGACACATGCTATTTCCCAATGACTCTGCTGCACTAAGAGATTATTTTGAGATTAAATGGGATACATTTTGTTCCTATATACCTTTGCTTTTCTGATGCTCCAGAGGCAAACAAACAAACAAAAAAACAATCAAACAAACCCCCACCCTTTTCCTGCTATATATTTGGGAAAGGAAAAGAGAAAGAATGGGAAAGCACAGGAGTAGAGATACATGTTTAATTCTTTTTGGCCTTAAATTAAAGGGATTTAAGTAGCAGTCAGTAGAGGACAAATTACAAAATGATTAACAAAAATGTCCCATTTATGCACATTTTCACAGAATCACAGAATTGATTTGCTTTGTGTCGTGAAAGTAAAATGATTTTTACTTGGTATGTATATGGCCTTTCCAACTCAGCTGATGTCACAGTGTTTTATGCTTGTTAACAAGTGAATCCATCCTCCAGAATTAGAAATAACTTTGAAAAAAGTCCTTAGGCAGTAGCAACCAACTACTACAGATGCCCCTGCACACTGCTTCTGTTTGGAAAGGTGTCTGCATTTCCACTTCAGTCTGCACTCCCTCATGATCCCCCCAGAAAAATGATTTTACAAGCCTAAGCACAAATAAACTAGATCCTTACCAGAGCAATGAGAAAGAATATTTCTTCCTCACTTTGCTCTCATCCAACTTTTCTCTCCTCTCTATGTTTCCTAAGTATTTTTTTTTTCTTCTAGTCTAATACATCAACACTCTGCTAGGAATTGCATTATCTTGGACATAACCAACACTTTGCCTGAGGGCTGCTATGGAAATTTCTCAAAGCCTTCAAAAAGCCTTTGATTCATCAAGATAGACCAAAAAAAGCATTCACCTTCTTTATAACTTGGACACATGGCCTGGGAACGCAGATGGCTTCAGAATACAGTGTTTTTCACTGACTGGGTTACACAACTTTCTGGCTTACATTCTGCCTGCACTGTATTAGGCAAACATTATTTCAAAAACAAGTCTTCCTTGCATCACTAATCCCATATGTTAAAAATGTCTAAATTTAGTAAATGAGGTGACTGGCAGCTTATGCTCTAAAATGCATACATCCATTTTTTAAAAGGAACAGTGGGACATGACTCTTCAAATCACCAGGATTTTAGTCTGCAAAGCTAACATCTGTCAAACTCATTAACAATTTTACGGCCAATAGATGCACAGAAGTAATCAGATCTAATGATATTATGCCGTTTTATGGTTCGATATGGCCTCTCACTTCTGTCCTCTGACTGTGGTCTCTCCACTTTCCAGGTAACAGAGATTGTGTATTTATGAAGACCCACAACTGCTTAAAAGATCACAATTTAGAGAATTTGCCTGTTGTTACTAGAGAACATTAACTACTTCGGGGCATGAAGTTCTGAATGGCAGGCAATGCTTACTAAACTGTTCCGTGATGGAGAAACAGAACATCTGCTGAAGGCCTATTGTTCTCAGTGCTCCCACCTTTCAGGGCTCTTTAAGGGAAACCAAACACGGAGTACCTCTGAAAATCAAACATTTTCTTGGTTTGAAAACAAACATCAAGTTTGCAAATAGTTTTTTTGTGAAACAACATAATGAAATATGTACTTATGATTTCCTCTTCCTGAGTACAGTGGTACTCATGGTAGCAGCCTATTGCAGCTGTTGACTTCAGTATTTCCAAAGCCTCAAGTCCCAAGTGTTTTCTATGCTGATATTAAAGCTGCTGCATTATGAGTTCCACATCAGTAGAGGCCTTACTGTGCTAGCACCTAAGTCCTATTCTGCCAAAAGTCTCTAATTCTTAAATGTAAGCAGCAGCAGAAAGGCTCTACCATTACTTCAACAAAACGGCAGAGAAGTGTTTGAACATAAAAGATCACTTTCCTTCTCAAATTACATCCCTTTCATTCCTGAAAAGGTGCATTTCTGATCATCACTACCTTAAATATATCCTGTATTTTTCTATGAAGTTAAATACTTAAAAGAAGAATCCCTAAAGAAAAGAATACAAAGCACAAGAGTTTCACTTGATGTTTTGATTGCAGCTTTGTCTGGCCCTGTATTCACTGTGGAGAGTTTGGCTGTTCTTTGAAACTCTTAAATAAGAAATCCAGAGCTAGCATTCCTTGCTCTCAGAAGCCTCTGGTTATCAGCTGCTAATGGAAACTGTTCATATAGTGCTACAGCATGCAGTGAATGGCTTACACTTGTTTAATAACTCTGTAACTTGCATTACAAAACCATGCTGGTTGTTACTGGTAAGAACTGTGATGCTTCTTTTTCTAGAAGTTTGTAGAAAATGTCGATGTGCATATCTTCTGGTAAATCAGTACTAACAAGGTTTAGCAGGCTGTCCAGTGGTTCACTTAGAAAAGCAGGCAGTTCCCAAAGTTACCGATCAGATCACTGCAGAGCAATCTGCAACCAGCATTCTTCCTGAAATCTAATTAGCCCAAATGGTTGGCAGTGCATATCCATTGTAGTATAAAATGTTACCAAGGTCATGGAAACAATGCTGTGTGGGGGATTATTCTCACCTGATAAGCACAGTCCAAATAGCTGTGCAGTTCCTAAGGACCAGCAACGGAGGTGTGATGTCATGATTTTTCCAGTGGTTGTCACAATAAAAGATAGGTTAAAACAGTCCACTGCAGTCAAACCACGTTACTTCAAAGAACTGAGACCACAAAGATGAAGCATTTCCTGTATCAGAAATCATGCTCCTTAAATGTTTTTCATGGAAGTGCTGAGTGCAAGCCCCGGTGGGTGTGCCTGTGAATTCATGCCAGTTAAGTGCTGTACTCCAGGGACTGTGCCCCTGACAATCCAATTGCTGTCTGGCAGGGTGATTAAGCTCCACGTACATGCACTTAACATTTAAATGACCATGAGAAAGTATTCACTTTAACTGAATCTCCTATCTGTTCACAGCAAGGACTGAGGTAGTTCAGAACCAAACTATGGGAAACGGATGCTTAGGAAACATGAGAAACGAGGAAAAAGGATTTAATGCACAAAATTATCACGATAAAATGGTAATTGGTACAGAGGAGGGGGACGTAACCATAGAGTTATAGGAATGAGTGGGAACAGTTCACTGAAAATGGAACTTCTGTTTGGTCTGGCCCCTAATATTTAACTTATTTGAAGGGACAGTATCAACAATCAGTCCACAAAGAAAACCAGTGATGTTAATGACACAGAGCAAAGCCGAAAGGAAAGAAAATTTTGCAATATAATGGATAAAGTTAATGGACACGGGCACTGAATTGCGAAGTACTGCTGTATTTCTCACAAGGAGCCCATGTGCTCAGTGTAACATTTGAAACCAGGAGCAGCTGAAACAAGTATTCTGAAAAGTTGCAGATTCTTTCAAGGTTCACTTTTGATGATGCAGTTTATTGAGAAAACAACACTTATATACAAGTGGAACATTGAGCAGTGAACAACTAACCAACTGAACATATACGAACATCACAATGAACAAGAAACACAACTGTATTTGATTTAAATTAGATAAGCCCACACAAAGCCTGAGCTGCTACTGAAATCAGCACAAAATCCCTCACTGATTTTTCTCTTAAGGAAAATAAAGTTCAGATTACGATAGTAGAAGCTTGAAAACTGCTAGTGTTTTCCATATCCATAGGCAGCCAAATTAAAACTCACTATCTCTTGACAGCTTAGCAGTAATTGACTTTTAAATCTGATGTGAATGAACTGGGACTAGGCTACTTAATTCTGTTCATAACAAAAACGTGTAAAAAAAATTAACTTAAATACTTAATATATCCCAGTTTAGGGGAATGTTCCAGGGAACACTGCAGCGACAGCAATATTCCAGACAGGGGGAAAAAGAAAACTAGGAATAGGCAGACTGGGGGAATCCTGTAGGAAAAAGTAAGAGCTGTGAGAACAAGAGATGAGCAGAAGTAGCTCAAACTATAGGAACTGGACCTTCATGTCACTCTTTCCATAAAAATGAATAAAATCTTGCTGCCTGCATTACATTTTCTTCCTCAATTCATCATCCACATTCAGTTAAACTACAGAGTCCTTACCAAAATCCACTACACCAAAAATAAAAATAATAATAATAAAGTGAACATGTAAAAACACTTTTTTTGCCAATTCACTTCAACTTGTGAAGCAGTACATGCATGCAACTATGTAACAGTCTTTCTCCAGTTTTGTCCTTGCAACTCCAGCTATAGCAGATGCCAATAAACAATACAGGGGACAAACCATGCTTCGAAAGCACAATATCAAATTTTTCATTAATGACAAAAGTTCTTGAGAGCAATTGTTAAACATATTTATTGGATTCTAGGTATTAATCATAAACCACCTAGCAATTAGAGCTCAGGAGTACAGCAACACAGGATGTAGAACAAAAACAATACAAAGAAAATGAATTATTTCTGGTATGCGTGCAAATTCCCTACCTCCTCTCCAGAAAGAAGCTGCAGCCACTGCTGTTCACTTGGATTGCATGGCACAGTGTTTTAGAGGTGCAAACCCTCACCTCAACAGTAATACAGCGCAAGTTAAGATATTTCAGACTGTTTGGACATACAGCATTTGTTTTAAAACAGTTTTGCAAACTCCTTAACACAGAGAGTGGTGGCAATGTATCTTTCAGTATGCAGGAGTCAACGAGTCACTCTGAAAGTCATGAGAAACCAGGTTACCTTCCAACAGAATGGATATGGCAAGATGCTAACCACAAAACAGATGAGTAAAAGTTCTAACAAAGAAACGTACTTACACAGCACTGACAGCGTAGCTCTCCTTCAAATACAAAAGCTCAGGGCCTGAAGCAGCAGGAGGCACTGGGGAGGCAAATTTACACCAGGGCAGACAGAAGTCACCACTCCTTCAGATTTTTAGCTACAATAATCTAAACTTCAATTCCCATGACATTTATGTAACAAATCAATTATTCTTTTTTTATTACTGAATGTTCAGCTATGCTATTCTATTAGGCTGGAAGGAACAGGAAAAGAAAAACTTCTCTGATGTCCTGATGGGCTGATGTCTACTACAGAGGGCATATTACTTAAGTGTAGAGCTGGTTGTTCACCTACTTCCACCACTTGTATGCATATCACAGTAATGAAATACACACAGTATTAGAAAATGTAGTCAATCTACGGGTAAATACCAGATACTTGCATTTTCCTCATATTATACTATACTACATTAATTTAGGCTTTTTTTCCTCTAATAAAAAATTGCAGGGTGATTTTTGTAACTGATTTTCCAGTAATCATTTTCAAAACAAAACAAAACAAAACAAAACAAAACAAAACAAAACAAAACAAAACCAGACACAAATTATGTCATGGACTATTGGTATGACTCCTATACTGCAATGAAGCTTGTGAACGGCCTTTGAAAAGTCCATAGGTCATTTTCAGCAGCTAACAAAATCCATATGGAGGCCCACTCTGTGAAGACCACAAGTCACGTGCAAGGTGCTAGGAGCAATATGTCTGTGTTCACTGGACTACATAAATGTCTTCAAGATGAGCATTTGATTTGCTCTATTTTATACACTTCACTACAGCCAAATCACCAGATCCTAACAACTTGGGCCAAATCAGCTTTGGACCTGCTCACCCATACCTTCTTTAGACATCTGCACATTTTAAGCAACCATAAAAGTGATCTCACATCCTGCTGTACCACAGAGCATTCATGTTTCCAGCCAGTTTTTGTCATTTTAGGAGCCTTAGGAACCTATTCTAAATTCAAGCTAAACAATGAGCTAACTAATCTCCGTTTAACACACATATGAATACTTAGGCATTCCATTAAAAATTTGGCCCAGGACTTCTATTACCTGTATCCTCTACAAGGCTTCTGCGTGTAATTTGAACTGGTTGTCAGCAGTTGTACTAGTTAGAGACAGCTGAGGATTCTAACCTAAATACATCACCAATTAAGAGAAGGGAAAGAGAGCGAGGCCTCAAGGATTCTGGGATCCACAACGTATTATTTTCTAAGCACAGTTAAGTCCTTTAGCAACTGCTACAATATCATACAAGCCAAAAAGTCTACTCTTGAATACTCTGTTAAATACTACTGGCTCTGGTATTTGCTGACTACTCAGCCACAACAACAAAACTCCAATGCATTCCTTTGCTGATTTGATGATATGTCATTATGTGTCAAAATACAAGCCAACAAATGTTTTCATAAGGGAAAAACAATATATAGCTTTCCTGCTTCCTGTGAAATCACAGCTGAATTCCAATTCAATATCAAGGGTTGCTGAGTGGATGACACTGTATAAGCAGAATGATCACGTAACAATCAGACAAAAATGACACGACTTCGCCTTCTGATCTTCACACTGACTTCCGATGTACAAAGCACTGCTGAATATTGAGTAGATTTTCACGTGCATTTGGCTGGAAAACTTAAAGTAAAAAAAACTACTGATATCATTTGCTTTCTTCTCTCTCATGGAAATCAAGTTAGGTAATAAACTGAAGATTCTCTGATTTGTTGTTATGACTAGTAAAGATGAAGAAGCATTAAGTTCATTTCAACTTTTCAGCAATGATGAAAAACACAGAGCTCCACCATGAACTGTCATGCTGAACAAGCTGAACAGATTTGCATGGGAAAAGGATTAAATGGAGGTGTAAAGGAAGGAAAGTGCAATGAAAAACAGTTACTTTCTTAAGAACACTGATGATTATTCCTCTGTGCTGTCTTTCATGTAAGTCTTGGATTACTTTCTCTCACTGCCATTCCTATAGTCATTCAAACTTGTTTTAGAGCTTGTCTGAAAGCACAGCTGTGCAATTTTTGTTCACTTTAGAAAGTCATTTTCACAGATAAATCAGTTGTACAAATACTGAATTTACTCTCGCTGAAGTTAACTTTTGGCCACAGATTTCTGTGGATACAAATATTTAAGATTCACTTGGAATTAGTTCAATAAATGAAGAGAATTTAGAAAGAGCTATGTTAAGCTACATATTAGTTGGACCTAAGTCAGAATTCAATCAACGGAAGAAAAATAAGAGCAAAAGAGGACTAGGGATTTTAAAGATGGCAAGTACAGCTGAAGTACTAACTAGACAAAATGGTTCTATGTTGGCAATATAGTTAATTCTATTATCTATCTGTTCAGTGCTGTTCTACCTCTGTTGTACTTATAAGTAAGTGATCATGCAGTTCTGAATAATTAAAGTATCTCACAGCTCTGTTAAAGCCCGATGCTATAAATGCCCTGATATTAAGCCATAATAGCACAACTTATTTCTGCTGCAAGAAAAAAAGCTAGATTTCAGAAGAACATATGAGAGCTACATCTCATATCAGGAGTTAATAAATGCAGACAATACTTAGAAAGCAAGAGAACACTCACACAAAGCACAGGTCAGTCCTGTGTGATATTATCCTTTGCCAGTAGTAATATTTTGCTGACACTGTGTTTAAGGCAGAGAGCTATACTAGGCCACAAAGATACTGGGGGTGTTTGTAGGTGGATGATGTTAGAAGAATTCAGGTTCCTTAGACATTTCAACATGATTTCTTTGAATGAAAAAGTATAAATGGTTAAGTTGTGGAAGGGATAAAGACTGTAAGAAAGGACAATGCTAAGCTGGCTTTTGTTCTGAATGATTTTTGGGGATGAGGAATTGGAATTTCTATAGGACCTGATTTTTTTTTTTTTTTTGCTTTGAGAATCTCTCTTATCTGTTCATTCAGATTCTTGGCAGAGTGCTAATGTCATGGGAAATAAATAGACATTCCTCTTCAACAGTGAGTCATAGAGCAAGATCAAAAAGAATCTGCAATAGCTTATGGTCTGTAAGGCTTATTAGTATCCAAAAAATTAATTGTGCACATCAAAGATTACAAACTGAAAATCCTGTTCTTTCTCTGAGCGCCTAAACTCAGAACAGCTGGCACTAACTTCTTTTCCTTCGTGTCTTCTCTTTTTAAAAAAAAAAAAAAGTTAAATATTTTCTATAACATTGTCTTGACAGCTGGGAAGTTATACCCCTTGCATGTCCACAACTTGAAAAAAGTATGTTTGTTGGATCAAACTGCAAATAAGTGCCATCACTGACATGGATGGTCTTAACTACCAAAGACAAGACATGCTTCATTCATCTCAGTAAGTTCTGGCACAGACTACAACTAGAATAGAAGATCCTTCTGTTTTTTTCAAAGAAAAAAAAAAATCCAACTTTTTGGACCTATACTCACAAAAAAGAATTTCATCCCCAGTAGCTAGTCTCAATTCTTTCATGCTCCAAAGGCTGCTAAGCCATAAGGAAATCGGCAACCAAGACTAGGTGCTGGATCACAACCAATATCCTGCCTCAGAACTCAAGGCTGTATGAGGCAGCCATGGCATGTATTAAAAATGATATACAGTGTAGTGTGCATGCATCTTCATCGACAGACATCACAAGACAGACGACAACAGTGGAAGGGAGGGGGTGGCATGCAAATGTCACTACTCAGAAGTAATTTGGCAATGAAAAATACTGTAATATTCTTGACAAAGTCTAGTCAATTTTATTGGAAACAACAAAGAGAAAGCGTTTCTCCTATGAAGTTTCTACTGATTCATTGCTGCCATTTGTTGTATTTCTTCCAGTTTTAAGCACAACCAGCATACAGTAGGGAAATTCTTTCAAATTACGCATTGTGATAAATTAGCATCCTATTTGCTATATCGATATGTAGCTCATTTTATCACTATGGTAATGCAAAGGAAAACCATATTTATCCTATAGTAGCTTTGTTTTCTTCTGACAAGGCTATTTGTCACCACAGGAAATTCCATGTTCATAAAACTGGATGGCTGACATTTCCAGCATAATATGCTTTGAGAGGAATAACAACCTTCCTAATCAATTTTGCCAATTACATCAGCATTTGTCACAATCCAAAAACACTTCCTCACATACTGAACAACCAACAAGGAGCCCGTCCTAAGTCATCTGGATCTGAAAAGTGAGAGGCTGCATTCTCACAAATGTGTAAACATGTAGAATAAGTGAAGCACTACGCAATTCATCCATCCTGACATGGATGGATATTTACTTCTGTGATGTAAAATAAGAGCCAGATCCCTTATAATACAGAGTAAAAGCATAACATTCTATGAAGATTATGGGAAAGCTTATGCATGGCCCTTAAATTTTTAGATCCAGGCTGTAAAGCATCTTTTTTTGGATAAAAATAGCTTTCTGCCAATTCTTCTTCTTGTATTCTGAACAACTGCTTGTCAGTGACCAGGTGAATTTTCACCTTCCAGACCAAAAATTTTTGATGATCTGATGCAAGTTGTTTTAGAATTATGAGTAAAATATTAAGTAATCACCTTCATGAGTGAAAAATAAGCTTTTTCTCAAGATAGAAGTTTGATTTTGGAATTTTCCTTCTGACTGCAAGAAATGACAATTTCGTACTTCGAAAAGCCAACCAGGGTCAAGATTAATACAGCATCCATTAATTAGTTTGTTGATATCATAAAGGCTTTTCTTGACATCCCACTGATGAATGAGGGTATTTGCATCTCAGCAGGTAAACATGTTTGATAATTCCTTAATCTACAGCACAGCATTTGCTGCAGCCAAAAATAAGAGAGAAAGCGGGATGCAGAGTTAAAACAATTTTCAGAAGAGATTACTAGTTAAAAAGGAACATGAATGAAGAATAACTTTTAAAAATAACATATATTCTGTACTGATGCGTTCCATAAACATTTTCTTTGCTAATGGAAGCCTCCAGGGAACAAATAGTTATTTCATATGCCTTCCATTCTGTTCAAGTCATTTTAGATTTTCACTGTAGCTCTGCCTTTTATTTCCTTCTGTTCTCCTTGCCTTGGTTAGATTAGAGAGGTAGGGTGTTAATGGGGTACTTGATGAAGATTGAAGACCTATTTTCTCCCCCTTTGGAGACCAGCCTGATTTGAACAAATTGAGAAGAGTGAGGCAGTCTCTTCATGTCCTTGGGAAAAGCCTTTGCCATTTCAGCATTTCAAGACATGGTCCCCTTTCCTCACAGTGAAGAAGAAAGAAAAGGTGCCAACACATGAAGGTTCTGAATAATTTTGTATAATGTCAGTGGGGCTGCAAAAGCTCCCTTTCAATCTCCTTTAGGGTTGGTGAGCATGCGAACGCAAGGTAGTTCCAGGAGGGGAATGCAAAGAACTAGTGCTTGCAGCTCGAACAGGACGAGAAACAAGCTGTTGTTCACCAGTCCCCACCTCTGTTGTTGCCACTTCCTTACAACCCTCATCCTTGTGGGTACCACTTTGTGCAGGACACTCAAAATGCACACAGTGAAACACCTGGAGAGAACAAAAATGAAGATAAACAATTAAATGCTGGCAAAAGCATGATCAAAGTAAGATGAAATCGATATGCAAGTGTGCAGGTCAGATCAGTGGCACAGCACTTAGCCAAATAAGAATGCTTTATCATGAGCTCATGACCATCATTTCATGTTACATAAATATTACAAAGTGATACGAATTATAAGAGTGGAACAAGAGAAAGCCTACAAATTATACAAACTTTTGCATATGACTCTGAAAATCAGAGAGATGGTTCTATGGTAGAGAGAGAGAGAGTTGTAATTGATTTTTCCTTTGCCAAATAGCATAAATATCTAATGCATGCTATTGGAAAACAACAACAATTATATAAATTGTTTTAAACATGTAATATGATCTAATTACACCTTCAAAAGACTTCAAACAGCAGTCTTTTTAGTCCACACTAGAAATGGACTTTAAATCATTACAATATGATCCTATTTCAAGATTGCCCACTTCCATAACAACAATGCTCAGCAGACATTTTCTGGAGTTATGTAGAAATGTATTCAAGACTGTTCAAGGAACCTGCTGCTGAAGCAGATGGAATGTGCCCTTTATTACAGTGACCAGTTTCCGAGGCTTCGAGCAATATCTGGACCACTAACATTCATCTTGTAAGTAGCTGATGTCTTTATGGCTCTTCCCACAAACGGGTGTAATTGCTTCTAACCCTAACTGCCCTTTCCCAGGCCTTGTCAAGTTAAAATGGACAAAATCAAATACCATAAATGAAACACAGGCATACTACATATTCATAATACAGCTGAAAATCCTCTTATTCTTTTTCATCATCCTTGCACAAGTGCATATTGAGCAGACACCTGCAATGATGTGCCTGCAATAGCCCCTGGGTCATTCCTGAGAAGGTAGATAGTTAATTCAAATTCTAACAGCATGAATGAAATGAATAAAAAAGCAAAAACAAAAAACATTTACAGTCACTGCCGTTTTTGGTTTTTTTTGTATTCCCATTATATTTTCTTGTTCCTTACAATGCAGAAATTCTTGCAGATTTTATAAACATACATCATTCCATTTATACATACATATATAAAACACACGCTCACATAAAGATGCATTGCTACCTCTCTATCTGCACCACTGCCCACATATATATACATACACATGTAAAGAATGGAAAAATGGCTTTTTCTCAGCATTTCTTGTGGCGAATTTTTTCTAAAGTCAAACTAATTTCTACAGTGCCGTGAATTCTCTCCATCTGTTACAGTTCTCAAGGAGCCAATTTTTGTGTTCAGTTCCATTTCTTGAGAAGCCTTTTTTGTATTCATTGCTCCCCTTCGCTTTTTAAAGTAATGGCTATTGACATTTTTCCAGCCCTACTTATCAGTATGGCTGGAATACTCATCAGTAAAAATACTGATACACTGTTTTTAGAAGACAATAATAGATCTCATCATTCTGTCTCTTTAATACATAACTTTCCTTGAAAGGAAGTGCAGTCTAATGAACGGAAAGGATATCTGTAAGTTAGAAATGTCATATCTCTACTGCACCTTACACCAACAAGGTTCCTCAACTTGAAGTTCCACTTCCTACAGTATGTTAAAATATAGTATAGCTCCCACTGAAATTTATCTGATAACTATTCTGTAAAATCTGAAGTAACTAATTCTTAAATTACTACTTTCCTTGTTACCACTTCTTTCATACTACATTCTCAGCATCTGGCAGATGTTAACAAGTCTGTGAATTCACAACATCATTTTCAGTTTCTCTGTTGCTTCAACATATGCAGAATGCAGCTTGTGAAAGAATCAGAAGATAGAACTCATGTACTTCATCCACTATTGGAATTACATATTTAAGACCAGTATTCTTGAAACAAAAGATCTGGTACAATTTTCTCTATAAAGGCTGAGATCACATTTCAGTAACATTATCTAATTAGCAGCATGTTAAGTTCATATGGATATTTGAAGGAAGGTTTGAGAAACCAAGCGAGTACACATAACTTTGGGTCAGTAATTTGTTAGATAAGGAAACGGTGAGCAATTAGAAGGTCCTTCTGGGTCAGTACTACTTGAAAGGAACAACAACAGAAAGCTTATATAGTCAGTTAGATGACCTGTCTGACAAATGAATGGTAACACAGGCCAATAAAAAAATAATTCTTTTATGAAGGAGGTGTATCTGTAAGCTCAAGAAAAATAGTTACATTTTTATCATGTTGTAACATACAAAAGAAATTCACTAGGTCAAGAAAATCTATGAACATCCTATCTTTCAACAGAAAATATGGTGAATGAAAGATGAGTTTAAATGATGAAAACATTTACAAAATTGAGAAATGTTATGTGTATTTTTGTGCTTGCTGTTTTTTTGTAGCTTCAAAAATCAGATTGTGCTTCAAAGTTAAGAGGCATGCTGCAGCAGTGTACTGACAGCACAAGTAGGTAATACTTTCCTATCGGACAGTTAAACTTATGAGAACAAGCCACCATTAACAGCTTTTGTTTAAAATGAAAATAGTTTGACATATAAAATGCAACTTGCCACGGGCAAATAATGCCAGAAATGCTTACGTTCCTATTGAAGTGACTAGCAAGACTATCAACTCCAAAACAAAGTGAAACTTTCGTTACAATGCTACTATTTAAACAGGATTTATGCAAAATATCCTGCTCTGTACTTCAGATAATAAAACTTTATGTCCAAATATTATAGATTATTTGCTTGATACATATATCAAAGGAGTACAACGTGAAATATAATATGTGAAAGCTAATAATGTTCTCTTTACAAGCTCCAGGAGCAATAAACTGTCTAAAAATTAAAATAAATTAGCAAGGGGCACTGTTCTTAAAGACAAAAGATAGAAAGACTTAGAGCAGCAATGTATTTATAGTGCTGCTGAACCTTTACATGAATAGGCATAATCTCAACTCCCACGTACTGAACTTCAGTGTAGTTATGCAGTGCTCCATATATCAGTAACAACACAAGATATTAAATTTCTTGTAAATATAAACCAACTTGTAATTAGAATAATGTTTAAAAGCCCATTAAAATGCATTTTTAACTAAATCTTTTTAATTAAAAATAAATCTGCATTTTTTATTAAAAATTTAAAATGCCTGTTACTTTTCAGGGCTACTTTAATATATTAAAAGTTGGAAGCGGTGTTTCTTGAAGGCTGATTTGCTAAGTTTAGGCAACACGTCTCATATTTTCTTTTAATTAAGAGTAAGAAATTACAGAGATTGGCATGAGAGTAAATAGGACTGCCTATACTCATCAGTAATGGAAAAGGCCTTTTTTGTGCTCATACAAGAACCCTGGAGGCAGTTTCTGATTCTGTAGTTCTGAGAACTCACAGACAAAGACTGAACTATCCACCATAAGAGGCCGTCCTTAGGAAAAATAAAATATAATTGATATTTTTGGTTCAATTTAATGGTCAGCTTCTTCCCAATTGTCTGCTGAAAACTAATGTTGACACCTCATTGTACAAAAAGTGTTATCTAACAACTCTTTCAATGCCAAGAACTAGCATCCCCTTATGGTAAATATCACAAAATGGTTAAGGGTGGAAGGACCTCTGGAAGTCATCTGATCCAATCCTAATCAGTAACTGCTAATAACTACAACCTCTAACACCACTACACTTACAGTTCGTTGTAAAGGGTGAAAGTACAATGTTCTATGGATGAGGTATGCAGACTGTAGATATGTCTGCATTAACACAGAAGGAGCTCTCAGTGCCACAATGACTTACATACGTTCTTAAATTTACGTACATGAAGTCAACTGTCCTCTGAGACATTACACAACAATGACTAAAGACAGAAGCACAAGTAAAGAGAAAGAGAACGATACTGCACTTGGTTGATTGTCACAGGACATTTTTTTCTGTGTAAGAGATGAATTGAAGAAATCTCTGGCCACTACTGGCTAACTGATTTACCAAGCATGAAAGCTAGTTATAAGAGAAACTTATGCAAATAAGATTTTCTTATGAAGAATGACATTTTTCTTATTTTTGACTCATTAAGAAGATAGCATAAAGGCAACAGAACTAAGTAATGTGAGACTATACAACCTTTCTCTAGTGCACTACAATGCTATTTTCATTATTCATTAAAATAAGGAAAGATTTAAATATTAACCAAACCTAACAGGAACGCTTGTTGGCACACTGTACAGGTAAAAACTTGAAACACACTGATGGTACTCAGTAAAAAACTTAAAACCAAAAGTATCTTCCACACTAGGAACAATCTTTCAAGTCTTCACAGTCCAGAAATATGGTAACATGACTCACTAACAGTTAAATACAAAAAGCATTCATTCTCATCCTGCTAGATTTCCAGAGTAAAAAGAGAAGAAAAAAAAAGTTCCCTTTAGGGGGTACTATTAATTTCATTGTAAGATACCACAAATTGTACAGTTAAATATTCCCGAAGAATATAGGTTGTATTAGAAACTCCTTACCTCGTTAGCTGTGTTTTGAGTTCCAACTATTCTGATAAAAGATGCAGGCTGTTTATCAAAAGTGATCGTTTGCCAGGATCTGAAAAAAAAAAAAATTCAGAAAGACATACAAATATTACATATGGTCACCACAGCTTGCAGCAAAATACAGAGGAAACTAATCCAAGTGACAGTACATAATCACTTAAAAGGACAAACAAAGAAGCACTTTTCAGTACCTGAATTTCCAACACTACTTGTTAATTCTTATTTTTAAGTGCCTTGTCGTTGCTTTTGTGTATTCATACATAGTTTACATTACAATAACCTGCACGCAGGAATAACACTACTGCAAAGTTAAGAAAACAGAAAAAAAACTAACTTGAACCAAAGTCTAAATTCCTTGATAGTACTGTTGGCTATGTTATATAAACAAAAGAACAGTTAAAAGTAGTGCCTCTATTAACTACTCACGAGAAATCTCAATTAAAGGAAATTGCAGCTCTAGGAAAAACAAAGAAACCTCCTCAGCTCATTCTGTAACTAGAGCAGCAGAGGCAGAGAAGCCAAACTTCCCTTATACAGGCCAAGTCCTTCCAGGTTACATAAAGTGTTCTTCTCAGCTCAGACTGTGAGGATTTCTCCATCCTAACCTCCCAAAGAGTGTAACTTCATATCCTTTGTCTCTTCTAAGAGCTAGATTGGGAATACAATAACCTTCCCGCTTCATTTGTACTCTTCTGATTTGGGTTAGATACCACATGTTGCAAGGAGCCTCATGAACAGGCAAAAGACATCACTTGCTCATCACACCTTTGTGTTCACAGAACACACTGACAGTAAAACAAAAAAGTAAAAAAGGTTGATAGGAGCTGGAGGCTTCTAAGCCAATCTTCCATTCCAGAAGATAAGTGCTTAAACACATTAGAATTTATATTACTCTTTTATTCATAAAACATGAAAGCTAGATAAAGAATACAACTTTTCAGCAAAACTAGATGCTACCGTAGAAGGCTTTAGAGTTAAAATGTTATTAAGAATACCCAGATTCACTCACCGAACAGGATAAACATTGCATGAAATTGTACTGAAAGTATCCAAAATGAATGCTCACAGAAGAAATAAGGGACCAAAACAAAACTGGAACAAAACACTACTCAGTAAGTAGAATGGACCAAAGGTACACAGTATTAACAGCTTTGTTGCTTAGTATTTGTCATGCACTAGAATTTTACCGTAGCAAAAAGCTATCATCTTTTTGACAGAAATATGGCATTTCTGGGTCTGATTTAGTCAACTATTGGGTTTTCAACTCCAGTCACGTCATATTTGCTTAAAGAAGATTATGAGCCTGACTAGGACTCAATTTCATGTAGTTTACTGGTATTACTGCATGAAGTAATGATTATAATTAGAGTTGCTTCTCGTAATAGAAGCGTGAGGTCTGAATCAGGCCGTGGAGGTAGAGCTGTTACCTGTCTGCATTTCACAATTCATTTATAGCCCTTAACTGGCTATGTTCTCCTTAACTTAAAGTCTAAGGCTGTTTCTTCAAGCTCTAAATAAAATATAAAATGAAAATAGATGGTTCTGTTGACTGCCCCAAGATCTGAAAAGTTGCCACGATCTAAACTTTTTTTTTCCCCTTAAACAAGAGAAAAGATTTCTTAAGTTTTCTTCTCATTTTAGTCTGCTACAGCCAGACAGCTAACCCTCACTGCCAAATGTGGATGTGACAGTTAGATAACTGCAACATTATTTCTCTTAACAAAGTATTGCCACAGTTAGCACAATGCACATGCTTTTACACTTATTTATGTGAAAGTTCGTAAGAAAAGCGATGGTGTTAAAAATCAGACCTGTCCATTCAGTGATTTTAAAATATTATAGACTGTTCTATACAAAAAGGGTTTAGAACCACAGGGAAGTTTGTGAACACTTGAGAACAGCCTATCCTTCCCTAGCCTTTAACAGTACCTCTGTGCCCTGGTCAAAAATCACTGCTAGAGTTCAGTAGAGATTTTCCCAAGATGGCTGTAAATGACACTGTCTGTCATATGAAATGACAACAAAGAAGACAACAAATCTACTCAGTGGTACAGCTGAAGAACATGACAGATAGCAAGAAGGATTGACAGAAAGGCCTCTGCAGATCCTTCGAGAACGCTCATCTAGATTAGCAACTCCAGGAATGTCCTAAGTTATCTCTCTTCCCTTCCTTTTTCCTATACTGCTGTTATTTGGATTCAATTGTAATTATCCTTTCAATAATTCCAAAACTTGTTATAAAATATTAAAAAAATGAATAATTTTTTTATAAAGAATGAGAGATTTGAAGTGATATAGGGTCTTCAATAAATTTGGTCCTAAGAATATTTACTATTTTAATATGTCCATTTAGTTCCCTTCCCATTTTGGGGGGGAAAAAAAGAAAACGAAAAAAGTTAAAATTATTACACAGCTTGTAGAAGAGTTAATAAGATTCAAGAATACTGCCACTAGAGAATTAGCAGTTGATGAGATAATGAGAACATCAGGTCTCTTAATTTATTTCCTTAGAAAAAGAAAAAAGCAAAGTAGAAAACAAGAAAAAATGATTTGGAAAAAGTCACTTTTGAAATAAGCAAGATAACCCTTCATCACTAAGATGCTGCAACAATTTTGACTATAACAGAACATTTGAGAGCATCAATAGATACAAGGGACTCTCTCTCATACAATTACGCAGTAGAAAGATAATTTATGCAGTGTAACTATATCCGTATGGGAAGACAGATAACTGACAAAAAAGTATCATGACTTATGTGCTCTCTTTTTATACTTCCTGCTGATAAAATAAATTCACTCAGACTTCTATTTATGCATCAAGCCATAACAATTGTCTTCAGTGGCATTCCTCAGTTAAATGGAAGACGTCCTTAGCAAGCCTTCAGTTTCTTTTTAATTTTCTTATTTTACTACACGTTACACTTCTAACACAATTTCAGTTTTCCAAAGAATTTTTATTTTGCAAATGTTTAGCCAAGCCATGAATATTTGCTTATTTTCTTTCCTCAAGAGAGATAACCCTTCTGTCCTCATAATTCCTTTCACAAAAATTTTCAGCAAATTCAGTGAGTATCTCTGGCGTTGACGCACCCATATGTCACTGTATTCAAGGAACAGCAGCATTAGAACTTATCTAAAGCATCTCTATTTTTGGTCTGGGATTAGACACTTCTGTAAAATAATAGTCATTTCTTCACCTCGGCTCCCCTGTGCCAAGCAAACAAACCTTTCAAGCTAATGACAGTGCCTTCTTTCCCATTAACTGACATTGTCACCTCTGGACTTTATGCATCTGTGTATTCTTTACTAGTGATTTTTCAGTGTTTAGCTTTATAAAATATTCAGGGAATACAGATGGTTTTTTTCTGCTTTCATATCCACCTTGGTGGCTGATTCATTTGGGATTTGGGACTCAATCTACAGTGGTCTTGGTCATCACTTTAAGATGGTCACCTCTAAGATAACACTAGAGACTGTGAGTGAGTGTAATTTATTCTTGTACCAGGGTCCTCAAGCTGAAATACAGCACTTTGGTTTGGCCAGCAAAGGTCTCCTGATAACACAGCTGAATTTTCCAAAAGAAATTAGCCTTGCTGCAGCCCTACGGTGTTCTACTTAACACTCTACATCTCACCTCTGCCATCCAACTTCTAACTCTCTTGTTCTGCCTGACTCCCCTAAGGAGATGCAGTAATTGATGATTAGCATTCCTAAGCCATGCTTACATCCTGTGAGCCTGTCATATTTAATTACATTTTAACTATATTCGTCTTCTATAATAGAGTGAACATAATTTAGATAATTATCTTTTGCTCCCTTATTCTCTGACTCTGCCCGTCTCACTTAGAACTCCTTGCAATGAAAATCACTTTCTCTGCTCAAACATATAAACAGACTCTTGGGCGAAGTGCTTTCATCTCTCCAACAGCTGTCACTGAAAACTCAATGGCTCTGTGCATCCCACAACCTATTCACCATATTCTATTCTCAGCAAGAAGAAAATCATTAGAAACCCCTCTCCTTTCGTGTTTTTTTTTTCCTTTTTCTTTATTAGCCTACTGGAAGAAGAATGCAAGAAAAACTGATGTCCAGGTAAATTATAACAATAGCTTGCCACTGCTTAAGCTATCTATAGCTTTAAAATAGCAATTCACCTCCTCAAGAATTTAATGGCTTTTCTCACCATTTAAAATTCTTGCCTAGTTATCTCTATGAGAAACTGATATCTTTCTAGAGATTTATTATATAGAATGGGATATAAATAGTGACTCATCCCATTTATTTTCTCCTCTTCCAGAAGGAACAAATTAAGAAAGAAGTAGAAGCTTATCTTTTATTGAGATTTTCTAATGATCCACTGGCATTACAAAAATACTACCACACTGTGGGATCACCAGAGCAGCACTGATTATAGCTGAAACCAAGTTCAGGCCAAAGACATAAGAGCAAAGAGAAATATATTACTTGTAACCAAGATTCATCAAGATGTAATAACCATATCATATTCATTTTCTGGCTTGCTTTAGGCAAACTGTGTGAGTTTTGTGCGTGCATGCCGCAGCTCTTCCTTTTCCAAAGTGTCACACAACCACCATTTTCTGTTCCTCGCTCCAAGAATAAGGAAAAGAGCTGGAAGAAAATGCAGAATGAACAGCCCACCTTGAAAAACTTCTAGTGTCAACAAGTAACACCTGTTTTGCTTTCTAATGCTTGTCCGCATATGTCTAATCCTGTAAGTGACAAAACACTCCCTAGGTTATTTGGATCTGGAGTTCTTCAATGATGGCTACAATTTATTTCTTTTTTTATACTGGAAACCAGTGTTCATTGTGATGAGTGAGGAGATGTTTGTGAAAGGAAAAGGAAAGAGCAGTTGTGTTGACTTTCCATACATCAGTCTGATGATAGTACTGATGGAAACAAGACAGCAAGCAAGTAACTAGCACATGAAGCTGACAAATAAAAAACTGTACACATGTAAGCAAGCCAACAGAGACAGGAGAAGTACTGCAGTATATACTGCGTGGCAAGTATTACATTTCCTGCTCTATTAACAAGTACTATATTTGCCTCTGCTATGGAGTATCTAACAATAAAGGCAGATGCATTAAAAATGCTGTAACTGTTATTGCTACACAGACTTTCTCTTTATAAAATAAGAAGACACCTCATAAATTGCCAATAAAAAAACATGTTTTGCATTATAACAGTACTAAACAATGAAGCAAAATCAAACTGCTTCTGCTAAAGCCGTCATTTAACAGTATATTAATTCAGAGTATCAAAGCCATAAAGCACAGAAAAGTCAGTCGCACTTGGTATCTGGCTCAGCCACTTCCTTTTCATTCTGCTTCCCAAGTTACTGACGGTGAGGGAGAAAGTCAAAGGAATACACTGTGCAGGCTGAAAGGTCACCTACATTTCAGTTTTTAACTTAAACTACGTGCAGTTCCACCTATATCTTTCTCAACTAAAACCTGAGACCGATCATGACAACACACGCACAAACAAAGGATGCAAGGAAAGTGGAATCTTGAAGTAACAGCTTGCATTCTGCAGCACACCTAGAAACAAGGCCAAAACTTACCAAATAACAATGCAATACTAAAAATCTTCTATTGCACATGATTTACTGTAGAAAATGTGAGATTGATAAAGCATAAAATATACTTAATGAAGTCTGTATTTCTGAATTCTTTAACAAACTTCTAGTACAAGACTGCTAATGGTTCTGCTTTTGTAGCTTCAGTGCTTACAATCTCCTCTTTTAGAAACAATATTACATTAAATGACATTAAAAAATAGTCAAATTAAGCAACAGTAAAGCTAAATGTACGTACTCCTTGTCAAATATATCCACATGCCAATATAGGTATCCAAAAACACTTCTGTACTGCACAGGCTGTGTACTCACTAATTTAGCTTGCTTGGACATTCTGGACATTTTAATAGGATATTTTTCTGTACTTCTAGAAACATAATTTATATTCAAAGATCTCATAAAAAAATGCAATTATTAGCAAATTGCTGCCAAATGTCTGATAGAACACCACGAGCCAAATTTTACACTGCGTCAAGAATGGGGCATGTGGTATCTACACCTACACCCCTGGCAGATGGAGGCTGTGGACTTGAGTATCTTGACCTACAAGTTAATTTTGTTTACAAACTTTTCTGTACTTCATAGCATTCAAGCAGAAGACAAGCATGCACAATCCTAGAAGTTGAATTGCTTCAGTTGTGTTTACTCATTACCAATATTTATTGCTTCTGATGTTCATTTAGATAGCAAAGATAATCAACAGCCACCCAACACATGAACATACCCAGTAATACAACTAGTGGGCTGCTTTTAACTGTAAAGACTTCTTACCCCTGTAATCCTAGAACAGTTTGTAAGCTATTGTTATTATACAGCTTTTCACACAAATGGAATAGTTGATTAACAGTGAATACATACAAATATTTTCAGGGATAGGAGACAGAATCAGCTCTCTATTAATCAGTTCCTTTGCAGCATACAGTGTAACACTGTATCTATCGCTCTTCTCTCTTGCATTCCCTTGGGCACCATTTCATGGACCACTCATAAAAACTTCACATTTACAGCAACTGCCCTTCTATTATTGTCGATAACATCTAATTGACATGTCAAACCCCCATGGAATGCAGTAAATTGAACCACAGCCTCTAACAAGAACGAAGCAGTGAAAAAAGTAAATCAGCATGTGCCTTCTCATAACAGCAACACAAACATACAAAGGTTTGCTAATGGAAGGCAGGAAAACTATAGCCCTTTATCCTACCAAAGTGAATTATCTATTAACCTCAAGGTCAGAGAACTAAGCCCGCTGACTTCAGACTCAAACTTGAGTGGGCTGCCAAGGAAAAAAATGTAAATACATCCATGACTGCAATAATTTTAGAGATGAGACTGAAGTGAATTAAGACAGACAATCACAGCAAATACAACTTTTCTTTCAGTTACTGTGTCGTAGAACACAGACAACGTAGCTGCCCTCCCTTATTATTCTGATAAAACGGAATTTAGTATTGTGCTCCCAAGTCAGTATCTAAATACTAAGTATATAGAGAAAGTAGAATCAGTTGGGTAGAATTAACAACCATCATTTAAAAACACAATAAATTGATGATGAAAAAGCATGAAATAAAGTCAGGCACAATTGTTAAAACAGAACACAGAGTTACAGGAAACAGGCAGAATGTCTTCATAAATATATAGTTGATGTATACTAAAACTCATTAAGCAAGAAAAATGAGCTTACAGAGATACAAGCAAAATAATGGGACGAAATTAGGTAACACAACGTTCAGTAGTGGCATCATAAAAAAACAAAATTCTCACTGTGGGAACTCAGTGAAATAGAAAAACAAAGAGCAGAAGGGAATCAGACAGATGGAGCATTATCCTAAAAAGCACACGACATACATGAAGAGCAGAAATCCCCGAAGAATGAATCCAAAGATACAATAATTCTTCCATTTTGTGATTTATGCTTATAATTTGCCCTGGTAAAAATACTACTGTGAATAAATCAATGGCTTAATACTGCATATATCTTTACACAGGATATTAGTAATGGTAAAGACTATCCTCGTTTTGTCCACCATAAGAAAATGCATACTTTTCCAACTATTAATGAAATCAGATCTCAAATACCAACAATCTAATTAGGTCAAACCTTTAGAAATAAAGCAGAATGCCACATTTAGCATGAAATGCAATGACGTCTGTCTGGCCTCCTGACTATACAGGGAGATGTCAGCATGTGCTGTATTTAATGACTTTGCCTGCAAGAAATGGAAACTGCAGACAGAATAGTAATTTAGCATCTTGTTCATGAACTTTCGGGCATGTCCTGCTTATTGGGTTGTTAGATGACCTTATGCAATAATCAATATCAAAGTAAACAAACACATCTGCAAAATAACAATTACGTATTAGGTATTCCTTTTCAATTTCAAGCAGAAAAATGGGCCCATTTCACAGGAGATCTATTACTTGCATGACTTTTTGTAGTAATATTTATTCATAAAGGTGCTGAGAGCGTGCATGTGCATGCATTGAGGTATGTGCATTCATATGCAGACATTTTCAAAAGAGAGAATATTTTCTGGCTCAGTGAGTGCAATCCAATGTACTGCCACAGTACTTATGGAAGGATCCTTCTATAGAATAAAAAGAAACAGGCAGTACTGATACTATGGGTATTATTGGGTGTCCGTTGTATTCCCTCAGGCAGAACTGAGCTAACATCCAAACTGATGTCAGTAATACTGTGATGTTTTCTTCACCTCCCTCGCAGTAATGCACTGAGAACACAGCAGTCACATGGAACAGCAGAGCAAAACAAAAAGAAGTTATACAACCTTAAATGCATAAAGCACATGAAGAGCTGCAGCAGAAGAAGCATATGGTAAAGTGTTCAAAAGAGATATATGTTGCAGTTAGCACCACCTTGCTACTCTTTACAAGGCTTATTTAATGATTTGTAAACCTTCTTGTGATCCTGAATCGCTGTTAAGAAACATAACTTAAAAGAAACTAGACCTTCCTTAATCAGTCTTGACTCAGCTAAAATAAAGGCCAACAGAAGCAGAATTTCCACACTTGTGAGTGCCTCCCAATGTTCTGAAACGGTACACAGCTCTGGTTTCTGTCTGTCTGAGAAATCTTTTTTTCCTTTTTTGTGCTTAATAAGGCAAGTCTTATTTTTTCTTATGCTTTATGAGAATCTTTCAAAATATGAGCATATAAACACCAGGTAAAATATGTACTTAATGCCTCGATTGGCTCAATAATTACACAAAATGACTCTTTATATCTGTCTGACTTGCTTCAGCAGGCATTACTAGCAGCATAATGAACAGATTAATGAGAACCCTCAGTTCATTTCTGTGAAGTGCAACTTGAAATTGAGCTTAACAACATAGCAATTTCCTAGACATCTTGCTTAACTATATTTCATCTTTGTGTTATATGAATGTGTCTGCACAAAGTTCTGCAACTCCGGAGAAGACATTTGGATTACCCAGAGTTGCTGTGAAATTAACATCACGTAAAATAGGATGAACTGTGGTTGAAATATATTCTGTTTGACATAAGAGGTATAAGAACATTTTTACTATGAAATTAACTCCACGTAAAACAGGATGAGCTGTGGTTGAAATACAGTGTTTAACGCAGCAGCTACAAGAACATCTCTTTTCATCCTGTTCCACTGTGCCGCTTGGCACCTCAGGCGTGAGACAGAATGAAGGACTATACAGAAATGAGACTTTTTTTTTTCTCAGTCTAGGTGTGACAGCATAACACATGCATGATAGATGAATGGGAAACAACAGAAAAAAAAAAAAAAACTTAGCATGCGGACAGATGGAAAGGCAGAACAGCTGAGAAGGGCTCAAGAGGTTTTATTATGGGACAAAACGGTCATATGAAAGTAGTTAAAGAGATGACAATGGTTGAAAGTGAATGCAAGTAAATGCTGCAGATAGGATCAGAGGGTGCACTGGAGGAAATAGAGGAGAACAGGAGTTAAAAACTGTTGTTTGTGGCCAAGGATGAGGAACTACATATATAAGTATGTAACACATGCTACATGCAGTTACGAACAAGGGTATTCACACTCTTCAAATATTATCTCTACAGCAAAAGAAATGTTCACATCATGATAGAGACTACTAAGATTTCACAAATGTACATACAGGAAAGAAAGAATAACCAAAATTGAGTTTGCCACTAACATTTTGCAAATCAGAACTATTTTCTTAGTTTGTGTTCTTAAAGAATATGGAAAATTTTCTATTATGCATTAAAAAAGTTGTTTAGAAGAGTTACATGCAAAAGACGTTTTTAGCCTTAGATCTCTCCAGTGTGTTCTCCACCTCTGATTTGTTACCAATGGAAATAAGCAGTGTCTGAAAACTGGAGATGCATAAAGGACATCAGTGTGACAAAAGTCTGAAACCCTGGACAACAGCAGTAAAGCTCAAGGTTGAAAATTATTCTTGAAAAAATCCATGAGGACGGTTAAAGAAAAAGAAATATGTTAATGAATCTTGCATACACACCACAAAGGGCAAGTCACAGGAAAGTATTCCAGATAGAAGCTGTAAGAAAAACTGAGGGGAACGGAGCTCAGAATTTAGAAACTGAAATACTTATTATGTAAGATGATAAACAATGGAAATGTGAAATTATGTTTGGAAGCTTTTAAACATCTATCACAACAGCAGTATGCTTTGCATATCAAATAACAAACAAGTTCAGGAGAAAAAAATCTGGCATAATGCAGTATGTTATAAAGCTTCTGAAAATAAAGTCATACCCTCCACAAAGAAAATGATAAGTCTGTCTCTAAACAACCATATAGACAGTTGATATCAATTACTATAGAACAGCTCATAAATAAACAATATTACTGTATTAGAATTCTCTTTTTCCTACTGGGAAACTGAACAATACACATCTGCTATCATGGATCAGATCCATTTCACAGTAAATGTACACAAGAACTTTCAAACTGATGCTCAGTTGATAACCTTCATGTCAGCCTGTTGCATATTTGTCTTTACAGGGCTTATTTTATCAAAAGAGTCATTAACTCTGAGGCCTGACTTCCACTGGTCTTTGGATCTTGTTTTTCATTTGACTTTCAGCCTTTTTGTCAGCAAATTTTTCTAATAAGTGCATGTCTTTACTGTTCAACCCTTACACACTCAAGCCAACCTATCATACATGTTCTAAAAAATATAATGGAACGTGACTGCTTTTCATTGCTGTCATACTGTGTTGAGAAAAGCAATTTATTGTGGAAATCAAACAAAGAAAACATCCACACAGAGAATGTTAAAACTGACAATTACACAGTCAGTATGCGCTAATTGGCACTCACTTAAGGGAGGTAAGCAAGCTTCCCTGTGAAGATAACAAACATACAGTTTCTGTTTTCAGCCTTTTGAAATTGTGAGAGATGAGGAGGTTAGGAATAGTCTGTCAGATTTGAGCACTGAACAATTAATTTACACAAAATACTACATTAAAAGTACTATTAAAACAACCTAAAGCGATGTTACTGAGAGTTTAAAGGGAAACTTCATAGTTCAGCAGACTGCCAAAATCAATATATGCTTTTTAAGCTGAATTCGATTTAATTTTCTCATTGTTTTGTTTGCCATTTGCTGATCATTAAAGATGTCTGTTGAGGTCTGAGCCTTTATGGGTCATCCAACCCTCTGTGCCAGAGATGCAGTAAAATGATTTGGTGATCTCACAAAACACTTGCAAGGCTGCACACTAATGAACGACTTCAGCAAAAGATTTTAACTCCACTGAAAGATTATGCAGACAAAGCCAGGCAGCAAAGAGCAAAGCAAACAGCTCTTATCCACATGCCTTTGAAGAGAGAAAAAGCAAACTGAGAATATTACTAACAAAGTAAATTTTTTCACTGCATGTATTCTATTTCTTTGAATGTAGGCCCCTGTGAAATTCAGTATGAAGTTTTAATCCTATCCACTTTCATTTGCTGCTGCAGCACTAGCAAGTTGTTTTTCTAGGGCCTACTGAAGGATATTTAACACAGATGTAATGCAAGGGAAGGGTAAGTCCGGGATTTCAGGTCACCATCACCCATTTAGAATTCCAAAATTTAGAAAAGAAACAGAGATAATTTGGGGTATACTTTTTGGTAGGTATTTGCACTTCATCTCACACAAATGCACATACATGCTATTTTGAAACAGTTGACTCGTTGCTCTGAGAGGCAGACAAGCAGTCAAAGTCCCATGCAAGGTCTTATCTTGTAGATGTCTTTTTATTTTTCTTTTTTTTTAAAAAAAACAAAGCTGCATAAGCCTAGTTACTATTTTTATACTTCTAAGGGCTGGGATGTTCCAGTATTCATCAAAAAAAGTAGGATTTGGCTGAGACAAAATGGTTAAAACCTGAATAGAGTTTGTTTCTACCAAGATAGAGGGATGCTGTGCTCATAAATATAAGTAGACCAAAGAGATGACGGTATCGTTAATTCCATCCTATTATGCTGTAGTCTGGTTAAGGTAAGTTGCTAAATGTGGGAATTTTATCTGGCTGCTCAAACCCCAGGGTGAGTAAGGCACCACACAAAAGTTTGGCTCTCACCTATCCTTGTGAAGTTCCTGAATTGCTTGATTAAAAGAGAGTCTGAGGAAAATTTTGTTCTTTTGGATCTATGCTGTTTGCCTGAAATACCTATGTAATCAATGTAAAAGAGAAGGACAAAGACAGTATGAACTGCACACTGGATCTAAAAGCCTTATCAAGTGCGATACCTATAGACTGCTCACCAGGCTACAGAATATTTCATACAAAAACTGAGTTTGGAATCATTAGATAAAGTAGCTTAGATAAGAAATTAAAGCTCCCGCACTCGAGAAAAAAAATATTTTTCATACATTAGGAGCATCATTGCCATTACCTGATAATAGTAAACAATACAAACTGCACTATCTCTGCCTTACTGTAACATCATTTAATTTTCTTGCTTTCAGCTTGTTTCAGGATTATTTATTTTTTTTTACTTTTTAACCCCCCAAGTACAGAAGCAAAATTAAAAAGCCAGATCCATACATACTCCTGTAAGTGGCTGGTTCAACTTTCTCTTGTCATTAAGATGTTTCCCCCACTGTATTGAAACCCTGTCCAACAAGTTAAGGACTTCATTTGGTGCATGAGTCACTGAATGATGATTTTTCTGTCCCACATCCAAATACTCTTTAGCTTCTTTGGTCCCAAATACCATTTTCCAATATTTTCAAGAAAATGACAGTGGTCCAGCTCTGACTGAGAGCAATTATGGACCTCTGTTCTTTACAAGAAATTCTTTGTGTAGCCTTTGGCATTTATTTAGTGTTATTTATTCACATACTTTTAAAAATTTATATATATCTATATATGAATATAAAACATACAAATATGTAAACTTTTTTTATGTATACATGTGCTTGTGTTTCACGCGTTTAGATGTGAATACATATATAGAGAGGAAGTATACAATCAGGGTAATTTTTAAAATTAAGTAACTCTAGCATTTCTGAAAATCCTACTTGAAGAGAAAACTGAATATATTTAAAAAGTACTCTCTTCCGTGGTGAGATAGCTGTAAATGTGATTTGCTGATTGCAGAAGGGCAGAATATTTAAACTGAATATGAAAAATCCTCTCACATGCAAAGAAGTCACTTGAAAATCAAAGGATGGTGCTGTGGGGCGGCCCACAAACCTTTTAACATACCACAGTTACAAGTTATCTCGGATTTAAATATACCTACAGCGGATAAAAAGTTTCAAAAAGAAAGATTTTTGAAATGAAAATTATTCATGAAGATTTTTCAAATCAAACCATTTTCTTTAAAATTTTCTAGTCCTCGCTAAACTGAATTGTTCTGGAGTTAATCAAGCTTTTTTTGTAGCTTTAGGAATAGGTCTTTGTATTTATTGAGAACAGATAGTTAGAGGCAGCATTACAACACTATAAATCTGTAGGCTTTAAATTTAAGACTGTCATTTTCTAAGCTGGATGTATGTCTGTCAGAGTAAGAAGCCAGTGAAAGTACAATTTTCTAATTCACATGAAAATAGTTCCTGCAGCTTTGAGAATTTCCAGTGCACTTATGTTTTGAGTCAATACTTTCAAGTATATCATGAGGGACAGCCACCTTATTTCAGGAATGCACCTAATTTTGTCCAAGGTTAAGGGTTTCAAAAATGTGGTTTGAACACAGTGAATAGGTACTTGAACTAGAAGGTCCACCAGCAATTTCACCTGCATTTGTCCAAGTGTTTCTTTTGATTGTCCTAGACTATTAGTATCAAAATGTAAAAGAATAACACAAACACTGTGACTCTCTCTTTTTTTCTGTTTTCAGTTCCTCCTTCTTTTGGTTTCTGGTTTCTGCACTACCACTGCTGAGGCAGACAGGATAATGATTTTTTTTCCCATTGAACTGAGATGTCTTTGAGAATGATTACATCTCTTTCTCCAGATCTGAAGACAAAACCCAGGATTTCTGCCCATCAAAACCATGCTTCCTTTACAGGCGGTAAAGGCATGTGTCAATTTCTCCTTCTCCCACATGTCTTAGACCACACTGTAAGGCATATTTAAATGGCACTACCCATTAGGAGATGGAACATAAAGTTTAGCAAGTAAGTATCAGCAGTGTTGCAAATCTGCACAAGTACAGGATGGGTAGGAGTTGTCCCCAAATTAGCTAACTACTTCAGTTTTGCCCCCATCCATAAGAGAAAGCGTGTCTTCTGGAAAACCAAACAAGAGGGGAAAGAAATAAGTTTCTTCGAAGTCTGAATTTTCTTGAGGATCAGCCAAATCATATACTTCTAACACTTACTGAAAGTATGCCTGGCTTTTGGATATGTAACATGGATATTTTTGCAGCCTATTTTTCAATTCCAGCTGCAATTAGAACTATCAAATTGTTTAAGGTGGCTATCAATACTGAATGATTCTTCCATATTAGATTTCTACCAGTGGACGTAATAAGTACAGAAAAGTCAAAGGAGTATATTCAAACCTCAATTCTTCTGATTGAAGTACACAAATAAAAATGAAAGGGTTTTGTTGTGAGTTTTTCTCTGTTTATATCTTTTTAAGCTACATGGGTATTTTTTCCTATGGAAACATCCTGTTTAAAAGCAGAAGTTCTGTCCTATATGCACTGACCTCATGATCAACACAGAGAAGAGGTGAAATGAGTTAAATGGTTGACCTATTATGGTTTGGGCCCTACGCTAATTTCTCCCACTCCTTTCAGCTCTGTACAGTTCATCTGTGTGCTTTGGTAAGGGAAAGTGCATAGCACTCATCTGCCTCTTCACAACTTGATTCTGATCTGAAAGTCTAGATATTCAGCCACTACGTATTCAGCTACGACTGTGATGCTGTATTTGAATAGTCTGGAATTAGTTATCTACAGGCTATATAACCATAATTCCTTTCACAGTTGAGAAGTCATCTACGTAGATACAGATAGAAAAAAAAGGGAAACAATTTTTCAGTTCTGACTTCATGCAAATACATGGAAAAAAATTAAACTCACTTGCAGGAAACTTTTGTGCGATCAGCCACCATGGTCCATTGCTGCTGATTTGTTGAAACCTCTATGTAGTAGCTGTAGCTTCGATCATCACAGTCCCAAAGCAGTAACCTAAGTATGAAGAAGCATTTGAGTGATAAGTAAAATAAAGGTCAAACCAATATGCACATTTACGTTTCCTAGTCCAGTACTTCTGCCTCTTAGACCCCTTTAAATTAATCTGTTTCTTCTGGAATGTGACTCCAGTCCTCAGGAAGGTCTTTACTGTTCTTGTCATCTCAATGTTATCTCTATACTCATTATCTTAAGGCCAGTAACTGACTTACAATAACCATCTTACTAACATTATTCTATGACATTCACCCAATTACTTCTAATTTTTTTGAAAGTCAGTAAATAGAGTAATCTATTTGGCAAGTGCCATTGCGTCCTTTAAACCTTAGTCAAAGATCTTTTTTGAAAGGTCAATTTACAATGGGAAAGATGAAAAGATTCTCTTGACTAAGAGGCAAGGAAGGCAGCAGCTATACCTTCAAGTCCTGTATCCAAGTCATTGATGAAAATATTAAACAGAATTGTCCCTAAAATGGAGCCCTGCAGACACCCACTAGTGACTGGTCACTATCCTGATGTAACCCCATTTGCTTTTATCCTTTGAGCTCGACCTGTCAGCCAATTGCTCTCCCATCACATTATGTATTTCTTTAACTGTATACTAGATACTTTGTTCAGAAGGATACTTTAAGAAACAGTATCAAAAGCTTTGCTGAAACCTAAAAAGATTACATCAACTATTCCCTTGTGAAGTTTGGGTAACCCTGTCATAAAAGGAAATGAAGTTCATTAAACAGGACTTTCCCCTTGTGAATCCATGCTGTCTGTGACCAATGTCTGAATTCTCTTTTAAGTATTTTTCAACAACTTCCAGAAGAATTTTCTCCATAATTTTGCCACACATTGACTTGAGACTGAAAGGCTGTAATTACTGGCATCTTCTTTCTATTTCAGTTAGAGGTGACTGGAAGCAAAATCAGGAAGATGGTGATACAACACTCTCTTCAAACGACACAAAATTTTGAAATGGCAATACTCTAAAGTGTACAGTCCACAGTATGTCTGCTACTTAAAATTATGCTTTGCTGATTTTGTTGTTAAAATTCTTACTGTCTGAACCCTAACACAGTACTCATATGGAGAATACCACACTGCAACATACTGGCAATCACCAGTCACTATCTCTTGATCCTCAGGTTCTCGTCTTCAGTGTTAGCTAACAATTCCTAGAGAAACAAACCGTTGGACTTTATTTACCCTGCAAATTATTAGGTAATCAATGAACCTGCTGTAGACAAATAAACAAAGTGCAGCTAACCATCCAGAATGGCTACAACTGTACTGATGACCTAAATCAGACTAACTACAGCGACAGACAACTAGAGAACTGTGAAAGCCACGTAATGCAGCAAATCTGGGTTCATTCTTCAGCTGAGAGGAAGAGCTTCTGCAGATCCATACTTATCAAAGTGTAATAGACAAGGATCCAATAATGTAAAGAGCTGAGATGTTTGAAAAGCAAAGCAACTTGTAGCACAGTACAGATTTTCCCAGGCAAAGTTTCAAGCTGTCCCTAATCATCTTCCAGAAGAGTGCTCAAGTTTTATACTATGAATTCTCTTCTTGTTGAGAATTTTTTTTTGCTTTTAGCTGCTACTTCTGCTGGAAGAAACGTTAACTGCAAACATTACTGCTCACTTTTAACACTGAAATACAAGACAGCTAGAGGGGGAAAATGACCTCAACATTTGCTGAACACAGAACCCTTTCTCTTACAGAGAAATGTTGTTCAAAGCAGTAGCTGGACTGTCTTCAGAACTGGTTTATTAAGGATATGTGTGACTATACCGTTGCCTTAAAAAGAGTGCTATTCCCTTCTGTTCAAAGCAATCTGCTGTAGTTCTTTATTTTCCATTTTGGAATTCTAAAGTGGAATTGGGTCTACAGGACAGGCAGATTTTAAATGTACTCCCTCAATGCCCTCAGCTAAGCCCAGCTCATTAATATTATCAAAAATAATGAGCTATCAAAAGTAGCTCCAAAAAACACTTAACAGAAGTCTTTTTGTACATTTGAATACTCTTCACAAATGAAAAAAATCGGAGCTAACAGAAAAAATAAAAACAGTTGCCCATTGCAACACGTCAGACTAAGTTAAAGAAATGAAAAAGAAACAAAACCCATACGGCCTGATCAAACCTTCCCCATTCTGCTTTTCTACACCTAGAAGGTATCCAAATACTGAAGAGGCTGAATGAAACACACTTCCTGTTTTAAAAAGCAAACAGAAAGTTTATTAGTTAAAATCTTCGATCTGTAAACTACTAATAATAGATGCGGAATTGGTTTAGTATCTATGTTTTCATGAAGCCTTCCAAAGGTTAGAAAGATGGAAAAGAAAACAGATACATAAATTTGTTTTCTTTTAAATGGTTGTTAAAATGTAGCTAATTACTGTTTTCAATAGTATCCTTTTCATCATGGAGGTTCAGTCCTGTTTCTTTGATCGAAGGTTTCAAAGAGTTTGTGAATCAGAAGCATGCTAGTGACTGTAATTACAATTAACAATACTGTAATCAAAGCTGGCTTGGCTTTAGAGTAAAAGGCTAACGAGAAATATGTATTATATGTATTCCTTTTGAGAATGTGTATAATTGCTCTCTCCCAGAACAACTCAGCCCAAGTTAAATAGCTTGAAAAAGCATATGGCTTGGTATTATTACAAAACAAACACAAAGTGAATGAAGTGTTGGAAGAATCCTTCCCAAAGTAACTCAGCATGAATGCTAAATGTAGGTTTTTCTTTCTTTGGGACTTGTGAAATAAAAAAATAAAAACTTACTACTTACTTCACCTCCCAGCAGTATCTTTTGTAAGAAAGAGACAGGAAGAAGACTTTGCCACAGAATCTAATCAAATTTATTCTGTATGAAATGCCTTTCTGGATAAGCAGAAATAAAGTTTCGGTTTGATAAAATGAATATTCACCAGTGCACACCAGGCACAAGGATCACTTTTTACGCAAGTTACAATAATCTGTCAAACACATTCCAGACAAGTTACCAAGATAAACTTTTGTAGAGAAACTATGTTTTGCTATAATGCATATTAAATCACTGGAAGAACACTTTAATGAAAATGTCAGAACTTACACTAGAACTGCCTCTTTAAAGCAAAATTCCCAGAGGCTCCAGAGCTGTCTATATTAGAATAAAGCTAAACTAGCTCCTGTTAATAAATCATGCCCTAAAGATGAAGAAAGGTAAGCAAAACAAAGCTTTATCTCATCCCCTGCAAGATCATGAGATTCAAACATATGTCTAACAGGCCACATCTTTGGGCATTTAAGTGTAAGGCTGTTAATCATAAGGCTGTTTCATACAATACTGTTTTCTCCATCATGTGCTGAAGATGCCTCATTTTACACAACTTTCAATATAAGCTTTCAAATATAAATGAAATTTCATGTTATAGGTATGGGAAACTGAATGTACTGTCTGCTGGAAGAGGCTGCAGTACCTTCTCAGCAATTCCTCCCTGAATGTCATGTGTTCCCCTGTGACTGACTGTCCTGCACTTGTATGAATATTCTGCGTCATCTTTGCTTGCTTTTTACTATCAGAATCCCCCAAAAGATTGTCACTGTTTAGTTCAGGCTGCTGTATAACTATTTAAACAAAAGGTGATAACAGAATATCAAACAATAGTTGTGAACCTTACAGGATGACATTCAGTTCCTAAACACTACGAAGTCAGTATTTATCAAATAGAGCATACATATTTCACAGTATTATGCTCCTAAACTATCTGCATACTTACAGAAAAACAACAACAACAACAACAAACAGTAGGAAACTAAAACATGAGGAAATGACATTGGTTCAAAAGTGGGAAAAAAGAAAAGTAAACTCATGGAACGATTTTTTATTTTTTTTTAAACTGTAATTCAGTTGTTGTCTCTGGTTGCCTATAATCCCCTTTCAGTTTGTGCAGTTATTCATGTTTCAGTAGTTATCTTGCAGAAAGTCAATCTTTTTTTCTTCAGAATACTCCAAAGGAGTAAAAATCCTGCATATCTTCCACGTGCTCGTGTGATTGTTAGAATACTCTTGAGTCCTGATCTCACTCTCAGTTCAGGCACAAATAGAAAATGAGCAGTAAAAAAGAAAAAACTTAATGAGGAGAAGTGGTATTGAATATTAGAAAGCATAAAAGCTGTACGGGATGATGACACAAGCAAACAAAAAACACTTAAAGCTTCCTGGCCTCATTTATTACTTTAAGAATTAATCTGAATATGAAAAGCAAAAGAGTTAAAACCATAAAATATGCATTTTAATAATAAAGTCTTCCAAGAGATTAAACAAGAATAAAGGTTCAATCTACTTTTATAGAGATGCAATACGTTTGTATTTACTTTAATCTGGAAACCACTGGGCTACAGAAGAATTCTGTCTCCCTCTGCAACATGTTACTATAGCAAGTCCTGCTCTTCTTTTTGTTTTGGAAATTCATTGAAAAACATTATAAAGTTATCAGCCAAAATTGCAGAATAATAGAATTACTTTTCTGTACAAAGTAAATGTAGGGGGAGTTAAAGCTATTGTGATATGGCAGCCATTTCAGTATTAAGTTTTTAGCCATTTAAAAGCTAAATATATTATGTTTATTATGTTAAACTTGCCAATTGCTGCCTTTCTGCATCTGGTTACATGTATGTGTTGTTTTTTTTTTTTGGTCACAGATAAGTGTCTTTTCAGAGAGGAAAAATAGCAAGGTTATTTTCTGTCCAGACAGGCAATAATACAGAAAAAAATAGCAAAAATATGCCTTTTCTCTATTGACTGTTTCAAGTATCTCATAAACTGTTGTAAAGAAGAGTCATACAGTCATTATATTAAGTCATCAAATTTTTTTTTTAATTTCTATAATCTAAAGACATTACTGATTTATAATTACTTTTAAACACAAGCTTTTCCAGTTATTTTCTAGTAGGACTTTCTACTGACCACTGACTAGAGTTGTAAATAGGATCCAGGGAACTACCACGATAGGTTATGGAGCAGATCACCTTGAGGGAGATCACACAGAATGTGGGGGACAACTGAGAGATCAGGCCCAGTCAGCATGGGTACATGCTCTTATCATTTGAGTATGACAGCATGTTATAGGATTCAATCACCATCAGCATGCAGCTGCCATTCAGAACTGACTGCTAGCCTCTGGGAAGACTAGGGAGGCATGTGCAAAAAAATATAACCCTATGAAATTCTAAATCAAAAGCAAGAACCTATATCTAATACAGACTAACTCACTGCAGTAGTAATTGCTACAGTCTAACTGTCTGTGATAAAAAGGACATGGGAGTCATAGAGAACAGAAGTCTAAAGATTAGTTGCCAACGTGCCCTCTAAGCAATTAAGGCCACCAACAGCATATTGAGTTGCATCAACAGGAACCGAATCGGTAGAAAAATGACAGAGATTATTCTTATTTGACACTCATTAGACCCCCTACTGGTATATTGTATCTAATTTTGGACCCCAATACAACTGATAAATCTACGCAAGTCCAGCAAAGGACCACCACGATGCTCTAGAAGTTGTAGTACATGCACAGAGAGAATGAGGAAAAGGTCTTGCTCAGCTTAAGAGAGCTTGGAATGGGATGCTGGAGGAACTGCACAGCATTTTTCAATATGTGAAAAGAGGTTATCAAAAAGAATGAGTCAGGCTCTTTCCTGAGGTGCACAATGGGTAAAATATGAGACAGTGTTCATAAATTGAAGCAAAAGTTCCCAATGGCCAAGAGCCATGAGAAAAGAGGAACCACATGAAAGAAAAACAATGTGCAGTGAGGATAATTAAATACTGGAATAAGCTACAAAAAAAAGTTGTGAATCTCCTTCCTTAAAGATTTCAAGACCTGTCTGCATAAAGCTTTGAATAAGATAGTCTTAGTCCCTTCCAAATGAATGATTCAAAGATTCTAAAATAAATTGGTAGATCTTGCAGAAAACATTCAGGCAACATATGCTCCAGAATCATTTAGCTCTCTGTATATTTCTAATGTGTATTTGAGTACCAATAGTCCTGCTTTCCTCAATACTCAGAAATTAGTTGTCATAGTAACACGTTCTGGCTTTGAGGCTCTCTCCAGTGGATTTCTGATTTCTAGAAACTAAAAGCATCTAGTAGCCTTTATTTTTTTCTTTAATACAAAAAAGTTAATGTATTTAGTATCTCTGATACAAATATACTCAATAGCACACTGATATCTCTAAATGTAAAAGATGTAGACTTGAATTTCTAATTATTCCCTTAGAATCTAAACCCAGTGACTCAGTTTCTGGGGGCAGAACAATTCATGACATTCTGGAGTGTGGCTAGCCTAAAGGAAGTGCTTCTGGAAATGTTCTCCTGGTGAAAGAATGAGATCAAGGAATTTTTCAAGTGAGCATAACAGGAAAACAGGCAATGAACAGTTTAATCAGTTCTGGAACACCTGCTAAAAAAAATAAAAAACAACCAAAAAAAAATAACCCATTTCCAATAAGATGAAACAGTAAGACATTTTGCTTGACCTTTGTTTCAGCCACAGATTTCCCAGTGTTAGAGATATCTTTGTCACCGTCTTCCACATTGAAGAGTATCAGGCATGTTACAGACTCGTGACAAAGAAACAGCTGCCATGTAATGAAACCTCCCTTCCCCACTCAAAGGGGCATCTTTCCCTCATCTGCCTATGATCTGACATAGACATAGCTTAAAACACTAGCTTTTTCTAGTTAGAATATGAAAATGAAAGGATAACACAGTGCCAGCATTTCTCTCTCTAGGCAAGACAGGTCATCTTGTCTCTCAGATCCCGATTACGATGATGCTTATTACTGTCATTTTTTAAGGAAAGCTGTTCATCTTGCCTGTTCTGTATGTGCAAGAGAAGCCATCAAAGAAAGATGAGATTCTGAGCTCATATCTTAACAATGCTATAGCAGATAAACAATGAAATGCCTATTTGTTTAAAAATATCTAAAAAAAAGTTATTAATGTGGTCTGCATACTTCCCAGTTATACAATTATTTCCTGACAATCAAAAATCTAGTTCATCTAATACATTATTAAATAATAAGACTTATTAAAAACAACAACTAACAACTCCTGCTCAAGAAGAATAGATGGTAGCATTACATTTAACTCAATCTATTGCACTAGTTGAAGAAACAGTATGATTCACCAATTGAAAGACAGTAGAAAATTCTAAGGCAGGAAGACAGAGTGACTATGAACTGAAAACAATAACTTTTTAGTTAATTTATTTTTCTCTTTTTATTTATTTATTCTCTTATTATTTATTAATTTTTATTTTATGCATGCTTCACATGCACAAGTCTCTGCTGCTACTTAAAATTTAAGCTCAAAGTGGCATGAAAATGTTGTAATTACATTTTCAATTACCTCTTTTAAGAGATCTGAGTACCGTATCTTCCTAGTTTTCTACTTGAGATGCTATACTTAATTTAACAATAAAAACATTGAACTCAAAAGCATAAAATATTCACTGCGGAAAGCTGCCAGCTATGCTTCTTATTCAACTTCTTTCATACAGTGAGAACAATGCTGGACTCACAGTATGCATAACTTGTGTAGCAAGGAAACAGTCAAATCAGTACATTTGTAATGGATAGAGTCTGGATGTCTGACTTAAAAGTTTAATGTTTATAATCATCACAGCAATGCTACGAGCTGAAAACAAAACACATAGCTTTGGAAGAAAGGAGCAAATTATTTTCATGATACAGAGATATGGGAATCCTACACCTTTTTTTTGTTGTTGTTGTTTTCTCTGAAATCACTTTAGAAAGTCTATTTTTGAGAAATACAAATGCACAGTGAGTAGACAGAGAAGAGGATCCAAGAAGACTAACCACACAGACTCAGGCATTTCCTTACACCTCTCTCCTGATCATCTCCTTCAGACTAAACACTTTCAGACTTCCTTTTTTCCACTGATGGAAAATGAAAAGTGGTAATTATGTCAAAAACGTCAAATCTCACTCACTAATCAATTAGTTCAAAGAGACAATTCTAATAGGCAGATGGCACAGATTCTAACAATATATACCTATACTGGGCCTCTGCTGCTATCCAGGACCTAACCTCCAGTTTCTACATTTACACATTAGCACTTTATTTTCAGAAACCTCTCTCTTTTTTTTTTTTTTGCCATTATCACAGCAACTTAAATTAAGTTCCTGACAACATACACTAAATTTAGAGAAAACAAAGAGACATCAAGACAAGGTTTAGAATGCCTGACTTTGTTAAACAAAATCATCTACATTCTGAATCTGAAGTTCGAAAGAATATTTTCTTCTTCACCTGTTTACATTCCTGCTCTCCATTCTATTTCAAAAGCACAAAGGAAAACAGCAAATGAAGTGCAGAAAGCTTTTACAATACCCAAAAGCTGGTACTTCATATCCACAAACATACCCACTGTAAGAACAGATCAATGAATTTCAGTCCAGATCTTAAATAATTAATCCAACCTTGCAAAGCAATATTCAGTTTATTGTGCCCTTCTCATACACTCAGTATTCAAGTTAAGAGCCTGTATTAATTGTATAGTGAAAAGGAAAGCTAGCTGACTCTGATACGATGGCTCCCCTCAATAAATGTTTCTGCTTTCACAATGATATGTATATGAAGAACTGCACATACTGTGATCACAAGTGAGGCTGCAATTGAATTTCTATTCTGCTATAAATATACATCTTCAATCTTACAATTTGACTGTTACTATTATTATGCCTCTGAAATGTAATATTTTCTGGAATTGCACTGCTGTATCTTGACAGACAATTCATGTATTTAATTTTTAACATACCCATTATACTGAAATAAAAATGTCAAAGGACAATTACTAAAATAGACACCTCACTACCATAATTTCCACACATCCTTTATTCCAAAGAAAATAACTGTATTCAGCAAAAGTCTCATTGTCGCCTTTAATTTAGAGAAAAATAAACCCTCTTACCGTATTGATCCAATCATGTAGGGCTGTGCTAGTTGTACTACGATAGCTCCACTCCCGAGCTGATGGCACGTGTACCCAGAATCCCAGTCATAGTTTTTTGTGTCTCCATTCAACAAGGCATTGCGACTTCTACTGACACCCTCAATCACACTGGCACAATCTGCAATTGTTGCAACATTTTCAGCAGGAACTACAAATTAAAAAACAAAGAAGACAGACAAGGTAATACAGTCAGAAAACAGTTCAGACTGTAATGGTATTCACTCCTGGGGAAAAAAAAAAGGAAAAAAATATCCAAACTACAAAAGTATGAACAACACAAGGAAACATTAATTCTCATTTAATATAAACTATGAAGCTTTGTTTTACAAGTGCTTCAACACTTCCTTTTGGAATTATCTATTCACTCAATTACCTTTTTTAACATTTAAAAAAATACAGAACTTTGCTTGAAAAATAGAGAGACTCCCAAGCTTTTTTAAAAAAATTGAAATACTGACAACTAAAATCCAACACTGTCTGAATTTTCACATAGGGAAACGAGTAACGTATAGGATAGATGAGAACAGATTTATATGACATCTTAAATCCACTTCAGAGTGACAACAATAACAGACAGTGATTTTCTCCAAAATACATATTTATACTACTGAATCATCTGGATATAGCTGAGATACTGCTATATGAAATCTCAGAACAAATTTTAAACTCTCCAGTAGACAAAAAAAAAGAGCTAATTTTCCCTGAGGAGCTAGGATTCCAGTACTTATGGGGGGCATACAGAGAAGACGAAGAAGGGCTTTTCACATGGGTATGTAGTGATAGGACAAGTGGCTTTCAACTGAAAGAGAGCAGATTTAGATTTGATGCTATGAAGAAATTCTTCACTGTGGGAGTGATAAGGCCTCAGAACAGGCTGCCCACAGAAGTTGGGAACACCCTGTCCCTGGAGTTGTTCAAGGACAGGGCCCTCTTTCCTGGCAATAAGAGAGGAACTTATTGAGTATCTGTTTTACACAGGCATTAAAGCTGCTCTTTGTAGGAAACAGAAGCTACTAGGTTAAAAAAAAAAAACAAAAAACAAAAAAACCAACCAGATATGTAGAAGTTAAAATGTCAAAATGAATTTTCATGCCAAGGCTCTATGGAATATTCCAGGCACTCTGTGAGCTACATAAGACATTAATTGAACACAATACAGCTCAGTTCATAAACTATTTTACCTGCATGCCCTCCTTGCTTCACCCTGCTCCTTTTCACATTTATGTTTTTATACTTATCCACGAACTCACAAGAAGATGTTACCCTGATTAGCCTAACTCCTTGACAACCATACAGAAACTGTCTTCGTGTACATTCAATACAATTCAGTCTCTTTCTCTACAATGTTTAATTAGAATGTGATTCTAACTAATTTTAGCATGCAGGTGTCATACTGCTCTTTTCTCTAGGGGAGTCTGCCACTCCCCATTTTGAAAGTTTATCTTCTTTTATATCCCCTTGATAGATTTATTAAAAACGCCATCTGGTGAGGATTCCGATCTGTGCTGTGCAATTCTTCTCGTTTTCTTCTTTTGTCCCATTAGAATTTCTGTTTAAATTTGGGTCACTTGTTTACAAGAATGCACTACCAAAAACAACAGTCTTGTTTCTATTTTCTTTTTTAATTCACCAGCTATTACAGTAACCAACTTTGTTACAGAAAACAAGAGAAGAGATTACAAGTATGGATTTTTTTTTTTCCCCGCTGTTCAAACTCTCACAAATTGAATTTGTTTTTAGGGAATGGAAAAGATGTTTGCTAGCAAAGCATACTCATTCTGTAAGCAAACAAAAGGAGGTGATTGAAGTTACAGTACAGCAGCATGAAAACAGTTATTAAAACTTATCTTGTTTCCTGGTCTTAAGCTGTGCTATGGAGCAGTGAACTGCTTGACAGTATGTTTAATTTTAGCAATATTATCTTTAGAAAGGACTTAGATGCTTTTTATTCCGTTCTCATGGTATAAATGCTTCCAAAAAATCTGATAAATAATCTGATTGATACAGTACTGTTATCTTCTACTAAATTATAAACACCAATCTATGCCATAGATAGTACAATTGCTGAAAGATACCCAGCAATGCATTCCATAAGCACTACACTGGAATGCGAAGGCTTCAACAGTCATGTCTACAGCTTGGAAGAGAGAGAGAATAATAATTTTGACTGATTTTAAAAGAAAATACTACTAATAATATTTTTCAATGTGCAACGGTCAGGTTTGATTAAAATTACAACATAAAATACTCATTTTTCAGGTGCTGGGGCTAGTGATTTCTGATTCCCAGTATCATACCAAAAGCACACAAGGCATTAAAATTGGGTATACATTTACATAACTGGCAACAAATGATCTACCTACAGAGCAGTTTCACTCAACATGGAAGTTTGTCTGAAGAAGGCAATGACAACAGTCATGTTAGAAAAGCCTTAGGAAGTAAGCCTTTGTTGTGGCACTGGAGACAGGAAGAAAAGGAGAAAAAAATCCTCACTGGAACCATACGAGCAGATCTTTATTGAAGATAGGGTAGTAGTTACTAAACTGACCATACGGCTGTCCTTTTCTGTTCTAAGAGGAAAAAAATAAAATTTTCCTGCGGTATTTAGATGGTCTTAAAATTTTAATAATTTCCTAGGGCTATGCTTGCAAGAGTTGATTTACACTGTTGGGAAAACTTGCATGGCATTGAAAGAACACTGAACTTCAGAAAGAGAAGATACAAAATGAGATATTCTCTGAGCGGAGTTAACATTAAACCAGACATGAAAACAGCATCACTTGTGGCTTCCTTGGAAGGAGTCAGCAGTATTTTACAATGCTGAACCACATACTGGGAAACTGAAACAACTGGTTTCTCTCTGTTACAAGTTTAAATGTGACTTTTGTGTGTGTGTGTGTTGTTTTTTTTTCTTTCTGTTTGTTCGCTTTTGTTTTTTAATGACAGTCAGTGAGTAAAATATGAATGTTTATTCATTTTTCATTTACAAGTGCTCTTAAGGCACAGAGTAGTGCATAAATGAACATTCGCAATGATTCATAAGTATTGAACAGCATTCCCTAGAGGGTGAACAAGGACATTCCAGTGTTTTATATCTCTCTCTTGCTTTTTGGTCATTATTCACTGTTCTCCCTTTCATATGTAATGCACCAGTTTAAAGACAGTCTGATAGACTGAGACAGATCACAGATAAACACAACTTCATGTAAAAGCCTTCCATGTTGCATTCCCTATGACCTTAACTAAGCTCACAGGAGGACGGTGGGCTAGTCAAACCCGTGTGCTGCACAACCCTTAATTGCACCTCAGCAGGGAGTACTGATTAAAGGTTTTTTAACCACAAGACTAAAAGAAATTACCATTTTTCTCCCTTTGCAGCAGATAAAAGGAATCCGTTCCTATACATTCAGCAGGAAATGAAATAAAAAACTAAGAGGCACTGCATACAAGAAGCCCCTTACCCACTACTGTAGCCTCTTGCCATTGGGTAGGTTACAAGCTATTACCAAGCATCACATCATACTGAGTACTGCATCTGCATTCCAAGGAGTGTGCTTCCTGCTTGTAAAAATTTTAATTTGTTTTGGATTTCATATTAAATATTAATGACGGAAGACCATTCAAATTTAAGAAGCTCATATTCATTAAAAACAAACACTATGCTTTTGAGAGTTTAAAAATATTTGCATCCCTGTTAAACAAAACAGTTAAGTCAATCTAGTGTGAATCCAATACACAAAACTGCTAATGTGCATACACATTTGGAGATAATATGCCAAAAGGAAAATTACATTTCAACTCTAATGTCTACATTAGGGTATAATTTCATTTGATTGAATTAATTTCTGTCACTTACCTCATTTAACAAGACAACAAAGTGTATATCAACACAAAAACATCAGAAGGTGCTAGAAAAAGCATTTCCAGCTACTTTTAACACAAAACTGCTAGTTAATTGTCAACGGGTCATATCAGCACCACATCCAGTATTATGTACTAGAACTGTATAAATCATCTTCCATATGAACTTTTAAATGTAACGTCAAGTTAATCATTTGTAATCAAGTCTTTGTAAAAACACAGCAACATAAAACTGCTATTATCATGAAATGGCACTTCATTTTTAATATTTGTTTACCAGTCTTCTAATCTTCACTTTACAGTGACAGCCATTACATCGATACTACATATCAGTAATAACTTGTCTTATAAATTACCCTATTTTTATATACAGCCTTTCAACGAAGTTGAATAGGTTTAATGAGGATTCAATAATTACTTCTAAATCTATTGGACTTCTCAGCGATCTAAATTCTTTGGAATGAGATCTGAAATGAGAAAGTCCTTGCACAGTATTTTCTGTGTTGTTTGGTTAAGGTTCAGGTCACAAAGGCTTTCTGAAATGATTATACAGTCTTCAAGGAATGAGTAAAGTTTCCTTTTCTTAATTGAACAGGTTATAGAAGCAGCAGCTACTGTATTAAATTAGGTTGGAACAGACACATTTAATTCCATACTACATAAACAATAAACTCAATGACTTGACCCAATACCACTTTTTTAAGGGTTAAGAATGAAGCTTCTATACTCAGTGAAACTTAGAAGCAACCAATTCTGATTATTGCACTTCTGTGTATTTCTTGGAACTTTCCCAACTGCTTTCAATTCACTTCAACCTATCTTATCACTCAAAAAATAGAAATTACAACATTATGAATCCCTTTAGAGCATTAAGATACACCTTTGACAAATACGCTATTGGTAGTTACACAAAATTTTTTATGGAACCGAGACAATCTGCTTTTTTATAGTGAGTCAGATAACACATTGCCTTAACAGTAACTATTACAGGTATGTAAAACCAAGTACTAAATGGATATAAGGTCATTTCGCTGGATCAAAGCTGTTGAGAATATCTTTTAAGTGGAAAAGCCATAATTTCTGATGGAACAGCTATTGTGTCCCTGCACCAATTCACAACTCCTGCCTGTCCACAAGTGGTTCCAAAATCTTTCCATTTGTCCTTTCTCACTACTATATGTATATATGCATATATTCAACCACTGCTGCCTCATTTGCAGTCAGAAGTTGGTGCACATATTCCCTCTTTCAATTAGCTACTCAGTGAATTCTTACTGCTTTAATTTTCTAAGAATTGCATTGACTGCTATCATTTCAATATAATCCCTATGGACCTCTATCTGGTGTTATTGTAAATAACACCAAATGACTTACAGGTACAACAGCTGATTTATCCACACAGAGAGACTTCACAGTTCCACAGTTCATCATTGGATACTTATTAGTATGTAGCCCAAACTCAATTTATCGAGACCAGAAATGGGTTTGGATGGAAGCAGTGGTTCTGCTTCAGAAGATTCTAGAGCAAAGCACATATGCAAGGACCATTACAGTGTCCTTGTGGTATGTGCTGTGATCTCTCATATACTAACTATTCATGCATATTGTCTTGTTCACTCTACCTCGCTCCAATTTCTTCACTGCTAACAATCCCAGATGTGCAACAAGATACTCTATCACTAGTCAGCAACTCCTATTAATTCACACTTTCAAATGTCATCAACAGTACTTCACAATGCACTTTGTTACACACACACTGCATCTCCAGTTCCACTTGTGCTTTAGCACAGCCTGTTCTGAACAAGGAATAGTATTTCTGTTGTTCAGTGACTTTGTATACATCTGCATTACCATTTGCAAAGCTCAGCACATTTTTATCTCTGATAGTAAGATCTGTAGTGAAAAAGAAAAGTGAAAATGATAAAAGTTCACTGTGGTGCTGGGAGGCATGGAATGATTTTATATAAGTGATGGGGGCCTTTTCTGTAAGGGTGGCAGTTAGAACTGGAAGAAAGCAGAAGACTATCTGCAAACATCTCCACAATTTAACAGACAGATGCACAAAGGCCATGAAGCATTGAAATAGGAAATGGCAGGTGGTATGCCCAAGGCTCGTGTTGGCAAGAATACTGTGGAAATTTGATTGAGGAATGCAGACATATTGATAATCTAGCAACAAAGTGACTTGGCCCTAACAATCACTGCCTAAATTATATGATTTACATAAGCATTTACAATATATAACTGATAACGGATGAAAAGAATCAGAGCACCACAGAATTGTAGTGGTTGGAAGGGACCACTAGAGATCATCTAGTCCAACCAACCCCCCCCCCCCCCCCCCCCCCAAAGCAAAAAGTAACATATGATCATTCTTCAAAGCACAAAACATATAACTATAATAAAATACGTCATAAACCAATAAATTTTAATAAGGTCAAATAGACTCCATCCCTCAGATTAATTTTGAAACTCATGGCTTGAATTTGGAACCTGTTAAAATGCAATGCTGGAATGGAACAGTTCACCTCACAAAAAAGCTCACTGAGTGTCAGAAAGTTGGTACAAGTACACGCCCACAAGCATACACAGATTTACTATATCGTTATGACAGAACAATGTTCAATTTATTTAACATGCAATAAAAGGAAGGTAAACATATTATTTGTATCCTACATTATTGCTAAATGCAACTGATAAAGTGTGGAAAGATATATCCATCTCTTATAAAATAATAATAATTTTGCATGAAGCTGTTTAAAAATTCATAGCTAGTAGTGCTACATGTGAAACTTAGTTCAAAGATGTGTTTTTTAATCTGCCAGTACCCTTCCCAGGACGTAAGAAGTGAAAATCAGCAAAATGTGATTTGCCAAGCGATTTATTTATTCTACAGTTCTATAAAGACGTCACAAAATTCCACAGCAGATCTCATGAGATCGGGTTTAATGATGCTATGCCTTTGTACAGTGTAAGATAAAAGGGCTGACGTAACTGGGACTCAGTTTTTCAGAGTCAGATATTATTGTTTTCCTCTAAAAAAAAAAATTATGTATCACTGAAAACCTTCCCTCCGATTCTTTTTTTGTGAATCGTTTTCCCTTCCACCAACCACAGGTGCACACTTAAAAATTTCTATTTTAAAAATATCATGAACACTGAGAATTTTTCAGAATGAGCCACAATCTGTGGTACTGTTCACACACAGCAGTCAACAGGCAGACTGAAAAAACCATGAACTAGAAGGATTCTTAGTCTGAGTAAAACATCTGATGGCAGAAAACCCTACCACACGTATACAAAACTAATTACTTTTCCAATGAATTTCAAGAACTCACTGATGTGAGTTCATAGGAAAGAAAGTCCCATAGTTGAACTAAGAAATCAATACCAATACTTATTTTGATACAGCTTACTTACTTTGATACAATTTAGTAAACCATACCTGTTCAGGACTTCTACCTTCAACAATGCAGTATTACACAGACATACTTAAATTAGTATTAAATAATCTGTCTGCAGTACCAGAAGTAAGGGAGCTCAATCAGCATGGTGTTCTGGGAATAATGGTAATCAATATAATGTTCTGCCATGGATAGAAATGCCTAGAACTCTTTGGGGGACAATCAACACAGTTCACTTTTAGCAATTGAAAGCAGGATGCATAAGAAGCTTTAAGTGCCCAAATTAATCTTCGCTGCAATAAATAGCTCTGGTGACTTCATCCCAGTTAGGAAGTATAAGCAAACCTACCTGGAGGCAATAACAACCACACTATCACATGGAAGGAAAAATCGGATTAGGAGCACATAGAAACTCAATTACCAGTGGTCTTCTCAGCACCAGTTAATTTAATTTGAACTTTCACATTCCTGCAGCATTACTAATTGATCCACAAAGCAGCCATGAGGACCGGCCAACTAATTCTAAGCATACAACATCATTTAACTCAAGTTAAAGATTTCTGTGTGGAAAGGGAAGTACAAGAGCGCAATGATGGCCAGTTTTAAAAGGCAAGCGTACCCAACAGTTCATCTATATAAAACAGAAACAGTTGCATTTCTTACCTATCAGACCCTTCTCAAGAGCAAAGGTTTTGTTGGAAAACATGCATTCAAATGCCACAATGTGGAAAACTTTGTTCACCGTGTTGTGGGTCCCAACAATGCGAATATACCTATGGAAGGGAGAAAAAAAGATAAGAAGCACATGTTAATCATAATGAAATTCTAGGCAGCAAAATATAAATGATTCAGTGGGACTGTATTGTGCCGAACTGTACAAGTGGGACTCGTTTGCACAGAATCGAGTAACTGCTAAAAATAATTAAAAAGGAATAAAAAGAGAGAAATTTCACAGCAAAACCTGGTAGAGTGCCAAGAAAGAAAGAGCTGAGAAATGTATCAAAATCTTTCCAGAGTAATATGCCCAGAAAAACAGAAAAAGACAGTTAGTGCAGATGTATACTCAAGGAGACTTTAAAGCATGAGGGTCCAACCTTTTGGCTTGCTGGGCCACACTGAGTGAAGAGGAATTGTCTAGGTCCACATATAAAATATATCAATGTCTTTGTTATTTTATCTTTTATTAATCATAATAAACGTAGAAACAGTCAAATTTTGTGAAACAAAGCTAGCTCTGAGTTTCATTCCTGGCTTTGTAACTTGTACATTTAGAGTCTAATTCAAAATCAAATATACCTGCTCTTGAACATCATAACCTATTCACCTTTTATATTACCCTGGAGGCTTCACATTCTATAAAGTCATTAATCTTGACTCAGTCTGATTCCTTCATTTTCAGAAGAGATACAACAGTTCGTACCATAAATTTTCCACGTATATGGAATATGGCATTCTATTTCAATAAATATTGAACAAACAGCACAGAAAACCACCTTGAACAAGTACCATTATCCCACAGAGCAGGTTATCTACAATTCAGGAAGCTTTGTATTAAATGAACTCATTTCAATTAGGAACCACCAGAATGCACAAATCTTTAGCAATATTATTTGTCTGCTATATAATACAACCTTTCACTTATGCAGTGTAACTAAATTTGCAGAGTAATGGCTGCCCACCAACACAATGATTTTAATACAAAGTTTTAAAGAAACACTGATTTCAGTCCTGTGAGTTACTGACCTCTGATCCTTTCAGATAATAGCATCAAAAAGCAAAACTCATCTAATAAATATTTTTTTTCATTTATGAAATGGATATACAACATGCTCAACATTTCAACTGATTTTAAAAATTATTTATATTATAATTGCTTGAAACAAAACAGACAGGTATTATCACAATTATCACAATTAAGAATGATGCTGAACTTAGCTTTTGCCATGTAATTATGACAAGTGCCTGCAAAGAGCATGGCAGGAATCTTGATTCACAGTCAGGGAAACAGCAATTCTTCCCCAGACAAGTTCATGGAAGTAAGCCAGCTGCTGTTAGCAGATATATGAATGCTGCATTTTCCAATAAAATAGCAAAAATTGATACCAGCCTCAGTTTTTCTTAACACACTGAGGATAATTCATAGTGTACAGTCAGCCACAGCAACAGCAAAATCACAACAGAGGAACAGAAGCAAGGACAACCTAACTCACTGCAGTGTGAAAGACCCTAAGGCTTCTTCTCACAGAGCACATGAGAAGAACACTAGACAATAGATTCAAAACAGAGGTGGCTCAGAAGCATGATGCTGATGAGAAACTGCAATGTTGCCAAAATCAAAACGAACAGTGAAGTTTTAATTTAAAGGATTCGATTTCAGAAATACAAAATGTCTATTATAGTTCATGATATCCTTGTAAACACGTAGATTTTCCTAAGCACTTCTCTGAAATGCAACTGAAGCATAATTAAAAGTAAAATCATGCTTCATGCAATCAGAGCATATGCACCATCTCATCATTTTGTTGGAGCAATTTATTAGATGAAATACAAGATTACAGGTAACAACATTAGTAAGTACAATTAGCAAGTGCACATTTACAAATACTTAAAATGCACAGAATGTGATCTAAGTGATCACTTTTAAAAGACAGTTTCAATACCAGCATTACCACTGCAAGTACAAAAGGAGTTTGAAATAAGAGATTTTTCCATTGAAGTGATGTGTAGGTTACAGAGTATGCACTGACCTTGAAAACAAAAGCTTCCATCTTTCCTTTTGTTAGCTATACTTCCACAATCTCCAAAGACTTTACCATTGACTTCTACTGCTTATTTTAACTCTTAAAAATCATTTGAATATTATCTGTTGTTCTCTTTATTTTTATGTTCACATTATTCATGAAGAGTTGAACAAAACTATACAACACAAGTGTTGAAAATGAAATTTAATGCTAATATGACACACAAGACACAATTCTGTTACACTGAAGAAAATAAGCGTGCCTTGTTTATCTTACATCCACTCCCAGAATCATATTCTCCTAACAGAAACAAGAATAGCCTGGTAATAAAGTACTGCAAAACCTAGGTGTGGTTTGAGGTTGTGCATACTGTGTGACCACTGTTTTTCTGTAAGCTATCTAATTCAGTGCCAAAATAGTATCAAATTCTTCTCCACAATAGGTTCAATCAAAAACAAGGCTAAATGGTAGTTAAAACATCTCTCATAGAAACTTAGAATTCCTGGACTGACAATAGCTTAAAGAAACATGGTCATAACACATGATACACAGCCTCAATCTGCAATGCAACAAAATGAAGAAATTCTCTATTTAGTTATACTACTCATCTTGGATGATGATATCATGGTCAAAACTATAGCTATATTGCATACTGTAAATTTTAATGAAGAATTTATTTTAAAAAATTCAGTAGAAACAAGAAGCTTATAAGGAAGGGGGTAATTATATTTTATATTTGCATATATACTGATTTTGGCTGGGACAGAGTTAATTTTCTTTACACTAGCTCATATGGTGCACATTCTGGATTTGTGACCTAAACTGCACGGATAAGGCACTTATGTTTTTTATTAATGTTTGAGAAGAATGGATACTGACAGCATTGAAGTGCTTTAGGAATTTCAACCACATCAGACTTCTCTAGTCACTTTGTCTGACTACTGCAGTCATGCTACACTTGCCCTTGTGATAATCATAACAAGAATACCAGAAGAATCTGCATTCTCAATATTTACTTTTGCATAAATAAGAAAATTATTTTATCTAGAGAAAAACAACACGTTTTGCTGGATCTTGGTAGAATCTTAAGCTATGAAAAAACTGAATGAATAACCTGCATTGATTAATGAGGCAGCCCTCACCCACCCCAGAGCAATTCTTCACCTTTACTTGAAACTATGACTCGTGCGGTTTGTTGCAACTAAAAACACTTGTATTTCTGAACAACTACATTATGTTTTACTTCTGCTCTTTTCATTTGTGCAGCTGACACATTTACTTCAGGCAACAACTGCTGCTGAGCACACTACTGATTCAGCTATGGATACCCTGAGGGGACCACGAACACCGAAGCTCAGCTGCCTGCACCCTAGCAGTACTTGGGGCATGTGTGTCAAAGCACACAAATATGCACACTCTAGGATCCTTTTTAATTTTTCACTGTAATAGGACCAGTGAGGTATAGACAAAGTCTGGAATATATTAATACAGATTCTAAACCCTTAAGAATACTAAAACAGAAAACTAAGTAAAGAGAGGTAAAGGAACTTAACAGATATTTTGCACTGCTATCCCACTCTTAGTTACTATCATGGCAACACAGAGCAGCAATAAGGAACTAAAATAAATAACTAGACTCAATATGTACAAAACCAGCTCATAAGAATTTGGCATTTTACTTTCATTTTTGGAACACTGTGTATGAGACTAATACTAACACCTCATATATACTTTAACTGCCTAGAAAACATTAATATTTGCATTCTAATCATTGCCCAAGTGATGTATGAGACGTTGCCCAGCACACAAGGGTGTTGGAAGACATTCTGTTTGTCTTTCAGTGGAAAAGGAAACACTGCTATTCACAGCCATCTAAACATCATTTATTGACAACTCTGTAAAATCTACAATCCTTCAGACCCACACAGCTGAATCAACAGACTCCTGGCAGAAGGGATTAAAAAAAAATCTCTTACCAGAATTAAATCATGTGAAAAAGCTGTGTGCATAAATTAAAAACATAAAAACAAAGAATTAGGTCAGAACAAACGTGGAAACATTCCTGTCACTTGACGGGATGTGTTTTCCTGCACTTAGACAAGAAAGCCTAATAGAATCTATTTTATACCAAAGGAAATCCCTGCAGCAAATATACAAAGCTATGGAGAAGAATCAAGTACTTAAAGAAAAGAACATTATCGAATTCTAGTGTATGTAACACCCACAAAGCCTGCACAGAAACAAACTTTCACCTATACAGTTGGTGTAAAACAGGCAACAACATAGCAGTCAGCAAGTTACAAATAGAAACATGTTTCCAATAATGTTTACCTAGATATTCTATAACGCAGATTTAAATGGAAAAAAATACTGACATGGAATAAAACTATACATGATATGTAACTGTGCACTATATATAAGCAACACATCAACAAAGAAACTCCGTCAATGTTTTTAGTCTGGGCATATTTAATCAACTTAAGACTGACACACATGGGAGCATGAGTAGCATTTTGTATTCCACATGTAAAGAATTGTGAGTATGCAAACAAGTACTTTTTTTACTACTAGTTTCTAGTTTTAGTATGAGCAAAACAAACCAAACAAACCCTGGAATCTAAGATGACCTTTACTCAATCTCCACACTGCGTGCATCTGTAGTGATCATCTGTTTCTGAACAAGACTCTGTAGAGTTTGTTTCAGGTCAGATCTCAACCCAAAATAGTTGCATTTCCCAGAACTTGCACGAATATGGACATCTATAATTTCCCGTGATCTCTCAACAGACTTTCATTCATCACATAAATTTGAAGTCTGTTAGAAGAATATAATGAGATTTTGATGCCATGAGTTTTGTAACTAAGTCCTATCCCTGATTCAACCTTGCAATCAAACCTAATGTAAACAACACTTTGTTGGTCTTTGTTCTATCTCTGCTGAATACATGAAAAGGACTCATGAACTTAATTTAATGGAGAATGTTACTTCTTTTTAATACAGACGGAAAGCACTAACCCTCTGGAACCCTGGTTCTAAAACCTTCTAAACATGGAATTTGGGAGAAGAGGTGTGGGAACCTACTCTGAATCACTTTCAGGCTACTGTGACACAAAGCCAGATTTCTTCCAAAAAGCACAAAATGCAATAATCATTTCTTGCTCCAAGGGCACCTCAGCAATAGCTGTCCAGATTTTCACTGGAATCAGACTATATAACATCTGACAAAGAGAAATATTTGTAAAGTATTAGAGCAAAGCCACCTACAACTAAGCAGGTAAAAAAAAATGAGATTTCAACTTATAATATGGTAACTCAACAAGGAAATAACTGCATTTTTGACCTGTGTTTACACAAGCAAGAAATGTAGCATTTATTCTACAGAACTGTAGTGAAGGAAAATTGCATTTAGATCTGGCATCTCAATATCAGAAAGACGCTGGTATAGAAGACTTTCAAAGAATAATGAAAAGGATTTTCTTTTCTTTAAATAAATACGGCAATTACTAAAAAGTCTTTAGATAAAAAGTTTGTTTGGATGAAAGGTTTGGATAACCAGAAGTACAGCAACTCCAAGTATTTGAGCAAATAAGCTAAAGAGAATAAGTGAATAAGACTTCAAAGCAGGGGGAAGGTGTCATAATTGTACACGAAGCTTGTAATATTAAAAAACAAAGCAAGCCTAAATGTCAGTAAAACATTTTGTCCACTGAGAAATATAGCCAACGACAGAGGTGAGGAGATTCACCTATGTTAAAATTACACTGGAAACAATGCTTTACCAAAACCAGCTAAGTACTGGTAAGAAAAATGACTGGATACATATTTTTCATCATTATTTTTACTATTTCAAAATTGTACCTAATAATACAACTCTCTGTACTTTGAAAACATCAGAAAACTCTAATTCTGTCTCAGTTTGTAATTTGCTGCACAGTTTTGGAAAGCTGAAATGTGGCACAATTCATTTTCTCATGCTGAGTCTGCCTTACTTATTTTAAACATTTATCATAAAACATTTAATATTAATAATGAAATCGTTCAGATCTGGGGGCATGTGTGCCTTTCTTAATTGGTTGCTTGATTCAAGATATGGTCATACAGTTATTAAAGAAATGGTTGTGTATGAGCACCAATGTACTATCCAGTGATTTACAGGCAGGTGCCAACAGCAACCATGCCATTTGAAAGACACATCGGCACAAATTCTCCATCAGAAGTGATTTTATGTTTGTAGGAGCAGAACCCTAACACACAACAGCTAAAGCCCTATTTAAACCAGTGGAATGTCAGATCAATCTTTCTCCCACATAACACAGCAAGGCTCTGCTTCCCACGCCTTTCTTGTATGGAAGTGCGACAAGCTTGAATCTTAACCCCACCTCCACACATGCTTGTCTGCTAAACTATGATTTATTATTTATGCATTTAACTGAACCATTATGACAGACTTTACTGCATACTCTGTTCTAAAGACAAAGTGCCTCTGAAAACACGAAGGTGTAAGAACTTTATTACTTGCCTTAACTTTTCATTTCCATGCTTTGTCAAAGTGCTCTAAGAATAATGAATATACATTAAGTTCAGTGAGTACTTCCTGAAAAAAAAAACCCTATTATATAAAATACACAAAACTTAACATGGGAATTCCTCTGTCAGACATCATGTAGAAACCTTCTCTGTTGTATACAAGAGGTGCAAAATGCATATAGTGCTGCACATAAAACTGGCACAATACAATACAACTTTAGATAAGAGTATCATTTTTGCCAGGTTATACCTGACAGGAATATTTGCTGTGTGTATACTTGTTCAAATTTCACACACTCAAGAGGTGCACACTACTTACAATTTACAACTAAGAATTTTATGAGCAACTTGTTCAGCACATCATTACCAACTCTTCCTGTATGCAGTTTCACTTATGACAGCCAATGGTGCAAAACAAAAAGTCAGGCATATAAACCTCTCATCCAAAGCAAAAATTAACAGGACATGACAATAGTAATTTTTTGCCTATGTGAAGACCTTTCTTTTCTTTTATAATGTAGTTGTGGGGGTGCAAATTAGATTTAGATTCAAATTTAACATAATATAGTTTTCATTATCTTCTGTTCTTTACAGAATACTAACTTCTAAATTCTTTTTTCTTAGCATAATTGAAATGTTTAACACCACTTGCTCCTATCACCACACAGCTTAAGCAAACTCTCAACTGTGATCATTCTTTACAGATATTTTAGAAATAATTTAATGAAGACTGATATTCACATTGGCATACGTACCAGATACTGCAAAATGAAAGAGAAGTCTCATTAGAAACTATAAGATATATTTTTCAGATCACGGAAACAAAAATCTGATATGAGACAGAACACAGAGAGCATCAAACAATTATTTCTAGTACTAAAATGTTTGGAGTTTTATGAGAAAAGTCTGATGCAGTGTCAATTAGCAGTAACACCTGCTAAGAATATTTGAATGCTACCTCCATTAGTCTGCATACACAACCACAAATGTAAGCATTGCTTACATTTTCCAGTATATATAAGATCTAAATGTTAACTACTGCAAGTTTGAACAGAGTGAACAAAGGACAAATTGAATATTATTTATGGGACTGTTCAACAGATCTGGACAGTATGGTAGATTCAACCTGGTAATTTTTACATGACTAGGTATTTCAAAAATCAAATTATATTTTACAGGAAATAATACAGATAATATGGAAGAAGATCATAAAGATGGACTATGAATAGGTCTGTATCAACTTGCACAATCAGATGAGCAGCAGTGAGCTAGAAGAAAGAGGACAATGACTTCCAGTACCTGAAAATACATGCTAAAGTATCAGGAAATTCAAGCTCCTTGTCAAGAGTGGAATTATTTCATTTCAAAGCATTCCTCAGAGCACTAAGGCAGACAACCATCTTGATGTAAGTACATCTTGCTCTTGCTACTCCTCTTTTTTAGCTGTAGAGCAGAACCACAGCTATCATACACCTTGCCACATTTCAGATGTTGATGTACTAAGTAATCAGCAGACTAACTGATCACTAGGAAGTGATCAGGTGTCACAGCCCCCAAGAAAATTTTCTTAAATGTAGTTCTTGGTCCCTACAGTAGGAAAATATTTTGCTTGAAAAGTCTATGCCACAAAACTTGTGAACGTGCTTGCAGAGCAAAAAAGTATTTACTGAGCTACTGAATTCAGGCCTCTTATCTCTTCAACCAGTGCCTTAATCAAAGAACTTCATTTAACAACCAGCCTTATAGTCTTCTTCAATTGGTATAGCATAAAAACAACTACAAAAAAAAACTACTTGCTTTTAATCTAATGATATAAATCCTAAAATCAATTTGGAAACAATGGAAAAAAATACTAATATATAGAACAATCAGGCTTTAAGTCATATTTCTTTGGTTTTTAATATCATAGAATAAAAAGCTCTCATCTTGTTAAAAGTTTGCTCAACATGGAATGAGCTGCAGATAGATCCTACAGGGTAGTATTTATCCATCATAACTAAGCACTTGAAAATTAGCCATGAAGTTTTATTCTACTCAAAAATACTTTAAGCCTAAGAGCTGAAGTCACTACAGTTTTGATAAAATTATAAAAATCATTATGGTTCTAGGAACCAGTTTGGTTTTGTCTTTGATTGACACCTTATCTTTAATCATAATCTGCACCGGAATAGTAACTTGCTGATGATTCTAGCTAAAATGAAAGACCGAAAATCTTTACCAATGAATCGAGTAAAGCCACACTGCAATAAATCAAAATGTTGCACGTAATGCTATATTAAGGTAACTCCTAATTTACCAAAACCCTTTCACTATTTCTGTCAATGTATGCAGCCCAAGACACACAAGGACAGTTAGTGTCAGAAGCTCCTAGAAAAAAAGAGCTGAATAAAGGAATTATGTTTCATTTTGTCTCTGTTAAAAAACGTATTTCCACTGAAAATACACAGAAGTTAGGGCTAGGTTACATTCACATAATGTTTCACGAAAGTTATTGGATTTTCCCAAGAAAACTGAAGAGTGGCCACACATCATCACTTGTATCACTGCTGGAAGAGAAATCTCAGTAGGACAAATACAGCAATTTGTCATTTACACAGTGCCTTCAGGTTACCATAGCTTGACATTAACAGGACACCAACAACACAGTATAATCACTCTGCACTGCAGTGAAGGGCATTACCATTGTGAAAACTTCAATGGAGAAAATTTTATAAAAATAAATGAGTCTTGATGAATAGAATCACACTGTATGTTTTTTCTTTTATCAGTAACAACAAATCTTCCTTGATCTTCCTTGGTAATACATTTCAAATACTTAATAACAGATCACACAGAACATTGAAAGGACAGGAAAAAAATCAGTATCTGCTTGCGTACAAATTTCTAACAGTTGTAGAATGATTACTTCTGCAGTGAAATTAATTTTATGGCCATGGGACAAAACAAGCAAAATGATCTCTCTAACTATAAATACAGAAATTCAAACAAAAGGTACCTCTAACAAGAACTCTTACGTAGCTGAAGAAAATCTGACAAAAAAAAAATTACATATTTTGTTAAAATACAAACGATAATACATAAAATGAAAGAGTATGACCAAAATAAAAATACTATATACTATAAATTCCATTAAGAATGAAATTGCTAAGATTAACAATGTTCAACCACTGCTCAACACCAAAAATGGTTTTAAAGTATATTTTTGAAGTAAGATCATATCAGTACAGTGGAAGAAGCTAAAATAGAAATAGCAATAGAGGATTTCAGTTTCAGGTAGGAAAATGTTAATTACTGAGACGATGCTGTCTCTAAATCCCTGTGCGAGATAACCTGAAATTAAGGTGGGATAGCTGAAGGGCAGTTTGAAAAACAAGTTGTGATTTACTTCACATCTTTTATTTGGGAATCAATCAAAGCTTTGTCTGGATAGCTACTTAAAGACAGAATGCATTAAGTTGATCCTTTTAGCCACCCTTACATATATTATGAAGTGCCAGAGGGTTGCTTCATTCCCTGTTTCAAAAAAATAAAAGGGAAAAAAAGAATTGTACATAAAAGTTTTGTAAATGTTGCAAAGTTGCAAATAGAGTCAAGTTATGATAAAGACTCCTTCAGCAAATAAAATGATCCACTTTGGATCCTATAATGTAATAATCTTCTCCATATGACTCTGCCTTCTTTAGTACAGAAAGATATGCAGTATTCAGAGAGGACAAACTTTTTTCCTGGTTCAATGACATCACTGAAATACATCCTTAACTTCTGAAAACCCCAGTTCACATAAGCCTTCTTGATATTTTTCTCTATCATTACATGCGGTACTATGTTCATGATGAAAACTACTCAAAAGTAGCTTTAAATATCATCTTTTCCTTTCTTTATGAAAAGAAAATGTGAAAGAGACCTAAGTGCTTTGACCCAATCTAAACTTTTATCACAATCAATATCCCTGATAGCACTTTTAAACTTGTTTCCCACATCTGTGTTTTCACTTCGATAGCAGCTAGAACTGCCCATACACGACATCACTATCACCAATAAACCAGAGCTCCTTAAAAAAAGGCATGAAGTTTAAGTTTAATTTTTTTTCTTGTACTTTTGTCTGGTGAGTATTGCTGAATTTACGTTGCTGAGAACATTTTGAAGTGTGCCTACTCATTGAAGAAATCAGCCATTCTATTTAAACCAAAGGGAGGAGTTAAAAAAAACCAACACAAAAGACAGATGAAAATCTTCAGGTAGAATACAATGTCGTACAACCTTACAATGATAATCTTTCCAATACTCCCTATCCTGCACATAGCAATGAAATAAGAAAAATGAAATAAGTGACTTAGGTTATTAGTTCTACCAATTTTACACTAGGGTTATGCAAGAGAACAACTGAATGACCTATCAGAAACCTGCACTTACACACTGGTGCTTGAAGAAAAAGTGCTGAGCTAGTGTTTTCACACATTTGTATAACCATACCTATCCTGAGATCTGATAGCTAGGCATTGTTATTATCTTGTATTTGGCCTTCTCTAAGTGGCTATGATTACACAGAATTCTCAAACTACAATTAGATCATTACAACATCACCTTGCAATGGTTTAAAAAATGCACCTTCCATTGTAATAACTGTCACTGAAGGGCATTAGCTGGTATCATACCTTACTCAAGAACACTTTTTCCTCTAAGCAACATGATTTTTCCTTCAGAAGTACCAGCACAGCTCTGTGGTAAAGAGCATCTTCTAAAGGAATCTTACCATATCATTACTTCAATCTTGATTCTGTAGACATACTTCATTAGCACAATTCACTGAAATGATTTGCATCACCTTTTACACCAATCACTTCACTTTATTAAGTTGGTAATTTTAACTCAGCACTGCATTACTTTGAAAATAGAAGAAGTTTATAGATTGTATTCCTATATATTAACGTGGTGAAAACAAGTTTAGGAGACAGCTCTTCATTGTTGTCTAGCATTTTATTTCTGGTTGTAATTGATGTCAGTTATGACTAGGAGACTATTATCATGCTGAGACTTTTTCCCTGTAATATTACTATTCTGAGTATAATGAAATAAATCTATGTTAGGAGATAGTAGCAGACACTATTATTTATTGCTGTATTTTCATTAACTGGAAATGTACAGGGAATACATGACTGTCCCTTAGTTTTGTCCTTCACACAGTGGAACATTTGAAATTAACACGTCTTTGAACTTCTTCAGAACTAACTTTCCCCGTTACGCCTTCTAGCCTCCCTTGCATTTCCACCTGCTCAGATTTTCACACTTCATTTTCAGAAGTCTCACTGTATGTACTCTCTCAGCTTATGCCCACTTTGCCTCACCTTGGCAGCTCACTGCAGTATCAGCATTTCTGATTTCCCCACTAGGTCACATATCCTGAAGTACGAACCTTGATGTAATAAGAATATAGCTTCCAAAATCATGCTGAAACTAATAACTAACCTGCATAGTTTTCACTATAAAATGATTAAGAGCCCAACTGCATTCATGCTTAGTAGGTAATAGTGGTATTGATTGATCCAGTGCATGTCATTTCATGTAAATCATCTTCATGCATATCTCCCATCTATTTCACGTCCAATTGATTATAGAGGTTTCCTCAATTCCAACAACCCCCGACAATTCAAATACATCAAACCCAACCACAAACCTATACATATGAATATATATTTTAACATTACTTCACATTGTGGGTACAGCTACAATATACCATCACCACTCATCAAAAACATCACATGTAACTTCCTGGGACATTTAAACTCCCTCTTTTCATTATTTATTTTTTCAAACAGTTAGCAAGAACATCTCTTTACATTACTACTAATCTCAAGATTTGCAGTCTCGAATAAGAATAAATAGCAATCCACTGTTTCATAAACTTTCTGCTGTATTTAATGTCAGGAATGATGCATACTGAAGTTCCAACACTTCCATTTCTCTTCTGAATAGTGTGTTTTCATAAGATTAAGAAAAGTCACATTTACAGAAAAAACTCCAGTATAAATTTATTTCAGGCTTACATATTTAATAAATTATTCTGCTGTTTTTACCAGAACTAGTGGAAAAGACAAAATCCAATCCTCTGCATACCCCCAAACCAACTGTTGTCTTTTATCAAACCTTTCTTCTAGTAATATTTTTGAAATTCTTCAGAAAAAAGGTTGTTGCTTTTTCTTCTCCTGTTTTTTTCCTCCCCCTTTACTAATAATTTAAAATATGGTTACAGATTTGTCAAACTGTGAATGGCTACGATATTGCCCAAAACAATGCAGTACTTTCTCTGGCTCTTGTTCTTTTTGTGGGAGAGCTCTCTCCGAAAAAAAACAAAACAAACAAAACTCAATTCCTTCCATAATCACAAGAGAAATTAAACTCTACTAGACTTTTTTTCTGCAGCAATTTTTCCTTGACAAGCAAATCATTACTATCATTAATTATCAGAGGAGATTTGAAAGCATTAAAAAGTCTTCTCCAGCCATCAGTTAGCTTTCATCGTCTTACTTTCAGATTCTTAATGTCAGGTCAGGAAATAGATAAACCAACAAATTCAGCTATTCTAGATTACTAGGAAAACCCTTATAGAAAAATTTTAAACTGATGTCAGGGAAGAATGTCCAGGAGTATGTTTACTTAGTAATGTGACTGAATCAAAGGGAACGCTAATGAAACAAAATGACATACTAAACATGCCATTAGAATGACACAACCTCATTGGTTTTCCACCCTATAATTTGGATTCTAGTATAGATAAGTTTTGTAAGAAACCTCAGAATCTACATTGATGGAAGATGCTATTTACCTGCTGTTATTATCCATGGTGGCCAGATTAGATTTAAAACCTGCATGCCTATCTTATGTTAGGATCACATATACACATAGTATAGAAACAGGATTTCTATGTGACCAAACTACATTTGTAATAATCTCTTATACTTAGAAATTCTACTACATTTGCTGATTTTCCACAAATAAGTAAAACAAAACTACAGTGGACAGACCTGAACATATTTCAGCTTCAAAAAGTTTAAGTAGCTGGAATACTAAAACACAGCTGCTCAATGATTAAAACTCTTATTTTTATGTAATGATCAAGTCCACATAATAACCACTGCCTGAAAACTTTACAAGTAGATGCTACACTGATCTGAATCCAAAGCATTCCTTTAAATGAGCTTACAATTCTCCAAAAAGATAATGCTTGAATCTCATAGTAAGAAGTAATAAATATTCTCACCTCATACAACTGAGAACTGATTTCACTGTGACATTTGTTAAGAGATTCAGACTTCAGAACATCCACCGTGTTTTGCAAAGAAAAGATCTTTTAGCAGATCTTGCGTTCCCCTTTAGCACTGTGACCTAATGTGAGAATTTATCTGGTTGGAACACTTCTATTCTCTATCATGCTATTATTGTGAACTGTAAAAAAGCACTGATCTTCTCCAGTTTCTCAATATATAAAGCTTTGTTGTCTTGCACAGAATCAGAATAATTTTGAAAATAGCTCACTGCCAATTACATTGACAATATAATTTGTAAACATGTCAAACATTATTTCTATTGCAAATTAATAAACTGTTATTACAGAATATCATTATATGCATTTAGTTCCATACCTACAGATTCATTTTTTCAACTCTACTTCAAGGTAACAATAATGCACATACATATAAAAAGAAGGACATCCACACTGAATAAATTAACCATGAAACTATGTTTTATTATAGCACAAATTCAGAGTACTACAGCTGAATCTGTACTATGACTTCAGCCACATTTTTGTTTTGCGCCAGTGGTCTTCTAAGAACGCATCTATTCTACACTAAAAAATTCAACCCTGAACTCATTCTCATAAGTACTAATCCCAAAAGCCTGAGATACATTTAAATTAGAACTCAAAGTTAAACCTTCATGACTTTTGAAATATTAAATCATCATCATAAAAAAAACATATTCGGAGGCATTACCTAAATTTTATGCTGTGATATCCTTTCTGAAAAGTGAAATTTCAGACTCAAATTTCAATAACAGATTTTGGCTACAGATGGAACTTTATTTGAAGTAAGACTGAAATAGACAAGCCAGTGAATCCTTTGGCCTGGAAATAACTGACTCAATTCTGAAGAAGCACAGTTTACTTAGTTTTGAGAGTGAGTTCATACGTGGCTGATTTACTCCTTTCTTTTTAAAGATTGCTAGAATTATTCTGTTACCAGCTTTCTTCTATATTTATACACAAAGTTTGTGCCGTAGGATCATGATTAAACACTGCTCCAGCAGGTGAGGACAAGCAAGGTTGATTCTTTTACTGTCAGTGGAGTAATACTCTTTGCCTGTTCTACTTCTATTTTACAAAAATCTGTTTAAAACCTGTTTAACATCAGTACTCTCAAAATCTTATACTGTTTTTAATCTACAATAAATCCAGTCTGAAAATTAATATTAAACCTATCTCCATCAGTGTGTAGTGAGTCAAAAAATACTTGATGTCAGTGGAGATCAGAATGATGACACGTGCTAAAAGAGAATGCATTCAGAACAGAAGTTACTAACACTAGTTACCAACAGGACAAACCCTACACAAATTCCTGGGCAGAAACACACCAGTTCTAACAGTGACCTCTGACATGCACACATTTGACAGTTGTCACTGAAGTTGAACATTTATTCAGCGAATAAAGCATTCAAGCATGCAGTTGTAGAAACTATCTGAAAACTAACTAGTGGTGAGCCCTGAAGAGGGCACAGCTACATCATAACCACAGCTCACCACAAAGAGTCATAACATTTTCCACCTCCTCAACCCTTTACAGAATGTATGATAATATTCAATGGATTTCCTCAACGAAAAATAAATACATATATATATATATGCAAAAGGCATATGTGCGTGTAGATGCATGTGCCAAAAAATGCTAAGGAAATCAGCATAAAACCACAGTTAACAGCTTTAATGGACATTAAATATGAGGTTATGAGCAGTGAATATCAAAATGAATTGAAACTTGCCATAACACTTAGTTACAAGAATCCAATCAAAAATGCTTTTAAAAGCTTGAAGAACAGTACTATGCACCTTCATCTGCTCAAGGACACAGAAAAATAAAGGATTTTCATACAATGAAATTTAAAATGGCAGTAAGCAAGTGATATTTAAAGGAGCTTTGTACACACTTAGAAAAGTGCTCTTATATAGGTTTCTAAACCTTTTGAGGTAAAAAGAGAGCAACGATAGCTTCCACAGACAGGTAGGTAACTAAGAAAATAATCCTATCAGATTAAAAGATAAACCTATTAAAATATAAATTCTTGCAGCACAGACATTATACTTGGATGTTAGTTTTGATGTTACACCTGAGAAATATTTCTAAAGATTTTTGATTTGTCTGCAGAGTCTTCATTTTTTTTTTTTTTATTGTTTTTGTTATATTTTAATAGAAACACTTCGACACAGAATGGATGAACCTTACAAAATAATATATTCACCTCATTCAAGCAGGAAGGTGGCACAAAATAAACCTTGCATATAATTTCACATCAATAACACCACTAGTATATGCCCACATTCAATTAATCTGTAGGTTAAAATATGGAGCAGGTAAACATCTAACATCTGATGCAAGTTAATTCCAACTTGACAAATGTATTTATTTTCACAAGGCACTGACTAATGCAGGAATCAAATTAATTTCCTTTAAAGACATCCACAGCAGGTAACAGAAGATTTGCCAGAATCATAAAGCATCACCTTATTCAAATCTTAAAAACATACGACAAACTTTCAAAATTAACACTAGATGAGAATTTTGTACTACAGTTATTTAGTAAGGGTTGTTTATTCCCCTCAGTTGGAAAGAATCATTCCATGAGGTGACACAACCTACAAGTTTAACAGTACAGAATATAATGGTCAACAAGACTGGAGGCTTTCAAATACCAATATGAGATTTCAAAACAGACCAGTTCACAAAAGAAGTACCAAGAGATTGGCTTAAAGGACAAATGACAATGATCTCACCGTTCCCCATCCCACAAAAAGAGAATGTGATAATGATTTGATTTTTTTTCAATAATATCGAGTTTGGGTTTTTTTTCAACCTTAAAATATTAGTATAGCTCACTTCCAATTCAAAGTCTCAAGCCTCCTTTATATTTTTATTTATTTATTTATTTTCCCCTTTGTAATCCTTGCTCTGCTGAATTTAATTGCCTTGGCAATGCCAGAATAGTGTCTGATCCTAACAGGTCAGCATTGATCGTTCTAAACCAATTGGTTCCTTCATTACAAAGAAAATGAAGTAAAGAGAAAAGGCAGGTGTGCTCTCACACAGTCAGCTGGACTTCAGCTTCTCTTGCCCTTCTTCTCCCTCATTAACCAGCAACCAATCGATCAGAAACCTGCTCTGAACCCACAAAAACTATTCATAAGTTCTGACACAGAATGATTTTAACAGATCACTAAAGTAAAGAATATTTGAGGCATCTATCTTTAGAGGCTTTAGAGCCCATACAGTTTTTAAACTGATGCTCAAGGGAAAGGAAAATTGAAATGTTACACCTCTTATGAAGTTCTAGTCTAAATCTTAAATCTAAAATAAAATGCCAGTTAGTTATTTGCCAAGACAGGAATGTATGCTGTAAGGTACCTAATTTTAAACATTCCTTATTGTGAAGACCTCTGAGGATGAAGAGAGAGAGATAGACTATAATAGGGAGAAATAGCACACAGCACCCCAGTCCCAGCATACTGCTCATTCTCTCCTGTATTTCTGTAGTCTTTAGTTGACTGAATTCAAAATTCCTGTGAATGTTCATCTTTAGACATCATTTCTTCCTATTATTTCAGCTTTTTAAATATTTGAACAATGCTTGTATTTCCCATCTCTAATAGCTCTTTCCTATCAAGCTACACACTGTTCTTCATTTGCCCATACAATTGCAATAGAAACCTCTACGTCATTTGCCAAGAACTACTAATTGTTCATATTCCTCTCACATTATTCTTCCTGAAACGATACCTGTAATGATGTTTTGCAAGCTCTCAGTCTAGTCTGACATTCTTTTAGGCTCAAAATACCGCCACTGAGGCAATTCATGAGAAGAAACAAGAGAAAAACCAATAAATATACAAGCAGGGAACAAAACATTAGGAATTAAAAAAAAAAAATAGGTGAAAAAATCCTTGAGAGAATTAAAAAGAGTATAGGAAACAAGGAAAGAATAAAGGAAAGACAGTAGACAAACAAACAAATTAGGTGAGGAAATGAAGAACAGTACGCCTTTGATTAGGACAAAGACAATTCCAGTGAAAGAAAATGAAAGCTACTAGTCTGCAAAATCTTCAGTGGTTAGGAACAAGGAGATGGAGAAGATGATGAGGTCAATAAAAGGAGAAATGGATTAAAGCATTTGTAATAAATCTTCCCCATAATAAGACCATCTCTTTTCACATCATGTTCTATCTAATCAAAACCAAAACCTCACTGGGAGCTCATAATAAAAGCAAAAGAGAGAATTTTCAACTCCTTAAAAGGTATTTGCTAAGCCCCAGCATAGTGAGCACTTGTGGGACAAATAGAAAAAAAAATCTTTGCTTGAGGTTTGAAATGAATACTGAACTTGGAAATTGCATTTTCATGCAAGAGAGTAAAGCAATAGAAAACAAACCTTGGAGGAGGTAAAAAACACCAACAAAAGACACCCTGAAAGCTCAACATGAAACCAAGCGATTTAGAGTTTCAAAGCTTCCAGTGCATTTTGAATTCTGTAGCAAAACTGAGATAGCACAAATGGTGATGGTCACAATTACAAGACAGGAAAGCTAGAAAAAGTGACTCTTAAAATGCGAAAAAAATGAAATGCCTTCCTTTCATTTATTTAATAATGCTTGCACAGTATTTAAACTGTAATAGTTTCTACACAGAAGCCAAATTGCAGAACTGTGCCTCCAGTCTTGGTGAACAAGTGACCCGTAATTCCTGCATGGAAACAAAGGTCTGCAAGAATGCACTGATTGAACAACTTCTTAATCTGGGGCTGGGGAAGGCAGATACTTATTTTGAATATTTGGTAAAGGTTTTTCTGAAAAGTCATCTGCAGTGAAATAAAAATTACAGTATTTTTCAAGATGTTTTTAAAGAAAGGAGATTTGAAAAAGACAATCCTTTCAACTATATTTAAAAATCCAAGTTTTTGACAGTTTCTCAAGAATTTTTATGATTTCTTTTTTCACATTAAAAATTTATTGTGGAAAATGTGGCACTTCTAGTAGAGAGAACCGGAGGAGAGAGAGAACCAACGTGTCACTTCATGGCACAATGAATTAGAGAAAAAAAAATTAAAGGGCAAAAATCCATTTATTTGCAAATAATCAGAATGGCCATTCCTCAGTTCCCTCTTGCCTCACAAAATAAATAGATTGTATCTCAGATTTATTTTATTTTAATGTCTGTAAAAGGAGAAAATGTTTAGATTATTCTTATGAACAAATCCATCAAAGTGATTGACCGAATCTCATAGAACCATGCAAGGAAAATCAGAAGTTTCATTTCATAGAATCATCTAAGGCTGGAAAACACCTCACCTCTAAGATCATCTAGCCTAAACATCAATGCATTCCCCCACTCCCACTAAACCATGAACCCGAGTGCCACATCCACACGGTTCTTGAACATCTCCAGGGATGGTGACTCCCCCACCTCCCAAAGCAGCCCTTTCCAACACCTCACCATTTTTTCTGAGATTAAATTTTTCCTAACATCCAACCTGAGCCACCCTTTGGTGCCACTTAAGGTCATTACCTCTCATCCTATCACTCATTACCTGAATGACAAAGATGACCCCCAGCTCACCACAACTTCCTTTAAGGTAGCTGTAGAGAACGATAAGGTCTTCCCCAGGCATCCTCTTCTGCAGACTAAATGAGCCCAATTTGTGTAATAGAAACAAGATGTGAACAGGGAAACTCATTTCAGTTGGGAAGCATTTTATCAATCATATGCTGTTTATCCCAAAGTGCTATTCAGCTCTCAGTTATGCAGTAAAATGAAGTTACCATGGACAAAGAACTTATCTAATTCTCTTGCTAAATTTTTCTTTCTCTCTAATTATATAGTATTTACTGTGAAAGATCATAAAGAGCATTTCTATAATGAAAAGGGAAATAAATGTCCACACACAAGCACAAATACTGGTTAGCATACAGAATCTGCTTGCTTTTTATTGTTGTATCCTTTATCCCTGTGTCATTGTAAAGCCTTCATTTTTGAAAAGACGATATTGCTATTCAGGAGCACAGTCTCAATTTACCAATATAGTACACAGTATAAACGGTCATGTGTATAGTACATATAACCTAAATTAACAATTTGGATTCTATTTAGGCAATGCAGCTCCTGAGGCTGATTCAAGCTCCCCAAGTTTGGAATGCTTATCATTTACTACCACTACCTAACCAATCCACCTATCCACATACTAAATCAGATAGGAACTGGATTATTACACCTGTTGTGATTGCTGAGTATGGCTTACTATTCAGAGAAAAATAGTTATACAGAAATAACAAAAAACAAACAAAAAAAAAAAGGACATGTTAAACAACTATTTTAAAACCAAAGTACAATGAGTAAACTTAACAGATATCTTTCACATAACCAATCAGAAATCAATTCCTAATGATAAATATATATTACAGTATATTTGTAGAATGCTACAAAGGAAAAAAACACTACAAAGAAAACGTTTCATCATGTTATTTACTATGTGTTCGTAAACAGTAATCAATAAATCAGAGATTAGATACCGTTAGTTTTGGTGTATCACCTCCAAACTCATGATATAAATGCAGACAACGTGAAAGTAGAAGAAACATCAGGTTTTAAGAAATAATATGGTATTGACGCTATGGTTATTTTCACACTGCTTTTAACTGAAGTACAAATTTGAGTTATGCATAATCTAGAAATCATAGACCAGAAGTCAGAAAAAAGGCTAAAAAGATTATTTAAGAGGTCATGTAGCCCATCTCTCTTGTCACTCTGTCACAAAGAAAGACGAGGATACATTTATATCATTCCAGACAGATAAACGTCTGATCTATTGTTAAAATTGTACAGTTAGGAGGCTTTCACAACCTTCACTATTTTAACTTTTCTTAGTGACAAATCCAACATTTTCTTGCTATACTTTGTATATTAATTCTGTCTTATTCCTTGTGAAGACAAGGATATGTTAATCTCCTGGTTTGTACTTCTTTTTTTAGATTTGGTCGTGGGTTTTTTTGTTGTTTGTTTTTTAACCTTCAGAGATCTCTGTTTTACCTCCTCGGAGGCTCTCAGACCTCTCCTGGAAATCAGTCAGTCACAAGTTTTTCTGTCTTTTCTTGTAGGTCAAATAGTGCTGGTTCTTAGCGTTTCCCTAATTCCCGCATTTCTTCAAGTATGAAATGGTAATTCTCTCTGTGGTCCAAAATTAGCAATTCAGATTAAGACTGAATTGAACGAGTGATGCCAATTCATCTTACAAGCTATGTTCTTGTTTATATAATCAAATAGATTTTTGGTATTGTTTGGTTTCATTTATAGTTGGGTTACTACTACCTATCTGGCCATTTGTTCCTCAACCTGTTTTTTTCAATAATTCTTTTCCCTGCTCAAGCACAAATTATTGCATTTGTTCTCTGAAAACTGCATTCTATTTATCTCAAGCCATGACTCCAATTTGTAAAGATCCTTTTAATTCTGATTTTGTCCTTTCCACAACTAAATATCCTCTTCATTTTACACTACACTCTAGTTTAAAAAAAATGTTTCCTTTTCAAAGAATTAACCATATTTTCAGTAGTATGGAACACATGGATTGCATTTAAAAAGTCCCAGTTCTTTTATCTTTATTTAACATTTCCATATAATTATGCTTACAGGTGGAGAACTAGTTTTCTATCCACTTTATTACATTTTCACCTGGACGTTTCTCTTCCCTGCATACAGAAATATCACATTACTGTAAAAAACTGTACCAAAGAAGAAATATAACATGTACTGATATGTCTCTTATCCATGCCCAGGTTTTTCTTTGCCTTAGAAGGTAAGCAAACTGACTATTTGTTTTTGATAAATTTAATTTAGCTGATGGTAATTTCCTCATCTTCTAGTGCTTCCAATTTGGTTCAGTTGATTGCTTCGATATTTTTCTGGAAACTGAACTTGTGGTCTATGATGTAATTCCCCATCACCTTCCGCTTACCATTTTAAATATGGGAAAATAACAAACTTGGTGCCCATTACCCATTATCTACGAGTTAAAAAAATGAAATCAGTAACTTTTCTATTCTAATAGGTACAAATTATAACTACTGGTTCTACAGCTGTTTTCCGGGTTTTAGAATGAAAGTCATCATCTAGTTTAAATAACTAAAAAAAACTAGGATTATTAGTAACAGTACAAGAGCTTTATTTCTGATTCTCCAAGTGATATAGATAGAGAACACATAAATAAAGGCAAACAAATCACTATAATTTTATGCACTCTCTCTCTATATATATATTTATAGATAACTGTTGCAAAGTTAGTTTAAAAGAAAGCATTTGGGTAGGAATATTCAGCTCTAATGATATAGAGTGAACACAAGCTCCATGCTGATAGCTCTGTTCTAACATAATGAAATAATGTTCTTCATTATACAAGGCTGGGAACCATTTAAAGACCTCCAAAAGACGGCTGAGGGGTGAAACTGAGATACTGCTCTATTCTAACCTAACCTTCCTAGAGAAAGAACTTAGGCACAAAAAGATACAAGTCTCTTCCTTGCTGCTTACAGTAAGAAAACAACAATGAAAAATTCCAAAGCTTGTGGATTTGAGAAAATTCCAATCTTCAGGAACTATTGATCATAACATCATGATGGCTGTATCAATTTTCAAAGACTTGCTCACCTTGTTTTTAAATAAATGTCTTAAATCACTAAAAGCATAACATCCTCTATGCTGCTATCTGCTGGACCTACACAGTATCTCTAAAGATTATAGAACTTAAAAGAATTAGTTTTCTACAAAAACTTTGTTTTACTGCTAAAGAGAACTATCATTTCAAATCTGTCTCATAGTACCATATATGGAGGTTGAAATAAAATTAAGAGGGGAACTATTTACATTTTTTTTTCCTAAATATAAATTGGGTACTTAAAGGCATAAACAAAGGGAAGCCGATTAGCTATGTCTTGTTCTTCCTCTGTACGTTAAAAACAGTGATACTAAAATAAAGAAAGTAGAGATAGTTTTTACTTATTTGAAATAACTACATTTTATAACATGGTTAAATGGGAAGTAAAACAAAGAGAGTAATATACCGCTTCCATAATAGCACTCTGTTATATTTGTAACAAAAAGCAGCATTCTTGGATTATTTACAAGTAGCAATGTCTGTGTTGAAAAGCAAAATGCTAAAACCTGCAGGACAAATTCTTACCCTAATAATAATGGAAATCTATACTTTGACACTTATATACTCTGATACTTAATGTGTGTTGGAGCAGGTGAAGTTACTGCATCGCAATCAGAAGTAACAGGCTGTTCATACAAAGCTACATGCCTCCACCAGAGGATGAATTAAGTAAGAACAAGATCAGAGACATACAGCAGAGATTAGAAGCTAGTTAGATAAGATGGAGATGATAATGTATGTTTAGCATACAACTAATGAAGCTTATGTCTCAATGAAAAGTGTTTGTTCTTTTAGACACACAGTGTTGACAAGGTATTTACTGACATGAAGAGCCTCACAAATCTAGCAAGAAACCAGATTAAGTACAAGGACTAAGATACTTCAGGAAAAAGCTGAGCACTTCAATAAATTTAATTGTCAGTGTTGTTACATCATTCTTCTGTGGCCATGATTAGAGAATAGAGGAACAAGTAGAATTCTACATGACAGATTAATTATCATCTATTCTTTTCCACAGATGCTATATTTTCTTTCATGTGAAACATAAATCTTAAAAGGAACCAACGCGGCATAAAATCATTTTAAAATATTATTCTAAAAACTAGCAGTCTGAAAAAAATATTGTATGTAAAAATAGATAAAATTAGAACTTCCAATCTGATGACCTCGAAGATACCTACAGTTTTGCTCTTCACCTTAAGAGATGATGGGCTTACCATCAAGACATTTCCTGTACATTTTTCTTCAGTTATTTAATCTACCTAATTAGGAAGGCTGTTAGGTGAGGGACAGCAACAGGATAATAGCATGAGGTTTTGAAACATGGCAAAAGGTAGAGGAATCGTTTCCTATTCCACACAAATGAAGTGTATAGCCTTGAGTATCAACAAATGCTCTTTATAAACAAAATTTGGTACTGTAACTACTGAACGAGTATTAAACTAAGTCTCTAAAAAAATCTTCAAGCATTTCTTAGTATTTTTGAATATCAGATCCTTCAAAAGTAGTGATATCTAGGAATAAATGCCTATGAAAGTCTCAAAAAACATTCTAATATTAAACATTTTCTCCTTTATTACTAAACTGTGCAACAGCAAATCATAGTTTAGTTACCGGACTAAAAATAGCAGTATCCCATTGTGGATTTTATGGAATCTATTTTTCATGTCTTTATGGAGAAGAGCACTGAAATGAAACTCAAGAAACTATTTGCAGTTAATTTTTGCCCTTGGATCATAGTTAATTTTGTGGCAAATTTCTTCACTATGAATTCAGCTAAAATAGAAATAGACACTTGCCTTATCATTCTGTTAACATCTCACTCTTTATTTTTAATTCATAGTAATAAACACATGATTTTTATACAGTATGCTATAAAATATAAACTGCACAACATTACCATGCTAAACAAGCATTAAGCATAATAAACATCCAAATTGCTATACTGTTCTAGGAATAGGAAAAAATTATCTACTTATCAACAGGAACAAGAAACTTGTCTCAGTCTAAGATCAAATGGAGAGTACGAAGTCATAAACAAAACTTCAAGACTTATTTCATACTTGAAATTTTTCAGAGTATTAAAAAAAACATTAACATGCTCTTAGCATCCAGTTACTGGCAATACATATGCTAGAACCATGAAGTATGGACCTTCCTTGAAATACATCAATAAATTAGAATAAAAATGAATAGTTCAGTTGGAAGAAGCCTTCAAAGATAAAGCATTTGCAAAATTGGAAAAATATGTAAGCTGTGGACTCCAAATTGTAGTATAAATTAAGTACATTAGGATGTACTTTGTTATCTTTTTAATGTACATATTTACAGGTTAAATACGAATAGTAGCTCTTGGATTGCTCAGAGAAAGACTCACTTCTGAACAATTTTCTGCCAATAGCTTGCCATATTCTCTGTAAAGTAGGATGAGCTTTTTCCATTAATCAGAGATTACTAGCTGACTGTCTAGCTGATGAGTTGAAATGTGAGAGATTGTCCAGATGAAAGTCATCAAACTGAGCATTCAGCACACTAGGGACATTACAAAAGGGTCCTGACCACCAAAACCCCAGTGACCCTAGATACTTTGCTGAAATTAATTTGGAAAAAACAACAACAAAAAAAACCCACAACCTAACAGACCAAAAAAGAGCTAAGAGTGCACCAAATTGCAAAAGTGAAAACTGCTGTTTGATCATTTCTCTATTACACTGGCATTTTTGTTTTATGAATGAACAAGAGACGGCAAACAAAAGTCATCCTCCAAAAACATGTGCATAAGCATATACTTGAATTTCTCAAAACAAATATTTACGTTTCAGAGTTAAAATAATTAACTTAGTATCTCAAATCAAAATCTGCAAAATATGCCAAATAAATGATGTGGAAGTAAAAAATGTTGAACAACAAATACAAACCCCAGATACTTTCAAATAAAATGTTTCACAAAAACACTTTGAGAACATCAGCTCTGAAGCTCTGACATTCTGTACTTTCAATTAACATCAAGAGATTTCACTTTTGAAAATAATAATTACAATAAATCCACAAAATGAGCCTGAGAACCAGTTTTATTTGTTTTTAACACAGAGATGGAATAGAATAGATTTTATCTATTGATCATTTTCCTTGCCCCGCAACCAATAAGGGGTTGTAAAAAAGACATCAGCAGTAGATTCCATATAGCTTTGCTAGTTATAATATTGTCTTACTGTTTGCAACAGAGAGTGTGGTTTTGATTTGAGACCATATTACAAGTAACCTGTTCAACCTCTGTCTATCTCAAAAATTTATCTATTCTGCCCATTCCAATATTGTCGTACTGATAAAATGGATACAAAAATTAAACCTGAGGTAACAAAACTCATTCTACACTTTCCCATAATGGTACTTCATCTCCACAAATATCATTTCCAATTAGAATTTATTTTTTCTAAAACAGCTGGGCAGGGAATTTTTCCAATCAAATTTATCTTTCAGTATTAAGACACCTTGATACATTTAATGTACTTCCAGAGTGAACACAATATGGCTTCAATACTCATTAAATGGCATATTACCACTCCCTCTTTCAATATGCTCATTTTATCTCAAAGAGATAAAGGCCCAAAGCAACCATCTCAAATACATCCCCTTCCTTATTATACAGTCCACAGCTGCAGGGGTCAATGTCGGTGATAATATCTAAGAAGGGGCTGTAGCAGACTCAAACTCTACTGAATATCAGGAATGGCAATGATTCAAATACGTGGGTCTCTCAGAAAAGGAAGATGAAGACGAGCTTTATTTCAGTGACAGAATCAGCATGATGATTTAAGATCTTTAATTAATATTACAGCACTATCTCACACTTTCACTCTGTAGTTCTCCTGGGTGATTGCTATGTATGTGCAAACTGAGCAGGAATAGTTTACACCCCTCATAATGGCTACTTTATTATGTCATGTTCCAGAAAGTATACTGCTTCATAACACACAGAGTCTATACCAGGAAGAGAAAACGCTGCTTACAAGTTACACACTAGAGTAGACTAGTACTGATGTATTTCTATCAGGAAACAACAACAAACAAACAAACAAGAAAAACCTTAAGAATTTTAACTATATTTGTGAAAGAAAAATTTATTTCCCATTAAATTAATGGCAACAGCTAACTGTCACTTAACTCAAGTTTTGAAGAGTTGGTGACAGTCAAACCTTCTATTTCTAATACACTACTCATATTCTCCTGTCATTCATGTTAAGATTTAAATAATGAATACCACACGTATTAGCAATGTTAAACCTTCTTTTTTGCAGTTTCTTATGGCTGAACAGATGCCCAGTGGGCTTTCCAATATGCTCTATTCTATGAAAGTTAGTTGAAGCCATGATAAATTAGCAGTCAATCACTTTGTTATGCAAGTTGTGCCTAAGTCCGCTCTAAAGCTGTGAAAAAGTAACTACTGCTGTCGTTACTGCCACCTTAATGTGCAGATAAAGGTGAATAGAAGCATCAAATCTCTGCATTCCACACACAAATCCTGGAGTGCTGTACTTTAAACTCAAAGATTCCCTACACACCTCAGGGTACTCAGCTCACACTCTTCCCTATGTTTCATGCTTGAGGGGATACATCTCCCTAATTCCCCACTTCTGCCACCTCTGAGTTACTCAATTACTTTCATCCATGAATTCTTGCATGTTTCCACTTCTGAATGCCCTTCTTAGGACAGGTGACTTGTGTCCTTCCAATGTTTGCTTCTCTGCTAAAACAGGTGTTGCAGTACTCCAAGGCCAGATCTCTGTTCATCCCCATCTTTCCCCCTGCATTTATTGTCTTTCCATCTTCACAATAGACATAGTAAAAACTAAAACAAGGGGTACTATTACACTTCTGTTCCATGCTAGTAGCAGGTACCAACAATTTCTTTAATTAATAAACTATTTATGAGATTTTATAAACATGGTGGATGTGCTAAGCAGACTTGTCGTATACAAAGTCTTACACTCTCCATACAGTTTGTAAATATATTGTAATAATAAAAACAAACAAGAAAAACCCCATAAGCTTTCGCCATCAACATCTATGCAGGTGGTTAAGACTCTGGAAATGACTGGATGTATCACGAAAAGTGACTGAATCAGAATGCATGTAATTAGAGAAACATCCAAAAAGTCACAGAATCACAGAATTGCAGGGTCTGGAAGGGAAATTTGAATTTCAACATCTGCCAATTAAGATAAATATATCAGTATTAATTTTTCACACTCAAAACAATTTCAAAGCAATCTTCAATTACTCTAGCTACTTCCTAATCGTCAACACTTGAAAAATTCACAACTGATATTTAAAGCAGAACCATTCTTGCTATCTTAACGGGACTATTCATATTATCTGCCATAGGTAGAGAAGGTGTGTGTACTACAAATATACATTTTATATGGACACATACACACACATATCACAGAACCATGGAAATATAAAATACAAGATTAATACGTATAAAATACAAAATTAAGGAGTGTGCCTTTACAGAGCATTTCAGACCACTGACATTATGCAGTACTTATGTTCTTCATTTTTGTGGACAGACTCCTCTACACAGTTTTCTATCCTTCTCCACTATTCCTGCATATGAGTTCCCCTTCAAAAATAATAGGAGATTGTGTGTATTCTAGACTATCAACCAGAGAATACAATATTAACACTTTATTGGGTTTTTTAATCTCATGCACAAGCTTTAGCAGATAAATTCAAGAACCAGAGGGAAATATGAGCAATTCAGAGGAAGAAATTTCAGTAGTACAGCCAAAGCTAAGCTAATATTAGCATCAGACTGTACTGGTATGATTCGCTCATTTCTTTCAGTTTTAAAAAACATTTATAGCTCCTCTGAAAAGCTTCAGCTATAAGAGATCAGCTAAAATGTCATTGGGCAATGATTTGAAGCCCACAGTGAAAAGACATTAAAGTCGTATTTAGTTATGATTCATTGCTGCTTCTTCAATATGAAATGAATAAAGCAGCAAATTGGAAAACCTATCTACAATTTGTTCTGCTAATTTTTTATTTCTATGTTTTTCAGAAAAGCTTTATGACAAGAAGGAAAAAAGTTGCACACTTCAGTGCTACTGAAACTTGGAAAATAATTAAAGCAGAGCTTTATCCCTTCTACTAAGTGCCTTGCTTAGGAAAGGGTAGTCACACATCAGATGAGGGGTTTAGAATCTTGTAGGTATCTGTGTAAAATAAAATACCTAACTGAATGCCAATGATACCAACCAAAAGTTAAAGTTAAAACTTCAACTTAATGAAGCCTTGAGTATTTAATGTAGAATCCTCTTAGTAACAATAAAACGCAAGCAATCATTTGCCTGAGGAAGCTGCTCCCCAAAGAAAGTCCCCCAATTCAGATCCTTAACAGGGAAGCCTTCCCCACTGGAAAGCTTAGAAATTGCTGCCTTTCTTTACAGGTTGGTTGTGGCTATCTGTTAACATTTTATTGCAGTACTTGATTCGAGCAGCCTAGGAAGCACAGTCTAAAGGCTTACCCTTATGTTCAAGTTTTAGGTCATTACAATGGTACTATTCATTAGTTTTGTCCTATTTTGGAATTCAAGAAATTGTGGCACACACAAACAATGCATATTTCCATCATTTTTAAGTGTTCAAAAATTAGTGATATCTTACAGGCATCGCACACCAGAAAAAAAAATCTGCCTAGCATCTTTCCGCCATTTAAAATTTTCTTAGATTTCTAACTAAGCACATATGGCATTGAACTCTGACACAGCAAGGTCTAGGAACATGGGATGAAGTAGATCGTGGAAATTTCAACTGTAGTTTTTCTTTTCTTTCATTTTGTAATCTACTTTTGCAAGACATATTATGTAGAAAAAAATAAATGCAGACTATTTTTCCATGTTTTCTGTTATTCACAAGGTTTACTGCTAAAATTTAAGAATAAAGAGCTCTACGTTTCAATTTGGGGAGATAAATCCAATCAAAAGATAAATAATATGGTAGTCTAACCGTATGATAAATTAGAATAGTTCAGTACAAAGATTTGTAATAAAGACCATTAGTTGCAGTTTGAATACAATTCTATGAATCTCAGATGATTCTATTGTAATCCACACTAGGGAAGCTGCTTTAGGAGAGAGGTTGGACTTGATCATCTTCAGAGGTTCCTTCACACCCCCTACAGTTTGGTGAATCCATATTGAGAAATTAAGATATTTTTTTCAGAATAACATTACAAAACGTCACACAGAAATTATTTAATTGAGCATACTGAAGATTGAATACTTTTCAATCAAGCACAGTAGATTCATAGGCATTTTCTTTTCCTTACATTCAAATTCTTGTAACATGACTATTTGTTAGAATTATATCTATATATCTTCAAAGTAGTAGGAAACAAGAAGCTCCTTAAAAATTTGAAGAATTACTGTTAAGTGGGTTATTTCAAGAAAATAAACGGGTAGATACTACTCACCAATCACCAACTTTGAACACTTGCTCTCACTGCATTGCTTTGAAGTAGGGAATAAGCAGAACGCACCACCCAAACAATGAAATACATACTTGAAACCCCAAAAAAACCTAAAGCAAAGTAGAAACTGAACAACTCCCATGTTAGTTCTTTAAACAGAATACCCTGACATCTTCCTAATTAATATGAAAGTGAAGTATCATCAACAGATCTAACAGATGCAAAAACATGACATTCAGGATGTATTATTACAGCTAGCTCTAAATGGGCTGTTTGGTTTTTTTTACCAGACGTCAAGCTGCTATACTTTCAAAAACACCTTAATCATGTCACTAGGTCACACTAAGATGCAGATCAACAGACCTAGAAGGAAAATTGGATACAGGTTGCATGCTACTCTGTAAGAAGGTGTAGGAATGGCTAAAGTTGAGTCCACATAATCCAGACTAATATTTATGACTTTGTAAAACACAACTAGAAATCAGAATTTGAAAAGCAGTGCTTTTGACTTGGATAGATTTTAAATGTCCTTTTCATTTTCTTTCAGAGGGGAAAAAAGTAGGAATTTCCTTCCAAATTACTAACATGAGTGTAAAATAAATTGCAACATAAATGTATCCAAAGTAACGAAACACATGCACCTCTTTAGTAATATAATTTTATATCATATATTACTAAGAAAATTTACTATCAACTTTCCCCAAGACATGACTTTTGTTTTATTCCACGCCATTTCAGGTGTGGTTAAAATATAAAATCTCTTCAGGAGATGTTAAGACAATATTATACAGCAATTTACAGCTTATCTGTCAAACTGTGATAATGCTACATTTCTTATCAAACAAACTATGTGTCATCTATAATCTTGCATGAAAATTCACCCTAAAATAATTTCATAGTTATTTCAGATAATAGCAACATTAAGAAAGCTTTCAAGACTTAATCATGATTGGTTGTGCTGAGCTTCATACTTTATACCTATTTATTGGAAGACATACGCAGCATTCACTCCTACTTTTGTTGCTTGTTCTGTTTTAAGCTTTCTTAAATATTATTTTTTAATGCAACAGCAAAAAAGAGGCATGCTGAAGTGCTCCAAGCACCTGGAAAATGAGATCTGGTGGCTGCACCATTACTGTTATTCCTCATCTAAGAAAGGAGATTTTTAAATAATCTTGGGTACTGCAACTTTGAAGGTAATCAAAATAATAGATCCTATGCAAAGACTGTTACCAATACTTAAATAATAACATACAAAACAATAATAAAGACAAGGGTCACTCTGATGATCCAGTTGGAAAAGTTAGAAAACAGAAAAAGAATATGCCATAGCTAAATATTTGATCTTTCACATAAATGTTTAAACTAGAGAAAACAGTGGGAATTTTGGCTGGCATTCTGTAATTACAAATGATACTTCATTTCAGTTAACCAAGTAACTAATTTGCCTTCTAAGTTGTAGACATCCCGAGTGAGGAATCTTAAAACGAACCAAAATGTAGTGATTAAAGAGCTTCCCATGATTTTGTCTTCCTCTCTCAAAATTAAAGAAATGATCCATCTTTATTTCTGTCTGCACCACCACTGTCAACAGTGAGGTAGGAAGCGTTCTTTCAACTGCTATAACTGTGGAATTCTGATAGCAAAATACTGTATCAGTGATACACTGTAAACTACTGAAATTGAAATAAAATGTAGCCATGGCTGTTACAACATGCTAGCAGTTGTCTTCAGTGCATTCAAACTTTCTAAAACTGCATAGTAAAGTGTTTTTGTACTCATTTACTAACTGAATTCATACCAAGTTAAAAAAAAAAAAAAAAAAAAACAACAAAAAAAACCCAAAACATTGCTGAGGAGAACTCAGGGCTTGTATACTTAAGTTTTACTTCAGCAGTGCAAGACAGAAATGCTCGCAGTACTGCCATCAGGTAGGGCAACAATTTACTCCCTTGGTTGGCAATCACTCTAAATTTGATATTTCAACAAACACAGCATTCACTTCTGATCAACAAGTGAATCACAGAGATGAAGAAAAGCTGATATGTCTGAAAATTGGGGATATAGTGGAAATGGCAACTTCATCTATCAACACAATTCTAACAGTAGCTGTAAGTCAACTGAAACAAAAATGAAAGGATTTCTGTAGCATTACAAAACTGAAGACAGAAAATGATCGATTAAGTGAACATTTGAGAATTCATTTAAAAAAAATAAAATGTTCAAAAACAGGTTTAGCTTCAAAATTAATTTCTAAATAACTTCTCATGAACTGACTGCAAAATAAGAAAGTTTTATTTCAGTATTTTGGAGAGTTCTGTTTTTTTTTGTTTTTTTTTTTTTTGTTTTTTTATTTTTATTTTTTATTTTAAGTTCATTTTAGTTTTTATCTTTGTTTAAGAGATGTAATTAAAGAAATGCTAAATTAATGTCAGTAGCATTTTACCTTGATCTACTCAGAAAAATCTGTGCATTTGAGTAAATTATAACATTAAACATTTAAGTAGCTCGCAATGAAACCATTACTGTCATTTAACCATGTTTCTACAGTTAAGAGCCAGCATGTCAAATACAAACTGATTTGGGATTTCAAGAATTTGAAGAATATAAATTGTTTATCCATTTAAAGTGAAGATAAAATGATGTAATTTTTATTCTTTTTTTCTGAAGAGGGAAAATTCTAGCGACTGTGTAGCACTCTCTAGTGGCAAAAGTTATTTTATTCAACTTGGTATCGGAAATAATTCTAACTAAGGAATTTATCATTTACATTACACAATAATTTTAGATGACTTAAATATAATATAAAAAAGGATCTCTGTTGTAGGTTGTTGGGTTTTTTTTAGTTTTCTCATCACTTAAAATCTCTCACATACAACATGTCTCTGTAGTATTACAGATACTTTTTAATGAAGTCTACTGATGCTGAAATCTAATAATCGTTAAAACTCTTTAAATAATGTCTTAACTCCTATCTAGGGGATATTTCACAAGCAACAAAATGGAGAGAATTTGTATTACTATTTATTTACATTCTCTGCTTGAAATGAGTGGAAATACGTCCTACAGTCTGCATGTACATTTCATTGTTGGAAGAAAAAGTGACAGCAACAGCTGAATAGGCTCTGACCAAAGCAAACAGATGTAGCTATCCAAAATCAGCATTGGAAAGCAACTCAAAAGGTTTGCATTCAAAGGATCATCTACAGCTGGAAAAACGTAAAACTCATTAGAAACATCTTAGTAGGATTAATTTTTCTTCATGCATAAAATTTACATCTGTAACTTCTGGAGTATTATTGGTTCTGATACCTCTTTCCAGACAATTTAATGACCTAGCAATTAACCAGAAGACTGCTCTCTCTAAAGAGAAACAAAGTAAACCCTGGCGTTTTTAATAGGTTTCCAATAAGCACCTAGAATGCCAGAGAACTATCCTGAGCACAGCATCAAGACTGCCTTATGAATCGATAGCTCATGACAGCTTTGGACTCAACTGTTTATCCCTTTAATGAGCATGATATTATAAACTGCAGCATTTTCTGGAAACTTTAATAACAATTCAAGATAAAACACGCATCACTGTCAACTTGCAAGTTCGAAGTGAGAAATGCTTTCTGTCAAATAACGTTTTCTCCAATGTAGAAAGCCTCGGCTAGAACAGTTTGTACCATTTTGTTTTCATTGTAAGAAAATAACTGTACAATGGTAGATTCTAGCTGGAAAAAAGTGGTGGTTTTAATGCTATAAAAATCCATGTCAATCCTTTCCAAAATTTCACAAAGGCTTGCTCTATCAGACTGTAGTTCATTTATTCTAAAATGAAAGATTTTCTGAAACATTTTTGATCTTTAAATCGAATTGAATTAATGGAGTATGTAACAATAAATATGCAGTTGTTTTAGGAAGTGAGAATTTAGGAAAGGAAATCCATCAGTAGTTTAATGAAAAATGTAATAAAAAGTTCAGAATAACCAACAATTTACAGTTCTCAAATACATAGCCTTCTAAATAGAAAGAACAATTTTAATAAGCATTATAAATTCAAATTTTAAAAAAAGCATTATTACCTAGTAAGCTAAATAATAATTCCCAGTTTGATCTTTACTGTGACTTTTCAAATTAAATATTAAATTTATGAATAAGCATAGTGTTACTTGAGCATACACTGTGAATTTAAAAGAATCACAGATTACATTTTTAAAGTACCTCAGCTTTATCCTCCTGAGAGTAGTCTTAAAAGCCCTAAAATACAGTTGTGTGTTCATGTATGGTTATACACACAAATGTGTGTGTATATGTAGAAAATATTGTTGAAAGGCACAATAGTTTCTACAGTTGTTATGTTTTCTTTTAATTAGAAGATAATGTCAAAGAAAAGAGGAAATCTACTGCTTATATCAGAATAAAATAAGTTTTATTTAATTAATTTATTCTACTTGAGTCAGAAAGCTTTAAATTAGAATTTAGTACCTATGTAAGGGTTAAACACACGAAACACGGTTTTACTTGCTAATGAAAAATGTGACTGCGTATGTTTCATGTTAAACATTATTTTACTGCAATTTAATGAATAAAATAAGTAATTTCTCTCAAGCATATTGGCTTTTGCTGTGAAAATACACTGTGTCTATATGATACTTCTAACACACTTACTGCTCCAATACTATGCACTGAACTACTGTACATACCAAAAGACTCAGTCTCTTGCTTCCAAGAAGTGCTCTAACAGCATTTTGATTGGAATAAGAATTTGAAATGAGAGCATGATGCTTCAAACTGTGACTAAATGTAATATTTTGCTGGCGTCCTTCCTTACTGTCAAATAAATGGATATTCTACATATAAGCTGTTAGATTTCCTCCTTACATCTCAAAGCTGATCTGTCTCTGCACTGCAAATTTTAGCATAACTCAACAGCTGAAAGAGCAGCAGCTTTTAAATTATTTTCCTTTTTTTTATTCTTTATTCCTTTTTTTTTTTTTTTAATTTTAAATTTTAAATCAACAGGAAAACAATATCCACATAAGATTTTTATCCTCCAGCCCCTATACTCCTTTCCAAGTAAGAATGCAAATGGCTCCAGTTCAACAGAAAGCAGAAAGGCATCCAACAGCAGAGACAGAAACTCCTTTCTGGGCCCTTAATGAGGTCTCCAGAGTCCAAAGCAAACTGATAACAAATTGTGCTTTCCACATATTGGAAAGTGGGGGCTGTGAGCAGGGAGAGGAAGAAAACCCTTGAGCTTGTCATTTGAAATTAATTGAACTTAACCATGCCAAAGAAAACCCTGGTAATAAACCCTCCCCACCTAAATTAAGGCTTTACACCATAAAGTAAAAAAAAAAAAAAAAAAGAAAAAGAAAAAAAAAGAAAGAAAAGAAAATTACAGCAGTAATTTTATCTTGGGTTTTTCAAGAGCTTGCTGATTTTCTTGCACTCAATACAAAATTCCCAGAGGAGCAATGCAGGCAGCAATAAGGCAGAGTTCTAAAAAGATACCACTTAATTTCTCACTCTTTCCCTTGCACTATTGCTACTCTTCCACTTTTATTTAACTGAATTTTAACTCCATCGCTGCAATATGCTACCATCAGGATTCTCATTGTACAAAGGTACTAACTCTCATGTTCCATTATTTCTCCAAGAGGGTATTAGATCTCTGCAGGTCCATCAGTCACACTGTTGTCCTAAAAGCAGTTAAGAGATTCTAGATAAATTGGGATTAACAAAATGGTATCAAAGATCAAAACAGAAAAGATTTTAAAATATTAAATCTCAGTTTGAGTTATATGATAAACTTTCTATTACAAGTAACTGTCATTTCTTAGTCCCTACGGGCTACAAAACCAAACAATCATGAATTTTGTAATTGCTGAATACATATTCTGCTTCACCCACTTATGCATCTTACATCCTATTAAAAATCAAGCAGCTAATACTCAGTGCACCTATTTAATATAAAACATTGGAGCCTTTCATTCCACTACTAAAAATAAAGCTTTCTGGTTTATAGTCTGTTCTGCAAATGAAAGCAAATTAGTGGGTATACTTCATATTTTCCTCATCTGCAAAAGGACAGTAACTTCAAGTTAAAGGAAATTTTTAAAAGACTAATATTACCTATCTTCTCTACTCTATGAAACCCATAGAAAAGATAAGAGACTTCCTTTGCTGTTTCACTCTATTATCAAACCAAAATATGTAAATATCTACACAGCTCACACATTTAACTGTTGTTACTGCACACCTCATACCCAGATGCTTTTGTCAAATCAGAAAAATGACTGCCAAAGTTCTCCAAATCAATCATTTAACAAATTGAGCCTCACTTACAGAACTTTCACACTCTTTAAAACACTGTTCAAACAAACTGATGCCATGCATTTGATGGAATTCCTAGCATCATCTTAAGTCAGTCTCAAACTGTTCCCCCACTCTGTGCAGCACTGATTGTGCATGAAAGCAAAGGAAAGCCTTTCCTCTGTAATTCACTCTTGTGATTATTCTAGCATTGCTACTCATCTTTAAGGTCATCTGAAAATGGAAGCTGACATACTGTCTATGCTGCTGAAGCGTTTTAACCATCTAGGTTTAATTTCAGCCTAGACCAACTGGCTCTCCATTCTAAAGCACTGCTTGAGAGTCTGTACAGCCCAGAAGCTATTCCTTGCCACAGGCAGCAGGGACAGTTAATCCATTCTGGAAGCTGATAGAGTTTAATTGGACAAATGTTGTCAAATTGTGACATTAGAGACAAGTTTATCTCAGGACTAAAGAATGGGCCTTGAGACTATTCAGTTCATCAACTCAGAAACAGTTGAAGACTATTTGGAAAGGTTTCAAAACACTATTACAACAGTTACTTTCTAGGCAGAAAAATACATTCTCAAGGTGTTTCTAACATCCCTAAGCACTCTTAAGCCTTGTCTTGCACTGTTCTTGTACTTGCACACAAATATTTCTACATTTAACACATAACACTTGCCCCAATCAGCCTGCCTTCTGTACACAGCTTGCTTCACACCTTGGCTAATACCCTCAGTTTAAAATACCTTCTTTACTTTGAAAGCTTATCCTCTCCTACTCCCCTCTTCTGTCGAGACATTCTAAACCTCTCCAATCTCTTTTGAGACTCGCAAGCTACAAAATTCTTCAGATCTTATTTAATCCCTCTGATCAGGCTAATACTGTATTTTTGAAGACAGTCTAGAGAAAGCCAGCTGCCTTTATCCAGGATGAAATAGCTGCTTTGTTACCTCAAGTAAGAGCCATAAAATTGAGATCAAGAAAGAAAACCATGTAGTGCGTGTTTCACCTTAAATACAGCAATTATTAGGCTGATTTTCTGATAGAAACTTATGGAATAAATCAGTGACACTGAAAGAACTGCATTATCCTACATTTGCTTTAATCCAATTATATTATCCACAGATGCACAAAAACACATTATAAATAATCTTGACTACCTGACATACACACCTACCATTTCATTTGCTAGTAGGAAGATACAGGGAAGCTAGCATAAGGTTTCAGGACTGCAACAAACTAGGCAGAAAGAGAAAAGGAAGCCTCAGGCTCGATACTTGGAGTTCCTGCTCATATGTTACTTGGCAGATGCTGTCTTTCTCTAAAAGGAGGCTGTCAGAATTTCCCTGAAGCTTAGCATGGGAGAAGAGACTCTCAGTCCATGCTTATGAAGTAAAAGGAAAGGGAAAATCAGTAGCTCAGCTTTGAAAATCCCTACTCTGAGCAACCTTAAGCAGAGGGCAGCAGGTGACCAGAGGGAACCACCGTTAAGACCAGTAAAAGGCCTTCTGAAGGAACATGAAGAAGTGTGTATCAGTAACTAGAGCAACAAACCAGTTGTGTCTTAACATTTATTTTTCCAATCCAGAATGAATAATCTTTAATTCACATAAATATAATATATATAATATATTTATTATATTTATACTACTGTTCATTAATTTCTGCTAGTCAGCATAGCTGAATGATTCTGAAAACCAGGAGCTGCAAGGAAAACCGGTAAACTGTGAGGAAAAAAAAAACAACAGACAGAGAACTCCAGAAATAAAACACAAAACAAAACACAACCTTTTTCTCCTTAAAAAGAAATGAGCAGAAATAGGAAAGAGACAGCATAGATAACCAAAAAGTTCAGTCCCATCTATCAGCCTGGTATGATGTGCATTCTAAAACAGCACTCTCCATTGTTTGTGGTTCCTCCAGTGACCTCTGTTTTATCTTAAGTACTGAAAGTACTTCAATAATTTCCGTGGCAACCGCTTACATGGTTCCTAATTTTAATACCCAGAACAAATTCTCATCTGAATGATTTCAATAATATACATATTCAGATACAATTCACTCAAAGTTAAAATGAACAAAGATATTCTAAAAATATATTCAAGGCCCAAAAAATACCTGAAAAATTAAATAACGTAGTTTTCCAGTTTTATAGCTGCTTTCAGAATTCTGTCTGAAGGATTACACTCTGCAGTTATTCAGCTGCAAAATATTACTTCTGTTCCATAGATTTTGAATGTGAACTATTAAATCTATTAGATCAATAGTAATTCCTCCCACCTGCACTTTAGAAATAGATGTAACGACCATACAATTTCCATATGGCAGCATTTCCTTTTTATGTAACACAGAAGAGAACTAATGCATTTAACTTTATCAATTTCATCACAGTAGTTGCATACAATGTAAGATATGAAACCACATAAAGATGAGATTATGTGTTTAGCCAAAATGACAATTTTAAACATTATACTTCAGAATTTACTTCAAAATAAAATGAGGTAACAGATGTTTTTCACTACCTACATGAGTCCTTTGCCCCTACAATTTTTTTTTTATAAGTGCAGCAAACAAATTTGGTGGCACATTTCTGAACAGCTCACATACTTATCATCAACAGTACAAAATGAAAAAAGAAGTGCAAGTTCAAATGAAATAAAAATTTAGAGAAGAGATACTTCAGAGTCAGATGGATAATTTTTAAATGCTTATAAACAATACACCAGTGAAGTCCTCAAAAAGCTCAAGAGGCTGGTCAAAAACTGTACTGCCTCTCAGTTCTCCTATCTCCCATCAAAAAAATAAAAAAAAAAAAAAATAAAAAACATAAAAAAACCCCCGCCAAATACCACATTTAAATACAATTATCCTGTAGTACACAAAACAATGCATTATTCAGTAGCACTTTAAACTGATTTGCCACACTTTAGAACCAATAGTTCCAAAGCTAATAGAGGACACAGATAAATATAGGATAGGCAGACACAGTTTGCATTTTGTGCATTACTTGAAGCAATATTTCTTATCAGATGATTTGGAAGATTCTTTAACAAAAATTTTTTCAAGAAACACACACTAAACAGGTCTGTAATACAGAATAAAACATTGTCAACTCTCTACTTTCTGAATGCCTCTATGTCTCACACATTAAGTCATATAAAATCAAAATTCATTTCACTATGTGACGTAACAAATACATAATAAAATAAATCAAAATACAGAAACGAACACCAGTGAAATAAGGAGACAACTGTCTCTGCCCTTCGAATCACAGAATCATAGAATTGCTCAGGTTGGAAAAGACCTTCAAGATCAACAAGTCAAACCACAACCAAACCATACTACCCTAACAATCCACCGTTATCTCATGTCCCCGAGCAGTTCCTTACTTTAGACCACTAAAAGAATTTGTTCTGAAGATATCCTCCAAAATCATTTTTTCCTTCAATATCAATCAATATCAATAGTCATTTTCTAAGCATAGGTCTTACCTGCACCCTGTCCCCATACTAACATCCCTCCGAAGAAGCAGTATTATTTTCTCTTCCACCACACCTCTAGTTCATAACATAAACACTCATAATGGCAAACACTCCACAAATGAAAGAGGAATTATTCACATCATTTAACTGCAACAGGGAAAGCTACTCTGTAGAAAGAGTCATCTGAGGTTCCCCAGCACTGTCAATAAATATAAAAAGGATCTTCTAAAAGCCCATCAAAACACTGTTTAGGTTCTTGTCCTCTATCAGGTCTTGGGGTAGCTCCTCTGCTCTTAATTAAACTACACATGAAATGTAGCAAAGTTAGGTTCCTGCAACAGCATTTTACCTTAGGTTGGTACCTAAAATTATGTTGCTACAAAGTCACCCAACCTTTATCCCTGTCACGCTGTATCTGTGAAAAATTGCATGAATCTGTGCTTTGATATATGAGAGTAGTAACCTCCAAACAATTCTTATATACCAGAGAAGTATATATCTAGCAGCTTACCTTTCAGTAGAGCATCTTGTCACATGAAAACTAAAGCTACCAACCTCAATTGTCTAGCACTTATACTACTGAGAAAACAACAAGCCAATACACATGGAAAGTTGGCCTAAAAACACTCTTGTAAATTTTTTTAATGAAATTTTAGCAACATAAGAGTTGCTATTTGTAATAGCAAATCAGTTATCAATAACACACAAAAAATCAGTTTTTGTCAAAGAAGAATGATCTACTAGCAAGTATTTTGGCATACTATTAATCTGTAAACCAAACCACAAGAATTTGGATAGAGAAAGTACAAAGTCTAGAAGACAGTTATTTTCTAGCTATTCTGCTATGACCATCATCAGAACTGACAGACATTGTCTTTTCTATGATCCGGACAATTTGCTTTGATTACCTCTGTCATCATAAAGATGATAGGAAACAAAGATTTCTGGTGGCTGTAAATACTTTTCCAGAAAGCTTGCTTGTATAATCATTACTACAAACTCCACAAACTGAACTTGCACATGAGGACCTTTAAGGAGGTCTAATCCTCTACAGAATTCCAAGAGACTGCAAATTGTTTATGGAAACGAAGCATTCTAGATATACTGACTCCAAATCTTATTCAATTCCAGACACCTATGGTGAAGACCAGTTAGGAAGTAGATGTGCCGGTGTCAATGTACGCCCAAGGGAACTACTAAAAGCTGGAAGGCTATATAGAGCCTACAGTATCTCCCCACAAATCAGATGACACATAGCAACTCGGAGATAACTACAAACTTCCAGTAGTGCAAAGAATAAAAACACAAGTTTTCTAACAATGAACAGCAGCTTCTATTAAAATGATGAATTACATGCTCTTCTGTGTAAATTACATGAAATTATGGTGAAACTCTCTTTCTCAACCATAATTCAGTACACATGAATGTGTTTGACTACTGTTGTTACGAGGAACAGTGTCTTGTTACTAGCCTGCAGAATGTCAATTTGCTGCAAGAGGATAAAATACATTTATAGTTTCTAGTTTCACTCAAGAGTGAATTATTTCAATTTCATTCATTTTCACTCAAAAGAAATAATATAGATTTCCCATATCGAAACACTTTGTTTCCTTTTCATTTACACACTTATCTACTATGACAAGATAATATATGACCTAAGAAGTAATCTCTCTTTACAGCTGTTATATGCGCTATATAATTTAGTAAAAACTGGAATAATCAGTGATAATGTCTTCAAGCCCTTCATTCTGTTTTGATCTACTGAAGTTTTAAAATCAGTTCTCATCTAAATATACAATAAATCCTTCAAGAAAAAAAAAAAGAAAAAGAGGCAGGGGGATAAAATACAATCTGAATGGGAAGAATGTCTATGCATACATATATGCAGTGTTCCACATACCTTTAGTTTTCCTACACATTAAATCAGAATTAAGCACACTTTGGTACCTTTCACAAAGGACAACAAACCTTAAGTAAAACATTAACATCATTAGCAGAACAAAAGAAAATAAAAAAGAAAAATAAATGTGCATTTAGATTAAAAATAAAAAAAGAACTTATTCACTATGACAGTGGTGATGCACCAGAGGTGGCTGTTCAGAGAAGCTGTGAGTTCCCCAGCTCAGGAGGCATTCAAGGCCAGCTTGGATGGGGCTTTAGGCAGCTTGGTCTATTCAAAGGTATTCCTGCACATGGCAGGCATGCTGGAGATGAGCTTTGTCCTTCCCAACCTAGCCCATTCTACTCTACGCAGTATATAGCCCTCCAAATTATTCTTTTATTAAAGTAATAACTACAAAATTAAGAATATGTATTTTTATATATATATATATCTCTTTTTAGTCCTTTATTTTGCAGTTCATAAAAAGGGAATTTTATATAAAGCAAGTTTATTAATATTCACTAAAGAATCTAACTGCTGGACATAAACACTGTAAGGCACAATTGAGATGAACTGCATTCTTTAACACTGGATGCTCACAATTTACTCATTTTTTTTAAAATGTCCAAGCAAGGGACATTTAAACTTTTAATTTCCAGGCTCTAAAAAGCTTGTTACAGAAACAGTATTATATTATTGTTTCTTGAGTAATTTTTAAAATAAAAATTATTTTAATCTCTTCCCATTATCCAAATTTTGATGCCATAAAAGAGGGTGTCTGAAGAGCTAACGTGAAAATAAACTTATAACTTTCCATGTGATGTGACATTACATACTTTCCTCCACAAGTCCTGTATGTTTGAAGTGTTAACTCTCGAAGTTGAAGAAGTCTCATGCTATTTATTCATAAGAGCATTTCAAGATTTTTTCAATTCTTAGCCACTTCAGAACAAAACAGCAAAACAATCAATTTATCCAACACTATATAGAAGAACATGAAAGAAAATACTGATTTTAACCTCAGAACGTATCACCCATTTTAGAAGACTGCAATTGCACTCATTAACTAAGGAAAACCCTCCCTATCTCTCTTTCCCCAAAGAGTAGGTGTTATGAAACTACATTATATCCCCTATTCAATGAATGATGGAAGTAAAATAAGTTTTAGATTATTTTAATTTGAAAAATACTGTCAATATGAGGAAAAGACAACCCACAGAAGCTATTATCGTGCTTCTAAGCAGCACAGGAATGTTCTCAATAGTGCAGCTGCAAATTTTTTCTTTGTTTTTTGGAGCAGTGAAATACTGTGCTGATTGCAAGCAACTCCAAGCTGAGTGGACAAAAAGGCATGGAATCACAGAATCACAGGATTAGCTTAGAAATGATAAATCACGTGTTTGTTCCTATGAACCCTAGAGAAGAAAACAGCACCTTTTAAAATACTCTTCAGTTCACTTTGAGATTTTCTTTTAAAACCATGATGTATATTTTGTGGCCTCCCTCTCTCTCCTCTCGTTCTCTACTTTTCACTCATTTCTGCCCATTGCAGATGCTTATGCAACTTTATACAAATAGTTTATTAATATTAATTTGTTCAGTTTTGTTTTGATTTTTTTGGTCTTTTCAGCTTGACGTCTTAATTTTCAACTGTTTGCATCCTATTTTCTCAGCCTGGTCTTCCCAGTTGAAACTGGGATGAGAAAGTACAGTCCAAACTTAACAAGCTTCCGCCTGTCACAGTTTCTACAAGCGTTTTTTAAAAGCACAAAGTGACACTGAATAAGGCAATGTACTTTATAGCTTTATCATTTATACTCTGGCTTATACTTTGAAAAAGTGCTATGCAGAACATAATTAGAGGTTTCTGAACAGAGAAGCAAGAAAAACTACAGACATGTTTGCTTTACTATAACGTACTTAATGTCATCCAAATTATTCCAAAACTGTGTTTGGCCTAGTGATTTTTGACAGATGACTTTATAAACTTAGAAACTGAGAAAAGAATGTAAGCATATTATTAGGGTTTTCATACACTATTTAAATACTAATAATGTGTGATTTCAAGTGTGGTACAATGTTTTAGACACATCAACAAACCACGCCTGCTATCTAGTTAGAAATGGGGAGAAAGATAAATGACAAAATAAAATAAATGATAAAATACAAACAAATTCCACAGATGGCTATGATTGATAAACAAACCAAAATAAATGAGAATTCTTATAAACTTGTCAAAAGAAAATCTCCTTTTGTAGAAGGCTGTCTTTGTAAGCATGTATGTTTTTGCAGTTTATTCTAGCTTCTGGGATGTAATGGGGTATTGAAGATATTTTCTAAACACAGATTTTTCTTATGTAATAATAACTTAAAACCAAATTTGCTGTAAAGTCATTATGCACAATTTTATAATTCAGCATTTAGGTGTATCTTTAGGTATCATTGCAAATACAATGATACATACATTGTATACATACAATACAAACTCATTTTAACTGTATTACAGAAGTACATCGCAAATATGAAAAATGTATAATCTTGATCACTTAAAGTTGATTGTTTCTGCTAAGCTATAAACCAAAGAACAAATACAAGTGATATATTAGCAGTATATATACATATATTTTCAATTTACAGCCAACAAACTGGATGGGCAGGCTTTTTTTTCACATATTCCTATACGATGTATATTAACTCCATTAAACACACTTGCTCACAAAAACACTTTTCAGAAGATGAGCTGTCTGGCAGGTTGTCATCAACAGCTTAAATTCACACTCTATTTTCTGCTTCTTCATCAAAGTAGAGTTTGGCTCTTTCAGTTAGGATAAGTGGAAATATTACAGTAGAGACAAAGGAAAGAATTAAGAAAAAAGCTATCTTGATCAAGTTCTTGATGAAAAATGTTATTGATTATGCCTGCAGAGAAATAAGCTTCTATATTACTATGAATAAAAAGAACATATTTGCAGCCAGACTCAGAAGTACATGCTTAGGATCAAAAGTACATGTGAACTAAGATGAAAAAAAGGATCTTTTAAATCAATAAACATTCTGTCACAGACAGGCAATAACCTTCTTGATCTTCCACAGAGAATTTACACCATTTTAAAAATCTGAGAGTATCTCCTTATCTAAGGAAAATAAAAAAAATATCAGACTGAACAGATACTGGAAAGAAAAATGCTTGAAAAAAAAGAAAAAGAAAAAAAAAAGAAAAAACACAGACAGACAGGACTTTATGTAACACAGTGTAGTGCTGCAGAAACTGCTTAGGCAGGTAGTGTAAACAAGACGAAAGAAACCAGCACAACTACTGAGGAAATTCCTCAGATGGTGGTAGGAGGATGGTTGGACTAGATGATCTTGTAGGTCCTTTCCAACCTAATGTATCTATGAATCTGTGAAATTAAGCAAGCAGTGCCTAGCTACTAAAATACAGACTTCAGAAAAAGATTTCAAGATTTTAAAAGGCAAGGATCAGGAAACATGCCAAGAAGGATTCCTTAATGTGATCACCTTGTCCTAGAAAGAGTGACCAGCCTCTTCACCCCATCCTCAAAAATAAATAAGTAAATAAATAAACAAAACACACACACAAAAACCCAACCACAACAAAACTGCATGCCTGAAGTGAAAATTAAGTGAAAATTAGTTTGTCCAAATAACATCAGTGAAGACTTTAAAGATTTGGAATAACATTTCAAAATTGTTTTCATTTAATACTGTGTTCCTATAAAACAAGCCAGGATATTTTTAACATTATCTCTGGACATTACATTGTCACTGTACTGCATACAGTATTTGAATTAGCTGAAGATTTTAAGCTTTTAGTTATCCAGAAATAAAAGAAGAAAATTTATCTTTTCCAGAAAGACATTTTTTCTAAAATTTGAAATTTCAGCATAGCTGCAAAGCTAGAAATAAAATATTTTCACAGCAGCAGATGCCTCCCAAAGCATGCTACACAAGCTAATCAAATCAACATGTTGCCTATGTAACCATTTCTATTTCTCGTGTACAGTAACTAAGGGAAGGGTGTCTCAGTTTGCACAATATGAATTTACAAGAAGTCATTTTTATAAGGCGATTAATGACAGTCTTCCCCTCTCTGATGTTTTTTTGGAGCTTCTGAAGGCCTTACCTCATGTCAACAATTGTCTGTCCACGTTTTTCAGTTACATCAGTGATGTAGTGGAGATGAATTTAAGTTAAAACAATGTTCAAAAGCCCCTTATTGATGTCTATGTGCTTTTACTAAACACCACCACTCTAGACGGACATGGGGTGGAAATGAAATTGCTTGCTTCAAAATACACTAGTGCTGAATTAGAGTTGCAGACACTGTTTTCTTCTCAGCCTATTTTAAGTGCAAGGTAAAGTGTTTCAATTGCTTTTTCCTCAAGAGTTAACTCCCCTCTTGTTTCAACACGTCCTAAAATTGAACCATATTCAGAATGGCATTTGGCAAGTTATAGTATTTCTACTAAGCATAGAAACACTCGGTACCTACTACAGATAAGATTTTCAGAGATCTATTGGTAAGGCTGGAAGAGAAAGACTGCTCTTTAACCAGTTACTAACTTCAATGCCTTGTACAATTGGAAAGAACAATAAAGCAGCTATGCCACCACTATTAATAAGCACACACATCTGAAGCTGTCTGACTGAGGAGAAATAAAGAAAAAAGAATTTGTCTAACCTATATTTTAAAATAACATTTCTTTGTGTGTCACTACCTGCAAAATAAACTGGGCACAATTACCAACATTCCTTGGATTAGACCTGTGTTATGACTGAAACTTTTTTACATTTTGTCTTTTTTTTCCCCCTCCAAAAGCTCAGGAGAAGCATGGTCTATTATTTAATTTGTCTGCACTCAGGTAGATGATTATAAACGGTGTAATCACTAGTACTGAAGACTCCTGAGGCACAGAACAAAAGAAGCAACCGATATCATTATTGCTTAATAAAAGCACAGTAAGTCTCAGCGTCTCAGACTTCTGTTACAGTGACACCTTGTGGTTACATTCGATTTGAGGCCTCTCCAAATTTTCCATTTTTTCTAACAGCTTTAAATAGGTTTTCAAGACCTGTGAACTAGGATAAAGCAGGAAGATGAAACTGCAAAACATAAATGAAAGGATGAAAAAGTGAAAAGGATAAAATACAAAAGAGTACTGCCTGTTTGAAGACCTTTGTAATTTTTAACATCCATTTGCTGACGTCCCAGTGTCCCACAAGTACTTTCCATGAGGGCTGTACAGTAACATCCTTAACTCTAAATCTACAGTGGATAATTCACAATGCTTCATATATTAAAAAATCAAAATCATGGTAAAGGTTATAATAAACGATGCAATAAATAACTAAGCATGAGCATTGGGTTGGTCTTAATTCACTGTATATAAGTTACAGGCATTTTACTCAACAACTGTCAGAAAGTTAGGCATTGAATATAGATTTTAAAATGGTTAGTGACTCAAAGAGTTATTCAAGAGAAAACTGGAAAGTTTTAAAGAACTCAAAAGATAACTCAAGAAGGCAACTAACCTTGCCTAATGTTTTGAATCTAATTATCTCTTTATTATCTACATTTCAACAACTGCTCTACAGTATTAAACAAACAGGCTGACCTTCCACAATATGGATAGAATCTGGAACGTTCTGCCCTCTTGTTTTGAAAATGGTGTGTAAAATAAAATGACAGTCAATAACCTCTCCAACTCTCCATTACTCCTCAGTCATCCGATACAGTGTTACCACAAAGCACTTCGCTTTATGACAAGCGGACAAATTGACGTTGAAATAGAAAATCAATTTGGGACACATCTTTGGATAAGGTCATAAAATTGCACTCCCTTTGAAAGAAGATTAAGAGAAGTCCCACTCTAATGCCCTAACTCTCCTTGTTAACATAAGGGAATTAAAAAAAAAAAAAAGGCTTAGTAACAATCTGTCCATTTTGTACCAAAACAAAACAAAAAGGAGTAAAACAAACAAAAAACTAAGTACCTATGAAGTCTGTGAAGCTAGATTATTTAACAGAGGTACCTTTAAGCAAAGACTTTATTAGACACACAGGCAGCAGTGACCATTTTAGAAATAACAACATCAGAATCACAGAACTTACAGGGAAAAGGTGAAAACGCATTTGTCTGCAGCAGGAAAAATAAACTTCAAGCCAATTACACTCAGTGTGGATGGCAAAAATGGAAGCGTTAATTAAGAAATGGCATACAAGTAACCCACCATACTTTTTCCCCATAGACAACTGTTTTCTACAACTTCATCCTGTAAAGCAGTGACCATCAGAGTAAGAAACCACTTTTTGGGGGAAAAAGAAAAAAAGTGCTTCCCTCTGTTGAAGATTCCAGTAATTGCTGAGTGATTGAGAAGTCTGTCTACATAATAATTACTGCCATATAGGGCATCCCTTCTATGAGGAAAAGCGTAATGATCACAATCTCTTCGGAATATATAGAGATAGTAGTTTTCCTATCAACAATCTCAGTATAGATTTTGCATAGGATAGCTTCAGTGGGATCACAAGCCTCTTCCAGAACTCCCAGCACCTCCATTCTCTCAGCTCAAGAATGAATAAGCTCATCTAGCTGCTTTGTGCTACACATAACACTACTCAAACCTCCTTCACCTTAATTCTCTCCTTTCTCCCTTTCACAACTGTGAAAAATACTTCTTCGGTGCAACAACAACAGAAGATAGAAAATTTGTGAATACACATGAAAATACATTTCCAAGTCATAAAGCAAATATTTAAAAGCATTTAAAACTTAGTGACAGTCAAGGAATGCTGTTTACTACTAAGCAAAAAAAAAAAAAAAAAGAGTATGATTTTAAAAATAATTAAAAAAAAACAAGAAAGAGAGAGAGAAGCACTAGAGATTTCAAAACAGGGCATCTGAAACTTATCAAGTGTAGTTATATCAAAATGCAATAGTGATATTTTTTGTCTGTTTGAAGATGGCTGACAAAAGTTGTGTATACCATACATTATCGGTAAGATGTAACACAGTAGCAAAACCCAGCAGTTTTTCCTGGTTTCTACATTACTTAATGAAAGTCATGCAACATTTCATTAATCAACTAACCTGCAAACTCGGGCAGGAAAATACAGGTTCTGCCAGGACCGACAGAGGTATTTAGAGTGATCGATAACTCGAATCCAGTCTAACTCATCCATGGACACCTCAATGTAGTAGGAGTAAGACCTGTGGATTTTAAAATAAAGGACGGGTTAGAATATGAACTGACACATCTTGTTTATTAACTTCTCTGATTTCTTCTGGATTTCAGTCACGTTGAAAAGAAGGCTATTTGATCCTACCACAGTCTTGTATCTGAACTATCTAAAAGAGATCCTTAAGTTGCTTCAGAAACAAATTCACATGCAGTTATGTTAAGAGACATTTTCAGAACGGCTTGAAACATCCTAACACACAACGGGTAGCAATCAGGTGAGACCATTACCTCAAAAATGCTACGGCAACTTTCAAAATCAGTCATACAAGGCCATAAAATATTCCATACCATAATTGTGATGCAGATATTTCTATTTCTATAACAACAACAACAATAATAAAAAATTAAGTTTCTCTTGCATGTTTACTTTCAATTTCTTAAGAATGTTTTTGCTTGGGACTTAGGTGCATGCCTACAATAGTACTGTTTAAGCCCTCTTAAAATAGTAGATAACATAACGTCAAATTTATGCATTTATAATTTGATTTTTCATGTATTCCACAATAACCTAAAGAAGCTGAGCATAAATGGGCTAAGGCATTCATGACAGTTCATACTTCACCAGGCTCATCATGGTTTCTAATTAATACTGTATTTAGCTGGTAATTCCCAGTCCAAACAAATTTTTATTCTCTGAATTACTGTCATTAAATGTGTTATCACTTAACAATTTTGATATACTGAAAAACTCTAAACAAACATACTTCCAATGCCTAGGATGAATATACCTGAGTGAAAACTAGAATGTTCAAATCTTATTTAAGTAGTTGGAAATTCAATTGTAAACAGAAAAATACATTAGTATAAGCATTTAAATTACATAGGCTTTAAATAAAAATACATTTAACGAAAACAGAATACACTGAAATATCACAAGATATTTTAATACTCCACAGTAAGGTCTTGTACATATGAAATAACAACTGTATTTCAAAAAGCAGTGTTTTTAAATTAAACCTGTCACTCTCATCCCCAACATGGTATCATGCCGTTTTTATAAAATATTTACAAAGATTTCATGTGTTATCACAAGGAAAAAATGCATTCCCTTCCCTCTTTATGTCAACTTGGCACCTACCGACTGTCTCTGTCCCACAGGAGTATTCTTATGTGGTTGATTATTGACGGCTGGCCTAGTTTGATTTCAATACCAGAACGGCAGTCGTCATCAATTGGGTGTCGAGAGAAACCATGATCCAAGTCATAGTTCTGAGTATCCCCATCTAATAAAGCAGACTTCAGCTCCCCTTTTACAACCTGGGCTCCATACTTCATTGTTGCAATATTTTCCCCTGGTACTGAGAAGAAAAGGAAATAATTGCTTAATATTTATATTCATATCGTGTAAGTTAGATGTACTGAACAGCAACTGTATTCAGTTAAAATGAAGATTGATTGCCATTATCATTTCTCCAATACTGGTTACAAGTACATGTTCAAAGAAAGAGTTACAAAAGGAGAGGCAGTGCAGTGCAATATTCCCTCTGTAAATCCATAATTTCCATCAGTTCTCAGTTCCATTTCCTAAACCATAAGATACTGTTCTTTGCTGTTTAATACAGTGACGTAAATTTCATTTCACTGTTTTACTAGAAGTTATTTTATAATTCCACATTATAGGATTATGACCACAAGGTAATCATGCATTTTGAAAATATATTTTAAGTTTTGCTTCTTCCATTTCATTTGATGCCACCTACATCCTGTATGATAAAAACAGTGATCATTTACTAGCGTACAGTATCTATATTCTTAGTGCGTTTCAGGATTTTACAGAATTCTAATGTACCTTTCTTATTCAACTGTCATCTTCCTCCCAAATAGAAATTTTTTGCCTAGTTAGGCTCTCCTTGCGATTGGACTCTCACAATCTCTCTTGTCATTTTGGGACCTTTGCTTCATGACTTTTTTTTTTCTTAAATTCAATTTTCTAGATCTATTTTTATTTTGAAGGAAACTAAAACCATGTAAAATGCTCAAGACATGAAAGCTAAATGAAACTGAGCAAAAGACTATGAAGTTAATGGAAAACTTCTTACGGGTTTCTTGAGCTTTGAACACACATATTAAAACAAGCCCCTTTTGTCACCATTTCAAAGTAATCAATCTGTGTAACCAGGAACAAATCTCCCATCAAGACAACGGGGGATAATGATAGCTAGCTACAAAGCAGTATGCTGATGAACTGCTCTGTTAAAAAGACACTTTTAACAGCCTTCTTTAATGAGACAACCTGAAAAATATGACATCAGTGTTTAAAAAAAAAAACAAAAAGGAAAAAAAAAAAGTCCACCCCAAACACTTCAAGAATGCTAGCAAGGAGTATGAAATTTAACAGAATATTAATTGTGCTGATTTGTATATCTAAAGAACATTTAGTGGTACATTTGAACATCAGTGGTACATTGAACATACAACATTTGAAGTGGCAAAAATTTAACTGTACTTTATTGTAGTACTTCCATCCAAAAGTATAAATGTGGTAATGCACAGCTGTGAAATTGCAAGTGGCCAACAGTGTTTCTACAGCAAAAGAAACAAGAGTCTGAACTAGCACTAAAGCAACACAGACATTCAAATTTTTAGAAAGCTATGAATTTGGCAAAGATAGGAATTCTGAGATTAGAAACTCCTTGTTATTGTGATGTAAGGTGGCAGAAAAAGGAGTCAGAAGATACCATCTAACTTCGTAAAATGTATTTACTGGACAGTCAACAGAAAGTCTTATCTAATAAGATTTTTACAATACCACGGTATTAACTCAGATTTTTAAATATTAAGTTATATGTTAACAGATAAGAGAAAACAAAGGGGAGGTGCAATTCTAAGAAATCAGTTATATTTTTCAAGGCTCATTCTACACAATTGACAGACTGCAGAGCAGGATGTCAAAGCATCTTTAAAAAGCTCAGCATCAGATATCTTGGAGAATTAACAGTGAGCACAAATAAGAGAAGCCAAGCAAAAGGCTTCTGCTTTTTTTTTTTTTCTTTTTAAATTAAGCAATTTGGAAAATCTGTTTATGCTATTTGGGCAAACACACAAACAAACAAAAAAAAATATTAGAGAAAAGAAGTCAGCATCAACATAAAACCACTGAAATTCCACAACAACTCATTTTTTCCCCCAAAGACTATCTATTAAAATAATAATTCCTCAAGGAAAATATGTTCTTAAAACAACGTACATATATTTGAGCAATTCCTGAGATACAAGCCAAGAAAATATGCCGACTAATGTTATTTCCCATCTGAGGAATAAAAACTCAAAGAACAAATTCGCCATATCTTCCAGACAATTACAGCACAATAGTCACTAAATGAGAGAAAAAACATAAAAATGCTTACTTAACATGCCCCTGTAGTTGAGGTCCATGTCCCGACTCTCAGAACGAATCTTAATGGCATCTAGGATGGCATCTGGTGACAACAATCCAGAAGGTCTTACAACATTTAGCAGTTCTGTTAGACTCATTAGTGGCAAACGCACAGCTTGCATGATTTCAGCATGGTTTTCCTTGGGGTTATGTTTACACCAATTCATCAAGGCTTGAAAAATGTCCTTCTCAGGAGCTGCAAAAGAGTCCCTCAGTACAATACTCAGAAGAGCAGCCTGGAAGAGTGCAAAAGAAAAAAAAAAAAAAGAAAAAAAAAGTAAATTCTTTCTTTCTTTTAGACAGACTACTTAAACTCGTAGTTTAATAAAACATAAACTCCAACAGAGTGGCTCCTTGAAACAGTAGAGGCAAAAGTCCCGAAGACCTCTAAGATTCCTAAAATCTAATCTAGTTTCTCTGGTTAATAAACAAACACACCAAAAAATCCTCATCAGTCTACAATAACTGTACTAAGAGTATTGCTCAACAAAACAATCTTCAGTTTCAAGACTGTTTTGATGCCTTGTTTTAGTTTCTTACTGAAGATTCAATAAATCCGTAATATGATACTAAACAATATTATTAATCCACTACGAAAAATAAGATGGGATGGAAGTGTGGAAAAAAATCAATTTCATTCCAAGTACTGTTAAATTACATGAATAAATTTAAAGTAATAAACAATATAAGAACTGATTTGGGGATTTAGTAGTACAATTCAAAACATTCCTTTAAACTTAGACCGACATAAGATGACTGATGAGAAAATGACAACTGAGGATTGGAATTACCTTTTAAAACCCTTTCTAATTACTTGGCATTTTTATTCCCTTTTTCTTTTTGGGACTAGCTAGGTATCAGTAGGTAAACTCCTTGGTGCTATCCACAGATAGCAAAATGAGAACAAAAAGAACCGAATGAATTTTGAATTCCATTTAGCAAGTAGAATAATTAGAAGTCTGCCTCTGAAAGGGACAAATCTCCTTTACATGCCAGGATTGATTACAACAAAGATTTCAGAAAGTATATACCCTCAGAGCTCAGATTTAATACACAGAGTATGACAGACTACAGTAGGGAAAAAAACAACCTTTCCCCGCACAGCTAGTAAGTTAGTCAGCAAAGCAGAAATGTCTTGTACTTATTCAAGGAACACATCCATCACAGCTTTTCCACTAACACTTTTAACAGCTTTTTCTTTATTTTCTTAAAACATAATCAAGCTATCTTTCATTCAAGATACTTAGCTGCTTCACTCGAACACTACTTGAAAACATTAAACCACTATTATGTCCTCATAGTCCATTCCAGAGAAAGGAGAAAAATGCAATAGCATAGAATTGCCTGAATATTACATGAATATTTACACATCTAACAACAAATATATTAAAACAAAATAAAAACTACACCCTGCAATACCATCGTATTACATTCTTTCAGACTGCAACAATAATCAGCAATATAAATCAATTCAAACCTCAGGATACTGTAGCTTACACTGTGGAAGACTGCCTATGATACAGATTGCCTATATCAAGAAATTAATAAAACCGAGTACCTTCTATCTGAAATCCTTATAACTATTGGGCAGCATTCAGAAACCAAATAATACTATTTCAAGGACAGATAAAAAAAATACAAGGGAAGATTAAGTTGCCTGTGCCCAGAATACTCTGATATTTAACTACAGTGAATGGTCAGAACAAAATACCTAAAAAATTCAGAATGGATCTCTGGGGTTTTTACTTCATCTTGATCTGAATACTTCCAATTGTCTCAGTCTCACAAATACTGAGTGATAACCATTAACAAACTTATAAGCTTGTATTTTACACCTCATTTTATCTTCATGAAATGTATACAAATACAAATTAATATTCCTAGGGAAAAATGCAAACAAAAACTATACCTTAGAAAGCGACAAGAAACCTTCACTGGAGAGCACCTCCTGAGCATTTCTATCCATGAACATACAGCACATACAAGTTAATTTTGGAAGGGAATAAAGACTGGCAACATCAAATGTCATACAAACATTCTGAATATTAAGTATGGTGCAAAGATACTCAGATGTGGAATCCTCCAGTTCTGGAAACCCATATTTATGTGCCAGGCTTAGGAAGTCTAGGAGGACCTCCTCTTTCTCATCTCGTAGTGTGGCACGACCAGTGTAAATATATTTCATCAGCATGGCAAAAGCTTCTGCAGTGGTGTCCTGAAGAGGAATTTCTGCTTCAGGCTGAGATTCTCTCATTCCACCATATAGTAATGCTCTATAAGGAAGATAAAATTTGAGAAACTTACAACCCAATAACAAAAAATGAAAACAAAACAAAACAAAACAAAAAACCAACCGTAAAAAAAAACACAGAAAAGGTAGAGAAGCAAAATGACAAATAAGAGCCCTAAAGATGTCCTGAATCTCTAGTGGGAAAAAAAAACCCTAAATACACCCATAATTGTTAGGTTTTTTTTTTCTTTTTAAGTGTGATACACAGTTTGAACGCAATTTACACTCAGATTTCAGTTTTGTCAGGGGGGTAAGCTAGTTACTAAATCAGAAACTAAGTTCACGATAATCTTTTTCCAGTATAATAATTCTATTTAGAGTGAAAAATCCCAGGTCTCTAAAATGAAATGGATTAGTATTATTCCTAGTTTTAAAATATTCTAACCAAACAGAACTTCTTAAATACTTGATTTCAACATGTCAAAAGTAGACTTTCTAATGAATACAGTCCACAGAAGCATATTACCCATGCCCTGAGAAATCAAAACATTTTACAGCAAAACTTTTCTGTTCCAAAGTTATTTTTCTTCTGAATTTGTGAAAATAACTTCAAAGTCCAATTTAATGAAGGTCAAAAGAATAACATCATGACATGGTATTTATCTTCTTATATCTGGACACAATGATCTGATGTGCTGGGAAACATTCACACAGAAAAGGTCACACTCAATGGACAGATGATTACACGCTGAAAAGTTCATAGAGAAACAATGTTTATCTTATCTGCATGAAAATTTCCAGTGAGCCTGACAAAAGCTGTGCTTCACCTGAAATAATGGCACCTCGCAGCCAGGATCACTCTGTGTGCTGGAAAACGTTTCTTCTCCACGATAAAGGTAACATCACTATATTCTTCCCCATTCATCAGAGCACCGATATGCTCTGACAGAATGTGAACATGGTCAATCTCACCAACAGCTGTGTAAGGACGAAGCGGATGGCTGTTACTCATCTTGGAGGGATGATGATACTGATAGCCTACAGAGAAAAGGAAAACAACTGTTATAAAGGGAACAAATATTTAGAAACAGCAAAGATGAAAATGCAGTTATGAAAGAAAAAGGAACTAGTGTAGGCTCTCTCTATGATTTTCTCATCTATTACAAGGAAAGTGAAACAAAGAGGTTTTCTATTGAAGGCAATTTATAACAGAACTCAGGGCAGCCTGCATCAACAATTCTAGTCAGAAACATTTCAGAGAATTTCATCACCTTGGTCCTCCATCAATCCACTTAATACTTAAAAAAATTTTAAAACAAAATGAATAAGAATTAAACAATTTTAATTACAATCACCATTACAAACAATATTTTTGTCTGAATTGAAATGGAAATAATTACACACAAATGATTTGACCAATTGAACTTAGTCTCAACTCTGAAGCCTCTACTAAAATCAGTGATGAGTAACATCAGCAGTGTTTGTAATCTATTCTTGAAGAATTACAACCAACTTCCCAGAACTGGAAGGGTATAATTGTTCAAAGTTATGCCTGATTCTGTAACAGACTAAGTCTCAGTGGCAAAAGCATCCAGAGGACCATTCAAGTCTCAAATCAGTTTACATTCAGTTTACTTTTCATTAAAAAACAGTCAGCTCCTTAACATAATAATAACCTGAATTTTCAGTGTCACCTTCTGTGCTACAACAACAGATCACTTTTCTAAATGGGCATGTTCTTAGTGCTAAAGTAAGATGGTGTGTACAGAAAAATGAAACCATACAGCTAACACATTAATCTTCTAAGTGAAATACTCATTGCATTAATGCATTTTTAGCCATGTTTTTAAAGTATAACCAAAAAATGCATGACTGTTTTCAGGCATTTTTACAGAACAAAGAAAAGAAAACACGTGGATAGGGGGTAAAGTATTATTTCTACACCTGGAAACACAAAATCAAGATACAGCAGGAACAACATGTCGAAGAACTTTGAACTAAACTAAAAAAAAGTGACAGAGATAGAAAATCACATTGGAGAAAAATATAGCACAGTAAATTGATGACAGATCACAGCATGAGCAGGAGCAGAACCCAGCTTTCCTCAGGCTGTCTCTGCCATTTGAATTAGAAGCTGTATGCCCACAGAGACATTACAGTGTGGAAGAAGCAATACTGGCTGAGACACTTTAGGCAGTCTAGCTATAACACACTGCATAAAATTATTCTTCTATCTTGGTGAAAGAACAAATTATTTTTCTGTTGTTTGTTTTTTCCATAAGAGAACGTTTCTTCCATTAGCTCTGATTAATTTATAGTTAGGTAAGGCAACACTGCACTGAACAGATCTATGCAACAGATCCAATTCTAGTAACATTTGCTTTGTAAGAAACAAGATTAACGTAATTCACATCAATCAAGCTGCAACTAGCAACAGTATTTAGCAAAGCATGATTATTTGAGAATGCACAGACTACAGTGAAATTGAAATGTCCTCAAAATGTAAACCCTTTTACTACACTAAGGGAGCAAACAGAAGGATGTGTTTGTTACTCAGTTGCAAATCAAAAGCATCCATATTCCTTCTTGACTTCCATTTCTTTTAAGTCTGTAAATGCTGTTGTTGATCTTCATTGTTACGCACAACAGCCAGGCAACCCCATTACATACAAATTACACGCATATTAGCGAATAAAACATACTCCCTCTCTTCTGCTAGCTCCAGTTATCCTTAATTAGAGAAGTTCATTTAAGATGCTACATGTATGTATTAGGATAGGCACATTTTGGTTTTAAAATCCGGTTTACTTCCATTTTCTCTATGCTATACTTTTTCGTTTATCCACTTTTTTTTTTCTGTAAAATTGGGAACAGAAACTGAGAGACTATAAAAGTGGTAAAGATAAGGAAAAGCCATTAGCTGCACACTCGTTTTGTTTGCTGTAGCTGTGGGTTTTGTCATGTGCCAGTAGGGCAAAAGGTCCAAGGGAAAATAGTTCCCATTTCAGATAAATGAATAAAGAAAGAAATAGAATCCAAGTAACACTTCCCCACTGGAATTGACTTCTAAACAAGAACAAGCACAAAGTCTGAGCTGGGGACATTTGCTAATATGCTGATAACAACAGTCTACTAACAAGATCCTGGACTAAGCAAGTGATGAAAGGAGAAATTTTGAAGTCCTTCTGTGTCAGATGCAAGATAAGTTTGTTCTGTAGATGTTCAGTGCACTCCACACTGCTGGGACGATGCATTACTCATATAACTAGCTTCAGACTGATCACTGAAACTGAGGGATACAAAGGATAGCTATGAGCCCTGGCTGAGCAGCCTTTCAAATGCTTCATGATGCAGAAGGTTGAAATCTTCTAAGTTTATGAGAGCAATGCACATGCTTTATATGCTTTCCATGGGTAACACCAGCATACTGAAGAAGAACTCAAATTTATTTACCCATCTACTACACGTTTCTAACACAAGTTTCATCAGTATTCCACACAAAGCAGCACTGTATGAGAGCAGACTTATCTTCAAATTGTATAACCAAATAAGATATGACCTCAGATCCTCGCAGAGTGGATAATTTCGAGGTGTTCATCAGTCACCCCTTGAAGAGATCTGCACATTTCTTCTTTCAGGAAGTGAATAGTAATACACTGGTTTAATTGCAGCGAGTCACTATGAGCTTACCTGCATAGCTAAACTTTATAACCAGCATTCCTGGCTGTAACTCAAAGTTTTAAATACAATTAAATAAAAGACAAAAGCTGCCTGGAGCTCAGCAAAACCCTTTACAGTGAACTCTCTGGCATCTTCTGTAATCACTGACATCCCACTCAGATACACACATTTGCTCTTCCTTGTGATCAAAGAACATTTAACAAACTGCAGACAAAAGGCCAAGCCATTTATAAACCTCTTGCTAGCACTATAACCTATTTCCAGGAGCTATTAAAAGCTAATCAGGTGCTTCAGTAGTCAGCTGCCGCAGCTTTGTTCATGCCACAGAAATAGGTTAAGTACAGCAATCTTCTAGGTAAGTTTGAGGAGCTGCTAACATTGAAATGATTTTAAACTGCACCCATGAAGTCAGAAAGGTCTACAGATCTCTTCTATGTGGAAATGAATCAGAAGACCCACTTCTGGTGGCCATCTTCAATTGTAAGCATGCAGAAAATGTGGCCTAGTATTCATTGTATCACATAACGTGCAATATTATACAGTGTGGCAAGGTTAGAAAAAAACAAAAACAAAAACACACCAGTTTTCAGTTTGCTATATTCCCTTTTTAATAAATACTCTGTAACATACTACAGCATACAATAACTATTATCCACAAAACACATCAACAAAAACCATGACTTCTTGATGACTAAAGTACTCTTGAATCAGAACTACAACAAAGGCCAAAACTATGCTAACTCCCCTGCCTCATTTGGGCTATCACTAAAGACAGACCTCTGAAAAACAGTCTTGTTTCACTGAAAAAGGTGAAGAAATGCATTTATACTACACAGAAAAAAAGGACATAAGAAAGTGTCCACAAATATGTTGGAATTTCTTTTTGTTTATACTAAAAAGAAGCAACAAAACTACTGGATGCTTAAAAATAGTTATACAAGGATTCACAACAGGCAAATGAAAAAATTAAAAACTTGGTGAAATAAGTCTGGATTATAAACACAGAGCTAAAATTTCATAACCCTGAAACAATTCCATTATCACCTTGTTCATATCTGTCACAATAATATAGGTCTTCTAAGAATTACACAAAGAGAATTTTCTTAAATATTATTTATACAAAATATTATTATTCTCTTCAGTTCTGGTAAAATAAAATAACATCTTTGGATTTGATAAATATTTCAATGTATAAAGATAAAAACATAAGCACTCTGATTCTGTCAGAACCACTGAAGCTCCTCTGTATGTCTGAGAAACAGTAACAATATCCATATACAGAGTGAAAACTGTAACAAGGAAAAAAAAGCAACAAAAAAACCTACCCATGTTCCGAAAAAGAAAACTGTTCAGGTGAAAGTTCATTAAGGTTTCAAAGAATTTCAGTTTACTCATGTAAAGTATTCATAAGCACCAGGAGTAAAACAAGTAGTTCTATGGCTCAATGCAAGCCCACGAAACTATGGGAGCCTGCTCACTGTTCCTTTTAGTTTCACAACAGGAGAAACGTGCTATCGATTGATGCGGTATTTACAATTTAGTTGCAAATATAATTAATTTACTCTGTAATGTCAATGTCAGGAAAAATGGAATTTAGCACTGAAGCACAAGTCAAGTAATACTTTTAAGGAAGAAAGTATTCTTCTATCATTAACTCCGTATTCTTTTCATGCTTTTACTTTCATATAATACTTTCGGTTTTTGTTCTGTACAGTTCTGAGTTTTTCCATGATGTCATCCAAGAGACTCAAGCTACACTACACTATGAGGCACCAGAAAACAAGTGTTAAAAGGGCTTTTAGAAAGAAAATGGAAAATATCCTGTCCTACAGGTCCTAATCACTTGATACCCAATAGCAACATAATCCATGCAGCAGGAATTCATAGATTCAGAATATGAAAAGCCAAGTAAATGGAATTCCCAGAACTTTTCAGTCATCTCCAATCCTTCTTTGGGGAAATAATTAAAAGAAAACTGGATGTTAACTCTATTTACCATGCCTTTCAATGACAGCATCAGTATCAATAATCCTTTTACTTCAAACGTATGCACAGTTACACTCTACTGTGCCTTCCAGTTCTCAAGCATCATTGTGCTACTGTTTTACATTCTGCTTAGAGAGATATTCCTCTGATAGGACAGCAGGAATAAGATTAGCAACATACAAAGAACAATATAGTAAGGTTTATTAAAACTCATATATAATCAATATTAATATAGCTGATGTGACATGGTTAAAATAGCATATAACTAAATTCTTAAATTAAAATCTCAGGAAAATATATTGGTACACTTACCAGTAAAGCTCTCTGAAGGTCTACAGTGGACGTAGCCTGTGGGCAGATGACCAACTTCCTGAAAGTTAGGGTTTTTTGCCATTCTGAACAACTGACAGATGGAAGAGCAAGCTCATAGAAACACTAGTCAGCAACATCCAGCTGCATAGTAACAACAGTACCATATTCCTGAAACAATGCATGAAATATATCATTAAGCACAGGTGGCACGTGGCTATACAGCCACATCAGTTGAAACGATCATTTCTCTGTTAAAAATTTTGAGGCAGTAAATCTTAAGAATCCTTCAACATTCTATGGAAGATCCTTAAGTAGCATTAGAACATGACATAAGAAGTCTCTTTTTTTTTTGATCAGCTGTTTAATTTTGACAACACACTGTTTCAACATAGAAAGCTATAATATATCATGATTAAATTTCTCATTATAACCACAACAGTGATCACATTGTTGCTCCATGAGTGCCTTAATTAAAACATGTCTATGCAAAGTCTACCATATGTGTATTATTCCCCAAACATACAAATCCCCGTAATTGGCCTTGTCTTAGACCAAAGTGGTGGGTGGGTGGTACTGGATTTTGTTTGGCTCTGGGGTTAAGGTCTTGTGGTAAAGGCAGAGATGCTATCTAGAGGGGCCTGAACAGACTCAAAAGTGGGTCCATGAGAACGTAATGAGATTCAAAAAGGCCAAGTGCAAGCTGTTGCTCTTCGATTAGGTCAATTCCACATTTGTCTACAGAATGGGAGAAGAATTCCTTCAAGGACTTTTGAGTCCTGATGGACAAAAAGCAGGACACAAGCCAACAGTATTCTCCTGCAGCCTGGATGGCTAACAGTATCCCAGGCTGTATCAAGAGGAGCAGCCAGCAGAGAGAAGGAGCCAGTGCTCCATCACTGCACTGTGAAGATGTTCCCATGCACATTTGTGTGGAACTTCCTATGCTTCAGCAGTTGTCATTTCCCCTCGTCCTATTGCCACACACTGCTGAGAAGAGTCCAGCCTTGTCCCTTTGCCTCCTGCTCCTTACATATTTATAGACATGGATCAGATTCCCTCAGAGTCTTCTTTTTTCAAGGCTGAACAGACCCAGGTCTCTCAGCCATTCCTCATGAGAGGTGTTGCACACCCTTTATCGTCTTTGTAGCCCTCTGCTGGACTCTTTTGAGGAGATCCCTGTCTTTTTTGTACTGAGGGAGCCAGAACTGGAAAGACCTAGAGCTGTTGGAATTGGTCCAGAGGAGGACCACAGGGATCAAGCGGCTGGAGCACCTCTCTTATGGATAAAGGCTGAAGGAGCTGGGCTTGTTTAGCTTGGAGAAGAGAGGACTCTGGGAAGACCTCACTACAGTCTTCCAGTACTTGAAGGAAGCTCATACACAGGAAAGAGAACAACTTCTTATGCACAGAGAGAAGGCACACGTTAAATCTTAAAATGCAAAGAAAAAAATCAGTGACAGCAGCACAGGGCTTTTGGGACAGGTCAACGTACTATGTTTTAAAAACAGTGCAAGTAAGGGGCATTTCTGGGAAAGATTACTGGCAGAGTGAGAACAATTTAACAACCCAGCTTCTTCATTCTTTTAACCTGATAACATGGCTATTTAAGTCCGAAGTGATCCGAATGAGTCACAGCAGAGCATAACTCGCAGTAATAGCTTGTACTATGAACCCAAAAGAGCCTGGTAAAACACTGCGCGCGCTATCACCACACGAACGTGCTGAGCTAACTCAAGGAAAAAGCTCCAGCTCACAGTCGATAAGCACCAGCAGAACGCAGGAGTGCCACACGCTGAGGAGCTGCCAAGGTCACACCCGGAGCAAAAAGCCCCCGAAGCCTCGGCTCCTCCCTGCGTGCAATCAGCGGCCGCACAGCGGGCAGCCATCCCCGGCCCGCGCAAACCCATCTCGGCTCACAGCGAACCCGGCGCTTCCGTGCGGGAAGCGCACCCGCTGCCAAAGAGCGCTGCGCTGCCACCGGGCCCGGCCAAACAGCACCCGCGGGTACGGCACGGCCGCACGGACAACCTCAGCAGCCGCCCGGCCGCCGCAGGCACCGCTCGGGCGAGAGGTGCGGCCACACTACCGACCACCCGAGCGCGGCCACCCGCCCCACTCACCGGCCACAACGACGACCAGGCCTCCGCCCTCCGCAACCCGGCGCCGCCGATAGAACGTCATCAGCCCGCGCCGTTCCCCAGTGCGCTGACGTACTGGGGAAAAAGCAAAAAAAAAAAAGCATTACCGTGGAAGATGCAAAATTAGGGCTGCCTATAATCAACACAAACAATAAGTTTCAGAAAAAGCAGAGCACATTCACAGAATCCCAGAATCGCAGGGGTTGGAAGGGACCTCTAGAGATCGTTGAGCCCAACCCCCTGCCAGAGCAGCTCCCTAGCCCAGGTTGCACAGGTAGGCATCCAGGCAGGTCTTGAATATCTCCAGAGAAGGAGACTCCACCATCTCTCTGTGCAGCCTGTGCCAGTGCTCCGTCACTGCACTGTGAAGAAGTTCCCATGCACATTTGCGCAGAACTTCCTATGCTGCGGTTGAGGCCATTTCCCCTCATCCTATCACCACACACTGCTAAGAGTCCAGCCTTGTCCCTTTGCCTCCTGCTTCTTAGATATTTATAGACATGGATCAGATCCCCTCTGAATCTTCTGTTCTCAAGGCTGAACAGACCCAGCTCTCTCAGCCTTTCCTCATAAGGGAGGCACGCCCTTTATCATCTTCTTGGCCCTCCACCAGACTCTTCGGAGGAGATCCCCGTCTTTTTTGTACCAGGTAGCCCAGAATTGGACACAGTACTCCAGGTGACACCTCATCAGGGCAGAGAAGAGGGGGAGGATCACCTCCCTTGACCTGCTGGCCACACTATTTGTAATGCACCCCAGGATGCCATTGGCCTTCTTGGCCACCAGGGCACGCTACTGGCTCACGGCCAACCTGTCATCCACCAGGTCCCTCTCCTCAGAGCTCTTCTCCAGCAGATCATCCCCCAACTCATACTGGTGCACGATGTTATTCCTCCCTAGGTGCAAGAGGTCATGCTTGCTCTTGTTAAACTTCATCTGGTTCCTTTCTACCCAACTCTCCAGCCTGGCCAGGTCTCACTGAACGGCAGCACAGCCTTCCAGCATGTCAGCCATTTCTCCCAGCTCTGAATCATCAGCAAATTTGCTGAAGGTGGACTCTATCCCCTCATCAAGGCCATTGATGAAGATGTTGAACAGGACTGGACCCAGCACTCACCCCTGAGCACAGGAGTCAGTTGAGGCTCCTGCTTTTTGTGTAGCTGAATTAAAAAAAAAAAAAAAAAGTACAAAACGTGTACTGAACTACACACATTCAGAGACATACAAATGTGCAATTTACAAACTATCCCTCTTAATTACTGGATTCCATATAATTGTGTCAATAGCATTTCCAGTCACACCTGTGCTTTGAAGTGTCACGAAACAAGTCTGAGTAAAATACTGTATGCAGATTAAATACAAACTACTTTCTTTACATGCTTGTAAAATTTTGAGATTTTCTGTGCCAAAAGATTTGTTATGAAGCTTTTGATGTAGTATCTATATCGATCAAATAGTTTTAGACAACTTCACTTAGACTAGCATTAGCCTAAATAATCTCTACTCATAATCTACTGCAAGATTCTGGATGGTAAGCAAATGCACCCCACTCCTGTACTTCTGCTAAGTTTTACGTCATTTTAAGTTCCTTATTTTAGAACACCAGCATAGGAAGGGACACAGTTCAGTAATGAAAAACTGCATACACTGGAAACAGGGGCTCTGTCTCATCTCATTGCTGTAGCTTTCCTTCCTGGTTCTACTGTAATCCACAAGTCTCCTAACTTCAAAATATACACGTCATACTGCTTTAGAAATTACTTTTCATCAGTGCTTTATTTCAGAGTGAATTGCAATGCCATTTCACTATCCAACAGTCATGTAACTGAAGACTTAACAGGAGTTAAGTGCTACAAGGAAGGATCACAATAAAACAGTGCAGAGAGAAATCTGGTTTTGTTAACCAAAACTTTTCAAGTTTTCCCACTCTTCATACAAAAATACAAGTATAATTTCAGTAACTATCACTGGCTTTGAGAGAACAGATCAAAATGCCTACTAGTAGGAAGCTATTTCAGATACTCTTCTTCATTACATTCCTAAAACAGAACTGTACAGAGCCTGTAAGTTGAATATAGCCCCAGACTTGCATCAAAACAAATCATGAACAAGTACCTTCTAGTGTTGGAAGAGACAAGAAGGGCCATTGTCAATTAGGAGCTATGAGACCTCTTATGTTGTCTGGCAACCAGCAGTCAGAAGTTTAAATACTCAATTCTTTCTGCTGGACTAATTTACTGCCTCTAAAAAGTTTATTGTTCCAGGCAAGGCTGTTTAAGTCTGGCCAATAAAGGGTTTTGCTTGGCATAATGCAACTAAGTCTTTCACAAACACACTATGACTCAGGTAAGAAGTCTGATATTTTATTTTCTAGTATACAGGGAAGTGTGTGAAGCCTTCAGAATATCCTTTGACTTCATACAAAAAAAAAATATATATATATGTAAACTACTTGCTGAACCTCACCAGCAGTAATGTAGGATTTTTTTGTTGTTGTTAGTTGAAATCTAGGTAGCGTGAAATGAAATAAACTTCTCATCACATATCTTAGACAGTTTAGTGAAATACTGATGGAATCTGTCCAAGAGCAGAGTACATATTTGTGCTCTGAAAAAGATGGGTGATGATTCCTAATTGGAAGCAAATTGCAGTGGCATCACAGGAGAACAGAAGGGAGGGAGGCCTCAGGATAATTTGAGCAGAAAATCTGAACATCATTGATTCCTCTCCATTAAGCAAGAATTTTGCTAATAGTGTTACAGATTCTCTCCAGGGAAAGTTTGTATCTCTTAAGCAGTGTATTTCCTTAGATCTAAGTGAGAGTCACCATATGTTTAGGATTCAAAATTTCAATCCAGTAGCCATCAGGATCCTGAACAAATGCTAGTCCTTTCATTTTACCTATTGGGAAAAAAAGAAAAGATGAACACAAGAGATGAACACAAGATAAAGGTAAGGCCATATGACTAAATCTTAATGTCAAATACAATTACTTTTTTTTTCCTTTTGTATAAATATTAATGCAAATTTATACAGCTAATTCTGAAAACATCCAGATTAGCTTTTAATCACTAGATCTTTGTGTGCCAAATTGTTAATCTGATACTTAACAAAGCTGCAGTTTAAAGTAATTTTGAAATCCTATCTTCTGTTGATTTAAACCTCAAGCAAGTGTGCATCCTTAAAATTTGGAAAAATATTTTTGTGCTCCAGGATATTTTGGCACGTTTTGCTGAAGTGTTCTGCCAATATAAAGTTCTTCTGTTCCTCAGCTCTGTTCATTCATGCCTCCACAGTGCAGTTTTTTGTGCACTACTGGTTTTTATTTGGTTGTTTCCCACTCCCAATCTGGTTCACAGCACACATTTGAGATAGAAATGCAGTGCAGGAATGTTTTGAACTGTTGAAAACTCATGAAAGCAGGGTCCCCCAAAGTATTCTTCAGCAGTGAATCTCAACAGTACAGCACAAGATTTTATCTTGAAGTGTTAGCCACACTGTTTCAATTATGCTTGCTCTACCCTGTAACATAACCAATATTAATTCTTATTATATTCTAGTTATAAAAACTTCTGAGAGTGCAGCAATGGTGATTCAGTAACACAGGGAAAAAAATACCATGAACTGTCTCATCCAGCTCCATCCAGTTTCATCTTTGATGTTTGCTGCATCAGTTTAAATTCCTAATGTTAAAAACTACTTTTGCCATTATTTTTTTTTGCTATGAGCAGACAACACAATTCGGTATTGTCAGTTTTGTGACTTTTGTAAAGGGGAGCAAGTTTAGTAGGTTCTAGTGCATTCTAAGGAGTGACAACTATAGAAATGCATTACTAAGCTTTCCCAGTACAAAGATCTACCAGATGCATTATACCAAAAACAAAGAACTGAAAAAGCAAAAAACAAACAAACAAAAAAAACCTTACCATCATCTGGTTTCTTCACAAACTTCACTCCTAGTTCTTCAAACCTCTTACAAGCTTTATTGACATCAGGGACAGCGATTCCAATGTGCCCTGTGAAACAGGGTAAAAATAGTGAAGTATACTAAGTATTTCTGTGTATTTGAGAAAAATGCTTGCTCATACTTTCCTCTTCTGCAATAAGTCCAAATGCTCATTCAAGAAAATCACTCCTTCCAGGAAGGAGAGCATTTCAGGTCTCAACATTATCTTCCTTATGATAGTTGTCTTTTTGATAGCGTTTTTTATATAGGAACGTTACAGTTACAATAGCTCATGTTATTTGGATGAGAAGACTTTAATTTCTTTCTCCATATAAGATATTCAAACTATTTTACCTGTATTACCTTTCTTGAGACATATCTACACAACAGGATTTTGTTCATTTGCTTAGTACAACAGTACAAGGCATTTATTACTAATGCTGTATTTGTAGATACTAACAGCAGCACCATGCAAGGCCTGAACTTACAAATAACTTCAGTTTTAAATGTCAAGTGGCTATATTGAGTACGAGACTTATTTCACATACCAGTGACCTTTCAAGCACTCAGAATATCAAGTTGAGCCACATAAACGCTATCCTTGGTGCTACAAATGAATTCTCCTAGCTCAAAAGAGGTAGCCAGTGCATTATAAAATAGAAATCCAAATTTAAGATCAACCTGAACATTACTATAATCCAATAAGCAAGAGCGATTATTGCACTTCATTGAGTGGTTAGTATTAAAATGTGTTTGCTTGCCAAAAAAAGTTACATTTACAAGAAGTGTAATTTTGGTTCTTTGCTCTTAAAGATGTTTACCTGTTGTCATCATCTTTCATGCATACACACTGGAAGAAGCAAAATAAAGATGCTGGTAGTACTTATACTTCAAAGTAAGTTACTAGAAGTCTTTTCATTTATACAAGTTTAAAAAGTTTACAAATTTTTCACTAATACACAAGAGTAAAATAGTAATCAAAGCACAGTGAAACAAACAGTAAGAACAACACAAATGAAACAAAAAACCTACCAAATCCTCTGGGATCTGAATTGCCATTATGATACGACTGCTTTTCATCATTTTCAGTGCCCCAGTTACTGTAAGAAGTAATTATTACACGTTGAGGAAAAGCATTGAAATCATCAATTCCTGAGTGTTTGGTTTCCTCAGGAAGGTAATCTGTTTCTTTGAAAAACCAGAGAACTTCAACTGTTTCCCTCCCCAGATGGAGCTGTACTAAGGCTTATTATAAAACAATAAATATGTTTCCACAGAAATTACTACATCTGTATTCAATTTAGCAGGACATAAACTCACCCACTTCCCCTAATCACTGTTAACTAAACATCACCTCACACTGTATTAATACTTACTGTGTCAGTTCAAGCGTAGCTTTTCTGGAGAAAGTCCAAGGTGTTCTCTCAGCTTTATCTTTCGGGATATCATTTTTGTCTTCATAACCCAGGAAATACAGCGAGAACTTCATAGGAGGAAAGTCAAATTTTTGAAGCAGTCTACATGGCAAAAATTATCTTTTTTAGTTACTTTTCAAAATAATCACCCAGGCTGAAAATACGCCAAGTTGTTTCCCCCGTGGAAGGATTACAGCTGTGATTTTTACCTTACTGCAATCCACATCTTAAAATAGCTACATTTTGAATTATTAAATACAAACATTCCAGTGTACATTAAAAACCTATAAAAACTAGAAGAATCAGATGCTTAAAAGCAATCAGTAAATGAACAGCAAAACCAAAACAAAGGTTCAAGTCTGATGTTGCCATTTTGTTACTTGTACAGATTTCCTCAGGAAGGACTAGCAACTAATTTAACTTCCAGGTTTATCGCAATGCCTTCTGTTTAAAAGCAGTATCATAGAAGTTACTAGTTGAGAGTAGAAAGTTGCACAAGTTGTACATTGGCAATTACTGACCTACTTAAAAGAAGAAAAAAGAATTCCAAACAAAGCCACTTTTAATTCATTTGTAATTTAGGCATTAAATGTGCTGTGAAAGTTCTCAGAGGTTGGCAGGCTATCCAACCTGGCACTAGCAGATAGGCCAGCACTGTCATTGCAGTTAGATTAATATAATTACATCAACAAAACAAAAAACATTCCGTAAGAGTGGAGGAACAACCAGTTATTGTGGCATACAACTTCCACTCACGTCATTCCAAGAACTCTTGTATAGAAATCCAGTGACTTCTTAGGATCCTTTACTCTCAGCATTGTCTGCTGAAATATAAAGTCCTGTGGAAGAAATAAAGGACACGTTTATTATACATCAAACAGGATTTAATTGTGTGTGCTAACAAAGATGTCAGTTAATAATGAAAATCAAAACCTGCAGGTCTCTAAGTAACCAATACAGTACAATGTAAATAAGGTACTTTATTTCAGAATATCTCAAGTTGGAAGGCACCCACAAGGATCACCAAGTCCAAGTCCTAGATCCACACATCACCACCTGAAAAATCAGGCCATATGGCTGTGAGCACTGTCCGAATGCATCCTGAACTCCATCAGCTCGGTGCCACAACTACTGCACTGGGTGCCTGTACCCCACCCCAGCTGCAGGATCCAGCACCAGTGTTGTTCAGGTTGGTGGCTGCCCAGCTCTCCACGTTGCCAATACCCTCGAGGGAGTCAGCAGCTCCTCCCAGTTTAGTGGCATCCACAAACATCCTTAGTACATTTCTCAGTGCTGAAAGCAGAGCGTTGATAAGAACATTATAGAAACTAGCTGCAAGCCCTTTGAGTGCAAGCCATCAGCCGCCGGTGATGGATTCAGAACGGTTGAAACGCTACTACTCGTTTCCCCTAAGATAAGCCGAAGGTCGAGGGGAGAAGGGGGGAGGATATCTGTAACCCCGGACTTTGCCTCTGAAAGATCCTGTGATAATACCACGGGGAGCAATTCCCACTCCTGAGCCCCGTTTTGACCAAACGTCGCACAAGCGCTGATCGAGCCAAGGTCTGATTTCAAAACGAGGAGGGGGGAACTGGAACCACCCCAGCCGCGGCACACAGGGGACGGCTAAAGCGACCCGAGCTCAGCGGAGCCGCCCGCACCCGCCCGGCCCCATGCCGTCCCTCGGCCACCGCACGTCCGCACGGCAAAGGGCTGCAGCGCTGCCGCCGCCGCCACAGCCGCCGCCGCCCGCAGCCCGGAGGCGCCCAGCTCGCCCCCACCAGCCCACCTTCGTGCTGGGATCCGGCTCCGAGCAGGCGCCATAAGCAGCCTCATCGCTCAGACCGCTCGGCTCCGCCATCTTGCGAGCAGAGAGGAGGAGCAGGCCCACGGGAGGGCGGTGCAGAGGCGGTGCTCCGCCCCGCAGTTGCTCAGTTTCTTACTGCGCATCCTCCGCACCTGTGCTGCCGGTGAGCGTTCAAACGGAGCCCCACGGGAGCAGCCCCGCAGCTGTTTGCGGGCGCCCGCTAGCGTCCAGCGGTGCAGACGGGCTGCTAACGGCCGGGCGGGGCGGGCACTGGAGCTACCGAGCAGCACCGAGAGTTTATCTCGTCCTTCTCGCCCTGCAGTCCTCCCGTCACGATGCTGCTGCTGCTCTAAAGCCGTCAGGAGAGAAGCTCAGAGTCACTTGTCAACGGGCTGGGGGTGCTGGTGACCCAGTGACCGTTGTTTGAAATGATGTAGGCTAAAACTCGAATTTGAGTTCCAAGGGGAAGGTGGAATGATCTTGTTATTTTATGCTGTGCTTGTTATTCTGCATATTTATATTTATGCACGTATTTATCTTTCTAACATCCCTGTGTACCTGAACAAGCTATTTTAAAGGACAAAGTTAAACACAAGCTAATGACTTCAGGTATAGCTATACTGATGGTGACAGTGCCTTAAAGTCCACGTGTAGAATGAGGCTACTGAAAGATACTTTTAATTATCTATGTGTTCAGAACCGTTAAGATCTACTGACTTGGGTTGATGGCAGATGCTAGTGGATAAATATACCTCCCAGGAGGAAAAAAGGGGAAGGGTATTTCTATGATTCTTTGCAGCCCTGAATTACAGCACAAAGTTTCACAAGCTGAACCTTTAATGGGCTTATGAAATAATGGAGTAGACAGGGGAAGAAAATGAAAGGGCTATTTTTGCATAACAGCTGACTGTCTAGAAGTCAGTCATGAATATACCTCGTTTTGGCCATTTAGAAATCCTCATCTGGAAATGATTAGCCTGCTAGTATCCTAGCTGTCTTGGGTTACTCACAGAATTAAGAGAAAGTCTGACTTTTTTGCACTGTGGTGAAGAAATCTGCACGTGCTCAGCACTCTAGCAACTTTTACTATGTTGTGTAAGACTTTATAAGCCGCTTTGTGCAAAGAGCTCAGTCAGTATGATTTTTAGGATGCAATCTTGTCTATTATTACCCTCTTAACGTGTTTTAACCATGAAAATCTGATTTTTGTGTTAATTTAAATCAAAATAAAACTTATTATGTAGTGACATATTAATACTGTAGAAAGCTAATATTTTGGCTGAAGAAATACTACCCAGCATCCTCAGTCATCCATTTTATCTGAACCTGTATGCATTATGGATATAATGCATGATGGGGCATTCTGTATAAAATTCTCTAATTCTCTATCTGTATAATTATTATTATTTATTTATTTATTTATTTATTTTGCAAATTTCAGGATGGAGAACGTACAAAAAGATAATAAGGAAATTTCAAACACCGGAGAAGATTCTGAGCCCGATCTTGTGGCAGTGGATAACACTGAGCAGAATCTCCCTACAGAGGATTCTGTGGCTGGTCCTGTGGCACCACAGGATGCTGGAGCTGAACCTGTTTACCATGCTCCACAAATAGCAAACTCTTCCCCTTCCCAAGAGTCTTTTATTCCTGTAAACCGAAGGCTGTCTGGGCATTGCCGGAGCTCTGCTGGAGCTCTATCCATGCAAGAAATTTTAAGAGAAAGACAGGTTCAGTATTCAGCCTTAAGTCTTGACATAGATTTAAATTCAGTTATAAATTGCTTTCTTTTCTGTTTCCATTTCTGTTTCCTTTCGATTTCTTTCTTTTTTTCTTTTTTTTTCCTTTTTTATTTTTCTTATATCCTGTTCTATTCCCGGTGGGAAGTGATGTGTGTATCTGTTTGTAACGTTTTCAGTATTTTAAGATTTTGTTTTAAAGTTGTAATGAAAGGTGGCTGAAGGTATTAGCTGAATGATTTACACTGAAGCAAGCTTGATTCCTGAAAATATTTATTGTCTGTAGACTCCTTAGCTCGATGTTATTTACTGATATAGGCTTGTTTAGCAACAGGGATCAGTGTATTCATATAAGAAACATTAATTTCATAAATTGAGGCAAACTAGCAAATATGGCACACAAAAATATTAAAATATAAATTCTCCTTGCCATACCCTCTGTTGACTTTGTGTTTTATAATAATTGATAGTAATCTGCTCTTCTAGGAACCTCTGAAAATGCACATAATTTTAAAAAGTAAAGCCATTGTATACATATAATACAAGACATTCAGCCTTAGTTGTAAGTAAAGTAGCAGGATACTGTTGCAATTTGTTTGTGTGTTGTCGGGGTTTTTTTTTGTTTGTTTATTTGAAAGATGTTTAATGTTTTAGGCTCAATACAGGGAAGCAAGAGAAAATCGAAGAACAAAAATTGATGCTTCATATAAATACATATTTGAAGTTCTCAGTGTCACACTAGGTTTAGACTTAACAACTGTGGAAGAGATGATTTTGGATGTCCCTTCAGTGAGTATGTTTTCTGTATCTGTTGAATTTCAATTGTTAGTCAAATACATCACAAGTTACCCCTTTAATATGAAATGTTAATTGTCATTTAGATCACTTCTGCCACAAAATGTGATTAATAAGGCATGCAGTTCATCTGGACTAATACCTGAATAAATCATTCACCTTAGTTTCCTGAAAGTTTTTCAAGTGTTCCTTTAACTTCTGATGGTAGCTTTTTCTTTTTTTCTTACCTCAAGGAGAGCTTAATTGTTGCTATTATTTTGACCCAGTGGATTCTTATCATATCCACCAAGTTTCATTCATTTCTGCCTAACTTTATTATATTCTGAAAATAATTGTTTATATTTGTAAAGCAAGTCATGATTGAAATGTCAAAGATAGTTAAAAAAATAAACATAACTTCATGGAATGTTTTTTGGAGGGAAAAAAAAAAAAGAATGTTTCTTTAGTAAGAAGGGAGAAGATGAATCTGTTTCACTAATGTAATGTCCATCAAATAATTTTCAGTTTTGAGTGCTTTAATTATTTTAAGCTGTTTCACAGTGCTTGGAAAAGCAGGAGCAATCAGCTTAATTGTTCTTTTACTGTCATAACTTAGTGTGTATATACATAATGGTACAGCCTGTGTCATCTCAGTGTTTGAAGGCTAAGTCTAATCTCTAACTGACAAAATTTAACCAGACACTATAAACTTTGATTAAACATATCAATTGTTAGAACTTTAGCTCTTCTGATACAAGCTCAATATATACTCACAACCAAAATTATTCATTGTTTCATTATTGATATTTACACATTGTAAAATGTGTATAAATTAACCTTTCTTATTCTTATGCTTTCACAGTGTTGAGGTGCTTTAAGCTTTGTCAGTTAACTGACATTTTGTTTCTTTGCTGTTGATAAGTGGCATATAGTTTTAGATCATCCAGACTTCATGTCAAATCGCTGTTCTACGCTAAGTTTGATTAACTCATACATACAAGAACCTATGAGATAGAGAACATTGGTTTTTTTTGTTCATTTTTGTTTGTTTTCCCCTTATTTATCACCATTTCAAAACTATTTATTCTCTTTTTTTTTTTTTTTCTTGGTGTGTTTGCTTTTGATTCAGCAGTTTGAAGCATTTGATTCATTTTTTGCCAAGAGAGGAAGTAAAGCATTGAAAATTTTTTACCAAGAAGGAGATGCACCAGGAATAGGTAACTTTTTAACAGCATTAATACCAGCAGATATTTGACTTGAAGCAGCATCAGCAATAGTTCAGGAAAACATCGGTCGATTTCTACCATTTCTGGAAGGAAATCTATAAAAACAAAAGTTAAAATGTTTGCAACTATTTCTTTCAAGAGTTTTGCCCTCGATTAAATAAGAAGCTTCTTTCATAAAATCTTGGGGAGACCAACTTTTAAAGCTATCTGATAGTGACAGGACAAGGGGGAATGGCTTTAAATTATAAGAGGGGAGATTTAGGTTAGATGTTAGGAAGAAATCATTTGCTCAGAGAGTGGTGAGGCACTGTAACAGATTGTCCAGAGAAGCTGTGGGTACCCCTTCCCTGGAGGGCCTCAAGGGCAGGGAGGTTGAGTGAGACCCTGGGCAGCCTGAGTTGGTTGAGGGCAGCTCTGCCCATGATGGAGGAGCTGAGACTAGACTTCCAACCCTTCCAACCCTAGCCATTCTACAATTCTATGATATGATCTGTCTGAATTTGCATCTATTATCAACATTTGAAAATGTTCGATTTTTACACGCTCAGTATATAATTAGAATTTGATATGTAAAACACCTAATGGTTTTCAAAGCTCAGACCATGGCAATTCCCTTACCTACTTGTATGAAACAATCACATTGCATAGGGTTATATTCATAGGTAAACTGATGGTATCCCCTCCTTATGCTACAATTTTGTATAGATGTACTCTGCATATTCAGTATCTGCAGAATCACTTCAAAGTTCAGCAATTAAGAGTAACAGAAGTAACTGTTTCCTCCTAGCTACAACTCCAAGTAGAATCAGCTGCTGATGCAGCTGCTACCTAGCAGCTGTTTGATTCAAATCTGCTAGGATAAAACAGAAGAGATGCAGTTGAGAAAGATGGTTAGCCTGTGATGGGAATCTGGGGAGATTTTGACTGGTGTGAAAGTAATGTAAACAGAACCTGCAATTTTAAGATAGAGAAAGAGAAGGTGGGAAGAAAACTGGTTGGTCAGGGGGATTGTGTAAGAAAGAATTTGTGAGTGGTTAAACAAATACAATGGAAGGATACAATAAGAAAAAGAGCTTCAAAATGACTAAGTAATAGAATGGAAGTTTATCAAGAGGTTGCATAAGAAATACATAGTGCTATTAGAAACCTCTGAAATAAAGTTGAAACTTTGAGAAGGAGCTGGAAATTAGGGAAAAGGAGGGGAAAAGTAAGGAAAAATTAGCAATTAGTCTTGCTCATATGTTTGGAGTTCTGTTTATTTTTTCTGAGTGAAGTTTCTGCACAAACTTTACAGTTTGTGACTATAAATTTTCAGATATGAAGGAGTATCTCTGGAACATCACGAAGTATTTAATATACCCTACTTTTTCTACTTTTTCTTCTTCCTGCATCATGCCTATCTAATTCCTTACTACTTCTTTACGTGTTTCATTTTTTTTTTCTTTTTTCTTGAGCATGATATCTTTGATAGGATGAATGAGAATCAACATGTAATGTATCTTAGCCCCCAGCAAATTACAAGGTGATGGACCTGAGCAAATTCTGTCTTCAGTGCAGCACAACGCACTGAAATTGCTTTGTGAGGCTTACATGATATGCTTATTATGGATTTTTAATTGTGTGAGTTAATTCAGCCATGGATTATTCCTTTTTGCTTCTCATATGCACAGAAGATGAAAATAACTGATTTCTGTGTTGAATTCTATTTCACTGTATTTCAAGCAGTTTGTAATAATTCACCTAAAAAAAAAGAAAAATAGTGACACCTATGAAATTTTTTTCAGAATGTGGTCGGACAATTCCAGGAATTGCAAAAGGAAGTAAAATGATGCGATTTTATGTGGACAACACACCGGAGAAATTTGTAGGACTATGCTTGTTTTTTGTTCGTCTTAACAATGACAGCCCTATAAAGGCAAAAAGTATACATGAGGTATTCTTTCAGTTTTAAAAATGAAGAACAGACAGTTTTGTTTTATTGTTTGTTTCACTATTGTTATGTTACTAAAATTTCTGATAACTGCAGATTTTTGAATGTTAACTTGTATCCACCGTGCTTTCATCTCTAGAGAGATGATGAAGAGCTATATTACTTCAGCAAGTACTCGGGATATCTGCTGAATCCTCTGTCTTGCAGGGCAGTTGTTAAAGAAGCAGTTAGCATTTAGATTTTTTTTTGAAGAAGGTAAAGCCACTAAATACATTTTAGGCCTGATGAAACCCTAAACTAGAAGGACTCGTGTTTGCCTAGAAGAGTTTATATATAGCAAATTCCAGCAGAAAAAAAAGTTTGTATCTCTCTCTCTCTTTTGTACTGTGAACGTGTGAAAGGGACATTTGTCCCAAGTAGGTTACCTAGCATGAGTTCTTCTGCCATAACTATATAAGACACTATTAGATGTATGTGGAGTTGATTCTCATCAATCAACAAGAATTCTCCTGATGTTAAAATTTTTATTCGCAAAATCAGAGTGCTATTGTTAAAAAATTGCTGTCTTTGTAATACCATTTCAAGTTTCTCCATCACTAACAATTATTCTGTTACAATGCAGGATATATTCTTTGGTGTTTTGGATGCCAGTGAAGGGCTTTTACGTGGTGTTAAGAACATGTTAGAAAAGATTTTTCTCCCAGCTATCCTTGCAACAAATAACTGGGGTGTTTTAAGTCAGACCAAGCAGGATACAAAAGACAAACAGAATTTTGTGGAAGATATTAGGAGATACCTTTCATCTCTAGAAGGTAAGCTTTGCAGTTAGAAAGCCATCAAATTAGAGGAATTCTACTTAAGCCTTTTAAATGCAGTAGGACACATGTAAACAATGCACCTAAGTCTTCAAGGAAAAATAAAATTATCAAAAGCTTGCCTAATAAACAGATGAAGAGATTACTGACTTGAGAAAATTAGGTAGTGATACATTGCTTCTAAGGAGGAATGTGTGGGATTTAAAAGATGAATTTTCTGTTTTATGCAACTTCAGTAAAATGCCTATTATATTGAAATATTACTGTTTACAGACATGTATTCCCAATTGTAAGCTGCTTGCACTGGTAGAAATGAAAATTTTCAAGTCTTAATTGGTTCTGTACTGTAATTTTATTTTATTGTGTTTATTTGTTTGTTTGTTTTTATTTGTTATTATTCAGGGGCTATAGTAAGCATTGAAGGAACTGTTGAGTTGGAAAAAATAGATCACATTAATTTTTCTGAACTCCAGTCTTTTGAGGAAGTAAGAGCAGCAGCAAGTAATCCGGATATGATTCACCAGCTAGAAAAAGTACTTATGATCTGGCATAAACAAATTGAAAGAGTAAGCTGTTCTAACACACTGATCCAACGTGAATATAGTTAGATGCTTATAAATGATACGTAAGACTTACCTGAAGTTATTTTAAGGTTACATCTAGATTTGTGCCTGAGTATGCCTGCCAATTACTTCTCCTTATCCCTCAGAACTTTCAGTCTGTTAAGAACACAAGTTTCTCAACTGTTAATATGCAAGTAGCACAAAGAAGAGGACGAAGGATGCAGGAATAACAGTGATGGTATATGCACATATACCACACAGGCACACACACTCCCAGCGTATGAATTATGTGCTAAGTTTCTGCTAACTGTCAAGCTGATATTGTCAGTAGGATGTTTGACCTGGCCAAGTGTGGCATTTTTGATCTCGATCTGGTTCTCCTGTGCCAATCTTACATGGTGACATCTCTGTTATCCATGAAATTAGTGTCAGAACATCTCTTCTTTCTGATAATAATCTGTCTGTTCTCTGAAACAGCCTTATTTATTTATTTATTTTTAAATTTGATTGCAGGTTCTGATTGAGGGTCAACAGATAAGGAAAGAAACTGATAATTCAGGTCCATTGACTGAATTAGAGCACTGGAAATGTATGTCTGCTAAATTTAATTCCATTATTGAGCAGATCAAAGGACCAGAGTGCAAAACAGTCCTTAATATTCTGAATGTTGGACATTCTGAACTACTACGGGTAATTAATCTTTTTTTTTTTTTTTTAATATTAGACTAAGCTTGCAATATTTATTGATTGATTTGTATTTAAGAGAGATTTTCTGAGGAGAATTAGGGGGGGGAAATTTAGATACGCTACTAGTGTGCTTGATGTAGTGAGAGAAGAAGATATTAGAGATATTGGCAAAAAAAAAATTAGTAATAATCTTAGATGTATACAACTTAGATTACTTGTTTTGATGGAGCCTTTAATAAACTATTTTCCAAGGTTTGCTCTGAAGTACATCAGTGCAAGTTAACATAAATAGTTCATTATCTTTGAAGTTTTTTTTACTGTAAAGTTTTTTGTCTAGGTGTGGCGAGAGCTAGATGCCAGAATCACGGATGCTGCAAATGAATCAAAAGATAATGTGAAATATTTATGCACACTTGAAAAAGTCTGTCAGCCTCTTCATGACTATGACCTTGTGAGTATATCTTTCATTATTCTCTAAGCAAAATTTAGTTTTTTATATAAAATATCTGTAAGAGTAATTTCAGGGTATATGATCTCTTCCTTGTATTTGTTTACATGTATTGATTTTTTTTGAAATATCTGTCTAGCTAAACTAGCTGAAATATAACATTATTTCATTAGAAATACAGTTGAAAGTGTGTATTCTGTCAATAAACAAATACATGTTATTGCATAGATAGTGCTCTGCCAGTATGATTTTAAAATGACCCCAAAATGCATATGTACAGTGTAAGGATCTCAAAATATGTATTTCATTGAAAATTCCGTATGTCAATGAATATTACGCAATCATACCCAGAATGTCAAGTTTTCAGTTCTATAAAGAATAATGGAAACCTAATGAGCTCCTAAATGCTACTAGCAGGGTAAAATAATATTTTGATATTGAAAATGTTGTTTGCTGCTTCTGTAGAAATTACAGCAAGTCAGAAATTAAATATTAGGTTGTTTGTGTATACGAGTCAGCCCTAATTTAGTAAAAATATATTAAGTTTAATTTTTACCATTAATTATTATAACAAGTACATATTTGTAAGGACTGTTGCAAAATAAGGTGGGAGGAGGAAATAGCTGAGGAAAAGTTGTTCGTTCCATTCTTCTTCTAGACCTTTCTGTTTTAATCCTATGTGATTCCTGTCCTCCATCAGAAAGTGTTACATATTTTTCCTAAGTTCTGTCAGGTTGGGATCCTAATTCAAAGTTTTAACTGAGTGGAAACAAAAACAAGCAACGACCCCACCAAACAAACACACATACAAAAAAAACCAGAACAACAAGTAGCATAGAACGGCAGAAAAGACGCATAAGCAGTTTGTCTATTTCAGTGTTTCAGTCTATCGCTAGAGGGTGCCAGGCACCACTGAATAAAGGACATAGTCAACTGTGTATCAGACTTAAACTGCTTTCTAGGAGTTATTGAGATAATCTAACATAAATACTTTTGTGGGTAGGGCCCATTAAAGATTTTGTTAGCTTACTAACATGAGATAATTAACTTTGTTCTTTATTTAATCGGGAGCACCTTGGATAAATCTGAATTTCTGTTTTATCTCTCCCCACTGTGGTGAAGACTGAGTAAATAGCTTAGTGATGCTTAACTGGTTGCTGGGTTAAACCACAACAGTTGGAGATTCTTTTTAAACTTTTTTGGGGGTATTTTTTTGTCCGTGTTGCAATACTATTGCATTTCATATCTCTGTAAAGCAAGTACAAATAATTTGTTGCTAATTGTAACTCATGAGTCAAGAATTGTTACAGACATCAAATAAATTTTTCTCATTTTTCTCCTCCAGTGGTTGTCTATGTTTTGCATGCTTCCTGTGCTTTATAGTTAAGTAATATTTTTGAAACACTAGTGATTAGTTGACAAATGAGAAAATCGTATCCTGTAACTTTTCCTAGATGACAGTGTGTCACATGTGGTAAGACTTGTGCCACATTTGTAAGAACAGCCTGGGCCTATTTGATATTTGCCTAGTGATTACCATTTTTCCACAATGTCTGGATATTATTTATGAGGAGTCTTTTCTTTTGCCTTTTTTTTTTTTTTTTTTTCTTTTAACAAAGTATTTTGGAAGTGGTTCAGTGACTGAAGAGCAGTAAGGTGGTCACTTAGCTTTAATGGTATGAACAGTGATTTCATGGGATGTGTATAGTATTTGGATCTTTTATATGACCAATACTCATTAATAAAATTAATACTGTGACAATTTTATGACTTTTGTGAAATCTCTGAATGATACATTTTATGCAATGATTATTTTTACAACATAACTACGTAGAACACATTTAACAGCTGTACTTGAAGAAAAACAGAAGCATTAATCATGAACAACCACTGTCAGCTGCCAGAAGAATACTTTCTTTTATGCCAAAAAATGCAACCTGTACTTTTGGAATCAGTGTTCAGTTATGGTCATCAAAATAGCATTGAAAATATTAATATGAATCTCTTTATCTGACCAAATACTCTGAGAGTTTTGTTGAGTTTATTAGTTGAGATTTCTTTAAAAATGTGTTGAACCTGATTAGATTTTTTTTTTTTTTTAACAACAAAATTTTTGGTAAAATGTAATGGCAATTTAAAAATAGTTTTTCTCAAAACTCTGTGTTAAGGTGTCAATGAGAAATGGAATACCAAAGTTGATAAATACTGTCCAAATGATTCACAGTGTTTCAAGATATTACAATACTTCTGAAAGGATGACATCATTGTTTATAAAGGTAAATATATTTAAGCTTAATAATGGTCATTATAAAAACCATGATTTATTTTCATGGGTTTTCTTTTGTTTGTTTGTTTGTTTTCACTGAAAAATATAAAACGTCTAATTTTGTTTCATTCAGAAGGACAGCTGTTAAAAATTGGTGTCAAATGGTGGGTGTATGTAAGGGAAGAGAAGCCTGCTGATCAATGATGGATTGAATTCAGAGTGGGAACTTATCTTTTGAAATGAACTTTGTTATCCTTGCTTCAACAAAATTAATTTTTTCTTCTTAATAAATGTCAGGATATGAATTAATCTGCTCAGTTACTTGCTAAATGAAAATGAGAAGTTTGTGCTTCTCTACGATGTTATATCACTGCTAAAAGTTCTTAGCTAAAGCTATAGATCCTACATTTTCATCTTGAGATGACTGTTTATACAGTGTAAAACTATTGCTGCACTTTTTGAATTCATTGTTAAATTGGACGGTGCTGATAAAGATGTGCAAATATTAGAGTTGTAAGGTACAAATTAGTTAGAAAAGTTCTATGGGAATGATCTGCAGGATGAGAAGAAAATATTTTCTTTTGCAGTGGGTGAATTCATTCTCTCACTTAAGGAGACATGATGGTGTCTTTCATCATATCAGATGTCATCTAATTTCACAGTTCACTATGAATTTGCTGTCACTTGGAACTTTGAAAACAGTTGAGACAGCCTGGGCAATTTTCATAATTCAACTGAGTATTCATCTATAGCTTTTTTCATTTGTGTACTTCAGGAACTTGAAATACTAGTGAAATTTGAACCCACTCCTCATGTCTATAATTGGCAAACCCCTTGGCCCTCTGGCAGCCTATTTCTTTCATTGCCAACAAGCGTGGTTTTTCTGTTAGCTATTTACTCCAGTAAGCATATAGAACATACTGATAGTGGACCTCAGTACGTAACTTTCTTTCTTAAATAAAAATAAAAAAAAAAAAACCCAAACCCTAGGATTTAGTATAGATTTCTTAGCAATTTGTTTTGAACTAGAAGATTAAGAAAGCCTTTACTGAGGCTACCTGTGTCTCTGTCTCAGGCTGTATTTCATACTTCAGTTCTTAGGTATGGATTATAGAACAATAGTTATATTTGCCTGGTCAATAATTGTTTTTTACATTTTTGAATATTGTCACTTGATAGTGTCAATTAATGACTTAAGGGATCAAGTGATTCACTACAGAGGCTATTTTACAGCCAAAATGGTTATAAGAACCTGTGCTATGAAACATCAAGGAAAAAATCTATTTTAATCTAAGCTTTTTCATCAAAGCTCAAGTGTTTTAATTATTTACTCCATAGTGAATACTTACATTTAAAGAAGGGACACTGGAGGTCCTGCCTATAGCCTTAGCTCTTACTGTATTACAGTGTAAGTGAAGAATAATTAGGATGAAATTACCTTTTTACTGAAATGTCTTTGTTCTTGCATTTGGTGACATTCTGGTTTTATGCATAATGGTATTCTTATGAATTACATGCTCTCAGAAATACTTCTTGGGACTTGAGTATTTTTCTGGGAATGCTTTAAGACATTCTATAAGGTGTTTATCTTTTATGATGCATATATTATTCTGCCATTTCTATTTCCACAAGTAAAAATAATTCGAAGTCTGATAGCACTAACACATACAAGTGGGAATTTTTGACAGATTCTGTGAAAATTTTCTTCTAAACACGAAGCCTAATTGTTTCATTTGTCTGCCCTAGATTACAAATCAAATGGTTGCAACATGTAGAGCATACATTACAGATGGTGGTTTGTCTCATGTATGGGACCAGGAGATACCAATAGTCACAAAAAAAATAAAGGTTTGTATTTTGATATTTCTGTTATTTTGCTATTAAAGCTGTTGATTACCTATTTATGTGCATGAGGAAGCTAGTTCAAGTAGAGATCTGCTAGCCAAACCTGAGCCAGTGAGTGATTCTGGTCGTGCTTCTTTTTCACTTCACACTTCATTTTTCACATCATCTAAAGCTTTCCTGTTGTGTTTTGATGACTTGTTTCCCAGTGTTGTCTTTCACAGGACTGCACAGCTGTACATTTATATACTGGAAATACTACAAATACTAAAACAGAACCATTCTAAATGAGCCATTACTGTCTGTTGGCTGAAACTAGACTCAGTGCTAATTAACCACTTTGGAATAACAGTGGATTTTGATTCTCTTATATATCAGTGTAGCTTAATGATATAACATTTATTTCTTCCCCTTTTAGGACTGCATTTTCCTATTGAAAGAGTATCAGAGATGTTTTCAAGAAGCAAAGCAAGAGATTTTGGAAAATTTAGGAGAAAAATCATTTGAAGTATCTGAAATATATATTTTTGGGAAATCTGAAGCTTTTTGTAGGAGATTGGAAAAGGTGAGTAAATTGTGTATTTTTACTGTAGCGCAGAAGTTGAACTCCTCCAGAGAACAGTTGACAAGGCAAATCTAACTTTACATGCTCTTAATAAAAGTGTGAAAGAGTTTTTTAACTTTCCTTTTGAGAGAAGTTTGAAACTTCCACAGAGTAAGTAATCTAAATATTTTAGACAATTACCTTGCAATGTTCTACTGAATTTGTCAGTTTTTCTGTGTTATCTAGGTGTATTATCTCCAGTAATCTAGGTGTACATCACTATTTTTGGAGGTTTGGAATAATGTAAAAAATACCAAACTTTTATAATGTGAATAGTGACCTTAAGTTATTAATAAGTCCTTTTGATGCTGAGCACAATTGTTCAGAGGATTCTGCTACTTGTAGCCTTAACATTTTGCTTGCTAATTTTCATCCATGAGGTTTACATGGGACAGATGATAGGTGTTTCTAGATGCAGAATGAAGTGAGACAAGTAATAAGAGAGTAGTGGGATAAATATCAAAAGGTAGGACTTATGTTATTAGTTGTTTTTCCTTATCATGCAGTATGTACATTCCAATCTGTATGGCTTTATTCTATACGGTGAAACCTCTTCATATAATCATTTTGTGTATGTCATGTTTGAACTCTTTTTCTGTATGACCCTGCAGTCAAATATGGGAAACATACGAACAAGCCTTTCCCAACAAGAAAAATGAAGATTGTTTTGCATTATTTTGAGTTATGATGATAACTGATGTTGAAAATGGAGTTAACTATGCTGGGTTGAAAATATTTTTCTTAGAAGCTCAGAAGCAAAGAGTGTCTGAATCCACTAGTTAATCTAGGAGGACTAGCTGTTGTTTAGATATTTTTCCTCAGATTTTTATTTATAGAGGAAGTAGAGTATTTATCATGTGCATGATTATAACATTTGTATTTCAGATTACAGAGATGATAAATGTAGTACAAACTTTTAATGCACTGAGTATGTCTGCCATTGAAGGTATAGATATTATGGCACTAAAATTCAAAAGTATCTACCAAAGTGTTCAGAAGAAACAATATGACATCCTGGAACCAAGGAAAATGGAATTTGATGTGGATTTTGTGGACTTCATGGCAAAAATTGCAGGTTTAGAGGTAAGTAGGATTGTAATTTATAACTTCAATTGGTGGAGGATCTCATCACTACTTACTGAGTAGTACTACATTAATTGTTAGACATCAAAATATTACAGTATGACTAGAAAAACAGTACTAAATTATATGTCTCTTAGGTACAGATACAAACATTTATGCGTACTTGTTTTGGAAGAATTTTGTCTTCACAAGATGCACTCCAGTTACTTCAAAGGTATTGACAAGTATGCTTTAAAATATTTTAAAGTGATGTGAAATTACTGATTAATACAATTTAAATAGCATGATTTATTTTGTAACAAAGGTTCTAATAATTTTTTTTTTGTCATTATTGGCATTACAAATCATGCAGCCATTACAAGAAAGTTGTATTTTAGCTTTCTAATACAAATCACTATATTCTTCTGTTTCTTCCTTTTATTACAATATGTTTTGCATGTACAAGTTAATGAAACAAAACAAAGAAAAAAGTACATAGATAAGTAAAGATGGAGCAGAACCAAAAAATTAGGCAGATTGTGAAGCAACTCCTAGATCTGCATTTCTTTCATTTCACTTAATATTTATGTATTACAAAATGAGAAGAAAAAAAAGTTTTATAAATATAATTTTAGATACTTGATTTTAATACAGTTTTCAGAACCTGAGAATGCCATGCCTTGAAGAAGAAACAATATATACAATTGCTTGTATTTTTCAACATTATGTAGAAGAACTTGAAGCTATTAAAAAGGTACTTTATTTCTTTGCAGCAGATTTTAAACATTTAAAGTAAGAACAAATACTTTAATATCCATAACTTGTATTTATTCTTCCTGTTTCAACAACTGACTTTCAGTACTTAACATAAAAGATCTTTTTTCTATTACAGAAAAGAGGCCTGAGTACATATGAATATATGTCATACACACTGCTCTTCCAGGCAAAAGTATCATAGCTCAGATTCTAATTTTGAAGTGGAATCTTTGCTTTTATTACATCAGCAAGTAAATAAAAAGTATATAATACTTACTGACAAGTGTACGTTGGTGAACGTGAATTTTGTTTTGTTATTTTATGAGGCCTCTTAAGTTGATTCTCATTTATCCATGTGCATTATCTGATGTTACAATATTATGACTAGTTACAGAACGTGGGTAAATCATATTTTTGTAATTTGGCATTGCTTACTTAGTATATCATCACTATAGAATAAATGTGAATTAACTTCTGGAGTCTGTTCACATCATTTGATTAAAACTGCATCATCATTTTATGTGTCTGCAAAGGCAACACAGGTATCTGAACTCAATGTCCTTATTCCCTTTCTACACAAGTATAGTGTTCTAAACCAGTAAAATTTCATGGTAGGCCATCGTGTCATTTCATACAAATTTAATTTGTTTGGCTTGAGAGAAAAACTGTGATGATGGAGGAAAAACAGTTTAACATTTTGAAAAGTATTTTTTTCTTTTTTCTCTTTTAATTCATTTACCTAACGATATTGCAGACTTACCAAATTCAGAAAGATTGCCCCCCTCTTCCTCGAAACATGCCACCTGTTGCAGGAAAAATACTGTGGGTGAGACAGCTCTTCAGGAAGATAAATGAGCCAATCAACTATTTCCATGTAAGTTGACATGAAGAAAAAACAAATATTATTCTTAGAAGTGACCTTACTTCAATAGAAGGACCATATTGTTTCTGGTTATAATGTAGTGACTTCTCATATATGTATGTGATTGCTATTAAAGATATATTGTTGTTGTGAATCCAAGCTATAGTGTTTGTTTGACTTACCCCTTGACTAGCACTCCAGGCTGGAAATATGAACCAATTTGTAGATCCTAGAGGATTTTTTGGTGTTCTCTATTGGAATAGTCAGAATCTTCCTATGTTAAGATCTGCTATACTTCATGAAACATTTAAAAGATTCTTCTACAAGGTTTCTTGGGTCTACTGTTATATTCTATGTGAAGGAGTTTTTCTTGTTTCCTTCATATAAGAACAAGGATTGCATAAATATATTCCAAAGTAAAAAACAAACAAACAAAAACTAAGCATCTCATCAGATGTAAGATATTTTAATCAGTAAAAAATAATAAAGAAAAATTGATTAGTAATTACAAAAAAAAAAAGTGATTTATTTTTTATTATTTAGTTACCATTCTGTTTTGAGTTTAACTGAGCATCAATTTCACTGGAAATTTCAGATGTGTAACTCTTACATATAACATATATTTACTATTCATTATTTTATTAGTTCATATTGACTTCAATATCCTGTAAAATTGAGTTAGATGTACAATTTTTAAGAATGATGTAATTATCATTTGAAATAGCTTAAATGAGGTGTAGTTGGTATTTAAATTGGAAAAACAAACAAACATGAAATAGGATTCATTTCTTTTGATATAATTTTAATTTGAATGTTCTGTGTTTTAATAGAAAAATTCAAGTATTTTGACAAGTCCAGAAGGTAAAGCAGTTGTTCAGTTATACAACAGAATTGCCTATGTCTTGGTGAAATTTGAGGTAGTCTATCATACTGCATGGATGAAGGAAATTTCAGAATTACGATATCGTAAGTAATTGAAATTGTAATTGGCTTCTTTTACTTGTTATCAAATGCTAGATGATGCAAATCAACTCGGATAATTTTTTAGTCTCATTCACCCTTAAAATATGTAAATTAATAATGAGCTAATATGCCAGTCCAGTAATGCAAATTAGTATTCCTGACTATTATTTTGATCCAGAAGGTTGCGGATTCAGTACTCTTTTTGACAGATAATTGGAAGAAATGTACTGAAATAAATTAAAGGTCCAGAACACTTAATTTCTATATTCATATCCTCTGTGTATACAGTTTAAGAAATCTTCCTGTTTCCACTGTAGTAAGTTATTTATGACTAGAAAAAGAAAATTGATAGCCAAGTTCTACTGTTTCAAGATGAAATGAGAGTTGACTTTTCAGAGTACATTTTCATGTACATTGCAGACACTTTGTGACTTTAAGTCTATGAAAAGATCTACAAGAATAAAATATTAGTTTTATATAATCCCACAGTTAACAGATGCTAATACTTTCAATTTAATTTAAGATTTTTTTTAAATATTTAAAATTTGTTCATCTTCTGAATGAACAAATCCCTGTAAGAGCATCTTCTGAAAGTTTTCCATTTATTTAGAAAATTATGTTCATAATTTTATAACTCAATCCAAGAAAAAATATAGTACAAATAATACTATCTCTGATGCTTGCTTTGTTTGTGAAGAGTTTATACAGCAAAAAATGAATATGATGAGTTTTTTGTATATTTTCTTTAGCTGAAAGCAGTGTAAGAATACTTTACAGATAACCACATATATTTAATCACTCTATAGTAATGCCAGAAATTTGTGTTTGGTAATGCCTGAAACAATTTTTTTGTCTTCAAAACTGATGTAAAAATATCTTTGCAGCCTTACAAGCCACAGTGCTTGTACGTCATTCTCTAACTGGAAAGTTCCTGGTCAATTTTGATCCCCAGATTCCAGAGATTGTTCGAGAGACCAAATGCATGATAAAGTTGGGTCTGGAAGTACCAGAGCAAGCCAAAAATATAGCAAGAGTAGGAAATATCCTGAAGTCAAAGAAGTTACGTTTAGAGGTAAATTTAAAAATGGTTATTTTTACTTTGGAGAAAAAAAAAATCAGTTTTTCTGAGGTTAATCTTTTTGATCTTTATTATTTTGATCCTTTGATAAAAGTGACAATTACTTAGATTAAAACGAATCAGATCAAGAATTGTAGTTTTTCCTTAGATCATCACTAGTGTTTAGGAATATACAGATTTAGACAAGAATGTAGGAAATAACGTATTCTTGAGTATTTGTAAAACAAACAAACAAACCTTCAAAATCGAACATCATCATCAACAACAAAAACTTGTCTGCAGAGGTGAATGTGAAAACTGAAGTGAGTTAAGTCAGTGGAATGTGCAGGTGGACATAGAGGATCTCATTTAAAAAACCTTCACTAACTGCTGTGTGCTGTTTGATGTTTCTTGTTCCCTGTGTTGTGTTAAATGTATTCTGGTGATGAAGCAATCAAAGCTATCCAAAATGCATTCACTCTTTAAAAGTCAGTAAAAAGCAGTCCAGCAGAATTGAATATTGGAATACTGTGTTTGGAAGATAAGATGAGCTACAGACTACCTGTGAGAGAAGTCAGGTGTCTAAAAAAGATAGCAGTATTTATGTATTTATCCCACAGACTTGTCAGTAAGTTTGGATCTTGGGGATTAGATATACCATATGAGATTTTGAGTGTGTTCTCTCTTTTTTCTTTCCTTTTTTTTTTTATTTTTATTTTTATTTTTTTTTTTAATAATTTACAGAGTCTTCTCCAATATTATGAAGATTTATGTCAAGGTACACAAACCATTTTTGTAAACTTAATGGCACCAAAAATGCAAAAGGTTGGTATCGCTAAATGCACCTCAGGACACTTCAGAAGAATTAGAGTAACATAATAACAACTTAGAAATTAAAAATATTTACGTTGATATATAAGTCGCATACTTTAGAGTTTTTCTAAAAGCTTCGAGACCAAAAATTTGCTCTTCGTATCCCTCAGACAGTAATACTGAAATAATGTATATTAAAGTAGAATAATCAGAATGTTCTTTGAGACATAAATTGACTAGAACAAAGATTACGGACTTCGTGGGTGTATTTATCTATGCAAGTTTCTGTCTTTGACATAGAGGTACATTGTTACCAATAATTCAGTTAGGGAAATGGTAAGGAAAAGAAATGTATGTAGTGTTTTTGTTTGTTGTTGGTTTGTTTTTAAATATCATAGAGCTTATAATAAAAAGATTGACCAGGAGGGCAAACTGCATTTTGGGATGCATTCAACACATAGCTAGATGGTCAAAACAGATAATATTTTTTCCTGCTCTATTCAATGTTTGTGTGACCTAGTTCCGGGCTCCATGATATAAGAAGAATATTAAGGTACATGAAAGCGTTCTGAGGAGGAAAACAAAGCTGGTGAAATCACTGGAAGCAATGTCTGAAGAAATGAGACTGATGGTGCTTATTTTGTTTAGTTTGGAGAAAAGGAGGTTGAAGTGCATGGCAGTGGCACAAAGCTTCTCCAAGAGAGATTCAGACTGGACATTAGGAGATTAATGAAAAAAAGAGGAAGATCTTATCTGTACATGTACACTTAACAGTTGTGGAGAGAGGCTGTAGTATGTACTACCCTCTCTCCCACAGTGTAGCATAAATTTCTGATATTTTCCTTGAAAATTTGTAAGCTTCTCTACAAAACTTACACAGCTCGTTATATCATCAGGGCTGTTAGAGATTCTAATAATAATGGCATTTGTTCTATATTTCTTATTAAAAAATCTATTAAATTTGCTTTTTGTGCTTAGATGGAAGCTGTGCTGAGGCAAGGACTTACTATGTTCACTTGGTCATCAGTGACAGTAGACAGTTACTTTCAAGAAGCTGATGAAGTTCTGTGTATGTTTAAACAGTTTCTGAAAAAGGTACTCTTTTGATTACTGCCTGATTGAAATTCTGTTTTAGAGAAATTATCCCAAGTTGACTGCTCTTCATATTGTATATTAATATAGCCTTACCACTTGAAATATGCAATTCTTGTTTCTAAAAGTGTTTTTTTGTTTGTTTGTTTGTTTTTTGAAAAATGATGAACTCAGTGATTCCTTCCCATAATTACCCTCATATGCATGATCTTTGCTTCTGTTCTTTCAGTACAATGTATTTCCACCTGTTGTCTTTAAATTCTGACTGTTACTCTGATTTTAGACTTAGACTTTTTTGAGAACTTGTTCAAGTCATTAGATTAGATCATTAGATTTCACTTTCTTCAGCATTCATATTTCATTTTCCAACATGAAACATTCTCAGTGCTCATAGACAGATGCTTATGAATTAGAAGATCTTGTTTTTAACAAGCTAAAACAAAACTGTGTAGAGTAATAATAAAAAAAAAAATCATACTGTACAAAATGTCAATATATACACTCTTACCAATCTAGTTATTATTTCCAGTATTATATTTAATCTTTCATTGATTGTGTTTCAGTTTGTCTGTAGTAGAATATGTTAGAGCTGAATATTTTTACTGGCTACTTGTCTCCTTGAATTTCCCCTATAATAATAAAAGATAATTCATGTTAAAAAAATAAAATAAAAAAAATTAAAAAAAACAGAAAAAAATGGACTACATTTAGCCATTGTAAATATCCCTTAAGCTGCCATAACTGAGGAGGCATTGTTTTGCTTCCTTTTTTCAATCTGTTAGTTTTTCCTTAAGATCTTAAATTTTTATGCTTTTACTATAGTTTTGTGGGTCTTTTTTCCTGTTATTTTTCACTTTCTCAGAGATTTTCTTAATTTTTAAATGTTAGAGAGAAGGAATTTTATTCTCTCTGCAAAATAATGTATTGCAATATTATCTGTTAGAGGAATAGTTTCTGTTTTACACATAGATGTATGATACTAATATGATCTTTTCCTTCTAGATACACGATTTATGTGATGTACGGATTGACTTAATATTAAAAGAAATATCTAATACCCTTTTAATTGTCTTACCAGTAGATGGTCCTATCAAAGTAGAGGATATGTTGACATCTAATGAGGTATGTACTGCTTTACATACATGAACTGTGTTAGAAACAGTGCCATAGTAAATTAATATAAATCTAGAAAATTGAATTTCTGCTGGGAAAATAATTAAACGTTGTATTTTGTTAAAATATTTTAGGTGTATAAATTGATACTTAGGTACTTGAGCTACTTACACTGTAGTATTGAACATATAATTTTATTTATTTAACTACCTTATATAGAAATATATATATATTTTTTGTATAGAGATACTTAGAAATATATACGGACTTCTATAATTTTCACTTTTTTTGTTTGTTTTCAAAACTGGTTTCTTTTTTGTTTATTTTTGAGAAGGTTTAAAAAATACTCTCCAAAATGTATGTATGAGAATTGAAATGTTTCCTTGATTTCAAATGAGATTTTTTTTTTTAACTGAATGCAGGTAAATAAAATCATAAAGAATAGTTGAAAGGATTTATTTGAATTAGATCAGATTCAGATTTTGACCTTCCTTCAGTACTCAGTGATTTCTTCCAGCCTTTAAAAATGGCATTACATTTTTAATTTTCAAAAAAAAATCATTAATATATAATTGAAAAATTTACAAATACAATAAAGATTTTGGTTTTAGTTTCTCTGTCTTCTTCTGGAATTGTTGCTTTTTCATTGAAATGAATTCTTGCCTTCATGTAGTTTTTGTCTGATGGATACAGTGTTCAGGAAATTGTTTGGTTCTCCATGAAAGGGAACAATGAGAAGATAATCAGTACTAAGCTAATTTTTTTGTTATTTTTTTGTTATTTTTGGTTAACAGATATACAATAAAGAATGTGCTGACTTATTGAACCACAAAAGTATGAATATTGAAGATGCAGTTCACGAAATAATATCTTTGCTTGAAAAAAATTATGAAATTAAATATCCTAAGAAAGCCTCAGAAAAGCGGGCATTACGAGGTAGGTAATTATGATTGTTAAATTTTTTTTCCTGTAGATTTAACTAGTTCATGTCAAAATTGAATTGTTTGAGATAATTTTCTTGAGACACATTCTTCCTGCCGTGTTTTCATCTATGTCACCCTTCTGCAGTCACAAGTGACGCCTACATTAAGTTGCTAGTGTATGAAATACACATGTAATTCATTATTGGTGGACCTTCTAGAATTAAACTCTGTCTTATTTGGATTACCGGGATACTGTTCTAGGCAATGAACACTATGGTTCCCTGTCTTCTAGTTGTTTGGGGTTTTTTTTTCTACTTTTTTTCAATTTTTTTCCAACTTTTTATTTTCTTTCATTGAAATAGTGTTCTTCTCTCTTCTCTTTTCAGCTTCATCAAATACCTTGTACTGTCTATCTCTTAGCAATTTTTCTGTCGCAGTGGTATTTTATCATAAATAATACTGCGCCCTATACAAGAACAGTTTTGGCTTGCTGGCCAGTTTAGTGCAGTCAGCTGTTTTTACAAGGCTCACTGCTGATCAGTGTATCTGGTCCCCACTGCTTTTGCAGTGTGTTGCAAAGGTTTTTAGAGGTCCCATAGTATTGTATTTGTACTTTTTTTTTTCAACAAGAATATTTATTTTGAAGTTTAATCACTAAGGGACCTCCTTTTCTTACCCAGGATTTTTTCCTTCTGGATTCAGTTTCCTTCAGATATAGAAATGTCTTCAGGATTAACAGTCCAGATGGTGAAATATCGCACAACCAGGATAAAAAACCTGAAGAAAAAATGCTTCTCTGTAGCTTGTTAAATAGTTCATATTGATTTTTGGCCTCACCCACCTGATATATTCACATCCTCCTACCTATCTTTGAATGCATTTGTACCATATATTGGTTAGCCTGAAGCTTATTGCCTGGCCTCTTAACCAGGTTCCTTCAAAATTATATGAAATGCTTTCACTTAGCTGCATCAGTTGCTACTAAAATTAATAACATTATTGTTTTATCTATAAAGAGGCTGGGGGGGGACAGCATGCTTCAAAGCAGAACACATATTTCAGTTAACAAGAAGATGCATTTATATAAATATTTTACAGGAAAAGGAAAACATATAATGTTTGAAGGTATTGAAAATGAGAGAGAAGATACTGCAACTATTCCTGGTGATAATAGTAAGGGCAAAAATAAAGAAGATGAGTTCAAAGAGGTATTTTGTGATAAGAAGAGATCTATTTATTTTTAAGTCTGAACAAATTAGTATATTCGAGTATCTTGAGGACAAACTGTATATCAGTAATTCCTGAACTGAAATTGGTGGAAAGATTCAACCTCTACTGCCATACCTCCAACATCTGCCTCTGACTTTTTGGCCCAACATGATAACATAGGAGGCATTACTGTCGGAACCACCCTTGTATATATACCTTTTTTTATGCAGTTTTTACTCATTTATTTCACTCACAAGGTGGTTTCCCACTTAACGTTTCCTCTTGTGTTTCTCATGTAGCTTACAACATAAATTCCTTCAGTCTATAGAATTATTACATTTGACCACTATGTTTTGAAATAATCTTCATCTTCCTGTCCGAATACAGTATTAAATAATGTATTTCTTACTCATTACAGAAACATAAAGAGATTATTGCCTATTTCAGTCATCAGCTGCTAGATAGTCTCCAGAAAGCCACTCAACTATCTTTGGATAGTCTTAAGAAAAGAATATTTGTTTTAAAGTAAGTTGCAAATGCAAGATTTCTTTTGTAGCAGTACAAAAATATATATTAAGTATAATGGTACATATAGATTCACACTGAGTGCCTGTGTCGTCAGTCATCAGACAAACAGTTGCTGACCTTTTGCAGATAGGAAGAACCAGGAGAGCTGTCATTCTTTGCAGCAGTGATGCTCTGGGCCCATACCTTTATGTGTTATGCTTAATGTACTTAGGTTGTTAGCTATAGAGCTATTGTATAGCTACATATGTTATATGCTTTTATTTCCCCTTGGCCTGCACTCCTTTAATTTATTCTCCTATATTTTCCTTGGAATTGCTTGAAAAATGTTATACAATTCATTTTCCAATGTGAATAACAGGAACTTAAGTGAACTTTCTAAGACGTACGTGGCAGTGTGATCATCTGTTTATTTTATTCAGATTATTTGTGCAAGCATGTCTGTTCACTCAGGATTGTTTTCAATAGGTTGAAGATCATTAGTGCACTCAGATCTTTTCACAGTCATAAAGAATTCATGCAGTTGTACTGTTGTTTTTTTTCCCTCTATTTGTTTAGTTATATCATTCTTTGTAGTATTATTTCTATACAGATCACTGTGGTGGATGAAACATATACTTTATAGACAGAATTTCTTCCATAAATGTGTTGTCTATTGGAGAGCTAGCCTATTTAGACTTCTATTGAGATAGTTTATTTCAAGTAGGTAACATCGACAGTATTTTCTCATTGATACATGTTGAAGTTTGTATTTCTTTTTCATCTTTGTATTTAGCTACACCATCATATTGTTGAAGGCTTCCTTTTTTGACATTCTATCATGGGGTAGCAATCATAAATTGTTTTTTGAAATTTGTCTTTAATTTTAGTTTTGAGGGGCTTCAGGTTATGCATTTGGCATTTTGTACTAGCTTATAATCTTTGAAACTGTCCAGTTGTGTATTTATCTAAACTTCACTGAGGCAACTCTTACTGCTGTAGGTTGTTGAATGAAACAGTCAGTGAAACCTTTTTATGCCCTACTCAAAACACTGGCAAATCACCATCATTCTTAAATTGAGAGATTGAAATCTGGAATTAGAAAATATTCTGGATAAATCGTTCAGAAAACAATGTCTATATCTAAAGTAACCTTTGTCTGAATGATGGACTTGTGGCTATTTTCTTTATCCTTAAAACATAAAACATGTCAAATAGCTAATACCCTAACAATGTAAAAACTCTCCATGAAGGTTTCTACAGAAAAGGTAGCTCAGCTGACATTTCTAAGATAATTCCAGTATGTTTCATAGTAAAGGATGTATATAACATGTTTCAAATTCATTTTCAGGAAAGCTACATTTAGGAGACCAGCATTTCCTGTTCACCCAAGCGAATCTGAAGAGAATGTTCCTTTTATAAAAGCAGAAGTGCACCTTGCTATACCTAATGTGGTAAGATTTGTCATTTAGGTAAGGTAAAGTACGCTATCTTATGATGCCTGTGCATTTGCATAAGCACAGGATGAGGGTACACTTCTACGGAACCAGCACCAATTCACAAATGGTTACTCAAGAACTTCAGTGCACTGATGGTATAGAACAGATGTGTTCACAGCCACAGTATTTCTGATTTTTGTCTTAGTGGTACTTGTAAAATCTGGCCTTTTATTGTTCAGGTATACTTCATCAATTATACTGCAGTCTGTTCATTAATGACCTTTGAAGAATAATTACTACTCTTCTTATAGTGACTATAATTGTTTGAATAGATTTTGCGTACTTGGTTTTCTAACTGTTTTGTCCCTCTCGTGATTTAAATCCATTATTGAATAAAAACAATGGATGTTATTTTTGCTCGGTTTGGCTTTAATCATCTCAGTAGGAGTTAAGATGACTAGAAAGAGAACTCCACAGAAAGGAGATAACTCAAAAGCAAGAAATGAGCTGTGGATTTCTGTGTGCAGAGAACAAAAAGGCAGACAGGTTAAAAAGAAAGAGTAGATGGACTCGCTTTTCTGTTGTAGAGTAGGAAAACTTTGTGTCTGCAATATGTATGGCATTTTATTTTACACATGAGAAGATAGCTTAACACTTCCAACTGTTTCATAAGAAATAAAAGTTTTACATTTGTGACATGATAATGGAAGAAATGTTTTGTTTTAAGATGATATTCCTTTGACGTTGAAGCTATGTTTGTACAGACATTTTGTTGTACTGCACGTGTGTACACATGGTATATGCAGTTTGTGAAACTGTCAGATTTTTACCTTGTCAATATTTGTCTTAGCGTAATATCCCAAGCTCTGTCCACTGCAAAGGGAAATACACCTATCTTTCTTTCAAGGCTGGAGGCATTCAAGGCCAGGTTGGATGGGCAGCCTGGTCTAGTGGTTGTCAACCCTGCCTACAGCAGGGGAGTTGAAACTAGCTGATCTTTGAGGTCCTTTTCAACCCAGCCCATTTTATGATTCTATGAAGTTCTTGGCTGATCCAGAGCAGCAGTTAAGTAATGCTGAGTAAAGTAGTGCTTTATTTTAACAAATGGGATTTTGCAAGTCTGTTGTTCTAATGCATACAACTTCTCAGTCTGTTAAATTGATTTGTAAAACATTACAGTCTCTTTTTGCAGTTTATACACAAGTTCTTATTACTCCTGTGGGACAATTTCATCATTTCAGAACAATGGCTTACATTTGAAAGCTATAAGATAATGTTCTAAGGACTACATTTGAGGACTGAAAGTATCCCATGATTGATGTTTGTTCCAAAGCTTTTTAAATAATACTGTTTTTCTGTTCTTTCCTGGATCACTCTGTTTGATTCTTCCTCCTACTCAGCATTCTGGAGGACCTGATGTGTACCTTTTCCCAAGCTTATACTATGTAGAATTATTTTCAGAAAAGTGCAGAATAAAGCCACAATTAACATTATTCTGACAATGCAGTTGAAAAAGCTCTGTGTTCAGGACTTCCTGGCTTTTTGTGTAATACAAAATAAAAGAGGCTAGTAGTTGGTGTTTGGCCTCAAACCCAGCTGACCTGAAATGGTTTCTATTTGCACTAGTAAATGCTTTTTCTCCTGAATCCAGGCGTTTGTATTTAAACTGTGTATTAGGAACAGTAGCTATCATAATGTGTTCTCTAAACTGTGCCTGATAATTTACTTTGTGGTTGTTTTTATTTCTTTATTTATTTTTATTTTTTATTTTCTGAGAGAGGGAGAGAGAGAGTGCTATTTTACAACACCTCAAGCTATGCCAGAGAGCATACTAGTATTTATACTGGAGCTATGCTTTGAGCCTGTTCTGTTTGCTAGTTTTTCTGGATTCAGATCAAGAATTATTTATTTATTTATTTCCTCATGTAGTTGAATAAGTTCCCTACCTGTCTGCCTTGGGTATTCTGGGTACAAAATCCAATTTGAGTAAAGAAGCTGAGATTAGGGCTAATGCATGGAGTTTAATTCATTTTCTAATTACTGTGTTCTTTCTAAGTTGCATGTTTTCTAACAGTATTTCAACTACTTGAATAGGTTATGGTTCCCAGTTTAGATGAAATACAGCAAGCCATCAATCATATGATTCAACTGATTCTGGATGTAAGTCGTGAAGTTGTTCAGTGGGGACAGAAGGATCTTCTAAAATCTAGGTTAAAAACAGAAGTAGCATCTTCAACAGAATTAAAAAAATTAGCCAAAAAGGAAGAAAGTAAGTTGATTTATTTTTGACTTCTTAATTATTTCAACTTTGAATTCTAATAAAAATGCCATATTCTTGTTACGATTCCTTCAGAAAATTGTTAACATCTTGAAAAATTTTTCTTTCTGATAGTCCAGAATTGAGACTATAAAATCAATTGAAACACATAAGTGGCTCTTCAGATAGCCCCTTTCCTCTGCTTTGTCGAAATGCAACATTAGCAAATAAACATTTTCACTGCTTCCAGCCACTCATCAGCAGTGGTCAGTGAGGAAGGGGTCAAGAAGATCTGTGGGATGTGTTGGCATCTGAGACATTGTTTCTGGTGTCCAGATCCTTGTGGTGTTCTTCATGCTAAAATAATATGCCCTGTTAAACAATGTTACTGTCAGGAAGAGTGAGTTCAATCTGCTTCAAAATGCTTGGGTGTTTTTGTTGTGACAGAAAGGCTTAATTAGATCTCACAAAGTCAATGTCTACAATGATTGATTGTATCAGAAGTTCATCGTATATATAGGTCATGATAAATTGCATTTTATTTTCCTTCTATTTGAGTTTACTTTTAAATCTTAAAGGAGCCAGAGCTCCTGTTTCAGCATTAACAGTGAACTGGAGCAGCAGCTATTATCTTACCTTTCAGGTAAGACTCAAAAGACGTAGATGCCAACAGACAGGTTAAGACTCAAACACAAACCTTATTTTTGCACTCATAAAACTGCCGAGTCACAAATTGCATAGGTGTGGGTTGTTTTTTGTTTTGTTTTTTTTTGTTTTGATATCACTATTTATTGAGGCATCTTACCATTTTATAAATTTACAGTATTTTGAGGGGTTTGTACAATTTAAAGCATTGTAAGAATTTAAAAGGAAGAAGCACGTAATATTTATGAGGCCTTGTCATGTTCTAGTTGCAATTAAATATACAAAGTGAAATTATAATTGTGGATGAAGAAGACTCTTTTTTCTGATTGAAAGCATTAACTCCAGGCTGCATATGCCCTAACTCTATAGAGCCTACCCTGAATTAACACTTCCTACCTACATATTAAAGAGTTAGGCGTGTAAAGAAAGTTATTCAGCCTCACTGAACAGCACAGCTGTTTAGAGGAAAACTATCACTAACTGGAATTTTAACAGCTTTTAAATTTATATTTTATGTTGCAGAAAGATTTGAAGATGGGATAAAAGGAGAACTAAGAAATTTTTACTCAGGTGTTGCAGAAAATGAAGATGTTTCTAAATTAGTTGTGCTCCTCTCTTCTTCTGTGAATTCTATGAGAGAAATGGTTAGTGAAACTCTGCAGGATTATCAGAAATATAAAATGCTGTGGACAGAAGATAAAGATGCCAAAATTCAGGTGAGTTTAATGCTTATTTCCTACCGGACTGTTTATCATTCATCTTTTCATAATTTAAAATTAGAAAACATTGAGGGGAAACAATATATATATGAAGGAAAAGAATATGGAAAAGATTAAAAGCTCACATTTTAATTTTCTCTATCAATAATGCTAGGAGTGATAGTATTACTCCTGAGTAGAGGGGAATTTGTCTGCTACACTCAGACAAAAGAAGTGGGAAAAATCTTTCAGTGTTTATTGCTTACCCATAAAATATAGGTATATTGAATACAGGTCTTGAGTAACATTTCCAAAATGCAGCTTTTCAGAACGACAAAACCTTTGTATGCTTGAGTTCTACTCACGGAGCTCCTTACAATATTTGTTTTACTGTAGTTGTTTTACAGTATAGTGATGGTGTAACTTTTCTGTATGTGCAGGCGTGTATTTTTTTTTTTTAATCACTTTTAACATCACCTATTTTCACAGAACCAATAGGCAACCAATATGTCTTGAATGCCTGTTTCTCTGTTAAATTTTATTGGAATTTGTCAATAAGATGGAGAATTACTGACAGAGAATTTAATATATTTTCATGCCTAATCATGTGCATATTAATAATTTAGGAAGTGAGTTGAAGGCTAAATACAAGGGTGACAGATAGCTGGAACAGTTTGCCCAGAGTGGTTTTGGAGTCTCCTTCTCAGGAGACATTCGGACCCGCCCGGTTGCCTACTTGTGCAACCTTTTCTAGGGAGCTGCTTTGGCAGGGGGGGTTATACTAGATGGTCTCTAGAGTCCCCTTACAATCCCTACAATTCTGTGATTCTGTGAAGTGTAAATAAATTTTCACTAATTCCTGAATAAGCATTGGCACCTGCTTTACCAAAGAAGGTGAAAAATGGCATTTGTTAACTCTCTTTTTTACATTCACATAGCAATTTTTGGCTCGTTGTCCATCTCTGATTGAAATTAGAGAAGAAATACTTCACTATGCTACGTTTGAGCAAGAGATGAAAAATCTGAAACCCACTATTCTTCTTGGTCCAATTGAATTGCACACAGGTATGACATTTTCTTCTCTTTGTAGATACTAAGGTAATAAATAAAAAAGTCATGTTACTTTGTTTAAATTTTACTTTCAATTTGCTTCTCTCTTTGATACTGTTTAGATTCAAGGTTTTTTGTTGCTGTTGTTTTTGGGTTTTTTTGTTTTGTTTTTTACTGTTGTGCAGAATATAAGGCAGACTTTCTAAACAGAAAACCTTTTGAGCATGACAATTCAGCCAGTTTTTGGTCCAGCTCAGCACAGACTCCCGAGCAAATCATGCCAACCTTGATTCAATAGGTGATACTTTTGTATAATGTTATTAGTGCATTGTTGTTCTTATTGCTGCTTGGGCAGTTGTAATTTAGGTGAAATTCACAGTCATAGGGGGACATAACAGAAAAGATTTTGAGGAATCATTTGCTGAAGGTAAAAGAGCAAAGCACTTCAGGAAATACGTCAGAAGCAGGAAATGGATCAAAGCATATAAGATTATTGACAGTAAATTCACAGCAAAAAATCAGATTAATTCTTAGGTTGATGTCTATAGTGGGAATATTTCTAAAACTGCAAATGATAGAGTACCAACATTACTCTAGTACAACAATTTGAGGAAGAAGAATCATTAGAAGAAATAGAATTAGTCTGAAAAATTTCAGAGCTGCAAGCTGTGAACTATTCAATTAAAAATAAGGCCTCTATTGCTGGACATTCTCAGTACTGCTATCCCAGATGATTTTGTTACCATTAATCAGAAAAAATGCCAAGTGCTCTAGCAAATTTTACCTATATTAACATTTGGATATGAGTGTTTCTCTGAGTAATCTAAGTAATCCACATGGTTTTCAGCACCTGAAGACCTCTGTGTCTAACCAGCTGGGAACATTGGAGAGTATTGTCTAAAAACTTCTTGCATTCCGTAGCTCAGGGCCAGGGCCATGATCACTGTCCTGGGGAGCCTGTTCCAGGGCCCAACCTCCCTCTGGTGAAGATTCTTTTCCTAACACCCAGCCCGACCCCCCTCTGATGCAGCTCCATGCCATTCCCTCAAGTCCTGTCACTGTCACCAGAAAGAAGAAAAATCTAGCTTAGGAATGTCAAGCATTCTTATTTAAGAATGTTGGCTTCTTTTTAGATTATTAGCTATGAATTTTTGCATTTTGGAATCAGAATTGTAATCCTGATAGCAACATTTCTAAAGAAGAAAATGTATCTTTTGTAGTTTATTCTATTTGTAGAGAGTTCTATGCCATTGCTATTTTTCAGTTTCTGTCCCTAGAGTAAGTGCTTCTTGTTAGAATCCTAATTCTTTTTGTAAGTTAAAGTGTCAGTGATTGAGTTTTGTGTTTTCAGCATCTATTTGAGTTTATACACTGACTACTCACATTTTTATACATTGACAGTTTATGTATTGACTTGATGCCCTGCAGTTTTACTTGTGAAGCATTCCAAATCCCAGTACTGAAATCCCAAGATACCATTTAGAAAATGGTTTTCTATTTAGAAAATAGAAAAAAAGCTATTTAAATATTGCTAATCTTCATATGCTTGGTTAGTATGTGTTAATTAAATATAATCACTGAGAATTTAAATTTATAAGCAGATATTTTTCCCCTTTTTACTCATATTTGAAGTTCTGTTAGATAAGCCTGCCAGTGTGCTTTATGGATATACCATACAAAAACAGAAATGTATTTTGGTATACTATAAATGTTTAAATACAGTAATTGGATTGTACTTCTGACATTCTTCCTAATTGCTCTATCAAACCATATGTGATAGTGTATTTTTTTTTTGTTTGCTTTTGTTCCTAAATCAGAACCACTGAAAATAACTTTAGCAGCTGAAGCCAAAGCCTGGAAGTTACTCCTCTGTCGTTATTTAAACGAGGAATATAAAAAGAAAATGACAGACATGACATCATTCATAAACACGTATTTAAAGAAATTGTCTCGACCTCTGAATGACCTAGATGATGTCAGGCTTGCAATGGAAGCTTTATCTATCATACGTGATGATAAGATACAAATGGATATGACTCTGGGAGCTATTGAAGTATGATGATTTTTAATTTTTTGTTTTTATTAATACAATATTATATACTATAAGTCATAATATAAACTGAGTACCCGAACAAGCTTACTGTCATTAAGGATCTAGGCTGAAGATAAAAAACAAAGTAATATTTATTGCTATTTTTATTTAAAATTATGAATCAGTTTTATATGCGTTGCTAGATCCTGTATAGATGCAGAATAATAAAAAAAATACTAAGATACAATTTAAATACAGTATAGGAAGAAATATATGTAGAAATAAGCAGATGAAAGTGCAAGAGAATGTAACAATGTCCATTTTTCTGCATGTCTTGATTATACTTAATCTTCTTCCTGAATCTTCTATATTTATAAACAAAGATTTTGATTATATAACCCCTTCAGATATAACCACAATACACTTATGGAGTCACACACCACTGTAGGCTATAGGAAATTTGCAGCATTCTTCAAGTTTTCCTGCTATCACTCAATAAAAGCAGCTCATTAGCTTTGTATATACTTGGAATTTTTTATCATACTCAGAAACAGTCAGTTTAATGTAACGTTTACGTTTTCATCCAAATTTTTGCAGAAGAAATTGTGTTGTCAACATTTTCATTCTGAAAGTAATCTACTTAATTTATGTAGTGTATTGTTGTCATATTTGATAGTTTTATGTTAATAAAGTATCTTCTCAATATTCTTAGGCTGACTGTCTACTAGGCTACTTTTCAGGTTGAAGATACAGGTGTGATAATCATATGCATAGGTATTAAATAAAATAAGAGAAACAGAATTTATCACTGTTTGTGAAGACTATGTATCTTATTTTTAAATAATTTGTGCCCTCTTTGTAGAAAGAGGGTAATAAAACAAGATATTCAAACAATGTGAATGCAAATAAATTGCTAAAGAAAGTAGATGTAGGTTCATTATGTAACGGATACCTATACAAGCATATGATTGAAAAACAGAATAAGGAAGTTCTTATAAATGGCAAAATATTTCAAAACTATCTAGATTAATAGTTCAGTGTTCAGAAAAAATCATTAAATTCTAAATTGATTTTATATATAACACAGAGCATTGAGATAATAAATCTTCCTGTATAACTTAATATTCAATTTCTTGTGTATTTTTCTAATATTTCATCATAGACAAGTTTATTTCAAATGAATATTTTTGTTTACTGTTTTGCCCTCATTCTTATTTCACCATCCTTATTTTAATATCAATATTTTATGCTTAGATAATATGAGATTTCATTTGAGATATTTGTAACACATCAGAGCTATGTTTCTGCAAATGAATTAGAAATGGATTGTTGTGGGTTTTTTTTATTTTATTTTATTCTAGGAAGCCTATGCCATTTTAAACACATTCGAAATTGAGATTACAAAAGAGGAATCAGAGGGAATTGATACGCTCAGATATTCTTTTAATAAATTACAAGATAAAGCTGTAAGTGTATAAAACTTTTTCAGAGTACAAAACGTGGTGTGGGACTAATTGTCACTCAGTCTATTTTCTCAGTTTCTCTTAGGTTATCAATGTAAAAGCTGCAAGAAAATGAGTTCACTACTTTTCCTTATTCTTTCTACAGCCTTCATTTCCTTTTTTTTTTTTTTTTGCTTCATTTTAATCTGATCAGGAAGATTACTGCACTTAGATTGCAGTAGTTCAATAAGTGCATACTCTGTCACATCCCTTACCTTTAAATGATGATTTCACACCTTTATAGTTTAGGACAGATATACATTCCTCAAAGCTTAATGTGTAGTGGGTGTTGTCCTGAAGTGTAAATGTTTAGATGGAAACATATAAATATTTTATTGGAATAAATAGATCTTGTCACAATGATTAATTATTCTAAAAAGAACTCAGGAGGTTAAGTGATATTTTTTCAATTCCATTTCATGTAGCTCTAATTCTCTAATGCTTTTGAACAAATGATAAAAAATGTTTTACATTGGAAAGGACCTTAGAGATCCTCTAGTTCCAGCTCCCTTGCTGTGGGCATGGGCAACTTCCAACTAGACCAGATCGCTCAAAGCCCTATCCACTTCACCTTCAACAACATTTCCAGGAGTAGGGCACCTGTAACTTCTCTTGAGAACACATTCTGGTGCCTCATCACTCTCTGAGTAAAGAATTTCTTCATAATATCTTCTAAAACTGTGTTCTTGTCCAATCATTAATACTCTGATAAAGAGTCCCTCTTTATCTACTCTTTCCTGTAGACTTCCTTTAGGTATTGGGAGTTGTTAAAGAAAATACTGAATCACCATTGAAGATGAATGTAATATTCTGGGTTTACAGAGTTTTTTTGAAAGGAAAGAAGTACCCTTTTGTTCCTTTTGCACCCTTCTTCATAATGGAATATGCTTATTTATAAGAGGAGGAAGACTTTATTTTTTTTCCCCACTTTTTATCTGAAAAATTGATCATGTAACACTGATCAATAATATATAATATAATACCAGTTCAGCTTCAAATAATTCATTTTTATAGTTCAGAACTTTAATAATTTTGTGCATAGTTTTTTGTTTATGTGTAGCTCAGTTATCTGTTCTTTTTTTTCCCTTTTCAAAATAACTTTCATTATCGACCTTCTGTTTGTCAGACCAGTGTTCAAGATGAGTTCATTCAAGTTCAGCCCAAATTTAAAAGCAATTTACTGGAATCAGTTGCAGTTTTTCGGGAGGATGTGTCGAACTTCGAAGCATCATATGAAATGGTAACTAATTTGAACTTTTTGCTATGTATAAGATTTGTTCGTACATTTTTCAGTATTTTTTATTTGCATCAGTTGGATGTCAGACTATTATTCTGTTGAGCTACTAAATGTGTGCTGTCATGGTTGCTTAAAAAAAAAAAAAAAAGCACTGTTATAGATCAACAATTTTAGTCTGGAGTATCAGCAGTGTAAACAGCTCTACAAGTGAAAACAGTCCTGGTGGGGATTCTCTCCATGCAATTTTGATTTAGAAGTGGGTTGCAGCACATGTTATGACATCTTTTGTTACACCTCAGTATTTAAAAGATTTTGTTAGGCTGTTCAGTGATTTTGTTTAATTTTTTTTTCAAAACAAACTGGAACATGAGAGTCTAGTACTATTAGCTCATTGGCTTAAATAAATCAAATATTATCTTTGATTTGATTTACCATTGTTACTATTACATTACCGACACACATAAGTTGATTGGAACTTGACTATTGAAAGATTGTGTTTGGTCTTCAGTCACTTTGGGAATTAACAATCAATTTCCATTGTTTGTTTAAAAGGAAGGCCCTATGGTTCCAAATATTCCACCTCAGGAAGCTAGTAATAGGCTACAGATCTTTCAGGTAAGCAAATAAACAATTTTTGAACGAATTACAGTTTGATCCAGTGATGCTTTTCAAAGTAAGTTTAGGAAGTCGCATTATAAAAGATTGCAGTCTTCACTAATATTCGATGTAGAATTATGTTAACTGTAATTTTAATGGATACGGTGTTGCTTAATGCAGAGGAATTGGTTGCTGTGTAGACTTGCTTCACTCTTCATGTTTCATAAGCAGAAATTATCTAATTGAAACAGTAAAAAATAAAAAAGATGTATCACAGCTTGAAAATGGCTGAATAAAGGAAGTTGTGTATCAGTCACGGGACAGACTTTTCCTCCTGTAAGCATCACATCTTCCATCAGATACTTGCCTTTCAGCTCGATTTTTGTTTGTTATGATCCATGGTTCATGGTTCTCCAGCTGGCCTTACTCAATTTTTAATACTTTTCTTTGCAAATAGTAGTAAATTTATTTTTCTATAGGACTTTTCTCAGTCAGTTATGTATTGTATAGAAATTGATTCTGTAAAAACAAACTCAAACTTCTTGGGAAAAAAACTGACAAATTAGAATGAAGTACTTAAATCCCGATGTGTCTCCAATATATACTGAAAATTTAGAGACTTTAAATTAATTGGCTTGTCAGATACGTTCTTCTTGGATACATTTATTTTGCTATGAGAATGCTTTATAGTACTAAAATCATTCTTTCCACTTTCCCGTATTGATTTTGGACAGCAATTACAGTTTTCCTGAAAATAATTGTATTGGCACTCTGCAATGTTTTTATCCATTCTGTACAGTTTACCAACTAATACAAATATTTTCTGTCTGGAGGATGTGGAATAAATTTCACATAACATTTTTGTAAAAGATTTCTTCAGATTATTGCTTCTCATAGACGTAGGTCACTCTGAAAATAATGCCTTTTATTTATTTCCGTGGAAACTACAACAGATACAAAGAGCACGGTAACACTATTTGGTAGAGTAAGTTCTCAGCTACAGAGCACTATTTTTCAACATAGTCACCAACATTAGCTGTGCATTTTAACCAGCACTGAACAGGAGCCTGCATGCTGTGCAGTGTGGAGTGGAGTTGACCAGCTGTCATTCTTGCCACTGCTGAAATGCACCACCCACTGCCTCAGTGGGATCACATCCACTGTTTGGTCTCCATAAACAATCAGCAAGTGTCAGTGAATGTCAGTGGGTGCCATTTTTTCCACATGGAACAATTCAGTGGCATGCCTTTTCTTCATGAGCATTTCTATGGTAGATGCCATTCAGAACACCTCTCTGCTGACACTTGTTGCATGGCAAAATATTGGTGGAAAGAGTTCAACCTCTACTCTCATACCTCCACCATCTGCCTCTGACTTTGTGGCCCAACATAATAAAGTAGGAGGCATTAGTCTCAGAGGCACACTCATACATTTTCACTAACTGCATTCAGTATGTGGATTTGACGTTTGCTTTATGTGAGAATTGTTTCAAAATTTTATATTAAAATTATTTTTCATATGTTTAAATATGCTTCTTCTAGAAGTATTTTAAGTCTAGCTTAGAACTTTAATGATTTGCTATTAGACAATTTAAAAATTAAAATATTTCTTATTTTGTCTGTGTGAATCATAATTTCTTCAGGGTAATTTTGATGAGCTTTGGAGAAAGTTTATCACATACTCTTCTGGTGAACAGTTGTTTGGATTGCCTGTCACAGACTATGAAGTTTTGCATAAAGTCAGGTAACTTGAAATACAGCTGTCTTAGGTGTTTATTAAGCATATTAGGAAGGCTGAGGGTACATCAAAGAGTGAAATGTCAAAGTGTGGAATGTTTCTACTACCTTAAATTCAGAACATATCAACATAAATTGTAGAATTCTAAGGAATTTGCTAACAAAAAAATAATTTAATTTATATATTATGGTGGCAGGTCCACCCCAGATTATTTTACTGCAGCTATCACACTAGATAAAGAAGCAGAATTCCATGTCCTAGAAATATATCAATTTATACATATAGGCAAGTATAGTATTGTATTGATAAGATAAATCATTAACAACAAGAAATAGACAAGGAAAAGTCAGTGAGCAATTAAATATGATTATATCATTAGAGGTTTATGAAGTCTAAATTTCTTGTGCAACTGTGCTAATGAAAATCAAATTATAAAGTTTCTGCACCAGCCATTTTAGTGATTGATGATGGTTCATGCAGATGAGGATCTGACCCTTTCTGGCTGTATTTGCTTCAGAATTTTAGTTCAGTTTCAGAAAGTGCTTCTGAAGTAAATTGAGTAATTGTCACCTCTTGCCATGGCATGCTCTGCTTTGCACAGCAGTGTCAGCTCAAGGCAGATAGAATCATAAAATATCCACAGTTGAAAGCAACTCATGAAGATCATAGAGTACACCTCTGGACTCTGCACAGAGAAACACAGAGGTTAAACCAGGTATCTGAGAGTATTATTTATGTCTGTTGAATACCAGCAGTGTTTGGTCATGACTCCTTTTCTGGGGAGCTTGTTCCAGTGCTTGATCACCCTCTCAATAAAGAACCTTTTTGTAATATTCATTCTGAACTTTCCTTGACTTGGGTTTAAGCTGTTCTCTTATGTCCTATCACCAGTCACTAGAGAAAAGAGATTAGTGCCTTTCTCTATGCACCTCATCTTGAGGAAGTTGCAGACAGCAATGAGGTCACTCTGTTTTTTTTTAAGCTAACCAATCCAAGTAATTTTAGCCAGTTCTCATAGGTCATGCCGTCTTGTACTTTCTTCATCATTGTTGACTCCCTTTGGAGACATTCTATTAGTTTTATGTTCTTGTATTTATATCCCAGAACTGGATATAGTACTTGAGGTGAGGCTGCAGATGCTAACTATAGGGGGATGCTTGCTTCTTTTGGATGAACTGAAGTTGTTTTGAACTAGATGAAAGCAAAACCTCCCCCAGATAAGTTTGGTGTGATTAGTAAGTATTCAGTATAATCTACTATTTGCGTGAATGACTTTTATTAATGAACTGTTCTGGATTAAAAATGTAATCTAATTGATCTATGTCTTATTTTGGTAGTATTAGTAGAGATACTATGTATTTAAGTACTGATAAAGATCCAAATAGCTGATTTAATTTATTCATGTGATTTTTAAATTTTTTTTTTTTTTTTTTCCAGAAAGGAGTTAGCCTTGCTTCAGAAACTATATGGATTGTATGATACTGTAATAAACAGCATAAATGGTTATTACGAGATACTTTGGACCAATGTAGACATTGAAAAAATTAATGCTGAACTTCTGGATTTTCAGAACAGGTGTTATCATAACATGAACTGTAACTTACTTTAAATACATTAAGATTTAGGTGACTTCAGTTAAACTCTTTGGTATATTTAAATATAAAACTTATATGAATAAGGTTTATCTTAAGGTTATCAGGCTTGCCAAAGAGAGCAGGATGATGCTGTACTTTTGTTTAACCATGTAATTTTGAAAGCAGATGTTATGGTTTAACCCATCAGGCAGCTAAACATCACACAGCCATTCACTCACACCCCTGCAGTGGGATTAGAAAAAGATTCATAAAAAAGAAGATAAAACCCAAGGGCTGAAATAACGAAAGTTTAATAGGACAGAAAATAAAGGAATAGTAGTAGTAATAATAATAAAAGCATATTCAGTATAAATGTTTCATAACACAGTTACCACCCACTGACCAATACCTGCTTTGTTCCCAAGCAGTAGCTCCCCAGCCCAACCAATTCCCTAAAGTTTTATAGTTTGTCATGGTGCTGTATGGTATGGAATATCCCTTTTGCCAGTTTGGGTCAGCTGACCTGGTTATCTCTCCTCCTAGCTTCTTGTGAAGCTCTAACTTCCTGGTTGTAGGGCAGCACAAGAAGCTGGAAAGTATTTGATTTAGTATAAGCACTTCTCAGCAACAGCTGAAATATGGTGTTATCAACATCATTTTCATCCTAAATCCAAAGCACAGAACCATAGCAGCTTCTAGGAAGAAAGCTAACTTTATTACAGTAATTTTTGTTCAGAATTATTTTATTAGATTGCTTCAGAAATATTTTTAAGGAGTACATTTATTATTATTGGGAGAAATAAGAGTAAGACAGTAATTAATTTGCAGTAGGATAGCCTCATTAAGTTCAGTCCACCACTGTACATAACCCTGATACATAATGCAGTACTGCTCCATCCTATTGGGTAGGCTGTAAAAGCAGGGTCAATGCAATAATTATTCCTTTAACTCTCATTCCTTGCCCTGTCCCCATTTGAAGTAATTAGTTTTCATTTTCCTAGCTAATATTTTCAGGACTACTAACCAATAGGAGAAGAGAATGTGATCGTATATTTCTAATTTTCATGTTTATCTCTAAAGTGATATGATTGTGTGTTGTGTATCATTGATTTCTGCAATTGTATTGTGCTGTATTTCTGCAAGATTGTGTGTGAAGTTAAATAATTTTCTTTTTTTGTTAATAAATATTTCTAAGGAAAAACAGCTAATGGACATATGTTTAAATGCAAATGGTAATATTTCTGTGTATTTGGTTTAAAAAAAAAAAGTGTTAGGAGGGTATTTACACAAGTTTTTCTTTTTTCTAAAAAATGTGGCTAATTTGACACCATTTTACATAGAAAATGTTGACTTTGATAGCAGCTACTTTGCATTTTCTACCTGTTTTTAAAATGTTTTTAAGTTTTCCTGTATCTATAAAAGGCCATTTAATACTGCATCATTTTAACTCAATTGCAGATGCCGTAGACTACCAAAAGGACTCCAAACCTGGCAAGCATTTTTAGATCTCAAGAAAAAAATTGATGATTTTAGTGAGTCTTGTCCTTTGTTGGAAATGATGACAGACAAAGCAATGAAGCAGAGGCACTGGAATCGTATAGCTGAAACAACAGGATATCAATTTGATGTAGAATCTGATTCATTTTGCCTTCGAAACATCATGGAAGCCCCAATTCTTCAAAATAAAGATGATATTGAGGTAGGTAAATAACTTTTTTGTCCTTCATTTGATGATATTAACAAAGAATACTAAAAATTATGTTCACCTAACTTTTAAAAATATTTTTTACGTTGTTAAGGGTCTCATCTGTCAAGCAGACAACACTAGTTTAAATATAATCTCTTCTGGATTTAAAGATTTCTAAATAAATAAAAAATTTCATGGAGAAAAATTCCATGATTCTTCATTTAATATTAATACTTTTCTAGACCTTCATAGAGTCTTCTGAACTGTACAACTTTAAACATTTGCCACACATAACCTGAAAAGAACTCTGAGTGGAGTTTGTGAGTGTTATAGGTTAAAGACAGATGCAAATGATATTATTATATTCACACTTTATTTGATTTTTCTTAATGGAAACATTACAGATTTATATACTTAATTTTGAATTCAAGTTCTGATTTAATGGGATATTGGACCTGATGATCTCCAGAGATTCTTTTACTTATCCATACCCTTCATCTCACTGAGATTTCAGTAAAATTAGGAAGTGATTTCTGTGTTTGTGACACAGCTGTATTATGTTACAAAATTTCATACCCTAATTTTTAAATAAAACATTATTAGAAGATTAATGTTAGGAAAGGTTTCATTTACGGAGAACAAGGATTCTAAAAAATGATTCTTTCTTTGCAGGATATATGTATTTCTGCTACAAAGGAAAAGGATATAGAAGCCAAACTGTCTCAAATAGCTGACAGTTGGGGAAACCAGTTTCTGAGCTTTTCATCGTTCAAAGGGAGAGGAGAGCTACTGCTAAAGGGATCTGAATCATCAGAAATCATAACTTTGATGGAGGACAGTTTAATAATTCTTGGCTCTTTACTGAGCAATAGGTACTTTTGAAGTGATTTAGCATGATGTTTCCAGTTGTACTATTAGATTAATTGAATGCCAAATTCGAATTGAATGTTGTTTATGGAAAAAAAAACCATATATGTGTATATATATATGTATATATGTGTATATATGTATATATATATATATATATATATGTTTTTATATATAACAAACTTTATATATATATATATATATATATATATATAAAGTTAGTTATATAAATATATATAAAGTTAGAACTTCTGATTTAGAAACTTTTACTGGCAGACATTCATGTGTTAGTAGCAATTTCTTATGTCAGTATATTTAGTTAAGTATAATCAATTCATTAGAAACTGTTCAGTTTCTAATTCTCTAAGTGAAAAAAAGGTTTCTTGGCCATCATATTTTACCTTCATATTTTATAATAGCATTTTTAGAATTAAATTTCTCTGGTTGCGATCCTTTATTTCAGATACAATGCACCTTTCAGAAAAGATATTCAGAGCTGGATTTCTAAACTAAGTGGCTGTACAGACATAATTGAAGAATGGTTGGTTGTACAAAACCTCTGGGTTTACCTTGAAGCAGTTTTTGTAGGTGGAGATATTGCAAAACAGTTACCACAGGTAAACTATGGTGTTTGCCTATTACATATTAATGGCTATCTGTGTACTAATTTCCAACAGAGGATGTTATGAAACCACTTATTTTTTTTTCAATTGTATATAGGAAGCAAAGCGTTTTCAGAATATTGATAAGTCATGGGTAAGAATAATGCAACGGGCTCATGAAAACCCAAATGTAATTGCTTGTTGTGTTGGAGATGAGACTATGGAACAACTTCTTCCTTACTTACATGAACAATTGGAAGTATGTCAGAAATCACTTACAGGGTATGAATTGTTTGATATATATATATATTTAATATTGTTATTTTGAAAGCTGTTTATATAAAGTCAGTTTAATTTTAGTTCCAAACTAAATACTTAAGGTTTTTCTATGAACAAATCTGAAGACTAAATCTACTTATTCTATATTATAGCTACACTGTTTCTCTTTATTTCTAATCTATAAGTTTCAGTGTCTAGCAAGAGAAGCCTTCCAAACACTTGTTCCTCATTGTAAAAAGAATTTCCTATTAAAAAAAATTCTTCAAATGTTCTGAATTGAGATACACTTAAGTGTGTATCCAAGTCTTTTTTAAATTAAATCTATAGAAAATGAAACATTTATATTTCAGTCTGTCAGTTTTAAGGGAGGAAAAAAAAATAAGGTGAAAGTTTCTAACGGAAGTCTTGTTCACTTTCAAAGATACCTAGAGAAGAAGAGGCTGCTATTTCCTAGATTCTTTTTTGTTTCTGATCCTGTCCTTCTTGAAATTCTTGGACAAGCAAGTGATTCTCATACAATTCAGGTACAACTCTAGTGATTTATTTTCTGCTTAGAACAAAAAGAAAATTAAAATATGGAGAAGCAGTTAATAGATTGGAACGTTAACATTTTCTTGCTAATTCTGATGTTTTTTTGTTTGTTTGTTTCTCACTCTTTAGTCTTTAACAGAACATATATCCGTAATTAAAAATATATATACTCAGAATTTAGAACAGTTTTATAATCCAGTCCCCTTTTATAGTTTGCTGGGGATTCCTTTCATAAATGGGCTACTGTGAGACCTTGCTGCTTAGGTTAGTGCTAAATCAGTCCAGCTACTCTGTATTGTAGCTGAGAGTTGAGATAAGTTAGTAGATCTCATCTAACAACTGATCTTTGTTCTGCTAGATCAATACCAGAAACTGTAAAACCATAACATAAAAAAAATTAAAGATTGAGATAAAATCCTACACGAATATTTCTGCAGTCGTTATCTTGCATTGCCTGAAGTTCATCCATAAGTTCAGACAAATCTTCACACTATAACCTTACTTAATTTTTTTTTCTATGCTATTCTTATTTAATGTTAAAGTTATTGAATAACTTGAATGACTTTTAAATTATTCTTACAGCCACATCTACTTTCCATATCTGACAATATAAATGAAGTAGAATTTCACCAAAAGGATTATGATCGAATACTGGCAGTCATATCAAGAGAAGGAGAAAAAATACCAGTAATTCGCTGATTTAATTTTTTTTTCCACTGAAATCTTGTAATAGATAAATCATTCTATTATTGAACATATCAATACATACTAAGTTGAATTACTGTTAATTTCAAATGAATGTTTCAGTCATCATTGTAATAAAATTGTCATTTTCTGCAGTACTTGTAGTATTTAAATTTATACTTGTTTTTAGCATCTATCTAGTAACTAATAATGTTGAACAAAAGTTTAACTAGGCCTTACTTTCAACCTTTTTTTTTTTTTTTTTTTTTTAATTTCTCAGTTGGACACTCCAGTGACTGCAAAAGGGCCAGCAGAGCTTTGGTTGCAGAATTTATTACGTGTGCAGCAGACTTCATTGCATGGTGTAATTAGGGCAGCATATTACCGAATTAGTGACACAGGATATGATTTGCTGAATTTTCTTAACCACTTTCCAGCACAGGTGAGAATACAGAATGTACATTTGTGTGCAGTCTAGACTGCATGCTGAGGGACCTGGGAAAGAAACAACGTATAGACTAATGGACTGTCTATATGAGGAATCTTCCAAAGGGGGAACAAGGATATGAATCTGCCCAGCAGCAGGCAGCCTTTAACAACTTCAAGTCTGGTGCAGTATGTATATCATAATATTTTTCTTGTAATGCACATTAAAATGATTTTGTCTTCACATAGAAAACATGAAGTAGAGCTTACATCTTCTGTGATGGCTATTGAACCTCTTTGATATGCAAAGAAAATTTATTGTGCAAATTGATTTCTTATAATTTATGATCTCAAGGACTATGATTATGGCTATCTCATCTTGTGATGATTTATGATCTCATGGTGATTTATGAGACTTACTTCATAATTCATGCACTTGCCATTATAATATACACCTAGTAGAATCCTATCTTAAAAGATTCCAGTTTGCATAGAGACTTCTCCATCTTAGTGATCCATCATAAATTTCATTAGCAAATAGTGAATTCTATCTCAGCCTTTCTGTATTTTGACTCAGTCAGTTTTTCTTCATTACAGCAGTAGGCATAATCATTTTATAGAATCTATGCAAATATTAAAAACAGCTGGTACATTCCTGATTTTAAGAGTTGTTCAGGACACTTAGATTTTGAAGCGAATTATCTTAAAGCTGTTTTAATGACAATTGTTTTATCTTAGCAGAATTTAAGATGTCTATTGATTTAAGAAGAGGATGATGTACTGTCTGTTTTGCTTATGTCAGATACGCAGGTTTCTTATCACGTGAAAAGATCTTAAAATCTGAGACTGAAATTTACATTCAAAGTCCTAGATTTATTTGGAACGAACAACTTTCTTGTTCAGAGCGCTCTAATGGGGACAACCAGTTACAATATATTGATGCATGCCAAGTTCAGTAGAATATGAACACATTTTTTTTTTTTAAATGTTCTTTAATTAGCTGTGAACTGTCCAAGAAAAATTTTCAGCAGAATGTCTCCCTGCGGTTTAAGATCTGTTTGTTTCTGATGCTGGAATACACTTACACTGGATTGTAAGTGAAAGTGAGGCTTAGGCTTGATTTGTGCGAACCTCAGCAAATTAAATTTTTTTGTGTCTTTAAAAAACTGTTTTCTCAGGAGTTTGAAATCCTAGAACAGAGCCAACTAACTCAGGTGGTGCATTATGGTGAGTTATTACATAATGCGAGGTAGTGATCATTTATTTTTCACTTTGTGCCAAAAGCATTTAAAAATAGAATAGCATTTAACAAGTTGTTATTTTGTAGTCTTTCACATATTGCATTTGTAGGTTGGATTACTGGGAATTCAAATGTTGTGGACACGTGATTCAGAAGAAGCTCTGAAGAATGCTGAAGAGGACAAGAAGATCATGCAAGTGACAAATAAGAGATTTCTGGATATTTTGAATATGTTGATTAGCCAAACCACACATGATCTTTCCAAGTTCGACAGAGGGAAATTTGAAACACTCATTACCATTCATGTACACCAGCGTGATATTTTTGATAATCTGGTAAACTGCAGATTTTTATTTCTGACAATTGAGCACTACCTATATTCCGTAACACCTAATTTATTCTTTGTCTCTCCTGCTCCTTCAAAAAGCAGACTACTGGGATTTTCTTCATGTTTCCTTAAGGGTATATGCAGAAGAAAATCAAGTTTAAAAAAAAATCCTAAAATCAACAGATTATACCAATAATTTGCTTGAATTCCTTAGAGACTGCCAAATTCTTTACATTCCTTTATTCTATGAGAAATGCGATCTGTCCCTCAATATTTTTACTGCTGATGTCATGAACATAATAAGTTATACAGAATTTACCTTGTATGTCTCCATTAGATCCTTCCTGCATCTTGCCCTTTGTTACCATGTGTAATGTGGCTTGCTAATTTCACTTGGAGAATTAGTTGCACAGCCAAAGCAATTTAAGCTTTATTTGATTAACATGGAATTTATAATAGTCAGTTAAAATGATCAGATCATTTGTTAATCAGCTTACAATACATCTGTAAGTATTATGTGAGGTTTATATGCATTTCACTTCTTAGGAACTCTAACTTGACCAGTCACTCATTATTCTAATTATTTCCAAATTATGATTTTATTGCAGTTACCAAATATAATAAACTGGGCGTTCAGTTATAACACTGATATTTGTTTACTTTCTTTCAAGGTAAAAATGCACATCAAATCACCATCTGATTTTGAATGGCTAAAGCAGTCTAGATTTTATTTCAAGACAGATCTCGATCAAGTTGTGGTATCCATTACAGATGTTGATTTTGTTTACCAAAATGAATTTTTGGGTTGCACTGAACGTCTGGTTATAACTCCTCTTACAGACAGGTTAGAAATACAATTATATGTTGCAATCATTATATAGATCTATAGCATTTATTTAACACAGTATGTGCAAAGAGAAATATCTGAATTAAGCTCTGTGAGGGCTAGGTCATTATTGAAAGTCTTCTCATACATTTGCTTACTTGTATCCTTAAGAGGAAAAATAGGAAATAAGATACAATCTCACTATTTTGTACATGTAGACATTTTTATGACAGCAGAATATGCTCATTTTAGCTTCAAAAAGAATTAATGAGAATTAAATTCCTTTGTGGTGTTCATTTATGTGCTTGTTAATCTGATATTAACAGTTTTTAATTACAAGTTAAAGGTCACATTAACTTTTTTTTTATTAGTAAAGCATAAATTCTGCATGTTATGATTTTGCCACTCTGAAATTCATGTACTCAAGTGAAATCAGTGGAATTGCTTGTGAAGAATTGATGCTTTAACAGAAGAACATATCACATCACTCATTTTTTGTATTTAAATAAACATATCTTCAGCATAGTTTAATAAATTGATATGATTTAACATTTATAGGTGCTATATAACTTTAGCTCAGGCTTTGGGAATGAACATGGGAGGAGCTCCAGCTGGACCAGCTGGAACTGGTAAAACAGAAACTACGAAAGACATGGGAAAAGCTCTTGGAAAGTATGTAGTAGTCTTCAACTGTTCTGATCAAATGGATTTCAGAGGTTTGGGTAGAATTTTCAAAGGTAAGATTTCATAGAATCCTATAGGATTGAAGGGACCTCCACAGGTCACTTAGTTAACAGGCACAGTTAAAGTAGGTTGCCCAGGACTTTGTTTCTATTGGGATCGAATGTTGCATATTACTGATTCATGCTCAGTTGTTAAGGAAGACAACAGGTCCTTTCCTGCAAAACTGCTTTCTAGCCAGTCAGCAGTAAGCCTGGACTGCTGCATGGAGTTATTCTCTCACAGATAAATGACTTGTTGGTCTTCATGATGTTTATGACAGCTGATTTTTCAAAGTTACACAATTGACTGTCCTGAGAAGCAAAGGATAAAATTATTCAGATGTTTGTTGTTATTTCTTTTATCGAAGAAATAATTGTAGCATAAAATTGTCTAAATATGTGGGTTTCTCTTTGAAAGTGAAGGCATAAAAGTAAGAAAGCAAAACTCCTTTTTCTCTGCAAGGTTTTAGGACTAGTTTTTTGAAATTGTAAGTCAATCCTTTTTTATTTTTTAGATGAACTATTGCTTTTTGCAAAATATTCAAATTGCTATGTTAGAGGTTCAGTTTGTGGTAGGATCGGTACTGAAATCTGATGAATGCCCAGGGATAGCAAAGGATGTTTTTGATTTTGATTCACTAGCAAGCATTTTGTAGAAAACTGAATACAGACATGAAAATACTCAGGTGGGTTGGAGGAAGTTTGACCATGCCCCCAGGGCAATAAAGAAAGCCAGTTTTATTTAGTTATTTGAAGAAAAAGACAGACGTATAGTTCAGGAATCTCAAGTATACCTGAAGAAAATACAGATTACACATTTTTTTGTCCCTTCTTATAGGTCTTGCACAGTCTGGATCTTGGGGATGTTTTGATGAATTCAACCGGATTGAGCTGCCTGTCTTGTCAGTAGCAGCACAACAAATTTATATTATCTTGACAGCAAGAAAAGAAAGGACAAAACAGTTCATTTTTTCTGATGGAGACTGTGTAGATTTAAATCCAGAGTTTGGAATTTTCCTAACAATGGTAAATATAGCAATAATTCCCTAGAAGAGACAAATTATGCCATTTGAGATTAATGACAAGGTGAAAGCAACTTAATTAGCTGGAGCTGTTGCTGTAGAAATAGACTGAACTGGAGGAACACATAAATAATTCTTCATGAATTGCAGACCTTAGTTTTTACTTGTATGTTTCCTGATGCCAAGGCAGATGGCAGACCGGAATGACTTGATAGGGAATTAAAATACACATATAGGTGTTCAAGTGTGATTAATAACTGAGGTGCTTAAAAACATCATTTGATCACCTTTAGCCTTTTGAATGTGACTTGTTTGATTTCAGTTATTCAAACTGTTTGCAGCAAGCTTTGGGAAACTCAGTCATTAAAACTGTATTTCATATGATTTGTCATAATGCTTTCACATTTTAAATTCATGACTGTTATTTTTACTGTAGTTACAAAATAGACTTTTTGTATTTTAAAACCATTATTCAACTCAGTGCTATCACTGAAAGTACTACAATTTCTTAGCTTTTTTTTAGATTTCTTCAGCAGGTGAGATTCACTAGCAAAATATTAAAAACTCATTGAGGATCTATACTTTAAAGATAAACTTATGAGAAATATAGAGAAGAACATTTTTGTATTTCTTTACTGTAGACTGTTATTTTGTTAGCTCTTGCTACTCACTGTATCTTTAACATGTCAGAAGACCTTCCTCTTCTGCACAATACTTATAAAATCCTCTTTCCCAAATGCCTAACATTTGATCAGTGTCATGTAAGCTAGTGTCAACTGTATATTCTTTAGTTATCAGAAATTTCTCCTTCAAGTTATTACTCTTCCTGATGAACAATTATTTTATTAGATTTTTCCTGCTGAAATCTCAGTGTAGAGCTCTGGGAATACATTAGAAGCAATGAACAAAGTAGAATTTATTCCAGAAAATGTAAAAATTATGATTAGTGGCTTGCTATGAAAAACAATTTCAGTTACAGTATAATGTTGTCTAATTATTAAATTCATAGTTTGGTTGAAGTTACTTCTTCATATTTTAATCATGAGTGGAGAAGAGATGTTACTCAACAGATCTAAATTTTTATGCATAAATTTTCTTTTCTCAAAAATTAAAAAGGATATTATTTGACTGTTTCAAATGATAATCCAGTTTGTTTTCTCATACAGAATCCTGGATATGCTGGACGCCAAGAACTACCAGAGAATCTAAAAATTCTGTTTAGAACTGTGTCGATGATGGTTCCAGATAGACAGGTACAATTGATGACTGAACTGAAAGAAAAAAAGTACTTTGTTATTTGAAAATTTTAATTTGCTGATCTATCTTCAGAAAACTGTATTGTAAAATAAATGCATTGTGTTTCAGATAATTATAAGAGTTAAGCTTGCAAGTTATGGATTTATTGATAATGTGATTTTGTCTCAGAAGTTCTTCGTTCTTTATAAACTTTGTGAGGAACAGCTCACTAAGCAGGTAATGTTATGCATTCTCATCCTCTTTGTCTTAGTATTTATGCAAGATTTTCATATGTGCAGGTTGTTTCTGAACAATTACTTCTATGCTTTTAACAAAATACTGAATTAGTTGAAATATAATTCAAGCATTTTTCTATTAACTTTTTTAAACCGTGTAAGTTTATGTATGTGTAGTCATATACACACTTTTGTCTAATTGTTAAAAAATTATAACTTTTAATTGTCGATGTATAAAGTTCTCTAAGTCAATGAAGTCCAAGCTAGAAAGCTGATACCCTCCTTCCTGAAAATATACTTCTTATCCATTGTTTATTTAAATAGAATAATTCCTAAATAATGGCAACAATTCCAAAATTAGATAAATTTTCCAGGCAAGGTAACTATACTATAGAACAGACAAGTAAGATTTCTATACTAATGAAATAAAGCTAGAGAACTTGTTACTGATGCATAAGCTGTATTTTCACATTCTACTAGGTTCATTATGACTTCGGTTTGAGGAATATCCTTTCAGTACTTAGGACTCTCGGATCTCAAAAAAGGGCCAGACCAAATGAAAGTGAATTAAGCATTGTTATGAGGGGCCTAAGAGATATGAATCTTTCAAAGCTGGTAAGAATCTTAGTTAAGATTTTAGCACCATAAATAGGTAGGGCAGCAAGTCATCACTGTGTTATAGTGCAGCAGCAGTGAGCATTCATTAGACTTCAAAACAGTTGTACAATACATACAGATAGATTCAGTGTGTACTGAGTGAATTTTTAAATTAGTTTTTCACATGACATGCAGATGGCTTTATCAAAATGCTGTCAGCTTAGTGAGCTGTCCTGCTGGCTGGCTGTGGTTATGAACATAAGTACCTGTATTTAAAAACTGTATTCTTATCGTTTAATATTTCAAAGTAGATATCAGTTTGGATGTAAGAACTGTGGGTAACTGGGCTTTAACATTGAATAACTTTTTCAGATAGATGAAGATGAGCCCTTGTTTCTCAGTCTTATCAATGATCTGTTTCCGGGGTTGCAGTTGGACAGTAATAAATATGATGAGCTTCAGACTGCAGTAGCTAATCAGATTGAAGAGGCAGGACTTATTAACCATCCACCATGGAATCTTAAGCTTGTTCAGGTAAAAAAAAATGAAGCTCTAATATCTTCTTAGCAAATGCAAGTCAGAATACCGTGTTAGTGGTTAAATCAATGTATTGTTCAAAGACTGATAATAAATAAATAAATGTATGTATGTATGTATGTAGACCACACTAAGGAAGCCTAATTTATTTATTTAAGGAAGACTAAGTTATTTATGTCCAGAAAAAGGAAAAAGAGCCTTAAAGAATTTTGTCCACCCAGCCTTTTCCACACACTTTGGTGCATCTGGGTTATTTCAGTGAAGAAGAAAAGCATGAATTTAGCTCTCTAAACATGAATTTCTTAGGAATGCTCCTAGGAGCAGTAGGGCATAAGAACGGCTGGGAGGTGTTTTGAAGGCCAAGGCAGTAAATAAATTGTAACAAACTCATGATTTAATAGTTAATATAGTTTTCATAGATTTTGGACTATGGTAATTTGTACACGGTGTGGGTTGGTTTGGCTTATGGCATATGGTTGATTAATGAGTATGCAATTATTTGTGAGGAAGTTGTTGAAGTGTTAGATTTGTTTATCATCTGTATGGTCTTAGAAAATCCTGTTGGAGGTGTTGTGTCTATGTTTACTTCATATACTTAAGATGCTTTAGAATTTTCCTGGTTAGATATTTTTGTGTCAAATGTTTTGTTGCTATTCATTCTTTCCTTTTGAGTAAATCAGCAAAAGACTAGATTTAGTTCTGTAAGCCAGTAAACTTGTTTGGTGTTTAGAAGATTAAGATATAAAAGTACGTGTAGTTCCACAAAAAACTACAAATAAGCAAACACAAACTGACCATCAGCATATTCCAGAAGCATATTTCTCAAAATATTTTGCTTTTTTAATAGTTATATGAAACTTCTCTAGTACGTCATGGACTGATGACACTTGGACCCAGTGGATCTGGAAAAACAATGGTCATAACTACATTAATGAGAGCCCTGACAGAATGCGGACGTCCTCATAGAGAAATGCGAATGAATCCCAAAGCTATTACAGCTGCACAGATGTTTGGAAAACTAGATGCTGCAACGAATGATTGGACGGATGGAATATTTTCTACACTGTGGAGGAAAACATTGAAAACTAAAAAAGGTATATAAACACTATCTCAGCGTTAATGTGAAATGCTTTTTGAATGACGCGTTGAAAAGAATCCCAAGTTTGAAAATATTGTGAAGTTCCCTCTTGAAAACAACTTTAGATGACATTTCAGATCTCTTCACAAGAAAGAAGAATTTAAAAACTTACTATTTCAATGTTAACATTAAACAATAGAAGCAATAATAAAATTGTTTCCTTGCTACTTCAGTTCTACAACACAAATGTGTGACTTAGAGGCTGACAAATTACAGTGAAGATTTACTTGTACATATTGCACTAGCTTTACTATTTTCTTCTGTTGTTTTTCATGTGTTGAATACTTTTATTTGTATTGCAGTATATGGAAATTCCTTTTCACAGAGATATATTCTTTTGCATCTGAAATAATAAAAATATATTAAACAAAGGGAATTCTTCTAGTGTACCTTCGTAGTAGGCAATTCTCCTTATTAAAAAAAGGGGTTAAAAAAAGGAACAGGAGCCAAGGGGGCAGATACAAGATGCCAAGGCTCCCTCCTCACTAGAATGCTGTTCCACTATTTGACTACCCTCACAGTAAAGAAATATTTCCCAGTGACCCCAGCCTGAACCTCGCCTGGTGTGGCTTTTTGCCATACCTGCATGACCTATCATTGGTAGCCAGGGAAAAGAGAACAGCACCTCTCTCTCCACTCTCCCTCAGGAAGTAGAGAGCCATGAAGTCTTCCCTCTGCCACTTTTTATCCAAATTAAACAAACTGACCTCCAACTCTCCTCACAGGAAATGCACTTGAGAACTTCTACCTGCTTTGTTGCTCTCATCTGTAAAAATTCAAGTACGTTAAGATCCTTTCTATAAATGTCCTTGTATTAAATTGAATTAATTTTGTATGCAGACAGACAAGGAAATCTCATCACAGTTGTATATTGTAAAGATATAATTATGCCTTCATATGCTTATTTCGGAGATGATGCAACTCATCATGTGTGAGTAGCTATGTAACTCATACAGGAATGAATGTCTACGGAGACAGTAGAATTTACAATAAGCTTGTTCTTTAAGTATGGAAATATGAATTATAACTCTTTTCATTGTGCTGTTTGTTTGTTTTTTTTTTTTCCAGGTGAAAATGTATTTCTGATTTTGGATGGTCCTGTAGATGCAATCTGGATTGAGAATCTAAATTCAGTTTTGGATGATAACAAAACTCTCACTCTAGCAAACGGAGATCGAATTCCTATGTCTCCTACATGTAAGCTGTTATTTGAAGTCCACAACATCGAGAATGCTTCTCCAGCAACAGTTTCTCGTATGGGCATGGTCTACATCAGTTCTTCTGCCCTTGGCTGGAGACCAATATTAAAAGTAAGCTAATTGTTGCTATCTACACCTAATTTTACTTGGTTATTTATACAGGTAACGTTGTGGATGTTTTTCAGGCATGGCTGAAAAAACGTTCTCCTCAAGAAGCTGAAGTTTTACAAAGTTTGTATGACAGAATCTTTGAACCAGCATATACATACATGAAACTAAACCTTAATCCAAAAATGGAGCTTCTGGAATGTAACTACATTATGCAGGTAAAACAGATACCGTGTGATTTTGCATGAGTTGACATAGTAAGTCTGCAAAATTGAACAGCACAATAACAATAAAATTTCATTTGAAAAGATTGTTTTATGATGAAGAAAACCACACCCCTAATATTAGTTTCTTAAGGAATATGGGAGGAATAGTTAGAAATGTACAGAATGAACTTCTCTTTATTGCTTTATATTTAAACTAGTCTTATGTTGAAAAGAATTTTCAGGCTTTAGTTGTCATTCAGAAGTGTATGTTTGATAAGCCAGTGGTTTCATTCCAATTCTATAAATACCAAACAAGCTGCAGTAAGGGTCTGCAAAGTACTGGTACATTCAGCAAAGAATAATTGTTTTTATCTTTGGATGTGATATCTGTCAGTCAGTGTTTCCAAGGTCAGCACAGTTATTTTTGCTTTCCCATTCCTGCCAGTCACGATTTTTCTTCAAGTGGGAGGTGGTCAGTGATTTTTTTTAATAATAAAAAATATTTGCTTGACATATCTACCATGATTGCCAGTCCTATACTGCATGTCTCCAGCTGTTTTGTTTATGAGTCAGCTGTCACATGCTGATTCTGAGTCTCTAGACTCTGTGTTTGTCTATTTAATCTCAGTTTTATATAGAGCGTCATAAACTCAGAATAAGGGAGTAGACAAGATAATATTTTTGCGAACACCATAATTAATATTAAACTAGTCAACTAGCACCTGATATCTCTTTCTTGTCCACTGGGGATTTAGCTACGGATTTTCAGTAGTTTGAAGTATTTTGCTTCAGATAAATAGCCACAACAGATGGTACAAATATTAACTATGCTTCTGTGTTGTTTTTCATTAGGTTTTCGTCAGAAAATGTGAGCAAGTCAGTGTTCTGTTCTTATTATTTTACCAGTAAAAGGTTTCTCTGATTTAACCTGCACTGAATCTTCCTTCTTTTAGTGAAAATCTCTAGTGAGTTTCTGTCTCAGATGTAACCCTTAGTGTATCTTCATGCTAGTGTTTATCAATGATCCAATGAGAGCAGACCTTTTATTCTACTTAATCTCTTTAAATATTCGGTTACTCACTTGCTTCCCCACTCCAGTTCACTTTCTTGTCCAAGCAGGGATTTTACTTTTGATGTGGAAAATGTCTTGTTGGTTCTGTGCTGCACAACCACTTGCAGCTACCAGAGTCAGACCAGTGCCCCTTTCTGTCACCCGGCATTTGTCTACATGCATCATTCTAATCTAAGGGATCTTTCTTCCAGCCACGATCTTCACCTCCTTCTTTCACTGATTTCTGGAAACCCTTTTTTTCTGCACCACCTCTACTTTACAGAAGGTCAAGATCACAGTTTTTCTGTAAATAGTCTAAGTGCAGAAGCACTGTACCTGATTAGCCTCCTGACTGATGGTTATATCTCATGTCTCTTTGATAATTTCACAATACGAGTGTGCAAATTACGTTTAGTCCAAGTGTTACCCAAATTTGTGTACCAAACTAGTTGCAGATAGCAGATGTTCTTAAGAGTTCTTGTGTTCACCCACACATACTTATGTACCCAGTTCTCTCTTTTTATGTTTTTGGTGGACATTTGCAGTTAATTCTTTAATGTTCATTTTGTTTATTTGTTTTTCCCAACCCATGACAGATTCATAAAACTATTTTGTAAAAGTAGTGTCACCATTGCCTGCTTTCCTTGTACTTTCCACTGACTTTCTAACTATATTTATATGTATATATTCTGTCACTGTTCCTAGATTATATTTTTTCTGGTTGTTTACCTACCCCTGACAGCCTCATTAGATAAATAAATCTGTTGACTCTTATCAAATATATTTTATTTAGGGATATCCTGCCTTATATGTGTATTTGAAAAGTCAAGTTCCCATTGGATACAATCTTCATGAAGAAATAAAAGTATTCTGTGAATTTCTTTACCAGAGATTTACACAGAACCTAAGCAATCATTGCAAAATACAAGTGATTCATTGCTAGCTAAATAATTGATTATGAGATAGGAAATGTCTGATCGAAGTAAGGGATCAATTCTTACAAAGCGGATAGGATACCACTGTTCCTGAGGTAACAGCACTGGAGCTGGTGCCATTCCAAAATTAATGTACAGCTAGAAAAAGTTGTAGCTAAAGAAGTTTACTGATGACACTGAATTGTTGAGGATGCTGAGGACAAAGCAGCTAGCCATGAAGAACTACAAACTTTATGAGCTGAATAAATAGGTAATGAAATAGCAAATGAAGTTCTCAGAGAGGTTCACACAGGGAAAAAACAAACTGTACCGTACTGTATGTAGCAGACCTATGGAACATCTTACTGAAGGGTGTTATGGATAATAAAAGTTTATTCATGTTCTGGACCAGACCTGGTATTTTCATGGTTGAAAAATCTATAGATGACTACTAATCCCAGGGAAAGTATATTTGGTTTAGAAAGCCCTATGCTGAGGAGAGTACAGGAAGGAGGTATCACTGCCAGTATCACTGCAAACCAAGAGAGCACCCGAACGATACATCATAGTTTTCCTTTGTTTTTGCTTTTCAGAAAGTGTCCATTTTTGGTCAGTGTTACAGTTGAGGTGCTGAGAAAAATTATTTCCATCTGACTTTTTAGAACCATTTGTGTATTTTTAAAAGTCAGTTTATTTCTGTCTGTTTTCTTTCATCAAAAACTTGTTGCAGAATACTTTTACAAGCCAATATATCATGGGAAAAATTGAAAGTGGACTTATGTATGAGAGGACAAACAGATTTGGTTCAGAAAAACAGGACAGAGCTTGTTTCTGAAATAATTAGAGTATATGTCTTCCAAATAACAGTCTTACCTGCATTAATATTGGTTAATCACCTTTTTTTAAACTGATTTTTGAAGCGATCAAAGGTACTTTAACCACTTAGGTCCTTAGGCTGTATTATATTATGTATTTTTGCATGTAGATATTACACATGTGTATATATGAGTGTGTGTGTGTGTTTATATCTGGCACTACATATACTTCCTACTCATAAGTAGGAAGCTATGAGATTATGGGACCTAAGACAGCATAAAGAATTTCTGAAGAACTAATTCTTGGAGCTAACTGAAAATCTGATTCTCAGTTAAAAAATATATATTTTGAACCAATGTGTTTGACACTGCTTTGTACAGAATAGTCATATGAGTGATATTATTTAAGACAATAAAAATAAATATACGGCTTGTGAGTGACATCATAAATATTGAGTTACTGGATTTTTGGAATCTAGTTCCTTACAAACAGAGAAGCAATCATAAAAATAGGTACTTTAAAGTTTTATTTATTTATTTACACAAAATAGAAATTACTGTGAAATAGAAGTTAACGTGATATATGCAGTATTTGACTATAACAGATAAAAATATTAGTCAGTAACTGAAAATATTTCCATGCTTAAAGAAATTTTCAGAAGTGGAGGGGCACATAAATTATAATATTTAATTAAGACTATTTGGTTTTGGAATTATGAATATCCCACTGAGTATTATAAATACCCTTCAAATGTTGTTCACTTACTCTAGCTCATAAGTGACATTATTCTGCAGGTGTATGTTTTAAAAGAATATTTGACTATCAAGTATTTTAAGTAATTTTTGAAAATGTCGTGCAGGTTTATACGGAAATCTTTAGTCTGTTTTGCTGGGTTTACAGTTCTGAATGTTACATTATTCTTTGATATTCTGAAATTTATATTATTCTTTGGTAATCTGTATTTGTTTTCAAATTATATTTTAAAGTTTGAATAGATATAAATAATCTATTTATATACGTGTATTGAGATACAAATATGAAAAGTGATCATGTAATGCTTTCTTAATGCATTGTATTTTAAAATATTTTCAGTCCATTAATCTTCTGGAAGGTTTGATTCCATCAAAGGAGGAAGGTGGTTTATCATCTATATCGCATCTGCATAAATTGTTCTGCTTTGGAATAATGTGGAGTTTAGGTGCCCTTTTGGAGTTGGATGGCAGAGATAAACTTGAAGCCTTTATTAGAGCTCATGATAACAAGTTAGATTTACCAGAAATTCCCCCTGGCACCAGTCAAACGATGTATGAGTTTTATGTTACTGATTATGGTAAGAATAATCTGAATAATTAAAAAAGATTATATTTTACTAACATTTTAAAACTGAGTATAGCACATTTAAAAATTAAAGTTACTCCTTGTTCCTTGGTTGTACAAACCAAGATTTTGGAAGTATATTAGTGACATGTATTCTCTATGCATCAGCTCTGTCAAGATAAGAAGTTGGAAACTGGGGATAGAGTTCTCGTTGGTAATGTTTTCATATTTTCCTTATAATTTTAATCTTACAGATTTTTTTTTTCCTATTTAATATCTTTAACCAGTCTACATTTTTTATGTAGTTTATTCATAGGCTGTTCTAGATTAATTTAATTTTACATTTGTATGTAATTTCCTCACAGCTATTATTTTGTTAAATATATTATCTCATTCAAATTCCACTTCATAATCATTGTTTATCCATGTCTGATAATCAGTAATAAATCTTAGAATTTGGAAAACCTCAAATAGTATATTATTTTCCAAAGGGAATTTATAGGTCAAATAATGCAGGCACATCTATTTCACTAAGAATTTACTGTTCTTTCACAGTATGTTTTAATGGCATGCATCTATTTCTAATTTATCCAAATTCAGATATTTTTCTGCCGGCAATATTGATTTAGTTTATACATACACCATCCATATTTTCACATTCTATAACTTTTCAAAAGGAGAATAAGAATAAATTTTCAGGCAAACATTATTTTGACTTTTTTATTTAGATAGCTATAAATAAATTTAAATAGTACATATGTATTTCATAGGTTTGTTGTTTTTTGTTGCTTCAGACCAACAGAATCTTTTTGTAATTTCAGGTGATTGGGAACATTGGAGTAAAAGTGTTCAGGAATATATTTATCCAAAAGATAGTGTCCCAGACTATGCATCTATTCTGGTTCCAAATGTTGACAATGTCAGAACTCAGTTTTTGATAAACACTATTGCAAAACAACACAAAGTAAGTGCAGAATTACTTATTTTAAGTGCAGAAAATATAAACTTACATATATGCTGACTGAGAGTGACAGTCATTCTCTGTGTCTAGTCATGGATTGCCCGATGCACCATTATTTATATACTGCTCTGTTTTGATATCCTTAACATAAATCTTCCACTGTTATTTCTGTCTCACAAAAAGGTTTAAAATTTCTTAATAAAATATTTATTCTCTTAAACACAATAACACATTATCTCTCTTAGAGAAAAGACATAAACCTTGTTCCATAGGACTGTACTCCTTGTTCTAATTTATGCTTTTTTGAATCTGGAAATAAGGATAATAGATTTCACGTCAATTCATTAGAAATATGAAATCACTAGCCTTTAATGCATTATTTTCTCTCAGTAGAAATGCTCAATTTCATAGCATTACCCTGACTGTATAGGCCTATTTGCCCTGTTGAGAATCCAGGAAAACAAATAGAGAAGCAAAAAACCCACAGGTGTTTTAGCACAATGTTATTAACAGCTCTGTCAACTTAGCGTGCAAACCTGTGCTGGATTGTGAAGTACAGTTCAGTGTACTTTCTTAGAATCTGGAGCCAATATTAGAAATACCAAAAGTGCATGATCCCGTGATAGAACTTGGCTTTTCTGTGAAATTCTGGGATTTGGAAACAAAATCATTTACTTGGATTTGATGAACTGTTCCAGAGGACACAATGTGGCTGTCTCTTTGAAGTATCTGACACAGATTATAAAAACACACCAATTTTTGACATTTGAGAATGAATGATAAATCTTTGTATGCCCATGCCTTGGGAGATATTTGTAATATTTCCAGGTACATTCTTGTGCAATCATTACGATACAAATAACAAATACTGGAATATTCTAAAGGTAGTTTCTGAAGCCTACTGTTTTTCACAATTCAGTGCTCCTGTAGTGTATGGTTTCTACCCACCTCTCTACTGTAGAAAAGCTTCAGAATTCAGTGTATTATGGGATTTTTGGCTCAAGCAGGATGCAGACACACTTTCCACACAGTCTGTGCACTTTATTTTCAAACATTCTTATTTTGTAAGGCACTGAATTTTTATTTGAGGAAGATATTTATTATTTTCTCTACTGAATCAGATCATAGCAGCATGAACTTTCTTTCCAACTGCAGCTGAATTTCATGCACTAGATAAAACTAAAGTGATGTTTTACAAATCTGACTTGCTGATTCTCCAAAGTTTGTTAATATCTGTGTTATCATGATCAATTTATCTCATGAATCTTCAAGAAATAGGATAAAGAATGAGATCACATGGGATCATTGTTGAAGAGCATTAATTTAAAGTAGGAGAAAGTAACACGTATTTGTACATTTCAGTACAGTATTGGCAATAACATCCTGCATTATGAGGTTTGGTGCCCACAATCCTAAGTAAATACTCCCCTCTTGGAGTGATTAAATTCGTTGAATGCAATGGGTATAATAATGAAGAGAATGGCATCTGTCAAAGACATAAGAAGGATGAAAATCTAATCTGGAAAGAAACATGAAGGACTCTAATTAAATGTCTGGAAAAAAAGAATGAGGTTTCTCTCTACTTTCCTTTCATAAAATGAAATGGGAGATTTCTATAGGAGGTTTAAAAGAAAGGAAAAAGTACTGCTGCAGCATTAATCGTTTACTTCAGTAATATTCTGATTTTAACTCAGATTTTACCAAGCCAAGAAGGAAAACAGGACCATTTTCCTCTTTCTTGGTGTATTAATTACATGGCTTTTTTTTTTTTTTTTTTTTTTTTTGCATGAAAGTGACACTTAGCACGCAGATTAACCAGGAAATAAGGTATTAAAAGAGAAGGCAGAAGTAAAACACCTGCTAAGAAGGAAACTTAAAATAGTATTCAAATTAGAAGTTGGTGACTACTTTTTATTATAAAAACAAACAAACAAGCAACAACAAGAACAGCAACAAAAAACCTCGTTATGATCATCAGCTACAAAACACTGCTGCAATGAATGTGTTAGAAAACTGAAAAGTTAAGCAACTAGTTTGAAGAAAGCAATCAAGCAAACAAAAATACCCTCCAACCATCTTTAGAACATTCATTCTTTATACTTTCTTTTTTGACTCAGTAATGAATTTGTCTTGGAAAATGGAGATGGGATAAAAAGCACTTACTGTCTCACTGTGTATGGAGACACAGAAAAAACTATTAGAACAATATACTATCTAAAATTAGACCAAAATATAAGAGAAAAAATCCCTTTGTCTAAAATAGTTCTGGTATACCTATTTAGTTAACAGTTTTTATACTACTTATGGAATTTAAATATGTATTGCAGGCGGTTTTGCTCATAGGAGAACAGGGAACTGCAAAGACAGTCATGATTAAGGCATACATGAAGAAATATGATCCAGAAGAACATTTGTCAAAATGTTTAAACTTTTCATCTGCCACAGAACCATTTATGTTTCAGGTAAAAATATAACATTTAAGAAATTCTTGCATATATGCTTGAGCGTAATTAAATTCTGACGATGTGAGGGAGAAAAAAAGTTTAAAGGAACTTTTTTTTTGTGTAAGTCTCTTAAATGCTTCAGAAAATTCCATAAAATAATCATTTTTCTGAAGATGAGAATGAAATATATTCACTCATGTAGGGTTCCATATATTCTTGATTACTGTGTGCTTTTTCACTTTGGGATTTGTTTTGTTGTTTTTGTGTTTTTTTTTCCTAAAAGCCCTTCATTTCACATTAGATTAATGACATCTTTTGCTTATACATAATCAATTTGTCCTGATTACGCAGTGTTTATATATATGTAAAAATATTTATATTTTAAAATAAAAAGTAGATTTTATATTCTAGATGTTATTTTTCCTGAGTTCAGGAAAGATGAGTGCAATAAAAATCCAGTCTTTAAGGTCCTCTAAGAATGTAAGTTTCTACAGATTTCCCTTTTCCAAAATAATGACAAAAAATCTATGTGAATTGAAAAAAATATTACAGGTAGCTTTCCAAGTGATAGAAAGAATGATTTATATCACAGCACTGTGATTCAGTACTAGCACCTTGCTAGGATATGATCCTGAATGTTGAATTGGATCCATTACCCCTTCAGAGCAATGAATTCATGGTGAGAATCCTTTAGTAGGGTGAAATAATCACCTGGGAAAATTTCTTGATTGAAAAGCCTGCTCATGGAGAATGTCTTAAAAATTCCATCCCAGAACCTGGTATCTGTTTTTAAAAAGGTAACTCAAAATGCTATTAAGAAAGTGATGAGAAGTTGTAACTTAAACCTTCATTATTACTGTAATTCCTAACTCGCAAAATACCTGCTGGGCTTTTCTGTTATGCATAAGATCTCTATCCACGGAATACATCAAGTTATGAAACAGAATAAGACAAGTATCCCTTCACACATGAAGGCTTAACTGAACAGTCAGTGTCTTTTGTCTCAGTGTCCATCACTTAGTGTATTATGGGTCCCTAGTACATTATTATTGAAAAAGAGAACCCAGACTTCCTCCTGTCTGTTAGAGACACTATGAAAGGACCTCATTGTGTCTTGCTTCTGCTACAGTTCTGTGATACTTCAGAAGATGTTCTCGTTCTTTCCAGTTAGCGAGATGAACACATAGTTCACTTTGCTGACTTCCAAAGAGAGACAAAAACAAACAGTTGAAATGTTTGTAAACACTTAAAAGAGCCCCTCTCAAAATAGGTTCTGAAGTTTGAGCCATAATTCTGAGCATATTTGAAAGATCAGACAATTCTAGATGCTACAAGGACTTAATTTCATATGTAATCATTATCTGTTCCTCAGCAGTTTCTCTTTTTCTTCCTTCATTATCAAAGCTGCAGCTACTAAAAAGAAGAAATCACTGGTTAAGTAAAGTGCTGTAGAAGAAAACTAGACTTTTTTTTTTTTTAATAAATTTTACATATTGTGCTTCAGATAAATGACCAAGAGCTTTGTTTAATTTTCAGAGGACAATAGAGAGTTATGTGGATAAGCGTTTTGGAAATGCTTATGGACCTCCTGGCGGCAGAAAAATGACTGTCTTCATTGATGATATCAATATGCCAGTTATTAATGAATGGGGAGATCAGGTACATTTTTAACAAGTACAATTTATTCTTAACTGTTGTAATTTTTTCATTTATATGGAGATCAGTGGACTTCTCAAAATTTTAATTAACTTTAAGATATTGGTAAGCTATTTAAAAATTTAATCTGAGTTTGGACTAAGCTTCTGTAGGTATTAATGATAAGATTGCAAGAAAAAATTAAATTATCGCGGGATATTTTTTGGCTTGAATTTCTAATCTGTGTGTGACTTAATCTTACAGATAACAAATGAAATTGTGCGTCAAATGATGGAAATGAAAGGAATGTACAGCTTAGATAAACCTGGAGAGTTCACTACAATTGTAGATGTACAACTAATAGCAGCAATGATACATCCAGGAGGAGGCCGCAATGATATTCCACAGCGTTTAAAAAGACAGTTTTGTATATTCAACTGTACGCTGCCATCCAGCTCATCCATAGACAAAATCTTTGGTACTTCTTTCTCTTGTTTTACAATTATTATTTTTTTTAATAATTGCTTTAAAATGTGTAAAAGTATTTTCTCTGATTTCATTTCATGCAAATGTAGAGTGGTTCCAGTGAAACAACTGAAGATGTAATACAACAAAATACTGCCACAGAACAGAAATTAATCCCTCTTAATGCTTACCTTTCTGATTTAAGAGAAAATAGTTAATAAGAAAATAATTGTGATTTTCTGCCAGATTATGAGCACTGCTGTTAATATGTAATTGATAAGTGCTGTCTGAACAAAATTCCTAAAATTCTTTTAGTTTTGACAGTACAGTTGACACCAATTGTTTCTATAACAGTTCATAAAAGACATGGTCAAGAGAGACAACTATATTTCATCCATAATTTAAAAGCAAATTAGTTTAAAATATGTTTTCTGATTATTACTTACAACTTAGTATATCCTGCACTTTGAGATTAATTATGTATTCCATTTTATCTTTTCAGGTGTAATTGGATGTGGATATTTTCATTCATGTAGAAACTTTAATTCTGAAGTATCTGATATGGTGAAAAAATTGATCCCAACAGGTAGAATATTGTGGCAGTGGACAAAGGTACGAATTATGGGGAAAGATTTATCATCATCGCTCTGCCTATCTGGTCTTGAGGGCAGTGCCCCTGTCCATAGCAGGGCAAAAAAGTGTTTTTGATATTTTATACATAATTATGTACTTATTAAATGTATAATTTATGCTATTGTCATTTCATTCTAAATATTACTGATTTTGACTATTAACAATACCTTTTTTTAGGCAAAGATGCTGCCTACACCATCTAAATTCCACTATATCTTCAACCTTCGAGACCTTTCTAGAATTTGGCAAGGGATGCTAACTATAAAGGCAGAAGAATGCATGAACACAACTGTCCTTCTAGCACTTTTTAAACATGAGTGTTCTAGAGTAATTGCTGACAGGTATCATAACTGTATCCTTTTATATTTAGTAGGCTTCATTTTCATTTTCCATTCACTTCATTTTATGCTCATACACCTAAGACTATCTAACATCATAAATGTAATTAGGCAATTTCAAACAATGCTGTCTCCTTTTGCATGTAGTCTTTGTTATCGTGTAATTCCAACAGATGTCATGTTCTGTGCTAATAGATTATCATCCAGTCTCTGTTTAAAAATAAATGGATTGTACAGTGTCCTGACTTGACGCTGTGACCCACAGACAATAATGTAAAATTGCTTTGATCTTTTCATTGGAAAAATTAATCATCAGAAGCTTATGATTGAAAAACAGTTATTCTCATCAAAATCTTTACTTTATAAAATGAAAACAGGGAAAATGTTTTGCCGTAGACACAAAAAAGCATGCCATGCTGGTGTTGCTTTAAATTAAACCTGAGGACTATGTAAAGGCAAGTACTTAACAGTTACCTCCTGTGACTGGAATTTTTTCAGTGTTAAACTTAGTTGTAGAAGTTTAAAATGGAGTTTATTTTAAAGTGCCAATTATGTGCAATCTTATGCAAATGATTTGTTGCTGTAGCAGACAAATAACATAATGATTGCATGGTATTCAAGCACAGTCAGCCTTAAGAACTGTTACTCCAGTAACCTTTCAGCATAAAGGAAAGAGCAATCATCTAAAATAATTGTCCTATGAAAACAGAGACAGAGCTTCTTTTAGGAGGGGCAGGGTGAAATCCTCATAATTCTACTTAATTTGAAGCAGAAATAAAATGAGGAAGATAAGTAAAGCTTTGAAATCACACATAGCTGAAACTGTTACATGAAAGAACTGTCCTTACCCTTCCAGATAAGTCCTAGAAACAGTTTCAGGCAGAACACAGACCACATTCAATCAGTTTTAATTACCTTCCTTTCTCATATCCTCTAGAATTCCTCTTCTTTCATGAAAACTCTGAATCATCCTGCAGATGCTTTCTCATTTTTTGCAGGAGGGTGCATTAACAAACTGAATTTTTTGCTATTTATGATGACCTCCAGTATCCCAGAGAAAACCCTATCCTGCTTACTTTCTCTTTTCTCCAAATATATAAATACTGAGTTCAGAAAATGTGTAAGAGAAATCTAAAAGGAAATCTTCTCCATCATTTTTCAAGAATATAAAAACGAAATCAAGAGTTTTTAGCTGACCTTTACTATTCTTCATTTCATTGCAGTTTCATTGGCAGCACTGTAATAACATAAATTATTCTGGTCAAGAGGATTTAAGGGAATCTTAGCCATGGGTGTTTTGGAAACAATTCAACGTTTTTCATCTGAGAAATAAAGTGGTTTGTCTTTACCTAGTTCTTGGTAAAAGGTGGAAGATTGTTTTCCTCTATTCTAGTGATTGTGATACTTGTAGAACATAAAAGAATCTAATTTCCATGAATATTTCCTTATCATTTTGGTAGCTGTTGCCTAATATGTATTTTCCAATGAAATGTTACAAAGTTTTGGTGATTTTTGTTGGTTTGTTTTTTAGTATTTAATTATCTGCTTTTCTCCTTACTTAAATAAGTTTTTAAAATAAGATTAATCTATTACTTTTAGATTTATTACTCCTGAGGATACAGCTTGGTTTGATAAAGCTATTACAAAAGCAATTGAAGAATGTGTGGGTAGAGGTGTAGCAGTTCCTCAAGCTGAGCCATATTTTGTTGATTTTCTGCGGGACATACCTGAATCAACTGGTGATGAACCAGAAGATTTTGTGTTTGAAGCACCAAAAATTTATGAGCAGGTATTTTATTTTCCACCTAAAACATTCAGCACTGTCGTTTACCCTTTATAATTAAGTATGTTATATTGCCAAATTCATATCTTACAGCAAGTTTTGTTGAATATCTGCTGCACATTTGTCTTCATCTACCACATAAAAGTACTTTATTCATTCCTACAGTCCTTGCTTGTGTTTCTTACAGTGTTTGCAGAAAAATTCTTCTTACACAGAGGTACATAAACTAAAGTGATTTTAAAAGATAATTTCATTATGTGTGACTAAAACATGAACTCAAGTTAGTGCATAAAAATGCCAGCAGTTTTCCATTTAAATTTAAAAGGACTATGCTAGTGTTGTTACTGATCTTCTTGTCTTTTGCTTTTTATAACTTATTTTTAATCTTTCAGATTCCAAGCTTTGAATTTCTTTGTGAGAAATTGCAAATGTATCAAAGACAGTACAATGATTGCATTAGAGGATCATCTCTTGACTTGGTGTTTTTTAAGGACGCAATGACACATATCATTAAGGTTTGGGACTTTCAGCTTAACTATTGCAATAGTGTCCCTGATCTGGGAAAGCTATGGTTAGGATGCACATTTTGAAAATCATGTCTTATCCCCATCTTTTTCTATGATCATTGCCTAGCTGTTTTGAAGAGCTAAAGAAGACTTGCAGTTATTTCATGTGTTTGAATATTTTGTAATGCAGATATATACGTTTAAACTTCTTTGTGTTCAGAAGTGCTCAGATTTTCCTAAAAAATTAAACAATAAGTTTATAATCCAGCATTTGTATCCGAGAGAATTGTTACAGAAATTACCTCAAAAAGAGGTAAGTAGATAAGGCAAGTAGAAAATAATTTGATTGTGACTATTTTATCTTCAGCAGAAACATCCAAGTATTTCAAACTCTTAAAATAAATTTAGTATATTTCATTTCTCTAGATAATTTATTTAACTCAGATTTTCAAGCACAGTCAGGATGATACCTTTGACATAGGACAGAGTTAAAATGTCTCCCTTCATGTATTAAAATCCTATACGTAATTCTAATTATAGCCATCCTATAGTCTTACAGGAGAATTCTTTCTTTCAGTTTCACAAAATTCCTAAAGAAGATACAGTTGTTATTCTGAGAGGATAAATTTCCTTCACTGTCATTTTAATAATCTTTACATTGTTTTCTACTGAAAGACTTGTATTGTATAACAGATTTTTAGTTTTTCTAATTCATTTTTTTTTTTCTGTGCACTATTCTACTATTTTTTTCCATTATAGATTTCCCGGATAATTCGAACAGCATATGGAAATGCTTTACTTGTTGGAGTTGGTGGTTCTGGAAAACAAAGTCTTTCAAGGTTGGCTTCTTATATTGCTGGTTATAAAATATTTCAGATTACATTAACCAGGTAAGAAATGCAAGGAATATATAGATGCAATTTATACTATTTGTTCTCTTTACATGGTCATAACTGTATGTTTTTAACAGCTTGTCTTTTTCATTTTGTGATCAGTGAAAAATGGGAATTAAAAGATGTGTGTATATGCGGATTGTATAAAGAATTTAATGAAGTTCTGAGTGCAAAAAGCTGTACAATATGCTACCTATTCCCAAGCCAAATTATGTGTACTCTATTCACAAGGTTTTTGCACTATTATTTATCAAACTGTAATCTGAAAATAGCAGTGTTCTCTGTTTTGAACGAACAGATCATGTTTCTTGTTCTTTACAGATCATACAACGTAAGCAATCTGTTAGATGATTTAAAATTGCTGTATAGAACAGCTGGAGTAGAGGGACGAGGTATCACTTTCATTTTCACTGATAATGAAATAAAAGAGGAGGCATTTTTGGAATACATTAATAATCTTCTGTCTTCAGGAGAGGTAGAGTATCATTTTCACAACATAGGTGGCTCCAAAAGTATTGCCTCTATGTATTTCCACAGAAACTGTAAGAGATACAAAGAGCACAACAGCAATTTCGATAGAGCAAATTCTCAGCTACAAAACACAAAATGTAACAGACTATTGGTGGGAATGTTCAACCTCGACTGCCACACCAACACCTGTCACTGATATAATGAACCAATACGATAAAATAGGAGACATTACTTCAGGACCTACCCTCTATATTTATGTGCACATATATCTTTCTCATGCAGCTTTTGTAAATAGTTTTGTGAATAGTAAGCATCATTACTATTATCTCTCTTTTCCTTTTTTGTCTTAGTTGTTATTTTAATCTATGAGCTCCATTTTTTTCCCCAAATCTCTCCCCCATCCCACTGGGAAGACAGGGAGTGAGCAAACATCTATTTGTTGCTGAGCTGCCTGCAAGGTTAAACCACAACATGTTCTGAGTCAGAATTTCCAGATGTTAATGGAGTTGAATAAAGTCTAAGTCAGGGGCAGATTTGTTTTTTAGAATGACTAAACTGCATATATGCACAGAGAGATATAAAGATGTAAAGAGAAAAAAATTAAATTAATGCTATTTATTTTATTTTCACTTTTAATTTTATATAAAGATTTCTAATTTATTTGCTCGGGATGAGTTGGATGAAATCACCCAAGGGTTAATACCGCTGATGAAAAAAGAGATGCCTCGCTGTCCTCCTACCTTTGATAATCTGTATGAGTATTTTTTAACTCGGGCAAAGAAGAACATGCACATTGTCCTCTGCTTTTCACCTGTAAGTATTTTCTTTATATCTGGCTTCCTTATTCCCGTTAGCAAAATATCCTGTAAGTTATGACAGGATTATTCAAGGTGTATATTTCTAGGGAGAATAAAAGACGTATGATAAGATTAGTGAAGTCTGGATTATAGTTGCTGATATAATAAAAGTAATGGTGCAGCTGTCAGAACTTAAAAGCAAATACTTGAAGATTCAGACATTCTTTGTGTTAAATTGATTTTTCTTTTTTCCCTCCTGGAATATTCTTTCCTATTCAGTGAACGCAGCTTTATGAAATCTTTACTTGTTACTTGAAAGCAAGTATTTTATGGGAATTAAAAGACATTAGTTAAGTTTTGAAATATTAAGAAACATTTATATTTGTTATGATCTTCAAATTTCATAAAATACTGAATGGTGAAAGTGTAAGAAAAAAATTAAAAGGAAAACCTATGCTGAGAATTAACAAGAATAAATACAGTCTACTTAGTTGTTTATACATGTGAAGAATTTTGGATCAACCTAATTTCGATACTGTATCATGAACTGATACTGTTTCTCTCTTTAGGTTGGCGAGAAGTTCCGTGCACGCTCTTTGAAATTTCCTGGTCTCATATCAGGGTGCACCATGGATTGGTTCAGTCGATGGCCCAAGGAAGCTCTTGTAGCTGTAGCCAGTTATTTTCTTTCAGAATTTAATATGGTCTGCTCTGCATCAGTTAAAACACAAGTAGTAGAAACCATGGGTCTCTTTCATGATATAGTTTCAGAAAGCTGTGAGAATTATTTCCAAAGGTAATACAAGTCAAATGTGAAGATCAATCTCAAATGTATTGCATAGATACTGTTTTTTACTGTTTTTTATTGTTAGATTCAGTAACTGCCTTTTAAGGCCAGTAATAAAATGAATCTGCTAAATCAATATTTGAAAAGGCTGTGAAAAGTACTGTTATGTGAGAAATTCATTATCTTCATTCCTACTGTTAATCAGTCTTAAATATTGTTTATGTGGATAAAAACAATACAATTGGGAATAAAACTTTATATTATGAGGAAATTTTTCTGATTTGAATGTTTGTTTTATATAACTTTGTTTCATTGCAAGTAATCAAATTGCTGTATATACTGAAAATATGTATGAAGTTCACGCTGCCAATATACCATGTTTCAGGTATCGAAGAAGAGCTCATGTAACACCTAAATCTTATCTCTCATTCATCAATGGCTACAAAGATGTTTATGCTGAAAAGTTAGCAAGTATTAATGAACAAGCTGAACGTATGCAAATTGGTAAGCAAAATAAATATGCGTTTCCATGTTTGGTCTCAAATGATCTGTGCTTTTAATATTAAGCATCTTAATCAGTGATCACTTGGAATCATTTCTGTTAATCAGAGTCCTAAACTAGTACCCTGTGAGAATCACTTCTGAGCACTTTAGCTGTCACAGACCCACAATAACTCCCTCAAAATGCCTTAAAGAAGTTGTGAATTTAATCATCCATCACAGCATTATATTAAACTTAAGTATTTCCACTTCACCATTTTTAATAGAAAGAAATACATAGAATGGCCAAAGTGAGCACTTCATTTCTTCTTGTAGTGAGGCAGATCTAAATTCATCCATAACTCCAAACATGTTCCAGTTTACTGCATCCTGCAGAGTGATATCTTTATGAATTATTTAGCTACTATCTCATATGTCCATAATCAAATCCTTAGTCTTGTATCACTTAATGTTTAAAGATTTAGAAGGTCAAAAAGAATAACCTTAAATTTGGTTCAGTCTGGTAGGAGATTATTCTGATACAGGATTTATGTTATCAAAGTAAAAGTAAGCTAAATAATGGCATTCTTTTCATCTGCTTGTTGAGATGTCTTTGCTGTATGTAATGATGTCTTGGATGATTAAAAATACTTGTGTAGCAGCAAAATTGTGCCAAACTCCACGATCAGTACTGCTTTCCAGAAAATGCCATGGTTTGAGCACTCTGAGTGTCTGCTTGTCAGCACTGCACTGTCAATACAAGCAACACATTTTGGAAGACATAAGAAATCTCTTCTGCTTTTTCACTTTGGGTAGACAATCTTGTAACACAGATGAGGATAAACAGAGAGCTGACCATGGAATCTGTGAAACCTCACTTCTTTCTGGAAAAAAATGCCTGCTTAGAAGGCCATTAAGGATCTGAATAAATATGTTGTTTCCTGTGTTTCCTAATAAAATGTTACTAATGCTTCTAACTGCATTATGTGTCTTTTTGACACAATAGATCCTCAATATACTACTTTTTAGGTACTCTATACAGGGTAACAAGCCAAACATAACATTTTTGGATTTTTTTTGAAGACTTAACTGTGTAATCATTTTGTACATTTTGATATTATTGTTTTTTTGAAAAACGAATACAAAGCACAATCAAATTACATCTGCTTTCTATCCCTTACACACAAATATAAAGGAGAGCAAAAGGCATTTGGGATCAAGGGCTAGATTGTGTTATGTAATTAGAAAATCTAATAGTTTTCATTTTTCTTATTTTTGTCTTTTACTTAATAGGTCTGTCTAAGCTGATGGAAGCCAGTGAATCTGTTGCTAAGCTCTCTAAGGAACTGGCCATTAAGGAAAAGGAACTTGCTGTGGCATCTGTAAAGGCAGATGAAGTAAGTACACAAGTGTTAAATAGCAAAAGGCAGCGGATAACATCAAGTTGTATACTGAGGTAAAAACATACATCATGATCTAAAAGATTTCAACTGTGTCCACACCATGGTGATAAAGCACATGCTTCTGAAATTGAAGCATTTTAAGACTGTAGCAGATGTTGGGATATTCAAAGGTTGAGTGCCTTCCTTATTTTCCTCCCATTTCTTTCCACTCCTATAAGCATCAGATATTATTTGTTTTTTGTTTCATGGACCTTCTCATGTGTTTGATTGAAGTTTATTAATTTATGAAATTGTAAGTTAACTGTAAAATTCTTAGAAGAGCACTTGTGGATGAGAAGTTAACAGATAGTAAGTATACAGTATTCAGAATTGCTTTGGAAATTAATCCGGCTTTAGTTTAGTTTCATATTTTATTTTCACATTAGTCTGGTGGTCTAATGTAAATTGAATGTTACTATAGTCGTTCTATTTTCTGAAAGGTAGTACATGTATAGTGGGTGCTTGGGAACAGACATTTGTCCAGCCATGGCTGAAGGACTCCTTGCATTCTTCATCTTAGAGTTAATAATGATAAATTGAATGAAATGATACAGCTTAGATTTCAGGAGTATGATAGATACACTGGTAGTTCTTTGTTTATATTTGTATTTGATATGCATTTTGAAATAGCTGTCTTATAATAATTGTCTATGTAGACTTTGGGTTGTCAGCTTTTTCAATAGGATACTGCTTATTAGACTAAAGATGTAGATTTCCTGTCAAACAATAAAAGAACAGACATTTCTTTTAAATAAATGTGATATATTACTTATGTTCTCTAATTTTCTGTCTTAATTAATATTGAGCCTAGAAATCAGAATTTGATATAACAACAACAAAGTCATTTGTTTTTATCTATCATTTCTTCTCATAGGTATTTGAGAACATTGTTTATGTTCTTGTAAACACATTCAAAGTGATGGTCTTGACCCTATAGCTGATCCTGATCAAAATGTATTCTGACATCAAATGTATGTTATACATACAATAGGACTAAATACAAGTGCACTAACGAAAAAAATACACTAGTGGATAACTTAATTATGTAGATACACAATTAGTTATATTGGACTAAAGTAAAAGAGAGGATGCTCACCCTTCATCAAGACGGTTTGCCATCCTACAGTTAGTTCAATTAGCTGCATTAGTTTCAATTTTTATCTGCAGAATTGTAGTGAAAAAAGGCAAGTACTGTTTGCACTGAAAAAGCAGATTCAAAGAAGATGAAAATCCATCACAGGATAAAACATCATAGCTTTAAAAGACACTGAGGACCCTTTTATCTATTATTAAAATAATTCATTTTCACTATCCAATTCCTACTGGGAAACTCATCCAATATTTCTCTGTGTGAATTCTGTAAATGATAGATTTGATTCCATATATAGGCAGGGTCTGCTTCATATAAATCTCTGTAAAAGCCCTTATCTATCTGTTTTCTCTTTTATCAGATTGCTTAATTACTTGCTACACCATTTTGATGTGTGCTTTTATGTGTTTACTATCAATCCCAGGTACTAGCAGAAGTCAAAATAAGTGCTGAAGCTGCAGCTAAAGTAAAAAATGAAGTCCAAGGTGTGAAGGATAAAGCACAAAAGATCGTAGATGAAATTGATTTAGAAAAAATGAAAGCAGAAAGTAAACTGGAGGCAGCGAAACCAGCCTTGGAAGAAGCAGAAGCTGCACTGGATGTGAATAGATTTCTTACATTTTTATTAGTTTCGTATTATTTGTGTCACCATTGAAAGAAAATCTATTGCCACAAATATGTAGTTGTCAATTTATTTTGACTGCTGACTCTTGCTTATCAGTGTTATCATGGTGGTCTTGTCTCTGATAAATATTTACAAAACTTGCAATATGCTTCTAAAAGCACGGAGAATATTTCGGAATATTTCGTAGTATTTGTTCTTAGTCATTAAAAAGATGCGGGCATAAATCTTTCCAAAAATTACAGGGTTTTTTTTTTTGTGTGTGTGTGTGTGTGTGTGTGTGTGTGTGTTGTTGTTTTTTTTTTTTTTTCCCCATGCTCAGCTCCTCTTTAAGATGAGTAAAAGGCTGAGTTATACTTCACCAAAAAAACAATTAAGTCTGAGGGACCTTGGGAATCAGAATAAGGGTTAAGAAATATTGAGGCATTTCTTTACTCTGTAATTTAATTTCATTATTCTGCTGTCAACAATTATAATGTTAAGACTTCTGGAATCAGAAATCAGTAGTGTGTTATATTGTTTCAAACATCTATTCCAGTTAACAGAAGTTATGTGACAAAATCATTCACAGTAGAAAAAGACAGAAAAAGAAAGCATTAGTTACTCTTGTACCTGGGACAAGATAAGTGACACTTGCAAAACCAGCCATGAAATATGACTGTGCTCTTTCTCTACCCTGTGTATTCTATATTGTCTGCAACTACTTCTTCCAGAGTGATAGTTACATACTTATATTTTGCAGACACAAATTGCTTTGTTAACTTTGAAGTTTGCAGTCATTTCTTATTATCATATAAATTACTCTTAAGCTAAGCGAAGTGTCAGTGATGCTACCAGGGAATGAAGTTTAAAAAAGACCTCATACCTTTAGTAACTTAGAAAGCAACAAAACATCTCAGAATTAAATGGTGTCAATTACCCCTTAAAAATCTGAAATACTGTCATACCAAGTGAACTGCTTTTAATTAAATCCTCTGCAATTTTACAATATACTTTTCTTCAGTCACTTTGATTGTCAGATTAAGTTAATGCTGTTGTTCTATTTAAACTTAAGTTTTGAGTGCTGTCTTTAGGAATGAGAAAATGTTTGTGTCTGATATTTATTAAGAGTATTAAAGTGTGATAAAACTGAAATTTATTAAGTAAACCCAGTTATGCATTTTTATGCGTGTGTTCTCTATACAGCTTGTCTCAAAGTAAAGTATGTCAAGCAAACATTAAAATCAAGATATTAAATAGGAAAATTTTAATGAGAGAGAGCAATGTTAATGTCAGTGAGGCAGCAATGTCTTTTTTTCAAACAGACAATCAAACCAGTGGATATTGCTACTGTTAGAAAACTGGCAAAACCTCCTCATCTAATTATGAGGATCATGGACTGCTGTCTGATACTATTCCAAAAGCAATTAGATCCAGTTACCATGGATCCAGAAAAGCCTTGCTGCAAACCATCATGGGGAGAATCATTAAAAGTAAGTCCTTTTTTTTTTTTTTTTTTGTATGTTTCTTAAAAGTTAGAAATAGCAATTTACAATGCTGTTTGCTCAATGTAGGGCAGAAGCTTGTTAAAATACAAACATGGTTTTAAGATTCATAAAGAATACAAAGACTACTACAGGTTGTAGGTGAATGCTATGAGAATTTTGCAAGTCCAATTCCAGTACCTGAAAAAGAATTCTTGATGGCAGAATTATTTCCATCCAGTGTTCACCTAAAATGTAATCGTCTCTTCCTCTGTGTATGTTGCCATACATTAAGTATGGTAATTCTTAAACATCTCTCTTTCTTTTTGGGGAATTGTTGGTTTTCATTTAGACAGGGTTTTTTTCTTTTTTTTTTCCCTGTTTTTACTAGGTTTCATGATTATCTAAAAACAATAAGATTAGGGGTAGGTTTTTTTCCTACACTGTATTTCAGTATTCCTGGCCCAAATTCTTGCAATTCTTTCAAATTCTCTCGGAACACTTTTTTTTGCCTTCTGCAATTATTTAAACTCTGTTCTACATCAATGAATGTATTAACTTGCCAATATTATTGTCTTCAACACGAATAGAGCATGCTTTTCGTTTATTCATCTTCTGGAATGACCAGATAACAACCAGTTTTGTTTTCCATAGGTGTAATGAAAATGGATAAGCAGTTATTCCATGGTTTGCTTTAACAAAATAGACATTTGTTAGAAGATTTTAAAAGCAATGGTTTCCTTTTCCAGAAGGACTTTCATCACAGTTGAGAAATGCACAAGTAGTTTTTTCAATTGGATTTTTTTTTTTTTTTTTTCATCTTGAATAAGTTACAGATGTACCTCTAGGGCTGTGTCTTGGTTGAAATTTTTATGAAATGCTGCTTCTTAAATGCTCTACTATGAGAGATATGAAATATCTCTGAGATATGAGAGATATGCTATGAGAGATCTGTATGCTATGAGAGATAGAAACTTACTGTATTTCCTGGAGTGTGATGTAAAAACTGAAATTCTTGAAGTGATTTGGGAAGAGTTAGAACTGAACAGAACACCCTTATGGTAACAATATCAATTACATACTTTTACAGAAGAACTTTAACTTTCCTCTTTTTTCTTTTTTTTTTCTTTTTAATTTTATTTTAAACATGCTCACTAATGAACAACCTTTTAGACATAAGGTGAGTAAAGACCATGCAATTATCATGTATGCTTTTTTTACTGCAGCTAATGAGTGGCCCATTCCTGCAGAGTCTAAAGCAGTTTCCTAAGGACACAATCAATGAAGAGACAGTAGAATTACTCCAGCCTTACTTTAACATGGAGGACTATACTCTGGAGAGAGGTCAAAAAGTGTGTGGTAATGTGGCAGGACTTCTGTCTTGGACGCAAGCCATGGCAATATTTTATGGTATTAACAGGGATGTCTTACCTCTTAAGGTAATTCATCACCTATTTCTTTTGCTTTCTATGTAATTTAACTTCATTTACTTTAATGGTAGTAGGATTTAATACACAAATATATATATTTATATGTACACGTAGATAAATTGATTCAGACTTAATTGTAGAATGTAGTGGCTAGGAATGATAAGAGGAGAAAAAAAAACAGCTGATATCTTGCCTGGATGTTGACAATTTAAAGAGATCCAAGGCTTACATCAATAAAGGAGTTAAGTTCCAATAGTGGGAATCAAACAGTAAAACATTTTATGTGTCTTTATTACTTTAGTGTTTGTTTTCTTTTACACGTTCATAAACGTTTGAACAAAAACTTTTTATCAGAAATAAGGACCACATGGAAACTCATATGTAGTATTTGTTGCTTTTTGGATTATAAATCAAGTATTTAATCCCTACAGGTCCCATAACACAATTTTAAAAATAAAAGTGGAGAGAATCAGAATGGGTGATTACAAGTATTTTTTGGACACAGGCAGAAGTAATAATTTATGAAAGCAACAGTAGTACAGTTGGAGAAAACTATATGGTTAGCTCATCAAGGACTGGGCCTCCTGCTGTGATTGTCCATCACCACAGAACAACAAATAAGAAAGACTAAAGCATATAATCAAGCAAAACAATTAAGTAGTTGTTTTTCTAGGCTAATCAGTAGTTAAAGATCAGAAACAGTAATTCCTTCACCAGCTTCCTTAAATGTAAATAAAAACATTTAAAAAAGAGGTAAAGTTGAATATCAGTATAGTAAATACACTGAGTTTAACACTGAAATAGTTTCAAATATATATGTGGTGTAGGCAATAATACTTGTATAAAAACTAATGTAAAAATATTTAAATAAATTATTGGCTGCTGGTTTCCAATTAAGCAGGCTGAAAATAATCCATCAAAGTACATTCAAATTTAATTCCACTGTTTTAATATTCCTTCTTTACAGGCAAACTTGGCAAAACAGGAAGGCCGTCTGAAAGTAGCTAATGCAGAATTAGCAACAGCTCAAGAGCTATTGGATGAAAAGCAAGCTGAGCTGGATAAAGTACAGGCAAAGTTTGATGCAGCAATGAAGGAGAAAATGGTGAGATACAAGTATTTAAACTTTACAACTTATGCTAACAGGAATCAATGTAGACATGCATTTTTGCCCTATTACTTTGAATTACATGGATGAGATTCATGTATAAAAATGTAGTAAGAGATTTAAATCTCTGCTCCCTCATATTTCCTTCTGCCTGTGAATGGCAATGTATTTCACAATAATTGTGCATGCAACTCTTCGGAATGACTCCTAAATATCTAAATTAACCATAATAAGAGGATGAATATTAAATATATAAATACATATATATATAAATACATATATATAAAGTATATATATTCTATTATTAAGCAAAACAGGACGTTCTTTCATTTTTAGGACTTAATGAATGATGCAGAAACATGCAGAAGAAAGATGCAAGCAGCTTCTGCACTTATTCAAGGACTAAGTGGAGAGAAATACAGATGGACTGAGAAAAGAAAAGAATTTAAATCTCAGATAAACAGGTATCAAATTCATCAGAGAAGAAAAGCAATGAATTACCTACAAAAATGTGGAGCAGACAAACAATTTAAGAACTTTAGTGATTATGCTTCATTTTTCTCCTACAAATCTTAATATATTTACACAATTAAGTGAACTGTCCTGAAATTTGAATTTTCCTCTTGTAAGTAGCTGTGAGAAACTGAGTGCTTACATTTTTAAACTTTGAACAATGCCTCATGTTTTTGAATTAAATTCAGAACAGGTTATGTGCTTGTATTACATCTGCCTCTGCCCCAGTACTGTTCCTTGTTCCACTATTACTGGGAAAGTAAAATAGGTGGAAGATAGTGGTGATCAAATGCTAACTCTGAGAAGGAATAAGGAAGAAAAAAAATCTCCCCATTTGATATTAAGTTATGACATATTTGAATGAAAGAGGGAGTTGCAGAAACCTTGTCCTATACTCCATGTGTTGAAAAACATGTAGGACAGTAGGCCTTGTTCTGAGAAAATTGAAAACTTGGAGTCCAGACCATGTACCACTCCAAATGACAAAATGTTGAGCAGCCCATGAGCCAGAGGTATTAGCTGTCTAGAAAACAGGAAATCTGTCAGATTGGCTGCTAAAGGGAAAGAGCTTGAAAGTTTGGACTAGTTTTCTGTGAAATGCTTCTGTTTTTGTGAGTTTCTGTGAATGAAAAAATTGGACATTTTTTATGAGGTCTGTTCATGCCAAGAGCATTATTAATTTTTTTTTTATAAATAATATCTTGCAGGCATATTCTTTAAGAAGAAAAACAATTTATTCTTGAGAAATTTATGCTTCATTTATGAGAAATGGAATAGTTCTGGCCTCTTTTACTTTGTAGGGGTAAACATAGCATTTTGGTACAATTCTGTTCTTAAGTTTTGTGATGAAAACTTCATCAGAACAGAAATAAACCATTTGTTTGTTCTCAGAGGCCATTAATTCTTTCCTTAAATAACCATATGGAACAGAAATCTTCTTGTTAGTATGTTTCAAAAGCTGTTTATCTAAATTAAAAAAAAAAAAAAAAGAAATTGTGCATCACCTTTTTTTTTTCTTTTTCTTAGACTCGTGGGAGATGTACTGCTTTGCACAGGTTTCCTTTCATACTGTGGACCTTTTAATCAAAATTTCAGGAATCTTCTACTTAAAGATTTATGGGAAGCAGAGCTGAGAGCCCATAAAATCCCCTTTTCTGAAAGCTTGAACTTGATTTCTATGCTGGTAGATCCACCAACGGTAAGTTCTTGGTGATCAGTGGACTTCATTTTAACTTCATAAAGCATTTTCTTTTGGTGTCAGCCATCATTATGCTTAGCTGGAATAGGACCATAATTCCCTAATATTGCTATGCAGTGTAGTTCTGTTGTTTTCATAGCAGTTTCTATTACAGAACAAAGTAATGTGGAATGTTTAGATACAAATAGATGATCAAGTTATATATTATGCAATTAGATAATCACTAGTAAGATAGTGCACTTGCAAGTATATTGTTCTGACAGTCTGTCATGATCTACAAAGTTCATGTCTACTAAGACAATACTGCTTGTTGCTTGTGTGTAGTTCTCTCAGTGTCTAGTTAGAAAAGTAAATTTTAGATTAAAGAGAATGTTTAACAAAGAATGTATGAAATATTTTCACTGAAATCAAACAGCGGACATGTCTTTCCAGAATCTCTAAGTACTCTTCAGCAAATATTAAACTCAAAAATCTCTTTGTCTAGTTTTCTCTAAATTGATCCCAAAGCTTAACTTGGCTGCCAGGTTGAATTATCATTTTTTTTTTAGACTTTTAAGATGCGTTTTTATCATTGAGAATAATCTTACTTTTTTTTATATATATACGTATATATTCTGTAGATTAGTGAGTGGAATCTTCAAGGGCTGCCTGGAGATGACCTCTCAATTCAGAATGGAATAATTGTCACTAAGGCAACTAGATATCCCCTTTTGATAGACCCACAAACTCAAGGGAAAGCGTGGATTAAAAAGAAAGAAGAGAATAATGAATTACAGGTGAACAGTGTTTTAAAAATGTAATGTGCTTTCTTCAAACATTGTTGACTAGATCTGGACTTCCCCAGATGTGTGTGTCCAGTAATGAAATATTACTTTCCTCAGCCTTCTGGTGAGACTCTTCCTAATGTAGCTCAGAATGCTGTTGGCCTTTGCTGCAAGAGGGAATTACTTGTTCATGCTCAACTTGTCCATCAGAACTCCTGGGTCTTTTTATGCAAAGCTACCACCCTGCTTCATTGCCATAATCTTGAAATTATTATGAGAACTTTCTGAAAATTAAAATCTAGAAAGCAATACAAAGGTAGTATTTTTTTTTAATTTGTACTTTTTTAAAGGATTTCTTATGTTACAAGTCTATTTTTGTGCTATCTCAAACCTCTGAGTTCATAATATTCTAACAGTAAATAAGAACTGTTCAACACTAAAAAGGTAAAATTAGAAAATATTTTCTAAGAACATTAAATAGAAAATTAAAAGTTAGGCACCTCTGATTTAAAAAATACTCATAACATTTTAAACACCCAATTATCTGTGCCAATTTCACTTCTGATCTGATAGTGAAGTTTTGAAGATTATATTAGAGCCAAGTTTTCACTCCTCTTTTAATGGTAATTTTATTTGCATACACAAATATTTCTTTCTGCATAAATTGCTGCACAGCCAAAATTTGTTACAGCCTTTAAAATGCAAGTAACAAAAACAATGAAAACATTTTTTGTAATGAGATCTATGGTTTTCATGTAAGACTTTGAAGAAACTCTTTTGTCCTTATATGAGTTTTTAATTTACTTTTTGAGGTAACAATGTTGAATCACAAATATTTCCGTACACATCTAGAAGATAGTCTTTCACTGGGACGATCTCTTGTGATTGAAGATATAGGTGAAGACTTGGATCCAGTGCTTGATAATATATTAGAAAAGAATTTCATTAAATCTGGAAGTTCTTATAAGGTTAGTAATTGACCAAAAGAGACAAGATAGATTAATTTTGTGACAAATTATATTTTTTCCATTTATTCCAACTCTGTTAAATCAGGTAACCTTTGTATTTAGGTGGGCAATCAGTGTTTAAGAAATAATATAATATATAGAATATTTCACTTTCTATAAAAATTCAGTAGAAAATTCTATAAACTTATAGAAAGATCTACTTGCTCTCAGTTAATAAAGAATTGATTTCCAATAACTTCTGTTCCATTGTTGGATTAAATCATTTCTTTTTTTTTTTCCCTGAAAACGAGAGAATAATGATTTCTCTGAAGGTCAGTGGTTTCTACCATCTTAATTTCTGAGGTGTAGTTAGCAAGGTACAGTCACAAAACCTGAACCTAATGGTTTGAAGCTATCTGTTGTAACACCCAGTGGAATTAATCCTTCCATTTATCTGGTGTAAGTGTAGTAGTACATTTATAGTATATGTCTATGGATACCTGTAGTATCTTTATTATTTCAAAAATGCTTTTTTGTTGTTGTTTGTCAGTACTGTTGATGCAAATATAGCTCATTTTTCTCTGTTTAATATAATTCTGACTTACTTCACAGGTGAAAGTTGGTGATAAGGAAGTAGAAGTAATGAGTTCCTTTAGACTATACATTACTACAAAGCTACCCAATCCTGCATTCACACCTGAAATTAATGCAAAAACATCAATTATTGATTTTACCGTTACAATGAAAGGACTTGAGAATCAGTTACTGAGAAGAGTAATTCTTACTGAAAAACAGGTAACCTGGTGCACAAAAACTGCAGCTCTGCTTGATTTTCATTTGACTGTTTTAGTATATAAGAAAAAGAAATGCTTAAGTGAAAAAAAATTGTCAGCCATATCCTAAAATTTTATTGAGATTCAATTTAGGAATTTCTAAAGTTAAAAAAAAAAACAGAACAAACTATTGAAAATAATAATAATTAAAAAGCACAGGTGATTTTCTAGAGATGGTCATCAGTATGACTTAAGATATTAAGCGCAGGTACTTTACATTCACAAGATACCTCAGACTGAAGATACACTGCTTATGAAAAAGAGAATATTGTGATGGCATATTGCATACAGCAGAAAAAAATAAAATGCACTTTCCATGAACTTGAAAAACCAGCACTTGGATTTCAAGTATGGTTCCTCTCTACAGTCCATCAAGTGTCTTGCTATTTTCTTGTTTTTTAATAATAGGAACTGGAGGCAGAACGAATTAAACTCATAGAAGATGTAACTTTTAATAAAAGAAAGATGAAAGAACTGGAAGACAATCTTCTATACAAACTAAGTGCGACCAGAGGTTCTGTATCAAACTGTAAAATAAATAGGAATTTTATAAGGCTAATTAAGCTGTTGAACATAAGAACCTTACCATACAGAAACGATTTGTCTACCCAAAATGTAATGAATGAACATACAAGGACAGATATTTGATGTATCTGGAACTTGGCGTGATAGCATGCCAATATATATCCCTTCCAGATTCAAAGTGTTTTAAGCACCTAAGTAAGTTTTGCAAAATTATCCAATTTCTTCAGATGAGATACGAAGTCTGATCGTGGGCAAAACCTTAAACCATTGAAAATGCAGAGTTAAATGGGCTACATAAAGTGTTACTGATGCAAAATCTTCTGCATCATATTAGGAGACTGTACATGATTAATTTCTTTATCTTTTGTAGGAAAAAAAAAAAGGTAATAACTTCCAGTAAAGGGAAATGTGTTTGAATGCTATTATGAGACTATTGCTTTTAAATGCTCTTCAGTTTCTTTGAGTGAACATTCAACAAATTTTAAAAATAATTGAACAACACTGTATGAATACTGTATTTTATGTGCCACAGAGGGTTGACATCCCTAGTACATGCTGTGGAGCTCTTGATGCAGATACATTCAAGTTGACACAAAATGAATGCAGCATCCTGGATTTTAAATTTTTTTAAATATTATGTATCACATTTAGTCTCTGTTCTAAAAAGTTTTCTGCAATTCAGAAAACCATTTCCATTTTGTGTGAATAATTCATTATGATTTTTACAATTTCACAGTTTTTAAAAAGTGACAGAACTGTCCTAAACATCTGGTATTTCACTTTTTAGGCTCACTGGTAGATGATGAGTCCCTGATTGAAGTTCTGCAAACAACTAAACAAACTGCTGCCGAAGTAACTAAAAAGTTGTCTGTGGCAGCAGAAACAGAAGTGAAGATTAACTCTGCCCAGGAGGATTATCGGCCTGCTGCTACACGTGGAAGCATTCTTTATTTTCTTATTACAGAAATGAGTATGGTCAATAATATGTATCAGACTTCACTGGCTCAGTTCTTGAAGTTATTTGATCAATCCATGGCCAGGTAGGAAAACACAGATTCTTCTGTTCCAGTGTGTATTTCCCATGTGTTCATTGTTATTAAAATACTTTTCTTGTTCTTTTGTTTTCATGATTTAGATCTGAAAAGTCGTCTTTATCCCATAAAAGAATCTCAAATATTATTGAGTACCTTACCTATGAAATTTACACATATTCTGTTAGAGGGTTATATGAAAACCACAAGTTTCTTTTTACTCTTCTCCTGACATTGAAAATTGATCTTGAGAGAGGACATGTGAAAAACACAGAGTTCCATGCATTCATTAGAGGTGAGTTTAAAAAATTATGTAGTGTGTAGAGGAATATTTCAATCTTTAATACTCTTATGCCATTCCAAATTATGACTTTTTGTTGTTGCATTTTTTTCTGCCAGTAGTTCTGTGGGATCGGGCACGGTCTTTATTAATTTATGATGATTGAAAAGCTTGACCACAATTGCTTATGCAGAAGTCCCTAAAAGAACTGCTTGAAACTTACAATGTTTAAATGAATTTTGCAAATGTCTAGTGTCAAAGTAGTGAACCTTTTTTTTTTTTTTAACATTATTATCTGCCCTTACCTAATAAAGTGGATAGGAAAAGGTATTGCATTCATATTCTCTTTTGCTTTTCAGTTTGCCATAGTAAATTTATCTTCTGAGAATGGTATACTGCTGCTGCTTTACCACTTATGTCAGGCAGGGTATGCTCAGAAATGCTTTCACACTGAACTGTCAACTTTAGTAAAGCTTTATATAAGGAACAGCATTTTGTGGCTTCTTGTTTTGTTTGTGGAAGACATAACTTGATATCTGATGCAAAAATTGAATGCTTATCCCTTTTTTATTTATTACATTCTGTAACAGAATATAGGATATTTGGGGATGAAATGGATGCAGAATAAAAAAAAAGATTGTTGTTAAAATTGCTTCATAATCTGTAGAATAGTTACAAACAGTTTGTATGAATGCTTTTACAAAAATTAAAACAAAATAATAATACAAAAAAGATGGGGATCTACTCAAAAGTCCAGTGGAGTGCTACGAAGGTGATAAAGGGTGTGGAATACCTCCCTTACGAAGAAAGCTGAGAGACCTGGGGCTGTTCAGCCTTGAAAAAAGGTGCAGGTGATGGAGCACTGGCACAGGCTGCACAGAGAGGCGGTGGAGTCTCCTTCTCTGGAGACATTCAAGACCTGCCTGCACGCTGACCTGTGCAACCTGGGCTAGGGAGTTGCTTTGGCAGGGGGTTGGACTCAACGATCTCTAAAGGTTCCTTTCTTACATATGTATTTCGGTAAATATGTGTGTATAATTAAAAAGAATTTAAATAATTATAGCTTACGTGTGTAGGTTATCTATATACACATTCACATAAACATAGCTCTTAAAAGTAGTAATTATTATTGAAAGAAATATATTTATTTTTATTCTGTTTGTAGCAAATTGATGATATTTATTATACCATTGAACTAAGTAAAGAAATGATCTTAGCTCTGAGAATAACACCATCCAGATTTTCTGCAAAATGGCATTAGTTAATTTGCAGAGGACCACAGAGGATGCAGAAAAACATGACGATGGAAGAAAAAGCTTACTTGGAGTCCTTATATTTCTTTTAGTCTTCCTAAAATTGGATTTCATTCTTATTCTTGAGTCTTTTCTTCAGCTGCACACTGAAGTTTGTAAAATGTGTATGACCTACTGGCTATCTCACTTTACATCTACTATTTAAGATAATTTATACTCAATACCTAAAATGGTTTGTGCACAGGAATGAAAGAAGTACCTCAGTGTGAATGACATGGTCTGGAGAACATAATTTAAACCATAATTTAAAAAGTAGTATCAAAAAAATCTTGACCTTTAGAATGTCTGTATATTTCATCCAAATGTTTTTGCCTGTAGGAGGTGCAGCACTGGATCTAAAGACTTGCCCACCTAAACCATTCCGCTGGATTCTTGACACAGTGTGGCTAAGCTTAGTGGAACTGAGTAAACTTCCACAGTTTGAAAAAATACTGAATCAGGTATACTAATTTATTATGTTAATCACCATCATAATTTTGCTAACACACTTCATGTTGGAAATGCACATGAAAAGCGTAGTTAAGATCAAAGCCAAAGAAAGTATAGAATAGAGGCACTGAAATGAACAGTTAGGTAGTGGGAAACTGGATGTATTTATTTGCTGTATATTTTTTTTATCTGCTTTTTTGTGTTATAATAATTCAGGTAGAAGGAGAGCAGGGCCAAAAAACCTATAAATCAAAAGTCAGTTAGAGAGAGAGACAGAGAAGAAAGAAAAAAAAAAGTAGAGAAATAAAAAGTCTTAGAAGGTTTATCTATGAGCTACAATTTTTTTGGTTTAGTTATATATTACACCTTGAGTCTGGTAGATCTTGCAAATAAACTGCTGTCTTTTTAAACAATCATTTCTATTTAAAGGTCAAAATATTACAGAGTTATGACAAGCAAGCTATAAAAATAGTATTTCTGTTATTGAGGGATACATGACCTTATAAACATATTAGATTGTGACGAGTTTATTATTTTATTTATTATTGTTGTTGTTGTAGTTAAAATCCTCCCTAAGCGTTTCTCTTTCGTTTCTTGCCAAGCACTGTTAGACTTTTGGTCTGATCACTGAGGCCTTCTTGCTGTTACAACAATAGTCAAACAAGTTGATTTTGTGATAGCATTTATTACGCTGAAGGTTTGCAGAGTGTTCACCTAAATTAGGTATCTGGAAGTGGTCCTGACTGTTTCCCAGCTCTGTATCAAGGAACGCTCTGGATACTTACCTGCCTTTTTCCTCCACGTTTTGGTTTCTGGGGATACCAAAGGGAACACTGAGTCTGGAGCAAGCTGGAACGATCTAGTCAGGTCTCAACTCTGAACTTTTAGAGAGCTAGAATCCAAAAAGCATAACACTGTGCACATTGCTCAGGCGTTTAAATTTTGTCATGTGCTTATCAATTAATTTTTTAGTTTGTAGATTGCAATGGATCTGTTGTAGGATTCTTGATGTGATGCAGCTAAAATTAGTGGAATTAACTTCCTCAGTTTGCAGATGTTTTGAATTAGGTGGTATTTTGTTCAAACTCAGTTTTGGACTATAACACTTAAGCAGAAAAACTAATCTTTAAGTGCTAACTTCAAATGTCCTTATATTTACAAGTTGGAAATACTGACTTGCATCCATTTATGCTATCTGTTTGGCTCATTGTTTTGAATAAAATTATGTAATTATTCATGCAGATACAAACTGGAGATGATTTAAAAAAGGAAAAAAATAACAACAACAAGCAATTGATAATAGAGTTCCCCATTCTCAAAAGGTTGCCTGGAGTTTTCATTTATCCTTACCATTTATGAATTTTTCTCTAAAAATAAAGTTCTCTTCTAAAGTGCCATTACCAACTATGGTTGAGGAAGAGAAATCATACAAAGGAATAAGTAATAAAAAGGTAATCATTTTGATGAGTCAACTGAAGACCGTTTTAGCCCAGCATTCTATCTCTGGCTGTGACCAGATGTTTTGAGCATCTGAGCACCTCCTCTGAGTATGCTCCTGTGCTCAAAATGATGTCAGTTTATGTAGAACTGCTTTATTGTTGTTTCTGTGATGTTTTTGTTTGTTTGTTTGTTTTTCCTCAGACTTGGGCTGTAGTTAGGAAAGGCACATTTGTGTTCTTTCTGATTCTGAAATAATGGGAAATATATGGCTGGAAGAGATTCTTGTATGTCAATTTCTCACTCCTCTCCTAATTTGTTAGTGGTTTAGGTGTTCTGAAACTCCTGTTTGAAACCATGTCTGACAAACAGACAGAGATCCATAGTATATAACAGTTATATTGAGCTGTACTTCATAATAGATGTATGTTCTTTTTCATTCAAGTGATCTGAGAATATTGTGGTATCTTATTCTTCTCACTGAATAGCAATTTTCACAATGTCATGTCACAGTTATTACTGGTCCTATTAGATCATGTGCTCTGTGAGGTGCTCAACAGCGATCAAATCTGTGGTCAAATTGATTCTTTCTTAAGTCAGATGCTTACTGGATCCTATTCTTTTAAATGTGATTCTTCGGCTGTCTACATCGTACTGGGATGGAAAGGTTTTTTCTCTTAGCATTTTGAAATCAGAAAAAATATCATGGTATGTTTCTAGTATATAATCCTTCTGCTAATTGCTGATTTCTAAGTAGCTGCACTTTAATTCTAACATTGCTAACTGTAATTGATAATTCTGATGTGTGTCTTAAATACTACAGTCCATTAATTATACTTGGAATATATTCTTATATAATAAGAAAATTTCATTTAAATATACGTTTCCAAGGGATTTTACAATAGCTGAAATGTATTTATGTGTATATTAATGTAATAAATTTAGATAGCCAATAACGAAAAGGGATGGAAAAAATGGTTTGATGAAGATGCTCCTGAGGAAGGAATTATTCCTGATGGATATAATTCACTTGAAACCTTTCACAGGCTTTTACTTATCAGGTGAGTATCCTCAGAAATTTGGGAAATGACACATTATTGCAGCACATATCTCAGAAAGTCAATATGTTATTGTCACATTTAATGTGTGGGTGATATTAGATATTATTAATTCACTGATATGTCATATTAAATTGACTCATTTCAGAGCTATCCTCTGAAGAGTCTAAAAATATTTTTTTCCAAAACATATCTTGCTGACTGTTTTTATGACGTAATAAAAGGAAACTAGCAGTCACATTGCAGCCCTCTCCAGAAAGCCAATGAAATAGTAGGATCATTCAGATAGTTTCCAAAATGACCTTTTCTCACTTGTCTTAAAATGAGCTACTCTAAATATCTTATGTAATTAAAAAGGTCAGTATGTGTAAATGTATATGTTTGTGAAAATGCAAAACAGATATTCTGAAGTCCCCTGTGCAAAATGTGGTGTAGAATATTTTATTGCATTGCCTAAGATCACTGTGGCACTACTTGGGATGGAATGGATTTCTCCAAAGCAGCTTTTAGCTGCCTTACACATGAGATCTTACATGTTTTTTCCTCATATCTTTCTGCATTCATTATGTAGTTTCCAAATTCTGCAAGAAATATTTTGGATGCTCTGCTTAAAACATTATTTACTAGAACATAAAACGTCTTTGGAGTAGATTTAGCCTGTTCAGTAAAAAAAGACCTGAATATGATGGAAGAAATGCTATTCTGATATATGCTATATACTCAGAAGAAGGAGGGGAATCTACAAATAAGAAGACTATAAGTTGAAGTTTTGCAGAGATGTCATATTGTTTGATGTGAAAGAAGCGATGGTTTAGTTTTTTTCTCCCCTGGGAACAAGAAAGACTTATCCCAAACACAAAGACAATCCATTGCAAGAGCTGTGTTCTGAAAGATTAACAGACCCAATGAAACATCTGTAGAATTGTACTGAGGAGTGAAATCAATTTTATATTTCCATACTTGTGCTCTCTCATACAAAAGCTCTATTTAAAATGAATTGCGCCCTTATCTGATAAAGATATTCGGGACAGAATGTCTCAGAGCAAATGATTTACTTGTGGCAAAATTGTAAGCAACTGCAAAGTACTGACAAGTCATAAGTGCTGGGAAGACTACCAGCTCTTTCCATAATTATAACTGTAGAGACGTAAAGATATAAATATGAATGCATGTATTATAAAGCAAAAATCTCTATTTGATTAAAATAGAACTTCTCTGCAAAAGGACTTGGGATTGAATTTGTATTTCCATGTATTTATGTTTTTATTTCTAGATCGTGGTGTCCAGACCGGACTCTTTCCCAAGCTAGGAAATACATTGCAAGTTCCTTGGATGAGAAATATACAGAACCAGTCATTCTAAATTTAGAGAAAACTTGGGAAGAAAGTGACACACAAACACCTCTAATCTGTTTCTTGTCCATGGGATCTGATCCAACTATTCAAATTGATTCCTTGGCTAGGAAGCTTAAACTGGGTAGGAAAACATTTATTCATTATCTTGAGTCTTTTTATATGTAGAAGAGTAATGTAAGTAATTTCAGTATTTTTTTTCCTGAGAAGTGTTTTTAAAATTCATTTGTACCACTATTACTGCTCCTAAACTGTTGTCTTAGCCATAACATAATATTAAATAAGCTATAGTATGCTGAGAGTTATTCTCTATGCAGTTGGAAAATGTTTTCTGTTCTTATTTTTATTAATTGTTATCATTCATGTGATACTGTTTTACAATTACAGGTTAAAGAACATTATTCACTTTTTATTAATTCTGGCACGATGAAAATATCTAGTGCAGATAACAAAATAATCAGTGACATGCTTACAAGACTACTTTGTAAAAAACAAACAAACAAACAAAAAACGCACATTATATACATTTGTATATTCTGGACTTTGTGTCTACACTGCATGGAAATTTTGAAAACTGCATATGCAAACTGAGCTGGATGTAGACACATACAGTTCTGATATTAGTCATGCTAAGATGCTCATAATTTAAATTTAAAGTTATGGATATTGTTAATTTACATGGCTTCATCACCTGCACTTAAAGAAAAATCTGGGTTCCTATTTCAAAGCAAGCTGTAACTTAATTATAATTTGGCTTAAATTCTTACTGGCAATATCTTTAGGCACAGAATTTCTCTTTTGAGAACACTGTAAATATTATGGATGCATATTTTAATTAGTGTTTGAGTATTTCAATGTTAAAAAAAAAAACATAGCTAGTGAAAGAATTCTACATGTATTTTTTTTTTCTGTAAGCATACTTTACTATGCTGTATTAATTTCACTTATTTTTTCTTACTGAAATTGAATTGTTTTTCAAGAATTGTAGTTCGTTAATCATTGTCAAATTTGCTGCAGAATGTAGGGCTATCTCTATGGGTCAAGGACAAGAGTGTCATGCGCGGAAACTCATACAGATGTCAATGCAACAGGTAAGAAAAATGTTGCAATATAAATCCATTTTCTGCTCTAGTAGGAAAAGCTCTTCTTGTATGCAATCTTTTTTTTTTTTTCTTTTTTAATTTCCTCTTCTTTGGAGGAGTTTTGCTGTTGTTTATGTTGTTTTGTTCTGTTGTTGACCTGGGGTTCTGCTGGGCTTTTGTTTTCCTTCCTTATGAGGGCTATATATAAGTTGCAAAAAATCTACAGGTTAAAATGATGGGTACAAAGCAGGTACAAAGCAAACACAGCTTAAAGCTGTAGATGTAGAAGGCTGAGGCTCCCCACATTTTCTTCCTTGCATACATGCTATTGACAGAGCCCCTTGTTCTGCAGGAGTTGTTTTTGATTTGTTCTTTCTCTATTTGTCAATCACTGTGGCTCTGAGACTCAGGAACATCAGAGAAAAACACGCTGATGCCCCTGAGACATGTCATAGAGTATTTCTGTGGCAGATGACAATCTCAAATACTAAAAACTTGAGAAGTCTAAGCAGCAGCTCTGTAAAGATGGTAACTGCAACTGTGGATGTAATGTGAAAGTTACAGTGTAAAAGTAGCACTCTCCAGTCAGCTGAACAGTGGAACTGGAACACAAGAATTGTGGACAGTGAAGATATATAGCCATAGTTGCCTGTAAACCCAAAATATCAGGAATCCTAAAGGATTAGAATATGTTTACTGATTGAAAACTGAAGAAGTTACTTATTAATTGAAGACTGAAATAATTATATTGATAAATGAAACACCTTTGGTATGGCCATAACCTACTGTCCACACTTTCTGAATCGAGAAGATTGTATTGGCTGCTGCTGTGAGATAACTTTGTTCACTTTGCTTTGTTTGTCTATGTGTCTGTAATGGTCATTATCAGTTTCTTGGAATGATAATGACTTGCCAGTCTTGCCTTGCTTTGCTCCCAGTTGAAAGCTAATGATACTCTAGTAGGACTACTAGTATCAATTTCTGAACAAAATCCCTTGATGGTACACACATTTTTGAGAGAGAGAAATATGTGAATATCAAATGTGAAAGGAAAAAGAAGACTTAGTGAATATGGAGACAAATATCTCTTGTTGGTTTTTCTACCTCTGGCCAAGTGTATGTAATGTGATTAAAGCTGCTGTGCTGTGTAGATAATTTTGAAGAACTGACTGTGATTCATTTGGAATTGGACCACACTGAGTAAATATCTGCCTAAAAAAAGAAAAATACCTCTATCTCCATAAAAGAAAGAAAAAAGCCTTCATAACGTTTCTTTTTTGTCTGATGTTGGTGGGTTTTGTGTTTTTTGTTTGTTGTTTATTTGTGGGGCTTTTTTTTTTTGGTATATATATTTATATATAGTTGTTGTTGTTTTAATAGTCATCAGTTCACCATAAATATTTTGATAATATTCAGTACAGAATGTTATTTCTCTCTTTCTAAATAGGTTAAAACAAAATTGCCAATATGAAATTACAAGCTGTAATGAAATCCACACATCACTTTTTAGAATTGATTAAATAAAGTCCAATTTTAATATCAGGCTTCAGATGCACCAGGCTTCTAAAGTGATGCTAGAAAAGCTGATTGAATTTAAATTCATAAGCAGAAGCACAGAGAGAGAATCATCAAAATAGAGCTCTGATGCAATTGAGAGCTGAGTAAGAACAAAATTAATATGCATCAGGTTGAATTTCATAAAAATGTACTTAGTGCAGGTAGCCTAATAGCAGCTAGAAAGTGCAACCTCTCTGCGCTTAATTTAGACTATGAGGACAGGAGTTATTTCTTTTTGCCACTAGGTAGCACTGATACTTTACTTAGAACACTTGACTCTAGTAACGTTATTTTCATTAGGAATGTATAGAATGTGAAAGTAAATTTTGCACTAGCTTTTTACATTCATTTTACGTACGCCAATACACATATAGAAACTGATCAAAAGTAAAATAACTCAAAAATTACATGCAATCCAAATGTAATTCTAACACACATGATTGTTTTTAATGTTGTGAATATCCTGGTTTTAATTTTATATGGTAACAGTCAGTGTTCCTATTTAGGGTGGCTGGGTATTACTACAAAATTGCCATCTAGGGCTGGATTTCATGGATGAACTACTGGAGACACTTCTTACTGCTGAGATACAGGATGAGACATTTCGAGTTTGGATAACTACTGAACCACACCCTAAATTCCCAATTACACTGCTACAGGTTTGTTCACATGTTAAGTTCAGACATTTCATGCCTTTCAGTTTATTCAAATTGAGTGTTTAAAATGAGATGGAATAAACAGAGAGCAGAGGATATTAAAAAAAAAAAAAATGATTACAATCCAAATGACAATAAACAAGAAGGTTACTTACCAGTAACTGGAATCTCCCTCAGTTAAAGATGCATTATGTACTTGTGAATTCACATTAGTTCTGTACACACACAGCTGAAACTATCAGGCTTTACTTGAATCCTTTTTTATGCAGGTGCATTGTGCTCAGGATACGGCCCATGACTGTTCTTAGCCTCTTCTAGATTAACTGTAATAAAACATAAAGAGAACAGAAAGCATAAGAACAGCACATCTCAAAGAACATCATCTACCAAGAAGCAGTCTAGACTTTTTTTGGCTAAACTATAAATGATTGTTCTGTAGATACTGAGGAAACTTTTTTTGTCAGCACCAGGAAAATGGCCTCTAACAAAGTGTATTTCAGTCACTAGATTGTTGCCAGTGCTTTAGCAGCAGATCATAATACTAGTTAATACCTAGTGTAATAGACTTGTGCAGACTCTGTGGTGTTCAAAGACCTCTTTCCTCTTTAAAATAGTGGTAGTCTTCTTAGTTTCCATTTTCTATAATTAAAAAAAGTCTGTTTTTATGTATAGAAAGCATGGTTGATATCTAGCATATGAAGGGAAGCATTAGCCTATATATATATGTATGTATGTATATATACACTTGCATATGATTTCAGACAGTGCGGAGAAGAGAGGGGATAATTCCTTTCTGGAGTGAATTTGAGAGCCTTCAGTAAGAAATGCATGTTGCTATGTATATAGAAGATAGCTTTTAACTGAAGAGGAAATCCTAAGTACTTGAGTTTATCAGTGGTAGGGTATGTAAATATATAGTTTGCTAAATTTCAGAATAAAGAACTGTGAGAGGGCTTCTAGATTATTTTTCACAGTATTTACCTCAAACCTGTGATTTATCAGTCTGTAGTGACACATTACCTGTTAAAATGTTATCATATATAAGGATACCAGAAAATGAGTGACTGACAAAAGGTCATCTCATTTTTGAAGGAAGGAGAGAGTCATTTGCTTAAAAAAAAATAATAATAATAAAATAAAATTCGTCAACTAAGCAGGGATAACCCTTGAAATATGGAAATACCAGTCAGCAAGTGTTCCCATTCAGTCCAAAGCTTCAGTGTGTTCACATGCAAAAGCTCACTGCAAAAGTCAGAGACAACTTGCCTAGGCTTTGCAGTCCAGCAATACGAATTTGAGTCTAAGTTGAAAAGTCATTCCCTAAAAAATATTCAGGTTCTTTATTACAAACATGGGAATAGTAAAAGTGCTAGGAGAAGTACATATTCAATAATGTAGTCCTTTAAAGTTCTCTCAGAGGTAGAAACAGTTCACAACCATTCTTTTATTCAGCCCTATGGCAGCCTGACATTCACTGAGCCTTCAGTGCATGCTGTGATGTTATGCAAGCCAACCAGACAGGGACGTACTGCTGGAGCAGAAAAAATGCTTCGTTTTTATTTGAGCTCCTCCAGCATTTGAAAGTGTCTTATGGAATATATATCAGAACCTGCTAAAGCCAGTCTGTGTCTGAACTAATAGATTCTAGCATGCCCAAAACTGTTAACCAGCAGAATGTAATAGTCAGTTGCATTAAGTAGTCATAATATTCTGTGATATGAAAACTTGTGGTAACTAGCACATTTCTAAATAATTTGCAGATATGGTTTGACAATTCACATTTTCTTGAAACTATTTCCATAGGGCAGTTTGCATGAAACCTAGGGGCTGCTTCCTAAAACTCTGTCATTTTGCTACCATGGGTTTGGCTTCCAGGCCCGCTGACTGGAGTGCCCAGAAACATTTGCAGGCAATCTCCTTATTTATTGTTGTAGGCATAGCAACAGAGTCCACAGTAGCTTCTGTGAACACAAAGACCTGAATTGAGGAGACGTGAGGTTTTTTTTGTATTTCGTGTAAAGTATTGGAAACAAAAATACAACAAAGTTACCATCTACTCTGGACACTTCTCTTCATTCATGACCGAAGAGACTGGGGATAAAGGATTATATGAAAGCAAGGCGACTGCTTGCATGTTGATGAAAATTCTTACATCTGTGGACTTTTGCCACTGATGGCTCTCACCAACGTTAACAGAAAATCCATGTTCAAAATCTTAAAGTGATGCATGTCATATGATTTTGTGGTCTAATACTCCTTTTTCAGACTAAAACAGTATCAGTTTTGAATCTACAATGATTCAACTGCTTACATTGTGTGTTTCATTAATAACTAATATCTGTGACATTTCTATATGTTGCTTTTGTTTCAGTGAGTAAGTACAGCTCTTTTATCTTTTTACATAACAGGTTGCTTTGAAGTTCACAAATGAACCTCCCCAGGGTGTACGTGCTGGTTTAAAAAGAACGTTTTCTGGAATTAATCAGGATCTGTTAGATGTTATCAGTATGCCTATGTGGAAACCTTTGCTTTACACTGTCGCTTTTCTGCATTCTACTGTTCAGGTATTTCTTATAAGCTTTAGAAATAAAGTTCTGATAAGTGTAGTTTCTTTAACAGTGCTTCCTAATGGAAAACACACATTCTGATACTGTAGGGTCATGTTGCAGAGCTGGAGCTTTAATTTCTATCATCTGTATTTCAAGATACCTTCTTCTTTTAGCTGACTTTGAAATTATATATAGTTTTCATCCTATAGGTACTCAGAATGAGGATCTTTTTTCATCTAATTTTAGCTGTCCAAGTCAGTCACCTAAGGGATGACATCTAAACTCTTCCTCTGTCAGTAGAAGACGTAGATTAGCACCCCAAAACAGAAAATCAGTTCATCTGTCAGGCAGCTCACTGTAAAGGTGTAAATAATTTTCTGGAGAGATATCACCATTTTTTTCCCATCAATTTTAAAGGCAGTTTGTATTCCTAGCTTAGAGTAGCTGTCTACTTTCTAGATGGCTAGCATCAAATAAAATTCTCTCTCTTCTGGTCTTGTTTTTATCTTATTCTTATGTGACAATATTTTCTACACTAATATCAATTCAATAAAATGGTATGTGTATTTGGTACATCAATTATGTATATAATATCTGAGATCACAATCTATCAAGTATTTGGCTTCTCTGAACATGCCTTCTTTTAAGCAAGAGCCTAAGAATAGTTTTATAACACTATTAAAACTTCAGGCTCAGTTGAGCTTTTTGTATTTTCAGTGCAGCAAATATGGTGAAAGAGAAAGGCCTTTTGTAGGAGGTCCCTATTAATATACTGCAGTCTGAATTCCTCTCTCTACCCATTATAAACAATGAGAAAGTTGTCATGTGTACTGTCTACAGATTATAATGTTCTTATAGAAGCAGAAGACCTGAGTCTGTTCTGTCATCAGTACTTTCAAAAAAATATTGTTATTCATCTGCTCAGAAAACTGATTGCTGGACTGTTGATCAGGAAGCACTATATACATTTATTTCCCTTTAAACTGACCAGTATATAATATCCTTTCTTGACAAGATTGCCACGATAAATATAGCTTAAGAAGTAATTCAGAAAATTTGGCAGAAAATCATTTTATGTTTCTGCAGGGTATTATTGGTTAGTTCTGTCTCATCTGTAATAACAAATATATATTTTGGGAAAAATAGGAAAAGTAAAGAGTCTAAGCATTGCTTTATATCTACGTATAAATACGTGTGCTTGTGTATGTATACAATATATATATTGTCTAATTCAGCTAGCTAATTTAGCTAAATTCTGCTTAATTATGTCAACAACTCTAAGTCATTGTTTACCTAGTTATTTGAAATCAGTTAATTTTAGAACATTGCTATTACACTGTTTATCCATTTAATAAATAATAGCACTGTTCAGCAATGTAATTCTTCATGGAATAATTTTTTCTACATCCTGAAAAAATTCACTGAGTGACTGTAACTGGGGTGGTTAAAACAGAGTGAGAAATCTTGTAGTGCTAAGATTTTTTAAATGTCTTTATCATATTCTCATACTTTTATAGTAAATTATTTTTCTATTGCTCCTAATATTATAATATTCCATTCAAATATATACAACAGTATATTTGAAAACTGCTGTGGTGGCAGCATTAGTAAAGTAAATAGTTTTGAATTTTAAAAGACATATTGAAACTGTACAGCGATAACATACAGTTTTTGGATAACGTGTTAATACTTGAACTTGAAAAATTGCAATTATCATTAGCAGACTGTATACATAAAAAAGGAAAGATTATTGAGTTCAGGCAGAATTGTTGAGTATGTTGAAAATGAAGACCATGTGTCCTATAATTCATTACTTAGTAGAACAAGATGATTATTCACATAGACATAAGAAACATAAAAGCTATGACTCATACACTGATTAGTAAATGTAATTTACATCGAAAGTAAATAAATGATTCTGTTGATTCTTCTATAAATTTTTATCCCCAGGTGAAGCTCAATACCGTGTTATTTACTAGTGATACACTTGTGGCACGTAGCTGTAACTTAAGCTCTTTGTTGTTGTTAGAGTTTTTTTGTTTGTTTTTTTTTACTTGAATTAAACTTGAATAATGAAATAAAATGATGCATTTCATTAACACGTCTGTTTTTAATTGGATTCCTAAGGAGCGGCGGAAGTTTGGGCCTTTGGGTTGGAATATTCCCTATGAATTTAACTCAGCAGACTTCACAGCCAGCATTCAGTTTATACAAAATCATCTAGATGAATGTGACATCAAGAAGGTGAATACTATGTTTTGCATTATTTAATTGCTTTATGCAGCACCTCTAGTTGCTTTTCATCATGTTTCTAGTAATCTTTATTCATTCAGCACAGCTAAGAATGATTAAAGTTTATTTTTTTTTTTATCATCCATGTTAAAAAATGTAGTAGTTAAGAACTTCAGAATTTGGTCTTGTTTTTTCAGTACCATAAGCAAAATATTAACGAATCTATACAATATCTGTCTTGAATAGGGAGGTGAAATATTTTTCAGGTTTTGATACATTCAGTCAGACTTCTTTGTGGCTGCTGACTGGGCTTCTACTTTTTCACAGAAATAATGTAGAATAGCCATTCCTTGTAAAGTAGCAGTTTGCTGTTTAAGAAACGTGAGAAACTGCAGAGGAAAAATAAAACAGAGAAAAGAGGCAGAAGCATCTGAGAGTGATTCCAGTTCACACAAGAAATAGTGAGATGTGTGTCCTAAAGCAGTATTAAGCCCAATTCTAGTTTAAAATTGCAGATCTAGGCTTAGAAAACACATTAGAAACAAACACAATCTTTTCTTCCAAATTTTTTCAGCTAACATTATAGAAGCTGATGAGGTTCAGATTACATCTGAATTACTACTACTGATGCGTTTTAACTACAGTCTTTGATTTACTTTATTTGCATGCAGGAAATATCATGGGATACGGTGCGCTACATGATTGGAGAAGTGCAATATGGAGGCCGAGTCACAGATGACTTTGATAAGCGCCTTCTTAATTGTTTTGCAAGGGTGAGAGACCTTGAAAGTACAGCTATTTGTATTTTTCATTGGTTGTTGCTACACAGAAATCAGAAGACTATCTTTCTACTGCACACACACTTCACCAGATTGCAAGACCCTTCAAAGTAATATGAAGTTTTCAAAACGCTGGTCTTTGCCAGTGAGGTTCTTCCTCTTGATTTCTCTTTAGAGAGTAGCAGAAATTATTAAAATGACATAACCAGATGTCAACCTTAAAAGATACAACTCTTTTTTATTTTCTTACGTATTCAAGAAAAAGATGAATGTATTAGCTAAAACAAGAACTCCTCTTCTCTGAAACAGATTAAAAACTCTAAGGAGCAGAATAATGCACTTTTTTCCTCTGGATTTTGCACAGGTGTGGTTTAGTGAAAAGATGTTTGACAGCGCTTTCTGTTTTTACACTGGATATAAAATTCCAGTGTGCAAAACCCTGGACCAGTATTTTGAATATATCCAGTCTCTCCCGGCTGTGGATAGCCCACAGGTCTTTGGTCTCCATCCTAATGCTGATATTATGTAAGTGGCACTCAATATATTGAAACTAGTGACTCTAATTTAGTATAAAGAAACAAAATCTCCGTGATATATCTAAGTGTATTTTTCAAGACTGATCAAAGATTCATGTGAATTTCACTATTGAGGTACATGACTATGCATGCAGTATCTTCAGGTACATTTTACATATTCTTCTAAAGTAGTAAGAATTTACTCGATTATTAATGTTGTTTTTATGTGCTTTTCTTTATTTTTAAATATGAAAGCAGTTTGAAGCATCTCTATTGAAGTATGATATAAGATTGTGTACAATTTAACTAAAGAAAGTTTCCAATGCTTTCTTTTTGCTGTTGTATTTTTCCTGTAGAGTTTTGTTAAACGATTCTCCGGATTGTCATTTGGTTTACAGCATGCCTTTGCGTGTAACTACAATTTTTTACTGCCATCATTCTAGTCATTCCCATTACTTAAAAGAGGCTTTTTAATCTTGCCTAGTATTAATACAATTTCAAATTTGCTTTCGCTTAATTATTTTTTTAATCTTAAATAATATTGGTAGCAGTTGGCTTTTATTTTCTTCTGAAGTTATATATCCTACAAAAAGCTATGAATCTTTTTTTTCCACTGAAGTTCTTAATTCTGCTGCAAATTGCTGCATTTACAACGCTTTCTTATTATTTCTTAATACAACTTCTTTAAGCACTGGAAATGTTATTTGAGTGCTTGACTATTGTAGAAACGTAATATTTTCTAACATTTTTGGACAAATCATTAGCGTCTCAGAATTGTTCAGTCTCAGATTTGAGAAGCTGATACCATTTAAAAATCTCAGTGTCCTGAAGAAACTGTGAGAAATATACACAATTTTATTGTCACCTCCATCTAGTACTTATTGTAAATACGCATTTCTGATGAATGTAATCTACTTTAGTTTAACTTCTGAAATCACCTCAATATTTATAACTCACTATCTGAATCCTGCAAAGGCAGTATTTTTAACAGGTACCTGGGTAGGCAAGTAATATCCTGACCATCATCTCTCAAACTCCCTTCTCCAACTGGTTCCATACTGAAGCCTTAAATCTAAACGAATTACTGCAAGCTGTAATCTGCTACCTGAAAACAGAGTGCAATATAATATTATGTTGTTGTAATTGATACTGCTGTTTTCTACATAAATTTGAAGTAATGTTTCTTTCAAACTATATTTTCTCTTAGTTTCAATTTCCAGTACAGAAAATTTCTAATGGCAGAGATTCCAGCTATCGACCTGTGATGGTCTGTTGAGACCAAACTCTGTCTACGTAAAAAATAGATTCTTCCAGATGATTCAGTCATTTTTGCTTCTTTCCAAAAGATTCCAACTTTATGTCATTAGAGAAAGGAGTGTTACTTTTCTTTGAGTCTCCTACTTTGGGGATATCTTTCTAAAAGTGCTCTATATTATCTGCTTTTCCCTAAAGTAAGCATATTGCCTCCTTTTAAAATAGTTCCTATTCTTGTTTAGACATAGGGAAAGAACAAACATATTTATATTTTATTTTTTAATTAACATAATAGCCAAGGGACCTATTTACCTATCTCTTCCACATAAAATTGTCTGATAGCAGTACTGGAAGAGCAGAATTTGCAATAGGAGGTTCACAGCTATTCTGCCAGAGGCTGTGTGTTCATTGAGACACAGAGAAGGGGTAAAAAGCACCAGTGTGGTATCAAAGTTTGGATCAAAATCACAAGTCCCAAGGAAATTTTATTTTATCCAACTTTTATGACAGTACGTAGTCTTGAATAAATATGTCATTATCTAAATGAAGGGGCATTAATGGAAAACAGCTTGAGAGTTTTGAATCTAAATTCAAACTTTATTAAAAAACATGAGAGCCCAACCATTCTTACATTCAGAAGCAGAAATTATATCCACTGAGAAGCAAAGTGCCAGTAGAATTTCTATTTATTTTTTCTGATTCACAGTCTTATAATTGAATTAAAAAAGGTTTATGTTGAAATGCACAGTATCTAGTTTCTGCAGTATTATGACACTATCTTCAATCTTAGTTACTTTCTTTGAGTTCATATGTTCTAGCCTGTGGAATAATCCTTGGTTCCATTTCTTATATAATTGTGTATGACAAAGTAATAAGAGGGATGGATGTCAGATGAAGGTTGAAGAGTAAAACTGGCATGTAAAATTATGATTTGAGTTGTAATAAATTTATGTTCTGAGTCAGACCCCGAGGTAAAAGTAGACAATGCCACTGCTGCAATATGAACAAATAGGCTTTATGCTTTCTTTCTTACAGCCTGTCAGAATGCTATGCCACTAGATAGCATTGTAACAAAAGTACTTCTGTGGTTCTACTTGTCTTGAAGAACTGACATGTTCTACTATCTTTTGCCATTAATTCTATGCTTTTTTTGTGTTGATTAAGAACATAAATTTACATTAGCATTGCCTATGCTGTACTATTAAATAGAAGGTTTTAATCTCCAATGTTATAAATCTATCAGCTTTTATAATTAGTCCTGAAATAATGCCTTAAGGCAGAGTGAATGTGTGAATGTTCTAATTAATGAAGGGGCAGCATGCAGAGTTATGTCTCCACCTTTTCCTTCATCTGCATTCCACTTACAAGAAGTATCTAAAAGAAATAAATATTCTTTCTTATTAGAAAACCAGAATCCCTAGAAATCATATGATAAGTTTTTCTGCTGTCTCATTTTCTCAGAAGTTAAGATGTGGCCTCTGGAACACTCTCTTTTTCTTGGCTCTGTGTTAGAAAAACAAGTGTATAACAGGATGGGTAGATGGCAGACCACATTCTTTACAATCACATAAAGTGAAAAAACTGTTCACAGAGTATGATCAGTTTGGCTTGAGGCAGTGAGCAAAGGAAAGAGTATGTTTTTTTCCACAATTTCAAATATTATGTTCTACCAAATATATGTTTTAATTATTCAAAAAAATTCAGTAATTTATAACACATTTCTTATCCTTGTAGATACCAAAGCAATGCAGCAGCTGATGTTCTAGATACTATTACCAACATTCAGCCTAAAGAAAGTGGTGCAGGACCTGGAGAAACTCGTGAAGCAATTGTTTATCGTTTAGCTGAAGATATGCTAGAGAAACTTCCTCCAGATTATATACCTCATGAGGCAAGCTCACCTTAGTAGTTTTCATACTATTCTTTCTCTGCTGAATTTTCACGTGAGACTCTAATTTCTACTCTCTTTGCTTCTGTGCCCTCCCCTGTTCTCGCCACCGCTATGTGTGAAAACAACAAAAAATGATCTCAACTTTTTGTGACAGTGGTCTCCTGACTCCTTCCAGGTTGTCTTGGTCTAGCACATGAGTAATTAGGTAATATCAGTCAAAAAAAAAAAAAAAAAAAAAAAGCAAAACTACAATGGTTCTAAGGTGGAAATTTTTAGTTTAATAATTCAAATTACAAATCTACAGTTTGTCTTTCTCTAACAAAGAGTGTTACATTGTTGTATGTGACAACAGTATTTCACGGTATTTCAGTGTTTCATATTTAACTACATTTGTTCTTCTGGGCATCTATATTTTAGGTCAAAGCTCGTTTAATTAAAATGGGACAATTCAACTCTATGAATATTTTTCTTCGTCAAGAAATTGACAGAATGCAAAAAGTTATCACAGTAGTCCGCAACAGTTTGAATGATCTTAAACTGGCCATAGAAGGGACTATTATTATGAATGAGGCAAGTATAAACACATTTACTATGAACGGAATATTCTATGTAAGCTATTACCTTGATGGCTTTAGACCATATGTTATCATTTCACTTCTTCAGAATTTGAGAGATGCACTGGATAATATATATGATGCACGAATTCCTCAAGTATGGAAAAGGGTATCTTGGGATTCTTCAACACTGGGCTTCTGGTTCACCGAATTTTTGGAAAGAAATGCTCAATTCTCTACTTGGATATATGAAGGAAGACCAAATGTGTTTTGGATGACTGGATTCTTCAATCCACAAGGTAGAGTACTGAAAGGATTTGAGTAATAATGTATTTAATCATAATTTTATGGGTTTTGCTATGTGTCTAGTTTAATATTATACCTTGAAAGGATTTTTTTTTCATTATTGTCAGAACACATTGTAAAAGAGAAAGTTTAAGCAAATTTAAAAGAAGACATTAGACAAAGTAATAGGAAAGTCAGTTCAAAGGCAGCTACAGACATGATTGTCTAAACTTCACCTTGAAGCTGGGAGACTCCTAAGTTCCATGTTGCCAGAATTTGAAGAACACAGAAGGGAAAGGACTTCTGAGACGTTTTTCCTGTTCTAATGTTATTTTAGCAAGCATTTTCCTTTTCCTAGAGTCAGAGACAGGATGTTCATATAGATGGTCATTTGGTCTGAGAAGAAGACAGTTTTTACGTTACAAGAAAAAAAGCACACAGCTAACAAATGGAGTGCTTAATCTTGTTGGCATATTGTAGCAAACAGTGATAGAACTTCTGCAGAAAACGTATTTTTCCTACTTTCCCTGTGGCTTCAGACTCGATCCACTTTCAAAGTGCAAGTTGCAAGTATGGAAGAGTCTAGAGCAATCAGTTTTTATACTGCACAGTAGCAACATACAACTTGAACTGAACTATCTACCTTTCATTGTCATCTTTCACTGTCATTTTCACAGTGTTTCTGTTTAACGTACAGTTTGTTCAAATTCATCAAAAATATACTGCAAAGTGCAAGTAAACATGATTTATTATTGTCTATTACTGCTTGATATATTTATTGAGAGGAACAAAAAAACAATTATAACCACCTTAATGATTAACAAAGAACGTTGCCTTATAAGATGTATGTTTGCAGAAGAGTATCTTTTAGCCTACACAATTACCTGTATAAAATGCCCATGAAAAACTTCTCTCATGTAATGGGTATGATTTTTTTTTCATTAGGATTAACCTATGAAATCCTGACCACCTTTATGAGTTGTAACGCTTCCATTCTTACTGATCTATTTATGACTAGCACTGTAGAAATACAAGTCGTTATTAGAGTTGCACTCAGAAACAGTTAAGGTACATGGAAAGCATCACAGTTATTGTTAAAAGATTGTTTTGAGATGTCAGCCAAAAACCACACTGTTCATATCATGAATAGTGGTGCAGCTGGTGAGTGCACTGATCTCCAATGAGCACACAAGAGCATATGTACAATGATAATGGAATAAATGGTTTAAATGATGACAACGGAACAGATTCTTTTGATTAAAGAAAGTACTTAGCCTAAGAGCTAAACCCAAAACAGAGACCTTCTCGAAGCTGGTGACTGCTTAAATTTCTCTGTTCTAAAATACTAATACTGGAAGCTGAGAAAGTAGCCTGATAAGCAAAAATGGTGCACTCTCAGATAAGAGTGTGGTATTGTTACTATGTTAATAATACTGCTCACCAGGAAACTTTGAGTAAATCAAATCACAAATTAAAGTTGAAAAATTGACTGGAGTGAGGCAATTCAGCAGCTGGACTACCTTGTACTGCCATTGCAAGTAAACACAGACTGATTGCACTGGGGAATCAAGCTCTAAATTGATCATGATATTGGCAAATACATTATAATGTTAAAATAAGAGGAGTGTATTTTATCAGTTTATTGGAAATATCTCTGTATAACATTATAAATTCTCACCAATAATTGTATTTAAAATCTGTTTTGGCAAGTATCAGTATTGGTCATCTATAAATTATAATTATTATTGGAGAGTGAATTTTTGCAGTAATGCACTAAGTATTCCATTAAGTAAACACTGCACTTCAACTGGCTTATGAAAGATAAAATTTCATATATTGTTACAGATATTATTAATTTTAGTGAAATTTAGAAACCTAAATCAAGCTGTTTTATTTGTATCAGAATAGATATTGTTTGAGGAAATTATTGCATGTTCATTTCATTTACTACATTATGTTTGCAACACATGCAAATATTTCATCTGTGACAGCTTCAAGTTGACCTTTTCCTAATTAGCATATTAAACCGTTTCTAACGTCTGAAAGTGCTGTCTTCCACTTCTTGACTGCATACTGTCATGGTTTCCTTCCTGGCTTGTCAATTTTCATTCAATGGTTTCTCCTTTAATACACTCAACAGCATCCAAAATACTAGCCATTCTTTTCTTTACTCCCTCTCAAGTAGGAACTGATGCTGTTACATCTTTAAGTCTTTATAATAGTAATCACTCTCAAGCATATAGTTCTTTGTGTTAACTTTACTCCCTTTTCCTCAGACACCTCCTGGCAACTCCAAGTAGTACTTCATGTGGCAGCAGAAAATAGCAGCTATTGTTTTATTTTGGTGGTTGCCATATTCTGAGACATCTGTAGTGAATTCCTGGTTATTTGTATGTGTTTCACTTCTGTAGCTTTTTCTATAATAAAACATCCAAAGTTCTGTCATTTATCATAATCTATTCATCCCTTCACCTCTCAAACTTTTTTCATTGCAAATCTCTGCTGAGTCTACTCAAAACAATACTCTGAAATCACCTCTCTGCTTATGTCATCCTCTATTTCTTCCTTTTCTTTGCTAATTAATAATAATAATCCTTTATAAACACTGATTTATTTAGATTCCCCTTGCATACAGTCATTCATACTATCACTTCACGCACACCTTTGGTTTTCCATCGCTGAAATTTTGCATTACTGGAATTTATTATATCTTTCTACATTGCCCATTTAAAACAAAACAAAACTAAAACTTTTCCCAAAGTTGCTTTTACATCAGTAAAAGCTCACCTATCCTCAGATTCCTTCTTGAAGCACTGTCGTGGATTTTGTAGTGAAAAATTTAATGATAATAAGCAAGTCAGTCTCCTGAGCAAATATTTTCTCAGCTACTGAATTGTTCAGCTAATAAAAATTGTATTAAGTGCCATTAAAAAATGTTTATCCCTGCAATGACTTCTGTGGGGCCAAAATTGGAACAAAAAGGTGGCAAATAAAAGCTTGTTGTCATTAGTTAAGGTGCTTGGTTTCATTAGAACTTTGGATATCTGCTTATAACATTGAATGTAGAGCCACATTATGAGCAAAATTCTTTGCCATGTGAGACATATACTAAATCTATGGCTTAATTTTTCAAGGATTCCTAACAGCAATGAGACAGGAAGCAACTCGAGCACATAAAGGCTGGGCTTTAGATACAGTTACAGTGCATAATGAAGTGCTAAAGCAAAACAAAGAAGAAATCACAGCACCTCCTTCTGTAAGTATGACATGCAAAGATGTTTTCTAATTTGTTTCAGCACTTAATTTGTATAACTCAGTGATTTGGGATTGCTAAAGGGGGAAGGTTTCTAAACTCTTCACCTCACTGTTTTTTCTTAGCTTAGAAGACAGCTAACAGTTATAAATCTTTACTGTAATTTTTGCATTTATAAAACTATTATTAGAAACTCATTTTATTCAACAAGAACTATTTCTCTTAAATGATCTTCAGCCATAGAATAAGATGTGTACTTAATGAATATATAAGAAACTTCAAATAAAACTTTATGCAGAGTAGACTTTATTGAACTTTTATTGCCATCATTTTCAATAGCATTATCTTTGAAAAGGGAGTATAGTATAATTTATTTTCATGGATTAGAAAGATTCAATGTCAGATACTCTTGCTATGAAAGTATTCCTTTTGGTAGCTTATGCAAATTATTAATCCTGCAAAATGGAAGTTTTCTTCTGTGTGATGCATTTCCACATACTCTCTGCACAGGAAGGCGTATATATTCATGGGCTGTACTTGGAAGGAGCAGGCTGGGACAGAAGAAACAGTAAACTCATTGAATCTACACCAAAGATGCTTTTTGTCCAACTGCCAGTGGTACATATATTTGCTGTTAAGACAACTGGTCCTAAAGATCCCAAGCTCTATGTTTGTCCCATTTACAAGAAGCCCAGCAGAACAGATCTGAACTATATTACAGTGATCTATTTAAGGACAGTAGTACCTCCAGACCATTGGATACTGAGAGGAGTGGCTCTCCTATGTGACATCAAGTAAATGTTTTTCACAGCAGAAATAAAACAAAGCATATAGCTATATATAGCATATATAGCCAGTTGCAGATTACAGTTACAGTCCCATCTGGGGCTATCTGTTATTACATTAAAGCTTTCAGTGTTGGCTTATGAATTCTTTTCTCTTTGACGATATGTTGAAAACATTATCTTTAAAACTAAATGAACTGATTGTATAGGTTGTCTTTCATGTTTCCTTTGTTATTTAAAAAAAAAAATGGCTTTAATGATACAATTAATGTAAAAGCTTGAAAAAGAGAAAACAGCTTTTTTGCATTTTCTTATATGCAACTTTTAGTTTGTGTTTCAATAAGATATAATGACAACAGGAGACAATGTAAGGCATAATAAAATTTAACTTCTCCAAAATAAAAGTTAAGTATTCCTGAACTCAGCATGCATTATTCTCTTTGACTGTGTGGGAAGGTAAGACTAAAGACTGTATTTGTTCCATATTTTTTGCCTGTGGCTTTTCAGACTTCACTTGTTCTTGTTAAACTATATAGATCATGCAAACCAAGATTATTACACTAAGAAAATATTTGTTTCCACACTGTCTGACAGGAGGCAGGAAGTTCTCTGTTCAGCTTATCAGTGTAGGAACATATCTACGGAAGAAGAACAGTGCCAGCTGGTTAATTTGGATGCTTTTCCAATTGGAATAATGGAGTTGTTTATATACAACTAAAATAATTTTCCTGCATTTCACCTTTACTCTAAAACATAGGCTGGAATCCTGGGAGTGGCTTATCTCCTGATAAATCCCATAAATATCCATGAATTTATCCACAGATAATTAGTACTACACTAATTATATGAACATAATAGTAAACAAGATATGCAGTCTACAGTCTCTTTAGTAATCTGTATCAGATTTGTTCTTTCAGATTCCTCTATTTGGCAGCAGTTTTTCACCTACTTGACTGGACTACGCTCTTCGTTTTGCAATTTAGGAATGAACAAATCTATCTGATGTGGAAAAGTACAGCTACTACTACTTGATCATGGCCTTAGGCATCTGGTGGTATGGTGAAAGGCTCTTCCTTGAGCTGCCACTCTACTGCCTGTTAGAGGTCACCATTTCAGGATATCTTCTTGTAGATACAATACACAGCTAAAAAGTGACATCAAAATGGTGAAGATCTCCAAATGCATTTCAGTAAAAAGTGTCTTCCCTTTCTACCCTCTGTAGACTAACTCATGTTTAAATGTAACAGTGCTGAAGGTCAGGCTGCACAGTGCAGAACAGAGAGGGTCAATCTTTTCCCTTGCTAGGCTGGTGGTGCTGAGCCTGGTAGTCCCATGGTATAGTTGGGGTGTATTTTTGGTCCCCTTTTGGCACATACCCAAATTCATTTCCTGAATCCTGAATTGCCTTTGCAAATGCTGAAATATTGTGGAGCCCAAATTGAAATTCCCAAATACCAATTAGCTCAGCTGTCATCCTGAGCAAAGAGCCTGCCCACCTGATAAATGCTGAGCAGTCCTATTGATTCAAACCACTGTCCCCCAAAAAGATTAGAGTCCTTGATTTTTGTTAGAGGTCAATAGGGAGTCTTAGCACTAGCAAATGCTGTTCATACCAACCAGTGTAAATGAACTGGGTCTTAAAGGAAAGGGTTTTCAGTGACACCTGGTCTTTGTAAAAGCTTCCTTACCCCAACTCATTTATTATCATTTGCAAGTCTTTTAATTGGCAATGGACGGGGTGCTGGAGAAAAAAACAGAAGTTCTTGTTTGGAGTACAAAATGTCTTAGCTTATATCCAAAGCCATCACAACAGCTTTATTTATTCATTCCTAAAATGTCTTTCCTGGTCTGGCCTCTCAGCTTCATTACAGTATTGAAACTATGTGTAACTGTAGAAGGTGCACATTGCCACATTTATACCTGAAAGTCTGTATGGGAAAATATAGGCAAATGTGTGAGTTAATAGTCTCTTTATGCATTTAACAGAAGAGGACTTCATTCTCCAAACTGCATAATAACAAGATAAGAGGTAAATAATGTATCATTCCTCTTGACTAATTCATATATCGCATTAGGTTCTTGACAGCTGTTTATCTGATTCCATTCACCCCTACCCATATTCTGTGTGCCCATCTGGCATTTTGTTCTATCAGTATGTTTCTCACAGTTGACATAATCTGTAGGAATTCAAGATCTCAGTAGATGACCTTTCACTCCCAGAAATGCTCTGCACATACAGAACAAACTTCAAAACTCCTAAATTAACCTTGACATGTTTTTTTCTTCAAGTTACTTCCTGATCTGTTTTTATGTACATTTGCTAGTCAAGATATTTGTTTCAGTACTGAAATGGTATTGTGCTGCCTGAATTGACAAAGGCAAGAATACTATGTCAGCAAAATACAAGTATTTAATGGATTATTAAAACAAATAGGAAAAAAACAAACAACCACAAACGGAACGAAAGAAAAAAACAAAACCAAAAACACCAACACTACACACAGGCAGAAAAAGGACCTAACTCATGAATATATGAGTGAGAATGAGTAGAAAAATTACTCCAGAATGAGTTTAACGGGCATGTCCATCATCTTCATCAGATTCTTTCTGCGTTCATTGGAGCTGTTTTGCTGAAAGCTTTTTTTCCCCTCTGATTTTCAGAGGTAAATTCAAACAGGTGAGATGAGGTAAGGCTTTATTTCCCATTGCTTTAGAGCAGAAATGTTAATGAGTATTCTTCAATCTGCCAGTTATGTCACTTTTCACAGAAGTATTCTGAGATGATGATTCATAAGAGGTCTGAGGTATGGCTGTGTGGTAAGCTTTTATATAATAGTGGGTAAAACTACTGAAAACTATGGAATATACTTTGAAAATTAAAGGGACAGGGGAAAGAGATTGCAGAATCATTAAGGTTGGAAAACACTTCTAAGATCATCTTGTCCAACTGCCCACCTATTTACCAGTATTACTCAGTAACCATGTCCCCCAGTGGCACAACTACCCTCTTATTAAACATCTCTAAGCACAGTGACTCCACCACCTTTTTGGACAGCATCACTGCTCTTTCTGAGAAAAAACTCTTCCTAATATCCAACCCGAATCTCTCCTGGTGCAACTGAAGACCATGACCTCTTATCCTATCACTGCTACCTGGGAGAAGAGGCTGACCCCTGCCTCGCTACAATCACCTTTCAGGGAGTTGCAGAGAGCAATTAGGTCTCCCCTGAGCCTTCTCTTTAGACTGAACAATCCCAGCTGCTCCTCATAAGACTTGTGTTCCAGACACTTTCTTCTCAGGCTGCTATATCTCAAAAAACTTCTGATTGGGCATGAGCTTGTTCTGAAAGGATTTGAGCTAAACTTTCATTTAAAAGATTTATTATTTTCATAGAAACATTTTTCTTCCGTTTCTACCTTAAGATTCTGGTTACTTGTAACTAAAATTTGTTCAGAGATTCAGAATGATCACTTTCAAGCTGAAATACTTTATGGAAAAAACTAGGATTTTCTTGATCTGTTCAGTATTTTCATTTCATGCTGATAATACTGAACTCAACAGTAAAAATAAATGTTATTTTTGGATAGTCTGGAAGAACATTTACAGAAGTATATAAGTCCATTAATACATGTAAAAAAATAATAACATGTAATAAGTGTATAGAATGTGCACCCTGCAGTTTTAAGTATACTGTTGTTTCTGCTGGTTTGTTGTGGTATTTTTTGCTTGTTTGATTTTAATATTGGAGTATAATTGGATGATTATGGTAAGTCTCTGGATCAGTTTTCTTAGAAGCATCTGATACTGTGCTCCAGGGGCAGACATCATGCAGCCTAAAACAGGCATTTTAAGATGTTCTATGTGTGTCTGCACCACACAGGCAGGGTATTCTGAAGGCAAATCTAGTTGAATAAAAGCCAAAAGAGATGCCTTTTCTAGTGATTAACTCTTCTTTCAGAATTACAAGAGTTATGTGCAGAGATTAACTCTGAAAAATTCAGTATCAATTTTTATTTTGAAATTTGCAATAGTCCACTATAAAGGTCAAATTCAGAAACAGACTTCAGGAATAGAAATACTATGAGTCTCTACATAGCAGAGTTCAGGATGGGGAAAAACAACTGATAACATATGCAATATACTTTTCTGCCTCTATTTCTATTAAAATTTCTGATTTACTGTGGGAATGCTAGTGAAGTCCTTGGGGATATCTGTACGGTTTCTGATTGACTATATTGAATATTAAATAAAGGGAAAGAGAAGGCTCTGAGGTGGCCTAATAGTGACCTTTCAGTATCTGGGGGGTGGGGGAGGGCTATAAAAAAGAAGGGGACATACTCTTCGGCAGGGTTTTGTTGTGATGTAGCAAGGGGAAGTGGTTTTAAACTGAAAGAGAGAAGGGGAGATTCAGATTAGATCTAAGGAAGAAGTTTTTTACAAGAGGGGCATGAGACACTGGCACAGGCTGCCCAGAGAGGTGGTGGATGCCCCATCCCTGCAGACATTCAAGGTCAAGCTGGATGGGGCTCTGAGCATCTGATGGAGCTGTAGGTGTCTCTGTTCATTGCAGGAGGACTGGAAGGGGTCCTTAAAGGCCAATTCAAATGATTCTATAGTATTGACTAATCAGTTGTTCCTCCTATAAACATTTCTATTTGACAATCACATTAGTTAAGTGGTTGCTCAAGAGGTTCACTAATTAAAACTCCTCTAAATTTTAATTTTTTTGAAGTAGCTACCTAACCACCAAAGCAGAAAGTCTGTGAACTGATACTGAAAGGTAGAATTATCTGTGCCCAAAAATGGCCCAGATAATTGTCCTTCCTCTTCAACTTGCGAGAAGGTGCTGTACAGTGATGGAAATGAATGACAGTTGGGATCACTTTCTTTTACTAGGGATATTTATTATGTGAAAAACTATGACCTCAAAAGATACTTTGGTTAACAGTTTGTGATCTCCTAACTGAACACAGGAGAACAAAACATAAAATTCAAGAGAAAAGAAGAGATACTTCAGCATAAATGGCCATTCATTCCAGAGAAAGGTTTTAGTCAGTATATTTACTATATAGGCAGTACTTATGGTAGCCATGATAGTACATAGGAAACCCATAAAGTCAATTTCCCTTCTCACTCATTCACCCAGGGAATACTTCTAAATCAAGACTGCTAGACTATAAGATATCATCTGTCTTTCTCAACAGACATATCCTGCACACTGTCAAAAGGATTTTTGTCTCCAGAAATCCATCAGATTTTGTAGACAAGCTGCTAAATGCTTGTCTCAGCATTTGGGCAACCCTCTTCTGTTGAAATTCAGGTCCTCTCTACTCAGCATCTTGCAGCTGAGAAGGCGCAGACATCATCCCTGCCTCTTTAGGAAAGACCGGTATTATGACAATTGTACAAAGCATACATCAAAACATAAAAGGCTATTATCCTTTTCTGTATCAAAGTTTTCTCTTGTTGAGAGAAAATACTGAAAGGTGTAATTTCCGCCAAAATTGATCCTCACTTCAGATGTTTTAGCTTTTATTGAGCTTGCAAAGACCCATACTGACAATTCCTCTTAGCAGGAAAAAAAAATGAATCCAAACATGCCCCTTGCTGCTACATGCTACTGTTACAAGCCATGCCACTAAGCAGATAGCAGTTTTTCTGACACATGGGCAATGCTTACATTGCATTAAATGCTGCACAGAATAGTATCTCCCTCCATTCTTTCTGTAAAACTGGAGTTTAGGTAAAGCACCAAATTATTCATGTCTCAGCAACTTCCAATATATGTAAGGTAGAAAGAATTAATGGAAGGAGAAAGAAGTTACAGAAGTCCTATACTTCAGTAGCATTTTCAATCCTTCCTCTACAAAACAAAAGAAAACCAACAGAGAAGCGCTGGACAAAGCTTTCTCAACTCATTGTGCTGTATTTTTCAAACTGAAAGAATCTCAGCTTCTTTTGATGTTAGATAGCATTGTTTTAATGTTTCTTTTAGCTCTCTATTTTGAGATTACCTTTCTCTACACAGACAGAAGATTAAGTTAGAGTTTAGGACTGAAAAAAACACTAATCGATGTAACAAAATAGATCCTGATTTTAGAGACAACTTTCAACATTATCTACTCCTCCCAAGAGGACTTGAATTTGCTGGACAAATACTTATCTTTCTCTAAGAAAATAACCTTTTTTTTTATCACAGTGATAAAAGTCAATAGGATTTTTTTCAGTCTTCTGAAATGAGGTAATAGTTTTGTAATGGGCATAATAAAACTTACCTGCTTAGAGTTCACTGTTGAGTAAAATCAGTCAACATTTCTTCTGTCACAGTCCCTTTTTCATTGAATCCTCCTCTTGAAGAGGAACGGGGCTCTATGGACAAGCAAATTGCCAGAGAATATCTTGCTCAGTTTCCTGGTGTTTGTATTGGTTTACTGAGAGCAGATGCAACAAGCATCGTCTTCAGATGCCAGAGGGTAAGACCAGTAAGCACATCCAAATCGAATCAGGTGTTGGACTTCAGATATTGACTTGGGCCAGGGTCTTCCCTTGGACATTCAGGGAAGTAAAACTATCAGAAATTGTGGCCATTGTTTCATTTTCCTAGTTGTGCTTCTCAGCAATGTTGATGTTGCAGATTTTCCCTCTGTTTGCTTCCTTTGAGTCTCTGATAACTGCAGATAACAGAAATGTAGATTTCTTCAGAAGTTTTTCATATCTATGTGTAATTTGGTTCAGCTGTGAGAAAGTAGGTGAGGTTTTCCCTGACTCATTATCTTCATCCCATTGAGGCAAACATTAGGTAAGGGCTTGAACCTTTTAAATCCAGGGGATCACAGGCTTCTGTAAAATCACAGAGTCTCCTCTTTAGACTTGGCCGCAATTAATCTTAGTTCTTTGCTCCTCACTGTTTCCTAATTCTTAAGCAATGCTTGAGGTGGAAATGATGCAGTGATACTCTGATAGTAACAGAGCACCTCTTTTACTCGGACAGTGAAGAATTAATCTCAGTGAATACCATCAAAACCATTCTGCGAGGCAGACACCAGGAATTTCAACTAACTTGAGGTGTAATTTTTTATTAATTATTTTTTTCCCCTGGTTTTTGTTTTCTCTCACTTTAGAACAGTTGAAAGAAATCTCCTTTTAGGCTTCAGGCAACAAATGGCAAGTTCTGCCTGAAGCTGGCTGCTGAAGCATACCTGCTGTGCTGGTGATTCACATGCTACGAAACTTCATAATCTCACAGCGTCAGCGCTGTGATCAGTTACATTCCTAAAGCATCAGTCTGGCTGTGATGCATTTGAAATTAATATGCATCATTAATAGCTAATTTCTATTCCAGTAGTATCTAACAGAACAATCTGAAATCTTTACCCGCTTTCAGTTCAATTGAGATTTCCTGCTAAACCGGGGAGGCATTGTATTCTTTCTTCTTCCAGATGCTGGTGCATAATCTCACTGCATGTATATGAGTTAGCATGGGTTTTGCCTTGTAGGTCAGCACAAAGCAAGTATGCAAGGACAAGGAGTTGAATCTGGAATGGTGCCAATTGAAAGAGCTCCTTTTGCCCAGTTGCACATCCTACTGCTGATTGAGGCTGACCCGTACCTTGACTTCAATTTAGAAAATTAGCTCCGATATTGGAGAAAACTTCTTAGAAAGAATGGTGAGGCGCTGGGAGGTGGTGGAGTCACCGTCCCTAGAGGTGTTCAACAACTGTGTGGATGTGGCACTGAGGGACACAGTGGGCATGGTGGGGATGGGCTGGCGGTGGGATGAGATGATCTTAGAGGCCTCTTCCAACTCTAACGATTCTGATTCTGAAAATTCCCGGTATAAATGGGCAACGGCATCGGCTGTTCCTACAAAGTAATCAAACTTCACGTTGGAAGCACGAGGACCGCCTCGCCACCCGAACCTGGACGAAATCTGATCCTCCAAACCGAAGTCGAGAGGTGGGGTCGGTGCTGTCGAAGGCGCTTTCCTTCCCGCTCCTTTCCTTCCCCGAAGCGCCCCGGGCCGCACCTGGGCTGGGCCGGCCCCGGTCCCGCCTCCGCCGCCGCTACAAAAGCGGCCGCCGGGGCTCCGCCGGGAGCGGGCTGCTCGCTCCGCCGGGCCCCGCGGACGGGGCCTGCCCCGGCTATGCCCGTCGCTCCGGCCGTGCCCCTCGCCCTGCTGCTGGCAGCCGCGGGCAGAGCCGCCCCCGCCAGGCGGGTGAGTGCGCGGGGCTGCGGCCGCGGGAGTCCCGGTTGGTGGGGCGGGAAGGGGAGGACTCCGCGGGGCCGACTCCGCGCTCGGGCGCGGCGGGAGGGGTCCGCGCGGGGGTCCGCTGCGGAGCTGCGGTCGGGAGGAGGCGGGAAGCGAGGGCGCCGCTGCCGTGCCGCGATCCTCAAGGTAACTCTTCCTATCGACCACGGGGAATAGCGCGCTCGCGTGTGCCGCCAACAAAACGTAGCAGCCAGAGGCGCGGAGAGGGGTTGTGGAGGTGAGCTCTTGAGCAAAGGGAATGGATGCGGCCGGAGCGTATGGGGGAAACCCCTTCTTATGGGTGCCGGGCTGCTGCCTGGAGGAGCGCCGAGTGAAGGGCTGGGCAGGGAGAGAAACAAGCGGTGGGCTGCGGGGATGGAGGGGTCGGCGAGGCTGATGGAGCTGTGGGCTGCACAGATCTCCCGTCTGCTGAAAGTTTGAGGCTACGGATTTATACAGAGCACCGTGAAGAACAAAATCCGTTTAGTTCCCAGCTATGCTGAAGTCAGGAGGGTTGTGAAGGGTATTGGTTTCTGAGGTTTTTGGTTGTCTCGTGCCTTCTTCCTTCCTGACGTTAGGGCCCTGTTAGAGGATCAACAGGCACAAATTGTACCTGTCAGGAATTTTCACCATGAAGATGGTCAAACCGTGAAACGTGGACCGGGAGAGGCTGGGGAACCCCTGTCCTTGGAAGTGTTTTCTGTTTGCTCAGGCACTGAGCAGCCTGAGCTACTGTCAGGGATGGCTTGGCTGTTGGCTGAACCAGATGACTTCCTAAAGTACCTTCCACCCTGGTTACCCTGGGGTGGTGTTAGGGATGGAGGTCAGTAGTGCTTGCAGTAGAAATGCCTGTTACCTTCCAGGTTGTGCAGCTGCAGTCAGGGTGCGCTGGGAGGGGAAGTGAGGGGTTGGTATTCATAGAGCGCGCTGGTGGTGAGGCTGCTGGAGGAAGGGGAACAGGGTGAAGTATCTGCACTAACAAAGGTGCTCCTCCAGCTGCGTGTAGAGCTGGAAGAAAGGGAAAGGAAAGGAGTTCGTCTGGTCTCAATACTATGATTGCCCTCTGACTTCATTTTTACAATACACTGACTGCTTTTATATCCTCTTCTGACACTAGAGGGTCTTATCTGACAACTTGTCTAGAGCAGTGACTGTGCCTGATGTAAGCTGAGAAAACGTGCAAAACATTGTGCTTGATGCTAAGTGTACAGAAGCATGGCACTTATGGTACTTCTGCCATGCCTTTTTTCCCCCTCCCTCCCCCCCCCCCCCCCCGCAGGTTCAGTTCAGTACGGTGTTAAAGGGACTATCTAAATTCTGAATTGCACTGCTTAGGCAGGAGCAGATTGTTATCACTTAAATTTTACTGCTGGCTGTGAGTTTTCTAGTTTAAGGGGATATGACAGATATGAGAGGATGGTAGAATAACGTCATAGGGGGTTGGAGAGACAATGCTTTATTGGTGCTGTGACTGCTGTTTTATGTGGAACTTCTCCTCCCTCCACAGCACCTCAAACAGCTGAGAAGGGGAAAAGCAAGAAAGAGAGAGAAGATGAGGAAGCTGAAGATGTATTAGAAATAAGAAAAAAATTGGGAGTCTGAAGTTCAAGTCTGTTCTAGAAACTTGGAATAATTTTAAACGAGGAACGACTGGAAATTACTTAATAAGTGTCTAGATCTTTCTTGATTTACTGCACTGAAGGCAGTAAAATGATCAAGAATTGTTAGCACACAGCTGCACTGCAGGATGTTATTCCTCATGACAAGCACTGTGTCCTCCCCCTGCTCACCTTTGAGCCGCGGTGTCCTGCTACTGGCAGAGCTGAGGCAGCCTCTTGCTGGTTCCCCACCGTCTGGCTGTACCCTGGGGCTGGATTTCACATCGCAGTTTTCTGTGCAGTACTTATGCTCAAAGCTTTGTTGAGATACTCTCGACGAAAGTAATTTAAATATCAGTGAAGCACAGGCAGGAATTGTGCCACAGTTCTTGACTGTCAGTTCTGTTCTTCAAACTACCTGCAGTGCTTTTGTTCCTCATGCTAAAATGTGATTAGCACAGGCTCCTGGGAGGTACAGTGACATTCAGCAGAAGGGTTGCAGATCTCTTGCTGTCCTTAGCTCTTATTTCTGAGGTACTTTTCTTTGGAAATAGGCAAGTGTCAATACTGACTTGAATGCTTATGCTAATCAGATTGGATGTTTGTAAATGTGCATGTTGTTGGCACTCTGTGCAGTTACAGCCCCTAATCTGCTCTCCAATAGTCACTGTGACTTCTTAGGTTGCTGTCATTAAATGCTTGTGTAGTTCCATCTGCTTTCTCACCCTTAGGAAAACTGTCAGATCTGCCTTGAGATCTGCAGCCTCCACTTCTTTACTCACAGTTGTCTATGACCAGGTTGCTCTCTGTGGAGGTTCAGCTTTGAGTCTTGGTCAGCCTTGATGAAAGGATGCTGTTTGGGGATAGTTCAATGTATTTTGTTGGCCTTTTGGCCTGGGCAGCACTGAGATCCTTGTATGCTTCTGTGTCCCAGCATGAGCTTGCAGGGCAATGGCTGTTCTGACTTGTTTTCTGTTGCACACCCTAACGCTGAGCTAACTGAGCTGAGGCTCCTGGTCAGTTGTGACCTGTAGACTTGTTCATTAGGAGTCATTATGGTGGGAAGAGTGGCTTTAGAGCTTGGCTGAGAAACAGGTGAAGAAGTGTTCTGGAAACCTATGCCTTCATGTAGACACTAGCAAGGAGAGCTGAGACGAGTCTTAATCAGTTGAGTTTTCTCCTGGGCAACAACCCCCCCATACTTACACTGACTGCAAGTTAGGGGTTTCTTTTTGTTGTTGTTTTCCTCCTCCCCAGATTTCATGTAGTGCTAGTTTACTTTGTTGCCTGAACACTCAAAATCAAAATGTTCTAGACGAGTCTCAGCTTATTGATGCTCTGCCCCTTACTAGCAGCACGTACTGGCAGTGGTATAGAAAGCAATTGAGAAACGGGTGATCGAACAAGGTCTGACACTGTGCCACCTTACTGTAGCTGTTACCGAAGGGCACTTGGACAGCTTCTGGCTTAAGGACTCATTTTCTGGGAACATGGCCAGATTTTTCACAAACTTTATATGTGCAGGCATATCATGCCTGCATTAATATGGTGTAAAACTTTAAATCACTTAATAGTGCAGCCATCTAAATGAATGCAGTCTAAATTAGTGTCCCAAATGATTGTTGGGTAAAACAGTGTTATCTATTCAGGAAGTAATGTGCTGTTTTTCCAGAAACAACTCTAATTTATTTTATTTTATTTTTTTTGGAAACTCCATAAAGTTACTGTCATCATGTGTAATAAAACCAAATGCTGTTGTGCAGCAAATCTGATTATATAAGCCAAGAAGAAGATGCTTATAATATTGCTCCTCTGTTATGGAGGGGAGCAAACAAACAAACAAAAAAAAACCCAAAACATTTCAGGCTTAGGGACTATAGCGAATTAGATCACCAAAGGAAAGGCAGGATTAATGTAGCCAAACAATGTATTGACTCTTCACATTTATTTTAAAGGTCTGATGTCTGGTCCATGCAAGCTGAAGTTATTGAAAGTTCTGTCATATCTTTTGGCCTTTCCCCATGTGTCTGGTACACCCTCCATCCAACTGGGCAGCAGACTGGAGCAACTGAGACAAAAGTATTTGAGGGGAAGTGTAGGCAAAAAATACAACTGGATATGGCAGGATGCATTTTCTTTTCTGTGAGAAGAAAACCATACTCTGGAGATGACAGAAGCAGCAGTGTAACTAAAACTCCTGCCTTCTAAAAGCTGCAGCTGTATATCTACAACAGAATTCAGTGAAACTGGGCCTGGTATGCAAAATATAAATGGTTGTCTGCCGGTTGTCAAACAGACTTTCTAATGTGTTATATCATCGCCTGTTTCCGTAGGCCTGTCACACTAAATTGAGCTTTAATTTGTTGTGTTGATTGATTCTCAGTGGCTTGAGAGGATGTACCGGCAGGAGCTGTTATCTCTGACATGATGGGGCCCTCACAAGTTTATATCTTGGAGCAGTCCTTTGAAAAACTGATTGCTTCCTTCTGTGGTGCTGTAGTAAAATTCTTAGAATTCAGCTTCTTTTATTAAAGGCTTTTGTATTTCTTTCTCTGTGGTAAACCAGTACTTGTACTATTAGCCAAGGCTGCTCAAGTTTCCTTGTCGCAGTGCGTCAGTGCTGTTGGTTTGTGTCTTAACAGAAGTAACTTTACACAATAGCGGACGTGTCTTTGCTATGGAAAAAGTTGTCAGTAGATAAGAGACCTTTTATTTAAACCCTAGAATGTTATTTTCTTGTGAGGCTGAATTAAAGCTTTAGGCAGGAGATCCTTTAATTAAAGCAAGTCTTCCAAACTGAACTACCAAAGAAAATAACAAATTTAATGTTGATGTTCGATGCTTCCTATCCAAAGAGGGATAGGGTCAGTGTCTAAGGTGCTCCAGCCCGCCAAATGGAAGGTAGCCCATAAAGATATCAATGCTGCATAGAAAATGCAGCAAACTTGAAAGTATGATTTGTTCATACAGATTTGCTGCTGTTGGCTGGATATTGTTTTTTACTATTTGGTTTGGTGTTAGAAACTGATATTTATAAATTGCAGCCACACTGGCCAATGATCAGCTGCATAGAAGAGCAGAGATGTACAGACTGTATGCTGTACAGACTTAGTTGTACTGACTACATCTTATTGCTGTTTCACTGTAATTGACTGTTAATGGATTGCCATCTGAGTGTACTGTCTGGTATCGACTACAGTTTTTCTTGAAATTGATTGCTTTTTGTTGTTAGCTCAATCTCTTGCCATCCTTTTCCTTAATTGTTTTAAGATAGCTTTACCAATTCCTGTAACTTTCTGTCTTGTTCTTTGAGTTCATCTATGTTCTCCTGTTCAGCTCTTGCTTTGTCTCACTTATGCACTTGCCCTCCCAAATTCTAAGTTGAGTCTGCCTTTAATGTCTTCAAGACTGTTTTCAAAACATACATTCTTGTACTAGTTGGTGTGTAGTTCTGTCTGCTGCCTCTTTCCTTGTTCTGTCGCTGCTCCTATTCTCTTTTCTATGCAAGGAGAGAACTTAATGAAAGTGAACCTACTTTCTGATTCTATCTTGGAAGTAGCTACAGTCTATGTTGAAAAATAGTGTTTTGAGCTGAGAATCTGCTCCATCAAATAGCGTTACTGTGCTCTTTGTGTTGTAGTTTCAATGGAAATTAATAGGAGGGATTACTTTTGGAGCAACTTTTGTAGCCCATGACAGTACCACTTTACTCACTGCAGCCCAGGCATGCCAAAAGGTTGGACAGCCATGGCTTAAGGCATGTTGTCTGCTCACCCATTTGTACCTCTTTCATTGTTCGGTCTGATTTGTTTTTTCTCCTGCCTGCTGTGCCAAATGACACTGCTTTGTTCTTATTCTTTCCATGCAGTACTGTTCTTTCTGATTTGTTAGACCTAATGTCTTCAGGATAAACAGAAAAGATGTGTGCAGGGACGTATCTACATGGGACAGTCTTTTACGTTTGCATGTGTATGGTCTCTGAAACCCTGCTCGGTTTAAGATGCACAGTTCTGACTAGAACACTTCAATCTCCTCTCTGACATACATAATTCTGGTGCTGCTCAGTACATTAGAAAACGAAGCCATACTGAAAAGCCTAGCTTCAGGTAAATCCAAACACTTGTGATGAACCTAAGTACTCAGCCACTGAGAATTTTGCATGAAGTACGTCTCTGATGTCTGGGAGAAGTTTATGGGAACAGCACTCATTGTCTTCAGCAGACCATGTTTTTGTGGTAGCACAAACAGTTTAGACTCTGATTTGCTCCTGCACATGGATGAGCTGAATGCAAACAGAAAGAAGCTAAGTTGCCAGAAAACAGAAAACATGCCTCCTGAGTGTGCTGCTCGTGATGGGTGGGCTTTTGAGCATGTGCTGAGACAAGATGCTGACGCCATAATAAGTTTACCACTCTGACTGCTGAGCTGTTATACTCAAAGGAGCCCTACAAAACTCCTTCCTAAGGTGTATAGGATCTGTACCTCTTAAAAGCACACTCGAGTCATGTAATATCAGTCTTTTCCTTTGAATTCTGCTAGCATCAAACTTGTACATTTCTTTCCCATAGGAAACAACTGCCACCTTTTTCCTAATATTTCTCTCCCCTTTCTGCTCTGTAGATACGAACAGTGCACACGGTACTGAGTCTCCTAGATGCTGTGTTCATCTATATGTTCTATTCCATTGTTAGGGCTGAAAAATGTTTCTTCTGATCGAAGTGTATGTTATTTTGTGTCAGCTCAACTCTCTATAGCCAGCTTGCAAAGAATTAGCTTTTAATATGTCCAGATTCAGAGTTAACTTTCTCTGAACCAGGGAGAAGTGAATGGATGGATACAAGTCTGCTGTGGTATCTGAAAACAGTGCTCAGAAAACAGGTCTTACTGGAGCTTGCTTACTGGCTCCCAACTTTTCAAAAATACATTGCTAAAACAAAACTCAACTTCCATAGCATTGAAGAACACTTGTTTTTTTTGAAATCTGCTGTAACTGTATGGTTAGTTGGGTGGGTAGCAGGAATCAGGGTACAATATGTCCTTGCAATTCCAGGGGTCTCATCACTGAATCTTTCCCGTTTTCAAGATGACGTACTTTTTAACACCAAGAAGAAAGGACTAAGAGTTTGTGCTCAACCAAATGTGGTGGCCCTGTTCTTAAGCGAGTTGCTGTCTTTGAAGCCAGCTGTGCACAAAGCATACCCTGAGGTGTTTGTTGCGTGGGTTGTGTGTTAGCAGGTGCCTTGGAGGGTGTTGCTAAAAATTGTGTTCCAGGCTACAGTTGATCTGTAAAGACAGATCTGTGGGGAGGAGCTGGAGACATTAACCCGGCTTTCCTTTTGGCTTTTGTCTTGCATCCTTCTGCGGTAATCAGCACTTTCTTAGCATTAGTTGTTGCTTAATGAGAAATACATTGTGTGCAGTGTCTGGGATTTTGCTTTCAGTATGCCAGTAGATTGTTTGCTTTCCCCGGAAATTAGACTCTACTTCAGATCTATGGCAAGGTCTATCCCTCTTCTATCTTTGAGGGATGTCCCTGGACCAGTTGCCAGCTCTTGCAGATGCTTTTGTACCTTCTGGGAGAGACTGTTGTGTTTGACATTTGAGGGCTTCAAGTATAAGGTTAGCTTCCGGATGTACAGAGGCTTCAGGCAACACAGTAGCCTCTCTGTAGATCTTTCTTCAAGTGGCAAGCTGGTAACTTTGCTCCCCTGACCTCTCCTGTGAGAAAGAGAAGCCTCAGAAGCTGCTGAAAAGTTGCTTTAAGAGTTACAACATACAAAAAGCCTTGTGTGTACTGAAACACTGACAAGCATTGTAAAATGTCAGACCTTACTGTATGCTGCATTGAAAATGAAAACCAGGAAGCCTTCAAAGAAACTTGGTTTGTATGTTACAGAATGCCATATTGGAGTTCATGAAATAAATTAATTGTATTTCTGATTTGGTCTTTGTGGTGTTTGGAGTCTGTTACTGTGAACCACGTGGGAGCAGAGGTGGAGGTACCTATCTGGTTTGGGAAGTCCAGAAGCCTGTTGCCTTTCTGTCTGGCTGTGCTGATCATTGTGTCGTGGGGATTTTACATCCTCAAAATTCACGTTCTGTCCTCTCTTGGATACAGGAAGAATCTGAGCTTCAACTCTTAATTTATTTTTCTTTTATGTTTCAGTAGATGAAGTGAGGAGGAAGTTCAAGGCTTTAAGGGAACAGCTGACTTCATATTCTCCAGTGTAACTGGGGGTTGCTACTGCTGTTGTGGAAAAATCCAGACCAAAAACCAAAAAGTTCCAAATACTTAATCTGTGGAAACACTATGGATATTAGTACAGATGTGCAGAGCTAACAACTTGCAGACACCTCCCTGTGTAACTTAATCAGTTATGCTCAGTTAGGTCAATCTCAATCTTCTTTCAGCCCTATTCCCCCCACATAAAAACATTTTGCTGTACAGTACTAGTTACACACAATGGATGAGGCTTTTTCCCTTGAGATGGGAAAACTGAAGGTGAAGCATTTGAACTGAATTATTTGATATAACTGCTGGTCTCAACTTTTGTCAGATGGCTGCGGTGTTCTAATTTATTGGCCTTTTTGCTTACAATTTCTTAATTAAGGATTCATTGGGTACTGTTTGAAATGTACTGTTCTAAGGATAACAAGATCCAATTCCTTTTAAACTCAGTGACTCGACAAACAGTGCTCTCTGGAGAAGAGAAGATTGACAGGAAGTTATTATATGCTGTTTACAAGACATGGTGTGGTTATAAGTTACACATCAAATAAATGAAATTGTATTTGTAGTGGACTTCTTTCAAAATCCTTCCTACCTATGGTCTCTGTAGAGGAAATATTAGGTTTCGCAGGAATGCTACAGAAGACACAGTCTTAAAGGTGGTCAGAAACATCTTGCTCAAACAGTACTAGAGAAAACTTCTAGTGCTGAGATTGATGTACTTTAAGTTTACATCTCATGGCTTCTGTATCATTTATTACTTGAATCTAGCTAACAACTGACCAAGGAATGTTTTTAATTGTATCCAGCGGTTCCCTATGGACTTCCAGGGCCAACGAGCATTAGCTAAAGGATGAACTTCTGTAAGACAGGAAATATCTGAAGAATAGCTCAGTATGCTCTGAATTTGTTCATTGCTCTTTGGGGATTAAGACACCTGCTGGTAGTGAATGATGCTGTTAAAGCTCTCCAGGGTGAGACTGATTCTTTTACTAATGAAATGGAAGGATGATAGAATGTTAGCTTTACAGTCTGAGGTCTTAATGTCTTTGCAGCAGTTGATATGGTTGTAAATCTCAAGAAAATAAACCATGTTTCTTAATTTCTAACTTGTTCTGGTATCAGAGCGACATTGTGTCTCCAGGGTTGGAAGGTTGGAATGTAGCAAAGATTTATTAATTTGCTTGTATGATAAGATAGCATCCATGAGGATGGATCATTGATCAGAGAAAGATTTTTATTATTATTATCATTATTTATTTATTTATTTATTTTTGGAACTTCCTGACTTGTCTTTCTCTCTTTTTTTTTTTTTTTTCCTGTTTATAGTAAACAAGTGATGGGAAATAACAATGCACAAAAGCTTTCATCTTTCTTCTCACTCCTATGTTCTTTCATGGTCCATCATCCTACATAATTAACTGTGAGACTGGTATTGCATTTCATCATTCAATGCTTTTGTTGAGGTTCAAATTTCTGCGTATCTCCTGACAAGTGATTTATAATCACTCAGGTGTTTCATGGGATCACAGTAGAGAGGAAACAATGGACAAACAATTACTTGGATTAATCTCTTCCTCTACGTATTAATTCTTGGGGAAATTATTATAGTTTTAGATTTTAGTAAAAGAAACATAGAGTCAGTGCAGCTTTAGCTATATTGCTTTTTCTTTTTTTTTTTTTTTTTTTTTTTTGTGCATGACAGACTTTTCAAATTTGAGCAGCACACTCAAGGTTGAATCTTTATTTTGCTTGTCTAGGATATTCTTTCTTTAGCAAAAGGAGAAGCGTGTATTATGGGCAAACACTATGCAGATCTGTTCAGCTCAGTTTGTTTTCAACAACATAAACGATGCTTTTGTGTGAGAATGAGCAGGAAGAACCTGCCTTGAGCTACAAAGCATAGTTGGGATCCTATTTGAGAACAAGGCCCTGACTTCTGTACATGGGAAAGAAAGGAGGAGAAGATAGGTTACATTGTCCAGTGTTGCTGTAGTGTTCCAGATTGGTCTGGATGATCAAATGAGATGTGCTAGCCCTGACAGTGATCCTTGGTGGCAAGGGGTCTACTCAATCTGGTATTTGTGACCCACTAAGCAGTTCTTGTTCTTTGTTTTGCCTCTCTCTGCTCTTGCAGGAAAAAAACAAAAACAAACAAACAAAAAAAAAACACTTACACCTTGAAATAGGGGATGGAATAATTGGATGAGAGCAGAAGCAAGTAATTCAAGATTTGTTCTATAGGGACTGCTGAGATGCATACAAGGAAAATCCAGTTTGGGGCTTATGCGTCTGCATTTTTTTGTTTGTTTTCCTGCTACTGAGCAGAAATACTTGGAGTGTCAAATTTTTTATCTCCTCAAAAAGAGAAAGATATTGAATTAAGTGATTAATGTCCCGTATGCATAATAGTTGAATAGCAAAATGAGTTACTGTCTTGCATTCTGCATGGAGAATGAGTGGTTGTCACTCTCGCTGTTGATAATGAGGTAGGATAACTGTATGTATATATGCATATTGCTAAAATCCATTCAGTAAGATGGTTCCTTTCCAAATACCTGCTTTGGAAAAGGAGTGCTCGTAAATAGCTGTCTTCAGTGTGTGCTTAAATTAACAAGTCTGGGTGCTTGGATACTAATGTGGTAGGTGCCTTGGAAATATCTGTAATGGCTGTAGAAATCAGTTGAATACTGAGTCCTCTCTTGTAGAATAAGGATTGAAGGGCTGTGCTTTTCTGAAGACGTTTTTTTGTTCCTATATAACTAATTTGGGGATAAGAGAGGAGAGGAAGATTTACAGCTATATAACAAACAAATTGATAAATGAGAATATTTTTACTATTAAATAGTATACTTTTTATGACCAGGCGCTTAGTAATGAACTGTCAGTCTCTACTGCACATACTACTTAGTGGATCTAAATGCTGACATACTGAGAGAACAAAACTAATGTAAAATGTTTTATAGTTCATGGGATTAGCTTAATCATTAGCTTAAATAATCAGTTTTCTTCATGTGTGTCCCTTGCAAGCTCACTTTTTCAGGTTCCGAAACCTGTTTTTTACAGCCTTTGATCTTTGCAGCAGTGTGCTATACCATTTCTGAAAATACTCTCTAGCTTATCTTCAGCAGAAGTACTTACAATTGTCTGTGACCTTGATTTTTGCCCAACTGCTTACCGCGATGCTTAAAATGAACTTTAAAGAAAATTCATACTTTCAAGCATTTCATAATAAATGTGTGCTTCAGAGGAGAAAGAATCTCTGTGTACAGCTGACCAAGAGAAACTAGATTTCCAGTTAGTGTGCTGAGAACTTGCATAAAAATCTTGAATTCCAACTGCTTTCTGCTGTCCACACAGTACATCTGAGACAGCAAGCTTTACACTGATGCTACTTTGTGGCCTCTACTTTTTGTTGTTGTTTTAGTTTTAATTTATAGCTGTTTTTACTCTTTAGTCTTCCCCTATTTTTGTCATGCTGGAAATATTTCCAGGGCTTGATCTTGCTCCAAATAAACAGATTTATTACACTGTTCGAAGTGTCTGTATCCTGTTCGATGGACAGCTGGAATCAGCAAAGGAGAAAAGTGTTTCTTGAAAGACAGCATGTGCAACACAGAGAAATGAGAAGTTCTTTTTGTAGCAAGTCTGCAGCAAACTTGGAATGCTGTCAAGTATGGGCTGACAGGCAGCTGACATGCAAATACTCAGCTTCAGTACCAGTGTGGGCTAACTGTTTTGTACATGTTTTGCAATGCTTGTCTTCCACTTAGTTTTATGATGCCAACTGGAAAAATAATCTGTTTGAACAGTTAGGAGTGGAAAGTGCCGGCCCTCTTTGCTCTCAACTAAATCTTTCTCTTTAGGCTTCTTTTCCCTCTCATCTGTCATTTCCTTCACCCCGGCACCGCCTTAAATGTTTTCGCCATTTCGAGTCCAAGTAATCTGACAAGGGAAATGTTCTGTGGGTTCTCTCTGTTGAAAGTTTTGGTAGAAATAAAGCAGACAAGCTGTCCAGTCTGCTTTGCATTTGTCCCGCTGCCCAGGCTGCTTCTCTCTAATGGGTTCCTCCAGAGAGCCTGTCCCAGCTCTGGCCAGATTTGTTTTACTGTCCCCTGTGTAGTGAGTTACTGCTTTCTTTGATTATGTTGTTTCTCTTCTTGATCTCCATAAAGTGAATCCTTCTTAACAACTCCTGATTTGACTGTGGCTTTTTAGGGTTTCCTTCTTGCGAAGCTTGAAACATTTGTTTTACGTGATAGACAATTTAGTGGGATTCTATTCTCAACTGGGTTTCAGTTATGAGTATCTGTGTTTCTTTTCTTGTTGTAAAGGTAATAAGAGGGCCTTTTTAAAGTCTATAAAGCTAAAATGCTCTTCATCTTGGAAAAAGGTGTGAAGTATGTAGCTTCAATGAATTCACAACTCGTTTGAAATTGTGTACAAAGAATGTCAAGAATAAGCTTTTATGTATGCAAATCTTCCTGAATAAATCCTGGTTGCCATGAAAATAGAGAAGGATGTACCAAACAATAACCTGAAAAGTCCAAGTTGTTGGAGCACAAGATTTTAGTATACCTGCTGTTTCTATGCTGACTTTAGCAATGGGCTTTTATGTAATTAAAGTTGACTTTCTTTTCATCTTCATGCTTATTCTTTCTACCCATGTAGAATCAAGTTTACCTCACATAAGTAAAATTGCTGAAGGATTTATATGCTTCATGTCAGTCTTGGTGATATCTTTGTCCTACTAGCTGGTCATTCACAGAATTTAAATTTGCAATTCTACTACTTAATGAAAAAGAATGTTGTGTGTTGTTCTAAAGAGGTATGGATGGCTGCTTTCAGCCTGTTGAGAGCTGAGTGTGATGTGGGGGGAGAAGCTATGTTAGTGAGTTTCTTCTGAAAGGAGTGCTGTTAATAGAACTGTGAAAGCATTGCGGACACCTTCGGAGGTATTAATCTTAAGGCTGAGAATTCTTTCATTTCTGTAAGATACCATGTAAAAATGAATTTTGGTATTAAGGATGTGTGTGTGTTTATATGAACAGAGGGTGACAAATCTGGGTACAACTCAGTAATTAAAGGCAGAGAGAGAATGGGGACTATTAATGCTTCCCAATTTGTGTCAGAATCAAGGTCTTGCACTGAAAGCCTTGTTTTCTTGGCCTTCACATATCCTTAAGATAGAGTGGAAGAATACACAAAGAAGAAGAAGAATTCCAGGAAATTCTAGCGCTGTCCTCTCTGGGTGTTTTGGACAGGTGTAAGAGGAATCTGTGTATACACATCATGCAAATGGTTGGTGTGGTGCTTGAGTAGAATTATAACATATGATGGCTAATCTACTTATTTTAAACTTATACAAGTAATCTTCCTGTCCTCAAAATATCTGTTAATAAGGCAAGACAGTGTCAGATGGAAGAGGGACTGATTTCTGTTCTATATACAGAGTATCCTATTTTCTGGCTATGAAGAACTGATTTACCATTTTGGTAAGGTAGTCAGGCGTGAAGGCTCTTACCAATCTCTAGAAGTTGTGATATGAGGTCCTTATACTACAGCACTTCCATTGGCAGGTTTTTACACACTTACTTTAATCTATGCAGTCTTCTAACTGGAAAGATACAATGAAATGTAGCTACCATCTGAAGCACCATGCTTGAAAGAGTAAAGCTAAAAGATTTGGTGAGTAAACTATCATATAAAAGCATGAATACTGCTGAGTTTGAGGTGTTCAAGATCATAGAATCATAGGGAGGGACTTTTAAAATCATCTACTTCCAATCCCCCTGCTATAGGCAGGGACATCTCCCCCTAGACCAGGTTGATAGCAGCCCCATCCAGCCTGGCCTTCCGAACACCTTCAGAGAGGAGGCATCTACAGTCTTTCTGGGCAACCTCTTCTGGTGTCTCACATCCCTCACAGTAAAGAATTTCTTTCTATCATCAAGTCTAAAGATACTGATAATGTCCCCAGTACCCTTAGCTGTGTAATTGACTTCTGTAGAAACTTTATTCTTGTAAGACATGGAAGTGTCATCTAAAATATCTGTCAGTGACTGATAACAGTGACAGCCAGTACAAATCAATAGTTTAAAAAATGCTAATGGAGATTAAGGTCTCTGAGAAGTCTGCGGGAAATGGGACTAAAAATTTAGCTGGTTTCTAACAAAGGAGTCAGTTGCTCTCACAGTGGTGGGGAGGAGAAATCCAGCCTCCCTTCTTCCCTGTGTCAGAGCAGAGTGCTGGCATAGTGCAGTATGGTGGCAATACTATTTAAAAAGTCTTTGCTTGTTTTCACTAATCACTAATGAATGATACCCATTCAGTAGTGTTGTGAAATGGCTAAAAAAAATATCTAATGTAACTAATGCTAATCAACTTTATTATTTAGGTAAAATTAAATTGGTTGTATTTTTGTAACATCAACACTATTCTGTTATACGTAACTGTTGTGATATACTTTGTTTTGAAATGTAATTCCTTTTAAGGAAACTTATTTTCATGATTAAGTTAACTCTGACCATAAATAGGCACCAAATTCAATACTTCAGTGTAATTAATCATGGTAGCAGATTGCCTAAAGTTGCAGTGGATTCTTTATCACTTGAAGTCTTTGAATCTTTGGATGTGGGCCTGAACGGTACCTATTTGTTATGAGTTCACATAAGACTCTAAAAGGTATTATGCAGGAAGCTGTCAAGATGATCATCATGATTCCTTCTGGTCTTGAAGTCACTGTGCTTTCCAAGTACCTCTTGTACTGGGAAAAGGTGAAAAATCTTGAGTTATCTAGTAATAGATACTGATAAAGAGACCTAAAGGACTACTTCTTCAGTAACTGACATCTTCAAGTCTTTGCTTCTTTGTTGGTAATAAACACTTGACTCCTAGCTTAATAGTTTTTGTACAGGGATTGGCTTTGTTTTAGACTCCTCTTAGTTCTGAGACAGTGAATAAGGTTGTTTTTGCTAATCTGTATGAGCTACGCTGCTGGTGCTGGCTGCTGCTTCATGGCAACTTGTGTAGTCTTGAACAGTCTGTGTGTTTAATCTTTCCCTGGAGAGTCTGCCTTTTTAACTCAGTGCAATGGCATGAACACTTACGCTGGCACAAGGAGAAGAGAGGAGTGAAGGAGGGAAGAAATCATGGATGCTTCTTTCAACAGCCGTGCTGGTTTAAGCTGCTCTAAATGATGCTGGAGTTATGCTGTAAGAAGATTCCATGCTCCAGAAATATGTCTTAAGAATGAACTGAGATGTTAAACAAGAATCCTTTGCGGAGTTAGCTCAGAGAACAAACTGTCTTGGAAGAGACAATGTCACATAAAACCACTGCTATTTAAGTTCCCTAGTGTTTTCTCTAGCCTCTTCTCAGGGAATCTATTCTGTTCCTGCAAGTGCTGCTTGATTTAAGATTAATGTCAGATAGGAAATATGTGGCTGTGAAACTACTAACATGGAACTAATTGAATGATTTTAATTCCCTTAAGTGACCTATCTGTTTTCAGCTATGAGTGGTTATTACTGCATGGTCACTGCTTCCCTTTGTACTCTGAAGACTGGAGATGGAGGAGGGGAAGCTTTCTGTGCAAGTTAAACTTCATTCTGGCAAAGGTTTGGAACTTGACACAAGAGACAGCTCTTTCTTCTGTGTTTATATTTTTTCAGGCTTGACAGTTTTCTTGAAGCTCTCTGCACATTTTTAATTCACGTGGCTTATGAAGTTTTCACCCTGCTCTTGGACTTAATCGCATCTGCTTTCTGTGAACCAGTGCTTGCAGTCTGAGCAGCAGTCTTTGTCTTGATGACCAATTCCTTCCTTTCAGAGTTTTCCTCAGAGAAGGTGGGAAGAAGTGTCTTTCCATTCATTCTAACATCAGTACAATTATAGTTTGCTTCTTTGGCTTAAGTCACAAAAATCTTCAGCTTCATACATACCTACAAGAGCATGACTAGGAAAGAAGAACCAAAGGGGAGGCAGGCTCATTTCTGAGGACAAGACTGTGTCTCTGAAGGAGACCTTTACTGCAGCAAACCTGCCCAGCTGAAGTCTGTGATACCTGCCAAGAGTAAAATAAAGTAAATAATAAAATACAGTGCAGCCCTGAGACTCACAGGGATTCTGCATGAGTAGAATCTGATAGTTTTTCTTGTATTGGGAAAATAGTGTTGAAAGACTTCATCTGATAGAGATGAGAACCTGCCGGAAATCAGGGTAGGGATAACCTGTACAGAACTGGAAATTGCAACTTGCATCTGCCTTCCTCTGTTCTGCTTCTTGGGATGTTGGAGCATGGTATCATGTGGGATTGACTTTTGCAGGTCTGTAATGCATAGGGCTTCTACTGTTGATTCTGGTGGTGTGCTCAGTGCCGAGTTCTCTTAGGCAGAATGGGAATGGAATATTAGTAATTGAACATTATATATACAAGGTTAATTGGATTGCCAGCTACAAATTCATTTTCTTATCAAGATTTTGGTAGAGGGATTTTAGAAAACCGCTATTTTAGAGAGTTGCAGTTGCAAAATATCTGATAAATATCTGGCCCAACCCTGACTCCTGAAAGAGATGAAGTATTAGTTTACATTAAAACTCAAACTTGCAAAACCCTCTGATCTCAAGGAAGAGGATTACTGAAGAAAGTTCTCTGGATTAAGCAGGCAGAAGGATTTTAAATTTAACTTTGTGAATTTCTAGATCATCCACACATACTGCTGTCCTATTATTAACTTCAGAGAACTGCTGTTACTGTCTCCATGGGAATTTAGGACCAAAACTCCTAGAGTCATTGAATTTTGCTCACCTCTTTGCTTGCTGTAACACTTCTCCCTTTAAGTTTTTATTACAGTGTGTCTCCAAAATAAATACGCCACAACTCTTTTTGAAAGTAGTTTTGCAGTAGGCTGATTCAAATCTGAGGAATAGTCTGTAGTAAAGGAGTGGTTCCTATCTTGCTTTGCAGCCATGACAGGAAAAAAGCTGATTAAGCTTGACTTGCCTGTATTCCTGTACTTCCCTGTCAGAGAAGGACTGTAGGAAAAACAGTGGAAGTAAATCCATTCTGAATGGATCTGACAGATATTTCAGTGGAAGAGTGGCTTTGATCCTTCTGAATCATTTGAGTCAAAGGTGGTAACTTGTTACAGTGAAGTACTGAATAGCTTGCTTGGAATTCTCTTGTCAAAGTCTTAAGCTTATGTGGTCCTATGCAAAGCTTTAAATGCATCGACCTTGTATTAAAGAAATAGGAAGAAAAGGGTAAATGATAATGGGTTAATGAAAACTTTTTAAAATAGGCTTCATTCCTTTGTTCTGTAACTAGATGGAGAATGATGGTATTTCTAAGTATTGCTGAAGATGGTGGCAACTTTTCACAGAGAATTTGGAGGGGGGGGGGGGGGGGGGGGAAGAGAAGCAAGGTGTTTTTGTTTTTTTTTTTGTTTGATTTTTGGCCTTCAAAGAAGCTGAAAAGGCATCTGCAAATAAAAGTGAAAGTTCAAATTGCACAGAATTAAAATCAAACATATCTCTCTTAACTGCAACTGTAGGAGGGCAACTGTGTCATTCAGTCTTGACTACCAAGACCTTGCAAATGCATGGTACTGTTGTTGTGTTAAGGTGATGCTTTAAATTCTCTCTTGTTAGGGGCTTTTGGGAGCACAGCAAAAAGTGTCCCTGTGTAGGGATGTTGAACTTTACTGTCTTCTGATTAAAAAGGAGATAGAGGGAAAAGGGTATGAGGAGTGGATTGGAAGTGGGAATGTGGCTTTCGTGCTGGGTGGTCTCTGAAAGTGGTAACGTCACCTGGCTCTCTCCAAACTGGGAACATGGCTGTGAAGGTGGTGCTGCAGTCCTGCTGTAGTGTGTGTTGCCTCTTGATTCTGGTGCCAAAGAACTGCAGTTCTTTGCCATGAAACATAAGGATCATCTGATGTGAAATTAACTTCAATCATGATGTTTCTCTAAAGGCAGCATTTGCCTTTATCTTATGATTATTTTTTTCTCCACTTCACTTTTCTCCTTATTTGATTGAGTGAAGACTCTAGCCTTTATGCAGAATTGCCCCTGTCTTATTTTTGACAAATAAAGGCTGAGGGGTGTAACACATGGCAGCTGTGTGGATTGAATGCTGAAAATTGTAAGAAAAAAAAAAAATAAGTGCTGCCCATAAAACACTACACTGCATCTATCCAAGTAAATGAGAACCCTGTTGTATATGCTGTGGTGCCACAAAGATACTGTTGTAGGTATTCTGTCCTGTCTAGATGTGACAGACCACGTCATCGCATTAGGCAGAGGTATATGTGTTATCTGTTCCATAATGTTTGGAAGGAAGACAGATGATGTCTGGAGAACAAGCCTCACTGGCAAAAATTCTCTTGTACGATCTGATGTCAGATGTGATTGTACTGTTGATGAAAATGCTAGCAATCTGTAAAGCCACTGCAGATAATTGTCTTGGCAAAGAGATGGGTAGGCGGGAAAGAGCAGTATGGCAGATAATTGGCTGATGGACCTTGTGCCGCTGTGACAATGAACTGCTGAGGGAGTTAACTTGGCATTAGTTAAAACTAAAATCAACTACTGTCTGCAATTAGGACTGTGAAAGCCATGCAGATTTTATTGCATTCTTCTTAAGCAATCACTAAACAGTAGGTAAAGAACCTATAATACTGTATATAGGGCTTATTAAAAACAATGAATGGCTTTGTACTGAGTAATTTTGTATCAAATCCTGTATTTCTTAGGGGAACTGAATTTGTTTGCTTGTTTTTAAGGTTATGTAAAAAGAAGCACATTCAGTAAGGGGTCTGTTGTGTTTTCTGGTCGTGTCTTGTTTTGTTTTTTCCTCCTTGCTCTTCAGAACTTATCACAGAGGTTCTAGTGATCAACCAGCAAGCTGGTGACCAGGCTTATGTTGCTGATTCTGGGGAGAAATCATAACTTCTCTACGCCTTACCTTCTGATCCCATGTGACAGTTCTGAAAAAGAGAGTACCTAGGAAAAAAGTCATTTGAAAAGCTGGGGTGAGCTCAACTCCTCTGGGTTTCTTCAGTGTGAAAGGTGGAAATATTTTGTGTTTCTTGCCCATCGTTGGCATTTGCAGAGAAATCAGTGAGTTATATACTTAGGAAACAGATCTTTTTAAAATGTGCTTGGTTCATTATGTCATAAAGAACCAGCTTAGCACATTGTATTTTGAACCACAGTAAGAGGCTGGCTTTGGCAGATGTTCTTTGCTTTATTTTGCCTGAGCGGCAAAAAGACATTCAGGATGAGTCAGTTACCAAATGGAGGTATTTAGTGCTCTGAAAAATCCTACAGTATTCAAGACCATGTGTGGGACAGGCAGATGTGATGCAAGTTACAGAGAAACATGCAGCTCAGCTGCTTTTACAGGAGGTAAAGCAAGACAATTGTGTGTATTAAGAGGAGAACAGTAGGTGTCCATCTGAATTCAACCCTATATTTCTCCTTACTTTTTCAATCTTTAATATTCCTCACTGGATGTCTACTCCATTGTGATAGTACATTATTGTAATGTTTTTAATGAAAGACTGAGTTTTTCTTCCAGTAGTGTAGGCTACACTTAGCCTCTAAAGCTGAGGGTTGAAGAACTTCAATTTCCTTCTTTGTAGCTTCTCCTACAACCACAACACTGTTTAACTTTCATTGTTCCTTCCATCGTGTTGCAAGTGCTACAAACTTGTATCTGTCTGTAAATGAAATTTAAATGCTCTACTCTGTTTTGATACTTCTGTTGTATAACTGCATCAATAAATGTCCTCTTCTAAAGTACACTTCACAAAACAAGTACTTCGATTTGCAATGCATAGTACTCTCCTTGTACACAAGTCTTATGATTTAATTCTTTTAAGTGTTGACACAACGTTCTTCCTGCTGAAGTTGTGGGATTGTTTTCTGCTGTCCAAGAGTTTGGTAGTTAGTTCCTTTGGAATTTTTGCATTTCTTCAGCATCTCTGTGTAGTTGCTTAGTAATTTCTTTGACTGGCTCATGTAGTAAGTCCTTGGCAACAGTGTTTACCAGAATGGATGGAAGAAAATGTAGTGAAAATAATGTTTTCAGAAAGCAGTGATCATCAAACTGAATGTGTATGCTTCAACTGTAAGTATACTGATTTATGGGTCCTATGGTGACCGAAGAGGAAAGCTCTATCCATGCTGGGAAAAGATCTCCATGGGGCAAAATCCTCCAGTATGTCCAACAGTAAAGGCAGGACATCTATGCCAAACATCATTTGACATCTATGCTTTTGAATGCCAAATATTTGCTTTGATCCGGAAAATGGTGGGGGCCAGGAGACATTATTCTCACAGAAATGTGCCTTGTCAAAACAAAACTTGTGGTGAGGAAGAGAGGGCTAATTGATTTCAGAGCATGACTGAAGCATTACAGGATAAGCCTGAGATGTTTGGTCCTGGAGTGGAAGCCCTTGTGGTCAGGGTTGAATCCTCCCACCTGTTCAAACAGCTTATTTTTTTGGAGAATTTATGAAATTAAGTCCTGCTGAATGGAGAGCTACCTCTGCCTTGTCACCAGAAGTACTAATAGCAAGAATGACTCATGTCAGTTTTGTTTGTTCTTTAAATTGACTTACTCAAGCCTCCATGAAGAAGTGTTTTACATTTGGAAACCTGAAGTTCCAAGCTGCTTTTGGGAGCTACATATGCTTATTGTTCTTTCTAATATAGCAAAAATTGACAGAAAGTGGAGGGAGGATAATGGGGAGAGGGCAGTTGATTAGTGCTGTGTGCTGTCTTGTTTATAGTTTCACATGTGACTGATCACGTTCAGCCCTTCCTTTTGAAGTTGTGCAGATGTGAAAAAGAAGAAAGGACAGGAGGGCAGGCAAGGATGAGCAACCATGTGGTGCAGTAGTTATTTTCAACGAGGAGGAAAAAATCCTGAGATCCAGCCCTTGTTTTAAAATAAATAAATAATACATATTCTGGTCCTTGACGGAAGTGATATTTGCATTCTGGTCTTTGGATTGTCTGAAATGCTGTTTTGAAGTTGCTTGGACAGAGGGAGAAATGGAATGGGAAGTGGAGAGTATTTTGTGTGTTTTGGGAAGCTGTTGAAAGCCCAGTGTCACTGGTTATGACTGATGGTGTGCCAGCAGTCTCAGCAACTCCAAAGAGAAAGCAAAGCGATATCCTTCCTGTGCACTGGTAGGGTTTGAGTGCTAGATGAGTTAGCTCTTGCAGCTTTGAATTCAAAAGCTTAATGTCGTAAAACCTGAGGTCCTCAATTCAAGAGGAACAGAAAATAAGGGTCTCCAGTGCTGGACAGCTGCTGAACACTGTATATCAGATTTCTGTTTATCCAAGTTCTAGGACTTTTTCTTCTTGAAGATATCAAGATTGCAAGTCCTAAGCTGTCGCAGCTTAGGAATAAACTCAGCTGGCACATATGGCCATGTAGATCCTTGCAGAACTCAGTAGCACCTTTTATGGGGAGCTCATATGAGGGATGTTCCAGTAGTGATGCCTCCTATTTTATTATGTTGGCCCACAACATCAGAGCTGGATGTACAGCAGTAGAGCTTGAATCTTCCCACCAATATTTCATTACATTTTGTTGCTGTGTGACAGATGGCAACAGAGGGACAGTTTTGACAGAATGGCATCTGACATGGAAGTATTATGGAGCTTAAGTGTGTCACTGAATTTCTCCATGGGGAAAAAATGGCAAACTCTGACACTGAATGGTTATGGAGACTAAACTGTGGATGTGAGCACAGGGAGATGGTAGGAGGTACGTTTCTGCAGTGACTTCTGCTTATGAAAATGTATAGTTAATGGTTGTGACCCTGTTGAAAAAAAGTGTTTTGCTGCTGAGGATTTGCTCTATCAAAAAGTAATATTGTATTCTTTCTATCTGTTGTAGTTACCACAGAAATAAATACAAGGCATTACTTTTGGAGTGACCTACATGCATGATCATGAGACACTTACCTCTCCTTAAGACAGTAGTTTATTAATGTATTCCAAAAATGTCTTTTTGTATTTCATTATCAGTAAAAAAAAAAATAAAAAAAAAAGTGATGCCTTATCCCTCTGTTCTATATAGCAATTTTATTTCATCTGACATTGCTTACAATATATGATCTACCAAGAATAGAAAAAGTGATCTGTTAGATCAAAATACAGAATACTACTATTTCCAGTTTATATTTCAGTAGTGGTGGTAGTGATGTGAAAGACAAGTCACGTTCTGGATGGCCGTGCAGATTTTTAAGAGCATGGCGCACGGACTCTTGTTCATTGTGGGTGAAAATACATAGCAGATAGTGGTGCCAATGTTGGCAAATAACGTTTTGTAACTAAGAACTTGCTCTATCAGTGTTCTTGTACCCTTTGTATCTACTGTAGTTTCCTTGGAAACAAATAGGAGGCATTACTTTTGGAGAGACCTATGCAATTTTCTGCTTTTTGTTGTCAGAGAGGATGCTAAAAGGATATATTTTCTGTGGTGCTCTTGAGCTACTGAAGTCATAGGTTCAATTAGTAACCAAGGAACAGAAGTGTTTACAGGAAAAGCTCCTAGAAGCTGGTAATAGGTGCTTCTCTGAAAGGAAAACTATTTTGATCCACTGCTTTTTTTCTTTTTTTTTTTCCCTGAGAAGTGAGGGATGTGTCCACATTGATCCAGCTGCTGATGAACTGTCTTGTAAAATATGACTTGGAGCGTAATTAGTATTGTATTATCTGATCCTTTTAGCAGTTTAGGAGAAGGAGCTAAGAATAGTAACTTGACCTCAAAAGGGTCACTTACACTTTCATAATGTCAGTTGATTATATTGAAATCAAAGCTAGGTGACATCATTTGGGAGGAGAAAGCAATGAATGTGGATGTCAGATTCCTGAAGTGCGATCTCATTTTTTTTATCTTCAGAAAAGGTATTGTGCAAGTATCTCCAGTGATAGTTCTCTGGTACTCTGTCTAATAGAGGCAACACTGCCTTTTTTTTTTTTTTTTAAATGTACCTTTCCCTTTGACATACCTTCTGTATTTGAAGGGATTGAACTATCAGTGGTGAAGTATTTTTATTGTTGTTTTTTGGCCAGAATATCAGCTGAAGAAGAACTGCTGGGAGCTGGAGCACCAGCATCTGCAGGGGTTCTCTGACAGTGGTATAGTAACCACTGAGAAATAAAGTCTTGAGTGATGGTCTTAAGGAACCGAGGGGGAGAATTCTGCTATTCATATGCTTTCGTATTCACTCTAGGTGAGAAATGGAGATGCATGATGACAAATAGCAGGGGGGAATAGCACCGTTCTTTGGACAGATAACCCTGTTGTAGAGTTTTGCTGAGCTACAACCTCCTCTGCTCCCAGAGGTAACCTTGTAGCAAGCTATTTGGTGAGTGCGGAAGTGTTTTCAAGAAGCTGTAAATGAGCCTCGTGCTTTATGCTGCTTAGAAAAGCATGAAACATCTAAATCATTCTTTCTGACAGGAAGATTCTCATCTCAGAAAATGGAAGGTGGTTGAGGTTCACAACATTGCAGTGCTGTGTTCTGTCCAATTTGGGCTGTGAATTGAGGACGTGACCCGTATAAATATACGTCCACATTATGAATAAACTGATGCTTGAATTGATGCAGATTCATTTGCACAGAGCAATTTCTAAAGATTCTTATTATACAGGAATGTTCAACGAGAATGAAATAAAGCTAGTAGTGTACAGTCATCACCTACCTCAGTCTCTTGTACCAATTATGAACAGCATAATCTTGAAATAATGTGTTGCACTGGATTTTTATTATTGGTCTTTTTTGGGGGGGAAAGGTTTAACAGGTTAGTGTTTCCAAGATAAAAGGCTGTAAATTTAATCTGAATTTTCCTGTCAGAAGCTTGATGTCACTCTTCTTACCTGAAGCAAGAATAACAAGACCATACTGAAGTGTGCTTCAATGTTATGTTTTCTAGCACTTGCTTTTGAAGGCTAAGATTAGTGTATTGGAAGTTCTAGTACTTATAACATAAGATATGAGCCCTTAGTGTCAAGTAGAAATCTTGCTTGTTATCCTGAAGTGTTAAAATCCATTAAAAATAGTGGCAGAAATATTCCTGTTTAAAAAAAAAAAAAAAAAAGAAAGCAAAAAAGAAAAGCAGTAACAGGAGGTGGTATTTCATTTTCTGTCCCATGTAAGATCTCTTATGTGATGACTGGGAAGGAAGAAAGATGATAAATCCCAGGAGTCACTGGCTGCATATGGAGCTTGGAGTTTTCCTTCCTCTCTGAAGTTTCGTAGTATGTTTATATTCTGTGCTCCAATTCCACTATGTCAGAATCGTGCCTTTATAGCATAGCTCACTTTGTGTACCTATGGATGCTGGTTTGTTTGTTTGTTTGTTTGTTTGTTTGTAAGAGAGGAATAGAATTGTAGAATCAAAGAGGTTGGAAGGGACCTCTGGAGATCATTGAGTCCACAGTCTCTCTAGGGGAGCCTGTTCCAGTGCTCAGTCACTCTCACAGTAAATAAGTTATTTCACATTAACTATATGGAACTTATTCTGTTCCAGTTATTGCCTGTTGTCCCCTATCCTGTCACTGCACAACATTGAAACGAGTCCAGCGTTATCCATTTGATTTCTGCCCATGAGATATTCATCAACATTGATGAAAATCCCTTCTTTTTTCTTTTCCTTCCCCCCCCCCCCCTCCCCCCCCTTCCGGACTGAACAGGTGCAGATCACTCAGCCTTTCCTCAAACAGTTTTGAGGATGTTGAAAGTGATTGAAATGCTTTCATTTACAGCGGGGTCTATGAAGATAAATGGTGGCTACAGAAAGAGGGTTTCCTGTAAAGATGCTGAGGTTTTATAAAGCATTCTGCCTTCAGACTACTGAATGAGCTAATTTATCACTAGAGATTAATTAAACTTAATTAGGTACCTACACTGAAAGGCTCCCAGTCTGTGTGTTCTTGTCTGTCTTAGTTTTCCTGCCTCCGTTTTACACTACTAAGCTTCACTGTTACTCACCTCTTTAATGTCCTCCACCCATTGCTTGCCTTCTCATTCTTCCACTGTAACTAGTTGGCTGTGCTTCTTCTCCACTATCCTTCTTTGATATATCTTAATTCAGCAAAACTAATGCTGAGGTACTTACTCCTGTGGCTGAGTGTAAAAGGAGAGAGATAAACCTCAACAAAAAACACAATGAACTGGTGCTTTTATCAGGAAAAGTCAGCCCTATAATTCATAATACTCTTGCATTTGCTCCAAATTCTGAGTACTGACCCAGGGGCTTTGTCTTCATATAAGCGTTCGTAGTGCTTTGATGCTGCTGAAGAAATTAAATCAACTCCTCAAGAAAAAACAGTATCTCTTATTTGAATATCAACTGTTAAGTTTGTATATACCTGGATGCCATAGACACTACAATAGATAGCATATAGTAAAATCAAATTTAAGCTGACTTTGGTAACTGTTGAAGCAGAGTGACTGTTGAACAGAGAGAATAAAGTATGTAGTCCTGGGTTTTGTATTTGATGGTCTTAATACCAGTGACTATAGATAGTAAAAACCTACTAAATCAATCTCCACAAAAATGGCAGTACTAATTATTTTACTCTTAAAATTTGCTAATCTCATTGTTAGTTGTTTTCTCACATCATGAGAAACCACTGTAGAGTAGAATGTTTCTACTTATTCATTAAATAGAGGAAGCTTGCTTTTTTTTTTTTCTAATCTATAATTACAACTAGTTATTCTCGTGTTCATGAAGACAATAGATGAAAACTTGATTTTGAAGAGAGTATTTTGTTTCAAAGGACCTCTGCCTCCAACTAGTTGTTTTTTTCAATGCAAACAATTTTAGGTTTATGGTGATACTTTTGAATGTAGTCTTTCAATTCTAAATGAAACTCTGTATGCATCTTAATCTGAAAGTCTGTATTTGGATCAACTCCATGCATTCATTTGCATGTATGATCAACAGTTACTTGTTGGGAAGATGTGTAACACTGAGTAGCTTCAGAAATTATTCTGAATCGTAACTTCAGAGTTCATCTGGAGAATGTTCCTTTTAATTCATGTATTAAGTTACTAACATCATGATGAGAGGGTGGTAAAACAATCCTGTATAACTTTCATAGCTACTTCTGTAAGATGAGGACATTTAAAACGTGTGTAATCTGCAAGTTTCCTTCTAAAGACTACCTGGCAGAAACTTAGGTTTGAAGGTTCTTCCATTCTCTCTGTACCAATCATTCATTCCTTATTTGTCTGTAGACATCTATAGATGACCTTTTGGAGTCCCTGGATGAATGTTTCTCCCCACCCTAATTTAGGCAATAATGATTTCACAGAATTTCAGGGGTTGAAAGGGACCTCAATCTACAGGTTTCTATGTTACTGTAGGCACATGGAATTAATATTCAGTAGGGTGCATTCATGTTTATACTGGTGACTTTAGTCCAGACAGACTTTGGCAGCATTTATTGGCATAGGTGAGATGTGACCAGGATGATTTAAATCAGGAAGACAAGGGTCAGAGTAGGAAAGATCCACAGCTTGTACTTGTTTTGATTTCAGTGGGAGTTGGCCAAATTCTTTTAAAATTATGACCATGAGGTCCTAGCTACAGTTAAGAGCTGATTATAAATACAGGCAGCTACCATACTTTAAACACAACAGGTACCTGCTAAATGTTGTACTTCTCCTCAAGTGTTGAAGGGCATCCTTTGTAATTGGATGTTCTGGCTTAATCTGGGCAGCAGCATGATGGGTGTGGTGTTGTTTTTTTGTTTTCTTATTTCCTCCCTAAACAATATTTTTAATTGTTGGAAGGATTCCAGTGCAAAGAAGGGATTTGAGGTCTGTAGTCCAAAAATGCCACTTCTACTTCTGTTCTTCCTTTCCAGAGCGATTACACTACTGTCTTATAAAGTGCATTAATTGTAGTGAATGGCATCCAGGTTGCCTTTTCGGAAGTACAGCACAAATTTAAAGTGGCTATGTTACTTTAAGCAAATCTTCCAAAGTTGTTATATTTTTTTCTAAGCATCTAAACTTTAGAAGTTGAAACAGAAAACAAGCTGTGAGAGTTAAATTATGACGGTTGTTAACCCTCACGCTTCACTTCATAAACTGATCAACAACTGGAGTTAAATGACTTTTTCTCCACTCACTATTACTGTTGTACTACAAAGTTCATGCTGTTAGGTTTTTATGACATCCATGCATTGCTTTATTCTGGGAAAATAATGCTGAATTAGCTGTGTTATCAATTACTTAGAGCTTGGTAATCCTTAATGTTTGTAAGTCAGTTTATATGAATATAGAGCTAGAAGAATTACTGCCTCTGTACTTAAATGCAGTGGGTAAGCTGGGCCTCTGTGAGCATGATGAGGCTTCACTTAGGACTGAGTAAGCAGCCAGCACTAAGTTCAATAGTTTAGTAACATCTGGTTTCATTTGTGCCTGTGCGGAGTCTGTAGGTATCTGTATGTCCCCCCCCTGGTACTGTGGAAATGTGGCACTGCAGCCTGTCATAGTGTGCCAAAGAAGTCCCTGCTCTTTCTGTGGCCTCAGTAAAAATATGTTCCATACCTGGAAGTGTTCAAGGTCAGGTTGGATGGAGTTTTTGGGCAACCAGGTCTAGTGGAAAGTGTCCCTGCCCTTGGAAGGGGATTGGAACTAGATGGTCTGAAAGATTCCTTCCAACCTGAATCTCTCTTTGATTTGAGACAGCAAAGCTAACTTAGCTTGGGTTTCATTGAAGAGACAGCTTAGTTGTTTGTTGGTTTTTCCTTTCTTTATGATACCAATAGAAAACAATTCTTTAGTTGCAGTTAACCACATAGTAGCATCTTGCATCTAGTCCAACTGTTCACCTATGCTCAATATTGTCCACTAAACCATGTCCTGAAGAACTACATCTACCCTTGCCTTGAACACCTACAGGGATGGTGACTTCACCTCCCTGGGCAGCCTGTGCCAGTACCTCACCTCTCTTTGGAGAATAAATATTTTCTAATGTTGAACCTGAACCTCCCTTGCACTACTTGAGGTCATTCCTTCTCGTCCTATCACTGTTACCCAGGAAATGAGGCACACCACAACCACTTTTCAGGGAGCTGTAGAGAGCAATAAAGTCTCCCTGAGCCTTCTCTTCACCAGACTAAATAATCCCAGATTCCTCAGCCACTTCTCGTAAGACTTGTTTTTCAGACCCATCACAGCTTCATTGCTGTCCTCCTCTGGACATGCTCAGTGGCCTCAATGTCTCTATTTTAGTGTAGGGCGCAGAACTGAACACAGTACTCGAAGTGCAGCCTGACCGGAGCTGTGTACAGAAGGATGATTGCCTCCCTGGTCCTTTGGCTATTCTATTTCTGATGCAAGCCAGTATGCCATTGGCCTTCTTGGCCCTGGGCACACTAGGTGCATCACCTGGTTGTAGAAAGAGATGAGGTTGTTCAAGACTTCTTCACATCCACCTATTTAGGCTGCATGGAAAATGTGGTTTCAGTTCAGTGTCTGAGACTCTCAATTTTCTTTCAGAGTACTGATGGATCCCTCTCTGGTGTTGTACAGAAGTGGAAGGAGTACCAGCTCCAGTGCCTGAAATACTTGTATGAAGCACCTCCTATTGCAGCAGGTAAGTCTGCTTGGTAGGGATATGAAGTATTATTAAAATGCAAGATAACAGTCATAAGGAAGCAATTATGAACTGAATTTGGAAGTACTTCTCCAACTTATTATCCAGTCCATCTCTTTTTTTACTATTCCATTTCCTTCAACCTGCTCTCTGTGGGATTCTTCCCTCTGCAGAGAGGAACCATTTTATAGAAGAATTTCGTTGTAAAGATGTTCGTCTTTAGATCCAGAGTGTCTGGTGGTGGCTGTAGTGCATCAAAGAAAGATACTAATATAGCACTCCTGAAATTTCTGTAGAGTTAAGGGTTGAGAAAGTACACGTATTGGGAAGTCTAGGACCAGGCTGTTTACATCAATCTAGTAGTAGAAATTATTTTGAGCATTGTAAAATGCTGAAATGGCATTTAAAAATAAATGGACACATGCACAAAAAGTGCCTGGTGCAAATGAGTGTGTGGCTTATCTTAGCAGTTGAGCTGCTCCAGTGTGATGAGAGCAGCTGCAGTATGCCAGCATTGTAGTGTTTAGAGAACACTGGTGACTTGACAGTGATGCTCAGATCTGGACACAGTATGGGCACTCCTGTGCTTCAGTGCTGTTGTGGCACTAAAAACGATGAAATGTATCTAAAGCTGTATCTGAATAATTACTTCAAAGCTGTCAGTTTTCCTTCTCTTAACTATATTATTATGGCAGAGTGAGAACAGTAGGTGATGACAACAATGGCAGTGAAACATTCATTTCTCTCTGCTCCATTATCCTGTTGTGCGGTTGAGTGCTGCCCTCTAAGAATGACAGTTTAATAAATCTGAAGTTGAAGTACTCTCGTGTTGGTTAAGCTGTAATGCAAAGTTATGGTTGTGTGTGGGTATTTTGTTGACGGTTCTCTATATATTAGATTAGACTTCCAACCGCATGACTGTGAGCCAATTCTCAGCAATGATTACAGTATTCACAGCAAAAATTATTTTAAATCCAGCTGAGATGTATGAGGGTGTAGAAGAGAAAAGATAAAAATGGTTTAGTATTGATGTGCCTTACTTGTCCCTTGATTTAGTTGACTAATTTTATCCCTAGGAATCACGAAAGCTGGAGAAAAATAAGACCTGCTTGCCCAAAAAACTTTAACTCCAAAGCTTGATTGCATAATACTCTTATGGCTTAAATGCATGTGTTGTGTTTTATCTTCTGCTCTTCAGTATTTTCCTTGTTAATCTTAGTACAAGACAGTGGCATCCCCTTTCTTCTATCTCTTTGCAGAAGGCAAGTTCTGCAACAGAACATTTGACAACTATGCCTGCTGGCCTGATGGACTGCCTGGCACTTATGTGAATGTCAGCTGCCCCTGGTATTTACCTTGGGCTAACACAGGTAAGAGCCATTTCTTATAAGAACAGCTTTAAACCGATCCTGTTTTACTTGCATACCATTTGAAAGGATAATATTTGCTTCAACAGCCATGAGTGTGTTCAGATCTCTGTAATATAAAGGCAGGAATGAGAATTAGTATATTTTCTTTATTGTAGCAGGAGAAGACGAGAAGAAGAGATTTCTAAGGGTTGAATTTAGCTTGGATTTTTGTGCTCTCATCAGCTTTTGCTGTTTGAATAGTAGTGGTTGTTAACAAAACATTACTGTGATGCTTCTTGGTGAAGATGAGCTAACAGTAATAATGGTACAGTTTGAAAACAGAGATAATAGCAGCAAAGCTATAAGCTAGGTCCTCCTGTAGTAGATGTAGACAAAAGATCTGAAGTGAGAATTGTTATGTTTGTTCCTGAACAAGTTAGAATACCTCAAGGTGAAGCTACTGGTGGCTGTAGGGACTTCTTTTTCCTCTGACTGACATATCTCTGAAGGTGATATTCTTTACATCCTTATGTACACATGCATCTGACACCACTTGAAGAAATCCGCATGAATTGCCTTCATCTAGTATCTGTCTCTGAATTCAGTAACTTGTGCAACTTATTTATGAAGATCTAAGTTTTGAAGTATAAATGGACTGTCTTGGTGTGGTGGATCGAACTTGGCCCATGGTAAGGGACAGCGTGCTGGTTAAAGAGGCTGTATAAACCTGGCTGTTGAAGGTAAAGGTAGTTCAGGTATGTAGTATAAGTCAAAGGTGTTAGGAAAGGGATTTTGGAAATGAGAAATAGGGCAGTCAGAGGATATTCTGTTGTAACATGAGACCTGGGATAAAAATCCTGTGGAATAAGGAATAGAAATTGTGCTGACTAGTTGGAGGTAACTTTCGTCATAGTTCTTTGCACCTGTGGCTTAACTTTGCACTGATAACATGCAATTGATTTAACTGCTATTTGAGAGGGCTTGCGCAATATCAAGGCTTTCTCTCTAGCCCATTTTCTGGTCTTGTTGAGGGGGGAGAATTTGGAAAATGACATAGCCAGGTCAGCTGACCAGATGTGATCAAAGAGATACTCCATGCCATACAGCAGCTTGTTCAGCCAAAAAAAAATCTCAGGGGAAGAGGGAGGGAGTAGGAATGCTCATAGTTGTGGCATTAGTCTTTCCAAGTAACTGTTCTGTGTGCTGAAGCCCTGCTTTCCAGGAAGCAGCTGGACATCTGCCTGCCAGTGTGAAGAAGTGAATAAATTGCTTATTTTGCTTTGCTTGTGTGAGCGGCTTTCTTATTAAATTGTTGTTACCTTGAAGGTGAAAAATTCTCAAAATAACACAATACCAAGAAAGGTGGAAAGCTTCCATGAATGGAAGAGTTCCACTCCACATCCCATCACTGTGTTACTACAACAAAAGAGTAGTATGATGGGTGTCTGGCAGCCAGCCAAGGTGAACTTAGCATATCCACTATGGACTTCTCCACAGGCTGCATGGGAATATCTGCTCTGCTGCCTGGAGCACCTCTTCTCCTTCAGTATTATCAAACCTTGGTGTTCACAAGCTTGTTTCTGACAATAGGGACCTTGTGACATGGGAAGAGATGATCTCTTCTCCTCTCTTGGCTTGCGTGCTCTGGGATATTTACTGCCATTTGGTTACTTATGCTGCTTGCTTTCTGAAATGACCCATATGCATAGACAGTCTTACTGCTGTCTTGTTTGTGTTGAACGTGTGTCAGGGTGATTTAATTTTTTTTTAGATGCATTGCTTTGTTTTCCCAGGTGGATTTTATAAATATTATGTTACTTCATCTGAATTTCTATCTTCTGAATGTTTTTTTTTTTTTTACTGTATCTGAACAGTATTTGTAGTAACTGATAATTTTATAACCTCTATTAAAATGCTGTTTCCCTGCCCTTTTCAGAGTGATAATAAAGGTACTGCAACTTTAGAATGGATAAACAAGTTTTTATAAATGTGTTGAATTAATATTTGCCTTGCAATTAATTGAGATTGAAGTACATTAAGCTGAAGAACTTTTTCCAATAAACCTAACACTTCTAGATACCTATTTGATTATCTAAAACTTTTTACAGGATTCAACTGCTTTGCTCTGAACTTGTTTACTTGCAATCTTTGAGATACTGGACACAGTTGTTTGACTTTCAACTGCTTTGAAAATATCACTACTGGAGAGAATCAAGATTTAAACAATACCGCAGATTAATAAATTATTGAATGTGCAATATATTTGATACTCTTGGAAACAAGTAAAATTAATTATCCTGAAAGCTGTGTTTGTTTCAGTGAAAAGGCTAGCATCATTTTGAAAACCCATAGAGCATGCTAGGGAGGATTGCAAAAGTACTTCAGAAAATATCTCTGGATTTTTTCTCATGTACATACTGTGAGTATACCTCAATCTGTGTAATCAGTGAGAAATGAGAATGGAACAAGGAAATATTTTATCATCAAATACAAAACAAGAGATTGCTATTAGTGGCTGATGTGTAATTTAGGGGTCTGACTTATCGTGACCTGATGCATTTTCATGATGTCTTGTGTGGTCATGTTCAAAGTGAATGCTAATAGGCTGCCACAATGGAAAGGTAACTTCTTTATAATAGAAGATCTACAACAATAGGAAATTGGATGCCCTGTAACTTACAGTAATAACAAAAGTGTGGTTATTACTTATTCTTGCATAGCTCACTACTTAAAATAGATGGAAGCCCTGCCCTGTCTTTATGTGCTTGAAATGGAGAAAGGGGAAAGATATGACCTTGTTTAGAAAGTACCTTCAAAATGTGTTCAGTGAAGGTTATCATTAAGCATGAAGGAGTTCAGCTAAGCTTGCCACCTTTCTTTTGTTAGGAGCCAGTTTTTAAAATGCATGGAAAGTCTGCAGTGGAACCATACCATCTAGAAATTCCCTGGGGAGTGAACTGAATGCTGTTTATGGTAGAATACTAGAATGGAGGAAGCATTGAGAGAAACCTGACAGTTTCCATTAAAAGTGTAGTAGAGCTGGAAGCAGCGACAGATGACCTAGGAGGAATATATAAATGCTGAGTATTCAGGAATTGGGGGTTAAGACAGCCAAAGTCTGTCCAGGATCTGCCAAGTTAAGTGTGATTTAAAAAAAAAAATAATAAATCTTCTGAACCAATATCAGAATCTAAGGGCCAATGAGAGAAAACCTGAATCCACTGCTGTATGTAGTAGGGGACCTTGTGGAAAAGGACATGGAAATGGCTGAGATATTGCCTTCTGGCCTCTGCAGATATAAGACTTGCCTGAAACAATCCAATGCTACTGACAGCTGTAGTAAAGTCTGGAGCAAGAAAGACTTAACCTTGGTAGTTGACTAGGACATACTTAAACTGGTTGTACACAAGTCTATGTGTTGTACCCGCAAGTGCTAAACTAGCTAGACAATGTCATTGTGAGGTTAATCTTGATTATCTTTAGAAAAGTTGTGGAAACTGGGGGGTGAGGGGGTGCTGAGGACTGGTAGAAAGTAATTGTCACCACTTTTCAAGAAGACTAAGAAAGAATTTGAGGAGATATAAAGTGGTCAACTTCACATCAATCACTGGGAAGTTGATGGAGCAGATAATCCTGGAAACTGTTTCCAATCACATAAAGGACAAGGTGATTAGAAACAGTCAGCGTGGATTTATGAAGGTGAAATTGTGCTTGACTGAGCCTTCTATGGTAAGGTGATTAGCTCAGTATGTGAGGGGAGAAGAGTGGATGTTGTTTATCTTGACTTTAGAAGGTTTTTAGTACTGTCTCCTATACCGTTCTCATTGATAGACTGATGAAGTGTGAACTACACAGAAGCGGACAATGAGATAAGTCGCTGTTGCTGGACTCAAGGGGATCATCAGCATAACAACCTCTTGAAGAATAGTCTCTAGTGGTATACTGCAGGGACTGATAGAAATGTACTAGCCTTACTATTAACAATCTGAATACCGAAAGGAAGTGTACTTTCACCAAGTTTGCAAAAGAACAGAACTGTGAGGGAGAGGTAGATCATGTGAGTTCACAAGGACTTGGAGGGACTGGAGAAATGGGTTGTGGAACTCCACAGAGTTCCTGACAGAAGGAAGCGCAGTCTCCCTTCTGGGGAGAGGAATAACAGCATGCACCAGTATGGGCTGGGAACTTGATTCACTGGAAAGCAGCATTGTGGGAAAAAGCCCTGTTGGTCCTGATGGATGCCCAACTGAACATAAGCTAACAGCATGCCCTTGAGACAAAGAGGGCCAACAGCTTCCTGGGCTGTACTGCGCAGAACATCCCTGACAGTTTTGTGGGAATGGTCTGTTCCTTAGCTCTGGGGACTGGAACTTACCCAGAGTGCATTATCTTGTTCTGGGTTCTGCATACAAACTGCGTACTGAAGTTAGTCCAACAATTGGATGTGAAGGTGACTAAGGGCTGAAGTATGTCTTGAGAGTACAGGTTTCTTCAACATGGAGAGGAGAAAGTTCTGTAATGCGTGTGCAGAAATCTTATTGGTATGTATGAGCACGCATACTTGAAATACAGAAAGCTTCCTTTAAATATAATTATTTTTCTGTGAGAGTGATCAAGCTATGAAACAGAAATTTTGAAGATGGACGATGCTTGACTGGACGTAGCCCTGAGCAGTCTGCTCTTGTTCATTCTGTAATAAGTAGGGAGTCATGCTGAGAGATCTTTGGAAGTCCATTCTGCCCTAACTGTTCTGTGTTTCTCTTTGTTGAATTGTTTAAGTTGGTGCAATCTGGGCTTGTTAACTGTCGGATATTAGAAATTTTCATTGGTGTGAACCAGAATAGGAGGTGGGGATAAGAATTCAAACAGAAAGTGTCTCTAATGCTGGAGATCTACTTGATCAGTTATAAATTTTGCAGACTTTGTCTGCAAAACAGCTTTTATTCTTGTTCCTGTCCCACTCTTCGTCTTGTCTTAGTGACTTGGATACCCTTCTGCAAATCCCGTCAGAAGATGCAGCTCAGCAGATTGACTAGTAGAGTGGTAAGGTGAAAATGATTTGGGGTTATTTATTTTAACCTACTTAGCAGTTTTGCTAAGTAATCTAACCCTGCACGGTATTAATGGGTTTCCATTTCTACTTGTCGCAGATATTCTCAGACCACTGTATTCGTTCAGACTTATATGCATACAGAGACTCCTAAGAGGTATCTTTCACAAGACAATCCCATGGAGAATGGGCCTGCATTTCTGTTATGCTAAGCAATGTCTGAAGCTGCAAGGCTTTGTCTTGCAATATTGCTTACCTTATAATTGCAACTTTTGTCTTCTACCTCTTTTCAAAAGTGCTGTGTACAAGAGCAGACTATAAAGCACAGGAAAGAAAATCAATACTGTCCCACTTACATGTTGCATCTCTTCAGAAGTGCTGAACCTTTTTCTATTTTGCCACCTACTGTGTATCAGTATCCTTGCCAAGTTCAGTACTGGCATGCTGCCTTCAAGGATTGTTTCCAAAGGCTCAGAATATGTTTGCAATAGCTGGATCGAAGAAAGATCACAAAAGATTTTGTGCTTGAACCCTTGTATCCTTATACAGTTTTGGACTTGCTTTCTAATGGCAAGTAAATTAAATATGAATCCTTAGAGGATCTGTGTTTTGTAGTTCCCACTGAAATACTGGGCACTGAGTTGTTGATGTCCTTCTAGGATATGGTCTGCATGAGCTACATGTTTCTTCAGTGACACTTGATTACTGTATTTTGTATATCTAATTGCTAGACATACTCATCTATTTTGTGTGGCAAATCAGACTGGGATTTTTACCCAAATGAAATGTGGTGAATCTTTTAGATTCTTAGAGTCATTATACTTCCATGCCAGTCAGTTTCCTGATTGCAGTGATTGCAACTGTTCTACCATTTATCTACTTCAAATAGGTTGGTCAATTATAATTGCCCTAACTCACCAGGAAATTGTGAAATAAGGATATTAAAGTTATCTAAACACTCAGTATTGCTTTGAAGCTGAGCTGAGGTTTCGAGTAGTTTCTTCAGTGCAGGTTAAGTCATTGTCACTGGAATGCGTACTAATTCATATTTAGAGCATCTTTGATAATGGTTCATGCTTCTCTCAGCACAGTGCTGGATTTTGGTGGTATAGTTGCTCAGCTACTGCTGGACTGTGACTACCTGATAGTAGGAGTTCTCAAGTCACTTGTCTCTCTAGTGCCATATGAATAGCTTTGTGTATGTAACAAAGAAGCCTGATGAAACAATAAAAAGCATTGTGGGCAACAGAAGGAGGGAGGAGAAGCAAATTTCAGACAAATCGTATTCTGTTAAGTTCTCTGGTTTCATTCAGATATTCATAGGCTTTCTCTTTAGGAAGATGTATATTCCAATGTGGTGCTTTGAAACGCTCTGAAAATATCAAATAAAAATATGTGAAATATCAGAACAGACGTAAGTTTGTATGTGCACTTCTCATAGCCTGTTTATATGTCTTTGAAACAGTAGGCTTCACAGCAATTTCATACCTGTATGGGAAGTTTGACTCCAGCTCTTTGTTTTGCTTCTATTTGTGCTTATACAGCTCCCACTGTCAGGCAGATCCTTCACAGGGAGATGCTGAAGTAACAGGAGGTGGAGGTTATTGCTGAAAATCTTTGTTCTCTGAAATTTCCAGCACAGATTTTGGACTATATCCAGTGCTTGCTGAAGCTAAGTTTTGCACACTTCTGGCTGCCTAAGTCAGAACTTTTGGTCGACACGTTAGCATGTGTCAAGGAACAAAGCTTGCTTTTAGTGAAAATGTAGGAAAGCTGCTCTGTTTTTGTCAGCATTGAAGTTAGAGCAGGTAAAATTTGCACACTGTAGTAACCATGTTGTAGTCAGCAAGATCAGCAAGTTATACTTGGGCAGTGGCTGTTCCAGAATTCAGACCTTCAAGGGGATCAGTATTCCTTTAAGAGATAGAGGGCACCTTACCTTGCTGTCAGTGGCTATGTGCTTTTTCTTGTTACCTTCTTATAATTGAAGGCTAGCTGCCAATAACACCATGTGGATTTGGAAACCTTGGAGCTGCACAATTCATTTTACAATTATGTTTCCTTTGTGATTCTGATATTGTATTGTTTAATAGTGCTAAATCCCTTTTAATTAAAAAAACCTTCCAGGAGTTGCAGACAAATTATGTGAACGATATTAGTACCATAGTAGTAGCAAGTTTTACTAATTCATCTTTATTTGGATAAACGAGGTAGTGAATGTATGCATGGATATTGACCATGTGGAAATTTAATCCTCAGATACCTTATACTGAAATGCAATATTAAAGATACTCTAGATATGAACTGGTATAAATTCAGACAACTAATGCCCATAAATAAAATGTGCTAGCAAATGTTATTGAGCTTAAGGTCCATTCTTGAGTGGTCACCATTCCCTTTTTGGTGACAGAACTACTTTTCTTGATGTGCCTTTAGGAGAGGAGGGAACTTAATGTCTGGGTGCTGTTATGCTTCACTCAAAGTGCAGAATGAAAGATGGCAATTTTTTTGTGTTCCTGAGACCTCACACTGGGGCAGTGACACACTGCTGTCATCCATGTGAGGCAGCCCAAAGGGAACAATATGCATTGTGGAGGAATCTACATAAAACTGTTCAAATGAGGAAGCAGCAGTGTGCATAAGATTTCTTTCAAACAGTTTTGCACTATATGTATGCTTTGAACATAAAGTTCAAGGAACCTGTGTAAACCGTGTCTGGTTTGATCTCTACTGCTTTTTGTTTAATCATTCAGTTTCATAGTTCAGAATCTTTTTAAAGCCAATATAGTTAGATGGCTTTGTGAGCTTGTTGCTGAACTGCCTGTTTGTCTTTAAATGTAGAGGGAAATAAATTTTGCTTCAATATTGGATACAGCAAAGATGATTAGACATTTATAGCATTTCTTCGTTTCTTTGCTCCAATAAAACTGAATTTCCAGAAAGCTCTCTATAATACTGGGAAGGGGTGTGACCTTTTTCAGTGAAAAAGATCCTGCATTGCATTTCAAAACCCTTAAGCAATTCAAAATTTATACTTCCTTCCTTGCAGTGAAAGCTGTCTTAAGCTAATTGGCAATGTCAGTTTGCTAAATAAAAAACAAAACAGTCTTTCAAGTTCACCTCTGTTTCTGTTTATTAGTCTCCATCTGGTAGTAAACCAGAAAACTCTAGAACATTTGCTGCTCATCTCAATGGTAGATTAAGAGACTGTCAAAAAAAAAAAATCTTTAGCAGATACATTTGCTGTGTACTGTGTGGCAATGCCATTCTCTGTTTTGTTTAAAAATATGAAATGTAATTTTAAGTAAATTGCTGGTTAGAATCAGGCTGAGGTGTAGAGCATTGGCTCAGAAGGAGACTTTCCATGTGGCTGTATGTTGAAGTGCACCTGTTGGAAGACAGGGACAGCTTCATGGTGTACACATGGTGCAGACTTAGTCACCTGAGGTTCTCTATGAAGAATGTGCTCTTCTGCAGTGCTGAATATAACGTAGAAGCTGAATGTATTTGTGGAAAGATATTGTCCTGGAGTGATTGCATCTATGAGAGGTAGAAAAGTTGACATGTTTTGCAACACTCTTTTGCTTATAACTATATAATGTTTTTTGTTCTGTTTAAGTAATTCCTTGGAATGTAGCTAAGATATCAAGGCACATCCGCATAGCTGAGCCTCGTTCTGCATCTACTTGAGAAGTTGTCCCCCAGCTGCTCTAACGGTGAAGCTCCTTTAAGCGAGGAAATAAACAACACATCTGGCTGCAAGAAAGCTACCAGGGTACCTCTGTGCTTTGCCCATGCTGACCTAACAAATAGCTTAACTTCAGCAGACAGCTTTAAGCTTATCGATTTCCTTAAATTTAATCTATACTGTTATTACAGGTCTTAGAATCATATAATGGTGTGGGTGGGAAGGAACCCTTAAGATCACCTAGTTCCAGCCCCCTGCTGTAGGCAGAGACACCTCCCACTAGACCAGTTTGCACAAAGCCCCATCCAGACTGGCTTTGGTTCCCTCTGGGGGGACATCCGCAACCTCTCTGAGCAATCTGTTCTAATGTCTTGTAACTGAAATGTGTAGGATCTCCTCACTTTTATGTATTCACAGTACCAGTATACTGTATTATAGGAAAAGGCCTCAAACCCTTCTTTATGTTACTCTTTAAAATGGTAACAGTCTTACACTTGAGAATGCACAGCTTTTAGATGTATTAGGCAAGGGTAAACTGAAATAGTTAAGGATCTGAATAAACATAGTGCATAACATATGCTACATAATTAAATGTTTTGCTAAGAACAAGTCGTTATCTTTCTGGCTCACTTAAATGTTGTTAATCATTAGTTACAACATTAATTTTATTTATTTTATTTTATTTTTTTCAAGTCACAAAGATAAAAAAAGCCATGAATGCTTGACCTTAACTGCATGGGTTGAGAACAGCTTGCTGTGTGCGCCATGTGACCCAGAGCCCACTTCATCCCTGCTTTGTCTATGATTGCTGGCACTTCACCTTTGCAAATGCTCCTCTTGCATCCAATCTGTATGTGTTTTCTCACATAACAAACACATTTCTGGTATCATAGTGAACTTGAATAATTGCTTGCTTTTCCAGAGATCTGCAGCTGAACACAGGTGAAAATGTATATGGAACTCAGCTTGACAGGTTATACCTGTAGATATAAATACCTAATGTAGAGAAGAATCGTGCTGTCTGCTTGCTGAAGTTAGTACTCTATGTTTGCTTTGATATATATCATATATATATATATCATATATATGATATATATGAATGAAATGAAAATATATATATATTTTTTTCATTTGACAAAGTAGTCATATAAAAAATGTGGACTGACTTGAAAGGTACCTGTGTGTAAGTAGCTAAATTGTAGAACATCTTCCACTTCACACTCCCTTCACAAATGCAACTTTACCTTGAAAATATACTAAGCTATCTGATTGTACATATTCATCATGCACACAGCTTTATTTGCTATATTACACTTTTCCATTTGTGCATTTTGCTGGTAAATTTCCTCTTGAGAGTTTTCAGTAGTAGACTAGATTTCCCCTGAGAGACCCAGGTCCTTGCTATGAATTTTGAAAGTACACCAAATCCTCCTTAAACGTGCTGCAAATGATACCTATTAGTACTCCCATACATTGCTTTAAATTTTCTGTGAACAAGAATGAAGTTTCTCTGGGCAGCATGTTTATGAGAGAACCTCGGTACTTGAATAGTTCAATGACGATAATAATGATAGTGGTGGCTGGTGGCTGGCCAGATTCATCTGACCTTTCTGAAACTAATTTACTTTCTGAAAATTGGAAAAAGCTGAAGTGAATTAGGCAAGAAAAGGATCAAGTGCTCATCAGCATATTTCCTCTAAAACTTTAAAAAAATAAAAGAAGCCTGACTTCCCCACACAATACCTGGCTGATGATCATCCTAGAGCTTAATGAAGCAGAGTATCAACAATCTTGTTGAAAAAGAACTAAAGCATGGGTAAAAATGTGGAAAATATTGAGTTTGTGTGGATGATGAATGTCAGTGAGCTTCTCTAAGCTTTAAAACTGTGAGGTAACATTGGCAGTGAATTCTTCAAGAGTTGCACCTTGGCAGAAAAAGAAAAGGTTAAGTCAAAAGGATTGTCGGTCCAAATACTTTTCAAGCAATGAAAATAGAGTAGAAATAAAAATGGAAAAGGGAACTTAGGGCAGCTAACTAATAGAATTGTATAAGAATTCCCAGTTTTTAGTTCAGAACTAGGTTCCAACTTAGAGAGATTGTTGTAAAGATTCATCTTTAATGGAAAGGTCATTCTAGACTAAAGTGCTTGAAGAAACTATTGACAGGAACGATGGTGGTTTCTGATTAAATCACTTGATAATTTATTTGTTGTTTATTTTTTCTTTTCCTTTAAGAGCTTGATTTTAGCAGTTTATAGGCTTGTGAAGCTTTGAATGAGATTCAGTACAGTAGAAGTCTGGTTTAAAGCTGGTTTAAAGCTAAAGGTTTTCAAAAATTTCTTTGTCAGAACCATGCTGTGCTTAAGCATGTGCATGAGGAGGATGAAAGGGCAGTGGATACATCCCTCTTTCTATTCCTTGTGGTGAATTTCTTGCACTTTCCCCCAGTTATTTTCCCTCTCTTCACTGCTTGTCTGGAGCAGGAGAAGTTGCTTGGGTGTGCTGAGGATGGCTGAGGAACACGATGAGAAAGGAAATAGAAAGGAGATATGTTAAGAGGATAGAGGCTGGAATCAGGTTGTTGTTTTGTTCATCTCCAGTGGCTTTGGAGCAAAGTAAGTCAAAGTGCTGAGAAGAATAGGCAAATTTGGAGTGAAGGGAGAGGATCAACAGCAGGTTTATTAATCAGTAGTGCTTACTTAAGTATTGCAGTGATAGAAAGGGTTGAATGAATAAAACTGAAGAGAACCAAGGAGGGGAATACAGGCAGGGAGAGAAGAAAGAGAAATAGTGTGACAGCAGCTAAGAAGAGATGGCCGAAGGAGGCAGAGAGAAGAGGAAGAGGTTGGGGCTGGAAGGCAAAAGAAATGTCAGTGTTAACATACATCTGCTACAGTATTTGAGACTTAACATCAGTATCCCCATATGGTGTAACAGAGAAGCCCACTGACAAAGTACGTGAATACATGGATGTGGCACAGGGCTGTTTCCCAAGCAGTAATATCAAAGGATGTATTTCTTCATATATGTGAACAAGTTGTTTAGCTTCGTTTTGTTTTGTTGTTGATGTTTTTTACTTGTTGTTGTTGTTTACTTTTTGTAAAGTACTGGAAAAGGTAATTCCAGGTCTGCAGAGATTTTATGAGCTATCTCCATAGGAAACACTTTAGCAGTTGATACAGTTTTCCTTTACAGCTTCAGGCTCCCTTACACAGAAGTAATAAGCTTTTAACCAGTGCCAGAGTGCACGATATGTTCAATAAAAATGTATGTCTTCACTCTGAAATGCATGAAATCCTTCATTTTATCTGTTCTGCTTTGAAGTATCCAAATCCTTTACTTTCGGTATGTAGCAGGCAGTACTTACAGAATTATTTGTCTCTCAATTAAGTTCAATGGTTGGATTCCTTCTCCTACTATGTTGAAGTTGGCTGCACCAAAACCTGCTGATCGTTTTACATTTTTGGCTGATCTTTATCACTGTCCGGTGAGAGGTGAGAATGAATGATTCAGTAATTCTAATTTATACCGCTGTTTTTGGGGCTGACTAAATAACAATGACTTCCCTTCTGCCAAGGACTGGCAGTTTATTTGCAGCATCTGGCACTGGTTTTAACTACATCTTCTGGAGCTTCTTATTTTGCTCCAAAGCTTCATCAAATAACCTGTGTTTATTTGCATGCCTACTTATCTCTCCCACCTGGCTATGCATATTTAACATACTACTTATCTGTTGGTTTTTTTTGTTTTTTTTTTTCCTTGCTTAACTCACAAAGCATCATGCTGATTATTTGCCTAGTTGACATTTTCTTTTAGCTTGTCTTTCTTTCACTGTATGCGTGCTTATTTTTTGTTTGTTTGTTTTTTGTTATTTTTTTCTCTTTTTTATAAGTTCTTGAATCATAGGCATAGTTAAAATGGATCCCATCCTCTGCTTTAGGAAGCCTTCAGCCACATCTCTTCTTGCCTTTCAAGAAAACTTTTTATTGCTTTTTTTTTTCTCTTTATTTTAACTTACTTTAACGAGATGTCTTCTATTAATTACATTAACTTGCTGATCCAATAACTTAAAAACACAGAACCTCTTAGTGGCACTTCTACATATATATTAAACTTTCAGTCACGTTTGTTGGTGCAATAAATTTATTCTAACCCACTTTTATTTATTCTGAGTAAAACTTTTAATGGTGCCTCTTGGTATCTTACCAAACCTTCACAGAGCTGTACTATTATTCACAAACAACCTTCTGTTATTATGTTAATTCTTTTTCATGTCTTTTATAGTTCATAAACACTTTCCATTATTAAAATGAATACACACAAATATGCACACATTTTTATGACTTGTTTTTTAAAGCACATTTGAAAAGGTTATGTTAGGTTTCAGCGTGGTCTAGCTTAATCAATGCAGCTTTTTCTCAGTACGAGTTATTCATCTGAAACAGAGTATAACTCCTTTTAGTATAATACTCTTGTTTTTCAGTATGATGTGGGTTTTGTTTTTTTTCTTTTTGGTGGGATTTTTTGTTTGGCTGATATGTTGTGGGTTTTTTTTTTTGTTTGTTTGTTTTTTTACTTGTTTGTTTATTTTGAGATATTAACTCCTACCTGGTGGTATATGATGTTACAATTTAATGAGTACTTTGATTTATCATGGTCTACTTTGCTCACACAATGTTTATTGGCAACTAGTATGCAAGTAGTTTTTAGTTATGAAGCTATACTCATCACTTTTCCACAGATCTTTTACTCTTTCACTGCGCAGAAAGGACCTGCTTGTGAGATAGGTGGTAGCTTGAACTCCCCTCTGCAGGATCATTGACTTATTAACTGTGGGGACTTGTATTGCATGAGGCAAGATATTGCAGAGCTGGAGATGATGATCTTTGCACTAAGACAAGTGTCCCTGCAGAACAGTTATTGTGGCTGCATAATTCTGTGTTGTATAAATCTGGATTTAATATGTGACTTGAATACACTGCTCATTTTTGGAACATCTGTGAACAGATGAGAGAAAGTACTCCTTAATGCTCATTGTGAAACTGAATTGGTGGTCTAAGAAAACATTGCATTTCTTGTCAGTTTGATTCAGTATGCTTAAATATGACTTGAGATTCCATTAATTGTCATCCCCATATTCTTTACTCTGAGGAATCCACTCCCTTCCTCCCTCCCTCCTCCTCCCTTCAAAAAACAAAACAAAACAAATAAAAAAAAACACCAGCCAGGAATTCTACTGACAAAAAAATGTATAACTGTATAATAAAACACTATAACTGTATATACATATATAAACTGCATAAGGCAAAACATTCTTATTGACTGGAATCAAAAGTCATGTAAGTAACTTTAGCTTAGCTGTTCAGCTCTTTAGCATTAATACAATTCCAAATTGCTTGTTTTTAAATAAGAATGTATCTGCATGCAGAATCCCTGTAGTACATCACTTCCATGAACAAAGTCACTGGCTTTTCACTGCTGATAGTGTAGCACGAGATTCAGGCACTGAGGACTTCTGAGCATGTAAGATGAGCTCAGTTGCGTCTCTCCTTGCACCCTGTAGAGTGTCTCTAATGTCTGTGTAAGCTCACATCCACATTTTTTTGTAGGACGGTGTCATGGTTTTATGATTTTTGGTACTGGTATTCCACATCATAACATCATGTATTGCATTAAGAGTTGAGGAGCTGATGCTCCAGCCCCATGGATCATTGATAATTCCAGGTATACCTGCCTCAGAAGAGAAGAAGAACTACATTCCCCAGAGGACTTTGCGATGCTTTGTATTTTTACGTGTTTTCCGCTCAGAGGGAACAGATAAAAACCCTCAGCGGTCACGGGACACTCTCTTTTCCTTCGGGATCGACTCAGCAGTGGGTGCTCGCTGCCGTATCGCCTTCAGCGTTAGCGTAAGGCCTTCGGTTTATCGGACACTCTCTCTTGCTCATTTTATTTGATTCATTAGCCTCAATTCCAATTATATTGTATTATATTCTGTTATTTTGCTTTCTGATATCTTATTTAGTAAATTAGCTTTCCTCCTCAGATCGTTGCCGCTGTTTTGTTTCTAGGCCCATCTCCTTTTTCCCTTTTCCTTTTTCCCTTCCCTTTTCCTGGGGCGTGGGTCCGTGGGTCCCCCGCACCAATCGTCACGGAACCGGGCCGATCCAGCCCGGTAAACCGTTGACATTTTTTGGCGCCCAACGTGGGGCTCGAACCCACGACCCTGGGATTAAGAGTCCCATGCTCTACCGACTGAGCTAGCCGGGCAGAGACATACTCTTAGAGTGAATCTCTGTCCTTTGCTAGCAAGCTTATCTGTACTGCAGGTACTGTACGGCATAACACGACCTTGAAGTCTGGGCGTACTGCCAGTTGTTCTGGGATATCTGTAAACTTTTTTGGGTACTGCTAGCTTGTTTTAGTTAAGAAAAAAAAAAAAAAAAAAAAAAAGAAAAAAAAATGCTCTCGCTTTTTAAACTGCTCTTAAAGGGGCTGCATTTCGTGGTTTCTTCCCTTGTAATGCTCAGAATATACTGGGACTTAATTAAGTTTGCCAGTCTGATCTATGTAGCTTGGTCTGTATATGATAAACTAAAAACACTGATGGAAATACCTACCTGGCTTTTGTATATGATGTGGCATTCAGTTCCGGAGGGAGCAACCCCAGGTGGAGTTGTTAATTCTACGGAACTCATGATTTTTAAACCGGCTCCTGGCCTCTCCTTTGAATTCATTAGGCGTTTTCTGAATGCTCATCCAATGCTCGTAATGATTGTGGTGTCAGTCTCCCTGAATGTACTCTTTATTGGTATCTATATTTATAATATTTTGAGAAAGCCTTCCCCAGAGCCAGAGAACAGTGACTGGCAGGGAGTTTGGAGGGACTTAGGAGAGACTTTAGAGAAGTGGTCATCACCGGTGTCATGGGACTTTTCTCCTGAACACCTGCAAGACCCTGAGAACCTAAGCAGATATTTGAGACAGGGATGTTGCGGCTCAGACAGATCTGAGGAGGACCAAATTATTTGGGGTCTGGCTTATGCCAATCGGACCTTATTCAATACTATCCCAGCGAGGCATAGAGTTTCTGAAATAGAGCAAGAGAGTCTCCGAGCCGAGAGGGATAGTGTCCAGATCCAGAAAGAGAGTCTTTTAGCTGACAGTCAGACTCTCCTGACCACTTTAGACAGCCTCCAGTCTGATCAAGACACCCTCCAGACCAAGCAAGTCGCTTTTCAGTTCGAGAAAGACGCCCTCCAGCCTGAGCGAGATGCCCTCCAATCCAAACTCAATAGCCCTCAGTCTCAACAAGATGCCCTCCAATCTGAGCGAGATGCCCTCCAATCTGAATTAGATGCCCTCCAATCTGAGCGAGACTCCCTCAAAACTGAGCAAGATGCCTATCAATTTACATTACTCCGTTTCCAGAATGAACTAATCCATGTTCGAGCTCAACAAGTCAGGCTCCAAGGTGAACTAAATTTCGTCACAGCTGAGCGAGACGGACTTCGAGCCGAGCTAGAGAAGATGATCATTAATTCTAACCAATATGATCAACCACAGGTGACACCAGAATTGATGTCAGTTGCCCCTGTAAGAGGGCGAAAAATGAAAACAGTCTCGACGCCCTTAACAGAGAAGAAAGAGGAGGAGCTGAGAGTGGAAGAAGCAGACTCTGAAAGGGAAGAGGACAAAGTAGAGGAATCAGACGCTGCAAGAGAAGAGGAGAAAATAGGTCCAGAGAGGTTGTTTAAAACTTCAGACTTTCCATTAGGAGGGCTGACACACCCCACAAGATTACGGTCACCAACACCTAGGAGGGCAATAAGTCCTGATAGAGTAGAAGATGAAAGAGAGGTTATTACCGATATTACTCGACCTATGAAAATGAATGAAATTCGAAGTTTGAGAAAAGACTTTACACGCCACGTAAATGAACCTATTGTCACCTGGTTACTACGCTGTTGGGACAGTGGGGCCAACAGTGTATGGCTAGATGGTAACGAAGCTCGCCAATTGGGTAGTATTGCCAGGGACTCTGCCATTGACAGAGGCATTAGTACATGCCACAATAGACCCTTCACTCTCTGGAAGCGGATGCTGATATCCGTGAAAGAAAAATACCCCTTCAGAGATGATCTGTTGCCTGAGAAAAAGAAATGGTCTGATATGGAAAAAGGCATAAATTATTTGAGAGAATATGCTGTAGTGGAAATGTTACATGACCCTGCATTCATTCACGATGAACCAGACCAAGAGCATGATCCTGAGAGAATCAGATGTACACCAGTTATGTGGCGTATATTCACAAGGACTGCACCAGACAGGTATGCCAGTACATTAGCAGCAATGTATGGCAGAAGACAAAGAAGACCCCTTATAAATGACCTGATTAACAGACTTCAAGACATTGAGTTACATTTAACTCCTCTACGAGCTTACGTTTCAGCCTTTGCAAAGGTAACCGAAAGACTGAACAAAATAGAGAGCAATCAAGAAGATATAATGGACGAACTGGTTACACTTAATTCTGATGAAATTGATGGATCTGATGAGAACGAGGATTCCCAAAACAGCAACATCTCAGCTATCAAAAGAGGACGTTCTCCTGCTCGAAGAAGTGTCAGCAGTAAAACTATATCACGCACTGCCCTGTGGCGTTACCTACGTGACCAGGGGGAAGATATGAAGAAGTGGCATAAGAAACCCACTTCTGCCCTTCAGGCACGTGTAAAAGAGTTACAAAATAGGTCAACCACCAGGGTGAACTTCTCCAAGAAGGTGACTGCTCCAGTGATTGCCGGATATGGCAGTAGCCGTAGAGTCAACAGAGGTAACATATAGAGGGGCCCTGCCCCCAGCCAGGGGGGGGAAAGGGATAACAGAGTGTATTGGACTGTGTGGATTCGATGGCCTGGCACATCAGAACCACAAAAATATAAGGCATTGGTGGACACTGGTGCACAGTGCACTCTAATGCCCTCGAGTCACCAAGGGACAGAATTAATCTATATTTCTGGGGTGACTGGGGGTTCCCAAGAGCTGACCAAGTTGGAGGCTGAAATAAGTCTCACTGGTAAAAACTGGCAAAAACATTCTATTGTGACTGGCCCAGGGGCTCCATGTATACTTGGTATTGATTACCTCAAAAGGGGATATTTTAAGGATCCCAAAGGGTATCGATGGGCTTTTGGAATAGCTGCTGTGGGTGCAGATAACACTAAGCAGCTGTCTGCTTTGCCTGGCCTATCAGAAGATCTGTCTGTTGTAGGGTTGCTACAAGTAGAGGAGCAACAGGTACCGGTTGCTACAAAAACGGTGCACAGACGGCAGTACCGCACTAATAGGGATTCCTTGCTCCCCATTCATAACCTGATTCGTCAGCTAGAGAGCCAGGGAGTGATCAGCAAAACTCACTCCCCGTTTAACAGCCCCATATGGCCAGTGCGTAAAGCCAGTGGAGAATGGAGGCTGACGGTAGATTATCGTGGCCTGAATGAAGTCACACCCCCACTGAGTGCTGCTGTGCCGGACATGCTTCAACTCCAGTACGAACTGGAGTCAAAAGCAGCCAAGTGGTATGCCACCATTGACATTGCCAATGCCTTCTTTTCAATTCCTCTGGCCACAGAATGCAGGCCGCAGTTTGCCTTCACCTGGAGAGGCATTCAGTACACTTGGAACCGTTTGCCCCAGGGGTGGAAGCACAGCCCAACCATTTGCCATGGGTTGATCCAAACTGCATTGGAACAGGGTGGTGCTCCTGAGCACTTACAATACATTGATGACATCATTGTGTGGGGCAATACAGCAGGGGAAGTTTTCGAGAAAGGAGAGAGAATAATACAGATCCTCCTGCGAGCTGGCTTCGCTATTAAGCGAAGCAAAGTGAAAGGGCCTGCACAGGAAATTCAGTTCCTAGGAATAAAGTGGCAAGATGGACGTCGTCACATCCCAACAGATGTGATTAACAAAATTATTGCTATGTCTCCACCCACTAGTAAGACAGAGACCCAAGCTTTTCTGGGTGTAGTGGGCTTTTGGAGAATGCATGTTCCAAACTACAGTCTCATTGTGAGCCCTCTCTTTCGGGTGACGCGGAAGAAGAATGATTTTGTATGGGGTCCTGAGCAGCAGCAGGCTTTTGAGCAAATTAAGCAGGAGATAGCCCGTGCTGTGGCCCTGGGGCCAGTGCGGACGGGACAGGATGTAAAGAACATCCTCTACACTGCTGCTGGAAAGGAAGGTCCCACTTGGAGTTTGTGGCAAAGAGCTTCTGGAGAGACCCGAGGCCGACCCCTTGGTTTCTGGAGTCGAGCATACAGGGGGTCTGAGGAGCGCTACACTCCAACTGAGAAGGAAATCTTAGCCGCGTATGAGGGGGTTCGAGCTGCTTCCGAAGTAATCGGTACTGAAGCGCAGCTCCTTCTGGCACCTCGACTGCCAGTGCTGAATTGGATGTTCAAAGGAAAGGTTCCCTCAACCCATCATGCTACTGATGCCACTTGGAGTAAGTGGATTGCGCTGATTACACAGCGAGCTCGGATGGGGAACCTCAGTCATCCAGGAATCCTAGAAGTGATCATGGACTGGCCTGAAGGTAAAAAGTTTGGAACAACCCCAGCAGAGGAGGTATCACGTGCTAAAGAGGCCCCGCCATACAATGAATTACCAGACAATGAAAAGAGATACGCCCTGTTCACAGATGGATCGTGTCGGATTGTGGGTAAGCACCGCAGATGGAAATCTGCAGTGTGGAGTCCCACACGACAAGTTGCAGAGGCCACTGAAGGAAAAGGAGAATCAAGCCAATTTGCAGAGGTAAAGGCTGTCCAGCTGGCCTTAGATGTTGCTGAACGCGAGAGGTGGCCAGTGCTTTATCTTTACACTGACTCATGGATGGTAGCAAATGCCTTATGGGGGTGGTTACAGCAATGGGAACAAAATGGCTGGCAACGGAGGGGTAAACCTATTTGGGCTGCTGAACTGTGGAAAGATATTGCTGCCCGAGTAAAGAATATGGTTGTAAAGGTGCGCCATGTAGATGCTCATGTTCCTAAAAGCCGAGCAACTGAAGAACAACAGAATAACCATCAGGTAGATCGAGCTGCCAAAGTTAAGATGGCTCAAGTAGACTTGGACTGGCAACACAAAAGTGAATTATTTTTAGCTCGATGGGCCCATGAGACCTCGGGCCATCAAGGAAGAGATGCAACATATAAATGGGCTAGAGACCGAGGGGTGGACTTAACTATGGACGCTATTGCACAGGTTATCCATGACTGTGATACATGCGCCACAATTAAACAAGCCAAGAGGATGAAACCTCTTTGGGGGGAAGGGCGATGGCAAAAGTATAAATATGGGGAGGCGTGGCAGGTTGATTATATCACCTTGCCACGATCTCGCAATGGTAAATGTTATGTGCTCACCATGGTGGAAGCAACCACCGGGTGGCTTGAAACATATGCAGTACCCCATGCTACCGCCCGAAACACCATTCTAGGTCTGGAGAAACAAGTCCTATGGCGACATGGCACTCCAGAAAGAATTGAGTCAGATAATGGGACTCATTTCAAAAATTCTCTTGTAAGTAATTGGGCCAAAGATCATGGCATTGAATGGATTTATCATATCCCCTATCACGCACCAGCTTCTGGTAAAATTGAAAGATACAATGGGTTGCTAAAAACCATGTTGAAAGCAATGGGTGGCGGAACATTCAAGCATTGGGAGAAGCATTTGGCAGAAGCCACCTGGTTGGTCAACACTCGAGGATCCATCAATCGTGATGGTCCTGCCCAATCCAGCTCTCTACCTACAGTAGAGGGAGATAAGGTCCCTGTAGTACATGTAAAGAACATGTTGGGCAAAGCAGTTTGGGTCCTTCCAGCTTCTGGAAAGGGCAAACCTCTCCGTGGAACTGTCTTTGCTCAGGGACCTGGGTCCACTTGGTGGGTGATGCAGAAGAATGGGGATGTTCAGTGTGTACCACAAGGGAATTTGATGTTGGGGGAGTGCAGTCAGTAATTCCATGTATATACTTGTATATATATGTTGTGTGTGTGTATATCTAATGCATGTTAATCATTGTTTTTCAATATGTATCAAGCATGATGTAGCGATGTGGAATAAGGGGTGGAATGTCATGGTTTTATGATTTTTGGTACTGGTATTCCACATCATAACATCATGTATTGCATTAAGAGTTGAGGAGCTGATGCTCCAGCCCCATGGATCATTGATAATTCCAGGTATACCTGCCTCAGAAGAGAAGAAGAACTACATTCCCCAGAGGACTTTGCGATGCTTTGTATTTTTACGTGTTTTCCGCTCAGAGGGAACAGATAAAAACCCTCAGCGGTCACGGGACACTCTCTTTTCCTTCGGGATCGACTCAGCAGTGGGTGCTCGCTGCCGTATCGCCTTCAGCGTTAGCGTAAGGCCTTCGGTTTATCGGACACTCTCTCTTGCTCATTTTATTTGATTCATTAGCCTCAATTCCAATTATATTGTATTATATTCTGTTATTTTGCTTTCTGATATCTTATTTAGTAAATTAGCTTTCCTCCTCAGATCGTTGCCGCTGTTTTGTTTCTAGGCCCATCTCCTTTTTCCCTTTTCCTTTTTCCCTTCCCTTTTCCTGGGGCGTGGGTCCGTGGGTCCCCCGCACCAATCGTCACGGAACCGGGCCGATCCAGCCCGGTAAACCGTTGACAGACGGGGGGTACGCGTCTCTTTCTTATCATTCTGTTGTAGCATGATGGGAGCTCTCAGTAGGTGCATTCAGATCTGCTTCCCCACTTCTCACACAGACTGTGGAATATAATTGAAAATGAATTTCTTCCTGCTGCAAAAACTTGAAGTGACCAGCAGCTTTTCTGCCTTCAAGACAAAATGCAAGGCATAGCTTTGTCACTGCTTTTATCATTGCTAGAACAAAGAAGTTGAATGACTAATATACCGAGAGAGGAGGAATATTGGGAAGGGGTACTAAATAAAGTACTTGTAGTTAAATTGCCTGTTGAGGTATTATAATTTCAGACGATGTGGCAGTGAGCCCAGCATAAACACATTTAGATAAATGTGATTCTTGGACAGTAGTGCAGGCTGGAGCTCCTTCTGCTCCCTGGAAGCTTCATGTCCAGGCTCCCTGTTGCCATATTGCCAACTGCAGGCTTACAGGTCTTGGGTTTAGGATGTGTTTGCTGAATGAGAAACCAGGATGGGAGCTAAATGATGCTTCTGTGACAGCGTTTACAGCCAAGAGTGGCTCCTTCCAAGTGAGCAGTGGTCAGATCACAGTAACTGATAAAAGAACTGTTGGGAGGTGCAAACTCCCAAGGTCTTCACGAAAGGGCATTTTTCTCACTTCAGAAACAAACTAATCTGCTGGAAGACTGTTGTGATTCCTGTATACTACAGAATCCTTTCTTTTTTTTTTTCTTTTTAATGGACAAAATTGTTACCTTTTCCAAAACATCTACTTGAATTAGAGAATGTATATTAAAAGTGTTCTATAATTCTTGACACACAACAGCTAGACAAAACTCTTGGTCTCTTGTCCTTTTTCCTCACTCTCATCTGTCTGCCTGAATAGAAGTGATTGAATAGGACATGCTGTAATTTGTTTTTACAATGAATAATGTTTCAGTTTATCCTGAGGGACTATTAGGTGAGTAATCTCACACTGACCTTGATACAGTGTTGTTGTAAAAGGCAGATCAGGTTGTTTTAAGCAGATAAATCATTTAATTTGCTTTTATTTCTAATACAAGGAGTCTGGTAAGGAAGTGTTTGTGAGCCTTCTGCCATGTGATAACATTTTCCCTGTGTTTAGCTGGGTATAGCATTTATTTTGATTTACAGACTCATTGGAGAATAATACAGATGATGATATTAACTTCAGTGTCAGCTCTTAGCCTCTCTGTCTTTTATCAGTCTACAGAGTGTTTGAGTTTTGGACATCCATCCACATTTTAACTTGTCAATCACATCTCATTAGAATTACACTTCACCAACAAACTGGCTTCATTAAGCTCCTATTCTAAAGGTTATGCATCTGTGTCAGTTAATGCATGAATTTAAAAGTTAAATAAAATCAGATTCCCCATACACTGGAAATAGTTTTTATTTGTTTTCACTGTAGAGTGTGATACCAGTTATAGAATGTAATAATTGGTGGGAGTTAAGACACTGACTGTATGGTAACAAAAGGCATTGTGATACAGGAAAAGGATGTTGTATGAGAACAGGGAGGCAGTAACTACTCAAATCTTCTGGAAGGTTTTTTCATGCTTATCTACTCGAACTAGAGCTGATTGTTGTACATTTGCTATTTGCATTGCCTGAAAAGTAAGAGGGCCTGAGTCACGACAGAATTCAGACGTGGACAAATGTGAATCACCTCTGACTAAACCAACTACAGGTAAGAAGCTAAAACTGCTCAGCAGTTGAGGGGGAGGCTGTATGTGGCTCCATTCTGTCATGATACCTGAATGTCTTCCAAGCATATTGCTGCCACTTTACCTCTATGTAGTTTTAACTGATCTTTTTCAGCCAAGGCTTCATGTGAAGGCTGAAGGAGGTGAAGCTGCTGGTGTCTTGAATCAGGCCCCTGCATAAAGAAAATACTCATTGGTACTTTCCCTTTACCAGTGTAGAATATTGAAGATCTCTGCCATCTGCCAACTATTAGAGAGAGAATCACATCATGTGAAATATTGTTGTAAGAATACTTCTAGGATTATATAGCTTTAATGCAAACCATTTGTTTTCCTTAGGATTGGATCTTGGATCAAAATGTACCTGATGAAAAACCTGCAGATTCCTTTAAAATTAGTTGATTCTGCTTTCACTCAGCAAAGATGATAACTTAGTTTGTATGATGTTATCAGTTTGAATCAAAACTTCATTTAATAGCAAGAGCTAAAAATCACCACTTAGGGCTGTTGTCAGTTACTTTGCAGACATACCAGAGTGGTTTATGATGCAGAGACTGTTCTCTGCTCCTCTCTCCAATGAGGCAAGACCAGGGAAGAGCATTAAGTCACAGTAACCTCTCTGTCAAGAGATGACTAAGATGGAAGGATCTTATGGTCTGGGTTTGCCTTCCAGATTCTGCACAGTGTTGGTGTTGGGCCAGCTGCAGAGGATTAAAGGTCTTGTGTATGCTCTGTATCCAGAACTAAACCCTGTAGGGCCCTTGTAGTAATCTTGTGTGGAGTTCGTGTAAGGTCAGAGGTGTTTCACATACAACTGAAAATATTCAGTTTCCACAGGGCTGAGACTTGTTCTCCCATTCCTGAGAGCAGCAGGTTGCCTCTAGTATGTCAGCCCTGTACTGTCTTCCTGTCCGTTGCTGTGCGGTCTCTCAGTTCTTTTGTGAGCATCTCCTCCGTATATCAGCTGCAATCCTAACACTTCCTTACAGGTTAAGATTTTTTTTTTTAACATTTATCTCTTAAATATTTGGAGTGCTAAATGATTCCTGAGATGAGATGTGCTTATGCTCTCCCATTCACATATGCGATTTCTTCTGTTTGGATTTTTGATCTAATTCTTTTTGCTTAAGGCTCTTCCTGAACACAAGATCTTTAGGTTATCTCTAGTTTCTGCACTGACCACTGCTGTTTTGACAAGCAGTGATGCTACAACAGCCTGGTGCAGCTAGCTTTCTGCTACCTAAAAGTCCATAGCAGCCTTCTGTTCAGTTTGTTTGTGATCCCTAGATGTGGCAAGAACTCTCCTGTCCAACGTAACAGGGTTACTCTACAGTACTCTCCGGGCATCAAATTATAAAATACGCATAGTTTTCATTGGTGAAACAATTGTCTTGTACTAAGAGATCCGTTAGAATAGTAAAAAATCATCACTTCATCGTAATCAAAATACTTTCTTATACTAAAGGAAAAAAACATTTTTCTTTTTCCTTAACGGACTCATTTTTGGTCATTAATTTTAGACTACATGACATAATTAGAAGAAAATAATTTTATATGCTTAAATTAGGGGGCCTAATCTATATAAGATGGTGATAACTAACATATCTAGATGAATTTTAGCATCTTTGTCTGATCGCAAGTACAGAAACTTAATTTTTCATTATAATAATAATCTATACAGTAAACTTTTCTGTTGTCCAATATTTATCACTCTTCAGCATACAATACGATTTCTTATTATCAATATTAAAAAATTGTAGGAAGAATATTAGACTTCAGATACTTTCATATGCTAAAGTTCAGATCTCTTACCCTTTGTACTCCTGTTTCAGTGCTTTGGACTGATGTAATTTTATTATAAGCCATTTCATCATACCTGCTTTTACAAGATCAAGTTGCTAACTGCTTTAAAAAGACATTTTATTTATTGATGATTTTGTTATCCAAACATGTAGACAGAAGGAATAAAAAAGACTACATGGGTAGTTTAAGCAGTGATTTATGGCTTCGTTGTGTAGCACAGATGTTTGCCTAGACAGCTGCATTCTGGGGAGCTTATATTAACGTACTTGTTCTGAGGTTTCTCTGTTCAGTGGTCTGCATGATTTCAGAATAGAAAGAGCATGCTCACTTTTTGCATGCTTTCTTTTACCTGTCAGTTATGCGTGTAGCTCTGAGACCAGTCAGCACCAGTGCTGATGGGCAGGAAGCAGGCAAAATGCACCTGCAGTTGTGCTGCCATGCCCTTTCCAACTGAGGAAGCTGTTGGTGAGGAGGGAAGGTTGCAGCCTTGCCTCCCTGCATGTGTGTTCTCACTCAGCTGACCCTGTGTCCCCTCTTGTTTTTGGCAGTACTGCATGGGCAGGTGTACCGGTTCTGCACTCCTGAGGGTACCTGGCTGCTGAAAGAGAACTCCACTCTGCCCTGGAGGAACCTGACAGAATGCGAGGCCTCTGACCAGGTAAGAGTGTCTCTGGCTGCTACTGGTTTTTAGGACTAAACAACAGAGGAAAAACTAATAATTGATGCAAATGCATCAGGAATGGTTTTCAACTCATCCTGAGTGCCTCACTTGGTGAAGTCTAACAGTATCGGATGTCAGATATATCCCCTTCAACAAAGGCAGTGAGTGAGGCAGATGAGCCCGGGGTTAATGTAGGTGAGACAACGTGGAGAAGTCAACTAGAGGGTCTTGGCTGTGGTACAGAACACTCCTGAGGGAGTCAGTGAATGGTCTTATCTAACCAGGATAAACTCTCATTACAGAAGTTACCTAATATTATCCCTTTTCCTTCCTTTGGTAGAACACTGGTGGGATAAAATTACTGTTTGTGTTCTCCATCTCATAAGCAGATATTAAGATGAACTGACCTGAAAGACGCTTGTTTTTCAACTCTGGGCAAAGGGTAATTCCTGCTTTTTGTTTGTTTGTGGGGTTTGTTTGTTTGTTTTTAACCTAAATTTGACATGGGCTGTGGAATGGGCTTGTCAGTTTTTTTTCTTGCCCTAGTGTTTTACACTCTGCAGGGAGCTGAGACACCTGGCACCAAATAAAGAAGAGTGGAGAGGTTTCCAAGGGATTTTGGTCAGCCACTGGCGTCAGCTAGTGCACTGCATGCGTACCCATGATGTAATGGCATCACAGCTGTGAGCCTCCAAGGGTGATCCTTTTTCTCATATAAATTGAGTTTGCTCTCTGTCCCAGCATGCTGGGAATTTGTGCATATCCAGCCAAAACAGTTCTAGTATATGAAATTCCTTAGTTCCACAGGCAGAGTGCCTCCTGGAGTTCCTGGAACTCAATACCTCTGCAAACTAAAAGGAAATGAGATAAAATATCTGATTTTCCAACTGTGTAAGATTTAACATTTCCCTATTATTTTCAGTCTTCTTCCATATCATTAGTACATTCTGGCCATCTCTGCACAGCACTTTAGTGTACCAACCAATGCAAGTTTGATCATTTAACTTTTCCCTGTTTGCCACTGTGGTATCTTCCAGATCTGTGCTGGAACGTGCCAAGAGGAGTGGTAGCAAGTGGCAGCATGTGGTCATTTGGCACCTACCTCCAAGTTCCCATGAGCTAGTTTGGACTTTGAAAAGCCTCATGTGTAGCATCAGACCCCAGAATGTGAACAGTCGTGTTTGCTTTTCCAGCTAATGTATACAGAGCCCCCAGTAACCTTACACTGTGTGATCTATGCATCATGTGCATGAAGACAGGAGGTTGTTTTGATGAGTTTACTATATACCATGTCACAGTTGTTGTTAAACACAGCCCCCAAGGGTTTGTGACTGAATCCTTATAACATGACATTTTCTTCTTTAGGTATGAGTTGTGGGTTTGATCTGTGTAGGTGTTTTTAGTTGTCAGGTCTCAGTAGTTTGTCTGTGCTTTGATCCTGAAGAGATCTTATTTTTGTCTTCATAAAATAGCTCTCATATCATTCCTTCTAAAATTTTAACTTAGCAAATCCCTGAGGAACAGCCTGTTTGCTCACTTTAAATACTTCTGGCTTCACAAAATACGTCTGAATAGCTGTACTTATTTCTGAAGTACAAGGAATATATTCCTTTGTACACCACAGGTCTTGGGAGTCTGCTGCATAATCATCAGCTTGAAGTAGGGAAGTAAAAGAGAACACGAATATACCTCAGTGCCCAAGCAACAAAGCCTGTACTATATTTCAGACCCACATGTAGCCTTTCAGACAGTCCTCTCCCTAAAGATTTTGGCCAGCACTTTCAAGCAAGAATCTAAATGGATGTGTCTTCAATAGGAAATCTGAAGAGAGAGAGGCTATCAAGAAGGTCTGAGCATCCCTGCTGCTACATCACTTTGTTCCCTTTCGGGCAGTGCTCTAACACATAGTTCGTGGTATGAGGTGGTCTGCAGCTTGTTCCCAGGAGGCAGTGTATTTGAGGCAGAAGAGGGACTATTCAGGGACAGGAAGGAGTTTAATTACATGAGTGCAAGGCACACTTTACCTCATAGTCAGCAAATGGGACCTGGCTTGTTTTATTTCTCAACATAGACATTACCAAAGGAACACTCTTATTACAACATTAAAGTGATAGGCTCTAAGAGTACAAGTCTGAAAATATAAGCCTTACCATTTTCACTGCCGAATTGAGTTGTGTCTGTTCTTTCTGCCATCTGTTTAATAAGTGCCTGTGTGGTAATTTATGCCTCTCTAACTTAATTATCAAATAATGCTGCATTATCTATTTTCTAGCCTGGCTGCAAACTCGAGCTCTTTGACTGAACACCTGGGAGCAGCAGGGGAATTAAGATTAAATTTTTATTTCTTTAAAACATAGGAAAAGTGAAGACTGATTCGATTAATGCATTTAAACATAAAAATTGGAGAATGACTTCTGCATATCATTAAGAAAAGTTAAAAAGCAACTGGGTAAAAAGAACTGAAGCCCATAAGCTCTGTTTATCCCTCCCCCCCTTCTATTTTTTTTTTTCTCCTTTATGTGCTCTCAGGATGCACCGGAAGAACAGCTCCTGAATTTGTCCATCATATACACCATTGGATATGCTCTTTCCTTCTCTGCCCTTGTAATTGCAACTGCCATTCTTCTTGGATTCAGGTAACTGGTGAAGCTCTGGAGAGTGGAGAAGTGTTTTTCTGTATGATTGTATCAGGCTGACATACACATTTGATTTTACTCTCCTTCTATCACCTTATTTCTTTGTTGCCTTTGTGTTCTTTCTTGCATTCATTTCTTCTCAAAATGTAAGCAAAATTTCTAAGCTTTTGTGATGTTTCTGGACTGTCTAGATATGCTTTTTATTAGTTGAAATATTTTGTTTTTATATTTTTTTATTTCAATTAAGTTTCCACTAGGAGAGAAGAAAAAAGAGAGGCTCCAGCATTCTCTCATGTTGTTGCCTTGGTGACGGGGGGTCTGGGATTCAAGAGGACATTTAGCAGAGGAGTTTTCATTCTGCCTTGCATAGAATTACATAGGGCATAAACTTCAGTCTTACCCATTTCCTAATCACAGAATCACAGAATTGTAGGGGTTAGAAGGGACCTCTAGAGATCATCTAGTCCCCCTGGTAAAGTAGGTTTCCTACAGTGAGCCTTGCAGGAAGACATCCAGATTGGTCTTGAATATCTTCAGAGGAGATCCCACAACTTCTCATTCTATGATTCAGAGATCTTTGTGGCCTGCTGCTGGACTCTTTCTTAGAGATTCCTGGTAGTTTTTTTTTTTGAACTGGAATGCCCAGAACTGAACACAGTATTCCAGGTGTGGCCTGTGTGGGGTGTATTTCAATGGAGAGAAGGATTTTTGCCACAATCTCTTGTTGGAGAGCTTTCAGAAATTCTTATTTCTTTTGCTATATAGAAGATAAATTAAAATTGAAATTTGTAAAGTTTTTGTCCAATACATTGCTGTCACTTAGCATATTGACTTCATCCAGTTATGCACCAACACACTGCACAGAGTACCTCAGAATTAAGAGACTGCAAGTTGAACAGCCTTCCTGAATTGGATACATGTTGATGGTACATTGTGCAGGTTCGATTAAAGAAAAATAAAGCCTTCGGCCTCCTACAAAACAATCTCTTTTTTTCTCTCCCTAAGTACAATAGGTACTCACTGATTCCAACCAGATTTTCCTGTGGTATAGGAATGCTAAGCAGAGGGCTTTAGAAAACACAAAGACATAAACCTACTCTGGTGTGGGAGGGAAGTCGCTCTGTCATGCAGCCTTACTTCTCTATGCTGTGTGCATCTGGGGTCTCATCATCCCGATTACACGTTGATGAGGCTGCCTCTGAATTGTATTTTTCCATCTCCCAGTTCTGTGCTCTGGTCCTTAAGAATTTTTATTCCCCAGTAAATAATTCTTGTTGCCAGTTAATGACTGTTTGCTCTGAAGGCAGCACTTTGTTAGCAAGGCAGTCCCTCACCTGTCCTCCCTTCTATGTAATTATACACCTTGTTGCATTTAAAAAATCAGTCATTCCTTCAGCATCTGATCCCCAAAGCTAGAGTATCCCAAGCTTTATACTACCGTGCAACACCTTCTAGCATGGTGTTATCCCTTCTCCACCTCAAAGAAGATTTAAAATGACTGCAGAAATGTAAACGTGCTCACACCGAGTCCCATGTGATTATAACTGAAGCATACATATTGTGGCTAAGCAATGTGGGACTCACCCAACTAAACAAAACATACTGAAGGAAGGTTGTGTATGGTTTTGGTAGGTAACAAGGAGCAACCTTGCTGTGGATGACTCGTAGGAGAAAGGAAATTTTGATGCCCTGATTCCTGTGGAAATACTATTTAGCACTTCTTCTTTCAGCTGTGAAGCAGTGATGGGAGAAGTGTGCACAAGCATCTGTTTCTGACTTGGAAAATAAATTTTCAGAGATATAAAGGAGTTTTTGAGCCTCACTACGCCATCAATGTATTTTTTGTTTTCCTGTCTGAATTGTTTGTCTGAAGACAACTTCTTCTCGTATCTCATAACAAAAACATAAGAGGCTCCCCCTATATGACTGCAGTTACTGGATTCTGGATGCTGATTGGAACAGGGTTAATCCCCATTGGTTATGCAATCTCATCAAATGAGGATAGAAATTGAATTCAGTGGCACTAAAATGCTGATATTCACCGCTTCTGTAATAGGAAGGAGATAGTAAGTTCTTGTACTACAGAACAGCCCCGCCCCTGTATTTGCTTTTTGTAATGATTCAGGAGAGTAATGTACCCCTAATGTCCAATTTTCCATCTTCTGAAATGAAAGATGAATCTTTAATTTTAGTGATGGAAGCTGAACCAGGCCCATAACTCCATGAATTGAGCAATTTGAATAACTTGCATTTACTGCAGCAGGAATAGTAACTACTTCAACCTATCATCTTCAGTTGGATAGTATACATACATTTGTCAATTGGATTTAGATATATGGCAATTCTAAAGTGTAGCAACAAATAAGTTTTGAATTAAACAAGAATAAAAATTAATTATATGTAAGTTTTGCAATAGGCAGTGACCTAAAAGTGATACAAGCAATTCTATTTGAGATATATATTTTTAAATAAAAGCCTTCTTTTCCATAATTTTATAACTGATAGTATCCAAGACCAAGCTTATTTTCCTAGGCACATTAACAGAGCAATAAAAATAGATGTATAAACCTGAAGTTCACCAAAGTTTTTCTGGCCCAATTTTTGTTTATCATATGCTAACTGCATTATTTTATTTTACTTTTTTTGAGCATTGAAGAGAGAGTTATACCCAGTGTAGCTTCTTTTGAAGCAAAATTTGTATCCTTGTAATTCTGGAAGAGAAAGGTTTGGGGGTGAGACTGGTAAAGCACTAGCAGTGCTCTGCAGTTCGTTGCCATTTACATGACTGCAGTTTCCCTTGATATTCTTTAACATGCTCTTTTCAATAAGTAGCAATTTTGTTGTCTTTGCAGCTGACTCTTGCTGGTTTTCAATTCTGAATGCAGAGGAGGAAATTGTGTTCCTTTTTGTTATGCAGGAGATACTTACAATTCCCCTCGGAGGCAATTTGAATACAGCTTTTTCTCTTGTCAAATTGATAATTTACAGGTGGATTTTTTATTTTTTATTTTTTTCGTTGGGGAATGGATGCTTGAACACAGCCAGAAGCTGTAGTGTACAACCATTCCTGAGCCAAAGTAAACCTGTTCAATGACACTGGGGTCAGTTCAAAAGGAGTTAGGTACAGCATTATGTGGAATTAGAATGGCTTTAGTTTTTACAGATATTTCTTCTGAACATTGTTTTATTTTTACACTTTTTAAATGTTTTAAAAAGATTTGTCTTGTGACCTACCTCTTTCACCCTTAAAAGCTGCGCTTTTGAATATCTTTTCCTCCATGACAGTGATTTCTTCCCAAAAACAGTTTGAAATACCCCCAGCCATTCTTAAGTTACAGGATTTCCTCTGATACCTCATGATTTTCAACAGGGCTCATTATTCCTGACCTCAGTCCTATCTGTGATATTGCAGCTTTTACACCATTAGTGGACTGTGATTGATCCTTCCATTTTTACAGGCATCTTCACTGCACAAGGAATTATATTCACCTGAACCTCTTCACCTCTTTTATCCTCCGTGCTATATCTGTCTTCATTAAAGACTCGGTGGTGAAGTGGATGTACAGCACAGCCACACAAGAGCACCAGTGGGAAGGACTTATCTCCTTCCAGGTAGGGGCAGACACTGTGGTGGTTATGAGGATATTGGAGTCATCATGGTGGTGTGTCTGCATCACAGCAGGTAATTTCAATTTGTATACCTAGGCTTATCCAAAATGATGCCTTCTTTGTTCTGTAATTTCTCTGAACCTTGCAGCACAACATATGCAGTTGTGATTATGCCATTCAGAGCTTGTTGCAGAAAAACAGTTGGTGCCATGATGTATTTTCTTTTCCTCTGGTAGGTTTGCCCTTCTAAATGTAACAAACATAAACAAGTTGGGTTTTTGCATGATGCTTTCCTCTTCTCAAGCTGCAGATTCAGTTCTTCAAGTAATGGTGAGAGGGAATTCACTTTCCTAAGCCAACACCATTTTTGTTAGGATTGTCCATCCAGTATAATGAACAAATTAGTTGGTCATTCTCAGAGATCTTCATAATCTTTTAATGATAGAAAAATTGAAGCATTGAATTGAAATGCAAATTTAAAAGCATTTAGAAAAGCATTGGAGAAACAGACTAATTAAATAGTTCTAATCAATTAGGGAGGATGTGCAGCTCTTGTGAATATGATAAAAGCATGCCCTTCCTCTTCATATTTGGGAAACAAAATGTAATTGAATTTTTATAGAAAAGGGTTTCCATTATTTATATAACTCCTGTGTCTCTAGAACATGGGTACAGTGTTTGCTACTGAAATATAGGATTGGGGTCATAAAGAGATATAATGTATGATTAGTACCCGTCTTTTTGTGACACTGCCTAAGACTTAATTGATAATACCACAAATGAGTCTCATAGGATGGTTGATTTCTTTGCATTGACAATACATGGTCTGACAGAAAGTAAGACTGTAATGCTTACATTTAATGAAGGGTTTGGGGATATTCGTAATGAATGGTGAGCCATTCCTTTCTTTAAAAAAAAAAAAAAAGAACAAAAAGTAGGCTTTGTGCTTTCAGATATGGCTTATCCAATAGTGATTTCATCAGATCTGATGGATACATTAACTAGGTAATCAGGTTTCATGCTTATCTAGAGTACTGCTGCCCACATATATGTAATTTGTCAACGGAGAGATTTTTTACACTTAAATGCCATGCACTGGATAGTATTCTGCTTCCATCAGTAATCTATTGCTTTGGAAAATAGTCAGCATTATGGTATCTGCTATTGGCTCTTAAATAGTGAAAATCTCAGATGCAGAGTTGGATATTTGGAGAAGTGAAAAAATTCAGTGATTACACGTGTTATGGACAATATGCATTTTCATCTTTCTGGGCTGTTTTTCAAATTATAGTCCAGTGCTAGTGCTTACTGAAGGAAAATTCAGAACAATTAATTTCTGTTTTTTTGAAAAGAGGAGTGCTGTCTACCTGCTTTGTATAGCACGAACTACTGGTCTCTGTCATTTCAGTACTCAAATGTTATAGGTTGTTTTGAGGAGGAAGTACAAGTAGTATAGAGAAAAAGTCTTTTGCGTTAGTTTTCCTTTTCTTTCCATCACCCCTGTTATATTCATTTGGGCTGTGCTTTCTTCCATCACAGGAATCCCTTAGCTGCCGTTTGGTGTTTGTGATGATGCAGTATTGTGTGGCTGCTAACTACTACTGGCTGCTGGTGGAAGGCATGTATCTGTACACACTGCTGGTACTTTCAGTCTTTTCTGAGCAGAGAATTTTTCGGCTGTATCTCTGTATTGGCTGGGGTAAGTTGATCTCTCCTTATGTCCACCAGTGGCTGCCCAGTACAAGTCCTGCACTCTGTTCTCTTTTTATACCTGATCCCTGATCTTGTTTGAACTGGGCCAGCACAGCTCGTGGAGGCTTTTTGAATAGAGGCTGTGGGTTTGTAACACAGGGGCTATACGGCACTGCAGAAACTCTCCAAAGCAGTGACAGGCATGTGGTATTTTTCTAGCAAGACATCAACTTCCTAATACAAAAGATGTGTGGTTTCACACATTTCAGGTGAGCAAAGGATGTTCTGAACTACCATGCCACGACAGTTTCTTGTTACATTCAGTGACGTCATCTACTTTTGGTGCACATTAATGGTGTATCTCACAACTAATCAGGAGTAAAGATAGAAGCATACTGTCAGTGTGAGCGGAGGGATGCAACAGGGATGACTAATAAGGGGCTGCTAGCAGGGAGCATTCAGATTGGTTTTGTGGGCAGAGCAGGCCAAGTGACAAATGTCACATGAAAGAGTGGTCAGGGTGCACGTGCCAGGGGACATATGTGTGCTTGAGATTAAGAAATGTAATGAGTTAAAATCAGTTGCTTTAGTCAGAATTGCCTTCTATAAAAATTCTAAAGCTTTGGTCTTTCACTCTCCAGTTAGCAAGAATTCCATTACTATTTGGGACTGATCTTAATTTTTGAAGTATCTCTTTTGGGTCTCTATTGCTTTCTCTTCATTCCTCTTTCACTACCACCCTTCCTTGTGGAAATTTAGTGACTTTTGAAAAGCTGAAAGTAATTCAAAGTAAATACTGCAAATGCTTTCACAGATACTGGTTTGAACATTTAAATTGCTTTGACTGTCATTCTTTTTCTGTGGATTTGCCAAATAGGAATATTCTAGTGAATTAATTCACTGATAAAATATGTATAAATGACTCGACGTGAATTAGTCAACTGGTTTTAGTGTACGGTAATACATGAAAAGTATAGGCTTTCTGGTATAAATAAATACAAGGAATAGCAATTTCATAGTGAGAGTTTAGTTAAGAAGGTCCATGTCTTCTGTTATTGTTTTATGTAGACCATGCAGCAAAATCATTTTATATAACCATAGAATCGTAGAATTAACCATAGAATCAAGAATGGCTTATGTTGGAAGGGACCTTAAAGCCCACCCAGTTCCAACCCCCTGCCATGGGCAGGGCTGCTGCCCACCAGCTCAGGCTGCCCAGGGCCCCATCCAAACTGGTCTTGACACATCCAGGGATGGGGCACCCACAGTTTCTCTAGGCATCTTTTGCCAGTGTCTCCAACTAAAATATTTCCTTCTACCGTCTAATCAAAATCTCCCTCATTTTGTTTAAAATCATCACCCCTTATCCTATCACTAAGTTCCATCATAAAGAATCCCTCTCCAGAGTTTTTGTAGGCCTTTTTTATTAAACTAGGTATGTTGTCATCATTTTACCATTGATTATTTAATATATATTTTTTTAATTATTAAGGAAGATGGGGGGTTGCTATCCTGAAGCATTGAATTCAGGAGAGAAAATTAAAAAAAAAAGAGGGGAAAAAAAGAAGAAAAATTATATGCGCAAAAACAGAGGGCACAAACAGAAGACACTTCTTTTGTTTTTCCTTTACATTGAAAAAATTGCTACTGTATGTTAAATTTCTGGATGAATTTGTGGAAAAGAGTGGTAGTGCCAGAACTTGGCACTTAATATATATAAACTTCACTCAAACTTCCTAGAAAAGCTTTGCCAGTGCCGTTCAATCCTCATCTGTATGGTTTCTTGCTATTCCAGCCATGGCTACACATGCAAACCTTGACAATAATTCTGCCTTCAAATGCAGGCATCTGCTACTGCAGTCCAATAAAGTGCTCCCAGGTCAGTTATGGCAGGTAACAGTTTGGTCTTTAACAACTTCTGGGTACGGATGAAGATGTTTCTAACTCGCTTTTGTGCTTCTTCCCTGGTGTTTCCAGTTTTTGGGTGCTCAGATCCTTCACCAGTTCCCTTTCTTCTGTAAATGCTCAGTTTTATTTTGAGCTCTATAATAGCCTTAGTATAATGCCTCAGGCTGTGCTTCAGAGAGCCAGAAGGTGAGGCTGCTGTTTGAGCTGAGAGAATCTTGCTCTTTGAAATCATTGATCAACTGTAAAAATGAAGCTGGATCAAAAAATACCTGATTGTGTCAGAGCTGATCTGACATTCTGGCCCTTTATCCTGTTAATGAAGTGTCTTACAGCCTGATTTTTTAATTTGTTCATTACTCATCTTTTGGTGAATATTTATGTGTTAAAATTTTGTATGTGTGCTGGTCATAAACTTAGTGGGAGTTACTCACGTCATTATTTTTGCTAGTGAGAATTGAACAGTACCATATGGTATTGTTTCTCCTTCTGTAATCCCCAGTGTGAATGCATATGGTTGCGCTCGTACTCCTGTCTAATGCATGAATAGAATGGTATTCTCTTCGAGGCTTTTTTCCACTTGAGTGTTTGCCCATATGCCTGGCCATGGTGTTTTCCTTGTTGTACTTCTTTTGGTGAACAACAGGTCTCAGAACAAACAGGAAGCTAGTACAAATTAATTCCTTGGGTAAGCCCAAACAAAACTGTAGTGTAAGGGCCAGCTTACCAGTACATAGAAATGTCCTGATATGTATTTCTCTCCAAGATAATTTGTTATCTTGAAATAGTGCTCTACTTTGTCAGTAACAGTGGAAAAATATCTGTGCAGCTATGTAACTAAAAAAGTACTCTCATTTTACATCTAAAATGAACATTTCATGTCAATTCAAAATAAGGAAAGGGGATGTGCAGGCTAGTCTTCATCAGGATGAGTGGGTCACCAGCGCATTGTTCATCGTGTCTGAATCCAAGGGTAGAGTCACTGAGCCTTATTCTGATTTCAAGTCCTGTGTCAGGGCAATACAAAATAGTCCCTGGAGAAGAGTGATGCTGTCAAAACACTGCTGTATGCACCTTTCAGCAGCAACTGGAAACAGGACCTCCTTGCATTCAGAGTTGGGAAGGAGGGACGAATAGGAAAACAATGGCAACATCCCACAGTGACTGTGCATGACAGCCGGGCAGGAGGAATGACAGGAAAAGACAATTTTCAGCACTAAAAACTAAGAAGAAAATGTTAATAAAAAAGCTAAACATTCTCTGAGCTTCTGTGGCAATTTTACACCCAGATGCACATACAGCAGGGAAACTGCTATAAAAAATAAATAACTCCCCTTCTTCAAACCCTTGATAATCCAAGCTTGCTCTAAGGATGAGTACACTGATGGAATGGGGTTGTTAAACACAGGAAGCCTGGCTAGGGTGTCAAAATCTACATCCCAATTGCAAGGAAGATCTGCCTGGAACAGAGTCAGTAAGAAATCTTCCTTCTGAAACCCAGTATGTGCTCAATGTAACACGAGGATGCACTCATTTACAGTAACCATTTCTTATCTATTTTCAATGAAAACTCTTTCAGGCAATAATATGAAAATGGATTTTGTGTCCAGGCTGAGCTTGATAAGAAACAAATCACTCAGAACTTTCTCTTATTTCTCTTTGCTCTAGGTGTTCTGCTTTCAACTTTTTCATGTATATGCGTGTATTATTTTTTAACAGATAAAAACATTGCATATTTTCTTTTCACATCTTCCGTACTGGTACCCTTTCTTCACCTGGTTGTATTTATTTATCAATAATTTTAGTTCCTCATCACATGTTTTTTGCAGTTGATAAAGTCGGACTGTCCTGGATGGTTTCTTTAGAGAAAGATGAGAAACCAGAGTTCTTTTGACAGCACCAGTGTCCTTCTGGTTTGTGTGCCTGATCATCTCAGAGGCCTAACTTCTCACCACGTGGAAACCATTGATGTCAGCTTACATCTGAATCACTAGCTAATCAATTCATTGTTCCTAGAATACTGCATGCAGGATATGCCCTTTTTAATGGGTTTTGGCAAGATGGCAATGCTCTGGTCTACAGAGGCAAATGTCCATCAAGAAGAATCTCTAATCAACATGAGAGTGAGGAGAGTCTCTCTTGCTCCTTGCACAACTTTCTCCCCTGTACCTTCGCAGAAAACATGGTATGGTGCAAACCTACCAATAGCCTGTGTCTACGAGAATGAACTTCCTTACACATGAAGGTATGAGAAAAAGGAAAAAATGCATGGAACATACCTGCTCATATCTTTTGTGGTAACCGCTACTTCATGGAGTTCAAAACTGCCTGAGCTTGTCCATTCTGTTCCAAAATATAATGGACCCATTAAATGGAGAGACTGATGTCTACATGCAGTTACACACAGGACATAGGAGCTTTCATTAGCAGCTCCACTAGTGATTCTCCTTTCTGCTCATTTGGGACTGTGAAGCACTGGGAAAACATCAGCCAAATAGTGAATCCCTGAGCAGAATTTCTCAGTTTTCTTCTCTCACTCGTACTTTGTTCTATTAACTGTCTAAAACTTTTGGGATTTGGCATAGATAATGTCTGTCTGGTTTTCCTACCTTTTTTCTTTTTCTTTTTTTTTTTTTTCCTGTAAGCTGTGCAGATACCTGACCACGTGCAGAATACTGTAAGCTAGCAGGAAAATAAGTATATTCAGATGCTTATTTATGCAGTAGAGTGTTAAGACATTCATTTGGCAGATCTATTACTTTCTCATTCTCTATAATATGTGTAATTTTTGTAGACTATTATTCAGAAGCCCCGTCTTCTGTCATCTAAACTGATTTTTTTTTAGCTGAGCTCTCAGCATGCTTATTACAAGGTATCTGTGACAGGTTTCATAATCACAATGCTGCATTCAAAGACTTTTGGTTAGTTATTCAGTAAGCTTAATATGGCAGAGCTGTTACAAAATATTCTTCTGCAATCTCTGGCATCTTCAGATGCGATTCATTACAGACAGAAGCAGATACTACAGTTTCCGGAATTCAGATACCTCTTTTTTTTCTTCAGTTAACCTGGGGAAATCACCCAATGAGCTTTTTGGCTGAAAACAAGCGCACCCTACAAGTGAGGGAAGTTTCTTCTCAGATATCTGGTATTCTTTGAATAGCTGCATGAGAAAGAAGCACAAGACTGAAATTCAAATGTACTAAAAGCGCTGTGTGTTGTGAGACCAGGGTGAGACTACTATGTTATTCTGTTCATAAATAATATTTATCTGTAGCTTTTATTCAAAGAGCTTTATAGAATTTGCTTCTGACGCTTGCTCAAGCCTGGCAAATTTCCCCTGAGCAAAGTAGCTGGAATGACATTTACTTTTCAGCCTGTTAACTGAGGTTAATTAGGTGTCAAGATTACAAAGTAATCTATGGAGAACCTCAGTGATCCTTGCAAGCTACAATTATTGTAGAGATGCTGCAAACTTGCTTTTTTGCAGTTTGAATATATTCTATAGATTTGAGGTGGATTAAGGAAAGTTGTTGTGGCTGTCTCCTGTTCAGGTCTTGATTAGGACCATGGAAAACTAAATGCAGTCCCATATGCCAAAATTGTTCTCCAGGTGGTTTTCAGAGCCACCTTTTTCTTAGGACAGGTCTTTGTGAATTTGGTAGATGACACATGGTATCCATGTAGAAATTGCAGATATTCAAAGCTCATGAATATATATTGTACTGCAAAGTGTTGGTGCCTAATATTAAAATATATATTGCTAGAAAGGACCATAACGTGACTAATGATGCTGCAACACAAAGGCAGCATAGACCTGTGTCACAGGTGACAGGGACAGAAGATGTTGTACCACTGTGCTATCTATTAACTTGTATAACATTTACATAGCAGGATACTGGTGCAGTTCAGTAATATGAGCCCTTCCCCAGCTAGGCCCATTTAATATACAATATTAATAACTATTTCTCTCTTAATTCAGATATCAAGTAACGCAATTAAATCTGGAGAGATTTCTGGTGTATCCAGAAGATGGAGGTGTCCACAAATGATTAACATTATCACTCAGTGCATCTGTTCCCTCCACTAACACACAGCCTTTGTGCTCTGTGTTTGTGCCTGCACCTTAATCTATGAATTTCATATTAAAGTGTCTTAATTCTCAGCAAAGTTAAGAAAGGAGTAATTCAAACTATAATTAGTTTCTATGAATCAAAGGCTCATTTGTTTGGAGGTGACTTGCAGTGAGCCTGTTCTTAATCTCTTTCTCCAATATCAAAGAGGGAGTGATTTCTCAGTAACTTTGCTCCAAAATATACTCCCAGTGTAAGGTACGTCTGTGGAATGTGATTTAACCACCTGCCCGTTACCTCTACTCAATGTATATGTTTGTTATTATTATAACTATTGGTATTGTTCTATGATTTTTTTTCTTGCTGCACTTTATTCTCTTTGGTTTGGTTTTTTTTTTCACTTTTGTTTATTGATTGAGAATAATTTATCATTTGTGGTATTTCTACAGTGTTGAACTGGTATGATTGCAGAGAAGGAATACAGTACAGTGATGGTTTTTACTGATATTTCATGCGCAGTACAGATGTTGCTTGAAGATTTTCAGTCTGCAAGAGATCACTGATTTCCCTGTAGCTTCTGTTGTCAGGAACTGCTCTTCTGCATTGTGCAATGCACAGTGCTGCACACAAAGTTCTAACACAATCTGTTACCATTCTTGCTTTTAACAATGTAATGCACTTTCAAATTTTGTTGAGAGCCTTTGACATTGTAAAACAAACTATAACTGCCAGCTTGTTTGGCTTTTGTGTCTTCCCCTTGCACCCCAAATAAACTGTGAACACTTGTAAGATGTACAGTCAGGTAAGCATAGGACCAAGTTTCTTCTCAAGGTGAGATGCTCCTGCTTTGTGGCTACCCCTCAAGTACCATAGCCCAAAATTGGGTCTTTTCTGGGGGGGGGGGGGGGGGGGGAACCCAAGCACACTTGTCCATGCTTTCACTATCATCATGGTACATGGAACTGAGTATACTCCAGTCCCAGTGCCAATAGACAGCCTGAGTTTGGTGCTACCTTAATGCAATATAAGGAGACCTGTGAACAGAAGTGTGGATGCAAAAGGTTTGGATTGAAGAGCTCTGCATTCCTCCACTCTAAATTGAATACAGAGGCCAGCAGAGTTTCCAGAAAATTAGTTCCCTTGGCCTCTCCATGAAAATTTCCTCAAAAAAGATGGTATGTGCCAAATATAGGGGTAATGGTCTGTTGTTCATTGTTCATGTCTACTGGGAGCTAGATGGGTGCCTAAGCAAAAGAAGTTATATATGTTAATTACTTGCAGGTTACATTCCTTTTCCCACTATTGACAGCCAGCTGCAACGATCAGGAGATGTACCCCTGCTGGCAGTAAATTATGTTGCACATCGTTGTATGGAGGTTTTGTCCTCTTTTCTTTTCCCTGTCCTTTAATGTCAGTGTCAACCTTGTCTCCTCTCTTCCCAGGTGTGCCAATGCTGTTTGTTATCCTCTGGGGAACAGTCAAGTACCTTTATGAAGATGAGGGGTTGGTTTAGTTCTGATTTTCTAGCTATCTCATTTGTGCTGCTTGTGTGCACTGGCAGACCATTGTTTGCTTTCTGTTTGTAGTGTAGTGTAGTTTGCTTTGGCAATGTGCTGAAACCTCATAAAATTGCTTCTGTTTTGTCTGAAGGTCTTGCATGACATTTCAGGATGGAGCGTGCATTTCTTTCTGATGCCAATTTTCTGCATGTCTGAATGAATCTATGCTTTTGCAGGTCATGGAAAGGTATGTTTTGTTTTTCTGTAGTTACAGTATCAACAATAGAAGTCATCATACCCAACTGAGACCTCTCCTGACATTATGCCTTTGGCTGTAGCCTTTACAGTTATGCCTCAGATGAAGGCAAAAATGTCCCACAGAATTCTGCCTGCAATTTGTAGTGGTTAGCTTATGCCTTGCAGCAGAGATGTGATTGCCTGTTCTTGTTTAAGCTTCCCTTATTTAAATCTTCATAAAATGAAAATGCATTCTCTGTCTGGTTGTGTTAGTCTTCCTGAAGTCAAGTGTACCACTAACAAAACTGTTAAACAGCACAAAATATATTTTGTCTACCTTTCCCATAGTGGCTGTTCTTAAAATATGTCCTTTTTTTATGCTTTATGTATCAGCTGGCATTGTAGTTCAGCGTGTTTTGTTTGTTTGTTTGTTGTTGATTTGTTGTGGTGGGTTTTTTTAAATCAAGATAGAGGAAAGTGGCTTCCTCTTCTTGGTGACAATGACTGCTTGAAAATATTGAGTAGCTTTCTTTGTGACAATATATGTAACTTTATGCTATTTGTTTGTGGTTTTTTCCCTAGATGATCTATTTATTAGATCTTCCTCTTATTTAGTTTCCAAGCAATCCAGCCAACACTTTGTAATCATTCTGAGGCTTTTTTTTTTTTTTTTTTTCAAACATAGTGTAAAAATTCTGTGTAGTCAGAACCACTCTCAGACTGCTTTGTGGTGTTCATGAGTATTAAGATTGGCTTTTTTCAAGTGTCTTTCATAATACTGAAACAGCTCAGTCAAGTTGCTTCTTCTGGGTTAAGCAATACTAGGATTATTCTGATGTTCCTTTCCAAGGTTGACTTGGTAATGTACGTTAGCAAGATCATGGCCATACTGATGCATTGCTAGTTTTGATGAAATGATCAAAATAGGTGTAGAGAGCGTGTAGCATCTGAACAGGCAGTATTCCATGGCCATATCTTGCCATCAATGTAGAAAATGTATTCAAAGGACTCACACTGAGCCTCCTACATAATGTGATGTTCAGAACTGATTTATACTTTCTATTACGGAAAACTGTCATTCGCTGCCTTTGGCAGACCTTAAAGGGGACAATTTTGCACCTTATTGAATTTTCTAAATCTTGTATAAATATTTGTAAAATACAACAGTAAATAACCACATGCAGCAACCTCTCTGAAAGGCTTGATTTCTGTGCCTTGGGCAGACATTTGTAGGAGCAGCCAGGGATATCTTTCATGCTGTTTGCTGTAGCACTGTCACTATGGATGTGCGGCAGCCTGTAAATTTCATTTGTGACTCAACTACTTCCCTGGTTATGAGGAATAACTGGAAGTAGATGTGGCCAGGGTTTGGAGTTCCAGGCAATTCTGCTGTTTGGATAAAGGATTGGAACACGGAAGATCTACTTGCACGCTGGCTCCTTCTTTCTTTACATGTGCATGTGTGAACTCATAAATCAGTTGCTATTTTAAAAAGTGAGCTATTGAAAAACACTTAGTATAGATTACAAATAAAAGTAAAGGCAAGGTGAGTTTCCTAACTATTAGACTGTACCTAAAGAGCTGATAGAGCAGGGCGGTTGGAACTGGATGATCTTTAAGGTCCCTTCCAACCCAAGCCATTCTATGATTTTGTGATGATTCTATGGTCTTTGTTTCTGACTTCATTTAGCTGTGGGAGGAAGACAGCTAGCCTTCAGTATTTTTTTAAATGGTGTCATTCATCTCCATGTCTTTAAGGTAAAAAAAAATCAGTGTTTTCATTCATAGAAAAAAACTTCTAGATTGTTAAGCAAAGGCATAAACTTCCCAGTAGCGTCTGTGTCACTGGATTAATTTCCCATTTACAGTTCTGTTGCTATGTAGCTGCCTAGCATCTTTTAAGTGGTCCTGAACAAACTGCAGGGGTAGATCTCAAACAGAATAGCCGCTGGTGTACTTATCAGTGTGAAAGTCCCAGAAAGCACAAATGGAGAAAAAATAATGTACAGATCTATCAATTTCATTTTCTGGACACTTTAATAGCGGTGACACTTTAATTGGACTCTAATGGTGTTTTTATTGCACATATTTGTATAAATTTAAAAGTAGCTAAAACTGCTCTGTGCCACAGGAAGCAAATTAATACACATAGAAATGTAGCAGAGCTAATGTTAAACCATTTCTCAGTCTCTGTCATTATCAGGAAATTTTAAAATTGCCTCTGCTTCTACTGCAGCTAGTCAGAAAATTAGAACTCCACTCCCAGCCATGCCTGTTATCCTGCCTGCCTTGAGGGGTTCAAATAAAATTAATTAAAAAAATGTATGAAGCCAGATTCCAGTCACCCATAGCAATTAAGAAGTTCTGTTGCTCAGATTCCAGCTCAGGTGCACTGCACACAATACATACACCTTCTTCTTCCAGTAACTAAAATATAATTTAATGCAATTAGATAGTGTATTAAACTAAAATTGAAAGAAAAAATGAAATTCCTAGCCTTTTTAGGCTACTATTACCACCAAGGGAATATGAAACTGCCACAGCAAAGCTGCTTCGCTTTCCTCTGTAGCATTTGTGTGTGTAGGCATTGTGGCATGGACTCCTGCTATGCACAGCAGAGTTTTCTATTTTCTCTCAAGTGGAATGTCCCATGACAAGTTTAGTAGGCTCACTCTTTTCCAGTATTACTGTAGTTTCATAGACCTGTTACAAAAACTTAGGGTAAACATACATAAGTTTTGGCAGACAAAATCTGGAGGAAGAATTTGTTATGTGAAAGTTTGTTTCACAACCTGAGTGGCTCAAAATCCTGCTGGCTTTACTGATGAATGTTGCTGTTGAGTAGTGCAGAACAATGAGGAAAGAGGCTGACAAAGTTATTTCATGCAAATATTAAGCAGGCTGTTGCTGCTGCAACCAGTGAATTGGACACAAGCACTGCTGGGCCACCTGAGACGTTGTGCACACATGCATTCTATCAGGGCTGGGGGCAGCAGGCAAAAGAATTGGATGTACAAAGCCCCATTGTACTGATCACTTCAAACCAGTGATCCCATACTATGGCTTTCAGGCATCACATTTCTTATGATCACACTCCTGCTCTGCTTAAGGGCACAAGAATTTTGAAAAATAAAATGAGACTTATGTCAGGAATAAAGTATTATATTGCCTCCAGCATGCTACTTTCTGGGCATAGGGCTCAGTTGGCCAGTCTTTGATTTTGCATGCATCTAACTTTGGTAATTTCCTTTGAGCCTGAAACATGTACATATACAGTGAGATGGAACTGGAGATGTGTGCCTTATTTGCTTTCTCCTGATTGAAATTAGGAGGTTGTTTTTTGGAAATAAGGTCAAATAAAATGGATGAGTGATCCAAATATTGAAAGGATAAAAGTGATGGTGGGTAATGTGATAAAGAACTAATAAACAGTGAAATAATATTACCTGACATTGGAGTCTGAAGAGAAATAAAAATATCACAAGAATAGTAGGACAAGAGCCACACAAAAAACATTGATTCAAATACATATCTCTCCCTGTGCAGACAAATTACCGTGGTTTTAATGGAGCAAGTCTCCAAAATTTATTGATGATAATTCACATCAAGTGGTGGAGGAGAGCTAGCCATTAGTGGACAGGAAACACAGACAACTAGTATCCAGCTAGATTATGACTGCTGCAATTGTGCAAAGCATTCAGTGTTTCTAAGAATCCAGCAAATGCATCTGTTTCCATGTCAGCATGATGTGCTTTCTGGGTATCTAGTCCTCAGTATTGTTTTCCATCTGCATTTCTGTAAGAGAATGAGAAATGGGAGATTTTAGTAATGTGCGTTTTTCTTGTCTTCCTCTTTTTGCCATCTGCTTAGCTGCTGGAGCAGGAACTATAACATGAATTACTGGTTGATCATCAGACTGCCTATTCTAATTGCCATTGGGGTGAGTGTGGAGTGTACTCTACTACATGATGTACTACAGAGAGTGGAAGTGCACATGGCTATTGTGCTTGTCCAAAGGCTAATAACCTTTGAGGGCATTGACATTTTCATTCAAAGATGAGATTTTATGAAACCAAATCGGTTTCTGTCACTTGAATTCTTGACTAGCATAACGTTTATTTCATGTTGTCTTGTTTATTGATGGTGCATGATAACCAAATAGCTTGCCACATCAATACAGCTAACTTCTCTGTATGGGGAAAGCTACAGCAGGCAGGGAGTTGGAAGGTAATATTCCAGATACTGGGCTTCAGAAGATCATCAAATTGTGTGGCACTGTGGAGAAATGCCATGTTCTGCAGCCACAATTCAGTGGTAGTGTCAGACCTCCAGACAGTGCAAACAGTGGGGGGTCTTACTCTTCAGAGATGTAAATAAGCTCCTCTACTTGATTTAGTGAACTGCCTACATTTTCAAAGGTGACTTGAGCTTTTTCAAAAGGATGAATTTTAGAGCAAAAAGTTGATTTCTGTGGTAAATTCAACTACAGAATAGCAGGATGCCCCGGGGACCTAGAAGTGCATTCACAACCCAACTTAATGCTTATGCATGTATATTTCTTGATGAATGTATAAATTCTTTTTTCATCTCTCCAGGTAAATTTCTTGATCTTTATCAGAGTTATTTGCATCATCATCTCCAAGCTACAAGCTAATTTGATGTGCAAAACTGACATAAAATGCAGGTATGTTGTTTGATGGCCTGACACTTTTTATCTCTCAAGATAGAAGTAGACAAAGAGGTACATGGAAAGGAGTGGACTGACAAAGGTGGTTAAAGATCACAGACCCTAGGTAAATGAATAGGTTGTGTTGCATATTGCTATGGCTGCTTGGGCAGTTAATCACCAGAGAAACCTCCTGGTGAAGCCAGCTGTTGCACCTGCATTAGAGATGAACAGCAGACTTCATCTCTGAGCTCATCAGTTTACATTCTTCCTCAACACTGGAATAAGTAAGCAGGTATTTTTACATACTTGCAGCATGTGCAAGTACTTACGTAATTTGGAAAAAAAAAAAAGTGAGAAATAAAATCTTTAACTTCAGTGAAGGTGGTGAGGGGTTATTTTGAGTACTGCTGCTTGTTCTTATTGCCAGTTGTTATTAGGACAAGCTTTCAATCTTGAATTTACTAGGCATATATATGATGTTTTAAGAGAAATATTCACTGAAATGTTCAATTTTTATTTTGCAGTCGTTGCCCTGTCTGTGTCTGTGTGGCTCCTGTTATTTTAGCACCTTGATAAGATTCATAGCTGCATCATTTATGCCTACATCTTGAAGTACATTTCTGTATTGTTGTTTGAAAAATAGTGTAGGAGGAAGAAGTCTGCTATAGGGTAAATTAATGAGTGTGGAGACACATGCTGTGGTAGCTGTTCAACTACGGTTATTTGTCTTTCTAGACTTCTGAAGTAGGCACAGCATGTATTTTTGTGCCTTCTTATCAGAGTTGACACGATGTTACCTACCTACCTTCACTGCTTTGTGAAATTTTGGAAATCCTTATGCATGGTTGAAGTTCATAGTGGAAAAAGACTCCTAGTGTGCCACATGCTTTGCTTTCATTCGTACTGAATATACATGACCTTTTCTTGCCAGGGTAAAATTTGCAGGGTGTAGTGGGAATTAGGCATTTTTGTTGGCTTGGAGGAATTTAAAAGTCTGACTGTAAAATTACGCTGTCAAGAAGAAAGCTCTTGCCCTCACAACTTTTGTAAGCAGAAGGAAGGTTTGATACAGCTGAACCAGAAGTGCATGTTCATTCAGTTGTTCATGTTGCATGTTCAAAAATCTGCTAATAACAGAGAGGCTTTATCAGGAAAGAACTTGCCCAGCATTATAAACTTCTCTACTGATGATGACTAAGATCTTGGTAGTACATCTTGTGCTTGGTAGGTGTAGTCAAGTTGAGGAAGTCTTCTTTACTCAGAATAGTTCAGTTCATTGGTAGGTCTCTAATAATAACAAGAACAGTAGACTAAGATAGCTCTATGAGAATATTTTTGCCCATTCATTTCTGCTCAGATATACTAGAAAAGTCTTGAGTGAAGATGGAATTGCTACTGTGAAATTTATGTTCTTAAACAAGATCAGTGTAGGTGCTCTAAAAAGTCACTAACTTAGATGTAAAGTCTTTTGCTTTCAGGCAAATTTTTCCATCTGCTCTCCTTTTGGTGAACAGATAATGCTCTAACAAATCTTTTTTCTCTATGTAAGGACTAGAGTTGTGAGGAAACTTCCTTTTGCTGAGGTAAGGGATTTTCTTCAGGGAGATCTTGACAACCCAGGAAGTGTTTTCATAGGAAGTTTCATAGCTTCTTGTTTAAAATAGAGATCTCCCAAGTATCTCATCTAGACTAATTAGCATTCATTAAACAAACTTGGGGATTGCTGTACACCTACTCAACTCCCTTTCTTTACTCAGGCAGTGCCTCAAGAGCCAATTAGTCAGCCTCCTGCTCTAACTCTGTCACAGGGAGGTGGTGGTGAAGCAGAGTCTGCTTCATGAGAATTGCTGGTTAGCTGCTCTTTTAAACAAGTTCCCTCCTCTCCGCCAGTGCAGTGACATGCCTACATCCACTAAAAATCTGCATTTCTGCTTGGCTGTAAGCTGTTTAATTTCAGTGGTTCCCTAGAAACAGTGTCTCTTGGTCTTTGCCTTGCACACCAGTGATGTTGGCAGGCTAGTGGACGGGCTGACGGGAGCCTAGCGCTTAGTGTGGAACAACTCCATCCAGCAATATGGGATGGGCACTGACTGGAGAGGAAGTAACTTTATGGAAGACCCAAGAATGCTGGAGGACAGCAGGCTGAACGTGATTCAGCAGTGTGCCTTTGTGGCATTGTAGGCTGACTGCATTGCATTAGTGAGAGCATAACCAGAAGATCACGGGAAGTATCAGATCCATTTCATTCAGGCACTTACAAGTCTACTTCTGGTGTCCTGATTGGGACGCTAATTCAAGAAAGTCATTGTGTCCTGACACCTTGTAATTCATGGATCTTACCTCAGTTTTTTCACCACTGTAATTCAAGGGCTGGAGCAGGTAATGTAGAAGGAGCTGCTTAGAACTAGGTTTATTCAGCCTGGAGAACAGAAGGCTAAGCAGGGATTTTATTGCAGCTGCCTAATTGTGATGATAGAGAAAATGGAGCTGTACTTCTTACAGAAGTACATGATGAAAGGACAAGAGAGACAAGTTATAGCAAGAAGAGTTCCAGCTGTGTGTCAGAGAGGTTGGGGAAAAAAATAAATGAGAATGGTATGATGCTGGAAAAGGGGTCCATAGGGGCTGTGACATGGATATATAAAACTTGGTGGGATGCAGCCTGGAGCAAACCTGCTGTGAACTGGAATTGAGCCAAGGGACTTCCAAAGATTCTTTCCAACGTGAATGTGATTCAGAATATCAGCCAAAAGTTCTATAGTGCACATGATTTTCTAAGTACTGACAGCCCTGTCAGTCAAGTGATTCTACATCCACCAAAGTGTCCCATGACAGATTGTCAGGAAACACTGGTAGTGTTGACTGGTTTTGTGGCCCAAGATAGTAGTGTAAGCTCCCCTGTGAGGTTCAGACACCTTCCGTTATCCTGTTGAGTGGCTTAGCATGTATATCTATCAAAAGAGAGTTAAGGACTATATTCTTGTGACTGGTTCCTGGTAGTTGTAACCTTGAGCACTGCTTTCCCTCCCAAAAGCAAAAAAAAAAAAAAAATTTCATATACGTATCTTTTTTAAAAATTATTTTTTTGCTAGCTGTGTCTTTGAACTTGCCATTTAAATCACGGAGTCATCAGTTACTTTAAGACAGTTTAACTGCTTTTATGAAGTGTTACACAGTTACAGTTGGTTACAGTGTTTTGAAGATTTTACACACCATGGAGGTGGGAAGGAACAACAAGTACTCCTCCATTTGCCAAGGTATTTTTAAAAGACTCCAGTCACTGGTAGGCTGTTTCTTTCAGGTTATTAATAAGGTAACGAGGTAAGTTTTGATTATGTTTCCCATTTACAAATGGGGAAAAGTATACATAGGGAAACATCTTGGGGTACAAGAAAGCATACGACTTGCTCCTAAATTTGGAAAGCCTTCTAGGCAAAATACATCCAGGAGCTGAATGGATAGCATTGCTGACAGCAGTGGTGATATTTAGTGGTGCAGCACTTAAGGCATGTTGAAACTTACTATCCTTACTTTTGAAACTACTTTTCTTTTCTTTTTTTTAAATTATTTTTTTATTTTTTGTTCACAGTGTGTCAGAAGCAGAACAATGAGCTATTCAGTGGCATTACTTTTTTTCTCTCTTTGTGACCTTAGGCTGGCCAAGTCTACCTTAACGTTGATCCCACTGCTGGGGACCCATGAGGTCATCTTTGCCTTTATTACTGATGAACATGCCAGAGGGATGCTGCGCTTTGTGAAGCTTTTTACTGAGCTCTCCTTTGCTTCTTTCCAGGTAGCACTCACACAGTGCACATGTGGATATTTTGTAACTGCTGTTTGGTGAACTGCTCAGGCTTTCATTCCTGTTCATCTATTTCTCAATTTAGCACAGGATATTGCAGGTTTATGGCAGTAGAAGGGAAAACATGATAAGTCATTTTTAATAGTTAGTTTAGATGTTGATGTCACTCTATTTTCAATAAGTCTTATGTTTTCCACAGTAAACTGGTATTCCCATCCATGTATTAATCTCTACTCCCTACGGGATGCCTCAAGGCAATAATGAAATTGTCTGTGATTTCCTGTAATTGTATAACGGTGTTGCTGAGAGCAAATTTTGTGCCTTCTCTTGCGTTTTTGATACTCTAGAAAATCTGTTCTGTGAGAAGTAGCTGTCTACAGCTGAAACTGCATGTGAGGCAAATGTAGATTTACTGTGATTTTTATTTATCTGTTGCCCTAGGTAAAGCCATTTTTTAAATAATCTCCTTGTCTAAGGAAATCGTTATTCTTCTAGTTTACCTGCTTGCCCACTCATTCCCTGTTTTATCAAGCACGGAGCTGTATTTAAGCTCACTGTGAACTGTTTATGTATTCTGTGTTTATGGCCAGAAGCCAGGTAAGGAAAATGCAGAGGGAAAGGAGTGTTAAGAAAAAATGACAGAAGTTGAAGAACACAGTAATTTATTTTTCCTTAGTTCATGTTCTTTGATTCATACTTTTTGATCAAAGTATGATTTGTTTGTCTTCATCTTTCATTCTTGTTTTTCTCTAACCATGGATCATGCCATTGTGGAACTCAGTCCTCTATAGCTTTGATTGGCAAAGCAGGAGAACTGTTCTGCTCTGCTCACTCCTCTTCTGTTTTTTGTTGATTTCAGGGGCTGATGGTTGCAATTCTGTACTGTTTCATCAATAATGAGGTAAGAAAGACACTAGGAATTCTTCCAGCTTGCATGATCAGCAGCCACTGTAGAAAAAGGAAATTGAAAATGGTTGTGAATTGTTAAATGGCCTTAAACTACTGAAAATCCTATTGAGGACCTTTTTTTTTTTTAATCTGCTCTTACTACAGACCATCTTCTTTACAGCCGTACAGGATAACTTTTCAGACAGTTCTTGTTGGAAGGAATCCAGGCAGTGTTCTTCAGTAGTATTTTTTGTAGGCATGAAATCTTGCAAGTTTTCTTGCTTAGAATCGTACAGTTTTCACTGACTGAACTTTCATTTTATTGAGAATGATAGTTGCTCCTCTTAATCTATTGCAAGGTGTTTCTAATGTGCTTGCTTTAATTAACATCGAAGTAGAGCCCTTTTCATTCCAGAACTTCAAGCAGCTTACTGGTGAGATCGTAGAGTATTCATGGCTAGTGTCTGTTCAGTTTAGTTTAGTCTGGTTTCTCTGCATCCCTGCTACTGAAAATACCATCACTCCCTCATTAAAATACAGCACTGGACTTCAAGGAGTAGTGAGTTCTCCATAACGCTTCAAACTCAGAGCTTTGAGCTAATTTGAATTGAAGTATCATCTTTTAGGGCTTCTGCTGAACTCCAGACCTGTTAGGGGAGAGTATGGTTCTGTTTCTGTACTGCAGAAACCTCTCATGTTACCTTCTAAGTGATCATTATTATTTATTCACTCAGCAGACAGGTTTGCAAGGGAAGCAAAAACACTACTAATTTGGCAGCACGTTATTAAGTCTAATGCAAGTCAATGTGTTTTGCATTAGTGCCAGGTCTGCTTTTCAATATGACGCGGTAATCCTAGATCATCTATTGAGAGATAGGCCTCATCAAGGAATTGAAGTCAATGGAAAAAATGTTCACATTATGTCATTATGGCTAGGCTGGAGTTAACAAAAAAAGCAGCAGGCATGCTGAATTAAGCCCTGCAGGAGACTGTTCACTTTTGTAGCTGTGGGTAAGATTATGTTTAAGTGAATGTGTTAATTGCACCACTTATAAAAGCTAGAGGTGGGTAGCAGCAGGCATTGCTCAAGCATGAATTGGAAAATGCTTGTTTAAAATCCTTTGTACAGCTTTACAGGTGTAAATCCTGAAATGAAGTACCATCTGCTGCTGTATCATTTATTTTGATTCACTTTGGCCTCTGCTCACACATCCCCTCTGCTGCTGCAGCCAGGCCTCCAGTGACTAATATCCAGTAGTTTCCTCCATGTGATACAAGGACAAAAAGTTACATTCATTACAAACCCTGGAAAAAGAGTTGTTTGTTTTAACAGAAGTTTCTGTGACACCTTGTATTGTTACAGCTCTCTTGCCTTTCTAATGTAATTCCCAGTGTCTAATCCTAACGTATTCAGTTTCATAGAGACCTGACAGACAGTGTCGGTTTAATTATTTAACTCGTTCCAACTCTTGTTAAAAGAAGGGAAAATAATTTTGTCAAGCTCATTCATCAACATACTAAAAATAAATCCATGTGAAGAGTTTGATTATGTCAAGTCTCTTCTGTTTCCTCTATTTCCTTCTTAAACTCTTAGTTTTAAAACTGTTTTTCTTCTGACAGAGTGTTCCTAAAGCTTATCCTTGTCTGTGACTGAGTGGCTCTTTTTCCTTTCTATCTTAACCATACTTCTTAGTGGGTTTTTTTTTGCAAGTGTTGGTGGCAGATCGAGGGCAGAAATAAAGATAGAAGTTACATTATTTCCTTTTGTAGAGTCTACTTATAGGAGAACATTAAAATATGTTTGTATTTCACTCACATTCCTCTAGTACTGCACTGAAGCAAATTGCAGGGTCTCATCAGATTGGCTGTTATCACCATTTTTCTTTGAAAACTGGGCTGGGTTTAATGTGATCCATTTTTTTGCAGTGTTGCCTTCTGTAAGAAATATTATAACCAGAGAGATGCTGCCTTTTTCCATCAGAAATAGTTTGTGATAATTGCTTTTTGCATAGTTTTATTTCCTCTTTTTATGCCTCCTTCCTGTCTCTGTGGTGTACTCTTGCACCTTAAAGGAATCTGTCCTAACTCCAGGATGTTTTTTGTTTGGTTGGTTTTTTTTGTGATTGAATGACATTGTTTTTGCCGGAGTTCAACTTCTCTGTAATCGGATTCCAGACTCATTGCCACATTCTCAGCACCATTGCCTGTGAGCTGCATTAGGCTCAGTCAGCTGCTCTCTGCGAGTTACCTTCTCCATCTTTAACCTCCATAACCATCTTTTCCAGGTTCTGTGTACTTCTTACCTTTGCCTGTGAACATTTTTCTTCTTCCCCTTTTTCATGGGAACTTTGTTCTTGGCTCCCTGCTCCCTGTACAGCCTATTTCTGTGGAATCTCATCCACACATAGAAGCTGCTAGGCTAACTATTTTGCTGAAGGGTCTGTACATCAACTTCTGTGCTCAAGATCTGCAAAATAACTCTTGAACTATACCTTCAGTCAATTCTTCATAGCCATCTAGGCAAAAAACAAGTTAATTCAGCACTGAAAGCAGAGTTGCTCTTTACCCTTTTCCTTAACCTTTGGAGAGAAAACTAATACTCTGTCATCCAGATCTATTCCTAAAACATAATCTGTGCTATGATCTTTTATTCAGTTCTTCCCATTCACTTTGACTCAGTCTTGCATGCTATTTATGTCATAGCTCTAGGATACTGACTGTCATGTCCAGCCAGACACTTCATCCCTCTGCCTGATTCTAAATATCTGCTTCTATTGCTCATTGACTTATTCTGTCAAGAAGTATATTCACGCTCTCTTTCAGGATCTTCCTGCCAGTATCGAGAACTGCTTATTCCCAATGCTACCTATCAAAACAGGAGTTCTCCATTCCCACAAGTTACACTACAGTCCTCCAAGTACAGGAATGATAGTGTGATCCATTCGTGTTCTGCAGACAGTGCGGTCCTTGTATTTCACTGCTTCATTTTCTGTCTTCCTCATTCTTATGTGGCAAAGTATCTCAGCCGTACTGTCTTTTTTTCTTCTGTCTTTATGTGGCTTTTGACACAACAATCATAGTAAAATGCATTATCTTATCTCAGCACCTTTCCTTGTGCCCCATTTGATTGTGATACCACAGTGAGAAACACAGAAATGCAGTTGGCTCTCATGTGCTTGTGGCAGGACAGTACTCAGTACAAGGGCTGTAGCTCTGAGTTGACGAGCAGCACTAGAGGTAACTACTAAAGGAAGACAATTGGCTGTGTATACTTTGCTCCTTTTTTAGGGTTTCTTCCCAGGTTCAGTATTAGAAAATAAACAAGTAGAGAAGAAGACAAAAAGTAGCTGGTTCCCTAGGAAGTTTCCTTTAGAGAATGAAGGCTTCAGCAGCTTGGACTACTGCTGAGCTGTTTAGTCTCTTGGTGGTCAGTTCCAGACTAAGGGAAAATAAAAATGAACTCCCCAGAGAAGGCTCACTTGAGTAACCTACCATAGTGCACTTACTGCCAGGCAGAAATACACACCCTAATGAGTTCATCGCTCTAGTTGCTCTCCTGCCTTTTTCTAAGTAGAGTAAAAAAGGTTCAATTTTATGTCCACTTCTTTATGTGTTAAAAGCTAATGGAAGTTCTTACTTCAGTCAAGTGGCAAGAACTTTGCCCATGGAACAGGCAGACTCAAAATTCCATTCTCACTCCAGAAGAACAAAAACTCCAAACCATGACAGTTTCAAAACTGTTGATAAGCTCCCAAATGGATAAAGCAGTTACAGTTTAACCCAGAACCTGTGCCTGGATGTAAGCCTGTGTTACAACTTAAAAATAATAATAATAGTGTAGGGCAAATGACCCCAAGGAAAGCACTTCAAGGAAATAGTGCGAAAGGATGGTATATTTTTGGTAGGCTTTAAGTAGATGGTATACAAATAAATAGCAAAAGAGATTGGCTCACCTTGCTGATGGTTGAGGCTCACCGATAACTCCACCAGGGAGGGATCTCCAACAAGAGATCCTTCCCTGCTGGTGGTCAGCCCTTAAATGGGGTCTTGGGAGAGGTGGAGTCAAACTCCACCCCTTCCAATCACACTCAGCTGTGCCCCTGCAGCTGACTCAGGGCTTGCCTCAGGTGATCAATCAGTGGTTCAGGCCCTGATTCAACAGTTCTCATACAAATAGTATCTGCAAAGAGATACTTTGTTATCTAAAAAGGGGGAAAGAAAGTATAGTCTTTAATATGATGGACTGTTGATGTACCAATTCTGAATAAATATTTTTTTTGCACGGAATTACAGAAGTAAATATTCCACTAACAAAAATAAGCCAAGGAATAATATTGTTTACATGAAATCAGAAGCAGAACTTCAAGAATACCTGTGGTGGCAGTACCGAGCAGGAAGTCAACCTTTTCAGTTATTTCATGGTTGATAAGTAAAATCAACTGTATAGTGGTGGGGCACAGAGTACATTCTGTATTGTGGATGAATACTACTTTTAGAATAAAATGCTGAAAAATTCCTGGTGCACAACAGCATAAAAAAGCTTTCTCTAAGTGAATACCATCATTATTATTTTTTATTATGAAATTATTTTTATATTATTTATTATTATCATGAAATACTCTATGATAGACTAATGTGAAGCAATAATTTTGGAGGTTTAGAGCATTGCCAGCTTTCCTCAGTAGTGTGGTACGTTTAACTTGCTCTTTTTCTAACAGAATCATTTAAAGATCTGATTACTTCTACATTCATTCCTTTCGTTTTCTTCTTTTCTTCTGTTAGGTTCAGATGGAGTTTCGGAAAAGTTGGGAGCGCTGGAGATTGGAACATTTGTATGTCCAGAGAGACAGCAGCATGAAACCTTTGAAGTGTCCAGCCAACAGCATCAGTAGTGGAGGCACAGTGGGCAGCAGTGTTTATGCTGCCACTTGCCAGGCTACATTCAGCTAAGATTTCTGCAGGTGAATCAGATTGAGAACAACGAACTGTATAACGTACCTGAAAACCCTTAAATACCCAAGCAAGTGGCTTAAGTTTGTCATCTCCAGCAAGAAACTTGAGTATATGCTGCTCATTGCCTGCAGGCTGTTGGACAAAGGTTTCTAGGGAGAGCCATCTGCTAACGTAATCAACACATCTAGCAAAAAAAAATTGATCATGTCTAAAGTAAGTTAAAAATTTCTTCCTATTTGCACACAAGGCCTCCAGGTGTCCAGAACTTAGCATAGCATTGATCCAGTCTGAAACCACAGGGTCAATGGCTTGTTATTGTTGAGTGGGAGAGCTGAGTGATCGACTGATCAAATTACAAGGAAACAGAATATGATTACTGACAAAAAAAATCTTGGCTTTTATGAGGATAGGGTAAGGTGTGTTTCAGATTTTAGAAAAAACTTGGTGGGAGGCAGCACGGGCTTTAGGGAAAAATCAGTTTTGGATAAAGTTTCCCAAATGTGAAGTTCAGAACATGCTTACCTGTTCACCAGTAAGGTGAAGAACAGCATCTTTTTGAAGGTCTGTAACTGCAGCAGGTAGGATGGTGTATATTTCTGAATGTTCCTTTTTAGGCTTTGCTTGAAAGAAACAAACCAAAACTGCTATCTATTAGGGGATCTATTCTGATATTAATGGGTGTGTCATCTCTATTGACAATAGTGGAAATAGCCTGCGAATGCAAAGCCCTTCTGCTTTTTTTGGTACTCTGCCTCTCCTATTGATGGATAGGTATGAACACGGACAGGATAATGACTTGTGCTTCGAAACATTTGCTTTCAAAGCTGTATTCCCACTTCCTGTGGGAACGCAAAGAAGTCAGCCTGCAGTTACAATTGGTCTTACCACACTTCACTGACTCAGAAGAGATTCAGTATTTCACTGTGTGGACTCACTAGTGTCTCTTCTCTAGCCTCGTACATTTTCTCCAGGCACCTGAGATACCCACAAGGTGTTCTACTCAGGGTAGTGGAAGGCTGAGCTGTCAGTACAGCTTACAGCTCCCAGCTGCCACGCCGGGCCTGGGCTGTCCACCTGCTCCAGGGCCTGCCCTCAGCTGGGTTCAAAACACACCCCACATCAATGCATCCTCAACCCAACGGGCTTTTGTTTGTTTAAAACTGCAAGGGCTCTTGTAGAGAATGCATCTATGCTGCTAATTATGTTACCCTTGCTGATGTTTACAGGAATTGCTGGGGAAAACAAAATATGGCACTTTTACAAGCAGACCTTGATCCGTTGCATCAGTTAATAACAAGTGTTACATATCTTTACTCAGCTTAGATATTCACCCTCCCTTTACAATTGAGACAAGGTGCCAAAGACTAGGTCTGACAATACTCTGCCCATAGCCTTCTTGTTATAGAGTGACTTTCATAGCCTAGCTGCTACACCACTCAGCAGAGAGAAAATATTTTCAAGTCCCTCTTCGCACTTGAAACCACATCCCTTATCCCCAAGAAAGGGGACTGGATATAATTCAGCATCTTTCCTGCCTGAAGCTAGATTGCTTTGCATGGAATAATTTAATCATTGCATTAGAATTCAAATTGCCAACAGGTTGGATTAGTTTTGTAATCAGCTGATTAGAATTAAATTGGAGAAGATGGGTTACCTTCTTCTTCTACTATCATGCTTGTAATTGAGCTCCAGGGAAAAGTCAAGACACATATTTGTAGAAATCCACCACAGTTCTCAGGCTGGCTGGCTTTTACACTGGCTTTTACACAGGCCTTTTCCAGGCTGTGCCTTTATAACATCGGTTGCAGAGCCGACCTTGGACTGAAGCACCTCAGGCTCTTCTGTAAATTTAATACCTAGTTTCTACATTGCATCGCCCTTAATACAACATCTGACTACTACATATGTACATTAGTCACTGTTCTGAAATATAATCAATCAGCTTCTTGTATGCAGAGTGTACGTTATCTTTCCATTCAGCATCTACATTTAAGTGCTTTCTATAAGAAAAGTAGCAACATGAGACTCACTGACAGGTGAAAAGGTACCAGCTACAGGTGAAATCTTTACATGATAACACACACTGGAGGGAATCATTTCATCCGTTAATATTCAAGATGGGTGCTAATTTTCCAGGGCCTTGCTTGACTGTGTGCAAACCCAGAAAAAAGTTTCTGCTACTTGTGCAGCTGCTAGCAAAATTCATTCTGCTATGGCAATAGGAAGCTATGGATGTGCTGTAACACACTACTATGCTGGAAAAAATATACATAAGGAGGAACAGACATAGGAATAAACAGTGAAGCCTTTACATGTGTGCAAACAAATCTGTACTTAGTTGCTGTCGCAAGATTTCCTTCAACAGTTTGATGTGCTTTTGAGCCCAGAGGATCTTTTTGCCCCTTAGAGCCACTTAGGAACGGAAGGCTTTGGGCCCATAGGAATAGCTGCAGCACCAGTTGTCAAATTTACCTGTTTAAGTTCTGGCTCATTAGAAAACCAAAGCATGATGATCTCAGACGAGCAGTTTTGGTGTGTTTTTCTTCCCCTCCGATTAAGCTCTCACTTCTTTATCTCCTGTAAGAACTGGTAAAACAAAGTGAAGGGCATCGCCATCAAAGCAGAACTCAATAGTGCCATATTCTGAGAAACACTTTAAGGCCTAAAAGATGATTTCCATGTGATACTTCATATCTACTTCAGTAAAATGTTTTACAAGCCTACACTGTTATTCTTACCATCTCTAATTCAGAACCTGTATTGTGCATTTATTTGAGCAGCATGAAATAAGTACAACAACAGTAAGCACTGGAACAGATGAACTGCATGAATTTTTATTTCTTGTGCCTCTCAGCTTCATTCTCATTTAGTGTAGTCATTTGTTTCAGAAAGTATTAAAGAACAGCCTACAAATTCACCCTGATATTATGTAACTATAATTCAAAGCAAATTAAACCTTTATTTCCATCACTGCTGCTATAAAGTTTTATCATTTCATAGACGTTACCTTAATATTTATTTGCATGTCTTTCCTTGTTTTGAAGACCACCCCTGGGATGTGTGGAAGATGTCAAATCATCAGCTCCCCATAAACATGTTTATTTATTTTATTCCCTGAGAATAAAGTTCCAGTTCACTCACAAAATGCTATCACCACTCACCGGTGTACTTACCTTTTCCTAAAATATCACCTGTTTGCTACTCCATCATTACCAGAACGCTTCCTAAGATTGCTGAGATTCCTGAATCACGGTTCATCCATGGAAGTAAAGAAGACTTACATTTCCACCTCTGTGTCCACTGCAAAGAATGCTCTGAACCTGCAGAGGCTTCGTTAATCAAAAACAAAATGAAGCACATTATCCATACAGAGTTAGATGAAATCAGGGAAAAGAACAGAGAGAACTCTGCTGGTTTGTACGTACCAGCCCGAGGGCGATGAAAGAAAAGAGATAAAAAAAAAACAAAAAAGTGAAATTAAAGTGAGAGAAAATTTTGTGGTTGGCTTTATGTAACACACTTCTTATACAGCAGAGCAACACTAGAAGTTAAGACAGTGCTGCAGGGAGGTACTGAAAGATGCTTAGCAGCATCACAACAAATTACTTGTGCTCTAATCTATTATTCTTTTCATTTGTTTGTCCGACAAAAGATGGAACCTGTGCTAACTGTAAATCACTGCTAAAACAGAAAAGGCGTAATGAAACGGGATTTGAAAGAGCAGGGTGGTGATTTTCATTCTCAGCAAAATGGGTGTAAACTCAACTGGCTGCTCTTCACTGCAACTAATTTAACTTGTTAGCAGTGGTTTATTTTCATGCAGGCATTTACATAGCAGAGATACCGATGGATCATTATAAGGAGTGGCTCATATAGCAAAGAACACCTGGCAGTGCGTGTGATGGCGGTGAGGCATCGCCAGCTATGCCGTGGTAAGAGGGCTGGGTCACTCAAAGGCAAGTCCTCTTTAATCTAAGAGCTTCTCGCAGTTCTGTATCTGCTGCACACTGTCCCCAAGTTATTCTTTCCAAAACGATGGTTAAAACCACACGTGCCACCTGTCAGGAGGGGCTATTTTCGCCTCACACCGCAACATGGAAGAGAACAGGAAACCTGCACCAAAACCTGACGCGTTGGCTGAAACACGAGCGTGATCAGCAGCAGCTGGCTCCAGTTGCACTGACTGTGCCTCGTGCCTCGTCTTGCTCCTCCACACAGCCGGGCAGGAAAAGCATCAGGGCACGACAGGTGTAGTAGCCGACCTCCGGCCTCCCCGTGGCAGGCAGTAAGTCACCGACAAATCGATCGCTCTTTGCTACGGCTTTATTCGGGAGCGGCGGGGCAGCAGCAAGGCCCCAGCTCCGCTAGCTCCCGGCTGCGGGCCGGTAGTGCAGCTCCCGCTCCAGCTGCTCGGCCGTCAGCGTCCCGGCGATGGCGGTGCAGCCGGGGTTGAACACGGAGTAGGCGCTCAGCTCGCCCTGCCGCCGCTCGGCGGGGCCTCGCGTGCCGGCGTACATCCAGTACAAGAGGGAGAGGACGAAGAACGGCAGCCCCAGCTCCAGCTCGGCGAACAGCGCCAGCAGCACGGCCCACAGCAGCACCTTCAGCAACAGCGGCCGCGCCCACACCGGAGCAGGAGCCGCAGCCGGGGCTCCGACGGGACGTGCCTAAGGAAGCAGCAGCGAGACGCGCCTTCAGACATCGGCCACGCCGCCTCAGCGCACCCCCGAGCCGCCCCGCCCCGCGCGGCGCTCACCTGCCCGCCGCCAGCCGGGCTCTCGGAGGGCTCCGGAGTCGCGGTCGTTCGCGGCGGCCCCGCGGGGCGCAGAGGGACGGCGGCGGCAGCGCTTCCGCGGGCGGCCCGGAACCGGGCCAAGCGCCGCTCCACGGCGGACATGGCCGGGCCGCGCCTGCGCAGAAGAGAGAGCGGCAAGGGGCGCGCCGCGCTTGTGACGTCAGTCCGGGAGGCCGGGGCGAGCTGCGGCCACGCCCGAGGGCGGTGGCTGCGGGGAAGGGCCGGGAGGAGGCGCCTCTGGGAGCATTTGGGACTTAACACAGGCAGCTGCCTTTCCACAACGGGTAGCGCGGTTTGCCCCGTAGCTTTGGAAAAATAATTTGGAAGGTTTAGTTTTTTGGGTCCTCTCTTCCCCCGTAATTGAACCTTAAGGATGAACGTCAGCACTGAAAAGAAAAGGGGAAAATAAATCGTCAAATGACCAAAGCACGCAAAGGGAGAATGAGGTGTTAGCAGCTAGAAGGGGTGACACGGCAGACCCCATTCATTTGGTGCTGCTGCTCTCACGGCTCAGCAGCACTGGGGCTGTCCTGGCCTCTCTGTCTTCTAGCCATAGAGGAACACATCACAGCCTGGCAGCTTCCCACAGAGGCAGCCCTCACATTGCTGCGGGCAATGAGGTGACAGGCCCAGGCCAGTCCACCTCACCCTCTCTTTAACCTAAAAAAAACCATAATTATACTCAGGAAAAGCCACTCGGTCACATCATCTTTCAGCTATCACTATGGCTGAGAAATAGACATTCATTTACAGGAGCTGGCTCTTAGCCTCTGGAGTAAGATATTTGTCGCTCTCTAGCACTAATAGTGAGCAATGAGACATCATTTCGTCCCGCAGTGCCATTTCCAGTCACTTATTGCTTTCTCAGAAGTGACCTTTAGGGCTGAATATCTCACGCATGTGTCAGCCTAGAAGTAAACATGAGAAGCCTAATAAAAAACAATTTGGGTGTTCCTAAGTTATCGTAATGTGGAAAAAATTGCTTTCTTATTTTATTTATTTATTTATTTATTTATTGCCAGCTAAATCATTTTTCAAATGCCTATTTTGTGCTTGGTTACAAAATAACTTTCTTTCAACCTTCAGACTTTGCAAAAAGTGCCACAGTGGATGACATTTTTTTCTCTTTACTTGTGGAAATTTGATTACGAAATCACAGTCCAAAATGGTTTAAGATATCCTACACAGGGCACTGTTTGACTTTGTGTTTGTTTTTTCCCTCTTGCACTACTGTTCATGAAAGTACCTCCAAGAAACGGATGGGTAATTCCAACATTTATCTCCTGTATGTCCATAGTCAAACTGATACTTCAAGCTGACCTTAATGCCTCCTTTGCCAGCCACAACCGATGATTCACAGGCTGTCAATTTTTATTCCAAATGTACAGGGTTTTAATATGTATTTGCTAGTGTGCAATCAAGTAGCTGTTTTATGGCTGGGTTGGGCTATTTATATCATAATGTGTTAGGAAACACATGAACGAATACCATGAATCATGCCTCTGAAGTCTAAGTGGACTTGAGTAACCTCATCTGTAAATGAATGCTATACTGCAGACAAATACCTAAAGATCTTAAATACCTAAGATCTTTAATGACATCAGAATATCCTGTTTTTAAACAAGCAGCTTCATTGAATGTAGATACTTAGGGGGGGTGTTAATTTGTTTGCTTAACTAACCACCTGGGCAATTTGCTCCTGGATTCTATGCTTATTAATGGCCTTGACGCAATAATCCATATCTTTGCAGCCTCAGCCAGAGGTTAGAAGTGCAGGAGAGTGCACTGTAAGTTAGAGGAACATTTCTTTGGGACCCTTGAGTGGCTTAGTGCCTTTCTCACTATGTATGAAAAGAAAAACAAGTTACACACGATATTGCAAGACAAGTCTCGCTCCTGCGAGCCGCTACTAAGTAAAAGATTAATTAAAGTGATCAGGTGCTACTGGCAGATCTCCTGCCTTGTTCTTTATGATAACTGAAATTCTAATACTGCCCACCACCAGCAGCATTCAGATCATTTCAAAAACTTACAGTTACTTTGGCTTGGTTTTATGCTACATTCTTACTGCTGTATCTATAATACAAAGAAGCCCACATGCATATTTATCTCTGTCAGGAAGCAAATTTGTTATTCTTCATAAGTTTCTGCTTCAGCAACTCTGCCTTTTCCTTCACCCCAGCTATCAACTTTTCATTATGTTTTAATATTTATGACACAAAACAATATTTGCCAATGCAGCATTTTCTTCTCAACCGGTTATCACTGGCTTAAGGGACCACATTTTAGTAGCTGGCAACTTCCGCACCATTAGCAACCTTGGACATGGCACAGAGTCAGCAGGACAGAAGAAGATGAAGTGGCTGATGAAATAATCAGAAAACTAGAGAACAGCCAAAGCATTGCCCAAAGTACAGCTGATCTTTTTTTGTGTGTGGAGGGGGAATGACTGCAAAGTTTTTCTTAATTGATTTTCAAGCGTCTCTTCTCCTTCCAAAAACAAAAGAACTGAAAACTAATCTGGGGAACTATTTTATACGGCAGGTGTTATTAGAACTCCGTAGCAAAGCATCAGCACAACCAAGTTAAGCTAAATGTTTGATAGCAGCATTAGGATCCCATGGCACTCTGTGCATTTGTCACATCAGCAGCCTATCATCAGCATATCTTGGCATCAGCAACCCATTTATTCCACTGTACAGGCTTATAGCCCTTGCCTAATGTTTTGGAGTGCTTCTTACTTCCTACAGCTGCAGATATCTCTTTGTGTCAAGTTTGTGCACGCCTGTTTCTTCACATGTATCAACAGTAATCAAGTCACATTAATTCTCTTGATGGATTAAACTAATTCACTGACAGAAGCTTTCTCCTTCATGCAGTAAGCATCCACACACACAGACTTGCTAAGTGCCATAAATGCAGGCAGAAGGGCAACCCATTATTAATATAACGACCTAACTTAATTAGTTCAATGGAGCTGAGGGAGCATTAGCTTTAGTTGTTGAGGTCTTAGGGAACATGTATTAAATAGATTGGAGTGCACAGATTCATGCTTGTCTAATTCCATGCAGAGCTTTCTGCATATCCATTTGCTAATCAGTTCTAAAGTACAGAGGAGAGATGCTTCCTTTGTAAAATGTAATTACTAATTTTGCTTCCTGAAATAGCAGCATGAGGGTACTTTGAATCTAGATTTAAAAGACATTTTTGTCTGTCTTTTTATTGAAGCAGTTTAGGTTCTGAATCGCAGATTTTCACATTTGCATGATTTCAAGTTGTGTGCATTTTTGTATTCAGCAGTGTATGCTAAAAAGAGCTATTAGCCCATGCAGGACTGTTTTCTATGTCAAAATGCTCTGTTTTTAAACACACTGAAATGTGAGCAAAGCAGAATTATTAATGTTTCTATCACAACTATCTGAAACGTTCCTTAGGATTTCATGAGAAACTTCCATTTCAGGAACAAATACACAGTAAGTATACCTTATGATTGCAATGTCAGCTGTAGATGGCAGATCTTTAGTGACATAATTAAAACAGGAAAGGGAGATCACCTTTATTTGTTTTGTTACATATAGAAGGTTGCAACCAGTGAGTATTGCAGCAAAGACTGCCTGGGTATATTTGCAACTTTGATCTAATTCAGAATTCAAAGCTTTGAAAACTGTTCTCAGATTCAAAAGAACATAATTACACCTTTTGTTTTTTATCATGTGACGACAGGTAGGCTGGGAAAAAATGTGGCTGTCACCTGGAGTTCTTTATGACTCACTTAAGTGAAAGGAAGCCAAATTTGCATCTTCTCTGTGTCAATATTGATGTGTTGGATTTTACCACTACACTCTTCTAAAGGCTTTGAAAAAAATAAATGGGATAAAATTACTTCACAAATTAATTTTCAAAACACTTTTGTGAGGTTAGATATACATCACTGCAATCTCAAAGAGTCTGAATATTTTCTTTTCATTACTACAGTTGTCCATACCAGGGACTCCTTGGTACTTCTTAAGTCCATTTAACCAGCAGTATTTTCCCTATGTTACAGACAGGGAACATAAAGTAAAGAGAACCTTAGATAACCTCTTGTAACTAATGCTAGTCCTGACTAGTGGTTCAGCATCCATTTTCTCCAAGCCATTGGAGTTTAAAGGATAGAAAATGTTACACAGAGAGAACTGAATGAAGACTGAGGAAGGCAAAAAGTGTAGTACATTAACTCCCTACACATGTATACATCTGTCTTCAGAAGCCTTTCATTAACAATGCACATTAAACTTCAATGGTGGCACTGACTACTGTGTTTATACATCCATTTTGATAAAAACACAATGAGCAGTGAAGCACTGACAGATATGATTGCCAGAGAAACAGAAAGTCTGTGCAATAAGCGTTTCTTGTGCCTTCACAGAATCACAGAATTGCAGGGGTTGGAAGGGACCTCTAGAGATCATCAAGCCCAACCCCCTGCCAAAGCAGCTCCCTGGCCAGGTTGCACAGGTAGGCGTCCAGGGCAGGTCTTAAACGTCTCCAGAGAAGGAGACTCCACCACCTCTCTGTGCAGCCTGTGCAGCTCTGTCACTGCACTGTGAAGAAGTTCCCACACACATTTGTGCAGAACTTCCTATGCTTCAGTTTGTGTCCATTTCCCCTTGTCCTATTGCCACACACTGCTGAGAAGAGTCCAGCCTCGTCCCTTTGCCTCCTGCTCCTTAGATATTTATAGACGTGGATCAGATCCCACCTGAGTCTTCTTTTTTCAAGGCTGAACAGACCCAGGTCTCTCAGCCTTTCCTCATAAGGGAGGTATTCCACACCCTTTATTATCACTTTGCTGCCATGTATGATAGGGCAAGTCATTGCCATTCAAAGAACTATACATTCATTATATCTGGCAATATACACACCAGACAGCTGGTTGGAGCCCCAGGCTTGTACTGACAGATTTGCCTATAAGCAGTCCAGATGCATGTGTGGCTGCACCTGCACCCCAAGGTATGCCAGGCACTGGGGCTAAATGCTTTTTCTTAATTCCCACAAATAATTCAATGCAAGATAAGATGAAGGAGGAAGACATCACAGCAAACCTATTCCTCCATGGCTTGAAACAGAACTGAATTTAACGAAAAATCTTTGTAGGTGTCTATCTTTACAAAATCTACGAGACACAAATCCAGATTGCTCTGATATAATATCAGATTGTGTGAAAATAATATCCATTTACTCTTTTTTTTTCCACTTTTTTTTTTTTTTTTAATTTCTACCCTTAGCCCCAACATTTGCACTGCATTTTGACTGAGCTGTTATGAATCTGAGTTAACTTCCTCAACTCTGTAAGTTAAACTTAATAGAATGTTATTCACAGACATAGTACTTTTCCTACCAATGTTTGTTCTAATAAATGGAAAAAAAGGGTCTAGGTACAGACTTATTTGACATAAAATAGCAAAAGAGAACTAAGATCTAAACAAGTCTTAAATCCATAAGGGCCAAGAAGGGCAGCTGTTACTAATAGCAGAGAGCTAGTGAAAAGCAACTTTGGCTATTGATACAAATCAGTCACTCTCTGAATCAAAGGCTGCCAAACTTGCTTTACAAAAAGTCTATGCAGTACTCCAAAATACAGTATGCAATACCAGAACCTACCTCCAACATCTTCACAAATGGGAAATCCTCAGCATTCCATGAAGAGGTGTGCAGTGGACCCAAGAACAATACAGTTGTCTGCAGAACCATAATGAGCACATCAAGCAGTCTCCACAGGTTAACAGTCAGGGCACAAAATGCCAGGAGAAAAGCCAGGGCTGAGTGGGCTGAGTGAATGCACAGGCAGGAAGGAAGGATGAAGGAATGCCTGTGGGAATAGTGGAGGGAAGAATGAAGACACTGCAGTGGGTCTGAGAGAAATAGAGACACCAAATCAGACCCTGAGCTTTCCTGAATTGATAAGGCCCTGTGATGTGCAATCACAACTCTACTGAAGTCAGCGGGAATTTTGCCAAGGTTACATCAGGATTAGAATTACATCTTGGTTCAGACACAGCTAAATTCATACCTTACTGTCTGCTTGGTGAGTCTTGCCAGCAGCACGCAAACTTGCTTCATGCTATTTCCCTTAAAAAATAAAAATAAATAAAAAGAAAATTAAAAAAATAAAAATAAAAACTTGGCAATTGCAAATTCCATTGTTACCATTACAGATCCAGTCAATTTACTCTGTTGTGTTTCATGTATTCCTCAGAAATATTCTATCTTCTACACAGGATTTTAATAAGACAAATGACATGCACCCGGGATGGGGCAACCCATGTACATAGTGGAGGACAAGATGCAGGATGCAGCTCAGCAGAAAGGGATTTTAGGGTTCTGCTTGGCAGCAAGTTGAACATGAGTCACCACTATGCCCTGGCATCCTAAAGGGACAACCACACCCTGGGTTTATCAGGCCCAGCATTGCCTGCTGAGAGAGGGAAGGGACAAGTAGAGCTCAGAAATGGTTCTAGCTGCTTCTAGTGTGGGGATGTGAGGCATTCATTCTGCTTCTAGTGAGACTAAAAACAAATCTTGGGCTGTTTTGATATTTTGGGGCTTATCCTGAAAAGATACTGAGCATTGCATCTGCAGCAGCCAGCATGTAACCTCACACCTCGTCTGTCTGTTCAGTTCAATCAAAGCGGACCAGAGTTAAATGACTTCACTTACTGGGGCCACATAGGCCATGCTTTCATCAATCAAGCTTCAAAAGGAAAGAAAAAAAATCCAAGGAATCCCATAGTTCATATGTATCAATTGACTTTTTGGGCTGAAAAAAAAAAAAAAAGGTTTTCTAGTTAATTTATCTCACACACAGGGCAGCTCAGGACGCAGTATGTTCATTTATCATTTCTTCCAGTGGATGGATGAGTGGTTCCCATAGGCAGGACACTGTGCACATTTAGCAAGTGTTACCCTGTATGAGAGCTTCAGTAAGGACAGCAAACTGTAGCAGATAAATTATAAAATCATGAGGGAGAAATACTTACAGATTAAAAAGTCTGTCATTTATGTTTCTAGAGAAGAGATAAATTTATCGAGACAAACCCAACATTGATTACATTTTACTTCTGTGAGGCCTTCATGTTTAGAAGATAATTACTGGCCATATATTGCATATTAACGTGTATTTTCTTTCTCCCTTATTGGTGCCTAACTCCCTTTTGGATAAAGTTCCACCACATGTCAGAATTTGTATTTTTCAATATTCTTGAGAGTTGCTACACAAGGGGTAAGCAGGCTTCGCATTCCGTGAGGACCCTATAAACTGAGGAGAAATGATAGCTCCCTCTGCTGTCATTTGATATGATTACTTTGAAGACTTCTACATTAAACCCTTCAGTTTTACATCTCCTACAGTAAAGCAGACAGACTATATAGATATATAAATATATTTTTAGTCATGTTAGAAAAACTGTCTCTGCCTTGTGATTTATTTCTCTTCTACAGTTTTCTAAGTGACTGAAAGATTTCACAGTCAGGATTAGTCTATCATTTGGGATCAAAATGGAACTGAAAATTTACATCTATGCCATCTGCTTGTGTGAGATAAGATTCACCTATCAAAATATACTGGTTAATTCAATAAGTGTGGTTTTTATCACATGCACACTGAATTTCAATGTTTATTTTGTAAAAACTAACTTCTGCTTGTCTAACCCAAGAGTTAGATAGCTTTAATCTTCACTAATTCACACAGCTAACATTGTAAAGCTGCACAATGCAGTTTAGATTACACCTCCTTCCTGTTAAAGAGGCATCCAATTCTTAGTCTGATCTTCCAAAGACATACTTGTGGGTTGACTACAGAGGCCTGGAAGGATTTAATTCCAGGATTAGGGACTGAAGTACAGTTTACAACACGTGATTGCTCTCTCTCTCATTCCTATTTTCTTTCTGGGTGGACATATATTTGTGATTCCTGAGAAAGTGAATTTTAACCAAAAGCAAGATTACACATACAGAGGCTCTTCCATTATGCACTTATGGAAATGTATTTTTTTGGTGCAGAATTGATCTCAACTGAAATAGATGATAATTTCTTTTTCCTTTAATTCACTCACACGTATGATCAGAGTGCAATATTCTGCATTTATATTATCATGATCTACACAAAATATCTGTGTCTTCAGACTGTGGGATACTGAAAAGGGAGCTCTGGACCAATACCAAAAAAGTCATTTTCCTTTTGAACTTTCTGTGGCGTGTAGTGCCAAAAATGGACCTCTGTATTTAATGTCTCTTTCACTACAATGATTTCTGAAGTTGTCTTTGGATTTCCCATCTATTGCTGTCCCTTTTCAGAAGACATTTGTTTTCTCTTTCCTTCTTTCTTTCCCTTTCTTTTTTCTTTCTTTAAATATTCAGTATCAATATTTAAATTTAAGTTCTAGAGGATACTCTCCTATACTTATTAAAACAAACACTCCAGTGCTTAATGGCTTGATTGTAACTGTATTTCTCAGTGCTTTACTTGACTTACAGTTTTGTCACATACATCTAGTCTAAGAGGAAAATATTCTCCCCGACTGGCAAGTGGTAATGTTTTTAGGCCAGGGGCTGCCTTTCACGATAGGTAATACAAGGTTCTGGACTTGATTTACACCTCTGTAACCCCCAGACATGTTGTTACCGTACCATTTTACTGCTGATGTGATGCGTCCCTTATTACATGGTCCAGGACGTTTAGTAAAGGCTCCGCTGATCTCCTGATGAAACTCAGTACAGAGTCAAGACAACTGTGGCCTTTCCTTCAGCATCAGAGATTTTCTGCTGTCTCAGATAGTTTAATATCTGGCAACTTGCAGGCAGGCACAAAGGAGGAGTCATTTATCTGGGAACAGAAGGAAAAAGGCTTGTAGTATCATGGCAAGCTGGCACGTCACAGCCCTGCCTTGGCCTCTCTGCACTGTGCCATGGACTGACATTAAGTGCAGCAGGATCAGCACCTGGGAACTGCAAAGCAAAATCTTACAGCAAAGGCATTCCAGGGAAACCTCTGTATGCAGCTGTCCTTTCTTCCTTGTTGCTAAAATCCACCTCTCCATGAGCATGTGTTTCATGACACCTGTCTACGACCACTAGATGGTAGCAAAAAGGCATTATTGGGACATGAAGGATTCCTGTGCTCCTCTCTCCAACCCGGTACCCTTCACCAGTTCATGAGAGCATCTGTACAGCAGACATGGAGCCAAACTACTGCTGGTGGTGGGTATGTGGAGAGGAGCCTGAAGATCTTTAGTTGTACAGATCCTGGATTAGGTGCTTACTGAAGACTAACTGCTTCTCAGCTTTATGAAGGCGAGTTTTAGTAAACATTTTGTTTGTTTTTTTTTCAGAACTACAAAACAGGGAACAGGGCACTTTTAGGGACTTTCTCATTGAGAGCATCCCAAGAACTTGCAGAGAAATGCTCTGGTGCCATGTTCCTCCAACAGTGCTGTCCAACATGCAAATTGACAAGTATGTAATGGTTTCCGTGTTCAGCTCATTTCTCCAGGATACTGTACATATGTTAAGGTTATACGTGAAGAAAGCTAAAGACCGTAACAAAGTAAAAGCAATTCATGCTCTGATGACATCATTACTTCATTTTAAAAATACCCACAATTGATTAATTAACCATCTGCTGGAATAAAGATATAGGCAAAAGCTTAAAGACCCAAATACTGACCTTTCTGCTCTGCATCTGTAATACTGATAGACCTAAAGCTTAGTAAAGAAAAAAACTAAAGGACTAAAGGTCTGATTCCATAGAATTTTTTTTCCACATGCAGACAAACTCTGTATTTTTTAATTAGATGTGCTTTTTGTTCTTTTTTTTTTTTTTTTTGGTGGGGAAAAATAAAAATAAAGAAAACAGAGAAAAATAATTGCCTTAAATTAATTAGGAAACTTAAATTGGGAAGGAGGGGGTTCTTGACTTCAGTCTCTGATCTCTACATCAGTGCTACTGGGTCACATCGTGTCACGTAGCGAAGCAGTATGTCTCTCTCTATCCAGCTTTTGCTCTGGTCTCTCTCAGCCTACAGATCTGAATTAACAAGCTACTGGAAAATCTTCTGTTGAAACATTCCAGCAAGAAATTTGGATTACAGAAAAAATATCTCTTATTTGGAAAATTGCTCCAGGAACTCCTGGCCATCTCTGTTCAGTGGAGCAGGAAGGTCATGATTTCAGAGTAAAAAAGGCAAAGCTCAGCAAATTGCCTGACCTCCTCTTGTGCATGTGCAACATCCCAGATACTGATGGAACACAGTAGAAAGCATGGCAGAATGACTGTATCATCATTTGGCTCGAACCAAGTAGCACCAGGAAGAGTGCAATTTATTTTCTCCCTCCCTAGTTCCTCCATGTTTAATTCTTGCCAAAGTGCAATTGAGTTGAGTCCTTATTACTCCACAACAGAAAAGCAAAGCAGGGAAAACAAAGTAAACAAAACCAGTAACTCTTCATTAAAGTGAATTGTTTCAAGAGTAAAAATTCAGAAAATGTCCTCAGTCAAACAGGACCAACTATATTAGATCTTCACTGTGGTATTACTGCAGGTTTGATTCAGAGGCAAGGTAATCAATACTTCACATTTTTTCTGATCTTTGCAACATCCTAGAGGTACTAATTCCACTAGGATAAATTGTTCGGCAATTTCTTGAGTATATTAACCAAAAACACACTTTCCTTCCTGAATGTCAGGCAGTTGTGTATTTCTGCTATTTATCTTTATCATTTCTGACAGAAAATATTTTTTTAAATCCCTGGTTTGTTTTCCATTACTTAGCTTCATATCCTTTTCATAAGACAAGTTTGTTTCGGAACCCAATCCCTGTGGCACTTCCTGTTTCCTTGTATAAATTGTTATTTGTCTTAGTTCCCGCATTTAAGTTATAGCCCAATCTTGCTCCATTTTTAGATTTCGCCATAAAATAATGCTTTAAATCAAGGTGAATACGTCTGTTACTGTGGTGGATTTCACAAAGGCTTTTCCTGATGTCAGATCTTCCTTAGTATCTAGACAAATACCATTGCTTTTTGCAGATGAAAGTTTTCCCACTAACAGGATATGTAGCCTTTCACCTTTAAGATAATGTTTTGAATCCTGCCCGTTTCAGTTGCCAAACAAGTGTCAAAGAGCAGCAACGTAGATTACAAGAGCTGAAGGACTGTGATCTAATTTCCAGGGAAAAGATGTTTGCAAAGCATAAAAGGAAGTAATTTCTCCCCTTCCTTTTGAGGTTGGCCTTGATAACCAAGAGTTAATAGTCAGAAACTAAAAGAAAACTAAATCAGTTATGAAATAAAGCCATGCATTAAGTCACGCATTCAAGTAGTTTGCAGATTTAACAGAACCCTTCTTAAATTTAAGACTTATTTGAACATTAACATTTACTCTTCTACAAAAAACAAACAAACAAAAGCTTGGACATGGGGATTTGGTCAGGGCCTGTATCCGGTAACCAGAAGAAGCCTGCCCTGCACTGCCCATGCTAACAGAAGCATTAGTACCTTTGCTTTCACTCATCAGCAAGAAGGGGCTTGTTCCCATTATTACTAACTTGATTTTTTTTGCATGCACACCGATGCCTGTTAGCGCTTTCTTCACATAAAGGTTGGCATACAAGGAGAAGAAAAGCTTTCCTCTTTTTGTGCCCAAATTATATGTATCCCAAGCAAAAATCCTTAACAAATGGATGGCCATAAGGAAGGGAAGCAGAAGAAGACTTCATTTAAAGTGTAACTGAAAGATTTTGCGGAAAAAATGGATACTAAACAAAACCAATACACACCCTGCACAAAGGCTAGGAAATAAAGAGCTTCTTTTTCCTTGTATTCTACTGGGGCAGTGCAGATGCTGCAGTTGGCTCTTCACTGTCCTCTTGTCAGTGCTTACTTTACCATTCTACACTTTTTCGGGGAGGTATAAGGGGAGATGCCAGCTGCCCTGGGACCATTCCTGTGAACTATGCTGTCAGCTTCAGTGGGCAGGCTTTATTTTCAGTCATTCTCCAGATTTTGCTCTACAAAAGTGCTTTCAGTTCTGGAAGATTTCTCCCTTTTCTTCCTAATGAATACTGAAGCAAAGAAATGCTGTTTCCCAACATTATCTAGCACTTCCATGAACAACTTCCCCTTGTCTTTAGCAGGCCCTCACAGACCTTTTTTTTGAGACCTAAAATCCTACTTTGTCTTTGCAGATAGCCTTCAACACTTTGTCACATCTTTTGTTGCTTTTCTGACACTCTGCTTTTGCTGACATTTTCCCATCCTCTTTCCCATTTCTTTGGCTTAGTGATGTCCTGTCAGTTCTGCTGGTTTATATTCTTTATTCTGTCTTAATCTAACCCACACCTCAATGTTTAGATAACTGGTCGTGTTTTGTTGATAAAATACTTCTAACTTGATAACAGGTATCTTAAAATCCCTCTTAGTTATAGGGCTATAACAGCCTATACTGTTTTGTGCAGTGCTCAGTGAAGTCTACAGACCTTCTCAAAAGGTCAAAGTCATGGTTATGTATATCAGGACAGAATTTGGCAACAAAACTTAGTTTTTCCATTTATCACTTTGCAGAAACCTAAAAATAGAAATATAAAAAGAAGGAAAGATTTAGCCCAACTCACATTCCTAACCATATCTGAGCTATTTATTACTTTATTAATGTGCATATTCACTGGTATGAACTATCCTGAATGTTCCAGCTAGGTATTTCTTACAGGAGCAGGACATGTGAAATCAGTGGGTATTTTCCTGGTCTTGCTTGACCTTCCAGCTACCTGGAAACTTGGGCTTTGTTGGAAGTTAAAGGGAATGATATGTATTTGGGGAGATACCTGCATGTAAGCCTTCAGCACTTTTCACTATAAAACAGTTTTGAATCAAGAGCTTCTGTCTCTTGTTCTGTATTTTAACAATAGCTTGCTGTGAGACGCTTGAAAAAACAGAAATATAAAAGACTGCTATACTAATATAAAGACTGTAATATCTGCCAGATTCTATAAAAGGTCAAAACACAATCAATTAGCATCGTATTATCAAATAAATACTGGGCTTTATGCAGCATGTGGATTTAATACAAACTGTAAGCTTGAATACAGCTTTAGACATGCAAATGTTTAGCCACTGAGCCCAAACTTTTCTCCTTCTACTCACAAAAAAAAAAAATGCAGTATCTGCAGTGCAACAATTCTGTTAGAAAATTTGTCCACTGAACAAAATCAGCCACTTTTCCTCTCAGAGGAACCTAAGCTGCAAAGTTTAGTCTATAAGTGAAAGCTGTTATCAGTTTTGAGCATGTAAAAATAGTAATAGCTTCTACTGCCTAGTCATAAACAGAAAAAAAAACCAAAAAAAAAAAACCAGGACGATATGGTTTATCATCATGCAAATATATTAGCACCCTAATCTATGCCTAAAAGATATTAATCTGCTGCATAGAAACACGTCCACAGTATACAGGACAACTCTCACTGAAGATAGGCAAACAAGCTTCAGGTGAAACTATTTGATTTCATTGCACTCAGTAGATAAATTTTCAGTTTTAAGCAACACATCGTTCATAGTTTTGCTCTTTACTCAAAAGCAAAATAAGAAACCTGTTTAAATTGTTTACAAGGTTATATCAGAATCGTTTGAGTTGAAAGGAACCCTTAAAGGTCACCTGGTCCAACTCCCTTGCAATGAACAAAGATACCTATAGCTATATCAGGGTGCTCAGAGCCTGGTTCAGCCTGACCTTGAGTGTCTCCAGGGATGGGGCATTCACCAGATATCATATGTCATAGTTATGAACACAACAACACCTGCAAGTTTTGTTGTTGGCTGGGTGTTTTTTTGTTTTTGTTTTTGTTTTTTCCAGTGATAGGTGCTGTTTTATTTAACAGCTCACCAGTTCGGGTAAGTAATAAAAGCAAAGAGGATATGAGAATCTCAAAAGTTAGTTAGGAAAATATTGTAAGATCAATAAGATAGACCTCAGGCTGCTGTATTAATTGCGTCCCATTGGACTTTTTTACTCCATATCCGGTAATTGCATACCATCTGAAGGCGAACCTTTGATTTTTGTGCTCCGGGCCCTGGAAAAATTGTTTGCAATATTTTTTTTGTATTACTTTACCTGCAGGTGTGCTTTGCTGAGGTCATAGACATGTCTGTCAGTAATTTTTCATCAACATTCTGCCCAGGAGCCTCATACAGCAATGACAATGGCAGAATTGCTCACTTACAGAGTACATTCACAGCCTAAGCTTCTCAGATAAAAGATTTGCTGTTTTGCTCACTTTCTCACTCTGCTTTTACAAACAGTGTATTTAAAATTGCCAGTACTGAAATGTGAAACATCACTGGAAAAAAAAAAAAATGCCTAATGAGAAAGAAGAAAGCCTCCTCCTACAGTCACAGCAATGTCTGTAGGCACAGCCTGTGTGTGAACTGCCTGGTTCCCTGACCAGAGAAATACATTGTTTTTTAAGAGCAGTTTAAACTTGCTGGAGCATGCAGATACACAGGCATTTCTTCCTATCCTGCTTTTAGCAAGTGTTTCTAACATATTGCCACACTGCAAAAGAGAACAGCTAGAATTAAAACAATGCGCAATATCTGGTTTTGACAGGCATATAATTTTTTAAGAGAAGTATCTTTTGTTAGTAGTTTTGCAAAGCCATAATCTTGCTCTCACATGACCCAATAGCATGTTAGAAGGCCACATTTGCAATTACTGGAATTCATAAAGAGTTTAGAGATTTCTGTAAAATTAATTCTACAGATTCATGGAAGCACACTCAGACTTTGCTAGCAAGAAGCATGTGATCTGAAAATAGAAGCGTCATATTTATAGTGTATTTTTGCACCTGCAGTTATGACAAAATGGGAGTGTACAGAAACCTGGATGAAATTGTTCTTATCTCTTGCTACCATGGTTTATATTTAGAAACAAAAAATCATGATGAAGGCTATTGTTATAACTCTGAACTGTGCTCTGCATGTTTGAACACGTGTACAAAGCCCAAGTTTACCTAAAGGAAGCAGTCAACCAAAGATCAAATATTCCCTTTCAGGGAATGGGAAGCAGCAAGAACTTTGGACTTTGTGAGTTTGAGTTTCTGCTGTGTTGCTTGGTGTGCCTCCTTCACAGTGTGAGTGAAGGAGGGTGGCAAAAGGTTTCTCAGGACACTCCTGATAGTCTGAGCAAGTGGAAGTGGCAGGGGAGGGGCAAGGAAGTGAGTCTAGATGGTTCTGTTTTCCTGAGTTCTGTTCCAATGTTTCTGAGTGAAGAGGAAGGATGAACTGGGACAAGAATTGACCACTGATAATCATAGCCACTCCTAAGTCAGAGGTTCCTGCAGCCTTGAGCATCCTCTTAACTTGTCCTGCCTCTGACCCACGTTACAGGTTGCCAGTACATTCCCTCATCTGTCCTAATCATATTGCTCACTTACCTCTATGCAGTGAGCCACTGTAAGCTAGAATGGCCTAACCACTTCCACTCCATACCTTCTGCCTTTGTCCTAATCACAAACTTTATTTCCAGCTTTCCTCCTATCCCAAATCTCTTCTCACCACTCCTTTTCAAGACTCCACGTCCCCTCCTCTCGCCTGTTCCATAAGTTGGCCATGGAATGCACAGACTCTCTCATTAAAGAGTTTCTCCCTATTAGATCCTCTTGTTTCAAATTCTTCAACACGATCTCACAGTCCACTGTGGATTCTCATATCACTATTTTCTCATTCTTCCCTCCACCCTCAATCTTCTAACCTGCTCCCAAATTCTTTTCCAGCTCAATCAAATATATGTGCCCTTATCTGCAACTCTTCTCCCTCCTGCATCCCTGCCTCAGACCACCAAAGCTGCTGCAGCTTTTTAGTTCTTGCTCAACTTTGGTGATGTGTCCATCTCTTTAATGTTCTTCCTCAGTAGCTGGGTGGTCAGCTGAAGTCTTTTCTTGACCAACCTTGCAAGACAAAAGGAAGGGATAAGACCTTCTCCTTTAGCCCTGATTTCAAAAGCCTTGCCTGCACTTATCAGACCTCAGCAAGAGAAAAATAGCATTCAAAAGAAAATAGTGAGGTAAGAGAATATTCATGCTCATCAGGAAAATACTTTGCAGGTATCAGCCCTAATTCATCATAGAAGTGGACAGCGGAGAAGAGAATTCATCTAGAGGCAGAACATTGACAAAAAATGTTGGAGATCAGTGTTTCCCTGAACCAGTTCCTGGAAGAGGGGAAAGGTTTCAGAGCAGAACTTACCTTTCAAGTCTGTTTTACACTTGTGTTCTCCTGCACTTCTGGAAAAGCACATGTCATATTTGTGCTCCATCTCTAGACAGCAAGAAATGGGGCCCTGGAACTTCAGGTTCTTGGGAACAGAGTGAGGCAAGCCATCAGAGACCTAGCAGAACCGACAGGGGAAATTCCTGGTTTGGATTTTGAGAAGATTGCAAAACTGGCAATAAAATTTTCCCCAGAGCTGTGTATGAACAACTGCACTGCAGCAGGCTGGTGTTATTTGCAAGACATTATGATAGTAACAGGAAAATTCTTTCACATATATTGTTGCAAAATGGCACTGAGCAATATTTATGAATATATCCTTGAACATTTTTCCATCACTGACAGTGACTAATCCTGTGTAGTTCTAGCCAAACCTTCTCAGTTAGTGCGGGAGAACCATTGCACAAACTGCCATGTGGCAGTTAGGAAGGACAGCATGAGAGTCTAATACCCAGTCTCTTTCCAGTTTGAATAAGATTTCTTGATAACATAAAATTCTTCTGCTGGAGAAAACAGAAACAAATCAGGATGGCTGAAGAAGTGTAATTTTTATTAGCAACCATCCAAATTCCGAAGGAAGAACAGAGCAACTCGTTTGTCAATATACTGACAAGAGTGCTACTTTACTACATTAACAAGCATGTCAATGCTGATGTTGTAAACACTGATTATTTGGATACTGGAGCACTGCTCAGTTTTTGTTGCTTGTGTAGACTTATCCTGCAGTACAATGCTTTAAGCGTAGCTTTCAAGTATGGGTGTAATGTGTAGTGGTAAGATATGCTGGAGAATATATATATCAGTGTATGATTGAGTTATACTTAACAAAAACAGGCCTGTTTCATTGGAAGAACTATTTTAAAGATCTGATTCCGCTGTGTTCTTCAAAAAAAATTTTCCCTCCTCCATTATTCCTCAGCCTCTGAACCTTCCTCCTGGTTCCTTGCTTGCCTCTTCACCTGAAGAAAGCAAAAGCAGGAGGCCAGGCAAAATTCCAGTATCTGAATACTGAATACCCTTTGGAAAATTTCAAGCTCTCGTTCAAATCCAGGCATTGCTACCCCTTTGCAGGAAACTCAATCAGAGTTTGCAATGAAAACAGCAGAAATGAAGAACCGTTACCTGCACTGTAATTCATCTTTCTTAATATATCATTTCCAGTACACACACAAACAACTATGTATGTAACACATACTGTGCGTGCTACCGTTTTGCAAGCTATCAGGGAGTTGGGGTTGGCTAATTTGTGCATTTATGTAGCTACTCTAGATAGAAAACTGTTTAATGGGAGTCTTTATGAAAACGGGAATACCTTTTGGCTTCCCAACCTGCTGCACATCAAGCACACAAGGAATTGCAAACTGATTGCAGTTACTTCGACCAAAAATATTGGAAATCAAAATCTCTAAAAAATGTGTGAATTTACAACATTTACAACAAATGGCAAGGACACACTTGACCACTTCAGATTCTCTCATAGATGTCACATGCATAGACTGTCTTCCTCATTGTTACACAAGTGATTTACAAATTCTTTTGTTGTTGGCATTACTGAAATATCAGTTTTAAGGCAACAAACAGTATTTCCTTTACATAACAAAGAAAAAAGAAATATTAACATCTTAAGCCTTCTCTAGAAATGACAAGATTCCCTTAGTTTGTGCATCCTTCAAGAATGCACATTATGTCCATATCAGGAAGAGGTAACACTGTTTTCCTCCACTATTTCCCAGTCAGCAGCTACCTGTCCACAGGCTCCTGAGAAAGATCTGTTTCCTGGCTGTGCCCATTATTCACTTTCAAGTACACTAGGTAGGGCAGCATTGTATGGAAAATAAAGTAATTGCTTTTGCACAGACTCCTGTAGCAAATGGCAGCACTGGAAAGAGGAAGCATCACAGGGAGAGGCTAGTCAGGTCTCCCACAGCTTTGATCCTTCTTCAAGAATCTCTTTTCTTTCTATCAAACAAATGTTACTCCTCATCTGCTCACCTTCCCATGTTACCTTTGGTTTCCTCCTGCCACCAGAATCTGTGTGTGAGCTGCTTTTGGTGAAGGCCTAACTCTGACTCAGAAAATGCTGGAGAGGTCCTTCTACCCTTGGAGCTTGGCTCCTCTTGCCCCAGGTTTGTCTCCCAACACACGATGCTGTGCTTGGCTGCCAAGTATTCCACTTAGGTAACGCTTGGCATTTCCAGCCCCAGGGCCTCAGCATTGATGCAATTTCCAAAATTATTTTTTTTAAAGCCACAAATATTTTGAATTCCTAGCAACTGAGAAACCCCAAAAGCAAGAAAGCAGCTTTCTTCTGCCAGGAAGCAAAGAAGAAAGGCTACAATGGGGAGAAGAATGGTCATCTGAGAACAGCTTCCACTCCCCCCTTCTTCTCTTTAATCTTGTTGGTAATGTAAGGTCAGGAGAGAGGGGAGAAAGAGGGACAAAATCTGGGATGGAAGGAGACTTGATCTGGATACCTCTCTTTGGGACAAGAGGTGGAAAAGATCACAGAAAGCAATAGTACATCTTTCTCTCCTCTCTGTCCTCACGCCTCCAGAAAAGCTACATATCAGTACGGGTGAGAAAAAGATGTTATTCATTTTCTGCCTTCCTTCTTAATTAAAAATAACCAATGGCATAGTAAATGGTTAGTGCTGTTGAGTTCGTGGAGCTAACTGTTTTCTTTCTACATCTTACCTAAAGCTTTATCACAAAGTTAGGCTGCCTTCGGGCTACAAAGGGCTAAAAAACAGAGTATATCTTATCCACAGATGCAGACAGTGTTTGATGCCTTTGATCTAAAAATAAAAACTAATATTAACGTAAGTAGTATGCAAATCATGAAGCTGAGTCAAGAAGCAAAAAACAGGTCTGAAGAGGGGCTAGAAACAAGCAACATAAAGCCCCTTCAAATTCAGCACTAATGCTAGAAAACTGTTTCTGTGAAGGTTGTTAGCATATGATCTTAAAAATGGTCACAGATGAATATATAAATAAGTAAATGAGCTATGTTTACAGAGTTTACAGATTTGGAGCTTTACTGCAAAATAAAACTAGCCTCCCAAATATTTCTTTTAGGTTTGATCAACATTTTTCTATGGCAAAGCAAATTAGAGCTTCTAACCTCAGCATCACACCTAAATGCAGGAGATCGTGAAGTTGATCCAAAGTTCATTAAGCAACAGAGAAATAAATTGGGCTAGCCTTTGGATGCAATAAAACACAGATGACTGTGCTGTATTTGCCAGGAATAAGAGGCATAGGCAAATTAGCTGACTTCATAGAACATATAAGGTCACTATTATTTGCAGAAGCCATAAAACATGATGAATAATATAGATAGGCTCAAAATTGTTAGGAACACAAAATTAATAATTATAAACACTGATAAGACATAGAGAGCTTGCTTTTCAAATGTTAGGCAGGCGGGTAGTCAGGCCAATCTCTCAGAAAAATACAGGGAGTTTTTCTCATAGGTTAGCACTAAAAGAATGAAGTACCCTAACATCAGGGTGCTGCAAGAAACAGTGTGCACCAAGAGAGCAGTAGGTTTGGAAAAGAGGACTTACAGATGACCAACTCTGAAAATGTCCATCTGACACAGAGTGGAACTTGTTAATTGGAAAGTGAGTTTTCTGAAGCAAGTGAATATTTGAAGAACACTGAAAAGAAACTTGTGGCACAAAATCCAATGAACTCTGATAGCTGACACACATTTAAAACTAAGACTGAGTGGGAGAAAAAAAGCTTTCAGTGCTCTTTTGGAAGAATATACCTTGTTCTTATAGAATAACTTTTCGCTTTCAAACAAGAGCCAGAGTGAGTTGCTCAAGTCTCACTGCAGATGTATGGTTTTAGGAAAGAAAACCCAAATGAAAAACAAAATAAGATAGGGTACTATGTACTCCTTTCTCCCATTTTGAAACCACTAGCAAAAGTGGTAAGACTACGAGTGAGATAAATTAATTTGTAAAAAAGAAAAAGCGCAATAGTTTTTGAGTGCACAGTCAAAGATCAACCTGGCACTACTCTAACAATACACTTGCTGTTCCACCAATTGAAATGCCTTATTTCACGAAATCAATAAACACAATCTTTTCCCAGTCAAAAAACATACTAGTGTGATTGTTGTAAAGCTGTTATGGTTTGCATGTATTTTTATTAAAAGGCTTTTTTATGGTCAGGATACCTTCTCATCCCTGAGAGGAATCATACCACTAGTTGGCAGTGTTACTTTACTCATGCAAATAGCCTTTAGACAACAAGTTCACCTACAAAATCGAGCTCTGCATTTTTTGTGCTGTAGATTTCATTCAGCAACATCTGAGGAAGCTGCTGAGTGATACAGGGAGGATAAGTAATAAGAGATTGGAAAACTATTTCCCCCTCCATCCCATATTTCTTTTCTACCGATTTTTTTGTTTTGCCTAGAGTTCTGAAGCAGTGACTGAAGCAACTTGTCTAAACAAACAACAAAACCATCACACCCATAGACACATGCACCTAAGCATAAGTCCAGGCTGTGAATGTAGAACCAGTGGTATTCCCAAGTCAGCAACCTTTAATAGCAGAGACAGAATGGGTCATCTTTCTCTACCTGGTCAGTGGGAGAGGAGACAACTTTCGTCTCTCAGAGTCTAACTTCTAGGGCTGCTACTGGAATAGTTAATGCTTTGTTCTAGCTGTAATTCAGGCTTCCTTTCAAGCAAAGTTACCATATCAGTTATCTAGAAGCAACCTTTTAAAAATATCCACTTCTCAAAGGAAAGTGAACACAGCCTGAAAAAGCTGTTTTGGAACAATAAAAAAAAGATGTAATCTCTACAGTATTGCAAATTCTGGCTCATACGCAAAGCCCGCAGACTGACACAAGCACATTAACTGCAGTGAGTCAAAGAAGGTTCTCAAATTAAATCCTCATCTACACTGCTGACACACTTCATGGCCTTAGGTATGTCTCATCAACACCTCTGAGCTCTAAGATACACTTAACACTCCTGAGCATTAGGAAAATTAATTCACTAGTAACTGCAAAGCCCTAAGTAAATGTTTACAACAATTAACAACCAAGTTTGTGTGATAATGTTTTCATTGCCAGAACAAAAGGAAACTTAAAATGCAATCGGAACCAGTCTGAATGGTGGAAAACAAAATTAGAGCAAAACCCCCTTCACTTTTAAGACCTATTTGAAATCCAGAAAAATAACAAAAAAAAGCAGCCAGTCTGCAGTTTTGAATAACTTGACATCACCTCTTTAAAAAAAGAACTTTAGGCTGAAATTAAAACATCTAAACCTTACAACCCCTTGGCATGTACAGTTTTTAAAGTTTCAGGAGAGAAAGCAGCTGACCCCACAATTGCAAAGATATTTCCTGTTGCTTTACATTTGAATTAAACCCCTCGGTAAGTTACCCTATGCCGCAAGGCAACGCACAGATGATCATGAAAAATACATTAGTCACCGAATCTCCCACTATCAAAGATCTTAGAAATCGTTTCCTTTGAAGATGGAAACACTCAGTGAATTGGAGTTAGCAGATGTGATGCTGCTTAAAACACCCATGTATATACTCAAACCTTGCTCACCTCAGCATGTAGCAGCTGAACTCTATGTGTGGTATCTCCCAGTTTATAACACAAGCTGGAGACTGATATCCATTTGTACTAATTACCCAAATCTATATAAATTCTGCCCAAGTTATTTAGCGTTAAAAGCTTCCATCCTTTGAAGATAAACAGGTTAACAAGCTTTAAAATCATTAATGAAGTAAGGCTAGAGGGATATCCTTCTGCAAAGCATAAACATTGGCTCAGCTAATATCTCATGCCATCAACAATGAAAGATCATTAGCAGACCCAGGCCAAGATGCTGTGGGAAATAAGTGGAAGGCAACAACAGCTGGAAATATTTGGCTCGTACAATAAAGTTTTGAAACCCTTTGGATACTGGGTTGCCAAGGTTTTGTTTTGTTGTCTTTTTTTTTTTTTTTAAACAAAAATCAGGCATGTTTCATCAGCACTTGCATGAGAAACAAGGTCAACAGCACCCAGACATACTATAACACTGTTACCTGCCATGTGATGACACAAACATCCCTCTCCTTCCCCTCCTTGTTCCCTCCAACTGTCTGTCTGCAGAATGCAAGTAGTAACTTATCCTCAGAGGTAAGGTTATATATTTGTCTAGGAATAGTCACATGTCTCTGTATTATATATGAAAATAAAGTCTTCTTCAGGTGCTTTGATGATGAAACAGTGCCATGTATCTACCCAGCTTTCCATTTCCTAAGGCTTTCAAACACAGCAGCAGTTTTAGCTGTGTTTGAATTGACATAGTTCCAGGTTACTACAACGATGCAGGAAATCTTTGAGGCAAAGGCTGCAAAAGGGGACAAGCAGCTCTCTGTAGTCATATGAAACCTGCTTACCTGCTGATCAATGTAACAAGGGGTGAGAAATGTAAGAAAGCAAATACTCATGTACTGTTGTACAGGAGCACCAGACTCTACAGGGACCTGGCTGTGTTCACTCCACAAATGTAAACAGAAAAGATGATTCTTGTCCTAAAAAAACACCTGACAAATATTTTCCTATCTGACCTAAAATAGTGAAACCCAAGCTAAACATAAACCAAGCACCCTCTTTAATGATGATTATAGCCTTGCTGGATTCTCTGCACAATAACAACTGTATGAAAGGTTGCAAGGAAAAGTACAGCAACAAGACTTTGTAGTTGGCAGAAAGTTTTTATCTAGTGTCTGATTTAGTAGTTGGCAACCCTGCAAATGGCAGGGGGTTGGAACTAGATGATCTTTAAAGTCCCTTCCAAGCCAAGTCGTTCTGCAACTCTTATGATTGATTCGACCCTCCGCTTAAAGCGTGCACAGCGGCTGGCTACACAGCAAGGGATTTTAAACAACAAACAATCTCTGCATAAAAAAAAAAGGGAATTAACTATGCACTGTTGAGCAATGTAAGCTCATAGATAAATGTATGACTTGTTCAGGTTTCATAGCTACTTCACCTGGACGAAAGTCAAAGTCCAAAAGCCACCAGAGAAGAAAAGTAACCAGCTCTACTCCTTGCCTGTGTATTCTGAGGAATTGTGTCCCTCCTGCTGTCCTCACACAGCTCTGCCATGATTGGGACACAATGAACATGGAAAGAATCCAGAGAGTGCTCCTCTCCCATGGTATCTCTTTTTTTCCTTTTTTTTTTTTTTTTAAATACACCGGAAAGGAAGTATAACTGAGACAAAATATATTTGGACTTAGTCAGTACAGCATGACAAGGACTAAGCTGTACTCTAGTCCTTTGCCTGAGTAAACAGTGATGTGAAATGTTCAAAACAACATAAATAGCTTTTAAAGACATAAATTGTCTGTATAAACTGAGGGTGGGGGAGCACTACTGGATGACCAGCACCTTTTGAAGAAAAATAGGCGCCAGCATCTCTCCATTTTAGCAGATATGAACAATCATCCTACAATCCCAGGACAGCAAACAATGGATGCCCAGGTATAGCCTCCCACATACTGCCTGCCCAGTATTCATAACCATAGAAAGAACACAATTGTAGACTGCAAAGAGCAAAAGAGAGACTGAAGGCACCAGTAGTATGCTAGATCCCTGTAATAAACATGAAGCCCTTTAAACAGAGTTTGTGGAACAGTTTGAGGGGAACAAATCTCTACTGAAACCTACAAGAAAGGGGTAATAGTCTAAACATGGGATTACTGAAAGATAAATACAGCGCAAGCAGTGATCTAGTTTTCTTTTGAACCTAGCAGAGATACATGGATTCTTATCTCTGTGAATGCTCTAAATTAGTTACACAATCCCTTCGATAAGCATATCTTGCTCGATCTTCCAGTGATCTGGGCTTCTTTCTCCCTCTGGTACTGCCTGAAGCACTCTGGAAGTCTTCAGGAACCTTCCAGTTTCCAGCCCAAATATAATCATGATTAGATAATAAACACTTGATCTGGGGCTAATACTATCTTCTTGCATAGGATTTTTCCCTCCTTGATATATAACCCTTCAATCCATTTACAAACAGTTATCTTATCCTCTTCTAAGCTTCTGCTTGCCAGGCTAAACATATCAAGGTTTTTTTCTCTCTTAGTAAGGAGTGACAGGAAAATGTTTAATCCACTCCTTTCTACTAAAAAGCCGCTAATCCTTGTCTACACCTGTCTGAATTCAAATTAAGCTTTTTGTCAAGGCAAGTGTTTTCCACAATACATATGAAATTTTATCCTTGCCACATCTTAATGGCTTGGATACTTCCCTGTCTTCTAAAAATACTTTGTTTAGCGTGCCCTAAAAGCACACTAAGCTTTTCACTGCTACTTCACATTGGTTGCTCGGAGGCATCAAAAATTTTGACTAGACATCACATCCTACTCTTTGTTTTCCTACATTCCTTGTTTCAAAGGTCCAACAGCAAGAAAAGAAAGGCAGTTCACTACAGAGGATGGTGGCTGCGCTGCTTCTTGCTAGGCTGCAAGGCTGAGTCGCATGTTAAATTCTGTGCCACTTTCTTAAATCAAGCAGTGGGATTAGCATGCTTGGCACACAGCCTATTTCACAAGATTTAGGTATTGCAGGAGTACAGTACTTCCCTGCATTAAAGGATTAATTTTCCCATTATTCCTCCAACAACAGATACTTGTGGTTGTTATGTGAGAGAAAGCAGCAAACAACTGCCAGAAGTACTTTTACTTACAGGTAAGTAATTTATTGAACTACAGGAGGAAACTTGCTCATAGATTTAAAAACAAAAACAAGCAATGATTGAAAAAAAAAAAAAAAAAAAAAAAAAAAAAACCTGTCAGGATACAGCTGAAGGCTTTGACAGTCAGCAGCCCCAGTGTGTGGCACTGGTAGAGAGCTCAGCCAAAGTTCTTCCTCAACAGAATGATGGCTTTTGAAAGCAAGAGAAACAATACCTTATCAAGGCCAACCTCAAGAGTGCTCACTGTGTTTAATACAAAATGTTCAGAAAGTGACAGGCCTCAAGAAACAAAGGCATGTCCTTACTGGTATTAAGGGAACATATTTACTCCAGCTCCAAAAACACACCCCTGCCCAAAAGAAAAACAACCCAAACCCAGCTTTCTGCTGTGGCATTTGACTGACATTTGATATCTCTGCCTGAGGTTTGGCAGGCCCATGGTGGTGACTGGGGCTGAAGGAAGGAACAGCATCACTGGAAATGTTCAGCTGGCAAAAACCAATGGACATCAAAACCAAAAAGCTCCTTCCCAAAAGCCAAAGATCCCCAAGAGGAGCCCTGCAAGATAATTTCAGGAACGGGGAAAATTAAATTAGCCCGTTTTACGTCAGATGAAGCACTTATTTTGGTGAAGTTATATCAGTTTGTTCTAACGCAGGATACAGTTCATGGCTTGAAAAGCTCAAGGAGAAAGCTCAAGTCCATTTTCAAGGATTGCAAAGAAGGTGAAATGCAAAGTGTCTGACTTCAGAGATCTTATAGTCTTCGATGAGACCCACAGGGAAGTAAAGCCACAGATGATAAAAGCATCTGAGAATGGAGAAGACATGAAAAGCAGGAGGAGCAGAAAAACTGGAAGCCATAATAACCTACAAAAATATGAAGGCTGAAGCCTAATGGGACCTTTGCAAATGAAATCTAAAGCAGCTGAATTCAACATGAGTGAATGACAAAAAACTCACTGTACTGAAGACCAGTCTGCCAGCTGCACTGCCCATGTATTTCATGGCTGCTGGATAGCACCAGAAAACTCTTAGCCATGACTAACAGTGCAGAAGAGTGAGATTAAATTCACAATTTCTTTTTGGATTATTTTTTTTTTTTTGCTAAGTGTTCAAATATGTAAAACTGAAGTGACACATTTTCTGTAAAGCTGTTTTATTAACTTCACATGCACAAGCTCAGGGGAAGGTCTAACTTCTTACCCTTCAGTGGGTCAAAAATACAACAAAGAATTATTTTAAAAAAATGAACTGAAAGTTGAGAAGAGAGAGGTAAGATTTTAGTTTCCTCTTAAACCTGAACACTGCTTATTTCTGGATCTCATGGCATTACAGAGAAAAAAAATAATACATAAATACATTGCTTTCAAAAGCTCTTGGTGACCTGGAGACAAGCAACTTTGATAAGTGATTCTGATATAACCAAAAATTAATTTAGTTATAGTACAGCCTGTATCACTACTCATCTGGGAAGCCAAGAAAGCAGAATGCCATCCTGGATACCTGGCTCATGTAAGGAACATATCACAAATGCACCCTAATATTTTTCCTGTCAGTAAGCCAGAGAGAAGGATTTTACACTACTTTGCCCCCATATATACATTCTGTATTACCACTAGCTTTCTCTCTTTCTGACCTCTTCATTTATTGACTTCAGAATACTTAAGAAAAGCACTTTCTTTGCTGATGCTGCCGAGCCTTCTTCCAGCTGAACCCTGAGAGCTCTTTCTCTCTCCCAGTGTCATGCTATAAGTAAGTCTACAAGATGTTTCTGCAAGCTTTTCTTGTCTGCTGCTCTCCCAGACTTACAGTTCCCTAGGAAGGGAAATGTTGGTTTTGTTTTCATTCAGATGCCTATAAATGGTTCACATAGCTCATCACTGAGCTTTCAGTGAGACCTGCACTTTGGACAGTGACGCTTGTATTTTCATCTGTTCTAGAGGACAGCTGAATAATTTTCTGACATCTACTGTGAGAATTTCTCCCAGTCTTCTCAATACTCCCAATACTGATTTTTCCACAGATTCCATTTATACCTTTCCACAAGTCACACAGATCATTTCTGATGATCATCTAAAAGGCAAGGGTAAGTTTGTCCATTTTTCACCTATTCTCACTGCTGTGATTATTTTCTGCACAAGAGTCAAAGGGACAAACATGACCTTGGATATGAATCTAGAGTCAAGGCATACTCATACTCCTGTCCCTTTGGATAGGAAGATCTGCACAAGGAGAAGATGACAGAACTACTAAGACCGGTGGAGTTAGGCAGGGCTCAGTTTATCCCCTTTGAGGCCTTCCACCCCCTCAACAAAAGCCTTGGGAAAGCTCAAATCCAGGCACGATCTTTAGGTACAATACATGTCAAGGGCACAGAGAGCAAGATTGCAATGTAAGGTGCTTTGAACACACAACAGATTTCCCAGATGGGAATTTCCTACATTATTATTTTTAATTTTCCATTTCCTAACATTCAAATACCAAAGAATACATCCAAGTGTATTCAACTTTGAAGAAAGCAGTTCAGCAAGGACTGAACTAAGTAAGAACACTTGGCCATCTGCATCACAGCCATTATATTAACTCCTCTGAGAGATGGTCTTTTGAATCCAAGAACAGTTTGTTTTTTTAAAGTCACTGGTGATTATCAGAGGGAAAAAAAATAATAATAATTGTTGGGAAAATCTTGGTTTATTCCCTGACCAGCATAAAATTTAACTCCGTCCCTCCATCCCATGATACACTGCAAGATGATGGCATGTTGCTCTGTGAGGGTCAACTTCAAAAGTCAGGAAAAAACAGTTACCAAGAACTTGAGTTCAAAGGAAAGGCAAGATTCATTTTTGGAATGGAATGACTGGTGGGCACACACCATCAGGATTAACCTCCAGCAATAGAATGAGATCTATTTTTATGTATAAGCTAATTTTATGTGCAAGTTTAAATAATAATAAAAAAAAGCCTCTTCAGGCAGTTCTGTTCTCAATTTATATACATACATACACACACACACATTTATATATATATATACACAGATATGCAGGTAAAACCTAGATTAACCATAAGCTATCTCAGCTTCCTTTTCTTTCATACATTACTGTTCAGGATTCAGGAGATATTGTAACAACTTCAGCAACGGAATTCTTCTGCAATTTCAGGGCCTCATTGTTTAAATTTACTGACCAGGTCTGACAAAATGGTCATGGAGGGCCAAAAGGGATTCTCTTCCACTCAGTGTGCCTCTGTCAGCATAATGCTTATTGCCATATAATTAGGTGCTGCAAAATTTGATGATAGGAAGATCTCTCAATCTATGTGAAAGAAAGGAAGGAAAACACAGGTGAACATGCTCAGAAGTGGTATTAGAAAGGAAAAAGGATTTCCTCTTCTTGGAGCATTTCTAGCTTTTTCATTGTAGCACAGCTGGCTTAAAATAGCAAAAAAAAAAAAATAATAATAATAATAATAATAAAATAAAATATAAAAAAAAGTCATTCCCAGGGTGAAGTAAAACCAAAATCCTGAAGAGTTCCTCTGATCTTGGCACATCAGTGAGCAGTTTGAAATGTCTGCTGTTATTAGATGTTTTGCTTGGGTAACTTCCACTAGAGATTAAGTCTTAATGCTTTATTTCCATTAGAATGTCCTTTGAATAGAGTTTTATAAAAGCTTAAATGAAATGAGAAAATATTTCGGTCAGAACTTGTTCATAACAATGTTTCTTCAGGACTTTAATAGCCTGGGATTCAGTGAACTGTATTGTATCAGATGGCAATCAGTAAACAATGTCTCGGTAATTCTTTTTCTTTCAGTGACCCTTTCACTGCAACTCCATCCAGCAAGCAAACTTGTTAAGCAAGAATGCAGCCTCATTCACAGAGGCACAACCTGAAAGGGGCACATCTGCCTGCTGGTCGATATATAGCTGTGTATACACAGTACATGCATCTGAAAGCAAGTGAAGCCTGTGCACCAAGTTTTGCTCACCTTTAGACAGGTCTGTATCCATCTTGTATCTATAATTTTACTGAATTTAAAAGACAGAGCTAACCTTCAAATTGGAACAATAAAAGCACTGTGTGAGTCTCTGAATTTAGTGAAGATAATCAGAAGGCATTTTAAAGTGTTAGAAGAGAAAATCTTCCTACTTCAGCACTTCATTGAAGGGATTAAGAAATAAATTAACAGACATTCATCGAAAGTCTCAGAAGGAAAATATGAAAGAATTCCACCTACTCTGTCCCACACACTTGGAGTCTTAATCCAATCTCTTGCTGCCAGAAATTGAGGTAAATCCTGTAGTATGGTGTCGACTACCCTCTCTAAACTGACATTAGCATTGTCCTCTACTGGTACCTCTTATCCTTTCAACTGAGGGCTGTAAAGAGGTGCAGTGCACTACAAAAATATTCTAGTGTCCACAGCATGACTTAAAAACTCCTCATACAAAGCATTGTCCTGATCAAGCTGGATAGATAACCGAAGTGGTAATGCCTATAAAGGGGAATATTTTCATAAGAAATTTGTTATCAGAGTACACGTGCCTTCTAACAGCAATGAGGAGGTTAATTGTATTGGCATTGGAGTGTGCTACTCCATGGTTACAGCCCTGAAAAGTCATCCTACTATAAAAGCACCTCTATATTTCTTGTAATGGTCTAATCGTTAGAGGAAAAAGTTACTCCTCTGATTTGCAGTAATTTACAGCTCCAGGCAAAACTCAGCTAGAAGAGAAATGTTTCTGTCCATCCATTTTTATCTATTCATAAGATACAATCAGTTTCTGTTGCAGAAAGTCTCCAGAACATCCAGTTACAATTTCAGCCAAGGTTAACTTGCAGCCCCCAGCTCCCCCCCGCTGCAAATGCTGGACTTGCTCTAGAGGTGTGGGGTTGCTCAGGAACATGCTGGTGATTTTCCACTGTCTATGTAATACACACACTATGATGTTTCTCAGGTGCCTCAGTTACATGACTCAGGATTTTCTAACCCTGCAAATCCATTTCTTCATGATGCAGCATGCTTAAAAAAAAAGTCTTTCTTCAAAAAGTTAACTTCTGAAACTGTTTGTTCAATTTGTCCGATGGAAATAAGTTATTTTCATAACTTTTCTTCACTTAGATTGCCTTTTTTTAAATTATATTTATTTTTATTTTTTCACATTCATCTGAATACTCAAAAATCACCACTCCCCACTTCTGGTTAGAAGACAAAAGGAAAAATTATACAGGACTTATTTAAACAAGTGAGGGCTATGGAGGTGACACAGTTTTGTGGCATGGTAAGAAAAGCCAGAATAAACACCATGTGAGAAATCCGAGACTGTCCTCCTTGGGGAAGGGGAGAGGGGAAGCTGTTATAGCCCCCCTCCTCCCTGTGCTTGTCCTTCACTCCCCACAAGAGCCTCCAGAAACTTAACTTATTATTAAGAAAGCTAACCAGAAAAACCTCATTTCAGCTCATTCTTTCCCATCCCATCCTGACACCACTGGCTTTTTCCATCCCCTGTTCCCTCTCTCAACCAGCAGGGATACTCTGCTTGAAAAAGAAATATTATAGGCAGCTTCAGTTGTGAAGATGGAAGACATTAGTTCAAGCGCACTGTCAGGTCCCCAACTTAAATACTGTCCCATTAGCACAATGCCCAAGTACATAACTGGCCTTTGCCCGCAAAGTACCTGCGGAGGCTCACAAGGGAGGCTAGCTGTGTAGGGCATTGGCACCACCAACTAAATACAAACTAGTTCAGATTTCATAGGAATCTGTCCACTCCACAAAACTGCATGTGACATCTCTGGAGAAGGAGGACAGCTGAATATAATACTTATTTATGATCTTAAATCCACTACATTTCCTGTCCTACTTAATTTTTACTCATCTGGTACAAACAGGTTTAGAGAAGGGGCTTTTTGCGTGTAGGGAAAGTATTTACCAAAAGCAGAAGAATTTCTGGAGTCTGTTCAGTGAAGATTTTCTTCATTTTTACAGAGGTCTTGTATCCCCCAACACTTCTTTCCCCAGTTTCTCCAAACCTACCTTTAACTTCAGTAGCACATTTGAACAACCAGATGGGGCTTTATTCAGTCCTCTAGTATGAATTAAGAGGAAGGTACCTCAGAAGTTTCCTGATGTTACCCCATATCATGCTGAGGGGCTCACAGAACCTGAACATGCCAGGAGATGCACAGTTAAAACGCTTCTGAATGTGATCAGTTTTAACCGATCTGAGTTCAGAGTTGCAATGTAAGGCCTAGTTTATTTGTTTATTAAACAGCATTATGAAGTCCTGGGAAACTTTAAGTTGCTTATATCCTATGAAGTGACATCACTGAAATGAAACAGCAGGTCATGGTGTCACAGCTGGAAATCTTGAATCCATCATAACAAGATCTCCAAGTTTCCTATTCAAAAAGCTCTCAAGTGCTGAAGTGTTTTTCCCCCAAGTGTATTTAGCTTAGGGTTCTGCTTTACGTGGTTCATTGTGAATAGGATTTGATGTTAAACTAGATAAGGTTTCTCCTGGAAACTCTAGCTGTATGAAAAGCTGTGGTACAGTACTGTCTACACTGAAGGAAGGGTTACTTTGCCATGCTGCCATGTCACGGAATCCTTACAAGCTATGAAAGTGCATGAAATACAGAAATATTACAATTTTGATGACCGATAAGCACATGACAGGGGTGGTAACTTCTTTTGTGGCAGAACATTATTTATGAACTTAAGATCAAGCAAGAGATCCAGGATACATGATGAGAGGTTCTTCTAAAATACATGCTATTTTTAAAAGATTTTATCACAGACAACAAGACCGCACAAACAGGTGCATGGAAGAGAACCCTCACTGAGAAATATCTTACATTCAACCTCTTCCTATTTGATAGATGAATTTCAACATTCCTGCATCTTTAAGAGTCTACAAACAAGAACATTGATAGAACAATGCTGAAATAGTTTGGATAGACCCAGGGCCTCAAGCCTCCAGGTTTTCCAGAAAATGGATAAACTTGAACAAAAGTGCACACACTTCAGAAGTAGCAATTCCTACAAGTACTTCTGTGAAAAAGGAAGTTTAGTCTGTCTAGCATCAGTTGTTTAAGTATTCTCTTCTAATAGAAGAGTATAAGATTCTAATAGAATCATCGTCCCTATTAGGGGGTTCAATTAGTAGAACTAGCATCCAGCTAATGTGGAAGCCCAAATGCAGCAGTAGATTTATACACACACAAAATCCTATGTCTCTTTGCCAACCACAGAATGGCTTGGTTTCCCTCAATCCCTTTAGCCATCTACAGTTCACTTTCAAAATTAATATTTTCTCAAAGCTCACCCAAGATGCTTCTCTGAAGGAGAAAAGAAATAATCACAGACTTCACACAAAAGAAGTTAGGAAATACTCTGGTATGCATCTTTGGCAGATATTCCTCCGCAGATTAGTAAATCCAGCTAGGATTAATCAGCTTAACCAGAAAGATTATTAAACACTGTTAAGACAAAAAAAAAAAAAAAAAAAAAAAGGCATTTTGTTATGATCAGAAGAAATAAAAGCTAAGCAACGAGCACTCTAATGCTTGGCACATAGGCAACAAAGCACTATTTCTTTAAGACTAAAGTCACAAGACCAGTTTTTTTAGTGCCAGCTGTAGGGGCCTGGAGAGCAAGGAGTAACCTGATACAGTCTCAGGTAAATCTGATATACCTGGATATCTATATGCTGTAGCCACTTGTTATGTTTTCGACCCACGGTTTATGTCCCCAGGAAAGGAAAAATAAGAGGTGGGAATTGAAGATCTCCTTCAAAGAAATAAAAGGAATATGAAACAGTCAGATGGCTCACAAGAAGTCACTTAAGAAATTTCGGCTAGAGAAAGAGGGAATTACGTCAGCTCTGATTTCAACTGACAAGTTGAAACAGAAAAATAGCTTTTTTTTCCATCTTAGCTCTCTGTAATATCAACAACAGAACTATATACTGGTGCATATAGAAAACTCCAGAATGAAAAAATAGTTAACTACTGTACATTAACTTATGGGGAAAGAGTTAGTATAAAAACATAATTTTACTGCTTAAAAAACAAACAGCTTTATCCTTCAATACAGAGCAACTGAAGTAAAAGAATTATTAATAAACAACATAAGAATAAATATATATATTACAAATCCATTCCCCTGCATAACCCTGGAAGAAAATTTGTTCATGAACTGCATGGCAATGTACCTCTCTAAAAGCTACCAAGGGGACATGAAATAACATTCCTTCCCTGCACTTCATGCTCTTTCATATAACAGATTTAGAGAGAAACAAACAAGTTGCACAGGATATTGATGAGCCTCTGAACAATCCCTCTTTTCATCAGGATCCAAACCAAGTTCCAAAAGCTGCCTGGGACATGCCTAGCTATTTCTGTTCCTCAGCAATACAGTCATGGAAAGTTTTCCATGTACCACAGCAAGGCCACAGAGCAAACAGTTTATCACTGAGTGTCTGAGCTTGCGCAATAAAAAACAAAGAGAGAGTAATACACGACAAAACCTTGAAAGCTGAATCTTGGACTCTAATTACCTGGTCAGAAGCACTACTGAATGGGTTATGTGGGCCAATTTCTTGTTTAAAGAACAAGAGCCAGTCCTCTTTGTTTGGTCTCTAATCTTGGTTTTATAGTGGATTGTTATCAGTGCTTTTTCCCTGGAATGCAATTTCTCTGCACAGATTTAAAATAATAAGTCTTTTTCTATTCCTCTGAGAAAATAGCACTGTATAGTTTTTTGCCCATATTTGGGTGAAAGGTAACTAGGTTCATTCTCTGCTATGCTTTGGCTTTCTTCATCTCCCTGACAAAAAGGCCATGCAGAATACCTACAAAAGGCCTTCCTCAGCAGCACTGAATTGGCATTGAGGCTCAAGTTTTTTTCCTCTTTCCCATTTTCCTTCATCCACAGATTTTAAGGCACAAGCATACAACCATGCAGCTCCTTAAGGTGTTCAAAGTTTCCCAGCCAGCAGTTACAGGCCAAACAGATTTTGGAAGCAATGCACGTACCTGTATTTTTCAGGAGGCAGAGCTAGCAGAAGAAACCTCACATCATACTACAGGCACATAGCAACGGGACCTGGCTCAGAGACATTTCCTGGTGGGATTAGCAGGCAGCTGTGTTAAAGAGCAAATAAGCAACGCCAGTCAAGCTCAGTGGTTCCTCTGTACCTCACAGCTGAGGACTTGCAAAACTCACAGATGCCTTTGCTAGTCAGGTGCTAATGTGGGAACAAAAGCATCTCTTAAGAGCCATAGGTTTGACTACTCCCAAGACATAATGATTTTAAATAATCAGGAACAGTAAGACTCAGAAAGTGGTATTTCTGTAACTTTCATAAGAAGTCTAGTACAAATCCAGCAGAAAAATCAGACAAAGCAAGGATGACTTGTTCCACTTTGTTATCCACCTTAAAGATATATGGAGACAATAAGACCTCATGCTTTCATGCATCTTATTCAAGTCTTTCCATGTTTTCCCCTCATTTTTCTTTCTGTGACAGCTTACTGAAGTACTTTGGGAAGGTCCACTTTACCATTTTGTGATCATACTATCGCAAATGTAAAAATTCTCCAAAAAAAAACCCAACAGCCCATGGATGCTGAGTTGAATGGAAAGTACACACTGATCAAATATTTACTATTGCTACCGGGGATGGAGTTGAGAGGTGGTGTTTCCATGACGTTCTGTTCCTGTAAAACCAAGAAATGTTCTATAAACTTTGAATGTTGCTTGCAATTGCTAACCTCACACCAGAAGAAAGCAGAGAAATTCAGAAAGGATGAGATTACTTGTTCTCAGGATATCACAGATAAATAATACTTCCTAGTGAATGCCATTAAAAAATGAATCCTCACAATGACTATAAAAAGTAACTGATTATAACAAAAGAATTTACGTGTAAGAGCAGGGTGACACGGAGTCTCGGGGCAAGGTTATCTTGCACTGTTCTGCTATAATAGCTATATGCGTGTAGATGTGAGTTTATTTTAAAAAGAATATTCATACTCCAAAAATCTGCTAAGAATAATGGTCTATAAATCCCAGGTGTTTCCATATCATCCATTAGCCAGAGCTCTCAGAACTCTGAGAATCAGTGAATAAAAAAGTTTTTACTGCCTCCAGACTGCATCAGGTCATTTCTCACCATCTCTTTGAAAGCTGCTGAGAGAGACGTGGGATTAGGTATAAGCTGGCTGGACATGCAGAGAGAGCAAACAGGGACAAGAAATGTGAAATATATGCCACGTTCAAGGCAGCAACAGTGGAAAATTCAGAATGAAGTGTAAAAGTTCAGCACAAGAGATTAAAATAATTCCAGCAGTTGCCTTTTTTTTTTCTGGCAGAACAGAAGTCCAGTTTGTCTCTCATAAGAAATGTGCAGATAGCCTGAAACAGCTGTCTTCACCGTGTTTTCTGTTTCTTGGCACTTTTCTGGGAATATAACAAACCAAACCGAAACAGTTTGGCACACAGCCTAAGAAGTTGCACCCACAGTGCAACTACAACTACAGGTTAAATCTGTGCTTAGTTTTGGGATAGATGGATATTTCACTTGTCCTTTTATACACTATTTTATATACAATCTGCATTTAATCATCACAAGTGTTATAAAACAGAAAAGGAAGTCAGAATTGTTGGGGTGGCTTTATACCACTGTTTCTACTCTACTCCTCGGTGCATCTGCAGAGATCCATTATTTATTTATACTGGGTAAAGTACTTTTAATATTGCTGTTAATAAAAAGCAAGGCCTAGACTATGATTTACCTAAGTCTGCCCAGGGATAACTTAGAAGAGGAGATATAGCATGAAATTGCATTCATTCTACAGAAGGGAACAGCAGCGAGGCAAATACAAAAGAAATGTTTTAGATTATAACTTGATTTTAGGTGCTGCCTACTTGTTACAACAACCCAGCCCACCTCCAGCTGGAGAACATCACACAGTTACTAAAACATCATTATATTCCCTCAAAAGTAAAAAAAAAAAAAAAAGAAAGAAAAAAAAGAAATAAAGAAATAAATAGATGCACCCCACTGAACATCCATTTTTCTTGAACAATTTCCAGACAACCCTGTACGTTCATGCATATAATATTTAGCTAGATTTTCTGGCATCTGATTTAAACGTGACCATAAACTGCTGAAGGCTACTGTAAAATGCAGACTAGAAAATCCCTTATTTCCATTGTTTTGTTGTTATTGTGTTTCAAGACACTTCCCTCCAGGAATTCGCTGTGGCCAGAACTCTTCATCACAAACTCACTGTACTATATTTGCTGTAAAAACAAGAAGCCTGTGCCTTGTCCATTTCCTTTTCAAGAATAGTGTTTTATGATGTTTTTAATTAATCTCCTTTTAGCTTAACAATTTAACTAATTTGAGCATACCTTCATTGCTTTGTTACCCCAACTTCAAAGTCAAAGTAACCGGCCATTAGCATTCAAACCTGGATGCTCATTATGAATACCTAGGTGGCTTAATTTCTGGATATATCATGCAAGAAGCTTTCCACTTTTCTAGTCTCCCAAGAATCAAAAATATTTTGGCAGATGCTTGAGGCAGGAAACAAATAAGTTTTAATTGAGGCCTCAAACATTATTTATAAAAATGTCAGCTTATAGTAATCTGCAATGAGAGCCTCATAAAATCACAACTGCAAGATGCATTTTTTTTAAGACGTAACTTCATTATACCAAAGTTGCCTAACACATTTACATCTCTATTTGTCTCTCATATATGTATATATATGTGTTTGTTTATGAGTGTAATTATATAAGTATCTATAAACTAATTTGTTAGCTTTTAAAATATATTACTAATAATTCAAAACATCCTTCAGATTGCACTAGACTGTTCGGTTTAAACACTGATCTCTAGAGCACGGACAAACATTATTTTTGTGGGTTTGGAGAGCTGCAAATATTTGCAGTTTAAAAATCCCTTCTTGCAGAAAAGCAGTGTCCAGCAGCTAAGCATAGGGCCATTCTCTGAGCATGATTTGCTGTAGGTGAACCCCCCAAAGAGGCAGAGTAGTAGATGGCTGCCAACAGCAGCATTTTCTGAAAAGATTAAAAAAGGAGCTCTGAAAACAAAAATAGGTGCTGCTTAAAACAAACAGTACACCGTCCGCATTCACAGCCTGGCACTCAGAGTTACACCACAGTCCAGATACAGATTAAGTTCTCCCCATGCAAACAGGAGCCTGTTCTCAGTCAAAGCGACAAAAACAATTTGGGGCCTGATACAAGATGCAGCCTGACCTTGGCAACATGTAATCTCCTTAGGCAACGACATCTCATGAGCACTCTGCCCTCCTTGCTCCCAACGGCAGAGGCTGGCCACCTGCATGGGGAAGTGCAGCCGGCCACTGGAGGAGGCCTCCTGGCTAGCGTTGGCCACCTCAGGCAGTTGCTGACGCAGGAGGGATTTTGGCAGCATTTTGCACATCTGAGGGCTGGCTGTTCAATAGTTGTGACTCCCAGCAACCAACTTCTTTTTGGCCCATAGTCAGCGCAGCTCAATGTGCAAAACTCAGCAAACAGTTGATATGCAGCTGTATAAGAACACAGCACCTGAAGGCTTTTACCATAAGCTGTATGCAGAGAGATGCACTACAGGCATCGAGCAGCCATATAAGGCACAATCCTGGCACTGAGCTGCTGCTCTCATTCAAGTCTCCCTCACCTCAAACTGCTGCAGCTCAGCTTCTGCCCGTGCAGACTCACACATAATTTCTGGTTGCAGAAGCCTGGGTCTGAGAACAGAAGCAGTTCTCAGTGACCAGCTTAACAATCTGAATCAAAAGAAAACAAATGAAGGAACAAGCACACCATCCATCCTTTACTCTCAACCCTAGTGTCTTTTTGTCAGACACTCCTAAAACCAAAGCAAGAGCTGCTGCTATATCTGCAGTCCGCGGAAGGAGCGAGTCTGTTGCTTCCCACTCCTACTGGGATACAATACAGAAACACCTGTAACACCAATGCTCCTGTGCTCAAAGAGCTGCCCTGGTAGCAGAAGGGCTCAAGGCTGAGACCAGCTGGGGCTGAAGCTGCCTTTGTGCAACCTTTCCTGTCCCAACCTGCCCAGACAAACAGAACCTGAAAAGCTCGTTCCTCTTCCAAGTTTTCATATGAGAGAAGATCTAGCTTTGCAAAACACACTCAACCAGGATGAATTCTACCCTATCTACATAGCACCTGTAGAAAAATGTGATTTATAAAGATGACCAGTACATCCAAGGAAATGTTTCCTGTCATGTTTGTAGGCATTCCCATGTCTCACAATTCTGAAAGGAGAGCACCAGCTTTTTCCTGCATTCTAGAACACCTGTGGCAAAAAGGAAAGGAAAATAGTCACTTTCAGCACTGTTTTTTTGGTCTTGGGAATCTTTTGAGTCAGTGATTTCCAATTAGATGTAACTGAAACTTGGTGTGCTTGATCAATCGCTGTAACACCTGCAGCTCACAACCCAACAAAGTCAAGTACTAATATAAAATACCGAAGTAAGAAAAGCAGACTTTCTTGTGTGCTTCTGGTACTAAAAATTTGTTCGGAGTGAGAAAGAAACAAATACTCCACCACTGGCAGGAAAGCATAATGATTTGTAAAGCAATTAACTCATTTCTGTGGAAAAATGCCAGTTTGAAACCTGGCTGCTACCGTGAGTAGGTAAGCAAATGCACAATCAGCAGGAATCAAGGCACACAGTACTGCTAAGCCTGTGGAGCCTGGCCTTCTAGCTTCAGGTATCAGACACGCAGCTTTAAGCCAAGCTGTGGAAGTTTCTGTGAGCTTGGCATCCCTTGTTCAGTCCCTTCTGGGAATGAGCAAACCAGCAATGACAGCATGTGTACAAGTGGCAGTACTGGAGAGGTTAGCATTGCTCATTAGAAAAGAATAGCAATAATTACATCTGTACCCATTCAGGCTGTTTGTGTGGACACAGACATTGTATAACTTCCAGTGAAAATGAATTTGTCCTCCTCAAGAACACTTCACAGTGAAGTGAATCTCTGTGCCATTCTCAGTGTTAGCATTGCTGAGAAGGTACACGTGATTGAGTTTGGACACTGTGTGAAGAATACTGATTCTGATACTTCTGTATCATAAGAGAGGCATGTTTGCAACTCTACTTATATTTCAAACAAGCAACCAAAGGGTCTTTATCTCCCACATGAGAGGCAAACAAGGAAGAACTTGTTTATTCAAACTACAAAATTTTATAGATGGTCTGAATTTGGAGGGAAATATTTTAACTAGATGAAGCTCAAGCTTCTCCAGTGCTGGGAAAATACTTTATCTTCTGTCTTTGATCTGGGTGGCTATATGAAAGGACACGAAGGTCTGATTTTGCAATGTATCCTGGCAATCTTGTTTGTGAGTGACCCAATGCCACAAAACAATTTTAATCCTTTCTGTTGACCAGGTTTCATTCTCATCTATTTATAAACTGGGTATTCCATTTTCTTTCCAAAGCTAGATTTTGTTGGACTAATGTAAAGCTACTCTGAATTTCTGTGTGCCCCTAAAGATGCTGTTGATACTTCCAGCCTATCTCAGTTGGTCATACTCATGGTTTATCCTATTCTAGTCCTAGCAAGATCAGAGAGTGCATGTGAGCCAACACATATCTTATCTGAGATGCTCTTCACTGTACAAATATTTTACTCATGAACTGTCTGCTCCTGTGGTCTGAAGACTTCAAACACGTGTATCATCTTTCTTCACTACTGCCAAAAATAATCTGTGAGATTATTTTTATCATTTGTTCCCTCTATCATATTTGCACACTTTTTTCTTTCCTTGTCTTCTCAAGCTTAATGGCTCACATATAGTTCCAGTACATAGCATCACCAGTAAAGTAAATCATCAAGTGATGGAAAACCTCACCAATATTATCCATTTCCAGCAGAAAACAAAGCAGTACATGTCTTTCTTTTACTCTAACCACAGTAAATACCTGTTAATATTAGGTATTTTCAGCAGCTCTAGAGAAACATACCATTATTCTCTTTGAAATTTCTGTTAACATTAAAAACCAGAAACAGATCACCCATACACAGGCAAAGTAATATTTATACTCTAGGTTCATGTTTTTCTCTTGGATTCCTCATATTTTCTGTGTCCTGCAGTGAAAAAAATGAGGGCTTCTCTATCACTATGAAGAGTTGACATATATGTGTTTGAGTCATGAATTTAAATAATTCAGATTTCTCTATCAGTTCCTTTAATTTTATCCACTGGAAATACGTGTGACTATGAGCTAGCACTCTTCTCTCCGATGTGTGAGCTGTGGTAGAGACTGCATAAACCACATGTCCCTTGAGATGTCTCCCACGTGAGAAGGAAAAGCTCCTTACAAACACCTCAGATTCCTTTACGTATTCAAGTTCTTTCCAAAATGGGCAAAACTGTGGCAGTGTAACTGGGAAAGGAGGCTCTTGGCAAAGCCTTCATGGTCCTAGAGACATTCAAGTTCCATCCCCTTATTAATAGTTTATTACAGGGAAACATCCTCTGTATTATTTCTCTGTCACTTGGATTTAAAAATAATTCTGCTATGCGTGTAGCATGGGATGTTGTGTTTTACCATCACCACCAAAGACTTCAGTTCTTGGGCTACTTTGAGAATCTATTCCTGTTCTGCTGTATGAGGCAGGAGCTATTCAGAAGTGTTAACCTGCTGGGAAAGCCTTCTGCTGGAGGAAATGCATGGGCATGGGTTTGTTGAAACCTACAGACAAAATTCTGAAACTACTAGAAAGCTCAGACAAGATGAAGATTCTCTAAGTCTATATAAAAGAATTTTAAAACATCAAAAACATTTAGGGTTCTTTGCACTGTCTTTACTTCTGCCAGCACCTCCTGTCTCTGCCCTCTGACACTAAACCTGTATATGTTTGGAGTATTTAAAGACTCTCCACAAATGGCTCTTAAGGCTCTCAGACTGACCATTTCCTCTACCCAGCCCACAAAAGTTACGAAACAAATTGTGACTTGACCTGCATACCTTCCCAAAACTCCTACACCTACTCATCAAGGAAAATTTTGACAGCCACAAGTTTTTTAATTGGTGCTTCTCTTCTGCCTACACCATGAGGTTAGGACTTTAGATTTAATCTGTATGTAAGTGTATATTTTTTTCATTAAACCTCTTCACAATAGTTTTTAAGGAACCATGTTGATCAGAGATGCTGGATTGATCACCTTGGACACAGAAAGCCCTTGCAGAATGAGGAGGCATCGGGCTGCTATGATAAAGAGGCCGTAGGAGGTAAAAATATGAGGCACTGAAATACTTTATTGACAGTTTTGTAGGCATCGTAGTACTCGAAAGAACACATGTGATTCTCCCCATTTTATCACTGTTTCTTTGAGGCTCTGAGGAGTTCTTCATATCATGTGTTAAAATGACATTAAAAATAAAGTGGTGTTATTTTTCTCCATTTATCTTTTTTGTTTGTTTGTTTGTTTGTTTTGTTTTCGGTTCACCCATTTCTAAAATTCCACTAGCTTCTTTTCTTAGTGAAAAACAAGAAAATATACTCAATCCCTCTCTAAAAATTAGGTGTCCTAGGATGAAAAAAGGGAATAGTCCACAGGAACTCAAGAAGAGTTTTCCTTCTGCCTCTCCCTCCTTTTATTTACACCATACTCCTGTATTTACAAATAACACAATTTTTACTTTTTAAGAAATTGTTGTTTACTGTCCAGTGGTTGGATGATGCCATTTCCAAAGCTGTAAGCTGACCTGGTTCATTACCAACATTCCTAATAGTGCTACTGCTTTGGGTGAAAATGATTTTCCATAAACCACCTTCATGCACAAAAATTCCCATTGAAGAAGAGGAAAAATATTGAGTTGGGAAAGGATAAAGGTCAAATCTATAGTGCGTAATTGTTTGCTAAAACCATTTGAGGTTTTGTGGTATAAAAGTGACAGGACTCTTTTTTATAAAATAATCACACACTTATGCTGCTGTAGCTTTAGAAATTATTATTATTTCTCTTCTTGACTCAGCACTGACAAATGACCCAGAAAACAATCTCTGAAATAATAAGCAAGTTCAGTGACAGCTTAGTCAGTAGTGGCTGAAAACTGTTAGTGCAATCTGAGATGCGCAGTATTCCAGTTACTGGGCTGCCACAAAGTGCCATTTCTTGTTGTTCTGTGATCCTCTTAAGGGACTGCTGTGTAAATCATGATGTTTTCATTACTCCTCTCTTACCTCCAAACTTGGATCCATTAACTGGAACTTGGATGAGAGGGAACTAATATTAAATGGTTTGGAGCATCAGACTACTTAGGAATTGTAAACTAATGCTAAATTGCTCTGTTCAAAGACTTGATGATAAAAGTTTTAACTCTTTTTAAAGCTACAGTTTTTCTTTGAGCAAAACAGATAGGACATGCCAGTATTTTCAAGCTGGCTGTGTGTGAGACTTGTAATGTTAGGGCCTGGGTTCTAAAACACATTGTATTTCACATCTTGTTCTCTTGTAAAGCAATGGAGAAGAACAAGGATGTTGTGGGTATTTATTTATTTTTCTTAATTATTGTTATATTTTATTTGGGAGAAGTTTGTTTGTTTGTTTGTTTTTCTCTGAAATGAAACTGCCACTATTTCAGCAAAGGAAAAAGCCCCTGCAGAAATGTGAGGGTGTGCACAATATCATGAAATCATATTCAGGCAGTTGAATCTCTAGGGATGGACCTGCTTCTCAATTCTAAGACATTTCGTCTTGAGGGACTCTTCTCTTACCAAAAGCTTGTACATGAATAAGGAACTTGTATCACTGTGATGCAACTTATTTTGGGAGGTAATGAAATCAGATAAACCTCTCTGTCCATGAGAAGAAGAGAACAGGGCATGAAACTAACTGAATGGGACCTTTAAACACTCAGGTACTACAGATTGCACTCAGACATGCATGAGAAGAGCAGGTAAACATCAAATGGAAGAAATGTTTCTTTTGTCTGGCCCAGTTAATAACTGAAGCCAAAGTCAATACAAAGATCTGGTTTTAGTCATAAAACATCTCAGTCTAATTCAGTGACTTAGGTTTTTTTCCTCATTCCTTAGTAATGGTGCTATCATGTACAACAGAGAGATTTAATTTAGTTTTCTTAAATATTAACTCCTTACAGTTTGAGGATAAATCACCATCTGCAGCCTTCTAATACATAACCTACCACTATTAGCCAATGAATAACATGTGCTCTCTCTTCTGAGAGTACATCACAGTAATCCCTTATTACTATGCAGAAAGTCACAACTTGGTGATAGATTGGAAGAATTACTTTCCAATTCCTATGAAGGAGGTATTAGAAAATTGTGGAAACAAGATTTACAAAAATATATTATAGTGAATAAAACAAATGAAGAAGAACACACAATGGCAGAACAGCTGCCACATTGCCCCCTCTTCATTTGCTCCCTGACACCAGGGATAAAGGCAGGCCCAGAACATGTCCAGCATTTTTTGTTACTAACACACTGAGCTGATAAGCCATATGGAAACTGAAACAGCCTACCCAGAGTTCCCATAATCTACATGGCAGTGAGTGGGTCCACAAGGAGCCAAGGCATCACACAACAGTTTTGTTGCCCTTGCATGTTTTGTAAAACATAAGACTGCCCAAACCTGAAGTAAAACAGCTTAAAGTCTATCACATTATGGTAGCAAATCATAGCTATATAAATGTAATTAATTAATATTAATTAACTCTTGCATTCAGCATGAACATACTATATAACCACAATATTGCAGCCTGGGATTTTGCTTACGTCCATGCTGTTTCAATACTGTGACTCAGCAGCAAATAATTCCTAGCTTCTTTTCCAACTTCCTTGTGGTCTCACTCATTGATGCATGTAGAACAACATGGGGAAAAGACAGCAATGAGCTAGTTCAGTCCCAGCCACTGTACACAGCTCTGAAAACCAAATCTTTGGCCATTTCTGCTACAAGCATCACTTACTGATGGGAACTGTGTTGCTAACAGTTTGGCCCTTGTCTGCTGTTGCCAGAAGTGGCAAGCTGGAGGCATTTCTCAGGGACATATGCTTCAGAACTCACACTATGTTGGACAAATCTTGACATCAGTTCCTAATATCAAAACATAGTGGTCTGTTTGAGCTATGTCATCTGCTTTGTAAGCCAACAGGAATAAAACAACTTGTCTTTCTCTCCTAGACTTTGGATGAATACTGGCAACAGCATTTTGAAGAATGAGAACAATACAAGCTCATGGTATGATGCACCCTTCCTCATATAGGATTTGACCCAGACACCCTTACCCAACCAACCCCTGACCAAGTGTTACTTCTCCTGAGTCAAATCCCTAATGCTTGGGCCCCTTCCTGGGCCACAGTGCTGACTGGTGAGTTTTACTACTCCTTCTGTCCCCCTCAGCTTCATGATGCGTGTTCACAGGCCAGGGCTGGGAGCATATGGTACCAATTCAGGTCAGTGTACCATATAATACCAGTTCTTCAGAACTCTCAGCTGGAGCATTGAGGATCTTTAACAAACATTTTTGAGATTTGCATATAGTTGTGATGACTAAAAAGCTGCACAGTCCTAGGGGTCACTGATGACTGGGAGAAGTGGATCTTGGCTTCTCAAGGATTTTGAGAAGTCTTTTATTTTTGGTACAATTGGAACAAATTTAATGAGCAAAACAATTTAAGACATCTCCTTCTTTTCAGGTTACTTCAGCCTTTCAGTGTTGTTTGACAGCTCATCTTGAGTAGATTGAATACTACTAGGTTTTAAAGTCATTCAGACAACTGCCTCAAGTTTTGAAACTAAGAAAGGATTTCTTGCAACTATGTTCTGTGTGGGTTTTAAAACCTACTTGGTTACAAGCCATTTACTTTGAGCACATTTTGGACATGTTTCTTCCGGCTGTGATGACTAGACTAAATATTAGGTTGTACACTAACAGGAGCTCCAGGCGGAGTCTAGGAAAAAAGAGCAGCTGGAGTGACTGCTGCTGCTGATCAGCCATCCAGCTGCACTTGCTGGAGGCCACTGTAGCCTTCAGCCCACATGGCAACCACAACCAACTTAAACTCACTTCCTGATTGTGAGGAAATATTGCAGTGATATTTTCTATGCTTCTCTCACGCCAAAGCAACATGAAGACAATAGAAGTGCATTTAAAATAACTTTTCAAAAAATAGCTTGATTTTTGCAGACAACAATTGTCAGAAACTGGCAAACATTCAAAATGTGAATTTCAGGAGTGTGTCTGTGAATTGCAGAACTTAAAGTCTACACGGATGCCAAGATATTGCCAACAGCTTGCTTGATCCAGATAAGAACTACTGTACCTAGACATTTCCTGGTATATCTCAGCTCTTTGGGTGTATATGTATGTATATGTATGTATGTATGTCTAAAACCTGTGACATAGTTCATTCCAGAACTTAGAAAGTTCTTTTCTGTGCTGCAGATGGGTGCCTATGTCCTCACTTTTATATCCTGCCCCTGCCGATAAAGGACATCATACAGAACAATTGATGGGTCTAGTATTTACAGCTGCTTTTTTACATGTTCAAAATCTCTGGTTTCTTTCACACAGGCTAAATTTATTCCATTAAACTTTCTCAATTTTCTATATAATTCTTGTTGTGTTTCCTATCATTCCAATCTGCGATATCTGTCTAAGTCTATTACTACGTGTGGTGCCTTTGTCAAAAGATTTTTGAAGGCATACACCACTGTGGAAGCATTTTTATATTGCCTTCATTTCATTAAAATTTGAGGCTGTAATTTTGGGAGATGGCATTTAAGAGACAAGGAAAACGATCTCTCCTCTAACTGCAGATTTGCTCTTTATTTATATGCTTCTCTGGAATTAAGGCCTCTAACAACATAGTTATTCTTATTACTTGAGGTTGAGATTACTTTTCTTCCTAACAAGATACATAATTATTAGTGCAGATGGGTTGATAATACTGTTTTGGTCAAATAAGATGTTAACTCCACAAAATTTCACTTCAATTCCATTTGCTCAATACAACAGAAGTCAGCAGAGGTTTATCTCAGATGACTGCACACCATTTGAGGTGTCTAAACTTTATAGCAGAGGACTAGGAGTTTTTGTGGTGTTTATGTGTGGTTCTCTTACTGAACTGCCGTCCAGAGTAGGGGCAGTTCCTTCATTTTCCACACCTCTGCAAAACACTGAGTGAAATGGGATTAATGTAGTACATAGATGCAGCAAAGATTTTCTAATGACTATGAGTATTTCTTTCAGCCTCATTCCTATGCAGCACTTGGGCATCTGTCAGTCAAAAATGTTGTGCAAGTGTTTGGCAACAGTGTGTTAACCGTCCTCTCATGCAGTAATAGCTATTGGCATTCTCAGTTGTAGTCTCTGTTTGTTTTACATAGTGATCAAAAGGCACATTGTATTGCCACCAAACTCTGAGTCACCCTCCCCATGGAACAATCGCCCTTTCTTTCCATTTGGGTGGAGATAGTGTATTTCTTACAAAGGGAGTGGTGCTCTCAATCCCCAATTTCTTGATAATATGTACCACTTTGAAGCAGATATTTCGTATTGAGGAGACACTGAAAAGGAGGCTTATTGCATACATGCTGGTAAGCTGTAGTCGCTGTGATAACAGTAGCAGTTGCAATGTCTCTTTTATAACTTCTATCCACTGGGCAGACATGGAGGAAGAGGGAGGGAACTTCGGTATAGGTGGTGCTGCAAACTTTGCCCGGACATCCCGCAGACCTCAACTGTAGCAAAGGAAATCATCCCTTGTTTGCACTATGGGTTTTTTTTTGTTTGTTTTTGTTTTTTCTTCCAGACACATGCTTTGCCTTGCTTTCCAGTGAGGAAATCTTTCTGTGCAACCACTGAATCTTTTCATAAAGTTATGAAGTTACAGTGATATCAGGGTAATTTTCCTGAGAGTGGCTGTAAGCCCACCTGGCAGTGGAAGGGAGTGTGAAAACACTACCTGTCCTGTACTAGGGGACAGGCTTGGACCAGGAGGAGAGCTGGGTTATTCTGCTGTAGAGAAGGTCGAGCAAGGCTATGCAGCTGGATGCCACTTTCTTATGCCTTAGGATGAAAAGAAGGGAGGGAGGTCAGGGTTCAGAGCCAGGGCTTGGGCAGAAAACAGCCCCTGCTAACTCCTCATCACCACCCCATATCTACTATAACCCTCTCTGCTCACTGGGCAGGAAGAGGGAAGGGAGGAGGAGCTGAAGGAAAGCATGGGAGATACTGAGTGGCATATTAGGAATTTTCTGGAATAGGTCAGTTGTACTGGAACACATCTGGGCTCTGGAGAGTTATTCATAATACAAAATTTCGAAATATTTACAACTCATACTCAAAAAAAATGGCTTATGTCTGAGAGTGAGGAATGCTTTTCCCAACTCCTGCTTGCAAGACAAATAGGGAAATGATGGGGAAAGAAAAAGGAAAAGGAAAAGGAAAAGGAAAAGGAAAAGGAAAAGGAAAAGGAAAAGGAAAGAAGAATTAAAAGAAAAACACTACGTTAAACTGTTTAAATAAGGGTGATCACACTAGCAAGCTTACTCAGGTGAGGCTTACTCTTGCTAACGACATCTGTGAGCCTGTCCAGGGCAGAGATGGATCCTAGCAGGGCACAAAAGCGGATCAGTGTGTTGAAAGCTTGACTCTGAACTCGGTAAGGATTTGGGGGTTTTCAGTAGGCTTTATAGCAAGTCAGGAAAAATGGTACTGAGTGATAAAAAACTGGCTTGCAGTAGGTTGCCATCAGAAAGATTATATTGTTGACTGATTTTAGCTATGTGGGGACAGGAACTGGTAGTTTCCTTTAGCATGTTATTTTCCTCAGATTAACTTTTGATCCTGCTTCCCAAATGTATGAAAACAGGATTTGTTTTATAATTATACTTCTGTACACTTCTATACTGCCTTTATCAAGAAATCATTGATGATCATCAGTGGCAGCAAATTCTTCTGATGTGTGGTATCAAATTTCGTTAAGATATCATGTGATCTCACAGAAGGTCAAAATCTCTGCTTGTGTGAAACTGGGTACCAGTGCTTTATCATCATAGTCCAAAAGGAGTTATCTCAGGGGCATTTCTGTGTAGATCTCTGCGGGGTGTTGCAGATCATTTGCCTGCCATAATTCTTGTATGAGTGGGAGGTGACTGACAGCCACCAGTTATCATGGCTGCAGGAGAGACAAGTGACACTATCACATTTGAGCTTTTAAGGAGGAAAGATTCTTGCCAGCCAGTCTGACTGCAAAAAGGTCTTTGCTTGTCTCAGCCACGTATCAAGTCACTCTGACCTGTTACATTTCCATAAATATAACCTAAGTAGGGAGATATTTGCTCTAGTTAATGCTGCAGGAAATTACAGGTCAATTCATTTATCATACTCATCAGTATAATATAACCTTTGGTGTAAGCACTATTCTTTTGATTGTTCAGAGCACTGTCCTAAATCACTTAGTGTTCAGGTCACGTTCTTGCAGATGGCAACAACCAGCAAGTTCAGGCTAAATCCAGGGCTCTGAATTTACTGTCTCTGTCAGTTACACTGACAGCTATGAGGAAGCCAAGGATTTAGGAGAATGGGCTCTAATATTCTCACCAGACTAAAGCTAATTTTGCAGGTAATGTCCAGATTAGATGCATTAGTGCAGACTAATCTCTTCTGAAGTGGGGATGCAAAGTTGAGGAATGCCTGATGAATGTCTTCATGATAGATATTCAGCTGCTCTTTAAAGAAATACAGATCTGAACCCTTTCTTCTGAAAACTCTGCTTCAATCCTGAAACACTATGTAGAAAAAAGGGACTTGTCACAATAAAAAGGAGAAAAGAAAAATATGCCAGGTCAATCCAGTTTGGGCTAACAACTAGACTTTGCTTGCCTTTATCCTAGGTGTTTCAAAGAATCTGCTTTTTCATAAGGAAGCCTCTCAATGCCACTTCAGGGTATTGGGAGTCACAGGAAGAACAGAAGATCCTCTGCAATGGCTCATTTTTTGTTACTGGTTGGTATTCCCTTCTCACTCTTTTCCCTTTTCCCCAAGTACTTTCAATTATTTTCATTTGGTTTGATTTTTTGAAGATGTTGATCAACAACATAGTCATACATCTTTAAATGCTTTTTTTAAAATATATTTACAGATGTTAAACAGAACATTTTGGTGAGGAGAAGGAGTTTCTGGTGTTTTTGAAACTTTGCACTGTGGAGTTCTATGAATTTCCTTAAAGTATATGCATTCTGTGAGGTCAAATAATAACCAAAAAATCATCATAAAAAATATTTCATCTGTTTTCCATTGAAGTCCTATCTTTCTAACAATAAGACCTGAGAGAGTTGTAGTCCTTGTCTCCTAGATGTATATAGCTCTCGCATGCATCTGTTTATGTTGGGAAAATGATATTCCCAAAATACACAGTACAGACATTCTGGCAGTGCAACCATACTGGGTACTTACTCAAATCAACAGTTCATTAGCAAATTAGACCCATTCTTAACAGCACAGTCTTTAGACATGAGGGTATATCAATTGAAAGAGAAAATTCAGCTGCTGGTTGATTAGAAGTGTACTTTCATGCTCAAATAAGCACAGAAAGGAGAAAGCTGATAAAACACAGCATAAATGCTCTCTGGTTTATATGTCTCCCATTATTCCAAAGTTCCAATATGCTGCAAAATTGGGTTGAAATCATGTAGCATTTTTGCAGAATTATTAGAGGAACATGGAGCTGGAACTGGGACAGATGCTATAACAGAATGGGAGGCAGCATGGGAGGGGATTAATAAACAGGTTAGTTGGATTTATTGGTGCTCTGCATTCACAAGAGAAGGCACAACACTTAAGGTCATTGCCGATACAGCTCTATTTCCCATCCATTATTCCTATAGAATCATATAATCATATGAGTTGGAAGTTACCCTTAAAGGCCATCTGGTCCAACTCCCCTACAATGAAAAAGGACATCTACTGGTACTCATAGCCCAGTTCAGATTGACCTGGAATGACCCCGAGGAGGGACCTCCACTGCCTATGCAAGCTATACCAGAAAAACAACACTTCATTGGTGGTGCAACTCTATCTACATCAAGACTTTTCTAGCCACAGGTTCTGTGTCTCCCTCCCCCATCTCTAGCTGGGACATGAAATAATATTTTGTCAGAGTAAACTAAGTCTTGCTTTTGATCTCTCTTCTTCTCTACCTTGTGAGACTGCCCCTGCCTTGAATTTGTTCTTGTTCCACATGAGAAGTTCAGAAAAGCTGAGATTAAAATTAGCCATCTCTCATATACTGAAGTGAGTTAAATACTCTGTTAAATAGCTCCAGTTCTAGGATTTTGCTTTGCTATATGAGATCCAGTAGACTAAGGCCTCAAAGCGTGACAGCCTAGGTGTATTTTCAGGATACATTGCAAGGATAGAACTAAATGCATCAGTTAATTACAGTATGAATATGAGATGCTGCATAGTTTATTACTATTGATATAACAGCAGTAGTATCAATAGCAATAGTATAAAGAGTTTATAGACATAATGTAACTTCCCTTGCTTTATTTCTTGGAATGTAAAGTGGATTTTAAAGTTGATGAGGCTTGGGAGAGATTCAGTTTGTAAAAGTATCTGTGTGTCTAGCTGCACCAGTGCACACAGGAGAGGAATACAAAAAAGGCAGCTATGCTAGCTAAGAAGATAAAGGACATTGGCTTGTTTAGTCTAGCAAAATAAGGATAAATTAGTGCAGCAGGGATACAATTTCTGTAGGTAAACACATTGGGATATAACAGAAGGAAAGGAAGAGAGTACTTAAGCTAACAGACAGTTAGTGCAATAAAAATAGATAACAACTATCCAAGAATAAAGGTGTCCTGAAAATCATGTTTCCAAATATTGGAGTAATGAGAAATTGGAATAGCTTTCTCCTATGGACAAAATCCATAACTAGTTACAAAAGAAGCTGGATATATTTTTAGAAAGGATACTTGTGATGTCCATAGAGTATGCCTGATCACATTGGAGGTACTCAGCTCTCACATTTAAATTTTAGCCCTTCTTTTTGAACACAGCATAAAAATATAAAAGAATGTACACAGATATGTGCCCTGGGATATCACTGCTGCTCAGACACTGGGCAGCATACATGTGTGTCTTACTCATCTGACAATGGCAGTTTCGATATGGCCTTCTGAAACTCAGTGCTGAAGCCATTTTTCTGCATTTTCAGTGCACTGATAATGATCAGATGTAGAATCAGCAGCCTTTCTCTTCAGGATGTTGCCAGTCAAACTGGACAAAAGTCTTCAGCAAGTGAAAAAGTTGTTTCTCTTTGTGTTACATTTTGTTCCCAAATGAAAGAAATCAGGAATGCACTCCCACAGTAGAAAGGATAAAAAGGAGAAACTGAATTGCTTGGAAAATGACCTTGATGAGCTCCTCCAAAACTGTGCTGCTTTACTCCTATCAGTTGGAAAAATGAAATTAATACATGTTTGTAGGAGCATAAGCTCTTTCTCTATTGTGCCTGGGTAGCAACAACTGAGAAGGAACGAAATACATAGTTTTAATGGGAGCTGGTGAATCTGAACAACAGAAGAGTCAATGAGGAATTGGGCCTGCCAAACCTTTGCTACATCAGACTATTAAGGTAAATTGTGTTTTCCATTTCTCTGCTGCCAACATGATTCCCCAGGCATTGGCTCTGATGAGATCATTAGCCTGAACAAGGTATCCCTCTCAGCAGAATTAAGTAACAACCTCCAAACATTCAGAAATCATGAGTCAGGCTTTTTAATGACACACAATTTATCTTTAAAAGGCCTTGTTAAATACATGTGTTTCTAATCTGATAAAACTTTAAATGCCATTTTACCAGGCTTTTGCATAAAAGATCGGAATAGATGAGGATATAGCTAATCCTTAGTGCAAAATTCTGACAATGCTCCAGGCAATGGGAGCTCTGCTGGTGACTTCAATAGACCAGATGCTTTTTTTAACTTTCATCTCAGGAACTCTTGCTACTGGTGAATAAAAACATCGTTTGTGAATTACAGAGGAAAAAAATAGTTTCTTCCCCTGTAATTGAAGAAATGGTTGACTAATGGGTCGATTTGAAAGAAATTGTTACTTTGTATACAAACAGAAATAAAACTTTTCAGCTTCCCAGCTGTTATTAAAATTAAGTTATCTAAGACGTCATTTCTCAGATCCTATGGAAGCAGGGTACATTTGGAGCATATTACAGACTAGCAAAAATACAGTCCAGGAGACATTTCTTTCATAAATAACATGATAGTGTGACTCATTTATAGTGTGCCTTTTCGACTACCTCACTATGTAATTTGTTGGCCAGCGAGCTGCCTCTCCTAGAGAAGTTCTGGTAATTAGCACAAGCTTACCAAAGACTTAGATCTTTGGTAAAGCTTGATGCTAATGTGAACATTCATATCCACTACTACCTCAACACTGCAGAGAAGCCAGGAGCAAATAAACATCCCATTGTTACAGGATCTTGAGAGAAAGGTCTCAAAGTTGAAAAGAACAGGAGACTAGAAGCTAGAGATAAGGATCAAGACAAAGCAAATGATGGAAGTAACTGAGTACCTACATCCTATATTCATGACTCTTGGCTGTATGGAGTATGTGCCTGTTTCTTGGTATTTCTGATGGTCCATATAACTAAGACATGGACTTTTGGAAGAATTAATGGAGTATCTCAGACACTTACATTTTTAGTTCAGAGAGATGTTCATATCTACAAGGTGAAGGACTGTAATGCATTCATTTTCGTAGTAATTCAGTTTCACAAATTCTTTATGATCTGCAGATGGAAAATCAGTGACAGAAAAGAAACAAGCTCTTGATGTATGTGGAACTCCTGTGAACCACTGCAGAACCCAAATGCAAAGCCAGTTAGGAACGATGACTGGGATACAAAACAAAACATCATGGCTCGTGTCCAAACTAAAATATCACTGTAAAGACTGAAGGGGTTTCTAAGAAGGAGGGAATACAGTTTTATACTATTTGCTGGTAGGACCATGTGAAGTTCTGATCACAACAGTCTCAGACACAAATGTGGGCAGCAAAATGATGGGAAGGGTTAGAGAATACAACGAAACTGCAGAGTCAAATGATATATCAGGTAGTTTCAAGACAAATGCTTACATTACAGTTAAGATGAGACATTCTTCCAGATCAAGCAGAAAAACAGGTTAATTTTCTAGTGGAACCTTAGCACCTCTGCCTCTGATCAAACAGCACCTCAATTAGTTGCCAAATGCGCAAGCTGAAGGCTTCTTAAGATCTCTGAGGTGCTGAGAGACATTTTTGAGCTTTTCAAATTAATTTATGGCTGTAAACAGCAGATGTTGAGGGAAAATGCTGAGCTTTCACACATTTGCTGCTCCCACTCCAAGAGCACAGTCCCACCACTGACTGTATCATCTCTGGGTACTCTCCTTTTCTGCCTGGTGAATTTGAAAAGCTGAAGTGATGGAGTTATTGTCCACCGTGTTCCTGTACTTCTACGGAATGCCAGTAGAGGGCAAAGATAACTTCAAGTGTTAGTGAGGAATAACATGCTGCCATTTAGAGCCAAAAAGAAAAATTGCATGAGTTAAGGGAAAATGAAAATACAAATTGAGTTTGGTGTGGGGGGAAAGGTGTCACGAGACTTGTTCTTTACCTCTTTCTCCTGTCATGTTCCCACACATTTCTATTTGACACAAGGAAGTGCTCCTCATCCCAGGCTCAAGCCTCACTGAGAGTCATGGAAAAGGGCCGAAGAGAGCATGAAAGAACTCAAGGGCTATCAGCATCGAACCCAGAAGAGCCCCTCTGTCCTCAGCTTGCCATGCCTATGAATGGAACAGATCTTGCTGCTGTCTGCTGAGAACAGAGGACACTCTGTTGCACTGGTCCAGCCCTTAGTTTCTCCATTAGTTTTCTTTGCATCTTTCCTGAAAGGACTGCTTAAGAGAGGCTACAAGGAAGGGTCTTTCAGCAGTGTCATGTGGTGGCTTGTGGCAGCTAAATGCAATATCCCCTTCCCTTTTCTGTCATGAGAAAGCTGAAATTTTTGAGTAAATAAATATTTTGGCTCTAGTCCAAAAATCGTAATTTGTTATAACATAAACAATCTTTAAAGGCCTTGTGATCCAAATAATCCAATAAAAAAAACTCAAAAAATGTACATCTTATTTAAACCCTTTCCCTGAGTGAATAAAACATTACTTAAGTTATGAAGTATTTCAGAAGTTTTCTGACATACGTAGGCAAAGCATTTTTTTCTCTCTTCTCACTGAAATGTCAAGTCACATGTCCAGATGGTTTACCAGTTCATTATAGCATATTACTTTTTTATACAATCACATCCTAAGTTTTTGAGAGAACCACTTATTCTTCTACTTCGGAAATAGATATAACTTAATATTTTGTAGAACTGTAGCAGCCTGTCTCAAGAACTGATGTAAAATCTTTCACTAAAAAAAAAAAAAATCAGGGATAAAATTGGAAGAGAATGGTAAAAAAGCTTCTTGTTCTTTTCCCTCAGAAGACAGTTCTTTTAAAACTTCCAAATAGTCAGAGTCTTCGCCAGTTCTCTCACCCGCAAAAAGAGCGATATTCTTTTGAGATGCTACTTTTTATCTGTGGCTGTGCAAAGCATCTGTGCAGTGTTAGAAGCAAAACCTTTAACAGAATTTACCTCTATTTCTTTCCCTTCTATTAAACAGCATGGTAAATGAGTAGGGATTTGATACACAGAAGTGAAAGGTTACCAAATTCAGAATCCAGAGGACTGGAATCAAGACATGACATTCACAAATGCATGATAACTAAATGCACAGTAGGAAAAAGTCATTCAGATCACAAAAATACATACATGTGGTTAAAAAGTAATGGTAAGTGAACAAAGAGTGGGAGGAAGAGGTAGAAAAGGAGGACAGATTGTTCAAGGCTAAGCTATATGAAGTGAAAAATGCATATTTCTTTTCAAGAAGAAAAACAGTCGGAAAACATTAGTTTGGGCACAGCAAAGTTTTGCCTTAGCACTATGATACCCACAAATTCAGTGATGGAAAGGGGAAAGAGACAGTGAACTAGAAAATTCCACACAACTTTGCTTTCCAGTGGCCTCTACAATGAAAGTTGCTCAGCGAGCAGAACTCTAATGGTGTAAAATCCATCTACTTCAATATATATATTTTTTTCATTATTTACAAGGTTTCATTCTTTTTTATGCTAATACATTTAAACCATAATAGGGCAACTTGATAATGTAGGTGGACAATACCACATGATTTCTAAGATGCATATGAAGGATTGCAGACAGTCATTACAACATAAAAATGTTACAGGAAGATAAGAATGCATCTGTTCTTCTTAGGAATTGTATCAGAATGCAGAAATGTAAGATAGAAAGGGGTGTCAAGAATACTGAATCTGTCCTTCTGTACTGGGGTTGGTAAATGTAGCAAGACCACCCCTGAGAGCTGGATGCCTTAAACAGATTCCTCCAATAATTTGAAGTCTACATCTAGAGAATTTTATTGCTATCGCAGTTTGAAAACATTCTGTAGTACTAAGCTCAGTTCTGTTTACTTCGGTGTGGACTGTTTTCTTATTTTGTCTTTCTCCCGGGTCTTCAGGAAACAATTTAGACCTCTCTAAGCATGCTTCAACAGACTTCAACTTGGCAGAAAAGTTATGCACTTAACCATTTTCTTTTCCTTTTCTAGTCTGAATGAACATTTTCAGCCTTTCCTCAAAGCTCATGTTTTCCTTAAACACTGTTCTTCTTCTTGCTCTGATATGCATTTCTATCACTGTATGTAAATTTCCTTTAAAATCTGGTAACCTGAACCCATTTCTTACATATGCTACTTCTGCTTATATGTCCCAGGATAGCCCTCAACTTTTTGGTTGTTTGGTGTTGGACCCCCGTCCTTCCCTATTGTTGTACTTTTGACCCAGTTATTCCAGATCTTTGATTTGATTTTAATATCATTAATGGGATGACTTTCTTGAGGTAGGAGGCTGAGATTTTAAGAATTTCTGGATCTGGGTTACATAATGACTCACACTGTTTTTCTTTCTTCTTTTCCTGATTAATCCTGCTTTTAGTTTCTTCCTATTTTTCTGATTAATTCTGTTTTTAGTTTCTTCCTATTTTGCTGCCCAGAGGCCTTAGCACCCAGGGCAGCCAAAAATTAAAATTAAGATGAGAACAGGAACTAATTATTTCTACTAACTAATGAGGAAATAAGATGAATGTGAAATTAAACTTCAGAGAGTTGCATATTACACATAAGAACAATTAAGCTACCTGGAAAATAAATCTGCCGAGGTGGGTGGTAGAAGCACCACCAGTAGATCTCTCCAAGGCTAAAGCTAGCTGACTCCATATTGTCAGCACACAGTTGTAAAGGTTTGCTATCTGCAAAGAGACATAAGTTGCAGAGGAAAGAGATCTGTCCATGCTCTTTTGCCCTCCAAGGCTACAAATACCATTGAATAGTTAAAGAAAAACTGAAGCTTGCATTAGGAATCCTGCCCAAGTTCTGGCCTGAACCCAATGTCTGCCTCCTCCGTGAGAAAAGGTGGGTGAATGGAGAAGCAGCAACTGCATTATAGTCTGGAGCAATGAGGATCAAGCTCAGTAATTCTCAGTTGCCCTCCTGAAGAGAATTTTCTCTTCAAGAAAAAGTTGTACAGTTCTCATGATGAATATCCACATCAGTTCTTTAAATTTCACACAGAGGCCTTCAGTCAGAAGACATAGGTTTAGCTCTCTTTAAGATCACTGTGCTAACTCAGTCGAAAAGGAAATCTCCCTCTCCACTTTTGATGATAATAAGTATGTACGTATTTTTGCTCCTCCAAACTTCTTTCCCACTGGCTGGCATCTGACAACGTGTGCTCAGCCCTCCTCCCATGAAGATGTGTCTTTAGGCAATATAACATCTCCTGGGGACTCAGTACACAGGAATAACTGAAGAGAGGGCCTTCGTCTTCAAAAGAAATGAGAAAAAGCATCTTAAAGTTGTCACATTTCACCCTAACTCACATTCTTCCTCTTTCCATTTCACGTATCAGCAAGACTTCTTATTCTTCTTTGTGTGGAGTACCTACAGTGTACAGATGTTAAAGAATGAGGTTCACTTCCCTGTCACAGAATTATGGCATAATTTGGGTTAATCATCTAGTTCTAATTCCCCTGCTGTGTGCAGGGACACCTTCCACTAAGAACAGGTTATCCAAAGCCCTATCTAACCTGGCCTTGAACACCTCGAGGGACTGGACATTTACAGCTTCTCCTGGCAGCCTGTGCATATGCCTCTGAGTGAAGATTTTCTTCCTATTGTCGAATCTGAATCTCTCTTAATTAAAAGGCATTACTCCTTGTTTTACCACTGTACGTCTTTGTACAAAGTCCCTCTTCAGCTTAACTGCAAATCTCTTTTAGGTACTGTAGGTTGGTATAACGTCTTACCAGAGCCTTCTTTTCTGCAGGCTGAACAAGCCCAGCTCCCTTCAGCCTTTCTTCACAGGAGAGGTGCTCCAGTATCTCGGATCATCTTCATAGCACTTCACTGGGACTGATCCAAATGGTCTATTTCCTGCTTATGCTGGGGGGCCCAGAGCAGCATTCAAAGTGGAGTATCACAAGAGCTGAGTAGAACCTACACCCTTCCCAAAACTTTAGATGATGAATGGCACCATCTAGCCCTTTATCTCATTCCCAAGGTTACATCCTTGTGTACAAATACAAATGACCTAGGTGATATTATCTATCCCTGGCACTTAAAGAGCACTACTGTGCTTCAGTTCCTGAGGAGCAGTCCAGAAGAATACAAATATGCAAATACCAGTGCTAACTCTTTCCAGCAACAGTGACCCCAGCTACTCATGATTTCCTCTAATTCTGAATCTGAAGTCAATTGATTGGCCACATCTGAAACTTTCCCTTTATGCTTCATGGCACAACAATACACTCGAAATAAACTATGGCACAAAATTACAGCTACACTTGTGCTTCTGCTTTCATGCATGGCATAGTTCTCTATAAATTCCCTTAATAACACAGATGGTAAATCTATTGATGGGGGCTAGTGTGTGGATGTAACACTGACAGAGACTGCATTCCTGCTCTCCTACTGTTGCTCATGGACCACTTACATTCAAGTGTTATGAAATACAGAAACACTTCCTCATATTGATCTATGATATTTCTAAAGTCAAAGTTTTGGTATTTATTGGAAATAAGTGTAATTGGAAAATCAACACGTGGATTTCTCTAATGCTTAAAAAAATTCCACTCTGTGAGTTTTCTGTACCCTAGAGACTCAAAGCGTAGGCTGTCTAGGTTATATCGGTTGCCATCTGGCTCGGTCCCACTCTTTGTTTTCAGTCTCTAGGCTATTATGTCTTCAGTAAATAATCAAACATATTTTGTTCTATTCTATTTCTTTTCTTCTGTTGAATTGTTGATTAGAAGCCAAGGGTTTATTTAAACAGGTGATAACTTTGCTGCTTACTTGGTGCTACCTGAACATAGTTTTAGGTCACATCTACATGACAAATGCAGTCAAGCCAACTAATCTGAACACATAATAACAAAGTGAAGAGTTTTTAAGGCTTTGAAAACCTCCTGGAGAGTCTGAGAGAAATGAGAGCTAAGCTTTTCATATGCAGAGGCTTGCAGTAAAGGTACTGGAGAGGTAAAGATAACTGTGGTGGTGAAGTGCGACTGGGGTGCTTCGGTAAAAGGGAACCAAGGGGAAGAAGGAAGGGGGTGACATGGAGCCAAAAAGGGTGCTCACGTTAGGCACAAATTCTTTCAAAAGCTGTTTTGAATCCCAGTCTCATTAATAAGTCTCCACAAGTGTTTAGGCAGGGCTCACTTAGCCCACTCAGTGGCCCACTCAGAGCTCTGCAGTGAAGGTCTACTCCTGATCTCCCTGGTCCACACCACTGTAAGATAAAATCCACAGCTGATGATATAAAAAGCAGAGCTGAAAATGCATGAAATTCTTCACTGAAGTAAACTGTGAGCACTCAGCTGAGTGCCTGGATTCGTCAGTTGCTGGCTTTCTCCTCTAACTTCAGCAGCCTGGGCACCAGCACTCTTTGAGCCAGGGAAGGAAGTTCTACCTCCTGGCTGTCAGCCTGAATACCAGGTAACTTCCATGTCCTCCCTGAAGGCAGACATGATGTTCCAAGGGGCCACAGTAATTGTTACAGGATAGATTAACAGGAACGGAGGAAAGGGAAAATGAAGACATGTAAACAAGGAGAAAAGTGGTGGGAGCCAACGGAGACAGACAAAAGACATGGAAGTTCTATCCTTCCATAAAAAATGAGTTGTGTCATTACCGCTTAAGTCTGAGTAGAAGATTCATCCTGAATCTTGTTGCTGTTATTTTAAAGAACAGTCACTTTGCAGTAAACAAACTGTGATAACCTCAAAGCCTTTTCCTCCCTGTCCGTGCCAGAGGAAGCTAAGTTTATCCCAAGCATTTCCAAAATCACATAACATTTAAAAGCACAAGAATACAGGGGATCAGAAAGTTCTAAACAAAAGCCAGTTAGAATTTCAGTGCCTTTCCACCTTATTTTCTATTGCATTTTCTGAAATAGACATTTGCCTCAAACCTACATGTTCTAACAGGCTGCCAGTTCTTTCCCACAGCTGTTGCAGCTTTCAAGTATTTGTGCCCCCCTAACATTATACTTTTAAGTTAGTGATAAACAGTATAGAATTAAACACCCACAGAAAAGTCAGTATCACTTAGGCAGAAAATATCTTCAAAAAAGTGCTAAATTTTTTTTTTACCAGAAAACATATTTCCTAATGTTTTAGGGTAAATCTCCTGACAAATAATGGATTTCTCAGATAAGATAGTTCTGGATCTCTAAATTCTTCTCATTCTTGACGTGAATTTTATCTTTTGCCTTAAACAAATTGCTCCCAATTCAACACCCTCCTTTTAATTTTGCTTGAACGGCATGTGCTAAGATTATCAGAGTGGGTGCTGAATGTCAGTCAGGCTCTCTCCTCCATTTAAGCTGCTGTAAAGGAGGAAGAACTTGCATCACAGAACTACAAAGAACTTTCAACATGAAATATAAAAATAGGTATTTACTTTATCTTGCCTTTGTTTGATACCTATCTGAGTCTAGCACGGTATTTCACATTAACTTAAGGACAGAGAATGTTCACTTTCTGAAGAAATACAGCACAGAAGAAAAAAATCTTCAAGCCTGGCTTGCTTTCCTTAATCCCTCCTTGTAAGCCTTTACCCCTTTCAACTCAACTGACCGTTTTCTACCATTTGTTAAAGACTGTCAGCCACAAAACCTGTCACAGAGGGCAGCATCCCTTTCTCGACTGTCCAAGGTATGCTGCTTACTCCTGCTCTTGTGTTCATTTCCCATTTTAATCAGGAAATAAAAAGCATAACAATTAACTTACTATTTTCCCTTCCGTTCCAGTTGGGCAAGAGATGGGATTGGCAAAATTCCCAGATTGAGAGGAATAGAAAATATCAAGAGGTTGTCTGTGGCTCAAGTCTTGATTTGTTCCTTTACTTTTCCCTAACTGCCAGTGTACCACAGATAAGAAGCAAATACGAAGGCTGCCAGGAAAGGACAACACGGCTTTATGAATAAACTCTTATCCTCCAGCTTCAGACACTTGCAGTTTCTATTGCAACCTGAGCATGGATGAATTTCACATTCAAGGATGCACACGTTTTTAAGTTATGCCCAGCAAGCAATCAGGAGTACGTAGAAACAAGTGCTCCTCTACACTCAGTTTATTTTGATCAGAGTAAGCAGGGCCCAACCCACAAATAAGCACACAAAAGGATTTCTGTCTCTGATCTTAACGGCATTAGGAATTAATTATGATACTTCCTTATACACCCAGAAACTTAACTAGATGATAAACAGAAATGTGATCAGTGAGTGCCCTAAGCCATAAGTCCATAAAACAGTGCAAAGTTGTTGACAGCCCTTGAACAGGATTTTTTGTTCTCAGTGCAGGACTATATTCATTCATACTGTGTGGTCATTCTCCTTACAATTAAAAGGCATCTCATGGTGCTGTCACATTCAAATAATATTAAAAGCGTGTGAAAGTATTTAAGTACTATTTTCCCCCTGAATAAATAACGTGTAGATCTAATTGGAACATGCAAGTGCTTCTGTTTAATGTATTGAGGGAAGTATCCAGAAGAATTTTCCTAAAGTTTATCATGATAAACTTAAAAAAAAGGATCTATGGGATAAAAATTCACATTGACTTCAGATACGTTTTAAGCCTTTCACAGCAGTTTCAGAATTCACATAGCAGAACAAGAACTCTGCATATCTCTATCATTCACAGTTCCACCCAAATTTGAAGAGAAGGTGGATAAAGCATATTTTCCACAACATTTGTCATGTAGAAAACAACATAACCAGCAAAAAACAAGGAGTGAGTTGTCATCATCTTTTCTACGCTTTCCGATGAGCAGCTAGGAGAGACAATAGGGAGGCAACTCCCAATACTTCATAAAAACATTTCCAAAAATAAAACCCTACATGTGTTTTATACATAGTTGCTTCAGTTCAACTTAAAAAAAAAAAAAACAAAAACCAAAGAACAACCATCCCCACAAAAAAAAAAAAAAAAAAAAAAAAACACCAAAAAACCACTTTGAATTTTCTAGTATTTCTATTAGAATATTTCTCATATACGAACATATTTCACATATATATGTATACATACACACACACATAGTTACTTAATGAGTGAGTTCTTGTTGTGGGCTGTATTTGGAAATTGGAACATCAGAGGAGTCCTTGCTAGCACATGCTATCTGACAGAGACCGTTCAGGACAGTGTATTTCATCCCACCTCAACTGTCCTTTTCCAGGTTAACCCTTTTGATTTGCACTAGCGGATTTCCCTGGACCGTGAGCTGAAATACTGTGTGGGTTTCGTTTTGGACCTCTGTGTTCCTCTCAGTTCTGGTACTTTATCTGTGTTAGATTGGCTACATCACCCATCAGTAATAATAATAAGAAAAAAATGATTACTTCAACTTGTTTTTGTTTCAACTCATAGAACCCCTGCTTTGACACCTGTATCAAAACATCATACCCTCACCAAATTCACTCATCAGTCTGGTTTTCTTGGGAACTGCGGCAAAAATCATGGCAATCAAGGGTGCTAACACAACCCTGACCCCTTGCCTGTTGCAGATACTGCATTAGCAACACTGCAGCAGAAGGTATTTACCAATGTGAAAGTCAAAAACAACCCTTTAACAAGCCCTGTAAATCTGTACAAGACCAATAGGTGATAAAACACAGCTAAGAAAGGTAAACAAGGCATAGGTCTGCCAGGAAAAGGCAAGTCTGAGCGCTTGCTATCAGTGTGCCTGTGAGGGGTGCCAGGAAGAGGCAAGAATCCTCCTCACTGTCACTTGCATATAATAGGGCAACCTGAAAATTGACCATAGGAAGCATGGGTAAATTGTGTGCTGCAGCAGGGCTGGGTTTGCTTCCTCCCACCCACCCATCACTCCTCTTTGTTCCTCGGGCATGCAAAGGAAATAAAGCCAGGGCTGAGCATAAAGATGAGGCTGGTCAGAAGAGTACTCTGTGGGATTTTTTTTTAAACAGAAAGAAGCTGAAGTCTAATGAACACTGTGCTCTGCCCAAACCATTATTCCTAGATATTATGGTATTAATAATCTGACCAGGGAAACTGGCTGCTGTGTCACTGTCTTCCAGAATGAAAGGTGTGAGTTCTGAATTTCCATGAAGTAAAGGCTGCTAGTATCACACTGCACATGTTTTGAAGACCCATGATATATGTTCAAATTCCATTTTTTCTAAGTGTCAGTTAATCTGTGATTATATCTGTTCAGCTATTACGTTCAGAGGAACCCACAGTCAGCTATGGACTGTAAGAACAGGCACATAACAGATACAGGTTTATCCTGTTTTCCTACTTCTTGCTACCCTATCTCCCTGAAATTGCTAACTCTCTACCAAAATACTGAGGGTTGTCTGTGAGCTCTAGCTTGCCAGGATCTGACAGAAATGTTATCAAATGCTTATCAGACTGTTATGTCCTACCGTGGGCATCATGAGAGAATCTCCACCTCCTTCTCCTTAGGTTGTTGCAGGCACTAGCCACCAGCCTGGCACCTCTTCCTCCTCTCCTGTTTCTTCTCTGTTCAGTGAACTCTTCTGGGGATGGGGGGGAAAATGCAGAGGTTGGCTACCCTTATTTAAATCATGACAGTATCCACCTTTTCCTCCCATAAATATGCATCTCCCAGGTTTCCTAGCTCATGTCTCACCCCTTTCACCCAGTTGCCCAAAAGCTAATGTTCAGTCTCTACTCCCTCAGGCTGAGGCTGGCCCAGTTTCTGTAGGTATCTCCATCTCTATCATGTGTCTCACTGAGTCACATTTTGCGACACATTAAGGCAAGAGTTTATCTGTTTTCCAGGGCAATTTAAGGCAACTGCTGCAGCTAAAATACTGCTAATACCTCTAGAACTCAGTTGCTAGAATCCTCATGAAAATTCATCAAGTGTCACTTAGATATTTCAATGGCTCTGGCATGAGATGAAGACAGCAGTCACTCCTACTTTATCCTAATACCAATCAGTTCAAACATTTCCTGTCTCATTATACAGTCTGTGAAAATAAACAGCCTTGTGAAAAACACTGCCATAGAATTAAACTTTCCTACCTTCTTCAGTAGCTGTCCAAAATCCTTATTGTATAATATTTTGCTGAGCTGTATCTGTATCAAATTGCAGGCTAGATGCTGCTGAACAGGTTACAAATATTCCATGCTTTATTGGCTCCTCACACCTTCAACCTCTTTGGAACAGCACCAGTCTTATCTGTGAGGTGCATTACAAATACAGAGCTGTGTAAGAACCAACTTCATTTCTTGAGCCATTCACCCCACATCAGAGAAGGTAAATGTTAAAATTTTTATTGCAAAATATTAAAATAAATTACATTTTAAAAGACTTAGCGAATATTTACATACAGTGTGATTCCAGTAACAATCAGCAACAAAGAACAGACAGGCACATTATGGAGTGATAGAGAAAGAACAGTACAAATTTTAAAAGCCATATGAAAGACAAGCTAATTTTTTTTAAAACATAAATCCAACACAAGTGGAATGAATCCCATGAGGCACAAAAATTACAAGTCTACAACAGAATTCTTGGTTTTCTGTTCAGGTCAACTGACTTGTATATTGCTTTTTGCTCTCCTCATCACCAGTGCTTGTCTGTTTCTACTTGTGTTCTCCCAGTTCAACTGGAGAAAAGTAACTCACAATAGACAACTGTGTCACCATGGATCTCTTACCAATCTATGGTTTTATTTCTGTATGTTTTCCAAAATCCATTGCCAGCAACAGATTCAAAAAGCATTAGTTCAGAAAAAAAGTAACACACCACTTCTTGTATTTTTGTTAGCAATTTCGTACCAGTGTATCAGATATGTTAGACTGTCTGTCATGAGATTTGTATCTGAAAAAGACAACCTTCTGCCAGATTTCAATAGCATAGGACAAAAGCAAGAAGTGTCACAAAGATGTTGTGAAGGATGAAGTCACCTAGTCTATAACATTTAAAAAGGCCTTTGTAGGAATAAACTTTTGTTGTCATGTTTCCAGATTTTATATATTTATTAATGAATTGTCTTATCTTGGTAACATTATCAAGTTACTGTTATGGAAGTAGACCCATGCCTCACATGATGAGACTTAAAATACAGTCTACTTATAGGCAATAGACAGAAAGAGGAGTTTTTACTTCTATTCCATCCTTTTTCATATTGCTTTAAAGTGTTTTATTTTAAAATGAATTCCTCTTTCCAGTAAGAGATCTGCCTCATCTATAAAAAGTAATTACATAGCATTAAGAGATCAGCTAATGTTGCTAGTCAGCCAAATGAAATCTTACATGGCAACCAAAGAAAACGTTTCCAGATTGACCAGATAAATAAAATAACTACAAAACCTTATGAAGTAGCACTGGGGAGTTCATGCAAATTAACCAGAGGCACTTGGGAGGCTGAACAGCTCAAAATCCAGCCTGGACACTCCTCTACATCACTTTTCTCAAGACATGGAAGACAGGTAGACAAAAAGCTGTCTGGCGTAGCACTTCGGTACGTCTGAGATGGCACCACAATTTTAAAAACCCTGGGAAATGGCTCAAATTTTTGGAGAAAGCCAGTATGAAAGCTGTGTGCCAATCAGAAACCTCCAAAACGCTGAAAAGAAGTAGGGCTTAACAAGACCAATTGTGTTGGACCCTGTGTAAAAACAATTTTTTTTCTCCCAGTAGCAGGACTGCATTTAAGGCACGTGATGGGATGTCTTGAGAACAGTTTTGTGAAGTGTGATTGTGTTTCCCCCAAAAAGTGGGAATTTCGTTCTTTTTAAAATAAATTTCAACCATTATTTTAAATCCCACTATATATACATACTTACAGTCTATGTTGACTACACTTGGAAAGGCCAAAGAGCCACATCTAACTTGATAATACGAAGCAGATACCAGCCATTCTCAGCTCTGGCATACAAGTGCAGCACTTCACAACAGAGAATGGAGAATCTGTGTTCCAGTGTGCAACATTGCTCCCAATCAAAGCCCAGCCAAATATCTGGGTTGTATTACTTCTGTATATAACAGAAAATTCACTTACTATTTTGAAATGAAGATCAAACCTTGACTATGCTTTTCCATTTCACAGAACTCCAGCAAACTTCTACTCTCCTTATTGTCCTGAGCTTTCTAACTGCTGCTAAAACTTTGATCCTTGCATCAATAATGGAAGACAAGTTGGAGAACAAAAAAAGCTATATGGAGTGCTTTTCCATTTTCTTTAAAAAAAAAAAAAAAAAAAAAAAAGGTTAGACTTGCTACTGTCTCATGTATGTCTTCTTACTTCACATTTCTTACAGCTACAAGGTACAGATGTCAACCACGCTCCTTCAGATACAAAAGAAGCTGAAGGAGGGCTTGGAGTCATTCAAAAGCAATGCATAGGTGTGCGTGTGTGTATGTGGTGTGGGAGTCAATTAGAAGTAAATCAGAACTTTCTTGATAGCACAAGTCAAATTCATCCAGCCACCCCGGCTCCAAATGGCAATAACATAATACAGTTGGATTTGAAATTACAACCTCCCTTCACCAATCAAATATACATTAACTACTGACTCCAATTACACTGATTCCACATTTTTTGTCAGCAAGACAGTTAGCTTTCTATTTGAGAAATATCATGTACATGGAAGATTCTGAAAAGAATAAAGACAGTCCCTTGTTTCACAGTCATGACTTCAAAACTTCTCGTCAACAGGATATCCAGAGTGCCAGTTTCCAAAGGAGAGGCCCGCAATTGAAGCTGCAGCCAGTATCTGCAGTTATTAGAAAAGTCTAGTAATTAAAGATTAGCACTGTAAGATTACATAAGCTCTTCTTACAAAGCTAGCAAGTCTGCCAGCATTACACTGAAAATGAGAACAAGACAACCACTGACTGTTCACTGAACTTTGAAAACTTTAGGACATACAGCAATGACATAAATACAGTGAAACTATACAAAATAACAGAACATGTTGAGGTTCAAAGGCCTTGGCTATATTCTGTTCCAAGTATATCAGATATATCAGTTCTTTTTGCCAACATGTAATCAAGAACCTTGTCTGTGAGAGCTGTCAGGATTAATGCGAAGTAGAGAAAAAGAAAGAAAAATAAAATCCATGGTATAATTTTCTTTGTAGCCAAAATAATTTGGGCTCAAACATTATGAAAAGACATAAATCCTTCTTAATTAGAAGCCCATTTCCAACCCCAATACTTCCAGGAATTTAGAGCCAAAGTCCCTTTTAAGAAGTGACTTAAGTCCTTAAATCACTTGATCGTATCACAGTTGTACACAAAATGTGACACTGTTCAGTCTTCTTGAAAGTGGGATAGAATAACCATTGCATCTGCACATAGGTCAAGCCTCAAAACAAATCAAATAAGCGAAGTATAATCAACTGTTTCAAAAATCATCTCTCATTCAAGCCTACTCTAAAGTACCAAGGCTGGGAGGAACATCAAACAATACTGACTAACACACTGCACAGGTCAGCAGTAGTGCTACAGATCTATTCTGACAGGCATTGGGCGTTTGGAGAATATCTATGCCTCCAAAGGCAATATTTTACCTTCAGATGAACAGCATCACTAAAACTTCAACTGCACACCGATACTGTATAAAGTTCATTCAAGTATTTCCTCTAGGAAATGGACAGTGGAAGGACACTTTCAACATTAAAAAGTTGCATCTTGCTTGTGCTCATACATGCTTTGATCAGTAAGTCCTCCAGTCTCCTTACTCTTCACAGCAGTTCTGGGGCTGAGTTGCAGTTTAGCAGCCCAACTGGAATCCTCAGCCCAGATATTTCTTCCTTGTTACAGAGCTCCTTCTCAATCCATTCCTTGGAATTTTAAATATTAATATTTTATTCACAAAATTACAATTCATTATAATTCAGCGAGCACGGACATGTTCTAGACAGATGTTTTAAAGCTTCCTCCTCAGTCTGCCAGCACACCTCAGCTCAGATCCATTTGTCTCTAGTGTTCCATTTAAAATTTCTCATCAGGAACCACTTGTGGTTTCACCATTTTTTGTGGTAACAATGAGTAGCTTTTTTAAAAAGCAAACCTCTTGCTTCCATTTCTGATCAAAGCATTACTTAGATCCACGTTTTCAGAGGTGAAGGGCTAGTGGAGTAACCGATGCCTGAAACAATCTCTTTGCAACTGTGTAGTTACACTCCCAAACTAATTCCTCAATTAAATGTATAAACGCAGAGCAGGTCCAGTGTATTAACTAGTCTTTTTGTCTACTTCATTCAAGAACCTTAACATTCCCAGAAGGAGCAAGGCTCCCGATTCAACTGTTATTTTACAAGTCTTTTCAGATAAACACAGCGGATGGGCTCAGAAACCAACTTAAGATAGGGAAAAAGACACTGGAGGTTATTAGTTTGGGACTTGCTTTTGTTTTCAAAGAGATAGGAGAAGTTGCAAAAACATGCCTTTCTCCCTGCTCTATTAATTTCTTTGATATGCACTGACATTTCCAGAAAACCACTATCAAGCTCAATTCACGTTGCAGCCTTCACATTGCTTACTGCATTATATTCATTCATCAGTTGTTCATAAGGCACAGAAAGTTCTAGCTCGTTGTTGGTAAAGGTAGATTCATCAGACGATGGGAATTTTACAAGGTTTTTTGCAGTTTCAGGTTCCTCTACAATATTATCATCCATAGAGGATTTTGAAGTTTCCTCATCATCTGAGATATCTTCCTCTTCATCATCATCCTCATTTACAAATGTTATATTGGCATTCTCAAATATTAAGGGTCGATAGTCTCTGGAGTCCCATACTTCACCTTCCTCTTCACTTATTCTGTCCAGCTGGTTTACAAACATGGTTCCTTCAAGAGGACTGTCTCCAATCCGTTTATCATGCAGATGTCTCAAAACATGACCATTCTGAACATTCAGGGAAGACTCATCATACTCAAACGACTCTGACTTCGTGTAAGTCACCTGAGCATCTTTAATGGCATTCTGCATATTTTGTTTGGAATTTTCTACTTTAATCATCTTGTCATTGTTTGTCTTCAGGGCCTTCTTTCCAATTTGCTTAATAAGATCATTGTAGGTCTCTTCCTTTTTTGAAAGAAAGCTGAAAATGTTCACATCCTTTGAGGCACCCATTTGAAGCGGTTTTTTAGAACGAGGGTGGTTGTCAAATGACTCTTTTCTTTTTTTTCTCCGTTTCTTGATTGCTTTGTGGACTTCTACAAACATACTGACCTTCCAGTTAACAAAGAGTGAAAGCCAAGCTAGTCCCAGATAGATCCATAACTCTACAAAGTATCTGTAAAGGGCATGATAGTTTGCATCTGGATTTACACCTACAAAGAATTAAAAAACAAGAACATCAGAAATGAACTTGCAGCTGAGTTATTACTCTCAGAAATACTCAATTCCACTCTAACAGAACCTAGTTCTCTAAACACTGCTTTTAGAGGTGGTAATCAGGGGTCTGAAACCCTCTGACAAAGTCGAACCCAGGTCTTCTACTTCTTAGCTGCATGTATTCTGACCACTAGACTACAACATCAAATGGCAGCACGCACTCCACATAAGTTTTACAAGTGAACTTATTTTTGTTTGAAAATTATAAGCATTCCCCCAGCCTTTAGAATATGGATATAGGCACTTTGCTTGAGAAAAGGATCAACCTCAGAATTCTGCTTCCCAAGGATCATCTCCAAAGTCCAAGACAATGAAGCAGACTTTAGAGAAAGTAGGTTTTAGAAGGTAGACACAATTATGTTCAGCATTTCCTGTTTGACTAGTTCTAGACAGCTGCCCAGTAATTATCACTCAACTCTGATGAAGCTCTTTAAAGGTGCTTAACTGCTGTAGTAGATAGCAAAGCTCCATGCCTGAAATAAGAATCTAGGGAAGCTGAAAGGGCTACAAACTCCAGAACCTGGATCCAGACTAAGTCCAATAAAGGCCTTATGTATCTAAAGCAAGGTGGAAGAGCCAATTGGAGCAGAAGTTAGTCTTTATTGAATCTTATATTTAGAAAAAGATGTTTTGAAAAGCTTTCTGTAATTTAAGTTTAGAAGCAGAATTGCCACACTGTGCATGTATTGAAGCAAGACATAAAATATAGTTACTTACCAGCAACAAAATCTCCAAATCCTATGGTGGTGATAGTAATAAACGAGTAATAGAGACCTTCAATGTAATCCCATCCTTCAGTCACCATGAAGACAAAAGGAGGAATAACCAGATGGACCAAGACACCCCAAACAATGAAAATAGCCGTGCATGTTATTTGTGCTTTCCTCTGTAAAGAAAGAGAGAAAAACCATAGAAACAAATCTAATTTTCCATTCGTGGCACTAAGCATCATATGACAGTATCAGCCACTTCAGATTTTGTGCTAAAAGTTTATCAGTCAACCCTAAAGGTCACTGACTGCTGTGAACACAACAGTGTCCTACAACAGTGTGTGTAGAAGATCAAAACTGTTTGTGCTGCTTGTCTCCTATTTACACTTCCTACCATTTGCCACTCATTTAAGCTCTGCATAAAGTCTGCTTCACAAAGCTGCATACACACATTCATTTCACCACCATACTCAGTATTTTCTCAGGTGGCAAACCTTAGTTTCAGAAACAGCTAGAATTTTCTAATTTTCTAAATAATCCCATCAGAAACTCAGTCCCTGAATTCCCTCCCATTTCTGGGCAGTTATTAGAAATGAGATAAACTCATCCAACAAGAAAAACATACAAACAAAAAGAAACAGTAATTGAGAACAAAATGTCTTTCAGCTGGTTCACTGCATAATAGTAAAATGATTGTGCTAGCACAAAAACCAAAGGTAGAAGCAAAGCAGGACATCTTGTTTTCATGCTACAGGAGCTTTCAAGGAATGTTTTTGAAACTAAAGCCTCATCCACATAAACTGTATAGACTTCTCAAATGTTTCTGCAAGATCTCATTTAGCTAAAAGTTTTGGAAGAATTAATATATAGGATCTAGCCCTCCTCAATTATTTCTACACAACACCACTTGGGAAATCCATATTTGTAACAGTGCCTGTTTATTGCCAAGAGAACAGATAAATTAAGAGTGTAGGCATGAAAAATAAACAGCAGGAAGACAAACAAGCAGAGGATCTTACCAGGCTTACTCCTCTTTTTGTCAGAAACTGGCCTAGCCTCTTGGCACGTCCTCCAAAGAACTTCCCCAGAGCACTGATCCATGTCAAGCACAGAGGAACTCCAAAGAGCCCATAAAATATGCAAAAGAGACGCCCAGAGGGTGTCTTTGGAGAAACATTTCCGTAACCTGAAAGAGATAAGTATGCGTATGGTCTGTTCTTGCTGCAGAGAATTCAAGACAATTCTACCTATACATTAAACAACACTGCGTGGGCTTCTGCTATATCAGATGCTCCTTACTTCATCATCTATAAGAACATTAGTCTACTGCAGCTGCTGATTTTCTGAATTTGGATGCCTTCCAACATTACCCCAGAAAATGTGCATTCCATTAGAGCAAGCTGAGAGAAGTAGTACATTTTAAGAGCTCCCTGGATAGCACGCATCTTTTTCTTGATGAGATAAAAATGAGAAAAAACTCATCCCAAAACCTCTAATAAGATTTCCAAACCTTAAGCAGCACTTAAGACTGAGTTTGAATCAACATTATGAAAAGAAATTCACCTGAAGTAAGCTTTCAAGTGAAAGATCCATTCTAGACATTTACGTTGTGACTTGGTGCCTTCCCAAGGTAAGGGTTTGACTTAAGTAAGAGGTGTGTTTTGACACTGCAAAGTATTTCAATTGAATTTTGTTTAAACTCAGGCTCTAAAATCAGGGTTCCTCCTACAAGTTTTCTTGTTCAGGTGTGCTCCTGACATCAACTTTGTGTTAAGTTATAAGCTGGGTATTGTGAGCTTCAAGTAATAAAGTAAAACACTGTGCAATATACGACTTCGTATTAAGACTTCCAATTACATGAACCTCTAGACTTCTCTCTCTGCTTAATCTGCATTTTATTTTATTTTTACATTGTAGGTGTAGGCAGGGTGTAGCAATAACTTGTAGCAAAAAATAATTACTGTAGAAGCAGATGGCAGATTTTCAGTTCTGAAAATCTGTATGTCAATGTAGAGGGTTTTATAAGCACAAAACAGTGCTTATAAAAACACTTCTAAATCACTCTTTGTTCCTTCCTTTCTTTAAGAGGAGGATTAAGAACAGTCTAGATTGTTCTGTAAGCCAAGAATACTGCTAATTCGGTAGGATTCACATGAGCAATAGGATACTTATGATAAAATCTTAGAAGCACGTGCTTCAAGTTTAATAGAAAATTTTGTAATTGTTTTGTTAAGGAATTTTATGATTTGCTAATTTAAGAATGAATGAAACTGGAATTACACCAGCCACCCCTAACAGCTCTTGAATCTTACTTCTTGGAAAGACAACTCATGGGTATACAAAAGAGCACAAGTGCCAAAAAAACATTTTGCTCTACAAACCTGCCTACAGACATGTACTCTATGCAACTCCAGCTATATCAAGTTTATTCAGAGACTAGCTTGACACAGAAATGGAAGAGTACAAGCACACTGGAGTATAAGGAAAAAGTTAGGGAAGTTGATACTTACCGATTGTAGTGATTACAGTAGCAGCAAAGATCACAGCATTAGGCCAGTTCCAGTTGTTGAAAGTGTTGTTCCCAGTGATGGCAACTCCCTGTCCAGCAGCATTTGATACAACCTGAAAAAAAAAAAAACAAAAAACTGTTTACAGTCTGTCTCACTGAGTTTTTTTCCCTTCATTTGTACTTGAGAAATGACCACATACTCTTCTTCTTTTTTCCTGAAGGCCTGCCTAATACATTTACTAACAATAATTTTATGAAATATTAAAAATTAACTTCAGTTAGCAAGATGTAATACAGGCGCTCTAGCATTTAAATAGGGACTTCAATTAAATTAGCTCTAGTTTAATTAGGTATGCTTAAGTTTAAACCAAATGGATGCCACTCAGAAACATAACAATCCTCCAGACTGCACTAGCATTTAAACTCTAACGTAGTTCCTAAATTTGGTTTAATATTTGAGACATCTTCAGAAGCACTATCCTTTTCAAAACTATTACCTAAGTCCCATAAGACTTGGGTAAGAACAAGATGTCACAGAACCCATGACAAAGACTGTGACTAATGTTACCTCACCTGCAAAGTCAGGCCATTTATAAGTCACTATAAAACTGCATTTTTCAGCGAAGAAAGACAAATGAACACTTCTCTGAAGTATTTCATACAGGAAAACTCTAATTGTCTTTGAATACAGTCCCTTTTTCAACTCATCTTTATATCTAGCATGCCGTGATGAACACAAAGCATTTGTTTACAATGTTTTGGGGAAGAAAGTGACGTTACTGGCATTTTCACAGATTTAGCAAAGGTGTTTTTTTGACATATGTTCAGGTCTTCAGGTGCTGAAAAAATATTATTCTTCAGCCTTTTGTAAGAAGGGGCTTGGAAGACAGAGCCTCAGAAATGCTCTAATATAAGAACCTGATGACTTAGTACAGAAAGTCAAAGCTTAAATCAAAATTTCACATCTTTCTAATTTAGGCATTCCAGCTCCCTGAACTCAGATAGAACACCAGTTTACCACACTCTCCTGAAAATCCCAGGTTATTTGTATCTTTCCACTGTCACACTGTGCTGATGTTAAAGCCCTCTCAGGTTGCTCTGCATTTTTCCCTTCAGTGTAAACTGAGGTGTCCAAACAGACACTCCAAGGCTACATCCACATATAGAATGGTAAAAAAGCTCCAACAGCTGATTTAGAATAAATATTATCCCAATTCTCATCTCTCTTCCTCAATAAGCATTGATCACAAAAACTATCTTAAGCTAAATACCTCTTAACAAAACAGGTGAGATTTACCCGTATAACTTCTTAGCAGTTTAAGGTAGGTACAAACAACCCTTCCTTTATTTGCCCCTTCCTTCCTTCCTACTTGATTAAGATCTAATCTTGGACCCAGCACAGACTCAACACAAAGTTCAATTGCTACTAGAAACATATACAAGTTAACACAGGTTTTAATTATTCTTCAGACTTATTACATTTCACCACCCTTCCAGCGTAATAAATATTCCCTCAAAGTGAATGTACTGTACATATACAAGATGCAAACAATTTAATTAAAAATGCACTTTCAACATACAAGCTATTATAGAAGATAAAAGGATGAGCATTGAAAGTGAATGAAGGTAAAGAATTAGACCTTTCTGCTGGGAAATTGAAGGTGTGTGTAAAGCTGCCTGCAGTCTTTCCGTAGCCAACAGGCTCTGGACAGAAAAGGACCCAGAGAGAATTCTCACTAATGAAGTCATTTGTCATAAGAAAGTAGTGCTAAAGAAATAGATCTAACAGACTGCGAGCAGACAAGTGAGTCACCTCCTTCCAAAATATTTGACGCAGCTCAGCTATTAGAGATCACAAAAATTCAGCTGAGCAGAGACCAAAGCAACTTCATTAAGACCTGTCGTTTGCAAACAAGTTATCTGAAAGACCCCAAAAACATTCAAAGCACCTGACAGACCTATCATCCCTTAGGCTTGGCTTCCTCCACTGTTGAGCAAGACTCCATTATATGTTATATCAAACAATTTCTCCAGTTATTTTTCATGCTATTAGCTCACTTGGATTTTACTGTTATTTTCTCACAGAGCAATTGATCTCATAAGAGACACTGAGGCATCTGTTACCACTGTCACTGGGCCATTATCTCACTGCGTTACTGCACCTTCAGATCATGAGCTCAGTTTCCCACTACACAAGTACAGCTTCCTTATGATCTGTCAGTGCTGGAGGTCTAGAGTTGTGAAGAGGGCTCAGATTCAAGAGAGAAAGCTGCCAGAATGAGAAGCTGCCCTTCATGTAAGCATTTTAGGACAGAGATGGTAAGCTATCTGAGCTTTATAAACATTTTACATTTTTACACATCCTCTAATGATCAAGTCGACTCAAGTTTCACCTGGGATCGCTAGGACTACTTAATTAAACCTCCTATATCTTGAAGGAAGGAGTTTACGTGAGATACTTCGGGAACAAGCTATTTGCATCCCCTCCACACAAGTAACAATATGACTAAAAAGTTCTCAAAGCCAACTTTAAAACAGAGAGAAGAAGCCTTGACTCCTAAGATACGAATAAGTTCCTGCCTCTCTTAGTTCTACTTCTCTGTTTGCTACTTAGGGGCAAGGCCAGAACAACAGCAAGGTCTTCTCAAACTGCAAAGCCACACACTAAGATACTTAGTCACATACTAAGCTTTTTTTCTACTTGCCTTTCAAAGTTTGATAGAAAAAGTCCCTATGATGCTTTAAAGGTTTGCAATAGTCAGCAGACCCATCTTGGTTTTCTTGTCTTCATATTACCAGGAGGCCTATTAAGCTTGACATTTTATCAACACCACTTGAAGGTAAAATGGGTCACAACAGAATGATACTGAGTCATGCAAGTAATGCAAGAGCATAAAACTAAAGAGACAAACTGGAGTCTGCCTACATGCCCATGAGCATTATTGCAACTACATGGAACAAGCCATTTTACTTCAGCATCTCAATCTTCAGAAGAAAGGGAAACAGGACAATACTATCACCTTCTGCCATTGTGTGAACAAGTACACAAGCCTGTATTTTATTCTTTCTAGAATGTTGCTTCTGCCCAGTCAAAGTTGCAACTTTTTTTTTTTTTTTTTTTTTTTTTTAACAAAGAATCAGATTCAAAACTATTATGTCTAAGTAAATTCAGACAAAGAATAAAAAGATTTGGAATCACTTTACAGTGGTACTGGCCTTCCCTACATAAAGGGCCAGTGCCTCCTAGTGCAAACCCCATAAAAGCAGTAACTGATGCATCTGTTTAAATCTCCTGGACTTTGTCCCACTTCCAACTCCAAAGAACTGTGCAGTCATTTTATTTCTTTAATCTCTGGTGTAAACTCTTGATACACAGAGAAACATTGAGAACTACTAATCTACCAAGCAGATCTTCCTGCAAAATGTAGATCTTCAGCAGCAATCTTATTTTTCTGCAATGATATCTGTATCTCTTATGTAAACCGTAGAGAACCAAAAGCAGTAAGGTAATCATCAAATCATAGGTACATATAACGCTGACAATTCAGCCAAGCATAATAAAATTGTCCAGAATCATAGGGCTTGGATTCCTAACAATCAGATGAAAAATCCATATAGCTAATATTTAACCAAAATAGCAGAATTTGGGTCTACTGACAACTACAGCATTGATGTGTTGACTTGGATTTCACACAAGGCGTTTCAGCAGATGGGTGATCTCTTCTGCTGGTCAAATATGGATGCAAAGTTAAAGCCACAAAGTTAGACAAGTCTACAGCTGTGATGCAATTCCCAAAACAGAATACTCAACAACTCTGGTGGTGAGTTTTGTTTTGTTTTAATAACAAACAAACAAAAAAAACCCAGGAAATTTCCATGCTGGTAAAGCCTTTGCAGAGAAGAATTTGAGACATGCAATTGAGCATAAAGGCACAACTCCAACAAGCAAACCAGAATTTATAAGGAGAATGATCATCCATCAACCTCCAAAAAGGCCATTTAAACACCAGATAATACCAATGGAGAGGCTTGAATTCTCAGAAGAATGGGTCACACTCCCACTATGCCCATAGACAAAATAATGTGTTGCAATTACCTCCAGTGGCCTGAAAACAAACAGGTGAAGTAGTTCAAGAAGTTGTATGGACACTTTTCAGGGTTTTGGAGCTCTCAAAAATAAATGAATGCATCTATGCCAAGCAAAATGCATATCCTTTCTATTTTTTCCCCGTAGTTTTTGCAGTTACCTGGGTTACATATCTACAGCTATAAAGTTACAGTAGCAGTCAGCTGTTTACAATAATCAGATTTTATGCAACCAAAACACTTTTAATTGTTAATGCTTATCTCTGCAATAACAACAATAAAAAAAACTAGTCAAGACAGATCTATACTACAAGATTCAGCTGATGTAGATAATATTGTTTTAGGATTACATGTAAATAGAGAAAAGAAGTCCTCTCTAGCATTCCTTTCCAAGAAAAATGGAAACGTTTGTGTGTGGTCACAGCTAGATTGACAGAACTTCCTTAGACTCCTTGCGTAGACAGACAATGCAGTCATCACAGCCGGAAATGTCCTGCTCTGTTGGCATACTGCACTTGGACATGTGCTTGCATATGAAAAGCAGCAGAAGCAATTCCAAGAGCACAGCCTGAATTTGGAAGTAATTTACAGCTAGATCAAAAGTAGTACACATTAAAGCCAAACCAGGAATATGCCCTGACTGTCAGCTATCGCTGCTTATCTATAGCTCTAGTTCATGACTCCAGTTTTTAATCAACCAGCAAAGATTTTTTATTTTCTTGAAACAAAAAATGTCATGACCTATTATTTTAAACTACATTAGTTAAAGGGGGGGGGGGGGGGGGAAGGAAACAAAAATAAAATAGATGTAAGTGAACTGCCTCCACTTCCCTCCTCCCCCATGCAGATGTGTCCTGATCGAATGGAGGATGGTGTACATCAGAGAAAATACTTTCCCTAGTAAAGTATCTTGGCAGAATGGGGTTTGGGTAAGTAAAGTGAAGCCAACTACACAACTAATGGTTTTACCACTGAGTACAATTCAGAGCAACATTTTTCCTCAGTGATCTTTCATGTCTGGATACGTGAGGTATATGCAAGGAATGATTTACGAAAATTTTCTGCTCGAGTTCTCCAAAAGCTTCACATTAATCTATGTATTCTCAAAGCTAAAATGTTTCATGCCAGCTTTCAAGGATAGCTGCACTACTAAACACTACAGAAAGAGCAGAATGCATGCATAGCATGCATAAAGCTAAATGGCCTGATCCAGGTAGCACAAATGGCAGCTATTCTGATTTTTAGGAGGGCTCCTGTATACACTGAAATTGAAGCTCATCACCCTTGGAAGATAGAAGAATGAATTCTTTGAGGGAATCAAAGCACACTGTCCAAAATACAAAGCACTGTTTGGACAGCAATATTTCTGCCAGCTATTTGTCATTTGGCACATTCTGTATGTAATCCACTCAGATCAGGTGTTTGCAACAAACTACACTTGTAAATGCTCCCCCCTATAGAATAGCTTTAAGTCATCAGGAAAGCACAGACTCAGGGCTTCTGCCATCCATTTATTCCACCCGTACCAATGATGTAATGACAGGCTTATCTTGATAACTCACTTGAACTCCTAGTTCCCAGCAGACCAAAACAAGCTGGCACACAACCAGGGCCAACACACAGGTCCAAGTGAACAAGCCTTTCAGGCTGCCTTAGCCACTTAACAGTCTGTGCAGGACTATGCTAACCAGCATGGCTTGGGATGACTGACCTTTCATTTCCTTCTCAGCATTATCTGCATCTGCAATATGAATTTCATGTTTGTCAGGACAAGAACCATGCCAGATGTGAAAAGAAGACTTTTAGCTGAGTCCTGGATTTCCTACTTCACTTCTGTGGGGAATGGTTTGCGACCTTTTTTGTAGAAAGAAAAATAAGACAAGTGAACCATATTGTCTAGATCTAACAGGCAACGCCCTCTTGTCTTGCTAACCTGTGAAAGTTTTACTGTCCTTTACTGACCTATGCAGAGAGTAGAGTTAGAAGGTGCAGGATATGAGTCAGCAGCACCTGCATCAGAGAAGGATGGTGAGAATGAATCAAACAAGCAAAATCCCATGTTTATTAAAGAGAACATCAGTTAACTACACAAGCCCAGGTCTGGATGAACTGAGCACATGCATGTGAATCCTCAGTTAATTCAACTGTTGTGCATGGCATTTCTTCCTACTAAGAGTTGCCAGGTTCTCTAGGCTCATGCAAATTCTAGCATTTGTATAGTCTATTTTAATGTGTAAGACCCAAAGTCAAACAGCAAGTTTTAATGACAATAGTCATTTATCACAAATTAAAAATCAGTCCAGAAATCAGAAGTAATAATTGAGGGAATAATATTAGCTTATTTCTAGAAGAAATTAAACCACAGCTCTCACATTTGGAGTTGACAAATGTAAATAATAAACCTAAGCAACCACATACATTAACATCAGTTGAAAACTAAAGAGATTAATACTGACACACAGGAATCCTTCCCTCTTGTTTTTGCTCTAGCTCAATTCATAGCCAAAATCAAGCCCTCCTGGAAAGCAAGTGTTAGTCCCAGTGTTTACATTCCTACAAAGAGCAACTACAAACAGCATGAGACACAGTTTTTCCCCTTGCTGTCATATACTGCCTTTAAAAATGCTTTATTAAGTGTTACTGCAAGTAAAAACTTTTTTGGTATTTTTTTTGCATTTTTTTAAAATCAACAGTTAATCTGATTATACAGTTCCCATCAAAGGGCAAACTTTGAAAGTTAAAACTCGGGGGGAAAAAAAAAATCCTGGCAAAACATGAGTTTACATACTTCTGGGGAGGGTTTTCTTTCCAGCAATGCCAAAATTTAATCCTGAACAAGATAAGGTTTTCACACTCCTACCAGCACAGCATAACAATGTTATAGTCTCAATTTTCCATGAATGATAATCTCTCCTTAGCTCTTCCTCTTACCCACTTCAATATATCAGTGGATTTTTTTAAAACTTTTATAATTGCCTTGTTATTTAAATTTATTAAAGGTGCATTTAAATGATCCACTGATATCTCAGCATACAAAATAGAAAGGTACATATATAGGTCAAATGCACTGTAGATACCACATTTTAGCCAGAAAGATTGTAAAACAAGATTGAACTTGCTCTTTGGAAAACGTTCCAGTAAACATGTTGATTCTTCATTTACACAGGCAGCTTCTCAGTATTTCATGCTATTTATGCAACAGTACTTCCCAGTGTACATATTAATTGCTGATCCAAGACACTCTACAGTTGTTGTTACTTTCCCTTCATTATACTTAACTTAGGTCTGTCAGCAACTTGGACTTCCATCTAAGCATACCTTTTCTTACCTAATAGAGCCTCCAGCACATGCCACTACATACAGAGCTGTCCCTACATCCAAGCCTGATATTTAAAGAATGCATGTAAATACATGCCTGGTCTTCATTTTGCATAGTTTTGTTACACAACAAAACAGAAAAGTGAACAGTGTTTTCATTTGTTCATTTAGAATACAACACACCCAGAGGGCCCTCTTGATTTACTAATGAGTTTGTTTTGTCATAATTATTCATTGATTTTTTTGAAGGAATAAACACATACTGAGGGAACTCTTGTCCCTAGATTTTTATGTGTCTAATGGTAATTGTTTTCTGTTTTGTTTTTTTAACCAGTCTTGCTTGTTCTATTAGATGGAGAAAGCACAGAGTGGCCTACATTGTCATCAGCTGAACTTTGAAATCAGACAAATTCCAGTGAGAGTAAGGTCATGTCATGAAGCTGGCTGTGGATTACAGTAGTTGATTCCTTTACATTTACTGACTAGCCAAGTAAACAGAACTTGCTGTCCATTGATAACACTTGAAGACTACAGTGCTTAACCCAGGAACACAGGATAATATAAAACAAAAATGGTCTTTAGAAGAGGGAAATACTCTCATCTAAGGGACTGCATTGCTGTAAGGAAACCTGTGTATGTCCTTCAAAGACATAACAGGACTTAAAAACTAGAAAGCATTCTGATCTAATCCTTACATATTTTTTTTCTTGGAAAATACTTCTATTTATTGTAGCCCTCAAGAAGCTTAATGTGAGGTTTATTTAGGTGTTCAGAACTGAGGAAGAACACTGAAATATCTCAAAGCAAACCAAGGTTGCTGAACAAAGTACATTAAAGTGACTACGAGAAAGAGACAGTGCATTGGATAAGCTAATTAATTCTTATTTGCATTTGAAATTATAATGGGTTATCTGTTTTTCTTTTTTTGTTTGTTTGTTTTTGTTTTTTAAATTCACAAAACCCAGTCCCAGAGTAACCTGTATGCATAGAAAGGATTCAAAAATGAGCATCCTCGCTATGGGGAGAACAAAGCACAGATTTACATACTTGCACTGGATTTTGTTTTACCTTTTAGCAAGTACTGTGTGTAGGGGAACATCATAGAAGAAAAAATCTAAAACGTGTAATGGGGACCAATCATTAAGCTTTCTTAATACTGACAACTTGGAGAAGAGAAGAAATCACTTGCTTAGGCTGCAAAGGACATTTCTCACTGCAGACAATACTACAGGTGCAAGCATTTTACTTCTCTATCCTGGTCCTTTTTGCCAGCTAGGTAGGATATGAACACTCATTTGTCACAGATAGGAACACTTGTTATTTCATTCTTCTAATCACTCGTTTGTTTTCTTCTTGTTAGCTTACAATTTAACCAGATTAAGCTATTCTTTAAAAAGGCAATCTGTTGATTGACTCATACTGAGTGGAACAAGTCATGCTCTTTGAACACAATCTCAACTTATTAACCAAAAAAAGTCTTACCAGCCAAAGACAAGAAGGTGGGAAAACGTTTTCACGTGCAAAATTATAAAATATGATTTGGCCTGATGTCAGCTTGTTATCAGAAGCCCATGAATTTAGAGGAGACATAAGAACTATCTTTGTACTTGCTTGAACCTGAAAGACTCAAAACATTCAATTGTAGCTAATATATTTATGAGTCCAGAGGCCTCAGGACACAGTCCACTGGAAATAATTTGCATCTACAGTCAAATTAATTCCATGTTTGTGCTTAGGTATAGAGAAGGAAAGCAATTGTACCAGTAACTCCCTATTTGAAAAGTTGATCAAAATTAGACAAAGCGTGAGCAGCATGAAATTCACGGAACAGAGCAAACATGAGTGTAGTGGGCTTTTGGAGAATGCATGTTCCAAACTACAGTCTCATTGTGAGCCCCTCTTTCAGGTGACGCAGAAGAAGAATGATTTTGTATGGGGCCCTGAGCAGTAGCAGGCTTTTGAGCAAATTAAGCAGGAGATAGCCCGTGCCGTGGCTTTACATGGAGATTTGCAGCTCAGTAACAAACCTAACTGTGACAGCTTGCCTAAGGACAGGATGCTACAAAAGATGCAAGTGAACTCGTTTTCATTTTTGTCCCTTGCAATGGGGAACAAGGGCTAAGAGTTTTAAAAAAAAAAAAAATCCAATCCAACATCCTGGGAAGAGAATTGTCTCTTGGGACAAACAAGTGAGCGGGGAACAAATGTACGACTTAACCCTTCTGGCTTCCCAACTTCTACCTGCAGAAGAAAAGTAGTAGTTTCAGGAAAGGGTGTTGACTTAACAACAAAAATTTACACACTATGATATCTTGTCTTTAGAGAAGAACCGTTGCAAAAATCATCTGATTTAGTTGAGTTACAGCAACCCACAGAAGTCGGCAGTCTATCAAAAGCTTAACAGGATCTATCTAGTTGACATAACTTCCTTTTCCAGTCTACACTATTGACAGTCACTCCTTCCAATTAACCTAAAGTAAGAGGAATGCTTGAGTAACAGTGTATCTTCAAATCGTATTTTATGGCTCCTGAAAGCAATGTAGGTTTTGTCATCAATTTTATTCACAGAATATTAGGTCTCATACAGGTAGCACATGGACTATGATATGACCCAGCAGTGCTTTAAGCACAGAAGTAATGATGGACCAGTTCTGTCAGACTGGATCCAGCTTCTTGAGTTGTTTACTGGCATCATTTCCGTCATTAGCAAAGATGGCATAAGATTCTTAATACATATTACCCATGGATTAGATCACATTGTAAAGCAGGAGACATTATAGAGTCTGTCACGCCTTCAGTACCTAAACATCTTTTTCAAACAGTTCTTGCATAGCTGATTTGACAGGCTTGTAAACAATTCTGACCAACTGTAAACTGTATTATTGCCTTAGTTTCAAGGACAAAATAGCTTAATGAAGAACAAAGCTTAACAATGTGGTATTTTAAAGGCTGTATTTAAGAGGCTGTATTTTAAAGGCTGTATTTCTTGGAAGCTATCACAATTTTGTCTCTTCCATTCCCTGATACATGCAACACAACTGAAACCATGAGCAGCAAATACAGGAGAAATACATGGTTGTATGGGCCAGTCAAAACAATTCAGACTGAAAAAAATAAGGGCTGAGAAGGGATAGCAGTGCTGCACGTTGGACTAAATCAGAAATGGGAATGCAAGGTGACAAATACAAAAGTCATTTTAATGAAAAAACTGTTGGTTAAAAATTAAGCACAAACAAAATTTAACTGTAAATCAAAACAAATTCTCAACCTAAGCAATAGTTTTTAGTCAACACATTAAGCATGGCAGCATAGATAAACCTTCCCATCTACATCAAACTTAAGCTTAATACTGATTGGTTAAGCTCAGTGAAAATATTTCTCTGATGTGGTGTTATGCTAAGATTTCAGATCTAAAATCTTTACTACAATTCTATCGCATTAGGTATTGTTCTACAGCAATATCTTCCTAGTAAGAGAGATAATAAGAGAGATAATGAGTACTTCAGACAGCTTATGAAAAAGCGTAAACAATTTCAGTGCTTCCTGTAGCATTGTTCAGAGGCACGCCAGAATTCTGTAGCACTGTTAACTGGTATGAGACAGAGAATAAAAGCTGCAGACTAAAACAAGTTACGTGGCAGTGATAAACAGAACAGCAAAACTAGCATCACTAGTGTGATTTATAAGCTTAAAAAAAAATCCTTAAAATATGGTCCAAACATCATCAAGTACATGTCATTTCCTGAACCAGGTATACCAGTGGTTCTACAAGATGGAAATAACACCCTCCGGATTTTGTAAAGCCACATCTTAAGACTACATTTCAGATGCGCATGCTAAATTTACTGATTTTGTAGTTATAACTTGCACATATTACTTGTACAAAGCGCTGCTTTGCCGAAGGTTTACAGGTGGCTGCTTGGTCTACTGATATCAGACATAACACAAGACCTGTTCTCTTCAGATTAAGCACACTTTGCATGAAAATACTCCAGCTGATAAAGGAAACAACCCTAATCAAGAGCTGCAGTGGCAATACTGCACAACTCAGAGGGAAAAAAAAAAAAAGTAAAAGAAGATCTTCCTACTGTTGTTTCATTTACCACCGCAACTTTCATTTATAATACCCTTCTGCACAAAATATCATTAAAAAAAAAAAAAAAAAAAGAAAGAAAGAAATGCCTTGAGAAATTTTCAGTCAAAAGACATAAGCATTTTCTAAGAAATCTTCATTTTGTGAACACGTGTTTGGGGTAACCTGTTATACTTGGCCTACCATGGATTTTGATAATTGTTATAGATTTCATAGTCTGCAGCAACTCCTGTGCTCTGTCTTTTCCTCTATGCTCACAAAAACTTCCATCTGTATTCCCAAACTGCCTCTACTGAAAAGAATGCAAAGTCAGAGGCTTTAGTTTTCACTCAAAACTCGTAATGGGGCCACAAAAGGAAGCTCAGCCCAAACAAGGCTGAAGTGCAAGCCCCTCTTTCCTTACCAAGGAGACTGAGGCCAAACAAGCATTGCTTGCATGACTTTACAGAAAAGCCCTGAGTAGTCAGGTTTCTGGAATTATTTGTTGCTTTCTGTGCCTTAAGCGTGTAATAGTAAAGTCTCTCATAGCTACAACAGCAATCTTCATTTGTAAATCAAATCATGTGATCAAGTCTCTAAGAAAGCAGAACTTAAAGCCACTGTTTGGTTAAAAAACAGGCAATTGTAAGCTGCAATACATATGTGTTTTTTCTTTATTTGTCTGTTTGGAGGGGGAGAAATTTAACAGTTGGAGCTGAACAATTTAAGGTCTCCCTCACCACCAAAGACTCTCAATCACAGCACTATAGGAGCTCAGATTCTTGTAACTTTTAAGTAGCCCAGATGACTTCAATTGCCCTTCCAGTGGAACTGGTGGAAAAGACAGCCTTCACACGCATAAGACATAAGAAGATCTTTCTTCTCTTATGTTGCTGTTCTGCTGTTACCCTTCTTTTTCCCCATAACAATTAGCCAGCAGCACTCCTGATTAGTGACCTCCCTGCACAGATGTGAAAAGATGGCAACTCTGGGCAAAGCATCGCAGTGAGGGAGAGAATTAATTCCCCTGCAATGAGCCCCCAACTTTTGTAACATTTTCTATTTTAGGATAAGATACAGAGGTAAGCCATTTAGCCTGTAAAAAAATACATATATTTTCACAAATGGAGCTGCACTTCCATTCCACAGTACTAATAGGTGTTGCTGTTTCCTCTGGAAAAAAGGTTCTAATTTGTAGGGATATTAACCTCTTGGAGGCATGTCAATATTTTTACAGCACACTCTGTCTAAGATCTGCTTGTGTATGATGTACAGCATGGACAGTTAGTTTTCCTATAAGTCATAATTCATAGGACAAACAATGTGGGGGATATTAATGGAAAGAGATCAACAAGGTTATTTCCTTTTGTGGCTTTCTGCAGCGTTAAATAATAAGTGAAACTCATAATTCAGCAAAGTTAAATGGAATGACTGCAGAACTGAATGCTGAAGCCTACCTAGATGTGATACTTGCCAATCCTGTATTTGTATTAAGTGCTGCTTTACTTTTGTTTTCCCCTTCTCACTCATGCAATGGACTTAAACACCAACAGTCTGAAAAGGCAGTCAGTGTCTTTGGTGGATCATGACTACAAAGTTTGAAATTTCATATGGATTCTTCACCCACTATTAAATCCAGAATTAAATTCCAGTTTAATTAAGTAGTTAATAAACTATTATGATGAAAAGCATATTCATTACTTTACCAGCAATCCCTTGATTTTGTGATTATTACAATTATAGAACTGTTTCCTCTTCACTTACTCAAGTTCCACATAGACATGTTTTGAAGACAAATCAACTAAAGGTTACTGCTGCATGAGAACTGCAGCTGTTCTGCAGATGCTAAGCGCTACAACTTTTCTTCAGCCTCAGAAGTTTATTCTCATTCAGAATTAAAACATATCAGAAGATTTCACAGCTTTCATTAGCACAGCTTTACTTGGAGGATTTTCCAATCAATTCCTTGTCTGGAAAAAAAGTATTTAAACTCTTACATTGCATCAGCTGAATTAAGAAGCTAGAAAGCAGAAATAACAGATTAGACTTCCTGCCTATCTGAATACATACATGGTAACTAGCATAGCCAACTCCCCTCTGCAAGGGCTTTGGAGAATGCTGCAGTCCCCATTTCACAGATAAGAAAATTGAAACAGAAGAGTCAAGAGTTTAATCAAGCCCTCACACCAGCTGGTGACCTGTGTAAGGCAGGGTTAGAACTAGTCTCAAGTAAACGTGGTGGTGTATTGCCAACAGAGCTGTTACCTATTGCATAAACAGATGCTAACCCATCCAGTGTTTGCAAAATAATGCATTTTTGTTTAGCTGAAATTGATTTAAGATGATTTAAATTAAACCAAAACAATAATCCTAATGTCAACAAGGAAAAAAAAGTTTACTAAGTTAAATTTACTATATGGGGAGAGTTTGGACCGTATCTTTGTGATGTTGCTCCCCTCCCCCCCCTTACAACCACTGCTGACAAAAACCAGCAACTTAATCTTTGCAGAATTCCACACAACTAGAAAATGGTACAAACTGAAATATTTCAATAGAAATCTTTGATACTTTGCAAGAAAATTAAAATAGGAAGTCAAGTTTATAGTGAGGTTTCACCTCCATCACGTTTTCAGTGTATATTTCATTAGGACATGAAAATCCACAGGTGATCCAAGCTCTACAACTTTGCTTATAGAAATCTAAACTTATAGAAATCTAAAGAAAATGTTCAACTCATTGAAGGAACTACAGCATAAAGTAATTTTTTGTTAAGAAGCTTATTATGCTCCTACCATTGATAGCCACACATAAAAAAAAATGCATCGGATTAAGAAACACCCAGTTTCTAAATTGTTCTTCCTAGCTAGGAACAAAACATTACAGGCTGTTGAATTTCATCCCCAAATTTCAATACAAATTACTTGCTTCTCAGAAGACAAAATAAGAGGTGCAAACTAAGAATGCTTCCAACGCTCCTCAAGCACATCTCATTTCCCCTTTAAGAGCCTATCTTGAAGAAAAGAAAGATTAAAAAAAAAAAAAAAAAAAAAAGTAAGTGCTAATAAAGCAGTTGTTACTGGTCTGACACTTAAGCGAGCTTATACATGGTAGAATAGAAACCTTATTATTTTCATCAGCATCAAGTCAATGAAACAAAACCAAAAGTGATCAAGCCATACCTGGAGCAGAGCACTAAGTACAATTACATTGTTAATCAAGCAGACTTCTGAACTGTAAGCTATTAAATCTTCCAGGCAGAACCTTTACTAACATACTTTCTTAAGCCAAACAAACAAACAAGTTTCTAGGGTATTTTTAGTCAACCTAAAACTTCACATAACCTCATCACACTAAGCTCTCTGTATGTTATCTTCCATTAGACAGCAGGATGAGGAGGCTAAGCAATGCAGACTTTCAAGAACAGCTTGGACAGGATGTTTTTTAAGAATAGCAAGGCGATGGGTTTATGTTAAGAAGTAGCAAGGGGAAGAAAACTGGCAATAAGCACTACTTATTTTGAAGCATCTCTTATGATCTATTTAGCTTTACTCGTGGCTAAACTTGAAACAGTATTATGTTACGTACTACAAATCCCCCCATAGATCTGCCTTGAGCTAACCCAGCATTTAGCAGAAGACGCTTCTCTGGACAAATATTTTCAAACATAAATAGAGAGATGTGCCAACACAGTTATGGCAGGATATGAAGAAGCGTGATCAGTAACTAAGATAACCACGCAGAGGAACAGCCTTATCTAGACATGCACAAATCTGTAACAGCATCACTTCCCTAGTGTATCTTGTTCCATGTTGTAGGAGCTTGAATTTGAACAGTAAGCACACTACTTTGCTGGTAAGAGTTGCCTATGCATTACAATATTTCTTAAACACAGTTATGTCAGCATACATACAAAACCCAATACTACATGAACAGTAGAACATTAAAAGCACACAGGTACACTGGAACAATCTTCTGCTATTTTGTTATGTGCAGCTTTTCGGTACCACATACACAGAACAGGCTTTCTTCCCATGAAAACTTCCAATCTGTAACTTGGTCCAAAAACAAAAACAACAAAAAAAAGCAGATATAAGACTAAAAAGATTATCAAAAAGCACTGAAGTACTATCATAATTAGTCTCCAGGCAAAAAATACAATTCCCCACCCAAAAAAAGAAAAAAGCACTGCATATATCCTGATATATTCTGTAGAAAGTGTTTCGAATAAACAAACAAAAAAGGTTATTCAACTGAAAAAACTTTAACGAAACTTGTATCACAGCTTGAGCTTAGCTTTCAAGTTCGTTCTAGAACTGCTTTCACTGTAATACTCAATGAGCAGGTCAGTGGTTAATTAGTCCTCAAACTGAGCTTTAGCAGTGCAAATCTTTTCCATTGCTGATTTTACAGTTTCTCACTCCCAGTCACTTGAATATCTAACTACCTTGTTTAGATTTTGCAATGATAGAATCACACAAGTGAGTTCACTAACTATGATAAGGATGCTAGCTGTGCCTGATGTCATATTGTTGTGCATCTTATTACTTATATGAAAAGGAAGAATCTAAGTACTCTAACAATTACAAAAATGAGAATTTTCCCACTGAAAACAGATAAAATTATATGATATGATGCAAGGGAATCAAGAATGTAGTGCAGTCAACAAAGCCCAACTTCAAATATTGTAGCTATGCAAGGTACTACTGACTCTGGAATGCAAAGGACACCTACTTCAATTACTGTATTTTACATTATAACAAGCTCAATTCATTAGTCACTCAGCTTCATAGAACAATTCAATTTATTTGGCACAATTCCAGCCCTTCCTCATATCCATGATGCCTCCCATTATAAAACTACCAAACGGCACAGATTTAAAAAAAAACTCACACTCTCAAACATTTAACATGAAACACATGGTAACTGAAGGCAAAAAAACAAGACACACCATTGACATGTGGGAGGTAATTAACAGTCTGTGCCCTGCCACTTCTCAACTGCCCTGCTCCTGGAGTACCGGGAAAGCCAGAACTCCCTGCTATCATCTTGCTGCTGTATTACAGGAAAAAGGCTCAGCTGGCAGAAGCACTATCATTGCTGCCTTCTGTTCGTTACACTGCTTTCTTTCCTATCTTCGATTTCCTGCAGCTGTCATCTCTAACTGTTCAGCAGGCATCTATTACCCTTTCCTTAGAAGCTGGACACAGAGGAAGTTCTTACATTTCGCTAAGTAGAGACCTACAGCTTGAAAGCTGCCTGGCATCCAAAATACTCAGAAAGTCATCAAAACCACACAAAATCTTCAGTCACCTCAAATAAGTGAGACAGTTTTCATAAGAAAGATGCATAGAATTCACCTGTAAGAGTCAAACGAACAACTTGTGTGAAACTATTCTCATTAGGAAACAAAACCACAGCTGAGAGGACATCTGTCCAAACTTTAAACTGTCTATACTGCAGTAGAGCTAAAGAAGCATTCTTAAAATCAATGCAAATAAAGCTAAGGTGCACTCTGAGCATGAATTATCTCTTTATTTTGCTTCGTAAGGGTAACAATATCTAAGTTCATTTCACTAATCAATGTGAATGAGCTATCACTTGATAGCTTTAGCTTTAGGACCTTGCAAAGACTATGTACCAAAAAATAAGAAACTGCAATCTTACTGCAGCTACAACCAGCAAATACACTAGTGCTACCATAGCAAATTACATGGCAACACAATAAAATTTAACTACCGCCATGCTGCTCCAATTGAAGCAATTCCAAAATTTTTCTTTTCCTTCTCCTGCCCTCCACTCCAATACTCTGGGGAAAAAAAGGTTGGAAACATGGAATATTATTCAAAAAGGGCAAATTGACAGCGATCAACTCAAAAGAACTTTCAGACTGGACTGATACCAATGAGAAAGAGTGATTTTCTAAACATGAACTCCAATGCCCTTCAAAAACCCTTGTGCCAACAAGGCAAACTTTGATTACAGAATTGCCCTCTATGATTCTGCAGTCACGTACACACCACTTACTCAGGCCTGAAGGTTGAAATTGTAACTTTCCTGGCAAGTTATCATAGTCCAACTATTTAACTTGATTTTAGCATATTTGCATTACAGTCTGTAAAGGTACTCAGCAGAAACTGTAACAGCTGCATCCATAGCAGGATATTGCAGCCGGACTGCTAGAAGAGAAACCAAGTTTTATTATATCCCTTTTCCTTTATGCAGCTGCTTGGCTCCCAATACCTCTTCTTGGGTGTCTGGAGGAGACTCATCAGCCTCACTTCTCTCAAATGCCAGAGAAAACATACTCAGAGCTGCTGTTTCTCTGGTAAGTGACCACACATGATTCTTGTGTGATTTTCCTTCAAACATTTTCCTAGACCCTCGGAATAGGCTGGGAACAGAAAAGAGGAGTGGCAATGTGAGCACTAGAAGTCACGCACGGAAGTCATCACTGAATCTCACATTTTAGCCAAACCATCAAAACAAGTAAACACAATGAAAAGAAAAACAACAAAAAACAAACAAACAAACAAACAAACAAAAGAACAACAACAACAACAGAAAAAAAAACAGATGACTGTGCTTTCCACCTCAGGACCTTCTCAGCCCTTTGGAATATTGTCCCTTCTTGTAGCTACATCACTTGACAGCCAGCATCATCTGACAAAATCACGCCTTGCTCTAGAATCCAAACTAATGGTAAGGAATTAGCACCCTTGTTGTTAAGAAGGATCAGAATTCAGAGATCCATGATTGGTCCAGCTAAGACTTTCTTTTTGTACCTGTTTCAACCTGGAAGCGTCACACAGGTTTTGTTTCTGAGCAGCTGGATCTTGCTTACACAACATTTGCAAGATGCTGGCACAGAAAGTCAATTTAGTATTCATCAGTTTGCTCAATCACAGTCTGGCTGGGGCAGAAATGTAGTCCCACAGACAGGCAACAGCAACAACCAATTCCACAACAAGAGTTAGAAACAAGTCAACCATGAGAAACACTACAGGTGCATATGGTAGAAAAGGAATGTAATTTCAGGCTCAGCAGAGGCTATAATATACCATAACATTTATTACTAGTTTCTTAATCCCTTCTCAATGCTCATATTTCTTACTCTTAGGAAAACAGTGTATGAAGTTGAAGTCTAAAACATTTCAGAAGCTACTTCACACCCTAAAGTTCCTTTGATCCACTGGAATTCACATAACACAAGAACAAAAGGTAATTTCCTTACTGATTTGACTGTAAATAGAGCTGCTAGGGTAAAGCATGCCTAGGAGGGATCTCTCCTGCCTACAATTAAAATGCTGGTAAGTACATAATTATTACTGTAAAATCTAAGGCTTCTAATACACAGACATGATAAAGTAAGAAGGATGGAAACAGAAAAACTGCAAGTCTGAGGTTCCATGCTAAAGAGTTCTACATTTTGGGGAAAAGATACCATAATACTAGATTCATCTGTTGAGAAACCCAAATTAGAAGACAACACACAAAGGATGACAGTTATGCCATCCCTTGAACAAACAGAGCTAGTAAAGAAGAGGAGCTAGTAAAGGAGTGCATATTGCATGCCATATTTTGGGGTTTTAAATCAGACTTTAAGTTGTTGGACATCTTCAGAGGGGTTTGTAGCAACATACACAACATCAAGATGCTAGCACAGTGGTATTTTAGAGTACACAGAAGTCCAACTCTCCCATTTGTACCCTATTAATGTGTCTTGTTTCACATTCTCGAGCAGAATCGGAGCTTATGAATCAAACTTACTTTGGACGAAGATAAACCTGAAGATGTCTTCAATGAAGAAATCTAACACACAAGCTACTTGCTCATGAGCGTTAAATCCATAGGATCTCATGAGAGTGAGCAGAAAGAAAAAATTCCTGTAAATACAGTGATCATCATGTCCGTAACACCAGAAGTTTTGTTCTCTGTATCTAGTCCTATTGGCCTGTACCACCTGCTACTGTAGACCTAGTTTTAGAGCACTTTGTTCCCAGTTTCAGCAGGATATTTAACACAGAACACGATGAGAACAAAAAGATTATCATAGTGACTTAAAAAATATATAGATATTATAATCCTTTGTCAGCCCCAATAAGATTGTAATGCCAGTTTAGTACTAATGGAACTTACAACAAACTGACTCAAAAATATATATATATTATTTTAAGCCATTGTTAAGAGAGCCTGAAAAAGGAAAATTTCACGTTCAGTCTGGGAAACAGTCTCACAATACTATGTTGCTTTCAAGGTAGCTATCACGGGATTTGAACAGAGAACACAGTTAAGATAAAAATAAGATACAAATGTCCACATTTCTGGATACAGACAGTTCATTTGAATTATATATAATTATATGTGTATAATATATATATATATATATATATATATATATATATATATACACACACACACTTTTTTTTTTTTAAGCAAGTTTTTCTTTGAAGTAATAGCTTCTCTTGCTTCCCTGCTAATCAAACTATTGACTGCCACTTGCAATCCAGCTTGCTTCTGTTTGCACATTAATATGCTGACATCTACTCACAGTACCAGTATAAAATGTGATTGCTTTAAAGGTCAACGTTATCCAAAACAATCAATTTTATTTAATTAATATTAATAGCAAATCAACAGTTTGTTTTAAAATGGAAATCTACATAAAGTCATAATTAAACTCTATTTTCTCTGGCTATAGAAAGCGTCTTGCAATAACGATATATACAGTAAGTAGTAGAGCAGAGGTTTTATGATCTTTTAGGACAGCAGGCTGTTGATAATCTGCAGGTCTACTTGCATACATCATTATCCCTAGAGCAGAGCTTGACAGAAAACACTTAATAGCAGAAGGTAACAAGTCAGGCAATAGAAACATTCTGTCCCCAAAATAGCAGGACAAAATACTACAAGCACTCAAGAATTAAGTCCATAGCAGGAAAATTAGAACTTTGGATCGATTGCTATTGCTCAATCAGCTGAGAGTTGCAGCGTATGCACTATCAGCTTTGGTTAACTATGTTCCAAGAAAGAAAGTTTAAACAATATAATGGTTAAACAGGGAAAATGGGGGGAGGGACAGACCAAATGTGACAAGAAAGCATGTCTGGTTATATATGACTTTGCATGAAGGTGCCCACAGAGAAAAGTTATGGTATAAAGCAGCACTGACTGTCCTCAGTTTTCCTCTTCTAATGCTGCTGTAGCAGTATCTATAACTAATACACTAAGATGCCACAGAGACATTGTGGGCAGTGATCCTACATTTTAAGCTCCATTCATCCTTGCTGAAAGAGAACGAAGAACTGAAGTTACACATTTGAAAACACCTAACAATAGCTATTTCTCAGGCATAAGCCTTATTTGTGCTATCAAATTGTTAGGTGGAAGGTATTAGGTATTGCTGTTAATGTCTTTGCAATTAAACATTTGCTTTGTCCTTGTCTGGTTGTTTCTCAGTTTTGCATTCTTCATACCATGCAAAAGGACAGACTGTCTGGCATTTAAACTACGGAATTCAGTCTTCAATTAGTCTCTCCTCCACCTTCAATACATTAGGTAGAAGGAATCAGGAAGTAAACAGACAACCAAACAAGCCCCAGTAGTCTAGAACCTTCTACATTTTATTTACACATCTCCTCAAGAACAAGGAAAGTAAAGGTTATTGAAAAAAAAAAAAAAAAAGTAACTATATTACTATATAAGTTAATTCACTCTACTATATAGAGTGAATTAACTCTCACTACTAACAGTAAGGAAAAACTACAGACTCTTTATTTTAAGTTGAACTAATGAAAAGCATTTAAAACTTAACACAAAGTTTTAGAAAATTTGAATTCAGAAGTGCACCTGTCAGTATTTACAAATGGAGAAGATATCCTGGCTTAAAAAAAAAAAAAAAAAAAAAAAAATCAGAGGAGAAACCACTATTGAGCCACTTAAGGTTATTTCCTTTAGAATAATCCTCCTGTGTGCCAAGTATATCCTAGCAGAAGCTCTCCTTAAGAATATTCTAAATATTTGTTCACAGTCCTGGGCCCTAAGTCTAAACATTCAAGTTTCTAAAGCTCTTTGTCAGGCCAGTTTACAGTCCTACATGCTTTTCAAATAAAGACCTCAATTATTTGCTCTTGTAAGTTCGCCTGCTTTTCCTGAACTTAGCTAGTTTCTCTTCTCATTTTATTACTTTGTTTTCAAAGTAACCATTTTCACTTATCTTTAAATTATTCCCTTTCTTTTCACTAGCCTTGAGGTTTATCAGTGGGAAGCATTTAATTCCTTGATGACTATGGTGGGCCAGCGAAACAGATTTCCCAGTAAACAAGATGTAGCTCAGTGTTGCAAACCTTTGTTCACATAAATAGAGGCATGAGGGTCAAGAGAGCTCCTCCTTGCATGAATAGCTCCTTTATCATTAAGCTTATGTTTCACAATCAGGATGGAGCAATAAAGAGTAAAAGTAAGGAACTAGAGAAGAGGGAAACAACTGCATTACTCTACATTTGTCTCTGTGTCCAAAACATATTTGTACAGCAGAGTAAAAGAAGGTGCCATTGCTGCGGATCTCACAGCCTTCTTCCTCCTTCTAAAGAGTCCCAGGACACTGAACCATAGCAGCAAGGCAAGGCAAAGCCACAGACTTCTATACAACAGGCTACACAGAGTCCAGAGTCAAATACTTTTAATTTAAAGGGTCTAAGTAGCATTACTCCAATAAGAGTTTAGGAAACACTTTCATGGCACTTACAATAATTGAAAGCAATGGATTCTTCATGTAAGACTGCTAGGTTTTGTTTTTAAGCTTATTCATAGGTATTCAGGATGAGGGAAGAAAGATTTCCTAGCTATCCTAAAACACTTATCTTACAAGATTTCTTAAAGTGCTTGTTGTGTATTTCAATAAAAGTTTATTGCACTGTATTTCTACTTTAATCAGGTGTTATAAAATCTTCTATTTCAGAATACAAGCTCTAGAGAATATCTGACATAACACAGCCCCCTTAGCAATCACTCAAATTGTAGGTACAAATGTACCAGTCTGCATACAAATTGAGAATCTGTGCTGATAACCTCATTTTTTATTTTTTTTTTAACAGTTAAGATCACCCTACACATTTAACTTGGCATCCATTTCCATACAAAACTTCCATTGCGCTTACAGCTAACATTATGCTGAGATTAACACACAAGCTAACCTGGGTGGGGAACAAGGGCAGCAGAGAGATCTGTCTCTGAATAAGTCAGTCCTTGTCACTTTTCAGCTTGCTTCTGCAAACAAAATTGGTATTGTTAGTTCAACTTAAACATTTCTTGGCATCTTTGCATTTTACCAACCATTTAATTTTTCAGATCTGGTTATACTTGCTGAAAAGCATTATCCTGTGCATTCTAAATGGAGATATTAAAGAGAATATCAGAGAAGTAATTAAAAGATCTCAGCGCGCCTGTAAAGAGTCACATGAGCATCAGTGGGGAATACAAGCAGAGTGAGAGGAAAAGCTCTAAGATTAACTGAAGCCCATGAAACTGAAAACAAAAGCTAGGACATATGTCCAGTCATGCAAAATCCCAAGAACTAGTTCAGGGAAGTCCATGGAAGTGGCTCAGAGTAGCAAAAGAGAAGTGTGGATAAGGAAAAAAATGTACATTTTAAATACAGTGACGATGAACTGTAAAGTATTACACCTGGATGCTTTGTATGAGCACAAGATGACCAGGATTTGCCAAAAGGAAACAGAGATCTGTAACATTCTAAAGCATCATCAAAACCCAACAGACAAAGCATGGATAGCAGTCAACAAATGACCACTACAAATATTATTTGCAGTATACTTTACAGCTTACTCAAGTTGAAAACATTATTACCTTCTATGGCTTCTTGTTTCTCTTCCCCCCTCTTAGTTTCAGCTGGACTAGTTTTTACCCTGTCACCCTCCTCTGTAGGAAATGCTACTTCTCTCCTTCCCATCACTTCTCCCATGGAATAAGAACAGCAACAAAAGTACAAACCCAGAATAAAGCAAAGTGTGAAGTTTCCAGAGTGAAAGAGCAAGCAAAATGTATATTTTAGCTGAACTGTGCTTAAGATGACAGCAGAATATCTACAAGGGATCATCAGACCAGCAAGACTGGACATGGAAAGTAAGGTGTAATTGGAAGTAGAACAAAGGCAAAACAGGAACACAAGATTATCACCAGGATCCAACACACTGAGAAGGGAAATCCCTCCTCCACTTTGTGGTGTGCAGAGGTACTCAAACCAATTACTTTGATCTGCCTATAGTTTGCCTTATACTGCTTTTCTTCTCATCGACTCTGTATCTATCCGCACTCTACAGTGCACTATCTCATACAGCCCATGCTAATGAGCTGCCCTAGAATTTTTAAACATGGTAGGCTTAAGGTGCAACCCAGTCCAGATGAGGTTTTTTTCTTGGGGATGTCGGACAAGTTTAGGACAACCTAGAGTAAGATTTCAGTAAGAATCTAGAGCAGCAAAGCACACGTCTTTCATTTTCTAGCATCTCTTCACAATTTCAAGCCTCCATTCACTGTTTCACTCTATACTACAAAACTGCACTTAATAGAGAGCACTAAGACAGAAAGAAGAAAGCTCTATCTGAAGCAGACACAGAGCAGTCACCAGCTGAAGGAAGTAACGTTAAACCACAAACATGTAGCATCAAGAACTGTACTTCTTCAAAGCTCACACAGAACTGACTACGCCAACAGAATGAATGAGCCCTAGTATTTTAATAGGCTTTTAGTAAAATCAAGAATTAAAAAAAAAAAAACAAACATAATTCAAGGCACAATGACCATAAGATCTAGTCAATATAAACATTTATGAAATAAAGTCCTGAGGGGCTTACTTTCACCACCAGAGCCCCACATATCTGGACAGCCTATTTGCCATGGCTCACCGCTGCTTGCCACCATGTTTCAATAGACACCACATACATCAAAAGGCACTGAGTTTATTCTACTCCGGCACTTACTACGCTATATTGATTAATAATTAGTTTTGAAGAGGCATTCTGCCGGACAGGAAATGAGACAATTACCAGCTCCTTATGGCTCAGAAAGAAGTCACTCGCCCAAAGTGGAATTACGGACCGCGAGCATCCCTACGTGCAAGGCGTTCATTTCTGACCTGCCTGCACCTCTCCTTCAGGCTCTCAGTCTGACTGACCTCTCCGACCTCCGCTCAGTCCCCCACACACACGCTTTGCTCACAACGAGAGCATTCACTACGAAAAAAAAAAAGAGGGCGAGAAAAAAAAAAAAAATACGAATCCAGACCAAACAGAAGAGGATGAAGACTTGGCTTCACCTTCCCTTCCTCACACACAACGTCCATTGAGGCAGGAGAAACCACCCCGGGTGCTGAAACAAGAGCTGCATTCACGACTAACGCGCCGGGCAGGAGCGGGAGCACCCACTCGGTCACCTCCTCATCCCCACGCGTGGGGAGCGCCCACCCCGAGGCACCCCAGGCACCGAACAGCACGGACCCACCGAATCACTCCACCACTAAGCAGCGAGGGCGGGCGGAGAGCGCTCCCCACGCTCCCGGGACGGTTTCGGAGACCCGCCGGGCTTTGCGAGGAGGGGACGGCCGCCGGCTCCGCTCGGGCAGCCCAACCCCGGCCCCGCCGCGTTCCGCCCCGGGCGCCCGCGGCACCTGCCGCCCTGCCCGGCACCCCCGTCCCCGTCGTACCTGCAGGATCTTGTCCAGCCCTTCCTGGCCCAGGCAGGGGAACTGCTTGAGTAGCTCCGTCTTCTGCCGTTTGTAGTCGTCGGTAGCCGAGCGCCAGTGCGGCTCCTCCAACACCTCGAAGATCGCCGCCCCGATGGACAGGTAGAAGATGATGGCCGAGGTCAGCAAGGGGCCCCTGTCCACCATGGTGCCGCGGCGGGCGGGCAAGAAGGGCAGATGGGCGGGCGGCTGCCCAGCACTGCGGCCGAGGGTGCCCGAAGCCGCCCCGTCCTTCTCCGTGACACCTCTGCCTTCCCCGCCGTCCGCCGTGCCTCCTCTCCGGCCTCTGCCGCTTTCCCTTAGAGCCTTCCACACTCCCCTCCCACTCTCCTCCTCCCTCTCTCCTCCTCCGCTCCTCTCCGTTCCCCCTGGCTTGCCTCCTTCCCCCGTGTATTTTCCCCTCCCTTCTCAGCAGCGATTTGAAATTGGTGCCCTCCCGCTCCCTTCCCCCGCCGTCCGCCCCACCGCGCGCATGCGAGGCCGCCACCGGCGCGCCCCGAGGTGCCGCCAGCCCCGCCACGAGGCGCTCCCCGCCCCGCGGCCCCGGTGAGGGGCGGCCGCTGGGGCCCGCCAGGGGGAGAGGGGGACGCCCGACCTCCCCTCCCCTCTCTTCCCCTCCCCCGCGGCCGCTGGGAGAGGGCGTGGGGGCCGCTGAGGTGAGGCCCGGCGGCCGCGGTGGCCTCGGCGGTTTTCCATTCTTCGAGGGAAGAAGAGGCGGCATCCCTCGGCGACCTATTTTTATTGTTATCTGAGGGGTTCGGGCCAATGCTGGAAGGTCGTGAAACGAGACCTCTGGCGAAGTGATGGAGGAAAAGTCGTTGGGGGCTCTGAGGTGAATGGAAGGGGCGGCGGGCAGGCTTCAGCCTGGCATTGAAGACCATGGAGAGCCATGGAGAACCTGGCATTTCAAAGCAGGAACAGCATCTTCTTTGTGCCTTTCGTACACACAATAAATCATACCTTTCCGCGTGTTCCTGTGTGTGGAGGCTGTGAGTTTGGCAACTAGGGCAAGACCCTAACTACTGGCTCCCAAGCTATCTGGAGAGACATGATAGTCACCTTTCAGTATCTAAATGGGGTCTTTAAGAAAGGGACTCGTGAAGGGCTTCTTGAGATAGGACAAGGAGAAATGGTTTCAAACTCAAAGACTTAGATGGCTTATAGTGAAAAAGTTTTATACGGTAAGGTTGGTGAGGCACTGAAACAGGTTGCCCGGAGAGGTGGTGGAAACCCTGTTCCTGGGAATACTCAAGGTTAGGCTGGATGGGGCTCTGAGCACCTGATCTAGCTGTAGCTGTCACTGTTTGTTGCAGGGGAGTTGGACCAGATAGTTTTTAAAAAGTATCCCTTTCAAGTCAAACAATTCTATGATTCTGTGCAAGCTGCTCAGATCTTCTGATGGTAAAGCTTACCAGCTTTCTCTGCCAGTGGAATCATTCTCAGGCACTTCTCGCAGCCTCCATGGTCATATAACAAGGCTAAGACAAGGTGGTCTGCCTGTTTTTTCTTGTGAATGGGTTTGGAAATGGGATTTAAAAAGTGGGGGAAAGAATCATAGAATGGCTTAGGTTGGAGGGAAACACAAAGCCCACCCAGTTCCAACCCCCTGCCATGGGCAAGGTTGCCACCCACCAGCTCAGGCTGCCCAGGACCCCACCCAACCTGGCCTTGACACCTCCAGGGATGTGCCATTCACGGCTTCTCTGTGCAACCTGTGCCAGCACCTCATCACCTTCTGAGTAAATAATTTAATTCTAATATCTCACCTTAATTTCCACTATCTTAGTTTAAAGCCATTCCCCCCTTGTCATATCACTGTCAGACCATGTAAAAAGCTGGTCCCCCTCCTGCCACAATGAGGTCTCTCCATCCCCTCACTTCTCCAGGCTAAACAAGCCCAACTCACTTAACCTTTCTTCACAGGGGAGGTGCTGTAGCCCTTTTATTTTCATTGTGGCCCCCTTCTTGGCCTGAAATAGCAAGTCAGTGACTGAATAGAGCTGTGTGTTTTTATATGACATGGTAGAGGGCTCTGACTCCTCCAGATCCTTTCCCCCTAGACAGGAAGAAAATGATCAAAAAATAGGAGGTGTCCGTAGGACTTCTGGATGCTTAGGTATGTTGGCTGGAGTTCACACTCCAAATACCAGCTGAAATTTCTCACATGTACTGTACTGAAATAGAAGGGTCAATAGAGAGTTGGAAAGAGGAAGAAAACAAGGAGAAAATACACAGTGTCCAAGAAAAGTAAAGGGAGATCATGTGGAGAGCAAAGGAACTGCCCCAGTTGGGATGTATCCATAGACATGTATCTCTAAAACTTTGACTCATGCCAAATGGATGCTCTTGTGAGACTGCCCACAGAAATTTACGTGGCCCGTAAACATTACTGCCTCCTAGCTTGCATTGTGCTTTGTGAAAATACATCTGCAAGAGGCTCCTGCCAGCCTAAAAGCAGGACTGGAGAAACCACAAAATCCACAAGCATGTTACATGATCAGCATCGCTACCTTTGCATGGGATTCCCCAGTTATTTGAAGGCAACATTAAGAAGACAAAAGGAGTTCTGAACAGTACTAGTAAGAAATTAAAATGGCAATTATGTGCTGGAGGAGAGATGATGAAGAAGATGACATTATAAACATTTTTAAAATAATGATATAGGGAAACTGAAGTAATTTATTTTAAAGAAGAAACGGGATGTTTCATGAAGTTATAAGGCAGAACTCTTAATTACAAAAAAAAAAAAAAAATTACAAAAGAAAAAAAGGTTTCATGAGTACTGTGTGAAAATTATTCCCATGTGTTATCATTTGGCCCAAGACCTTTGCAAAACTTGAAAAACTATTGGCCGCATAAATGAATAACACAAGCATCCATCATCGTGTTACTTAAGGATTTAAAATTAAAGTAAAAAATTGTAAGGTATGTAAAAACTCACAGCAAGTGACTGAAAGCATGGAGCAAGAGCTTTCCTATAGGGCAAACTGTGATATAATTCTCCTTTTGGTGTTCCCATACCTTCTTCTGAATCGCCTGCAAATGGTTAGGATATTCCAACAGCAGGAACAGTAGTCTGACACGTTATAGCAGTGTTACACTTGTGTGTTCCTGACCCTGAACATCTGTGCTTCATAACTGAAAGGTATTTAATTCAATTTTGAAACTGTATTCTTCTCCATCTGTTTCCGAGTCTCTAAAGGCCCATTTATACCATTGAAACTCTATCCTAAAGGAATCGGGGGTGGCACAAATGACCCTGGACCTACTGCAATTGTAGAGCGTGGATAAGAACAAAGCCACTTTCAGGTATTTTATAGAAAATTCATTTGCGATTTCGATTCGACATTTCTTCTCTGCACTCTAAACTCTCAATCACTGATTGCTTAATTAGTGCTCTCAGTAACTGAGTCAGTCAGTGTTTGAAAACAAACAAACCTGCAAATCACATACCATTTTTTCCTATGTTGAAATTCTATTGCACTTGCTAGACTGTCTCCTTGTGTTTCTCTGAATTTCAAGGAGATATAAGGAATATCACTTAGAAGAGTAGTCTATTCCCTGATGAACTGTAGCCAACTACTTCTGCAAGTTAGAAGTGATTCTCTGAGTACCAACTGGATTTACATATTCCACTTTGATTTCTTAATCTTCTGCAGAGTAAATTATAAGGCATCTTTTCATGTCCAAGTCCAAGTGAGTGCGGCAAGAAAGAATGTTTCTTTAGCTGGTTTCTCTTTGCACCTCCTGATTTAAAATGCTTCTTCTGACCTCATAATATATCCCGTATTCTTTTATTCATAGCTGTTTTAAAGTCTGTTTCCCTTGGATTAAACAGTACCCTTATTGTTAACCCACAGCACCTGCCACATTGGCCCCACAGCTTTTCATGCTAGCTAAATTAATGAAAAGGCTGGGGTTGCTCACTCAAAGGCTTTTAAATCTCATTAAAAAATCAGGGGAGAAACAGCAGATAGTACCGTGGTGAGTAATACCACAAGTATCAATCATTTGTTTTATTTGCAGAGGTCATTATTCAGGCTGTCCAGTCCAAAAGGAAATCTCTTTCATCCGAGCTGTATGTCTAAGACACATTTGCTGTACAGATGTTTCCTAGAACAGCTTGAAATGAATGGATGTCAGAAAATATTTTAGATGGAGCAAATAAAAGACATTATTTGGGCAAGGGAAACCTGTCATGTAATGGCAAGGACTACATATTGAACTGGATATGAACAAGGAGAAACAATTAGGCCTCTTTGAGCCTGTGCTGTTTTTCACTTAGAAGTTCATTTTTGGCTGGTTGATTGCTCTGCTCCGCATGATACCTGTCAGTTCTACATCCTTCTATTTTCTTTATCCATCACAATTTGCGCACCTTCAATATTGCTTTCAACTGTCATACATCTAGCCATAGTTTTAAGTAAGCTGAAGTGTGTACTGTATTGACAAGCAGTTCTGCTTCTTCAGAAAAGTCATTTGTGTACAGGAAGTGTAAGGCTGGTCTGCAGATGATGCAGAACTTTATACGAGATATTTGTAGAAAGTTCAAGTTTTTTCCATGTGCTCATTCACACCTTTTGGCCTAAATATTTATACATAGCACATTTTGTGTCCATGTGTGTTGTACCATGAATGTACAGTAACATAATCTAAAAAAGAAATAGGAGAAAAAAAATAATAAAAAATAATAATAATTAAAAAAAACTTTACCAAAAGAATGCACACAGCACTGCAACAGACTTCTTCACCCATGGTCAGATAATGAGTGAACAAACACCACATGACAGATGTTAGTCATACCACTTAATGAATAACTGGTGATGAGTACAATACCTGTGCAGGATAGCTGTGATGTGTTCAATGAAGAATACACATTTGGACTGTCTGTTTGGTATCCTGAGTTTAAGATAAATGTCTTCATCAGGAAGTCCAGATAGTTCAACTTTTTTTGTTTGTTTGTTATTTTCTTGACTGCCTTGTTCTTCAGCCATCCACAACAGCCATGGGATTTTTTTAACTGGATGATGAAACCGTATTTCCTTAAAAATATTTTACAAAGAAAGACTCGAGCCTTCACTTTTTACTTCACCATGACCTAAATCTTGCAGCTGAATGCTGGTAGTACCGAAAGCTTATGATAGTCCTTGACTTTGACATTTGTACACATAATCTGGACAGTTCAGGATACAGCTGCCCAAAAAAATACAGCTTGGATAGTACTAGCCCTGAACTGGGTTTATCTTCATGATACCTGCAGCACATTAGTATTCTAGATGGTGTGTTGGAGGCTGTTTGAGCACCATGGCAACAGAATCAGTGAATAATCCAACAATCTGTTATGTTGTTATGTAAAATATTGCTGCTGAGTCTTATTTTGGTGTGATTAAGAAAGAGTTAAATTCTATTTGTGTACAGTAATATGTTTGAATGCCTGCACATTTCTCTGAGATTTGCATGCCAAACTAGTTTAAATTAACTTGCATCGGCCTTGTGTCACAGCACAAAAAGGCTTCTACACTGCAATGGAGAAGCTGACAGGCAGACTAGAGAAGAGCATTCAAGGAGCTGCCAGAGTCCCTCATCTCCCAGTGGGGTTGTGTAGCATCACATCTGTGTGCCAACTTGTGCAACAGAGGCCCTTGTGTGAGACTGGGCAGTTTCCACATCTACATCAGCCTCCTTTCCATGCCTGCCTCACATTTTGTTAGTCTACATTACCACCTACTTTAAGAATCTGTTCCCACCTACTTCTTCCTATTATAGAAACAAAGTTACCACATGAATTTTAGCAGAAGAAAGGCAGAGCGGTTGGTGGCTTTTCTTTTTTTAATCCCTTTGGGGATAACAAATGAGAACAGGTATACACTCCGAAGGCGCTGAAAAGCAGCGCATTCTTACGGTTTATGCTGTCGTTCCAAATCCTGCAGCAACATTTTATTAGGTTAGCCTAGGAGTTAGCTGGGGAAAGAAAAAACAAAAACCAAAAAAACAACAACCTCTGGATGAATAAGTGAGAGGGTTGGCTATTTGCTGTCAAATAAGTCTATATTTGAGAATTTTTCTGTATGGACATTGATTGCTTTTGTACATGATGTCCTGGAACAGAAGAATTATAATGACCCTTGCTGTCTCCAGTAATGTAATTCTTCCTTTGAAGTTGAGTCCCTGCCATAGTCTACTTCTGCAACCCCTTTGCTTATCATATGGTCCTTTGTGATCCTTCCTCCACCATATGCAGTGTGAAAAAAGACAGCAAAGGCTGAGACACACAGCTGTCCTGCATAAGAATTGCTTACAAGTTGTCTGACTTACTGTTTATACCCTCCCAGACCGTTACCAGGAGAGATATTAAGAGTGGTTGGAGGGGACTTGGACTTCAGTGTGTGTTGCCTTCCGAGGGTATAAAGACCTAGTGCAGAAGTAGTGAGAAATCCAGGTTACCAGCAGAGATGACCCTAAGGAGGCTACTTAGCACAAGAATGCCTGAGCTAGAACAACAGAGTAACCTCCACTTGGTTCTAGGCTTTAGTCAACAACCAGATTGTTGTCAGTGCTGTAACCATAAAAGCTGCCTGCAAGCTCTAAAATTACGCTGTGCCCAGTATTAAGGTGAGTGTCATGCTCTTGCCTCTTGGTGGCTTTGCAGGTATGTGTTTTGAGGCTCACAGTCAATTACAAGATAATTCTTGACTGAAGTGGTAAGGCAAGTTAGATGCTGGAGGTTTTCCTCATTTTGGATCAGTTTAGCACTTAATCTGTCCTTTCTGTCCTGTGACCTGTTGGTCTCCGAGCAGGACAAAGTCCAACAAAACTGGGAAAGCAGTGAAAAGAATGGGATCAGATTAAAGCTGCCTAGTTGGTATTGTGTGACAACTGTGTTCCCTTCAGGAGCTCATGGGGAATTCCTGGTGACACAAAACAGGAGCAATGGGGTGTGGGAGGTGTTGGACAGGAATTAGAGTTGAGGGCAGGGAGAGCATGTGAATAGGCAACCTGAGAATCTGCTAAATTTGTGAAAATCTTTGTGGAAGTTGGTGGGGAAGGTGGAAAGGAGAGGGGTGCTGAAGGGGACAGTGACCCCATCAAGGTGAAGTGAGGTTGTGCTCTGTAAGGGCATCCAAATGAAGATAAACACCCGCATCCGCTTCTTTCACTTAGGAGGACCATTTGGGCCAGCCAGAGGTCTCCAGTGTGTATTGCATTCCCAACAAGGGTTATGGAACCTAATGGTGAGAAGGCTATTAGAGATTTCATAACTCGTTTCATCTGAATATTATTTATTTTGCTGGATGGAGAAGCAGAAAAACAGAAGAGGAAGAAATAAAAACTACATGGTGCTGTGAGTTATTTAGAAAAGCTGAGTCAGTAAAGAGATGGGTGAACTCTGTATATGGCACTGCTTCAGTAGGAACAGAAAATTCAGTGCTTTCCTAGCATGTGTTAAATTTTGTTAAGAACAGGTGAACCATACAAACAATGGGACAAATCTGCAAATGCTTGTACAAGTAAGTAGTCTTTGCTCAAGAACTCGTGCTGACAGGGAAGGCTTGAAATAGTAAAGACTCCTCAGGCTGCCCCTTCAGTCTCCCTTAGCTTCTCCCCTTGCTTCACTCCCTGCCAATCTTTTGCAATTCAGTGACAATGAGAGTTAATAGAAGGCGTGTCTGTGATCCTGTAAAACAATTTGCATCATCATCTTTAGTGATGAAATTTTCACAGGGAAGGAGGAGCAGCACATTTTGCCCAAGTTAAGGTTGCACTGGCAATATGTCAAGAAGCCTGAAGCATTTAATTTTCATAGGAGAAATCTGATTATAGCAGCTCATATTTGAGTACAGAAATGTGTCCTGCAGAAACTACAGCTCTAATGCTGCTTCCAAGGTAAATCTAAATGTAGTCTAAAGCTTTTAGACTTGCATTACTGGCGTTGTGTCACAAGGATGTGGACAGGTTTGGGCTGCCTTGCTGAAGTTACTGTACTACCTGTACAACAGACCACATAACTGCTGCCTCAACCTTACTGAAAACATCATTTTCTTTCTTCACTGAAGAAACTAAGCTGTTTCCACTAAACAGAAGTGGCCAGAACCTGATAATTGACGTTAACTGTGTTGTATGTTATTTCAGTTTGTGTCTATCATAAACAGATGACAATACAACTTTCATTTTGACTAAAGGAACTGATAATTGACACAAAGCTATTAAAACATAACAAACATGCTATGCCTCAGTCAGTTGACTAAAAGAACTGTCAGAAATGCCATTCCTCTGTGGGGCTGCCCAGTGCAAATGCAACAGCCTTGCTTATTAAACAAGGCCTCATTTAGTTTTGGGCTTGTCTCAACAGTATTTTACAAGCACCTGGGACAAGATCATTAAAGTCATATATATCAGCTGAAGACCTGCCTCTCAGATTTCCTTGTAATGCTGGGAAAGGCCCTAGTTACACAATTATATATTAACTAACAAATAATTGTTCTCACCAGTGGAAAGTGAGGTATTTTCTAGCTCTCTAAGGAAGTGTTCAGATGCCTTATATTAAATCTACAGACATTAAATTCTGTAGCCCTTCTTTATGGTTACATGGCTTGCAGGGCATGCTGCAATGTTCACATCAAAATCTACTCAGAGAGTAAGGTGGAAAGATAAAAATTTGAATACCCATTATCATGGTAATTTGTAGAAATCTGATATTCTTAACAGAGCAGTGTGGAAAGGACATTACTGAGACTCATAGGCAAAGAGAGATTTTGATACCCAACATCTCTAACAGAGGGAGGTGGGAAAAGCCAGTACAGTCCTTAATTATTAAGGCAGAGTGGGAAGTATGCTACTGCTGGCTGTGAAGAAGCATGGCACTGAAGCCTACAGGAAGGGTTGCACAGGGGTAAGGAAGAGCTCTCACGAACAGCTTGATAATTTGCCAGTGTACACAGATGTAGTACACACCCTTCAGTCAGTCACTGCATTGAATTATGTTTTCAGTTGTAGAGTGAATAGCAAATAATTTTAGACTATAACACTGTCCAATCTGTTCCCCCATATGCACTCCTTTCCAAAGAATATACTGTTCCATGCAGTAATGAGAGCGTTCAAATAACAATGGAAAGAATGACTATTCAGCTGAACTTGCTTGAAAGCTACATATCCAGTTCTCTGCCTTTTTTGGTCAGTCTCTTTACACCATTTATGCCTATTTTTAAACAGACGGAATAGGATAAGAGATCCTAGCACACCTGATCCGATTTTTAAGCTGAGCTCCACAGAAAGGCAAGGCACTGTGTACCATCAGAGGAAAAAAAAATCAGAACTCTTCCTGCTCCCAGAACTCCCTGCATTTCTTAAAATTATCCCAATGAACTGAGAGTGGAAGGTAACACATGAGCAAGAATGCAGGACACAAGAGGTCCTATCTTTCCATAATACTAAGCATTATCTCACATGTGGGAGACTTCTTCCAGGCAGTGTGCCAGAACTCACAAGCTGTCTTTTAAAGAACCTGCAAAAAACTTAAAACTGGCACAGACAACCTGCAAAGTGCAGAACCATCAGCTGAAACATCCACATTCATAAAGCTGAGCTATAAAAGTCCTCTGCAGCTCTACAAACTATAGAGGTATATTGTACTTCAAGGGTGAGATGAAGGCACAACTTATTCCTCTTCATCTCTGAAAGTTTCATTCTTTTTCACAAAATCAGGTAATTGTACGTGTTAAAAAGGACTTCTAGAGATCATCAAATCCAAACCCCCTGCTAAAGGAGGTTCCCTTTAGGAATGCAGGTCATGCAGGTAGGCATCCAGGTGGGTCTTGAATATCTCCAGAGATGGAGATTCTACAGCCTCTCTGACAGTCTGTTCCAGTGCTCCGTCACTATGACTGTAAATAAGTTCCTCCTTGTGTTAGCATGTAACTTCCTGTTACAGTTTTCTTCTCACCATATCCTCCCTGTGGGCAGTTCTACAGTCAGCTCACGTACTAGCTGGACAAACTGCCTCTGCTGTAATCTCAACACTTGCTGGGACAACAGAGAAGATAGTAGAGACAGGTATATACGATAAAAATGTTACGTCCATTCTCACTGCCAGACTGTACATGGCACAACACCAAGTGAAGTTCATTGCTGTGTGCAGAGAAAGGATACAATTTATACAGTTCTCGAGTCCTATTTAATCCTCAGTTTGTAGTTAACAAATAACTCTTGTGTTACACTTCTCCACACAAGAGCATTTTGATTAAGAATTACTATTAATAATTTATTTTTTCTTCTTCTTGCAAAGTATCCTCTTGCCTACTGAACTATGGAGTGCTTGTGCCTATTGAACTATGAAGATGAAGAATGGAAGTTGCAACTACTACAGTAGGGGAAATCTTTTACATCACTCCTCTGTCTTGTTTGAGTGGCCCACCTGCATACATTGTTTCTGCTTGGTCACAGCAGTTTCTATTCAGAACATTGAGAGTTTGCTATGTGCAGCAATAATTAACAAAACATTTGTCATTTTTAGTGCCTGGCATGGTGCATTGTTTATCCCTTTCCAGTCTGCCATGAAAAGGCTCAGCTAGTACAACGGCTGCAATGACGTGGCATAATGTCATAATGTCTCCAAAAATTATGCCTCAGTAAAGGAACAATAACCATCTAAAAAACCAAATTACTTATCATTCCTTCTTTTTTGTTGCTTGTTTTTGTTTTTCTTTTGGTCCACAGAGGAACTTATTTTCTCTATTGGAAGGAACTCTTTATATAGTGGATGGGTACAAGCCCTTCATAACTCTAAAATCCTCCAGGTCTTATAGATAGACAGGTGTCATACTGTCTCATCAGACACATTTTGTACTTGACACAAAGCAAATCTGGCTCAGCCCTCTGCAGGCCTTTGAACTGTCAAAAGTCTGGAACTGTGAGACGCCCCAATAATTGCATCACGTGAGTAGGGAGGAGGTCGGAGGGAGTCATCACTTGAGAATGCATGCCCGCATGTCAGCTCCTATATGGGATCTGGCATTGAACATGTCAGATCATGCATGGAGGAGATGCACAAGCCATGCTGCTGCTGGCAGATGTGTGCTGTGTAGCAGAGTTGCTTTGAGGACGAGCCCCAGCGAGGTCTCCTCCCCCTGCCCCAGCCCTAGGCTTGTCCTACCCACTGGGGTGCCACCAGAAGGAATGAGCATGGCAGAGGAGAAGCAGAAGAGCAAATTTCACATGAAACGCTTGTTGGCATCTCCCAATAGATCAGGTCATTGCTGTCAAAACCTCAGAAATAATGTCCAAGGTTGTCATTTAAAAAATATTCATTTGCCCTTGACTGAACCTCACATTTTGGACAATATTTTGCTGTAACTTCTCAGTGTTTAGTTTCTTGTTACCAGAACTACCCCAAACCTTCTCTCATCTCCTGCCTGTGCTGTCTGGTGTCTTATTGCTGAAAGGCTAGTCTGTATTAGATAAGTATATTACCATATATTACCATACTGTTACCATAAAAATTAGTAAGTTCATTGTGGCTTCCTCACATCCAGTATTTTTTTCCAGTGTGGCAGAGCTGAAGTACTGAAGAGCCCTTCTCTTCAAATTCAAACACAAAAAACTGTGACTCTCTGTGCTCTTAAAAAGATGTCAGATATTGCAGAAGTGTGGAAAGGAAGAGGAAATATGTTGAAGTCAGACAAAGAAAAAAGAGGTGGTGAAACAAACAGTGCTTCATCCACCAGAAAGAGGAACCAACAGCTCAGTTTCTGTTTGCAGGATGCCCTCTCAGCCTCAGCTTCTATTTGAAACTTTTAGGGAAGTAGCTGCAGATATCCAAGGCGAGGAGTAGTGTGTGCCACAAAATAAATAAATAAATAAAAATAAAATTAAAGGAACAGCTGAAGTCAGGAAAAGAAGAACTTAAGAAAGGACTGAATTTAGTTACCCTTCATCTTGCCTTGATCTTGCTTAAGTCCAGGTATATTCAGAACTGGAGTTCTAAAGCAGACCCATTTCTGTTTTCAAGTCATTTAGGCTCTGTTATGGACTATTTATCAACAAATAGTACATGCAAGATATCACTCAAAGTAGAAATTATATAACAATGGAATATTTCAAGTTGGGAAGTACCCACAAGGATCATCAAGTTCAAATTCTATGTGTAGAAAGGTAGAAAAATGTGTTGTGAATACTGTTAATAATGTTATGATTTACAACACTTTAAATGATATGGTTAAGAAAGCTCTGGACAAGTATTTGTGAGCTCTAACCATATAAGTCTGCACATTTGTACATATAACTGTCATAAACTCAAGCACTCCTATGTTAAAGAGGTTAATACAGGGTATAGTTGTCAGGAACTCTTCAGCTGTGGAAAGAAATTATTTCAGCAAACCTAAAGGAGCACAGAATGATCATGAAATGGAAAAACTCCTTTGCTCTGAGTTCAAATGGAGCAGAATTTGCCCAAAATATATATTATTATTAGATATTCTTTGATGGGATGTAATAACATAAATGCAATGCTTTTATGTCTTTATACCTTTTTGCTTAATGATCCTAAATTAATTTATAAACATTACTTAGCACTAACTACATCTTTGTAATGTGGGAGTATATTTTCACAGGTGGCTCAGATATGGTTATATGAATTATCTTTGATATAAAGATTTAGAAAAAGAAAAAAAAAAAATCAGTGCAACAAAACTGGAGAGGAAAGGGGAGGTAACAAAAGGGCTCTGAGAAAAAAGTCAGGAATCCATTAGGACTGGAGCATGAGGGTTTCACCTCCCATTCCTGCTGAACCCATTCTCTGTCACCGTCATTCTCACTAACTTAACTCATCAGCATGATCTAAAGTTACATATTGTCATGGCTTTACACAATTTCTTTTTTTAGTTTATTTGTTGCCTTCATTTTGAATGCTCAACAGGTTCACTCAGGGTGATATTAATGTGTCCCCTCAGAGAAGCCCAGGTTATATTATCATTCTCTAGGAATAGTTCTGAACTCATTTACAGTTGCTGCTTAGATATTAGAATAGATTGTGTCTATCAAGCTATCCCTTTTAACTTTCCCAATCATTGAATGTTTCTGCAATCTTTTACATGTAGATAATTACAACAATATATGATTGAAAAATCATTTAAAAAGAAATTTCATAGTAGGCCTCTGAATTCTTACTCAAGAGAAGTTAGTTCAGTTTCTGTATTGTCACAGAACCTTTCATATAGAAATTATATGGATTTTTTCATATGGGAGAAAAGAAAAGGAAGAGAACTTCGTAACTAAGGAGGTGTTAAGAGTGACCATTAAAAGCTCTGACTGACATATCAGGGAAATAAAGGCAAGCCATTCTGAGAAAGGTGCTCATAGTTTCCACACCCAATTGAGGCTAGATCCAAATATTTTTTGTCAGTTGCTAGAGAGCCTTTAACTTGATGTAATCAGCTGTTGATGTCAGGGCCTTATGGCTATTGCTGAGCTAAGATTTTACCAGCATTGATTGTTAATTCTGTTTTTAAACTATAGACCAATAGCACAAAGCAAACTAAATGAGTGTTTACCTCTACTGTTAAAAGAAAGGAGAATGAGAGAGGACAGTTGGTGGCTCAAAGAGGGTTTGATAGCCAAAGACTAATGTCCTTGTAAATCTGATAAGTAACAGACAGTCCAAAGTTTTGTAAGAGCTCCAAGGTTTCCTGTGGGATTCCTTTAGATAAGAATTTGAAGGGCGCTGGTCACTTCTGAAGGTACATTCCCCTCTCAAGGTCCAGCATATGAGGAGAAAAAAAAAATAGATTTGTCCTTTCATCACATAAGGATGATAGAAATGGACTCTTTACAATCTCTTAAGAAGAAGCATGCTGTTAGTGGACGTGTAATAAAAAGAAATCATTTGATTTGACAGAAGTGAATAGAATAAAAAAGCAATGAAACTGAAAAACTAACAATCCCTGCTGTACATTGCCTCCTCAGTTAGGGTAATGCCCTAAGTTTAAATATACAATACTGTCTGAAAGTAGTGAATGTAGTAAAGTACCTAAACACACTGTTACCTAATACTTTCCACATTCAGCACAGTATCTTTTCACTTGTGTGCTACTTTGATGGGGAGGAGTTGCTGATCTTGAACCTGTAGTCAGAGCTCAGGGCACTTGCCTTAGAGAAGGATCCTGAAACTTTTTTGGCTTAGGTTCAAAGGCTACTCAAATGTTTGGACTCAAAGAAAACTGGACAGATTATTTTCTTCTTTTCTTAGCTCATCCCTGATGTATATTAGTCATAAACTCAGCAGAACATCTACGTTGCATTACACTATTTGAGGTAGGTATTAAAATAGTCCCCCACCTGTGCACATAAATCTAGTAACTGTTCAATCAGTTGTACAGTTAATATACATAAATCAATTTTGCATTCATTGATGAATGCATGTTTATTATGGGGAGTTCAGAGGGGAATCTAAAAAGACTCTATTACATTCATTTATCCTGACAAAATTAATCATATTAAATTATCAACCTGTATGTTTATATAAGCACAAATTTTAGTTGGCTGTGCTCACTTTCCTTATGGACCTGTATCAGTGCTTAGCCAATTGAGAACAGAACAGTGGAGATGTGCATAAGACTGTCTTTGTTTGTCCTATTTGGGAAATCAGGTGGGACAGCATGACTAGCAATTTTTTTCAAACTCTTGTGGTCTGTGGGAATGGTTGATTTCATACTTCAAGTGTTTGCATTTAATTTGCATCACGGCTATTTTACTCTATTTTTTAAAAATACAGATCTTCAGGTTATGAAATGTGCTATTCAAATTTAATATTGTCAGTGCTTAGAAAGGAAATGTATCATCAGTTCTACTAGCCACTTAACTTTGTTACAAAAAGTTTCTGGCACCATTTTTTTTTTTTTATCAATTTTTTTTCAAAGAATAGACAAGCACAGTATTCTGAGTTTATAAGTCAAATGTAGGAAAATATGATGTCTTAAGGTTTGAAACTGTCAGGCCCCTGTCAGTACTAGCAGTTGCTGTAGTATAATCGCAAATGAAAGTATTTTTGTATGGTGGGGCCAGGGTAAAACTGGGTGGTTACCACAGACAGCAGTTCACTTAGCCTTCAAGAATTCAACCGTCACTGATGTCTCATGGAAACAGATGTACCTTCCCTAGAGTCAGATGCTCAAATTACAATTCCCATTTACAAAGCAGCTCCCCAGTGTGATTCGCAATTTTTACAGGGCTGAGATCTCCAAGAAAGGTATTTTTAGAAGTCATCACACCTTACATATTTAGTGACCCGATTGAAATTTGTATAGTGGTAAAGGCTTGCCTAGGCTTTTCAAATTCCTCTTAGGAATCACACATCTCCTCCTAGGACCTGTGGATGTTGTGTTTGTATGCCTGTAGGCATGGGCTTTTGTTATAGGCTTATGGGTTTATATATTTAAATTTTATCCATCAGATAAAAGAACATTAGTCAAAATAAAATGTTAGTAATTGATCAAACTACTTGACTAATTCTGCAGTGGCATCTACCAAATATTGATCTGATTTTGGATTAAGTGAAGTGTATTTTCAAATTCTGTAATCACATGATTTTTAAAATTTTAATCTCAAAGATTATCAGCAAATGCTATGAAAAAAAAAAGACCTACAAGAAGACCTTCAATTATAAGCACAAAAATATTCAAGTACTGTTTCCTTTTAGAAAAAATAGCTAAAGTATAACGTCAAATTCATGGAATCCCTCTCTCTCTCTCTCTGTCTCCTTTTTTTTTTTTTCCTCTCTCAGTAACAACAGAAATTTAAGAATGATAGAATTTAGGAAATAATATTATACCAATGAGCAGATACATGGTATACTGCATTAACCAACTAGGAAAATGAACTCAGATTAACTGAGGAGATAGGGATTCTTTCTGCCTCTTTGGAACTCAGTTTCTGGTTTGCTAATCTCTAATTCTAATGCCCTAGAAAGATTTAGAAGTAAAATAATCTTTCCTAAAAACATTGCGCCTCTTTTCCCTCCACTCTCTCCTTTTATTTAATCAGATGCTTATGAGAGTAATTCAAGTAAACAGAAATAAAAAAAACTCTCCATATAACATCCAAGATCTCTGAAGAGTCCTGTATAATTTGTATCTAGAGTTTAGGGGCCATAAAATTTCCAGGTGAAAACATGTTCCAAATGACTTTTTTATGATTTCTTTTAATACCCAGTTGTCAATCCTAGTGAATACAGAATTGTAATTCAGTTCTATTATGAGCATAATTTGATTTAAGTGCTTTCTTAAAAAAAAAAAACTGTATTCAAAACCCTGTGTTAATTTAAGTGCTTTACTGCATAGGAATTTAGATTAGGCTTCCATTGAGTCAGAAGCCAATGACTTAATGAATTCTTATATGCTTTTATAAGTTCTTCTTTTAGACTGTATATTCTCAGGCTCAAGAACTACTGATGATTCAATGCAATGACTGACAGTTACTCTTTTTTTTTTTTTTTTTACCAGAAAATACATTAAATGATACCATACATGCCAAATAGAAGCTGTATTATAGTACTCTCCACTGGGGGATATTAGGCAGAATTAAGAAAAAGAGTACTCTTGTACTGGGAAGTCAGTGGTCCAAGGACAGGTGGATAACAAGAACTGTGGAAAGGAAAATAATATATGTATATTAACCATAAAATATTGGCGAGGTGTTCTGATACTGAAGGAAAGATCATCATTAATACTCAAAAGATAATTTTATCTACCCAGACATGAAAGGAAGAGAAAGATGAGAATCTTTCTGAAAGTTACTTTCAATTTTTGATAATCCCCCTTCCTTGCAAAAAAAAAAAAAAAAAAAAAAAAAAATTAGGTGAACTCCAAGCAGTAGCAGCTTTAAATGGATATGTTGGGACAAACTGTGTGAATATGACAAAAAAGACTAAAGATTTGTTCCTATATGCAGAGAAACCACTTCAATCACAACTTATGCACTGTTTTTTTTCATCTTTTAGTCCAGAAGGTGTGCCAATAGAATCAAATATGTCGTTATCAGAGCAAGCTGTTGCTGCCACTTCTCAGCTAGGCTATGATAGAAAGAAATTTGATCAAAGAAACCATCCAAGATCACATATCTGTAAACCATAGATGTAGATATCACCTATGTTTCAAGCGGCAAATCCTCAGTATTTGTAGACTGTCTTTGTATACTACTGAAATTACCTAGGCATATCAAAGCTCCCTTCCCAAAACCATGTGAAGAAGACCTGAAGTCTGGCAAAGCAAACAAAGATTTAAGACTCATCTTCCTCATTTCATTAAGGTGTTTGTGATCTGTGTCCAGAAGTCATCTTGTTTTCCTAAGCAGCACAAATAATTTGGCAAATAATGTTCACAAAAATCAGATTCTAACTGTTCCTTTGTACTAACTCTAGTAGTTTAATTTGGGGTACAGTAAGACAATATATCTAAGACAATCACTGGGCTGATGTCACTGAAAGAAGTGTTCTCACTTCTCAGTGCACTTCCTTAGGTAAAACTACACACAGCTGTAGAGATTTAGGCAAGTAAGTCTTGTATTAGCATAGAAATTGGTGTTAAACTGATGTAATCAGAGTGGACATAGCATTCTCTGTATTGATTTAGCCTCAGTTAATTACCTACTGACTTCAGCCAAATCCTTAAAGCTGCTCTTAACTTCTTACATATCAGGGTGTGTTATGTTTAATCACTATTCTTTTCTGGAAAGAGTTTAAGTCTTCAAATGTACCTCAGGGATTTAGAAGCCTAAGACTGTATTTTTATAAGCAGCTAGCATGTCTAACAACCTTGCTCTTTTTGCAAGACACTAGAACTTACACTTATCTTGAAAATACTGTTGCAAACTTAAAATGGCAAAAGTCTGCACCTGCCTTGTGCAGCACTGAGCCCTAGATTAGAAAACAAGTCCAAAGTAAATATTTAATTGAGGAGAAACAATTAACTGTTCATAGAGATCAGAGAGAGAATTCACACCTCTGACTAGTCTGTTTAAACTTGCCCAGCTGCAGGTTAGGAGCAGTGGCCATGCTGATGTTGCCTTCACAGCCGGAAGCGACAATAACTTCATCGTATAAGCAATCTCAGGTCTCCAGGCATAAGATCTACGTAAAGCCCTGAAGTCCATGTAGGTTATACATTTTCCATGCCTGGGGATTTCTAAGGTCTCTTTTGATAACTGTGTCCAAGGATGAAATCCAGTGGTGATCACAAGTTCTTACTCTGTCAGTTATCTGGTGTTTGCATCTCTAGTTGAGGGCAAAAAGCAGGGTGTGGAAAAGTGAATGATGTCATGCGAAGTGAAATTTAAGTCAAAGAGGAATCTGAAAACATGCATGCTGAAAAGTCAGCTGTTAATCTATCCTTTAATGCAGAGACTTGGGAAAAGTTAGGAATTCAGAGATGTCTTCTGACAGTATCAGTACACTAAGAAACCAAACTGGCTTAAGACAGCTTAATCAGCAAAACTTGGCTTCCTTCCCTTACACATTTACTTGGTTAATTTAATATAATCAGGGAGATTTAATACTTTAATTTCCACCTCACTTGGACATGATAGTATCATTTTAAAATCTCAGACACAAAGGTACATCATCATTGTGCATTCTCAGCTAAACTATAAAACCTTGCCTTATGAGTAATAAAAATTTTTGTATTAATCCTAGATTTCTGAAAAGTTCTATATGTCAAGAGACATAGGATTATTCAAACAGAATGACAACCAGATCTGTAATTAAGACACTTAGAGAATATTGTCATTTTGTGTCTTGCTGGTGGAACATGGCTGCATGTGTTGGAACTTGCTGATTGATCCAGTGACCTGATCACACTAGCCTTTCATATGTGCACTGCATAGCTTTGGGATTCTGTTCAAAGCTCTGGGACAGCTGGCAACACTGCTCCAGTCAATGTTCCTCCCCACTATACCGCCTTGAAAATAGTAACAACAACAAGCCACTCTCTGGCAATAGCAAGGGCTATCATACAATAATGTGATCAAACTGAAGATTCAGAAGGCTTCTAATGGAGCTGAAAACAAAGATCAGCATGTTAAACTGTGAAAGGTACAGTACTGACTTTTTTTTTTACAGTTACAATTAGAAAAGTCTGGCCTCTAAAGTCATAAATAAAAAGATGTGCTTGTTCTTGTGCTCACTGTACAGTCTTTACTCCCCAGTCACATTTGTTCAGCATACATGCTACTGTGAACGATAACAAAGTAGAAAGCTTCCAGTATTTCCTAAAATTACAAAGTTCTAGTGCGCTAAGGCCTGAATTGCTCTCCTGTCCCACTGTCACCGTTCTTGTGGCTGCAGGTATTCTTTACCTTTCCTTTTATGTCAGGATACTTGTTGTACATCAGTTACCCAAAGTTTAAAATATAAAGATAGGAAAAGCACTGAAAACAAGCCCTAAGGAGATACTGACAAGCAGTCTGCCTTGTGGCAATTTCCAAATGGATTTAGTGCAGAAAACACATTCCTGAAACTAGTAGATTAAAGCATGGCAACTGATACAGCCCAAGTTTGTGACTCAGGCAAATCTATGTTTACCCAGTTAGGATTAATATTGATACCAGCCAGAACTGCATTCACTTAGTGCCAACGTTAATGGGTCTGGGGCTGTCCATCCAAATTTACTACTTGCTCTGCTGCCTGCTATGAATACGCCATTGATTTCTTAATTTATTTTAAAAATTGCAAAACAAACACTTCAAATACAATCTGGGTTTTAACTTGCAGGAAAGCTGAGCTGGTTCAGTCAGGTTATGGCAATTTGTCTGTTAACATTATTCTGATGAATAAAATGCTGATTATAAATATGTTTCTTCCTTTTCCCACTCTAGTGGCCTCTCAACATAAGTATGGACTGATTTGGGCTTTACAACTTTGCTATACAGATGCAGTGCAACTCTAAACATCTTCTAAGAGAAAATTAATTAGATATACCTCTAAGTAAAACAAGGAATCTTAGCAGGTGAAATCTTCTCACAGCTGAGGAGAAATGAGAGACATCCTTCCGTGGCTGGTGACTTCTTAAACATATTCAGTATGCATATGCAGCAAGCATCACTGGAAAAAGATGCAAATAGTCTATAGGCCTGGAAGCAGCACTGGCATATCCAAAAAAATAATTTAAAAAATAAAATAAAACCATCCAGATCCTAATAGAGACATATAAATATTAGTTCCAGCGCAAAAAATAAGGAGGGAATACAATGAAAAATGAACTGAAACTGCACATGCCTGTTGATTTGATCTATCTTCAATTTTAGTTATATCACAGAAGTCATATAATTCATATCCCAGGGGCCATTCACCCTTCAAGTTACATCTGTCACCAATGAACACTTTACTCTAAAACTCTTTCCATATATGCTTTAAGGATCAAAGCTTGCAGCAATAAGATGACATGTGGTGCCAAAAAGAAACCAGGAAATTTCACCTCTCTACCTGATCTCTCTGCTTACTAGCAGAAATCAAAAATAAGGAGGCACTTTATTGTGCCAGGCACCAAGCAAATTGTCCCAGCACAGAAGAGCATGATAAAAAGGATAAAACCTGTCACAGAAAGAGAGATTGGAAAGACTGCTATTTTTGTAGTTTGAAGGCAAACAAATTGTACAGGAGAAAAATATGTGTAATGAGGCAAGTTATTTGGAAAAGGGAGGCTAAGAACTAAACAAAAAGCACGAGTATCTTTGATCTTATACTTCAGTATAGGCCACTCTGTAGCAGATAGATTTCCATCTGACTACTAGAATCTTCTGTTTGCACTGTAAGCTGGCAATCTAACCACCGTCTCAGGTGGGCTTGGACTAGCTGAATGTTCAATCTGATTTCTTACAAAATTTCCTCTTTTCTTATAATTGAACAAGGCTCTTCATTCAAAGTTCAAAACTGATTGCTGCAGTGATATTTAAACATTTATTTAAATTACTTGCTAAACCAGAGGTTATGTTGTTACCTGTTTTGGGCACTGCAGAAGTTGCACAACTCTTAAGAACAGACCTCTGGCCACTCTAGATGGAAAAAGATGTAGGCACATGATTCTTAGCTCTACTGGTTTGATTAGCACGTTAACCACTTGGGTGGATGTTTATCTAAAGCCATCTGCTCTGTTAGTCTGTGTAACTATCCGGAACAACACCAGAGGACAGTCTTTTAAACAAAGGGATTGGACAGATGGTTAGCTGCACAATTCAGGTAGAGCATTAGAGGTTTGAGGAAGTTGATATAATTCCAAAATAAGCTTAATTTACCTACTTATCTTGCACTTATTGGATTGTTAGAGTTGTTGCAACAGTTCTCAGGCACTGCATCTGGCAATACAACCATATCAATTCATGCTGCTATTAAGCCCAAACACTGGGGTATGTACATTTATAGAACAATTGTACTGCTCAGCTACCAACTACAACCCCAAAGCTTTCCACACCTTCAGATGAAAAAAAAAACAAACAGGAAATCATTTGAGTGCAGAATTCTCTAGACCCCTTCTAGATGTTTAAATGTCTCAGCTTAGTTTGTGCTGCTCTGATTTCTACTATGCCTGCATTCAGCTACTGTATCTTAGCTAAAGTGGGGTGGAATTAACCTTGGAGAGCTGTTAGCTTCTTACATTTACTGAAGATGACAGAACATCTGATTGTACACACTTGCTGCTTCTTCAGGATTTGCCTGGATATGCTCAAGCTAGCAATCTTGCTATGTATGTCTCATTCTCTATATTTATAAAATAAAGTGATAGCACATATCTGGCTCCTCAGCTGTGCAAGAAAACGAGACAATACATTCTGCTTTTTTAAAACATCCAGAGTGACATAGACTGTTCTCTAAGTCTTGTGAGGGTACCACATGAAAACGAAAATCCCATCAGAAAAGGACAAGACTTGTTTGGATATTTTAGTTGTCCTTGAAAACTTACGGGAATGTGGGAACCAAAGGGAAGGTAAGCCATTAAAATATTTAGCAATGAGGCTCTACTCAGAGAAACACAGATAACAGCATGCAGTTTGGTTTGGGTTTTTTTGGTAATTTTTTCTGAACAATTTAATCAGACATCTACTAAATAAACATTCAAATAATTGATTTTGTGGCTTGGCAGGTAAATAAAAACACAGGGGGAAATTGAGCTGGGATCAAACAGAATTTGAATCTTCTTGCCAAACAAGAAATTAAAAACTGTTTTAATGTCATGTTCCATTTGACACAAAACATTTCATTTAAAGAATTTACACAGAAGCAGAAATACAGAGAAAGGGAATAATTCTCAGAATTACTGCTGGGGAGACAGTTGCCCCTTTATTCGCTATCTCAAGAGCTGTCCCACTTAGATAGGACATATGTGATCCATAATGAACACTGTCCTTGATCTCCATTGCTCTACTCCAAGAAGAGTAGATTAGTCTGTACATGTAATTAAAGAATAGCTCTCTTGTTACATGCTGATGTACTTTCTCTTTGGAGAAACACTTGGAGGAGCAAAGATTGGAGCTTCAGCCTTCCAAGAAGTTTATCATGCACCAGGTATAAGTACATTTCTGAGTGCTTGCTTTTCTGTGGTCTTCTTTTTGTATTATTGAAACATTTTATCAAAATGGAGTTGTGGTGCTAATCCTGAGTTTCTCAGAGCCTGAGTAAATGTTCTAATTCCAAGCTGTCAGATAAATGTAATATTTGTTACATTCTTCTTTATCTTTGTGGTAAAAGAGGAGGAGGATCGGGTTCTGGCCAATGTATCTAATGATTTCAAACCAAATTTGTAAATAACATTAGTATAAGTATTTCAAACAAGCTTCACTGAATATTTGTCTGGCTCCAGTAATTTCTTTGCAAACTCTTGGGGATAGAGTGACTGCCAGATACATTTTCTGGAATAAGAAAGCTCAGAGAATCCAAGGAGATGGATTGTAGTCAAAGAAATTTTGTTTTAACTGCCTGGAATGTGTACATTATATGATAATCTGCATAAAAGTCTGACTGTTGCATGAATCATATGCAAAGTATATTCCTGGGCCAGGGAAGACAAACTGAACATAAAATTTGTATTAAAGGGACTGATATTAGCCATTTTTACACAGTCATATCTTCTCAGAAACAAATTCACAAAAGTTTGCTGGAAATATGGTGATCCTAGTCTCTTAAATATAGCATCTCTATATTCCTTAGCAATGTAATTGTCAGTTAGCTAAGGTCTGATTGAAGAAACTGTCTAGAGAAGACAAGTAGAGGAAATTTTTAAGGGATTGCTGGGAAAAGATCACTGGAAAAAGATCTAAGAAGGCATGCTGTCTCGTGTTGCTTCTCAGGCACAAAGAGTGCCTGGAAGAAACTGAAGTAGTGTCAAGAGTGCTGGCATAAGTAGATGAATGACCAGTGCCTTTGGGGCACTGATGTTTTGTTACGTAGAAAAGATAGGCAAGATCATCACATGCATTCACATGTAGTGGGTATGAGGTACTTACTTATGTCAAGAACCTAATCCAGGAGGCTTTTTAAAATATGATGACAGATTGCAAATTAAGGAGGAAAAAGGGGGGCACAGAATGGCTATGAACTTTTTTTCACTCTCCCCAAAATCAGAAAAGAAGTTGTATTTTAGACCACATTGGAAACATCTGCAGTCTACTGCCACCATCCTTAGACACAGGTTGAGAGACAAACTGGTCAAAACTATCAAAGCCTTTCTACTAGGATGCAACAACTTTAAAATTAGGACACAACTGTGTACTGTGTGTTTCAAATGATGAGTAATGGCTGAAAAAAAATAAAAAAAACAAAACAAACAACAACAAATAACCGAACACAAAACCAGCAAGCCATCTTCTGCTTTCTGTATAATTTCAGGTTGCTGACTTAATACATAGGACAAAGTGACAGTGCCCACAGTTTCTGGCAAATGTAAACAAACCAGTGCATTGATCAGCCAAAGTATCTGTTCAGCTACAAGCAAGGAAACCAAGAAGTTGACCGGTTCCCAAAGAAGCTAGCTAGGATGAGACCCCATCAGACAGTTACACCAGTAGTCAGATGACTTGCCTGAGTCTTGACAAAACCCTTCCAGGTATTATGTCTCAAAAAAAAAAAAAATTAAAAAAAAATTAATGAGAGTTATTTTTTAGAAAATATGTTCTGATGGAAAAACTATGACCAGCTCAAGAGGCATTTCTCTCTGAGGTGCTCAAACAGCCTTTGTTGCCTGAGGCCTGGAATTGTTAAAAAATGTTGTGAATGTCAAAAGGGAATTAACTCTGGTTATATGGTTCATGGTGTTAAAGGACTGACCAGTAAGGTAAGATTGTTGTAGGGCTTGAAAGGATATCTGATAATGGACAGAAGCCTACTCTGCTAATGGCACTCCACTGAGTATGGAAACACTGTTCATATTCTCATTTCCTGATATTTCTTTGACTTATAGAACTAGAACACTTCAGAATTTTTTTCTTTAAATTTATGTTCTTGTAAATACAAGGGAGGGAAAGAAGCATTTGATAAATTTACAGTCTTATACAGGGTATGTTTGATATGGATCTGAAGTACACCAAGAATCACGTATGTCTGAAGCATAGATGACTGAAGTCACAATCTAAGAGTTGGATATTTTATTATATATTATTTTTAATTTTATTTATTATTACTTACTCCTGGCTTGTGCACTTGTGTCCTGTGTTGACACTCACTGTGGTGAGTACTGGATATAAAGCTTCTCTTCTGACTGGCTTTGCTGAGGTCTATTCCTAAATGTTCCTTTTATGACGACTTCCAAAGCATCATGAAGACCTAATGGCTCTCCCAAGAGCTTTGTGGGACTTCATAGCAAGAAATAAAAGAGGCCACTGAACTGTGATTGACCACTTGTGAACCCTTGAGTACCTTGGTGTACTTTTACTGACAGAAGCCAGTAGGAATATAGAGTAGACATTTTCTTTGCAGCTGAAATACAGCCGTGACAAACTGGGTACTAGATTGTTCAGTGTCACTGAGAAATAGAAAATATAGATTTAAAGGAATTCCTCATAAATGCTAAATATTATTTCTGCTCTGATCAGATTTGAAAAATCATGCCAAATAAGCAAAGACCAGCCAGTTTCCAGAGGATCTGCAGTAGATATCGAAGCTTCAATTTTAGCCAAGACAGGCCTTGACAGTATTCCCAGTTGTCTAATGGAAATACAATGCATTCTAGCACCTTTTATCAGCTTAACAGTCTCATTTTGAGGCAGTAATGAATCAATCTGTAGAACACCAATGTAAACTGAAATTTGTTTTCCTTGTTCTGCAGATGAGAAAGAATGAAGAAAAAAATAATGCAACTCATTTAAGGAAGGCTTGGCAGTGCCAGACACAGAATCTAGATCTGATTGATACTCAAGTCACTGCCCTAACTTTGCTGTCTTTGCACTTTAATCTTTGTGCTATGCAATAGGCATTCAAGCTGCAACATAAATACAAAGACAATCTTCACTTACTTTTATAAAAGGATGCCTAAACTCATGGGTTCATAACTGGACACCAGGTGTACTAAACATCCAGTATATCTTCAGGCATAAAATTTTCTTACAGCAGTGTACAGTTTGATTTTTTTTTCCTTTTTCTAATAAGAACTTTTATTTAGTTTTGCTATGTGGAATTGTTGCAGAAAAGATAAATGTTTTGTGAAATGAAACTGCTCTTGTTCCAGTGGTTTGTGTATCTGTCTGAGATGTTGTTGTAGCCAGAACTGATATTTATTTCTACTCATCTGGCAAAGTCTCCAGAAAATACATACTTATACTATAAGCTACAATATACGTGCCTTTGAACATAGGATCTCAAGCTTTTTCATCGGCTCATTGGTTGTCAATAGAACATCCTATATCATGTGGTAACCTTCCTTACTCTGCCCAATGACACAATCTCCTTTCCCACTTCCACTCATAGCCACATATCAGGTCTACACCAATCAGGTAAATTATATAAAAAAAGTAACAGGAAACCAGAGCTGACATCATGCAACACACAAATTATATGTGTACAAAAGACTTCTCTGGATACTCTGATTTGGGTGTATTCCTAGATGCAAGGAACAGATGCAAAACATTATTCCAATGTCAATAAACAAAAACAGATAGAACTTTGAATACATCCCTACACTAGCCTCTCCAGTAATTCCATGTTTCTGAGTACTCTCTTTTCTTTCATAACGTGTTTGAGAGGATTTCTGTTGCAGTCTGCCTGTTTTTATTCCTCCTTACACATAGGGAGATGTTGCTTGTGTGAATCCACTGACTTGAGGGGTTTACCTTCAGATTAAACCAGTAACATAAACCGTTTTCACCCAGAATCTAGGACTCTGAAACAATAAGCATAGCTCTAACTACATGTATCCCCCACTACTCTGTTTTGTACCTGGTCATTTTCCACAGATAATCTTTGACACATGAAGCTTTCTGAAAGTCCAGTCTCAAACTTTGTTGCCCTATTACTGGTTTCCTTTCATGCTAAATCTGAAATGCAATTACTTTTGAAAGCCCCCCAAAATAGGTGTGCATTTTGGAAGGTGAACTTCAGGACAGGATGTTCAGAGTTGCTGCGCAACAAAAAAATATAATTACAAAATGCAATTCCAGCCACATCATTTCTAATGTCCAAAGGGGCAAGAAGAAATTTATTATCCTGTTATTTGTGTAGGCCATCTGTAATTTTGGGTTATGTACATAGCAAAGGTATTTTCTTACATCATATGTAGAGTCTAAAGCTTGATGCTTAAGTTCTTTTTGTGGAAGATCACTAACAGATTGATGTAAATGTGATAAAGATCCCCAGCTGTTGAAAATCACTGAATGTGTGGGTAGTGATAAAATACGCAGGACAAAATATGCGCAGACAAGAATATACCATTTCTAACATGCAACTACAAAATATAACTGTAATCAGTCTTGATACAAATCTGGAATAGTACAGAATATCTGCAAATTTTCTATTCCATGTTTCTCAGGGAAGTGCACTTAATAAAGATGGGATTTATTCCAGCTGAAGTGTACAGTACTTTTAAGGAAAGACATTCTCAGATCCCTGTAAATACACTAGTCCCATCAGAATAATTATGTACATGCTTTGGGTTCTGCAAGACGCATTCTAATTTTGCGTATCTCATGGCATAGCTACATTAAAAAATGGGAAACAGTACCGCAATTCCTAATTTATATCTCCAAGTGGCTCTGTGTGGAGTATGAACACTCAAGATACTTTCTTCTCAGGTCCAGAAGTCTAGCAAGAAGGAACTCAGCAAGTTCAGCAGAGCAAGCTGCCACAGGAGCAAGGCAGTGGCAGAGCGAGGCTGGGAGAACTGGGGGAACAGGGCTGTGGCCTGATTATAGGAAGGTAGACGTGCTGGATTCTGATGGTGGGAGTGAGCTATAGGACCGTGAGACCCATGAGGATGTGGTGGAAGAGGTTATTTAGGACTGAGGTCTGACAGAATTTAAAGAAGAATAGTTCCTTACATCCAGAATTTCAGCAGCTGTTCCTACTGTGGCTGAATGCCTTCAGACAGCCATAAGTAACAGCAGCTCAGGCTCCTCTCACAGCTCAGGGCCACATGCCATATAAATGACACCCAAAGAGCTGTGTGAAAACAATTAGTCCCAGTGCAAACACCTGGGACAAGATCTAACACTGTGAGCTCAATTCATCATCCTCTCAACGTTTTTGTCCCCTTATCTGCAGCTCATCTGCATTCAGCTGGCCATCTGCAAGGTACATGTTGTTTACCTGCAAGAAATCCAGAGCCTTTAATGGCGTGCCAGCATCTGGGCAGTTCCAGCCATGCTGGAGCTGCCCCCTGGCTCTGCTGTGATATCCTGTCTGGACAGCTGCCAGCGCTCTGGTCTTCACATCCTCTCAAGCCATCTGAATCCACAATATTAATTTGAGGGTGAGCTGAGGACACCTGATTTTGTGCCTGTTTCAAAAGATCTGTGTGCTTCCTCTGTGCTACATGATCCTTGAAATTTCATCCTTCAAACAGTACTGATCTTTATGTGACAACATAAGGACAGCTTGAGAAAGCTGTCCTAATATAACTAGTATTAACTTAAGTACTTCATATACACTTACATGAAGTAAGTTTAAAACAGTATGGAGAAACTGATGCAGACACTGCCATTACAGATTTGACAGATGAGCTCTGGCAAAACTCACTGCAGTAGTTCAAGGTTATAATTCTAGTGATTGACTACATTATTGACTGCTTTGTTCAGTAGGAAGAAAGCCATGATACCTGACAACATATAATTGCTCTCAGAAAGTCTGAGGAGAAAAGACTTTTTTAATCTCCTCCATGAAAAGGGACATAATCTCCATCTGTACAGTTATTCCGCTATGCATTCTCTCCAGTTTAGCTCTGGGTGCTTTGAGTCATTTAACTTAATGAAAACAAAACAAACAAAAAACAAAACCAACAAAAAAAAAAAAAAACAAAAAAAAAAAACCACTTTTACTCTACAAGAATATGTACTGCTCATGAGCTGTATCAATTTAGGGAGAGCTCCCTTTTTTCTTTATGGGAATTCCCTTACAAAAATACGTTTGTTTCATGAACTGAATGAGCACCCAATCTAGTATTGTCAGGAAGCCTCTGGAGAATAATCTAGTATGTCAATATCACCTTCAGTTACAGAATTGCCTACTTGGACATCACTCCCTTTGGATGCTTACCTGAGAAAAATATCAATTTTTTTTGTTACCTAATTATATGAAAATAATGGAAAAGAATACACTGTGTAGGAAAATACTTAGACAAATCTTTACCTATTCCTAAATTACCCATCAAAATTATTAAATAAGTTTATTCACATAACCTTTTATGTTAGTATAAAATCTCTTCAAGTTATATGAGAGCAGCTTTCACTTGAAAACAGACCATGAATTTCATTTTGCAGTGTAGGCGATTTGCATGATCTTTTACTGATTTTCTTTTTCCTCCTACTCCAGGTCAAGAAAACTCTTACTTCCTCATTTAGATTTTAATCTTTGGGGCAGAAATCATGTTTGTATGTGTTTGTACAGCTGAACTGGGTCTTGCTTTATGACTGTGGTTTGCAAATGTTACCACAGTATAAATAGTACATTAATCATTAATCATATTGTTGATACATTGTTATGTCCTAAGTGGTGGCACTGCCTATTACTTTCTGGCTCCTCACAGAGATGATGTAAAGATATTTCCAGTCAGAACTTTTGTCCAAAGTCATGGCTACCCTTGATCTTGAACAGTAACATGGATAGCATTGTATTCTGAGCTTCAGAGGCGTTAAGGTAGCATCTGTGTCACAGTATGGTAGATTTTTGTGAAACCTCATAGGATTCTAATTACTAGCTGAGGTCTGTGCATTAAGTCATGTACATTTCCACACAATTTGATGCACCTGAGAATTTCAAACTGCTTTGCCAACATTGCTTGGCTTCCTATAATATATAAAAATGATACAATCACAGTTTAACTCCAGGATAAACCAGGAAGTGCTGTCAGAACAAAACAGAACAGAAAAGAAAAGAAAAAGAAAAGAAAAGATGAAAAGAAAAAGGAAGTAGAAAAACCTAGTGGTTTGGTATTTATAAAAAATGGACAGCACAGACAGGGTACAGACACATGCCAGCTTCTTGTGATAGCTAGTAACGACAGCACTGTGTTAATTGCTATTTTATCTGAACAGAATTGATTTTCAAGGTCATATTGGAAATCTGTGGCAATGCTAAATAAAACAAACAAACAAACAAATAAATAAATAAATCAGATCTCCTATCTCAGTAAATTATGATTTAGGAATTACAGTGGTGTGATCCAAAACAGCATTTATCAACATAAAGAACAATTTTAGATAATTTCCCAACTATCTGAGGCAGAGAACTCAAAGTTTATGCGAACTGCCTATGGACTAAGACTCTCAGCTCAGATTTGAGACACCATTTTCACTTTTTTTTCTTTCAGCAGTGAAAAATATCTAACCAACCATAGCCTAGGAGACACATATTCTCCCCTCCTTCCCAAACCCCCAAGTGCATTGCTGTGTACCAAGTTGCTCTTGCCCTGTTCTTCCTCGCCACATGAGTTTTGTGGTGCTGTTTCTCAAAAAGAGGGCTGGAGGCATCCATCAGGAATGTTCTGTGACTACCACCTGGATGACCTGCAGAAATGGGTCCCTGAGTTCAATGACCCCAGGGCTGAAGAGGGCCAAAAGGTGACTGTGCAAGAGGTAGCTGCTGGAATGATCTATTCTTTTTCCTCATCTTTCTGTGCTCAAGTGCATGACTGAGCTGTTGAAGGTGAAGAATCAGTTTCACCTTCTATCTCAAATGCACCTATGTCCATAGCTGAATTAAACTACAAAATTAAGAGAGGTCTAAAATCCTGCTCTTATATAGTTCACCTAGAAAGTACGTCAGTACACAGAGAAGATGCAGCACTTTGATCATCAGGAGTAGCAATAAGTAGCTGTGGAAGAAAGGGCTGGACTAGAAAGGCTGGACTAGTGATCAGAGATTCAGAAGACCTTAATTCCTTATTTCTTCTTACACAGTAAAGCTATAGATAGGTAAATCATGTCTTAATGCCTCAGCTCTTCTTCTTCAAAGGGAGAAAAACTACTGGCACATCCTACAAACATGCTGTGAGGATGAAATGCAAAGCGTGGAGAAGGATGGTGACAAAGGTCAAAGGCAGAAACAGTAGTCTGAGTAATTATAATTAAAGTTATAAGAACTACTCATGGGACCAGGGAGAAATTACTGTGAACAGGCCTCACCTTGTATGAGACTCTGTCCAAGCATTATCATGCTACAGTAGTTTATCTGCTTCTGGAAACATGCTTGTCAAAATCAGTAGTAGATTCTTTGAGTTTTGTAGAGGATAAAGATACACACTCTCAAGCTGTGCCTGCCTGACCCTTTCCTTTCTGACTGTCTTGATCATCTGCTGCTCTCTGTGTCCCAGTAACATGTGAGTCAGATCGGCAGTTTATGTGTGGAGACATAATACCCTTAGGTTGCCTCCATGTCCAGTGACTCTGGAGCAAAGACTGGGTATAACCATTTCACATGCCATGTGAAAATGTTGATCAGCAAAACATTAGGTTCTCCATGGGTGTTTATTTTTCACCCTTATCAAGCCCATGATTCCAAGTCTCTTAACATTATGGTGTAACAGCAATTTCGTTGTTTGTTCATTATTAGAAATAACCCTCATCATTCAGTGCATGTGTTGATGTTTATCAGAACAGGTCAAGTGCAGCCATGTGTCTGAAAAGGTTTATAGCCTAAATATTAGACCTCAGACGATCAGTGAAAGAAATAAAGTAAATGGAAGGAGGGGAGAGCTTGGACAAAGGTGAAATTTTTTTTCAGCTACTAGAGAACGTGAATATGTAATTTTCTTCCACTTCAAAAGCTTGCATTTGATAGGTAATATGACAGAAGCAAGATTCTGGGTGAGGCCTGGAAGGAGAGAATGCAGTCTTAGTAAGTAGGGATAAGGGGAGGTGTTTCATGGAGGCAGAGAAAAACAAAACACAAAGGTGAGATCAGCAGAGACTTTCATTTGCAGCGTGCAGACTACTGGCTGGCCCTTGCTCTTCATTTAGAGGAAACTACAGAAAATCTAGTCATCCACTTTATAAGGTTGTCTTAAATTCACATGCTTATCATATGCTGCAAACATACTAGAAGATAATTAACTAACTGTAATGAACCTTGGCACAATCAAGTATTCTCTTCGAAGATTCAGCTGGGTAAAGGTCACTGAAAAAATAAACTGCTTGATCTAATAAGGCCCTGCATCATCTCTTACTCTGAAGTTGCTTTTAAGTGATCCTCAGATATTTATCCACTTTTTATGCAAAAATAAATCCATGTTGTCATTTCATTTAACCACTTTTGCAGCAGCATTTTTAATAATCGCCTTATTCTTTATGATATGTCTTAATATATCCTCCCTTCCTGCCACCACAAAATTAGAACATTTAGCATTGAAGTCCTGTAAGAATAAGGTGCTCAATCTTGTTATTACAGCAGCAGTAGAGCAGCAACATGCTGAGTTCCCAGTGGAAAATACACAAGGGAAAATTCCTGTAATACAACCAAAGTAGTGTGCTATGCAATCTGATTTTGCATGCAGTCAAACTCCAGCCAGTACAGAAAGATGTGATTTCATAGGAAAATTCTATTATTTAAAAACATTTAAGTGTACAAAGTAACATAAAGAGTTAGGGCACTTGAAAGGCATCAAGGAAACGCATGATGAAAGAGCAGTCTAGGATTAAGTATACGGGAATATCATGGGTTAGCGTGTTCTTTAAAAATGTTCAGACTTGAATTCCTCATGTGAACTACTGGTAGAGAGCCCAGGCTTGTTTGATACATACCCAGGTGGAAACCCTAGTTAGTTCTGCCCGTTCCTGACAAGAGCCCTGAAACCCAGACATAAACAGCAGATCTCGGAAACCTACAATCATCAGCTTAACCCTATTTGAACTAGGGGTGCGTTTGAGCAGGCTTAGCTACAGGGTGTAGCTTGAAGTTTCCAAGTCATATAGTAGTTTTCCCAACTAGCATGTATCGCTGTGCCTTTAAGAGAAGCAATACCAACAACTCCAAAGATGTCAGTCCCCCTCTCAAATAAATAACAAAAGAATCACCTGGAGATCAAATAGCTTCCTTTATATTTATGGCAACTGCCATAGCATCTCTACTGTAAAACTGCAGTATCTACAGCTGTCTCCTGGCTGTCTAACCTCTGTCAATTGTGTTTCTCTTTCTGCCTGGAGAAAAGCAATAAAAGTAGGAAACCGAGCTTCAAAGAATTTTCTTGCAGCATAGCTATGATTATCTGATGATGTCTCATTCCTTTTTAGAAAGTCCTTAACTCGGAAAAAATCCCTGCTTATGAAAACTGAAAATGAAGAATTGAAGTGCATGTTCAGGCAACCTGGCTTGCACAGCCCCTGCCACGCAAATAGCTCCCATTCCCCTTGGATGCCTTTGAACCGTGCAGGGGGATGTGGTTGCACTCACCCTGCAGCCAAATTCCTAGCGCTCCTCGCCCCAAGAACACCAGATCTCTTACATTTGATAAGGCCTTCGCCTCTTTTTTGTAGTCTGTCTTTATGCACTTGACACGGTATAACCCTACACTCACCTGTCATTAAACTTGTCATGCACAGACAGCTACCAGCGAGTTGTTGACATCGTTGTACCACCAAGATTTTTAGGACCTCTTCAAGACGCACTAAGCTTTCTTTTGATCAAACAAGGATCCTGTCAAGGAATTTGCACCCCCCACTCCCAGACAGAAATGGTCCATCTGGATAACCTTTTGGCATGTCACAACTCTGATGAAGGGCTGCGACAAAAACTGCTGGCTAATCACACCATATGCAGGAAAAAGACTTAGACCTGAAGTGTGCTTGAAGGGCATATGAAATATCAGTAGTTTAGTGATGATTGTATTAATTGTGCTTGCTCTCATTGCACATAAGATCAGTCAATGAATTTATGAACTGAGGTGAGAACTGACCTTGGATCACGCCTCCCACTCTATATGTACTAAAATGGGATGGAAAGTTGATGCTATATCATCACAGCTAAATCCACATATCCATGTGGTATAAAGATTAGAGAAATTGGAGATTACTCTGATTAGAACTAGGTGTTCACATTAAAGTTAACTAATATGGCTTGAGGTCAGAAAGATTATTTTCTTTTATTTATTTATTTATTTTTCTAAATATATGAAAGCACCTAATCTCTAGTAAATTTAAGCCAAACCATTTATCAGCACTGTTGCCTGGAAAGCAGTTCTTAATCATTTGTTTCTTAAAAGTAAGCATAATCTTTTATATATGTATATATTTAAAATCTTTGGATGGTTTTCACGCTTCAGAAGTCTTGTAAATATAAGAGGGCATGTACCACTTATTATTACAGTCCTTCACTATTTTAGACTTCACCCTGCTTTAGAAATATTTACACAGCGTGAATGGTAGTTTGGGTTTCCCCTGTACATCAGTGTGTGTTTTTGAGGCTCCATGATCTAAAGAAATTATGAGTGAAATCAACTGTTCAGAACAATAAAAATAGCCTCTTGCATGACATCTGTCTTTCCATCACCTGGCTGCTTGCTGGAGGCCTCTTTCTTATGAGTCACTGTGATCAGGACAGTTTACTCAGCTGGATTATCTACCAGAGCTCAGGTTGTGTTATGAACAATGGAAGTTATAAGTGAAGTTATAGACAAAGTGATGCAACCAAATATTTGCATACCTCTGAGGTATGTGCTCTATAAATACATGAATGCAAACAGCAACAATGTTTTTCTTGTGGTCACATTGGTTATTTGCTAAAGCAGATGTCAGTCTCTTGAACAATTATGATATCAACTGAGTTTAGAAATGGCTTCTATTTATTTCTTTCTGTTAGATGTGTGGGTAGTATTGAGAAGTACATACCATTAAAGTGCACCAACCAGCAGTGTCTTTCTAAAGCTAAATTTGACAGATGACGGCAATGCCCCTGTCAATCTGTTATCCTGATATTTCAATTCTTCATTTGAACATAAAATATTCAGGAGCTGATATTTGATTTTCAGCTGTTTTGGGCACCTAGTGAAAAGCAGGAGGAAAACTAAGTGATCATATGGAAATTGCTATCGACGTAAGCCGAACACCTTTGCAATAAATATATGCTTGAGGTTAGAAAAAAAGAAAAAAAGCATCACCAAGAGCTAGACCTCCTACTTCATCTTCTCTGGTCTGCTACTAATGAGCGTTCTTGGACAAAACCCTTTGCCAGCCTCCCAGGGTCAGTATGTCAGTGACTGACATACTTCAAATCTTTGAGTTCTAATTACATATTAATTATGTAAAATACATTTTACATAACAGTTCATTATGTACTTTTTTATGACCCTACAGCCAGAACCAGAACTGAAAAGCTGTTTTCCTAGCCCTTTTCATGGTAACTGGGGCATAATTAGAGATTAAGCTCTTTATCTGAGATTTTCATGTGCACCTAGGTACTGGGAAAGATGCAGCATTGTTCCTTTTTTTTTTTTTTTTTGAGAATTGGATCAATGTAAATTTCTTTTTTTACATTCAAACTGGAAAAAAAGTGAAAAACAAAGTCAGCATTTTGGCTGCTTTTCATTATAATACCACTTTTCCACTTTGTTCTTTGAGCTAAGCTGCAGAGGTAAAGTCCTGCAGAAATAATTCACTACCAGTTACAGGAAGATTTAAACTTCTCTTTTCAGAAGCTGCATGCCAGCATCTTGTGTTACTACAATACAGGAAGTATAGCATATGCTTAAGTAGGAAATAAATTGGTTGAACTAAGATGTAATTCTTTAGCTGGATTTCACAGAAGTTAAAGAAGGAAATTGCTGAAATCTCTTCTGCTATCATTATCTTTTAATTTACAAACATGGATTCCTCAAAAGTGTCTAATACTTCCCAGCAGCAAAGATTTAAAACCAAGCCTTTTATGAGCAAAGTGATTAAAGAGATTGAGGCAGCAAAATACCCACAGAAACAATTCTCCAGCACAGCAGTTGGAACATAGGATCTTCAGAAATGAATGAAAAGAGAATAAATTTAGGCCTCCTAACATCTCACAACATCTCTAACAGCCACAACCGTGGCTGACATTTCTCCTCCAGATTTTCTCCTGTGCTACTGTATCTGGCCATATACTGATTTCCAGCTACAACCTACCATTCATGGCACTTGGATCAACACTTTCTCTGTGAATCACCAAATGCAAATCCAAGGATATACAAATTAATTATATCTATTTTGTTATTATAAACTACATAAATGACAACTATTATATTTATAATTGTTATCTACATCTATTATATGTAGAGAAATATACTTCTGTTTTTTTGTTGTTGTTGTTGTTTCTTTTTTTTAACTGAACAAAGGGCAGAAAGAACTTGTCCAGTGCCATCTCCATTCCTAGCACACTATTGGTCAAAGATCACAAAGTCCCTCACTTGAAAGAATAACTATGGTCTCTGTTCATTCCTACTGAGTTCAGAGAAACCCATTAGGAGCAATAAAACCAGTAGCTTTTCTTTGTCCTCTGCAGTGGTTTTGTGTCTGTAACTTCCCCTTCTATCAAATTTTAACTTGCTTCACAAAGCACAGAAGTTTCTTAATAGTAGTGTAAAATGCACGTAGTAGTTCTAGAAAGCTTTACAGAAAACTTCTCACTTACAGACAAATTTTAAATTCTTCTCTCCCAAAAAGGAGAAAGGAGAGCAGACGTCTTTCCCTAGAAGCAGGACATAGCCTAAGGTTAAACTAGGTATTCTCTGGTAAATAAGGTTAGCAAAGTGAGTCCCCACTTTGTACCAAAGTCAACTTGATATCTGAACTGATGGCAGTATGTGGGAAAGATGACTGCTAATAAGTCTGCAGTTACAGAGGTGGTATCAGTGATGTAGGAGCCTGGAAATATGGGAAAAACTTTGCATTTCTTTTTACCACAGATGTACAGTTTCTAAATGTGAATGCCATTTGTATCTAAGTATGAGTACATTCCTGCATTTCTCTTCCAAAATTCTTAAAAAGCTGCTTTTTCTTCAAAACACCTAAAAGCCTACATCCACTGTGTTGAAGCAGTACACTTCAATTGCAGGCCTGGAGTGGTGGCTGCAGCTGAATTTGGGCTGGAGCTGCCACTGGGCCTTCTTCAGAGCTCCAGGATAGAGAGCCAGCAGTGAAGTGTCTGGCAGTGACAGCTCAGCATTCAGCTGTGCAACACTCCTATCCTCCTAATGCATTTCACACTCAGCAGATTGAATTGCTTTGGTCTTCTCATTTATTTTTCTTCCAGCAAACAAAACAACTTTTTCCATCCTTTCCCTTGACAAAGAGTTTTGCCATATGCTCCAAATCAATTGCAACCTTTTTCATGCTTTGTTACCGCCCACATCTTGGGATGTGTTCAAAAAAATAAAATAAATGGCAGCTTAAGCGTTTCTGTTTCTGCTCCAACCAAACTAAAATTGAAACATTCTGTTCACTAATTCAAGGGTTAATGTGTCTTATCACTCCTTTCTTACTTTGCATATGAGCAGCCTCTTAACTAGAATTGAAACAATTCAGTGAGGTAAATAACATCTGACACATTTTTGTCTTTATGTGTGACAGTTGTCATGAACAGAGAGGAATTTGTTTATATTCATTTACTGATCAGCATTATTTAATAATCTAAAATTCCCTTCCCTCCTTATCTTTCTTTAGTACTGCACTTCTTGCATTTCTGTCCCTTTCAGTGTGCTGCTGTCAGTCCTTGTGTGTGCACACAGTCTTCTGGGCTGATCTAGAAAGAAACAAAATCTTTTTTTTAGTAGAATGAATTCTGAGCAGGGGCAGATCCCATGTCTGCCCAATGGACAGGGGCAGAGGTAGGAGCCTTCTACTTCCAGTGGCAAAGGAGATTTTTATGTGCTTCACCTTCTGCCTGATTCTGGAAAAGCCACTCTTGGGCTTTATTTTTCTACAGCGTAAGATGTCCATGTACCATACCACCTCTAGTGAGAATACGTGTATAGCAGTAGAACTGTCCTTCATTAAGACAAGGTGACCCATCTGTTAACAAACCTACTACTAACGATGTCCACACTGTGATCCAACTCTGGTATACAATGACTATTGTTTTGTAATCCCCAGCTGAAATGTCTTTTACAGGTACCCAGCTATTAATTTTCAAACTAGTTTCACTGAAGCCTTGCAATTATTTGATAAATTTTTATTTTAGTCCCTGGGGTCAGTCACTGTTTTGGGAATAGGGAGTTGCATTTTCAAGTTATTTATGTGGGATATATATATATTTACATATCTGATATTTTCTGCAAATTAACTTTGTTTATTTTACCCCACTTGAATTTGCTGGTTAGAACATTCATTACAAACAAAATGGAAAGGATGCAAATGTAGAAGAACGAAGGATAAAAATCACATCTCTACTGATACAGATGCAGTTAAAAAAGAAAGAAAAAGCAAGAAAAATAAATTCTTTGTAATTAATTAATTGAATCAAATAAACTACAATCAAAAGATAAATCTTCCATTAAGAAGACTATTGATACAGCTAATCTAGTATAATTGATTCAGGGAAATGATTCAAGGACCATTTATATCAAGAAATTATATAAATGATTCAAAGAAAAATCAATTGCAGTTTTAAATGCAAAGACAAAGGACACTTTTCCTCTGCTACTCAAGTCTGCTTTTACAGTAGAAAAGCATAAGCAGCCAAAGTAACATAACTTAGTTCAATTTTTATATGTTCTTGTCACCTTCTAAATCACAGAAGTTTTTTTTAATGACCCATAGTGAAAATGTATAAAATGTCTTCCCAATACTGGTCCTCAAAAGTACAGCATAGAAATGTTAGATGACTGCAAAAAGATTAAAGCAGTTCTGACAGAAAAAAATGAAAAAGTAAGCCATTCACTGGAAGATCTGAGAACAGCTGTATTGGACAGATAACACTTAAGTAGGAGATGAGAATTCTCCCCACCTCTTCCCTTCAGCTCAACACTCATCTTATTTTAGTTGAACCCATATAGCTAAAACCTAGGATACAGACTGATATCTTTCCTTGGCTGTCTGGAGTTTTAGGAGTTAAATTACTTGTGTTTGTACAGTGCTTTGGCTTCTGAAGACACAGGCCCCATAGAAGCATTAGCACTTCAAAAAGGCTCAAAGAAATGATGAGCCAAAATGACAGGAGGGATAGTGGAGTGAATCTGCACTCATCTGGGCAAGCAAATGCAGAGATGATTTGGACTGACTTCAGATTATTACATCTATAAGGAATCACTTGTAAGGAGACAAAGCCATTCATGTTGATTTCAGTTCAGCAATTGTTTCCATAAAGTTGCATTTGACAGAAGATAGAGCCTAAACATTCAAAGCCAGAGTACCTGCCTGCACTCTTGAATCAAATTTAACTCAGTCCTGGATTTCAGTCTTCTAAGGTTTTGGACATCAAATGTCCTGAAGGCAATTTACACACTGTAATTACCAATGGACTGCGCAAGTGTAAAGATGCAACTGCATCAGTGTGGGTCATGCTAGCAAATTTCTAGGTTCACACTTACAAATTGTAGTTCCTTCTGGACAGATTATGTTGATTAGAGGTGCCAAGTCTTATTTTTTTAACTAGACAAATGTTCATATTAGCAAAAGCCCTAAAGCAAAATGCCTGACTGTAATATATACTATATTGCTTCTCAAGCCAAAATGAACTTTGCAGCACTTTCAGTCCATATAATTGCATTTGTCATAAAGTATGGAGAAAAGTTTCTTACTTTAACTGTACAAATACAGTAAAATTCTGCAAAACTCCCTAGAAACATAAAGGTTTTGCTCATTGAACTTTTTGCTCAAAGCAATGCTTGTTATGCTGATGAGATCTTTTTCTTTTGTACAGACAAAGTTTTTATCATTCTCCTCCTGAGTGCCAAGTGGAGGGGCAATTACTATTAACCCTTTTTTGGCTGAAGGCAACTGAAGGGAGTGTCCCTAGACTTTCCAGTTTTCATGAGCATCAAAGCTAGTAAAAGAAATGAGTCTCTGCCTGTTCTCTAAGCAGTAACAAACATGGAAGAGGAATGCTGTTTATTTGGTACAGCTGGAAAGAATGAAGATGATCTTCCTTTATCCCTTTTAGGAATTCAGATTGTTGTTAGGTAACAAGAAAACTATGCTAATAATTTTCCACCTAAGTATTCAAGTATTTCACCACTGGTGCCCCAAACACTGCCAAAACTCACAGGTAAAGGATAAAGATCATGCACTGATCCAAGATCCACATAGAAAATTTTCAGTTTAGGTTCACTACAGCAATTAATGCATTTTAAGACGGAGCATTTTTAACAGGGCTGATCTGACTTCGGTGTTTAGTTTTAAGACAAGATCCACTGCTAGACTGTATGCCTTCCCATGCTCGTACTGTTTTCTTTTATACACCATTTAAGTATAAAACAGATTTCTTTTTGTCAGTTTGTGGCACTCTGAAGTAATGTGTTTTTCTTTGCTCTGCTTGCTGTTTGCATTGGACTGGGGCACCTGAGTCTCAGAGTTGCTCTTAGCACCAGAGTAGCTGGACAGTAGAGGCCACAGGATGAATTCCCATTCTGCTTTGTAATTTGTCCCTTCCATACTAGCACTGACGGTAGCTCTAGATGGATGGGTGCAGGCAGTCCCAGGGCAGGTCTGCTTGCTCTCCAGGTTGCCTGGATACAAGCCAGTACTGACACAGAAGCAATGGCTTTAGAGTGGCACTTATATTTGAGCTCAGAACCTCTGCCTCAGCATGGCTGCTTATTCAAGCACAGCATTACGCTAACTTGATTGCACAGCTTCTGGTTTGGATCTGGCAGCCAGGAGAGTTCATGAGGGTAGCAGATGTGTGGATGTTTGCACTGAACTGAAACTGTGCTTCATTTTCATCAATATTATCAAAAGATTCAGTTTTGGAGAGACATGGAAAAGCTAACAGTGATGTTTGTTGTTGGACAGGTGGAGAGTGTTTTACTCCAAACCACAATGTGAATGATTATGGAAAGGAGTGGTGGGGGAGGTAAACTGCTCAGTACACCAACCCATGAGCCAGTCATGTGGGTCCCACTATCAGAAGACTGAAATGTGGAAGGGAGAGTCTAACAGTAAGTTTTGTGAGTCCCTGTGGATTTTAATGGGGGTTCTGAAGAAAAGGATCATTGTAGACAGGAAGTAATACTGATTATAAAAGCTTCTTTGTCACTCCAAGATATAAAGCAGCAATAAAGTTTCAGGGATCTAAGATAGTCCTTATAGCTGTGCCTGTGAAAGGGTAGGATTGTGTTATTGGTAGAGAGAAACTGAAAGGGGAGATGTTGAAGTGCTCTGTCATTCCCTTTCATGTGAAAAAAGAAAAAATAGAAAAAGAAAAAAAGGAAAAGGAAAAAGAAAAAGAAAAAGGAAGAAAAAGAAAATGAAAAAAGAAAAACTGGTTGATAGACTACAACCTCAGTTCAGTGCTTCTGCAACTGCAGGAAACCCCCTAAGACAGCTCTCCTTCAAAACTCCTGAAGCCATTTGTGCCACACTCTACCATGAGCCTCCCAACCACATCTCACAACAAACTTCTGGAGGGAAGGTCACAACAAAAACTGTGCCATAGGAAGACATCAGGGCATCAATGGATGTTACTAGTGCCCTGCATTATTTCCCCAGAAAGTATGTATTAAATTATTAAAAGAAGAGTGTTAGCCTATGTTACAGAGACTGGCAGGATAGATAGACAGATAGAAGCAGAAAACTGTTGCTGGAAGGTTGAACTGAGGGAAAGTTCATTCTAGAACCCACATTTGGTAAATGATAGACCTTAATTCCATGCTGGTAGCATTTGTTTTTTCCAGTGCTGGCACTGCTGGAAACAACAGTGCATGTCAATGGACAGCTGTCCAAATTTGGGGTTGTTAGTAGAAGGTAGGGATTGCCCCCAGCCAAATGACAGGGAAAGTGAAATGGAAAAGCTGAACTATTACACTTCAATCTTTAGGAGTTAGTTTACCCTTCTGGAGTATGAGTAGAATTAGAGAAAAATAGTATTTCCTATCCTGTCCTGATATTTAGTGCACTTGAAATGGGTCCTATCTCTGCTTACAGCTGTTTGACAAAATGACAGTCTTCTGCTTGTGTTTCGGTAACGCAACTCTATCATGGTACAGCCCTTCAAATACAAGTCACTTTTTCCTTCGGGAACTTTGCCTGATAGATCACCTCACTATCACAGGAATAGCCCACATCTTCCCCTTATCTCTCCTGAGTCAGCATCGCTAGTCAGCAATTCAACACTGACCCGGCCAGACCTCACCCTCAGCTGGAAATGGGTGTTGGTTCATCAGCACTCTCTGCTCAGGCTGCACAGCCATACTATGTGGATTTCAGCAACAAACCCATCTGTCCCCCATCCCATCCATCTCCAGAAGCTCCTTCATACTAGCCCTAGACACTGCTGTCACAACAGCACTGAAATGAAGCTCAATAAAAATATCCCTTCTGGGGAAGTGGAAAGGAGAGAAACACCTATTTACAACTCATCTTTATTAAGTAGCTCATGGCAAAGACCTCGTGAACCACATACGTGAGGGATCAGACTATGGAAATGTGGGAATATGGCTTCTTGCACCACCACAGGGCCACCTTCACCTGAAGCCAAAGCTCTTAGCCTGCTGAATGATGGCCTCACTCTGCACTCCTGTTTCTCCCATATACAAGAGGAAGGGGAAGAAGGAAATTCTTAATGGTCATCTTGTCAGCAAGTGCCAATTTGTACAAAAGAGGACAAGTTGTCAAAGAACTGTGACATACTGTTAATTACTTCTTCTTGTTTGACTATAAATAGCCTAAACTGCAATTATCAGGCTAAGGATAATCTTGCACTTCATTAAAAGATGAATGAATGGCTTAGCTCATAGGTTTGTTATGTGGTGGATTTCATTAAATATGGGCTGAAGAAGAACACCAGAAGAATTAATTAAACTTATCTGACAGTGACAGTGGAAGAGAATAGGCAACTCCAAATAGAAAGGTATGTCAATTCAACAAACAGTCTGCTGCACAGACCTAGTTAAACAGTGCATAAGGACATTCTGACATTGGCTTACATCTTGTTTACACTGGATATATGCCACAGAATTTAGATATAAACTAAAACTACATGTAATACCAGCGCAATAATTTGAAAAGAGGAAACCGTTTGAAAGATGCATGCTTTAGTTTTCATGTACTTCATATAACTGTATCTTCTTGTGGGGCCTGATTATTTCTTGATATTGCTGGGACACAACTCCAACCAAATTTTTATGAAGTACCTTTTAGCCAGGTATTTACATCTTAGTCAAGGCATGGTAAAATATGCATCTATAGAACAGTTTCAAATAACAGCCAAAAGAAATTTGAAACCTGACTGTACTATAACCAGTTCTTGTGCAGTGTGTGCATTGACCAGCATGTTTATCAGCTAAAAAATGTCAGAAATTGGACCTATGGTATGGTGACTTTCTTTGGTCTGCAGTTCACAAGGAAAACAAGTGGACAAAGCAAAACAAGCCATAAAGTCACAGCATGTTACTCGCTGGTCAGTAAATAAGCTTTGCTTAGATGATGGCTGCTGACAGCTCTGTGGTCAGAGTAGCTGGGTGGCCCTTTTTAAAAGTATATAAATAGACACTGCACATTCTGATATGGCTGGATCAGAGCGTCTCGTAACAGAAAATCTGGAATGCTTGCTTTACTGGCAGACATTTCTCAGACTGAGTTTCCTTGAGATGGGAATTCTACTTCCATGGTGCATAGTCATGCGATGAAAAGCCATTATTTCAGGACATGAGGCTTTGAACTTACTGTCTTTGCTGGCTCAAAATTGTTAAAAATATTTTGAAACAGTAGCTGAGCAGGTGGTGAGACACATTCTCCTCAAAGAATTAGCTAGAAATCGCATCCTGTCCTCACAACTTGTCCACATCAAATGTGCACTGCCGCAGGACCCTGCAGAGCACAGAACCCGCTATTGCCCTGATATCAGGAAGCTGCAGCCTCGTTGTTTTAGTTAAGCTAGAAGATGGCGGAGAACAGTTTCTCCTCCACTTTCTTTCCCCACACTCTTCAGTTTGCATCTAAATTGATGGAGGACTATTTTACAGAAATATTCAGGGCAGAGCAGGAGATGGATAGGCAAACTATAGCTTGTAGCACCTTTAAGATTTAATGCTTCTCACTGACTAAGAAAATCTCACCAAAAGGAAGAAAAATCATGTCAAGACAAACTTTAAATAGTCTAATTTTTTTTTAAGGTATGTATAGAAATGGGTGCCTATTTTAAAACTTGTATCGTTTCTAAAATTGTTTATTTCAGAAGAAGAAAGAAAGAAAGAAATGGAAATGAGGATTGTCAGAGCTGATAGTGATAGCTATTTAGCTCCAAGTTTGCTGGCTGATTAGAAATGCAAAAACGTTTTGTGCTCAGGAGTGTGGTTCAGCTGTTTTGGCAAGCTCTTGGCACAAGAATGAAAGTTATTTCCTTAGTATGAGGACAGTATGAGGATAAGTGCCTGGAATGGTGCGGATTTGGTTTCTAGTCTCTGTTTGCTTTGGGGGTATTTCTGTCATGTAAGGTTTAGCACTTCACCCCCTAGAGGGTCCCTCTATAGTCAGTGTCCAGAGATAAGGACTCCTGATCTCCATCACTATGAAAGAGATTATCTCTCCTTAAGTGACAACAGAGAGGGCCCAAGAAGATGAGTTAACTGACTTCGGCTGCAGCTTTACATAACAAAGAGTTTCACAGCTATTCCAGTTTAAAGCATCATCTCCTTCCTCTCCCTACAAACCCCTCCCTCCCCATGGATTTCTTCGCTCATTTACACCCCATCCAGTGGCACGCTACCCATCCAGCTGTGCAGCTGCATTGTAAACAACTTTGCGCAAACACTTGGGAGAGAAAATAACAAAAAGAAAACCGTTCTTCCGAGGGAGTATTTCAACTCGGTTCCGGACTGGACACTCCAGTAGCTGTATTAGCACAACTGGTGCACCCTTGTCAGGGTCAGGGTAAGGCAGCAGTGGGAAGATGCAACAGCATGGCCTGCAGGCAGTTATGTCACATAGAACCTGAATCTTACCCTCTGCTTCAGGAAAACATGTTTATATTTCTGGTGCATATCCAAGCTGTGTACAAACCCCTTCAGCATAATGAAGCTCAAACACGCACTACTAGCCCCTCTCCTTTTTCCTATTGTACACATGGTCATAGGAAAGAAAGCCCAAACCTTATTTCCACCCAAAAACTGATATGGGAGCATAGGGTGGTCTTGCACAGTAACATGGGAGTAAGATTCTCTGGCGTCTGCTGTGGAATCTACAGGTATCTGCTATGAGCCAGGTCAAGTACTAATCAGTTGAGCAATTTATGTCCCTGCACTGATTTGTGTCCTTGGGCAGATGTTTGCTTCAGAGCTTCCACTTCCCATACCAAACTGGATCAATAGCACTTCTGCAGCTTTCCAGTTCATATGAAGAGCTGCTGTGAGGACAGAAGCCAGCAGATCAATGACTAAGTTCAAGCAAGCTCAAAAGTTCTAGAAGAAGACTGTAGTGTTTACAATGCCAGATTTGCTGATAACAGAATTCAGAGGAAGTAGGAGCCAGATTCTGCTGGCTGCCTCTCAAAGGCAGACTCATGACAGAGCTTTCCTGTGATGTGACTTGACTCTGTAACTGCTGATTGTCAGCCCGTATCATAACACCATTCTGCATTAAGACATCTGTTGCTTCGGGGCATAGGAAAAGGGATGCTTCTTACAAGTAATAAAAGTCCCATTGATTTTTGAGAGGGTTGTTATACCAGTTATAGAAAAGTCCCTTCAGACTTGCACACTGGCACATGAGGCAGTTAAAGGCAAAATCATCCACCCTCTTAACTACAAACACGTAATGTGCTGGAAAGTGCATCAGAGTAGTGTGAATCAACAAAAATAACTGTGTAGTCATGTTCTGAGAAAATTCCAGAAGTAATGTTTGTAGAGGCTTTCAGAAGGAGACTGGACCCCAAATGTTCCACTATGAAAGCTCCAACTTGCACCAAAAGTTTTAACTCTCTAAATAAGAAAGAACACAAACTTTAGATCTAAAGTTTTGAACAACAACAAAGTTCTTCCACTTTAAATTAACCTACAATTCAATAGCCACAGAATATGGATATGGCTTCCTATTTTCTCTGTCTAAAGAGTGAGCTGGGTCAAATGCAAACAGCACCACTGGCATTGCAAACAAATTGGCAGAGTACATCTTCTGTGAGCACTGGTCTAGACCTAGAAGAACCCATTCACAATCTGTGGGAATCCTTGATGCAGAAGCATAGAATCATCCCCTAGCTCTGGTTGGCCTTTTATTTGGTACAAGCAGGAAGAAAAGGCAAATCTACTCACAAAAGCACCAGCACAAAAGGAACAACCAGTTAGACAGGACAAGGGGAAACTTTCAAACTAAAAAAAGGGTGATTTAGATTGCATGTAAAGAAAAGGGTTTTATGGTGAGAGTGATGAGGCAGTGGAATAGGTTGCCTAGAGAGGTGGTAGATACCTAGTCCGTGGAGACACTCAAGGTCAGGTTGGGCAGGGCTCTGTGTACCCTGATGTAGTTGTAGGTGACCCTGTTCATTGCAGGGGAGTTGGACAAGATGGCCTTTAAGAATCCTTTCCAACTCAAATGATTCCATGATTCTATGATCATCCCTTATTATTTAGTTTTGAATTACATCCAGATTTATCCCAGGGAGATGAGCCATTGAATCACTGTGCAAAGCTGCTGCAGACACACATTGCCTATCTGGAAGTGACCACCAGAGTTGGGTAGAGGACTTTAAAAGCTACTGCATTCCCATCGATTTCTTTTCGAACTTCTCTTCTGCTTGTCCAGCCACTATTGTACCTTTATTTAATTGTAACTATTATATTTGATCTTTTGCTTTAATTTCTTACAATATTGTTCTCTCACATAGGCCTGGGCATCATATTCAGTGGGATTATTTGTCTTCGTAAACCAGTCTTGCACCTTCACACAAACATCTTCACTTGCACAGCTGAAGTTCTCCTCTGGCCTATTGTCACCTCACACCTTGATGTCTCCCATTTCATCTTTTTCTGCCTCCTTTCCTCTCAAGCAATTTCTACTGAGTTCTGCTTAGTTCTACACAGACTAACAGCTTCACCCCTATTTAATTGTTAAAAGAATTTCCAAAGCAGGGTGCCTCAGAAGGAACATATCATGAAAGTGCTCAAGGGACCCATCTGTTACTAGCACTCCAGTCCTGACAGATGATGTATGCATATTACATTTGGATCCTTGCAAGCCTGTGGACTCTTCCTGCTGAGGCAGCTTGCTAACAGTGCTAGCATGCAGCGAGTGCTTGACTAGAGGCTGTTACAATGAGTGCCCACAGTGATTCCAAGAACAGCAAGTAATGAAAAGAAAACAGGGGAGAATTTAGCAGGATGATGCACAAGATCTGATACTTTTTTTTAAGATAGTCTGAAAATATTTTTAAGAAACAAAAATTCACTGTGAGCGCAAGTACTCACAGGTTTGTGTAAAGAATACAGGCACAGTATGTCCAGCACAGCTCTCTTTGGTTGTGGCCTTGTTAGATCACAAAGATGTCTGCACAGAACACCAGCAGTTACCACACCATGTAATTACGCTGATAAGGATATAGCAGATAGTCAGTCTTACAGTAATCAAATAACAAATGTTCAGTCTGTAAGGGATCCCAGACTGACAAGTCCATTGAACACACACACACAGATTAAAAATAATAATAATAATAATAAAAAATCCAACACTGCGTAAGTTATTACTTCTGATTTTTAAAACATAAATATTTGCTTTTAATGTTGTTTTTTATAACAGTGCCCTCAGCTACGCAGGCTGATGTCCTACTTTTTTTTTTTTTTTTTAACTAAATTGTACAGTAGTGTAGAAGAGAGAAGCATTCACTCCTCTGACTGAAAAAGAAGCATAGGGCTAAAGATATTGCCACTTGCAATGCAGAGCTAGCAGGCTGTCAGCCAAAGCTCCTGCACTTACAAACACAGGAGGTACTTGCACTCAGGTTCCCAAGTATAGAAGCTGTTATCTAGCAATGCTTAGGATGATGAGGGTTGGATACTCATAAATACTAATGCTGAATCAATTAAGATGCATAGGGAAGGAGAGGGAAGAATAACCAAGGCACAAATTTTCTATACATAAAAGGCAGAATAACCTACCCCAACAACAACAAAATCACAACAAAAAAAAAAACCTTACCAGAATGGGAATTCATAAGCTGCAGAACATGCAGTACCAAGGTGACCATCAGTGATGCTGAAGATATTGCAAGTGAACTGATAACTCTCATTTGCATTACGGTGTTAATTACAGAATTGAGCCCCTGTCCTAACACTGAAGAAGAAACTGTCCTGTTGGCCAGAAGTACCCCTAAGCAAAGATCCCCCTCCAAGGGCTTTCTTCCTGGGGATGCAGAGTAATCCCAGATTAGGCGAATAACAATGATATCACCTAGACTTTGATGACCCAATTGGAGCCAAAGCAGGGAGCTCATTGCCATGACCCTTCACAGGTTCAAGGGTCTGTGTAATCAAAGTTATGCTGCTGCCAGGAGGGGAGTAAACTGGGCTCTAGCACTGCGCTGCCAGCCAGCTATGGACAAAGTCCCCAGCAGCAGCTCTTGTGTAAGACAGCTTGGATTTGGCAGCTTTGTGTACAAAAAAAAAATAAAAATAAAGTCTGTATCTAATATCTGGGCTGAGAGATAAGATGAAGAAGAAAAAATTGAATTAACTTTTTAACAGAGAGGTGTTTCAGTACTACTCCATGAGGCTGCTGAAGGGGTTTTCCAGACTCCAAGCCAAGGGCAGGCTTTGCAGGTATTAATATAAGGTGGAGTACAAGACATCATAGGAATAGACACACCAGTGAAGCAGGATGAGTCAAAGAAAGGGTTAGGGTACGTGTAAGGGAAGAGTATGCGGGCAGCCCTTTGTGGGACAGAAAATAATGATTGAATATTTTGAAAGTAAATCTTTTCATTGGAAGTTGTGGAAGCTGAGGCTGCTCGGGGAGGACTGAATTTGGGTTTGCCCAACAGGAAACATGAAGCTGGGAGGAAATAGCCTCACAAGGAGAAAGGTGTTCAGATAGTAATGAAAAACTAATGCTGCTTCAAGGGCTCTGTGGCACAACTCTGCAGGTACAGGAGACAGACCTGTCCTGGCTCATCACTCAGATCTATCTTGTCAGAGTGTCCTAAAGCCCAAGAATGACATGGCAATCAAAACCCTTAGGAACAGCACATGTGTTACTGGTCAGCTCAGCTTGAAAACCTGTGAATATAAATATGAGACCAAACAGCATATGGATTGCAACCATTAACAGATTATTTTATGCTGTGCATATGTATGTGCTTGTGTGGGTGGTGAGTGCATACAAGATGTTCCTACAGATACTCACAGAACAGAAATTTGAAAGTGGAATTGGAAGTGGCAAAATTACTCTGCTTCATGAAAGTCATGGAGATGTGCAACCATATGGTTTTTCTGTAAAACTTCTCTATAGACTGGTATTGGACTCAATATATTAGTAAAAATCATGCTCGTTGGTAAATATCTATACCATGATGTATTAGGGAGCAGTGTTTTTAATCAATAAGTGTTTGTTTGTCTGTCGTGCTGATTTCATTCTCCTTAGCATATTCATTGCGTAATGGAAAAATCCTAAAATGAATGAGCTTCAGTATCAAAGGATGTCAGTAAAATCCTTAGAGGTTCACATCTTTTATGTGGATTTGGAGGCTTTGGACACTTGTTAATTTTGGAATTAAAAGTGAACAGCTTTGACTGATGATGCACTGTAATGTTGGAATTGCAGGAAAAGAAGATCCCAGCTGAAGGCCAGCACACAGATGTGTCTAATGATACTGCATTCCACACAACAGAAGTCATTATCTTCTCACTGAGACATCACCAGCTTTGCTTCGGACTTCTGTACATTTGAAAGCACTCAGGCACAGTGGGAGAAGTTCCAGTCATCATAAATAAATTTAGTCTATTGCTAAAAAGCCAAGAGGTGCCTCACAATATATTCTCATGATAAGTGATACTATTAGAGTTCCTCATATAGAATCATAACCCTTCAAACATGAGTAAACTGAGTACAAAATAAAGCCTGGTCTCTTTAAGTATTAATTATTTTAATTTTCTTGTTTGATTTAATGTGGCAAGGGGAATTAGTTTGGCACTTAATTGTTAAGGATACTTTTCTGACTTTTCTCTTTCATTCTTTTAAAACATGTGTGGTTATAAGCCCATTAGAAGTTGAATCTGCTACAGAATCACAGACTAAATCAGGCTGTATGGCACCCAGAGGCACCTGACCTGACTCCTTGCTTGTAGCAGGGAAAGCTCCAAGGTTGGATGGAGTTGATCAAGGCCTTTTCCAGATAAGTTTTGAAAATCTCCTAGGGCTGATATCCCACTGCTTCTGGGCACCTTCTCCAGTGCACTATCACCTTCACCATTAAGTTTTCTTTCCTTATATCCAGCCAGAGCTTTCATTTCTACAGTCTGTCCATTGCCTCTTGTATATTTCCCAGTAAATCTGTGAGAAAAATCTGTCTTACCTATGGACCCCTTCTCTGTAGGGGAAGGTGGCAATTTAATTTCCTCCTTCCCATTCTCTTTTCAAGGCTGGACCAACATTTCTGTCTCAGTATCTCCTCTCACATCACATGCCCCAGCCTTAATCATATTTTCAGTACTCTGCTGGACTCTCTCCCCTAAGCTGGACACAGTTCCCCAATTACAGTCTAATGAATACTAAATAGAATAAATTGTCCTGCTGGTAAGGTTCTTGCTATAAAATATCCTCCTTCTTGCCTTTCTTGGAGGTGGGTGTGACATTTGCCTTTCTTTTTGTCATTGGGGACCTCATCCAATTGACATAATCTTTCAAATATGAAAAAACATAGCCTTGTAATGATATCAACTAGCTCCCTTGTAACCCTTGGATCCATGCCACTCTGTTCCAAGGACTTGCACATGTCCCATGCTTATGCTGATGCACTTCTTTACGCAGTCTCTGACTTAATCTTTCTCTATCTGTAGCATCTCCTTCAAACTTCGCCATAAGGCATACAGACTTAGACAGTAAAGTCTGAGAAAAAAGAGGAACAGAGATCTGCAGCCTTATCTGCATCCCATTACTAGGTCTCCTGCCCCAACCAGCACACCATTATTTCTGGTTTCCCTTTTCAAGGAAATTTACTCACAGAACTTTCACCTTTTATGTTAGGATTGTCCTGAGCTGGTAATACTTTCTCCAAGGAAGGCTTGAGTATCCAAGTTCTGCAATAAATTTTCACTTTCGAATATCTGACCTGGTTCAGACATTATTTCAATGAAAGTTTTAGTGAGAGAAAAGAAAGGAGGAAGCTGTGAATGTGAACATCTGCACAAAAATAGTATGGACTCGAGTAGTCTCTCGCTGAGCTGTTGCCAGTCAGATTATTCCTCACCTCATTGTGCATATTTACCATTAAAAAAAATTCACTTACACACATACACAAGGGGTACTCCAAAAGTAATGCCTCCAGTTTTATTATGTTCTTAATGCAGCTTTGGATGTGCTGCAGCAATGTCATGGGAACCAGGAAGCAAAGATGATATCCACCAACAAAATTTTCTAGGATTCAATGGAGACTGAATCAGAGTTAATTTGTATCACGGCTTTTGATTTTTAGGCTATCCCAGAAAAATGTAAATAATTTACAACTATATAAGTGATAGACACAAAATTCACAGTCTTATGTAGGCTTTCTAGCTTAGAAGTCTGGTATGGGGAAATCCATAGGGAGTTCTGGCAATTTAAGCCATTTTCAGAATATACGTGGTAGAGAAGCCATGTAGCTTTTACTTAATGCCTTGTGTATTGGTTGGAGTTGTAATCCAACTGCTTGAGGGCTGCAGTGACCATTGTTGGTATAACTGTAAATTATGACTTGCCTCAAGGAAAGAGAAAGCAAGAAGGCTACTATTACCCAGAAGGATAATATTAATTGTCGAGATCATTCCTTATTGAATAGTAGGTAGGAGCATCTAGTGACTGTGTCCGCCCAAAATAAGGTAGCTTTGTACATGCATCCAGTGACTAGACCAAGAGACTCGCTTCTTCACAAAGGACTACTTTCCAAATCCCTGTCATTCCGCAACAGCGGTTAGCATCATCTAACCTCCTTTACTTTCCTATTCCTGCATCCAGTTCCTTCCTGCTGCAAAGTCTGCAACCTCTCATCCCACCCTTCTCCATCCACATATGTAATCTAACACCAATTCAAATTAATGAACATCTAAATACATTGCTGTGAGTTTTTTTGTTTTTTTTTTTGCTTGACTTAAATAGACTAGAATGCTGTTTAATAATGACAACAAAAGAACACTTGCTGCTGATGGGACAAATTGCGTTTGTTACGTTTAATTCTCTTAAGTCTGATCTTGAAAACTATTTAGTTTATCAGTGCCCATTGCCTCTAACGAATATGAAGGATCATTGATGTTCCGCAGATTCAACAGTATCATGTTACAGAACCAAAGTACTAACAGGATTACTTGTTGGACTGCTGGCCAAAGATATCTTATGTGGAGGATTATGATCAATAAGATTAACCATTTGTATAAAGGGAGAAACTGGGTACCAGGCAGGTCCTCCATTCTATAGCCACTACAGTTTGTGCAAGGAAGCACAACAGCGCATGAAGCTTCCTCCCTTTGGGACCATGGAAGTGAATATAAATATAATGTGCTTTATTCAGATTTGACACATCAGCAATTGGATACTTATTGATTTCTTCTGAGCTTACATTTCCAACATAATACAGTCAGATTTTTCACAAGGGATTACTTAGTCTCGAGGGGATAATAAAACACCACCACATCCACCACATTTTCAAGAAATACACTCTGCTTTTCTGCTGAGAGAGAATGCAATGAAAGCTTGCTTGATTTGCTTCTAGAAAATAGGAAAATGTGAAAAAAAAATTTGGATCAAGCAGGAAAGAATGGGATTTGCTGATATCAAATAAACAACATTTTTTCGCATCCTAAAATAGTCCAGCATGCCATTTGAAGATGATATTGTAATTACAAGCACTGTGCCAGTGCCTAGAGAATTAGAAGAAAGGAGCCATGCTGTCTGTTACTGGATAATTAACTTCCATTACCATCCAAGAGAATGGGATGAGATAAACTGCATATGTGGTAGGTGGGATGAGCAGAGCAAAGAGGATCAGAGAGGGGTGAAGGCAGGAAGCTACTTGTATGTAAGAATTAGAAAAAAAGTTTTGTAAAAAGAAATGCTCCAACTCACCACCTCCTCTTTTCTCAATGGCAAGAGACATACGAGAAACTAGTTCTAAGCTCTCTCAGATCTCCTTAGATTTCTTTTGCTATGCGCATACTCCAGTCCTGTTTATATTCTAGCAAAAGTCTTGTTATCCCCAAGGAAACAGACAATTCTGATAGCTTCTATTTCATCTGTGGGATAATGAAGGCCAAGAAAGTAAATGTAAATGCAGCTACTGAAATCTACATCTAGGATTTCACAAAACATTTAATGATCTGGCTGATATTTAGTTCAATAGAAGTTAAATACTAAAGGACTTTGGAAACATCTACCAACCACTTATGTGCCTTCTCAGGCACATATGTACCTTTACAGATGAGACACTAGTTCACTTCTAAAAACAATATAGAATCTTAAGTCTATGCTATACGGTAGTTCCCCAGGGAAAAGGCTCACAGGAATTCTGCTTAGCAAAAGCTTTGTAGGTCTGACTTGCTTTCAGCTTACACAGTGGATCAAGGAAGGTAGCCAGCAAGAAACTTAAACTTGCCTGTTCATAGACAGAAAGAATGACTGGCTAGTATAAGTCTGCATAACATCTGCAACTCAGGGACTCCGTTTTGTCTGTGACATCTTTGACATGGATAATTCTTCTTAAAGTGCCTAAAGGTTCAGTGAGTGTATAGTGAGGGGAACAAATATTGTTACGTGGTCCAGTTTATAATTAGGAGATGCTTCACGCAGGAGAGGTGGCTCATTTTGTCTGGCTAACTCTGGGGACCAAGGAGGGACTGTACCAGGGACTCAGCTGGCTAAGTCTTGTGCCTTCAGTTTCACTGGTCTGCTTCATGATAATAAATTCATGTTCAACATAATGACTTGTGTGTTCAATATATTAATTTTGTTGAAAGCACAGATGTCCATTTCTTCAATGGAACCATAATAATAGCTTGTCTTCCTTAGAGACTGACAGAGTGGTGTGAGTAAAAGAACTCTGCTAGACAGCAATGTATGCCAAATGGACATATTTTACCAGACTAGAAAACAACTTGTCACTTCTAATTGTTCAAATTATGTGTGATTCAGTTCTTCCTGCGGTTATTTTTGAAATGTTGTCAAGAAGGTATAATGTGCAGCTAAGAATAAAGACTGTGAAATTGCTAGCTCTCTTGGTAGGTAGGTGGTGATAATGAACATTTCATAAAGTTATTGTCAACGGACAAATCTCTGCACTCTCAGGAAGTCTCTAATAGCATTGATAGACTCTCACTAAAGTAATGGCTCTTATGGAATACATGTGGGTTTTGATCTGTTGCGTTTTTTTTTTTTTTTTTTGACGCCTTTTTCCTTTGCTTAATTAAGATTTATAGAATGGAGCTAAAATTGGAGAGAGGGGCCCAAGATCCTGACACCAATCACTGTGTTGGTGTCCTGAAGTGACATCCAAAACTGTTGGTTGGGATCGCAGTACATAGTCTGTAGAGGGCTCACAAGTCACACTGTGGGCTCAGTACCATGTCCGTCTTTCACCATGAGAGTAGCTGGAGCAGATACTCTTGTGGCTGCATTACAGACCCTGTCCCAAGTCCCATTTTCACAGCTTAGCCCACAAGTCCAGAATTTGGTAACAACTGGCGTAAACCTTTTCTAGTCTGTTAACTTCTCTTGCCCTTATGTGGGTATATAAAAGGTGCTCTAGATGATCAGAGGAAATAAGATCACACTGGTAATTGAGATATTGCACAAGATTATTTAGATTATTGAAGAACCACAGTCAATTGCCAGATCTCAGCCCTGTATCTCTGCTTAGGCAGAGCCTCAAGAGCAGCAGTCCCTGAACCAGGCAGCCATGCCAGCTGACATCACTCATGCCAATGCAGTTTTAGCAGAGCTCTGCTTCATGAGTAGAACTTGTTTTGTTCCTTTGCCTTCACCTGATTCTGTTTGTCTAGGACACATCAATGCTTACAATACCTAAAAACATACAACCATAGCAAGTGCCTGAGCTGTGTTTGCAGAAGCTCACGTTGAAGTGCTTCAGACTTATTAGCACAAGCATTGGCAATTATTAGATTGGATACCAGCAATGGAAGAGAGCTCAGCACAAGCTAGCCACAGTAGCACATACCAAGCATTAACAACTACTGCTGTCTGCAATAGCTATGGCGACTACAGGTGAGGCTTTCTGCTCTCCAGTGTGAAAGTCCAGCAGCTTCCTTTTGGATTAAGTATTTGCTAATCAATGATTTATTTCAGGATGAAGAAAATGCTATTTGGAGCAGAGGCTGAGGGAGAGTACAGAGAATATTGATGGAAACAGCAGTCTAGAATGGAAGAATCAACAAGAATTTTAATCCCACTCAGTCAATTCCATCACCTTTGGAATAAGACTAGCTCATTCTGTGGTCAGAAAATGAAACCTGTCTATGGGGAAATAAATAACTACATTTTCGTATATGCGAGTGCTCACAGGGCTTTTCTCACCACTGACATGGAAGCATTTACAGGCAGAATGCAACGACCCCATAAACATACCAAGTCTGACTAACAGACTTTGTTTGCTTTGTTTGCATCACCATATGCTGCTGATCTTTTTCTTCACTTAACTTTTTTGGTGAATAACTAGAACCGCTTCAATCATGCTTTGCTCTCCATGGCAAATATCTTGCAAATCTTGTTATTGGCAAGTGCAAGTTTCCCACAAGCACCTGAACTTCTGGCTGTGGTCATGCAAGTGGGGAATACCTACAATCTTGTGAACATCATTTCTTCTAAACTGTGAGCTCTGACTATAATATTCATTACACAGTGTGACCTCCACATTTGTACTCAACTCTCAATCAGCTTCGGATGTTTATGATGTGAATTGCCATCAGAGGAAGTCATGATAAGCTTACTTCATAGCTAATGGAAATGAGATCTATTTACAGTCTTTTCATCTGCAATCTAGGAATGGAATGCATCATGCCCCAGACTTGTCTTCTTTTTCCTCTTCATTAATTAGAAGAACTTATTCAGAAAAAAGAGTCTACACTTAGTTGAAAAATCTCACCCATGCATGGGACCATACTTGCCAGGGGTCTGTAAGATCACCTGGTTATAGTTTAGTTTGCATTGACGTAGTTATAACTAAAAATCAATCAGCTATGTCTGGTTTGAAGTTAATGAGGGATTTTTCCCATGACCAGCTTAGCCGTGTGTTGGAAATGATCTAACCTACAAAGCTGATTTCACATATTCGAAAAATAAAAAATAAAAAAAATAAATTCCCGTATCTTTTCACTGCAGCATGAAAAATGAATGCAGAACTTAAATTATTGAGTTACAACAAGTAAGATAATAGCAGAACGTTCTAAGAGCGGCAAATCTGCCACAGAGACAGGAATTCTGAGTTATATTCCTACTTACAGCATTAAATTTGTGGCCTTCTTCAGGCCGCTTATCACTAGGCAGTCTCTCAGAAAATATGCACTTATAGCAAATACAATGAAGAAATATAATGAATTTTCAGCACCTTGAAAATTAGTTTAACGGGCTTAGTGCAAAACCACGGTGAGAAACAATTCAGAGAACTAAACCAAGGCTTAATTACCACAGCCATGATAGAATCAGTAACCTATGCAAACACAAGAAATAATAGCTGCAGGCCTAATATCATTGCTGTAAGGAGAGTTCTAGCTAAAATAACCTGGGGATCCACCACCATTCAAGAGTCAACTAACTGTAAATTTAAGAATTTGGGCTCTCCACCCTGTTCTGTAGAAAGGATCATTCTCAGTTTACATGTTTTCTAACAATGTTAGTAACAGCACATAGTTTCTAGTTTGCAGCAGAAAAGGGAGTTTATGAAAATACAAACTGAACAAAATCTACATCAGTTTTTAACCATAGCAACTTAGGAGGAATGAGGAAACAACACTTACTTTCTTTAACGTTGGTCATCAGTTGGGTTCCTGGTTCACGCTCCAGATAAGGGTTAAATTATAATCCAGGCGCAAATGACTTTGAAAAGAGTGATTCATTCACTACGTTAAATAACTGATGTTTGTTTCACGGACAGAACAGATCACTGGTCAGATTGATATCTTCAATTTCTGAAGTGCCTACTTAATGGTGTCAGGAAACAACAACGTTTGTGGCTAGATAAAGGGTTTCAGGTGGGTGTTCCTACCTTTCAGCTCATTAGCAAAACTGGCATCAGCTGAACCAGCTTTGGTAACAGCAAAATGAGTAACTTCTTGCACGGATTAAGGAATTAGGAGCAAGAAAATTGTTAATTTGTGGACACAAAATTCTAAATGTTGGTCAGTAATGATTGTTTATTGATAAAAAAAAATGGCATAATGTTACAAGCAGGAAGAGTAGAATCTTATTCTTTTAAATATTACTGGGGATTTAAGAGGAGGAGGAGCAGCTTCTCTCCTGTCTTGAATAGGAGAGAGATTCACATCACTATCAGTCATGGATAGCTTCTGTCAACCCAAGAATGCACAACAAAAGCCATTCTCGTGAATTCACCGATTAGCGACTGTGAATAGCTCAAGCTTTATCACTTAATCCCAGCCATGCAAGTGAGATTTTTGCATACCCAGCAGGGGATTTAAACAAATGCAAAGGCAGGAGTACAGATTAAGACTGTAATTTAGACATGTCCTGAAACTGTGATTCTATTAACTTGAGGACTTTCATCCAGCAACAGGCAATGAGTGAAACCCATCAATCTGAATAGGCAAGATGGACAAAGAGAGGTCCCAGGGTCAGACAGTGGGTCAAACTGAAAATGGAGAACAGAATCCAGACCTCTAAACTACCAGTCAGCCACCCACCTCACCAGTTTGAACCCTTTCTCCTGCAACTCGCCTTTGAAGTTACAGGAAGATATATTCTGCTTCAAGTAATGCAGGCAGTGAAGTTGGGAATGGGTGTGTGAATGGAATTTTTTTTGCTAGACGTTCACAAATAGGAATGCACGCTTTTACAACAGAAAAGTATGTTCCAAACTGATAGCTGGTTTGTGTTTGTGTGAGCACTCAGGAGTGACCCAGGAATAATAAAGTAACCCATGAGTAAGTCAGTGGTCATGAACAACATTACAGTAAGAACCTTTGTACAGCCAGTTCTTGAGGCAGCTCTGTAACAACAAAAGGGTCCAAATAACCCAGCATTCACAGATCACCTAAAGGTAATAAACCTGAATACGTGGTACATATGACTTGCCTAAGAACAGCAACAGAGCTTGTAAAGTTCGTGATTCCCATTGTTGCCCATGAAGTTACTCGGTGTTCAATGAGGTAATATCCACACACTCAGGAGAGTTACTTTTTTTATTCATGCCTCTGTGTCAGAAGTTTCCAAAAATCAAGTACAACAATGCAAGTTTCTTCATAATATTTATACAACAAATTCACATATACTTTGTCTATCATATAGAATAAACACATACTACCTACATATTAATCAGGTTAAGCAATCATGATATTCCATCCCCTTTTTGCTACTTTCCCTGGCCATCTGCACTTGCATGGGTTTGTATAGGAGTCTTAATGACCCTTGACAGTCATTTTGAGTGGAGTGCACTTACTCCTTCTATCCACATGCAGTCACACACCACCTAAGATAATGTCAATGGCCAAGACTTTATGCTTCTGCAGAAACAGTACTTGATCAAATAATTCTATATTCATGAAAAAGTGTGCGGAGAAAAAGGATCCGGGTGTATTAGTTAACAACCCTCTGAACGTGAGCCAGCAGGGTACTCAGATGGCCAAGAGGGCCAATGGCACCTGAGCTTGTGTCAGAAATAGTGCAGTCAGCAGGAGCAGGGAGATGGTCCTTACTCGGCACTAGTGAGATCACACCTTGTTCGGTTCTGGGCCCCCCACTACATGAAAGACATTGAGGCGCTGGAGTGTGTCCAGAGAAGGGCAACAAAGCTGTGAAGGATCAGAAGCACAAGTCTTATGGGGAGTGAGTGAGGGAGTTGGGACTGTTCAGTTTGAAAAACAGGAGGCTCGGGGGAGACCTCATTGCTCTCTATAACTGCCTGAGAGAAGGTTGTGGAGAGGTGAAGGTTGGTTTCTTCTCCCAGGTAACTGTGATAGGATGAGAGCTAATGGCCTTAAGTTACACCAGGGAGGTTCAGGCTGGATATTAGGAAAAAAATTCTTCTCAGAAATAGTGGTGAGGCACTGGAATGGGCTGCCCAGGAAGGTAGTGGAGTCACTAAAGGCTGGAGGTATTCAAGAAATATGACACTTAGGGACATAGGTTAGTGAGCATAGTGGGAATGGGTCAATGATTGGGCTAGATGATCTTAAAAGACTTTTCCAACCATAATGACTCCATGATTCTGTGATTCTGTGTTGATTAAACACAGACAATACTCCCTTCTTTCCAATGGAAGGTTATTGTTTCCATTACATGTACCTCCCTCTTTAGAGAGTTTCAAATACCTATCTGGTGTTATCAGAAGCACCTCCCTACTCCCAGAGAATCAGAAAATTCATTCAAGAGAGAGGAAAAGCCTGGATAAGGTAACTTTTCTGTTATAAGACTAGAAGATTATGTATAAAAAGAAGCAAAAGGAAGCCATATTGAAGGTGTGCTGCAAGTAACAGCATATTTTGTCCTTGTTTTAGTGCCTCTGAAACCAGTAACAATAAGGAGTGGGAAATCAGCAGGCCTGAACCTAACCACAGTAAATGGAGTGGTGTGGAAAGAGACCTATGTTTATGGCTGTTGCATGGAAGCCATTCAAAGGAAACCTATGGTTTTTACAACCTGGATAATCTACATTGCTTGAAGCTGTATAAAGTGTGTGCCACACACCCTGCCTTCATGCTCACTTTATAAGCCATGCAAGAAGTCAAGGTGAACTGGGTTTCACCACTGCCTCATCAACTTTAATGCATTTTGCCACTGGCATTACTTGCCTCACTGAACAGCAGTCACTGGACTCCTACTACACAAAGTTGGGAAAACAATAGATGCTAAAATGTCAGCTGTGGGCTTTGTAATACCTGCTCTGCCCTGAGGGGGAGGCCCTGGGAACAGAGGAGGTGCTAAGAAGTTCAGCAGTTCTACTAGCCACAAACTCATGACAGGAACTGATTCCAAGCCCCAGAAAGATCTCGTCTTTTGGTGGGCTGATATAAAGAAAGGGGATGGATCTAAAAATGTCATTGCCGTCGTGGTTTAATTGCTATCCATGCATTTTGCTACAGAGTTTTAGTATCCTAATCATAACACTGTAAGCAATCACTTGTATCTCCAGTGAATGTTTTCCAATAAGGGTATACTCATCCAGCAGCTTTCTCCTTTTGAGCTCTTCTGAGGCAACCATGAAAAAAATAACAGGTCTTACCTGTTTGCTCATTCATCCACCTATTCCCCTACCAATTCACCTTAAAAATCACTTAGGAAATGTCACAAGAGCCATCACTCAGATGGTGATGTTAATTTAAATGAATCAGTCTGGATCATCCCCTTGGGTCTGAGTCTCATTTATATTTAAAATCACATTTCACAGATACAGGAAATGGAAAATTTGATATTTTGAATTAAATTGGCACTTTCCATTAATTACAGCATTCTGTTGTTATTACTGACAGTTTAGTGCAGTGACAAACCAACCCAATGTATTGACTTCTGTAACCTCAAACACCATGAAGAATATTATCTTCAAAGATGGAAAATCTTTTAGCTGAAACAAACAAACAGAAGAGACTAAAGCATTTAATGCATCTATTTAGAAAAGAAATAAAAAAACAACAGTCCCCACAGATCCCACAGTGTCTGATGGTATTATCTCTGAGGTGATTGTTTCTCACCTGTTTTCTTCGTCCTTGGTGATGCTAGAGTTACTATGACTCTTATCATGTCTTGATTATCCTGTGCAGGACAAATCCAGGATAAAAGGATACTGGACAGTAAAACCTTTCATTGGTCTCTATATGGAACATATATAACTATATGAAAAACCAGAAAAGAATCAAAACAGGTGTATTCCTGTAACTTGTATCACTCTCTTCAGAAAGACTGGGGAAACAAAAATTATAAATCAGATCTATCTGTTTGATAACAGCTGGGTACTGTGTTATAAATAAATACATATTTTAAAATATGTTTTAATACATGTAAATGATAACCACATTTTTAAAAATATAGATAAATACACATTTTTTAAAAACAATTTGATTAAAATAAAAGAGAAACTACAGATGGACTTATCAGTGGGTTGGAGCTGGCTCATGGAGAACCTACGAGCACCCTTATGATTTAGGTTATGTAGTGCAAATAAAAACGTACACATCCCATGTGACACATTCCTTGAACAAAACCAGCAAGGAGCTACTGAACAATTTCAAGCAGGTAGGTGGTCCTGTTCAGATCTGGTGCCTGCTTTGTGTCACGGGGGGCTTCTTTTGCTTCAAGGGCTGCAGCAGCTGCAGCCACAAAGGAGAAGAAAACATACACGCGAGTGGAAAACAGATGTGTCCCTCATCCGCCAGGAACATGTAAGCCAACACTATTCTTGATTTGGGGTTTACATGGGAGGAACACAGAGCTCCTACCCAGACTCCAGTCTAAGAAAGACAACAGCTGCGACTTCCCTGATATCTAAATCTTGTACCTTAATGAATTAACTTCCAATTCACTTTCCAATTGAAAATGTGATTGTAAGTCTACATTCTTGGCTAACATAAATCTGTACAAGTTTACATCATCTGAAGATACTCATAACCTGCTCAGTTATCCCATCAGGAATCTGATGTGTATTTAGTGTTCTTCCACTATATTAATCTCTAGATTTTATGAGGCAGGGGGGAAGCATGCAGATTGGGTTGGCAAACATCCTCTGAAATAGCTACAGTTTAACAGGGAACTTCGCAACAGGAAAGTGGTTGAAGTGACACTTCGGCTTTTTTAATCGATTTAGTCAGCACTGGCTTTAAACCCTCACTGTGTTACCTCTTTAAGAATATTAGGTGCATATGAAGACTGTTAAGAACAGATCTCTCCATTGCATTTTAATGAATGGGGGTGACAGCAGTTTCAAATGACACATGCTAGAGTGTCTGGATCACACAGTGAAGCCTGGGTGCAAATATGGCTAAACCAGCAGCATTGCAGCTAGCAGCAGAAGCATAATAGCCAGACTGCAGAACATGTGGAAAGAAGGGCCTTTTTTCAAACATTTAAAGATATAGAGATAAGTAGTTTGAGCCCAGAGCTTATTTTTTGGGGTGGAAAAATAGAAAAAAAAAAAGAAAAACAAAGAAAAAAATAAAGGTTACAAAAAAAGTTTGAATCTTTATATTTTTGTAAAGAAAGTAATTGCCTCAGATTGAGCCTTTCTCTGAGAGTGTTTGCAAATCAAACATCATGCAGCTGCCAAGTGCCTGAAAATCAAAATGAAAGTGACCTAAAATAAAAGCAAAAGTGATTGCGCTATTTCCATCAACAGGGAAGAAGAATAACTGGTGGCTTAGATGCAAGGCAAGTAAAGACCTCTAGAATGTGACTCATCCACCCTTTTAATGTGCACAATACCTAAGCTGCCTATAGAAACAACTGAAAGTTACATACATTGTTCAGGTGAAATTTGTCTTATCTCACAAGTGGGTTGGATGAATCATAACCTTGAAGTGCCTTTGATCAAATTATATATAGGTGCATTATATTGGATTAGATTAATTCTTTGCCTGATCGTTAACATAAAAAATCTGCAACATTACGATGCCTTCTCAAGTTAAATAAAGCATTTTAAAGAGAAGTGGGAGAACAGAAAGAAAGAGTTTAGAGATTGATGAGACAAGATAAAGCTGGACTTGTCTTGTGTGATCTATCCAGTTTTATTTCTGAAAATATTGTACAAATTTTAAGTAGTGATTTCTCCCAATCTGGGAGCTACAGGATAGGGAACATTAATTCTGTCTTAAGAGTGTCAAAGGTGAGTTACAGAAGTAAAAGGCTAAAGACAGGATTTAGTCCTCCTGCCAAATTTTGCCAGCCTAACTATGTTGGTGCAGAGTATTATTCCAACAAGATAAGCCTATATTTTCCTGGGAATGTAGTATGAGCTTTATACTTGTTAGTTAGGGTTTTCTGGTATGATGATACCAATTGAAGTGAACTGGCAAATACTTCCTTGTGCAGATAATTTTGAATTAATGCAGCAGCACATTCCTACAATATGAGCGTCTATTGCCCTCACTCTGCTTCACTGTTTCTCATAGACATAACTGACTGCATTCTAAAATCTGTTCCTACCTTACTGTGTGTGCCTGTGTGTATACAGTTTCAACATCTCTCATTGCTCAGATTAGCAGTGCTGTGACACACAGAATTAGCAGACTGATAAACAAAACCAGTGCTCATCTGAGCCAAGGGGTTTGGGGCTGCAGACTTGAAAGCTAGTGCCTGTGTTTGTTATTGAGCGTGAATCAACACATGATCCCATTCTGAGCAGATCTGAAACTAGATGTCAGGTCAGTCACACCAGACTCTGCTTAATCAGCTGGTTTTGCTTAGAAATATGATAAGGGAGGGCAAGGCTGGGAGACGGGTCTCCTATTGGCAGTCCCTGACAGCTCCCTCTCATTGCAAAGCAAGCGGTATGGAAGATCATAGGTGCAAAACCTGCTCACCCACCCAGACTGAACAGCTTGACTACTTCTCCTGAGAGTCATTTATTCGTGTAATGACATTGCACAGTTGTTCCATCTGTATGTAGAGATTCACTCTTTAAATCAGATCGTTCAGGTCTAATATAGCTGAACAGAAAGCAGCAGAGAACAACCACACTCCACAGTTCTGTATTGCAGCTGACATCCTTAGGGCCCTCCAGTGGCAACCAGGGTACCCTAAGCTGCTGGGTACCTGCTCTGCAGGTGTACTTGTCCCACACTGTGCAGCTATATGTTTGTTGAATTGGATCCTATATGTAATCTTTTCACATCCCTATACTTTTACAAGAGAGCTTCAGTGTACATCACTACCAATCCTTCTTCTATCCCTGCAACGAATATTTAGCTTAGGATGTTGAAAAAGCCCAGATTTTGTCTAGCCTGGGGCTCTAGCTGCAATACAGGTTTCAGCTCCTTGGTTTTAGTCGCACAGAAATAGGAACCTATGTCTCTTTGACCTAAGTGACTTCATCAGCCTTTTGGCTGCTGGTTGTTTTGAGGCATCTCTGGTTTTCATAGACAGGAAAAACACACGTAAGTGCCTGTTTCTGCCAAAGGAATCATAGCACAGTGCTGTGTGGAAAATGGTTGCCTGAGTTAGTCAGTCACTTCTGCATGCATCCTTTGCTCTTCACAGGTTTTATGGGGCAATGCAGGTAGAATATAAGTATTCATACTTGTGACATCTTGCAGAAATTCTGTGACAGATCCCAAATCTTCCAAAGCCTTAGTTCAGATATTCAATCCTCGCATCTTTGTATTGCCATTCAGCTGAAACATTCAGTTTTGAATGAAAGAGGTAACAGTACACCGGACAAAAGAAAAATCGCTACAACATCCAGAGATGCTGGATTTCCAGAGAGGTCCCCAGGGGAGATTAATTCCTGCTCAGTTCCCCAGGTCACTGGTTGCAGCACAGTATTTCCTGGATTACTGTAACTAATGCTGTCCCAGAAGGAAGACACACACAAACTTGTGTGTGAATCCATCACCACAACCTTCCTTTAGGCTTTAACTGAAGCCTTTAACTATAGCTAATTCCTTCATGTTTTCCGAAGACTAAAGGAGCTTGGAGCATAACTGACACAAAAAACTTTTGCTTTTCAGCAAATTACGAAGAATTGGAAACAAGGATATATGAGGCTGTTTGGCTCCTCTTGTGGAGAAGACCAGTAGCTCAAAGCTCATGCAGAAAACTGGGAGATCTCAACACTTTCCAGAGTAAGGATACCAAAGATAATTTCATTAGAGCTGGAGAAGGAAATCCTGCAGATGTTCTGCATCTCTCCCTTTCTTTGCTTTTAATACAAAGTACGGAAGAGAATTCTGCAGGACATACTTCCTCCTACCTAGCACAGAGGAGTCTGAGCACATAGAAGAAAAGCAAGAATGGGACTGATTTTAGCCTGAGAGTGGTGAGGGAATTCACTCTTACTTAGGCAGAAGTAAGACTAAAAGGAAGGTTGAAGAAGAAATCATGGGAAATAACCTTATTTTCTAGCAATAGGTTTGGAGCCATACACCTCACAAGGCCAGGATTACTTCAATGAGAGGTACTACCAAGCACATGGTTCTCCATGTCGTAACACAAATATACTGAAAAAGACATTTTTCTTAGCATTTCCTTCTTCTATCAGTCAGAATATATAGTTGTAGAATAAACTAAATGCTCACTCTACTGTGAGTGCAATCTATATGTTTAAAGAGATACTGGCAGACCACTAACAGTTCTCACTGTTCTCATGGACAGTGAGAAAGAGGTGGTTTGACTTTGAATGCAGAACAGCTGAGGTAGAGGAACTTCTGGAGCATATCTGATCCAACCCCTGCAGAGTCACAACAACCAGTTGTCCAAGACCGCATCTATATGACTTTTAAGCATCTTCAAGGAGGGAGATTTCACAACCTCTCTGGACAACTCATGCCAGCGCTTGGTAACCATCACAGCAAAAAGGTGTTGACTAATGTTCAGCGGGCAGGTTGGGCATTCCAGTTTGTGCCCATTGCCTCTTGTCCTGGCACCAGGCTTCATCCTCTTTGTACCATCTGATCCGAAACTTGTAGACATTAATTAGACATCCCTGAGTCTTTTCTTTTCCAGGGCAAGCAGTCTTAACTCTGGTTAGAGTTGGATATCAGCTATAAGATATCTGTTGTAAGATAAGATCTCTTCAGTCCACAATGGAAAGAAATGTAACATCCTGTATTGTTTTTTTCTAACCCAGAGTAGCATAGAAAAAAACCTCTGCCTTTTGTTCTAGTAGAAGAATCTTAAAATACCATAGTCAACTAGATTAATAGAAACTACACAGTTCTGATCAGTCAGCACTACGTTGCTGTAACATCTTATTTCATATTTCTGGGCATATCTCTCCCCAGGGGGCAAACATTTCATTTGAATCAACTGAAAGAGCCAGAATGAAAAGAGAAGCTGAAACCAGGACTTGTTCTTTGAGTGGGGAGTCAAAGAGAAGCCAATTTTCTTGCTTTAAAGGATTCATTTCCTCGGAAATTGTATAAAGGTAGGAAGGGCATTATGCTCTATGTGATTGTGATAAAGTCTCTGAATACTGATATTACATAAATATTGACAACTACTGTTGCTAACCAAACCTGCTTCCAGCCCCTCTTCTTCTACAAGAAAAACGCAGAATAACAGGGAAGAATTAACTTGTGAATAAAAGTGAAAGCCTAGCCTGAAATCACAAATGGTAACTGTTCTTTTATTTGAACAGGAAGAGATACTGCAAAAATAATAATCAAGAAGCATCTGTAATTTTCCAATGGATGTTACAGGAGACTGAAAATTCACTGCAACAAGAACGATGACAGCACCACGTTTTTGTTTTCTTTATTTTACCCTTGAGTAGATAACCTTTCATATTTTGGTAGAGTGGACACATCGGTGATGATGTTTTCATGATATTGCAAAATTCCATTTTCTCCTTATCCTTCTGGGAACAAACTAATCCATGTCATCCAACCACAGCACAACCATAAAGAACAGAAAGGGGAGAGGCACAGCGTTTCATTGGGAGTGAGATACAATAAGCTATCTGATTAACTGTCAATAAAACATTACTTACAAATGAGAACATGCTAATGAGCCACCAGTGTGATATTTGGTCAATTTATTCCATATTTTTAGGTGGTCTAGGACACAGGCAGCTTGTAGCTCTGGAAGATGAATTAGCAGTTCAGATAAGCCTCCTCCCACTCAGTATGCTGTAACAGAGAGCTTGTGGCAGCACTACGCTAGTGGGGAACCTATTGGGCAATAGATCAGCACAGCTGAGGAAGGAAATGAATCAGTAAGGTTTGCTGGCATAGATATTGAGTCACTTTGAGTCTCAGTCACATGCTAAGGTTTGTTCACGAACCCTGATATATAGTGAAAGCACTAAGATTTGTGAAGAATTATTGTTTCTTCCTTTTTCAGGACTACTTTTGAAGTTGCTCCTTCTTCCAGCCCAAATCTCTACAGAACTTAAAAACACCTCATTGACAAACTACAGACATGGTGAAATATATGGGATTAATGTAATAAATGTTCAAATCGAATAGGGGAAACTTTTGAAGCTAAGCCTTCTTAGGCAAGAGCAGAGATGGTAAAAATTCCCAGAGCTGTGACATTTCAAATTAAAGCTGAAGTGGATTTAGCACAGCCATTCTCATCTTTGACAGCAAAAACTCCTATTATCCCCTGGACTTCTGACTTTCATGATATTGCAGTATTTGCTGAGTTTGCACCTGGAAGATGATGCAAAAGAGTAACAGGAATGATTCACTTAGGTTTTAAAACCACACTTTAGCCTTATTGTGGGCTAGCCCATTATGAACATTAGTAAAAACTAAATTGTACATCCAACAGTGAAAGTAAACAAGAAAAAAACACAGTAAAGCAGAAAAGATTGTGCAGAAGGCTGTTACAAAATTATCCAATTTAAAAAAAATCATTTATTTTGCATCAATTTTCCAACTACAACCTGAAATTTTTTAATAACTCCCTTTCTTAATTCCTGACTATTGAAAAACTACTTGAGATAACATTTATCACTACAGAGTCAGCAAAAAGCAGACGACAGAAAGGCTGACAGACTTCATTTGATGTTGCAGATCCCTTTCTTGCACTTTCTTCTACAGTCAATTCCACAACGTGCTGAAGCTCAGAATGGCCTACTTGGTTAACTATTTATTTTTTTTTTTCCCCCATGATACATTTTCCAAAACTTGCCTTTTCATAGACCAAAATTTTCCATTGACTCAATTCCTGGAAGTCCCACTATGTATATTCATAATTCATGGGTCTCATGCTCAATCAGCTGCCCACTTTTTTCCACTCCACATGAAAATATAGGATCGATGCAGAAGTTTAGGCTCACCAAAATGCCTCCTTCTGGTTTACTCCTACGGTCAAGTGTTTGAAGTTAGTTGTGCTATTTGCTCCAGGATGCAAATAGCACAACAGGAATAAGAAAACAAGAAGAATAGATGCTGGTATATAAACCGTAGCAGGATTTAGACTCTGTTGGGCCTTTTTAAATGGCATAATTTATCAAAAGGTATCTGAGAAATTAAGGAAATTTTTAATAAAGTTTTAGTTCATGATTGATAGAAGTGCCAAATGAGCAGATCTTGCACTACACTGATTAAACAGCGGTTGTGCCTATAAAAAAAAAAAACAAACAAAAAAAACTTAAACAAACAAACAAAGCACTCATTTATGCCACGTGAAGCACATAACAGCATTTCTCCTGATCAACATTGAAGGCACTTAAGTTTGTCTCTTGATTAAAGCAGCTCCTGCTAACTCAGGTCACAGGATAATCCTGGGATCACTGGCACTGAAAACTGCCTCTAATCTTCCTTTTCTAGCTTTCAAAATGTGAAAAAGAAAAAAATGCATCCAAATGAACTGCTGCATTTAGACGATATCTAGACTACATATTACTTAAAGGACAATCCTGCATAAGTTCTGGAATAAAAAAAAATAACTGCCTACTATCTTTTTTTGTATTAGTGGACTTCTGATGTAGAAATCTCCCTAACAAAACCAAATATTCAATTTCTATTAGGCAACTCTACAACTTCTGCCTCATTGTTATTCATGTACTAACAATCAGATAGCAGAAATAGACTACCACCTTTGGCTGGCGCAAACACATAAGTGATGGAGCTCAGTCATAGTCACTGCTAGGTTGTTTAAAAAATATTTATTTTCACTGAGCCTTTTGGCAACATACAATTTACTTCCTATATTAAATGATGTTTTCCAGTTGAGGTATTTGAAAATAAAATATATACAGTTGGAAGCTACATAAACAGTGAGCAGTGCTTGGTGCAGATATCAAAGTTTACCTCATAATGAAGTGGGAATGTAGGTATTATTTCTGAAAAACTGCTTTTGGTTGGTCAGGAGTCTCATCAATTCCTGATGGTACTACAAAGGAAATATTTTGCTACCATTATCAATTCAGAATAGAAGTATTACACAACCAATGAGCAGGTTTGCATCCCAACATGAATGTCAGGGCAGCTCCATTTCCACATTTCTAAGCAGTGATCTCTGGGGTACTGGAATGTGAGAGAGACCAGGGTTATGTTTCTCTTCTAAAGTGCTTCTGTGGAAGCTGTGTGAGTGTGACATCCACCTGTTCCTCCCGCTTTTGTGTCTTTATCATTGCAGCTGTCCACACTGTGAAGTCCTGTCATAACCTTTTTGCTGCCATCCATTATGTTTTCTGATGACTCTATGCTCTTCCTGTTGCACTGACAGAAGTCACTGGAGCTCTCCAGTAAGTTGATGCAAAATTTGATTATCAGTGCAAGCCAAGCCATCCCAAAGAGGATCCAAACAGAGATTACATTCTTGTACCAGTTTGGATAGGTGCGGTCTGGGTTCATTCCTACAAAAGAATCACCTCAAACATTATAACATTTAGTAAAGACTGCCCCTCAAAGGAGGCATTTCATGTAAAACAGAGACAAAGGAAATAAACATGATTTAATATTAGTGATTCCTACATGAAACTAGGAACTATGAAGATTAATCATGAAAAAGTAAACCTAAAATCAGAGCTGTTTGTAAGTTAAACTGTTCACATTTAAGTACAGTTACTTTCTCTCATGCACTCACTCAGCTTTACAATATTGTATTAGTACGTGACAGGGGTTTCCTGCAAGCAGAGAATGTACATACCTTATTAAGCCTGGTATAAGTGAGCAGTCCAAAACCTTCTAACTGTAGCCAAGCCTTAGAATCAGAATGGCTTATGTTGAAGGGGACCTTATCATCCAGTTCCAATTCCCTGCCATGGGCAGGGCTGTCACCCACCAGATCAGGCTGCTCAGGGCCCCATCCAACTTGGCCTTGAATAACTCCAGGGATAGGACATCCACAACCCCTCCAGGTAGTCTGTCTCATCACCTTCTGAGTAAAGAATTTCTTCCTAACATCTAACCTAAATCTCCCCTCTTATAGTTTAAAGACATTCTTACTTGTCCTGTCACTACCAGACTGTGTAAGAAAATTGGGTCCACCTCCTGTTTGTAAACTCCCTTTAAAGACAGCTTTATATTATGTTATCTGTTCACGATGTCTGATTGCTTAGTTAAATAGTCAGTGATCCCTTTGGAGCAGAGTCACATTCTAGGCTGCACTCCCACAACGTTTAGCACTAAGAGGCTTCTATGAGCTAAGATGCTGTCTACAGCAATACTAAAAATAATAATAATAAAGGCAAAATAAAATAATGAGCTTAGGCTTGTGAAGTGACTGTTTTGTATTTATAGAGCAGGCTGGGATATAATTAAAAACCTCAAGAAAGTTACAAGGTACAAAACAGCTACAGCAGCCTCTGCACGGACACTTTCCTACTGCTTCTCAGGTCTCATTACTTATTTTTCTTACTGTAAAAAAGTTTGTAACTCTGTAAATGAATACCTGAAACATTTCAGATACTACAGAGCACGTGATTTTTTGGGGACAGGGTGTGAGGAAGTTATATATATGACACGGTGCCTCTGTAAGCCTGGAGGTCACACCCTGTAACTGAGTCCCAGTGAAACTTACACATAAGGCTGGGTTGATACGGGACATCCACATCCACAGAGGCAGGTATTTAGGTGCTTATCATCTATGACCAGTTGTATATACTAATTCTGTGTAACTTGCTAGTCATGGCAGGCAATGACAGCAAACTGTGCCCCTTGAGCTGTTATGGTCTACAAGATTATAGAAGTAGTGGTTAGTGGAGCTACACTGCATCCATTATTTTGTATTACCACGTAGTTTATAATATGTATTATATGTATTTTCAATATAATAGGACTGCAAGGCGTTTTGAAATTATCACTACTAACTGATGAATGCTTGGGAGTTACCTACCACCTATGTCCTAGCTGTTCTTTGGGCTGGCTTACCCAAGGTAACATAACAAGGTGAACATGTGTCATAGAGAGTATTATACTCAACTTGCAAAAAAGCACCTTTGACCAATGCCAGGATCAAAATGTATAAAAACAGTTACCTTCTAAATAATAAATGAAAACAAGAGAAAAATGACTATTTGAGTCTTTCTAGGAGATCATCTGATATGCGCAGTCTTGGGGATTAGAAGCTCAGACGCAGTTTAGGACCTATATGTCAAAATGCTTCCAATAGAATGGCTTACTGAGTGTAAATTAATAGATTTCAGAGCCAATAGGAAAAGCTACATCAATATTACTAAATATTGTGTTCTATAGCCAGCTTTATAACTTAAATTAAAGTGCTATTGCCTGGCTTATACTTTACCAAAGACAGAGCAGCTGTTACAAAAAGGGACTATGGGCATTACTCCCAACATGTTACACTCCTCAAACTGTACCTGGTCCGGAACAGTGCCAGGGATCACATTAACTGGGGAGACAGTATGACAGTCACAAAATAAAGCATGAACTCATGTCCTGACTTCACTTATTTTTATACTGAGACATAAACCACAAACACAAGACTGTAAGACCAAAACTGACATACCACAGCTCACTGACATTTATTCACTTATTCCCACATGAAGCAGGGTATTTGTGGTGGTACAAAGGTACCACATATGTGAAGGCATGTCTGGAAGTGAGAGAGCATACTAAAGAAGAGCTTCAAAATCAGTAAGGAATTGAGAAAAATTTGCTGCAGCAGAGTTCAGAAACATCTATAAAATGTTGTAGTGGCTAGCTTTTGTTAAGCTCAATTTAGATAGTTTACCCAAGCTAACTTGATTCAAACTAGTTTAAGAGTGTCAAGACAAGCTCTAGTCATGACTCTGATGTATTTATAGATCAGTCCTATGCTAACCACCTTTAAGCTGTTCAGGCATCAAGCAAGTACTATTAAGAAATGAAAATAAAGAATTTGGCTTTGATGTTGTGTAGGTAGAAGCAATTAAGTTTATACTACTCACCAATCACATAGTCTCCAAATCCTATAGTACTGAGAGTAATGAAGGAATAATAGAAACCCTCTTCATAAGTCCATCCTTCTTTGCTAGAGAACAACAAGGGAGGTAGCAGGAGGAACAATAGCAACCCTGTTACTAGTGCACAGGTCTTCATCACCAGGGCAGCTTTTATCTATTAAAACAAAACATAAACAACGACTCACAGGAAAGGTGTCATGGAAAGTGAAGCTCATTTTCTAGTTGAAGGTGGTATCAAACTCCATAAGAACACAAACATTCACAACATTCCACTAAAATAAACATTATGGTACCCTCAGTCAACACAAACTGGTGACCCTTTCCAAAAATCCAAAAATTACGCTCTAAAATGGTTTTTGGCCGTATTTTGCAAATGCTCCCATGTAACTCAAGCAATTCCAACCATGACTGATGATAAGCAAACTAGCTATCATCCTAGGATTGTTAATAGCTCTAAGACTCTGGCAATTCTCTTGCTGGAAGGGAAGCCATTCATCACAGAAGTTCCATCAATTAATGAATGGCCTTATCTGACACCTCATAGGGCTGTCATAACCAAATTTATTCATTTCCCGTTATTCCTGAGTGTTACTGCATTTTTGGCCTAGAAGGCATGTCCTTGTTAGTCATAGGATCCAAAATACCAGACAGTGTTCTTTCTCTCCCCAATCTTAAGGGGGTGGTATACCTAGTCACATTGCTTACCTTCCAGTGAAACTTCTCCTCTAGGTGATGGGCACTACGCTGAACCCCCAACAACATCAGCTGCCCGATTTCATTCAGGAGGACAAGGTTCAAGGGAATTCCAAAGAGCGCAAACAAGATGCAGAAAATTCGACCAGCCACAGTGCTGGGGCTAAGGTTCCCATAACCTGGACAGGGAGGAATCTGGTGTTAAATCTAAAACATTCTCCTTACTCCTTGCTTGCTCTCTTCCTCCAGGAGAGTGAATCTCCATCTTCTACTAAAGTTAAAGAAGGTCACTGTTCCTAAAGGATTTTTTTTCTTTTTAATAAATAACCGTAAACTACATCTATTGTTTGTCATATCCTATCACAGGTTGGAAAATAACATTTCTTCCCCTGCCAACTTCACTTAGTTCCTTTTAAACTTACCAATGAATTTCCTCTTCCCTACCCACTGCCCTGGCTAGGATTTGACGTAAATGCAAAACATCTGTTTAGTTCAATTTTTGTAATCATTGTTGGCATCAGGTCTACTGCTAAGTGATCCTGCCTGGCTGTCAGAAGGTCTCTGACTCAAAACAATAGCGTTTTAGTAATATTACCTTTGTCCCACTGGACTAGTGAACTTACCACTGCCTCCTTGCCTATATTCCTCTTCTGTGCCACAGGAATCAAATATTTCTTATTGTCAGTGTATTTGCCACAGGTCAATAGATTTTCAAAAAATAACGTTTAGCCCAAGTAAAATTCTTTAATTTCAGACATAAAGAAGAAAGAAGAACATTTGAAAGTTTGCCCCCCCCCACGCCCCTTTCATGGTTCAGATCATCATGGCTTCAACAACACTGCTGCAATATTTGTCTTTTTTTTCCTCCATACCTGGTTTTTAAAATATCCTATAAAATAATGTAAGGTAAATCTGCAGATTTAAGTTGTTTCATGCCACAAGAAAAAACAAACCTAACTTCAGTTGCTTTCAGAGAATGTTTTTAATACAGAGAAAGGACTAGCACATGGTACAAACTTCAACAGTGACTTTGCTACTTAGAGACCTATAGCCTTGACTAAATTACAAAATCAGCATTGCTCATTAATAATTGTGCATCTATATATACAAGACTAAACTTTTATTTTTGCCATGAATACGTCCTTCCACCTACACACAGCTTTTGCCTTGGCACAAACCTGGAGGTACTCCCTATAACAGCACCTTGCTACTCTTGCTTGTAAGTGGTGCAGCCCTGGAGCAAAAGAGTAGCCTCAGAAGGGAGGACCAGGCTCTCTACAGGAAAGGAGTGGGCACAAACATCCCCTGTTGACAACATGAAGTTCCCATTCCTTCACTAATCTCCATCCCGTGCTGACTGCTGTAAATCACCAACCAGCTACACAGAATGACATGCAAGCATGAACTTACGACACTATGCACCAAGTTCTGTGCTAACAAAATTTCCCACTACAGGTGACTCCACAGTTAATTACGCATGTACACTGGAAACAAACAAACAAACAAGCAAACAACAAAATTAAACCAGAAAAGAGGTCTGGCAGCAAACTGTCTTACAGCACGTACTTTCACCTCCTTTCTACCCCCACAAATGCTTCTTTTTTTTTTTTTTTTCCCTCCAACCTGGATGGCTTCACCTCTGACAGTTTTAGGTTTGAATGATTTAGACTGGTTTTAACACACATTAACACATAATACATCTGCAAACCAATGGCTCCAACAGTTTGTGTCTGGGAAGGTGCACAGCCCCTGGGAAAGAACAGGATGCCGTTATGTAAATAAAGGTTGTTTTGAAATACAGTCAAACAAAGAGGCTAAATTAAGACTGTAGATAGAGAAGCCCTAACTTCAATACCATATTCTTCACTTACGAGCATCTCCACAAGCTTTTAGACTTTTCCCCTTTGTTACATGTAATCACTGAGCCACTTCTGCTGGCTTTCACCATTTCTAAACTACCAGGTGTGATAAATGATAGACATACAGGCAAATAAATCTGTTATATGTTACCATGCAATTTGAGAAATGTGCATGATTTGTGTCACACTGACACATCTCAGTGGACTGATCACAATTTTTTTTTTCTTTCATGCTATTTAAGATGATTTTCAGATTCATCCAGAATCCAAGGGTAGGGAGCTGAGATACATTTACCATAAGGCTGAGGTCTCAATATAAACCACATACACTGTGGCCAGACATTCCCACAGGTTTAGTTTCTTTTTCTTCTTTCCCTTCCATATCAATTTAACAAAGGCTGTGTAAAGTCTTGAACAGGTTTTTTGTTTGTTTGTTTTCTTTTTATCATAGCTTTTCCAGGCTATCTAGTTGTTGTAGGAGGGAAAAAAATATGTCAGGAGAAAGAGGAATAACGGTGAACTGTCATGTCACTTAGTGAAGCACATCCACCTTCAGGATTTTAGAGATCCCACACCACGCTGTTGAATGAAGAGCATCTCAAGTTAGGCTGTACTTTTCGTTTAATTTAGAACAGCACATTCAATTACATACAAAGGTCCATTGTGTATTGAGAAGTCCAGCATAACACCAAAACTGCTTTGCATATGATATACCTTACATCCTTAGCCTCAGTGGCTCAAGATAATTTCCCTGGGTCCTCCTCCCTCCCTTTCCTATAAATGGGAACAACATTTCTCTTTTTTCAGTCCCTTAGGACTTCGCCTGACAGACTCAATTTTTCAAACATGAGAAAGCAGCTCAACAACCACATCAGCCAGCTGCCATAGAACTCTGGGATGCATGTCATACAGCCCCATGGACTCATACACATTCAGTCTCATAAGGAATTCAGAGGCTCTGAGGACTTATTAAGTAGAGGCTACTGAGCCATGACTAATAATTAGTAAAATGTCTCTTCACTCATATGACAGTATCCCAAAGACTGAACCACCAATTTGGCCAATGCAACTGCTACTTCCTTCTACTGTCAATGAGTGGCTTGTTTGGAACCAATTCTCACTGCTCGGCCATAAAATAGTAAAATATCAAAAAGCACTTACAATGGGGGGAAGGGAGGGAGTAAAAGAATCCTCTGTGAGTTGAAAGACATCCGTAAATTCACCAAATTTTAGATGAGGAAAAATACAGAAATAAGTTTCCATAAAAACTGCCAGTGGAACTTCCCCAGCCAGTAATTTTATCAGCAGTTCAAATATTCAAACGTTTTTGGGGAGATTCTGGAGCATCATAATCCCAAGGTTAAAGGACGCCCTTGTGTGGAAGCAGGGAAGGGCTCTCAGCCTCACCTGTTGATGGTATTTTGCTTTGGATACTCAAACACTCAGAAATCCCTGGGAGCCAGGTGTCTTGACTTACAACAAATGACTGATCCACAGGACTGTTGGGTAGTCCAGTGAGGGATGCCACTTCTATAATTATATTACTTTTCATTACACATTTAATTACTTTGAGAAAGGTGTTTCATTCAGCAGTTTGGGATATCTCCAGATACAGGAAGAAAATTCACACCGCTCTACTACACTCATGGAATGCTCAAACCAATGAGCTCTTGCCAAGAAGTACACTGCCAGCTCCTCCTCTAACTCTTCTCAGAAGATAAAAACTTTTATCCTCATGTCTCTTAAAAGTGACTTGAGTATTTTCATTCAGGCTTAAAGCACTCTGAAAGTTCAGGATGAGTACTTCCTCTATACTATGTATATACCGGAGGCTGTGTAATGTACTTAGTTCAAACAGGACAAGATGGCACGTGTCAGGAGAGCAGACTGAATATGCTCCTCTGAATTCAGGCAACAGCTCAGAGAACAGCATCTTCGCAATCCCTTGGTGACCTCCCATGGACTGGTGTGTACTACTTGAACAAGCCTGTATAGCAGCTCTACTGGATGTCACAGGGCAGGGAAAAGATCAGTGCATTGAAAGTGCAGTGCTCCTGAGCAGAGAGCTCCTGTGAACAAACCAGAGGATCAAAGTGTGAAAGTGACCCTAGCCTACTGTTCCACATTTTAAACACTTGGAGACATCAAGGGGTTTTAAACTAGATTTCTCAGGTGATCACTATGCAGCAATAATGGGCAAAAGCCATTGCACAGCAGCTCCATCACATACTGGGCAGCACTACAGTGTATTAAAGTTTTAGAGACAAACTCTTGTCAGTCTAAAACCTGAGACTGGCAGTAGCACCAGGACCTTCCTAGCCCTGAACTGGGTGTTTTTGCCTCACTGTAATAATTAATGCCAAAGTACCAATTATCTGCAAAAATATGCAAAACACCACCTGACACTCATCAACAGTCTGCTTACCTCCTTGTTAGCTCCTTTTGGGGGCTGCTGCTAAGAACTGTGATTACTTTTTTGTGCTGTGAGATGTTTTCCTTGCTTCTACTGCTTTATTTCACGCAAACATACAAACAAATACTTGCTTTGCCATCAGGAAATAGGGACACACCACTAAGTAATAGCAGCCATGCAGCTAAGAAAATGGAAGATACTTGGACTGTGGGAGAAAAATATTCTTCCTTGTTTTTGCTTTGAAAGAATCTCAATCTCAAATCCTTTCCCCTCCCTCAAACCGGAAAAAAAAAAAAAAAAAAAAGATAAATCTCACCACTCTGTGGTGTTTAACTTTAATCTTGTGCCCCACTCTGAACTTATTTTGACCTCCATCCTGGTAGTCCAGCTAACTAGGAAGAGAGCAAACGCAGAGAATAAGGATGTTTAAGGAATAAAAATCAACAGAAAATTAGCTTCTCTTTCCTTAATCACTTTTAGCACTACTGTCAAGATTGTTCTTCAGGATAAAAAGCTCCTACAGAAAATGAGTTAATATACGGTATTTGGGATTACATAACACGTAAATACAGCAGTGAAGAAGACAATGAAGAACATCAAAACAGTGAGTAGAAGGAATGGACAGAAGGCTAGGACTGTCAATTTCGTGTGATGAAAAATTATAATCATAGAACAGCTTAAGTTGCAGGAGGCCTAACTCCCTGCCATGGGCAATGTTGCCAGTTAAGTGCAGTTCCTTTCAATTTATGAGAGTGGCCAATGATTACATGGACTTAGGAGCCCTTCTTTAAGCGAGAACTTTTGGTACATATATCTTTTCTTTGAACCTTCACAATTAAGAGTACCATGCATGTCCAGCATGCAAGTTACAATCTTACATTTTCTTCCTAAGCAAAATTTGTTCTGGTGAGGACTTCAGAGAAAAACACCAAGCCTTCTGAGGAGGGCAAAGCACTCGAAACAGAACCAGGAGCAGATAAGAGTGGAAAGAGCACCTTAAGGCAAACGGAATAAGGTAAAAGATAGTGGATTAGGCAATGCCATTTGAGAAATTTAAGGAATAAAAAAAAAGAACAGCTGATGTAAAAGTCTCAAAGACATTACATTGCATAAGAGACCAACAAGGAAGAACAGCATTAGTTGCAGAAAGAGAACGTGGAAAATAAGCTGCCCCAAAATAAAACCAAAACAAAACGCCAACCAACCAAAACTTGCAGCAGGTTGAACACTTGGTAGAATCCTTCCAGATTCTTCTCCATAGTCTTTATTCTGCCCCACTAAGCGTAAGCTTTATTCTTTCTGAAGCCATTTGCCAGAGAGCATTTGTCAGACAGTGGTTGGAACTATTACCCATTCATTTTGCAGAGCTGAACCTGCTTTCTATGGTTCCATACCTGCAGCCTGGGAAAAGCTCATCCTTGGCACACATCTCTTGAATGCCTCACCACACCCTTCTCAAAAAAACTTCACCACTATGCTATTTCCACTATAGCTATGCCTCCCATATGGAGCTTCCTACTAAGCATCATTCCTTTGAACTTCATTTTGCTCTCTGGGAAAGACAGTCAAGCCAGGCAGTGATGTTCAGGCCAAAGAGATTTCACCAGTGATTGTCTCAAGAACTTGCATAAGCAAAGTAGATTGTTAACTTAAAATCAAAGTGAAAGTCTTAGGAGTTGTGCTTTTCCCTTCTACAACATACCATCACTTACAGAGTGTTAATATACTAACCTGTTGTCAATTAACAGCTTAACTTGGAAGAAGAAGAAAAAAAAAGCTGAACAACAAAATCAAAGGCCTAGCAGTTCCAAGTTCTCTTTGCAGAGGTGACTTGAGCAATCACAAAGTCATTAGCAAGTCCCCTAAAATCACAGCTTTACATCAGTAAAATATAAGCAGGTGTTAAACCTAGATCTCTGCCAGCATTACAAAAAACCCTTACACTTGAACAAGACAAATCTGGTTCTCCTTAACTGCGGAAAACTTAAATTGGTCAGAGTAATTCTGACAGTTTAGAAACTAACGGGTATTAAGGATGGAACAAAGCATCTCTGAACGTACGCCCCTATGTACCAGAGGGCGGAATGAAGTGCCCGGGCTTCGCACAGGAAAGCCGCGGCCCGTGCATCCCCGTTTGACGACGCACCACTGCCATCATCTGGTGCAGCCCGTGCCTAGTGGTAAGACAGCACACAGAACAAAACACGTGCAAAAGATCACAGAATGGCAGGGGTTGGAAGACACCTCTGGAGATCGTCGAGTTCCATCCTCCTGCCTAAGCAGGTTCCCTACAGCAGGAAAGCGTCTAGGTGGGGCTTGGACAGGAAATAGTTCACATGGATTTCGTTTTAAGTGAAGAAAAAACAAAAAGCAGCCCACAATGTTCTCTGTCTTAACTCTCATTTTGAGGCTTAATGTTCCGAAATCAGTGCATCTCAATAACTGCTAGAGAAAATTAAAGCTCCACCCAGGTGCACAAAGAAAATTCCAAATCTAAAATGCATTTGAAACCGAAGAGAGCTGACAGGTATGACATAACTTGAGAGATGACATAACTTGAAAAACCCATGAGGTTTTGTTTCATTTTTAATATATGTTCAATGACTTCCTCCCCACATCACATTCTCTTTCCTCTGCAGTTTTTATAATACTGAGTTACGTACCGAGAAAAGATGTCAGGGCAAGTTATTAATGGTTTGGGGGACTGAGGGTATGCACTGACAATAATTAATAGTATCTGCATTAAGTGACACTGTGCATAAATCCATTTTATTGTTTGCATTCTCTTCCCTCCCATTTCCATCATTCCTTCATGCCTTTGCATTACTCATTTGCTGGAACTTAACTGAGCTGTTTCATTTATCCAACTGTGGGACTTTCACCAAAACATGCAGGCTTTCATCCAGACCAAGTAGAAATAAGGAATAATTCGTAAATAAGCCCTCCAAGGATTAGCATCCAATATTAAGAGCTTCTCAAAATACTTCATTCTCTCTGTGAGAGAAAAAGCTCACTTCAATGCACAATTCACCTTGTACCTCTCAGACAGTACTAGGCTTGAAAAAGAGATGAGAAAGTGTAAGGAAAGAGGTTGTGGAGTCTCCTCCTTGAAGATCTTCTGCCTGGCATGCCCCCAGGCAATATGCTCTGTGCATCCCTGTTCAAGCAGGGGCTAGGCTTGGCAACTTCCAGAGGTCCCTGCCATTCTGAGATATAGGAAGTGCAGGCACTGCAGCATCTTGAAGTGATACTACTTTGCAACCAAAAAAACAGGAGAACATAATAGAGGTATGTACTGAGCTAATTATCCTTGCATCTAGGTGGAGACTGTTATTACATTGGCACTGACAAGGCATTTCTTGTTTCTCAGGGTAGGTTCTTTTGTGCTTACTCATTGAGAAACTGTATGGTGCTATGATATAGGCCAGCAACACGAAGTCCCTCAGAGCTGAACAGTGTCTGATAGTACATGGTCCTCATTCTTGCCTCTTTCCCACCTATAATGCCACCCCATATGCAGGGAACTCTTACCAATGGTTGTTATTGCAGAGATGGAGAAGAAGAAAGACCCACTGAAGTCCCACCTGCCCAGGCTTGTGCTGTTTCCCTGGATGGTCACACCACTCTTGTAGGCTTCAATGATACCCTGCAAAGAGACAATAACATGAGATCTCACAAACTCCATCATGGCAACTTCACATAACCAGCATTTCCAGAGCTGGCTGGTAACGTCCAAATTGCAACTATGTCAGACCCTAACATTTCCTTTTTAATAGAAGATGTCTTGTGCCCCAGAGACCAAAGAGGTCAGGAAAGACAAAAACCAGGGTAAAGTTTGTGAGAAAAGACCATCTACAGAACAGCAGGAAATTGCATATAGTAGGTAACTGTGGTAGAGAGCAGAGGGCAAAAAATGCCTACAGAAAGCCCAATCAAAGCATTATTGACTGCCCCACATCATATTCATTAAGAAAACAAGATGGGACGTTCTGATGGCTGTTCCTGCTCTGGGCAGGAAATAAACACATGCACATGAATGATACATATTAGAATCTTTGCTTACACTGCAGAGGAATATATGTGATGTAATACGTGACATGGAAATGATACAGAATCATCAGCCTACTCATTTTAGACAACTTGTCCCTATTCCAGGACTGTAAGTACGAATAAATTATATTTAGACAAATAGCATTATGCCAATTTTATTCAGTCTGCCTGCAAAAGACTCAGATGTCACTAAGGTGAAATGTACAGAATTAAGGCAAAACAAGTTATCAGACATGTTAATAGTGCCTACATCTAATTAAGCTTTTTCATGCCAAAAAATTCTAAGATACTCAACAGAGTTATGTAGAAAACAATATTAGTCACAGCATGCACACTAAGCATTTCACACCCACTGATCAAAAAAATCCCTCACAGCTGATTATCCTTGAATCCAAAGCAGAGTCAAGAATAGATAAAATTCACTTCTGAGGAAGGCATACAGATATCCAATAACACTATCCCTATGCCATCTATAAGACTGCTGATAAAGCCTCCATCAATGATAATAAAAGGAATCATTCTCAGGTTAGATTTGCATCAGTCATCGGTTTTATGAAGTTGCAGTTTATACATCCATCAAGAGAACCAGTGCCTCAAGTCTGCAAAGCACAGAAGCTTCCTTCCATTTCAGTCGCAAAGGCATGCTATGCTATAAGCGATTTTTGAAATTATGTGTGGCTATGAATTAAAAGCCGTTTACAGAGACTCAATCAGCATCTTTACATGGACCATAATCTCTTTTCTCCAGATCTACCAGTTCTCACACTAAAAGCAAGGAACAGCTCTAAGATCGTGGGTGCTTACAACTGTTCAGGTTCTTGTTCCCAAATCACACAGAACTGAAGTGAAACAGTGATATGAAATTAAGAATTTAATGCCTTGGTTCCTGTGATATGATGCCCTACAAGAACCCTCACTGCTGACAAAACATGTAGGACTGCTGAGATCACAAACTGCACAAGGAAAATGCAAGAGAACAACAGGCCTTATACCTTCAAATTTACACTCTAGTATAATGGGTAGAGCAGGCATGCAGGCAGAGAACAACAGATTTGCCACCCACTTATAATTCCAGTGTCTCTCTTGTCATATTCAGAAAGTTATATTATGTTTTTGGGGCCATGTTTCCTGGCTGCAGTGTTTTGTAGCAAGGAAACATCTCCAGGTCATCGTGTAAACGTCCCTTGAGGTGAGGAAACACAGAACTTAAGCCTGTGGGCAGGCTCAAGTGCTTGTGCTGAATGGCATCACGTTCCTGCATTCAGCTCTACAGGAAGGTATCACAACTCATTCAAGGGCAAAGAACAAGCACTGAGCCTGCTGTGTGCCAGCTGCTCCTGGGACTGAGAAACTTCACATATTTACAGGAGGTCTTCATGAGCACCTTCAGCTGCAAGCCTCTGGCTACATCTTTTGTCTTTCCCTGTTAGATCCTGATATCAAACACCCACATAACATGATTAAACCTGAGGATCACTGTGCTTATCACAATCTGATATGGGAATGCCTGAATAATCATGCAAATCAAACCAATTTGAATAAACAGTCACTCCTGGGAGAAACCTTGAGTTGATCTCTCTTAGAAAGAGCTACTGATGCAATCCTTTAAGTGGAGGATTCTTACAGCGTGGAAATAAGGATACAGATCTTATTATCTTATTATAATACCAAGAATCAAGCCCTGAAGCAGAGCAACAATGACTGAAAATTAAAGATTGATTCTTCTGAAGAGCAGTAGAATTACAAATGATGGAGCTTGACTTCCGACAGGTGTGAATCTGCCTTCCATAGAGGTAGATTCATGAAAGAAATCCATACATGGCCATTAATACACAGAAATTACTTCTGGCACACTAAGTCATTGGACTGCAACCTCCAATAGGCTGAGAGTACTCAGGGAAATATATCAGTGTGTATTTGCCATAACTTAATATGCTTCTCTAGACATCTGCTTTTGGTTAGTGCTCTTTTCACAAGAAAAATTAGAAGTGGTTTATCATTTTGAAAGAACACATTGGAGAAAGCCAGCTAAAAAACAGCCAGTTAGGACAACTAAATCCTCTCTGGTTTCCCAATTGAAAAATCACCAATTCCTCTCTGCTGATTTATATATAAAAATAAAACAAATATACATAAGTTATATAAAATTATATATATTTATATAAAAAAATCAAACAAAAATACAGAAATACTGGTTAGTGGGTTCAAACTTACTAAAGAAGTGAAACATATACAAAAGGTCATGTCTACTTGGTTCCTTCAGCATGACTGAGAACTAGAGACATTTTTCACTTTGCTTTACTTTGATGGGGGAGAGCGGGGGGGAAATACTAAGGGTTTTCTGTTTTCCTTTAATTAGGTTAATGATTTATGTTGCGTCTTCTGAGACCTGATGCATTCAGAGGTACCTAGCAGCAGTCTCAAGTATAATTTTTCAAAAGCGGATATTTGATCTAACACATCAGTAAATACCACCAACTGCTCAACCACAGTATTGAACTCACAAAGCCTTGGGAACTTGAAGTGTCACAGGTCTAACTCAGAAGTACAGAAAGAAAGCAGCAGTTGGTTAAAATAGGAAAAAAAATACACACTCTCAGAACTCAGTTCTGCTTTGGTTTCTACTGACAGAAAAGCTAAATAACAGAGTAAGTTTACTTCCCTGTAGTTATTTTCAGCAAAAAATGCATGTAAAATTTTGGACCTCATATAGAAGTCTCTGTAGAGCTAATTGCTATAGGATCTTTAAATTAATATCTTTTAGATTAACAGGGGTTCATGAGTCAGTGAAAATTCATTTGGAAGCTGCCACATCTTCTCATCAACAAAGCTCCTTTGTTTCTTGATAGCGCCATGAAAAGCCCAATTCTATAATTATAATCTTTTCATAGTTGACAATTAGGAAAGAAAAAAAAAAACAAAACAGCAAGACTTCCATTCACAGTTACCTATTTAAATGCAGCTGTGTGCCCAATTAAATTTGTGATAAAACATGCTTCACAGCACTTACATTCAGGCTCCTGCTTGGATCAAGTTTTCACTTACAAACATTATAAACTAATGTTTGCAAGTGCATGCTTTTTGTTAGATTGATCACTATAATCCAGCACAAATCAAAGCCTATTTTTTGTGTGTCCTTCTACAGGGTATTCCCTCCTTTTAATCAAGCTCACTAGGAATTTTGTGAGGAAGCTATGGATTTCTACCACAAAGAAAACATATTTTGGGACAGCAATAACCTTCCAGCTCTAGGGCTGTACTTCCACAGATGGACAATGAATGTCTCACTCCACCCGAGATACCATTCCACATGACTTTGTCTCAACAAATCCAATGCAGCTAGTCATACTAGCAAAAGTTAAACTTCCTGTCTCATTTACACTTCTAAAAGAGTTCTTCTATTCTTAAAGAAAAAAAAATAACAAAGGAAGAAAGTGAGGAATGAAACAGCCTATTTAAGTATCTCCAGAAGATTGATGCACACAGTCCATAGAGTTCACTCCTCTCTTCGTATTTCTATGTAATGCCTTTTTCTTCCCTGGAGAAATGCAGGTTTATTCTTTCTCCATTTGCTGTGGAGTCACTCTCACCTTCAGCCACATCCTAAGCTTTACTATCCCACAGTGTGCAGTGTCTTATCAGTTCTGGGCAACTCCCAGCTTTCTCAGCAAACACACTTCTCTTTTCTAAGATCGCTTATCACACATGGGCCCTTCTACCATCACCAGCAGCTTATGGCTGCAGTATGGCTTCTGATCACCAAGTACTGCCAAAGAGAGAAACGTTATTTACACAGTCCTCCTTAACGCTGACTGTAAAGTTCATCCTGCAGCTCTGTGCCAGGTCACAGCTGCAGGTGAACTTGGGTACAGCTTTCAAAAAAAAAAAAAAAAAAAAAAAAAAAAAAAAAAAAAAAAAAAAAAAAAAAGCATTTACACACATGCATTCGCTCCTTCTTGCTGGTTTTATGTAAACAGAGACACCATTTCCTTGCAATCTTCACCTTACCTGGAACATTATATTTCTCTTTCCTACACAGGGAAAAACAAACAAAACAATAAACAAGCACAAAGTTTACAGCAAGAAAATATAGGTTGTATAAATGATTAATTAGGTTCAAATCTATCTGCCTCCCTTATAATAACAAGATATAAAGTAGCACAGGGTAGTACTGTGACAGGACAAGAGGAAATAGTTTCAAACTTAAAGAGGGTAAATTTAGATCGGATATAAGGAAAAAGTCTCGTACAGTGAGGGTGGCGAGGCACAGGTTGCTCAGAGCAGTGGTGGACATCCTGTCCTTGGAGACACTCAATGTCAGGTGGGACAGGACTCTAAGCACCTGATAGATCTGTAGATGACCCTGTTCTTTGCAGGGGAGTTGGACCAGCTGGCCTTTAAACCTTTCCAACACTAAGGATTCTGTGATTCTTACGTGAAGCCACAGAAGATCAAGACCATTCCAAGCATATCTACAAGAATTCCTGGCTCCTCCTGAATCATGCTCTAATTCTCTATTATTCTGAAATAAGAGATGAGACAAACCACTTTTTACTGAAGGAGAGTACCACAGAAAGAGTCAGGAAAATGACCTTTTTATAAACCTCATTTCCAGCCACTGCAGTTGCCCTTGCGATTCTGAACTACAACATTTTGGTCAGAGTTCACAGCAAACTTGAGATACAGAGTAACAAACTTCTACTCCCAAGCCTAACTGAAGCTTAGGCATTCATAGAAACCAGCTTCTCCAAGGTGTATATGGCCTTTCAAAAATTATTTGCGTCATTTCTGACAGTTTCTCACCTTCACAGACTATCAGTGAGGTAAAGGAGGTGTTTCCAAAGCATCAAACTACCATTTAGATCAATGATGAAATATAGTCTCACAACCTTTGTGCTCTGGAAATTCTGTGTAATGTTTCTATATAAACACCCATTCACATTTCATAGAATTCTAGCTGCAATCAGGAGAAAACAACATTAATCTTGGTCTCAGATTGTGAGGACAAGGGTCAGTTATCTTCAAAATAATTTAATAAAAGATTATGGATTATACCATTCCCAAGCATGAACTCTGATTCCCTGTCCTTGTCTAGAGTGGAAGCATATTTGAATACTGTCTAAAAGAAGAGCAGGCACAAGATTAACTAGGGATGCTAGATTTCAGAGTTTTCTTAACTTCATGACTTTCAGATAACCTGAAATCTGAACAAATAACTACTCCCTCCAAACAGACAGCACAACGATTACGAAAGTCCCAAAGAAACGCACACATTTTTGCTCATATGATTGGTGTTAGTTCCTCTGAACTAAATGAGTTCTATCAGTAAAAGCACTTCTACTGTTGCCGCCAGGTCTGAACATACTCTTGGTAATAGTTAATTAAAAAGAACCATGGGGTATGTTAATTTCTCTCAGATATGGAACTGGGGAAAAGTGTACTAGCTATAATTTAACCCAACTATGATACATTTTGTTAATAAGTTAGAAAAAGCAATTACAGCTGATCAACTCTTTCACCTGTGACAAGTCATTAAATAGTCTGTCTGAAGTGGATTCTATACAGGTATAATTGCTCCACAACACTAACAGCATTGCATTAAGTCTCTCATCACCAACAGGCATCTCTGACGTTCACCCCTTAACAGTAAACTCTGCTGCATCATCTGTGGACAAGATAACTTTAGAGCCCTGCAAACGCAGTTTAATATTTCCTGACAGCTGGAAAAAAATCTCCGCCAGTTCAATGTCAGTGCAAGCCTAAATACTGATGAAGATCATGAGAACTACTGCTTTTAATGTCATTAACCTGGTCATTAACCTGGTGGCTCTAGCTGTTGACTCTGGAGATAACAGTATCTAGACCCACCTACAGGCCTTTAGTTCATGGCCTGCCCTTTAGAATTAGATCCTTTCAGCTACACCTTAAATCTTGCTAGATGAAAAAGTATTTTCATTAAGCTCAGTTTTGATTTTCTCCTTCCCAGTTTACATGGTTTAAGTAACATTTTACATCTACAATGACAGAAAACATATAGAACAATATAATAAATACAGGAAAAAGCTGTGTTAAGTAATTGACTTATAGAAAAAATGAAAGGATTGCATAAAAAGGACATCATGTTAACAGCCCAACACAGAAAATGCAGCATTGCAAGTCTAGACATACAGACTATCTTCAAACTAAAGAGAGTTACAGATTCTGAGAAGCATAGCAACTACTGCTATCTGTAACCACTGACAAAAACAGCAAGTTTAGAGGACAGCTCAGCTGCACCAGAGCTACACATTCTTCAAGCATCCAGTAAAACATGGACTTATATTTTAGAAGTGGTGGTGGAGTCACCATCCCTGGAGGTGTTCAAGAAACATGTGGTTGCGTCACTGAGAGTCCTGGTTTAGCAGGCATGGTGATGGTGGGTGCACGGTCAGACTGGGTGATCTTAAGAGGTCTTTTCCAACTGTAATGATTCTGTGGCTCCAAGTGCATCAAGCTGAGTAGTGTGCCTAATACTTCTCCCACACATCTCAGCTCTAAGAAGGCACTTTCTGTGTTGTTACATATCTTATTGTGCAGCTTCACTCACTAGACACTTCTGAAAGGGTTCTCATATCAGGAACTAACATCACTTTTACCAGGACCTTAGGTACTGGTTACTCTTAAGTACTTTCCACCCCCTTCCTGTTCTTCCAGTTACTGAGGGTAATCACCTGAGATCTGCCATTTCCCACAAAATTCAGAGCTTCTTTCGATGCAACCTCATATTTTAAAACAAACATCATCATATTTATAACAAGGCAGATATCATCCAAACTATATGTTACTTAGTGGCTCCTCAGGAACTGTTTGCTCCTGATCTTGTGATACTTAAGTGTTTCAAAAACAACCGAGGACAAACAGGTCAACAAATTCCAACATGTCTTCGCTGAGCAGATGTTACTTGGTGCACAGCAATTGTCCCTAACTCTGTTCTAGCCAGAAATAGTGAAAGCTGAGAAAAACGCAGATCAGTCTTTCCAATACACACACATACACACAGGTAGTAAGATACAAGCATGCATTTTTCTTGTGTGTGTGTAGTTATATATGAAGCATATACACATGCTGCCCTCTATTATTTAGAAAATAGGGAACTACAGAATCCAGCAGGGGAAGAGCCAGCCAGAATAGGAGCTGTGGGAAGCAGGGTCCCACCACTACAGAAGTCACACACTGTGCTAATACGCTTTTCCTCCATTTGTTGTTGGACTGCCATCTCCAACTCCTTTTGTCTTCCTACCTAGAAAATTGCTTCAGAACCAGAAAGATGTGAGCCATGGAAGTCATAGGAGAAGAACTCACTATCTAGCTCTCACTGCATGGTTTGGTTGCCTTCACCTTTCCTTCTGCCCATCCTCACAGCACACTCTCCTGTCAGCTCCCCAAAGCAGGAGATCTCAGTCCACACAAGGGCTGGAGGAGCGCATCTCCAATTGTGGATGGTAACTAGGAGCTAAGCAATAAACAGGCTGTAAAATGATATTTGCACACTGCTTTGGTAAACTGGGATTTTATTCTATATTGGCTCCTATGCACTTTATAGTAAACACAGACTTCAGAATTATCTAGGAGGCTAAAACAAAATAACGATGAACTGCCTGTAATGTCAAAGCAATTAAATTTTACTCAGTGTTTTATGTTTCCACACTCTATATGCCTTCTGTATTGGCAAATAATCATCAGCGTACCTAGAATACAAGTTTATTATCTAAGGAGGGTGAGCAATGACACTGTCTTTGTTAAACTCTGTATTAATAAATTCACTGCACACACACGCAGTCTCATTTTTTTGAGCACACTTAAAGAAAATAAGCAATGCCACACAGGAAATTAGAAAAGAGTGCAGGAAAATAGGCAATCCTGTGGATTATCTGTTTAAGATTAATCCCTTACTGTGAAGGTTATTAAAAATAACACACAAAGTCATTCAAACAGGGTATGGTTTATCAAAGCATGGAGGCATGCTCAGACGCCAAAATGAAACAAAACTCCCTTTTATCTTGCTCATCCAGATTGGTCAGGTCACAGTAAAATACAGACACCACACATCTAGAGGGATTTGATGATTCTCCTATTCACATGAGTACCAGACAGCGCTAAGAACTAGTGGAGGTCATCCCGCAGGGAAACACCCAAGAGAATGCCTTTGAAAGGACCTTGCTGTCTATTCAGTTGTAATTGTTTTCTCGACTCTGCCATCACCGTGTTGCTGACATTCACCAAGGGAAGCACCCTGTAGCCCCAGAGCAGGGCCATACTCACTGCTCGGTGCGGCAGCGCTGAATTAAACTCAACTTCCAGTCACTGCTATGGAACACCAGGCCAGTCTGCCCTGATGTATTTCTCACTTCTCTCCGACAAAGTATTTCAAGAGACTATTTATGTCCCACACATAGGGCTGTGCACAGCACACAGCACATACAGTAGGAGTACATATCATGGTAGCTTTCAAGGGACCAAGTTTATACTGCATCTTCACTCTACTACAGACTGCTTGAGAGAACTTACCATGAGAAAGTCAAGGGATGAGACAACAGTATCAAGCACAGTTTTGACTGCTGGAAATTAGTGAAATTCCAAACAATTTATCTGTTGGATGGATTTCTATTATTTTTTATTTATCACAGCCAGGAAAAAAGAAAAAAAAAAGATTTTTTTAAATTAATTTTAGTCAACTTTGAGCTCTGGTAACCAACCTCAATGATTCCAGCCACCACCAAGCACAGCTTTCGCTCTCCCCCTCATCTTTTTCCCCCACCAGCGCCTATCTGAGGTAGAGAGAAACAAAAATAAGCAGTATAGAATCAGTCGCCAGCACCTCCAAAACTGGAATGGTCTGTGTAAATGTTTAGTACTCATCAATCTCACACACAGAAGGCGGCTAAAAGCATCAATTCCATTTTGCACATTTCTGCATCATAAAACATAGCTACTCGAACTCTACTGAGATTACATTTGGCCCAACTTTATGTATTACAGCCACCCTAAACAGGCTCTCAGAAGCTTTTTTAACAAGACTCAGACTCCTCCTTATCAGGATTTTTCCATTTCCCCTTAATTAAGGATCAGAAAAATCAGAAAAGATTGTAACATAACAAATTAAAAGCACCTCGCCAAAGCCATTAGAATTCATCCTTGTAAGGTGCCTGAGGCTACATACGATTCGTACTTAATTATTCAACAGTGAAACCAGAACTCCCTGCTATTCACACCAGGTACCCACCACCTACAAACCACCAAACGCCGCAACTCCTGCGAGGACAGCAGCAAAGGGGAAGATGCCCTTATACGAGCGGATGCTCGGGCAGCCCGGAGCTCACCTGGATGAGCCGCTGCAGGGTGGGTCCCTGCAGGCAGCTGTGGTTGGCAAGCAGCTCCCAGTGCTGCTGGAGGAGCCTCCGGGCCGTCCTCACTTCGGCCGGCCTTTCCAGCGCCTGCAGCACGCCGGCCCCCAACCCCACATAAACTAGATAAGCCAACAGCAGCACTGGCACCCTCCAGCTCCAATGCCCCCGCCTCCCAACCGCCATCCCCATGGCTGCCGCTGACACCGCTGCCTCCCGCGGGGCAGAAGAAGCCGGGGCGGGAGGAGGCTGAGCCCGGCCTGCCCCTCCCCGGCCCCCGCCCTCGCCCCGGAGCCGCACTGAGCTCGGAGGGATGCGGCTGCTCGGCTTTCGCCGGCAGTAGCTGAGCCGCACCCGTACGGCAGGCTGCGGGTCTGCTGACATCCTTCGGCACAGTTGCTCAGTCAGTTTTAAAGGCAGTAAGCGGGTATTCGCGATAACGACTCTTCCTTACAAGCCGGTGGGAATGCAACGATATAGATCGGATGTGAAGGTGAACAGGTGAGGATGGAACTCGTGAGACAGTCCTTTCATCGTCTTCCTTTGAGCACCTTCATGCAGCTAGTCCCTTGTTTGAGCCCTTATTTCCTTGGATAGGACAACATCAAATGAGCAACACAGTTCTCAGTAGCAACAACCAACCAAATCGTCTTGGGTGGACAGGAAGTTTGTAATTTGCCTATTTCCTTGCAGAAAATGAAATAAAGTGGAATAAAACCACTACATTTCGGAGCAGGAAATTTCTCACGCTGCTCCAAGATTTTATTGCCTGGGTAGTGTTTTGTGAAAACACAGAATCCCTATGGAAAAGACCTCTAAGGTGATCTTGTCCAGCCATCAGCCCACCCCCACCACGTCCACTGACCATGTCCCTCAGTGCCACATCCACACGGTTCTTGAACAACTCCAGGGATGGTGACAGCTCCCCACTCCCTGCCCAGCCTGTGGCAGCGCCTCACCACTCTTTTGGAGAATAAGATTTTCTTAATATCAAACCTGAGCCTCTCCAGCACAACTTCAGGTCATTGCCTCTCATCCTATCACTGTTATCTGGGAGCAGAGACTGACCTCCACCTCTCCACAGTCTCCTTTCAAGCAGTTGTAGAGAGAGATGGTCTCCCCTGGGCCTCCTGTTCTCCAGACTGAACAGTCCCAGGCAGTGCACAAACACATTTTGCAGCACTGGGACAGGTCTGCTAATGCATTGCTGTTTTCTGAGGGATGCTTTAGGCTGTCTATCATAACCTCACGGTCTTTCTGACAAGATTCACAATTGCACATACAGTGTTCTGCCAGCATAAGGCTGGCACAGTTTCAGTGGTAAACACTGTAAGATATACCAGTTCCTGCTTAGATATATCATCAACACTGTCTGAAAACAAACAAGCAAAAACCAAAATTGTTGCTGCTTAATTCTGACTTTTCAATGTCTTCATTACTGAATGATGTGTAAACTGAGAAGAAAAAAAAAAAAACAAACACAAATAATACACCAGAGAAAGAAAAGCTGTAAAGAAACTGAAAAGCATACATACTCACTTTTCTTCCATTCAAAATACAGAAATAGAGCTGCATTTTTATACTATAACCATATTGTACAAAGCACACTACTACATAGAACATGACTGATTATTTTTTACACTGAAATAATGTAAAACAAATTACAGGCAAGACTCAGGGTTTGCAGCTGAAGGACTACATGCAAACCCGGGGCATCACACAACTGCTTACTAGAAGGACACTGGGGAGGAGAAGATTAAAATTCACAACATATCTTTGAAGAATCACATAATGTTTTAACAAAATGTTTGGTTAATTTTCATGAGAATTCTCTGGAGTGTCACTTTGTAATCAGAAAATGTATTGTACAGGGTTTGCTCCAAGGTAATGCCTCGTGTTTTATTGTGTTGGCCCACAACAGCAGAGACAGATGCTGATAGTATGGCAGCAGATGTTGAACCGTCACATTTTGTTGCTGTGAGACAGGTGACAGCAGAGGGGCAGTCTGACAGAATGACGTCTTACATGGAAGTGTGTATGAAGCAAAGGTGCTGAATTCCTCAGTATGGAAAAATCTCACCCATTGGCATCTTCTGATGTTTGATGAACGTTTCTGGAGACCAAACAGAGGACATGAGCGCAGTGAGGCAGTGGGTGGTGTGTTTCAGCAGTGGTCACCTCCACTGGTGTGCATGTTTATGAATGCAGCATGCAGGTTCTTGTTCATTGCTGGTGAAAATACATAGCTAATAGTAGCAACTATGTTGAAAAATAGTGTTTTGTAACAAAGAATTTGCTCTGTCAACAATTTTCCATAGAAATAAATAGGAGGTATTACTTTTGGAGTGACCTACACATATCTGAAGGGAATAGACCTATGTCAGCCTTCTATTTTTCATAGAGACTGCCTCAAATACCTGCAGATGATGATTTGGTGCTGTCTGGAAGGTTTCAATGCATTAGTGGATGAGGAAAGGCTTGCTCAGTGAGGTTAAAGGATATGTGTAAGCCTGGAAGGAATTTTGATTCTCACCCTGCTCTGTTTGTGATAGCTGCTTAGTACAATGTGCTACTCCTCCACTTCTCTGATGGGATGTGGGCACTGCTTCTGCCACAGGCTTTAGGCCTTTAGGGCTGGTTGTGCAAGTTCCATTCTATGCAGGGTTGCACCACGGATAAAGTGGGTTCTTAAAGGAACAAAATTCTTGTTGTGCACTCCTCTGGCTCTTGGTAAGCCCTTGTGACCACACACTTCTTCCACAGATTATTTCTCTTAGCTGTTCAGATAACATTTGTTGACCACCTTTTGTTAGAAGAAGTGTACTGAGAAGCACTTGATCCATCCATACACAAAAACTGGGCTAAAGCTGCCAGTGTGTATCTCAAATAAGCATGATTATGGATACGCATGACATTTAGACATTCTCAGGATCTTGAAAAATTGGCAGTGGGCAGGAAATATCTGTCTCTTCTGAAACGCCGTATCTTCTCTTTTTTTCTCTTTCTTTTTTATTTTTATTTTTTCCCCACTGTGGCCGTACAGGATTTTTTCTTTTTTCTTTTTTTTTTTTTTTTTTCTGGTGAGTTTTGGTTTTATTTTTTTACTTACTGAGTCTTCTGGCAGGCAGCTTGTGAACTGCTGTAGCTACTCTCAGCCTTGCAAAAAACAGTAGAAGCAAAAATTTCAGAAGATAGTCTCATGCTGCTACTTCGTAAATCCAGTACGAAGTACAGGAGCAATTTCGTGGGTTGAGGTAAAATGAGCTCAAACTCTCTCCTGCTGGATGTCACATAAGAAAGGCTTTAACAAACACTTTGCCAGTAAGTAGTCCACACATGCTTTGTTTCCCTGATAAACCTTGTTATCATTTTTTATGGCATGCAACATGTCATAAAACAGTTTATATCATCACCTTTAGACTACTGTATGTTTTACCGCTGGCTGTGATTAGATAAAGCAAGGTGGCATGGAAAAAGAAAAGTTGAAAGAAACTGACCAGATATGAAGGTCAGCAGAATTTAGCTTTGTCTTCCACACAAATGGGTCAGAAGTGTCTTTGGCACAAGAGAAGTATAAGGTAAAGCAATGGTGATGATACTATCAAGTGCCTACACAAACATTATGTCCAAAAAGAAAGAATACTGAGAGAGTATGTTTCTCAGGAGATTGGTGAAGATACAAAAAGCCAGACAGGACAGAGCTGTCTGCTACCAGGCTACAAAGAAAAATGTTGTGCAAATTTATGGGAACTGGCAAGGAAGATCAGTGCAGAGACAGATAAAATCTGTGAAGTAAGTAGTGGGAAGATGTAAGGGAAATCTCGGATAAGCATTTGAGAGCTCAGTTTTCAAATGAATTGAATAAACTATAGCTGGCATTCTTACATGCTGGAATTTCAGATTTGACAGCCAGGCTGCACTGAGCAGGAGTCAGCAATTAGCACCACAGAAAGAACGCAAACAAGCTCTGAGCCAGATGCAAGACTCTTTTGGACTCTCCTCAGAAGTGAAAGTCTACGACAGCAAATATGTGAGAAAAGATTTGTAACCTACACACGAGTATCTACGTGTTTTATGGACACTTCCCTAAAATGAAATATCAAAGTAGCTGCTGAAATGTTGACATTTAATATTACTGCAGCCTGCCAGCCGAAGGCTACCTTGGGGCTAGTCTGCATGCCCAGTCACATTTCAGTCACACTTTACATTAAAGTTCCACTTAAAATGAGTTTTAAGAGGATTAGTTGGTGGTTAATAAGACATACTTAACAAATAGTATCATGTACATTATTACCAGCACTTCCACAGTAGGTGTTAGTGATGACTATAAACAATCTAGTGTGATGCTCTGAGTGAATACATAATCGCTTAATCAGGTTTCCACGGCTTATTTAATATGAAGCATGACTACAGTTTCATATCCCAGTGGCATGCCTACTATGAGGTGCTTGGGTAAACTTCTGTGGCTTTTCTGTCTCTTTTGGAGATGGCTGCTATTACTTTTGACTTATAATAACTGATGGAACCAATTTCTCCATTCCACTGCCAGTGCCACATGCATGACTAAGGATCAGACTTAACACAAGAGCCTATCAGCCTTCTTCATAGGTATATAAACAGCATCAGTCCTATACAGTGCATGATAGTTCTTCACTGAACTAGCCCAAGCAAATGCCAAATTGTAATAATCACAATCTGACTGGAAATAAGAAAGTGTGCTTGCACAGATATTTAGTTTAACATGTGGTTTTCAGGTGGCTACAAAATGAACTGTGATAAGGATCTGCTCTGATCTGTCATTTATCTCTAAATGGAAGTGTAACAGTTCAGCCAGTGCTGGATAGATGCAAAAGCTCTGCACAATTTAAGAAAGAAGCATGTTAGCTTAGGAACAAAATAAATGTTATAATTTTATGTGAAAGCCTCTAGTTTTAAATGATATCAAACAAATCTTAACTGAATGGATATCATGAAATAGTTGGTCACTGCTGTTGTTATCTCTGGGGTTTTCTTTGTTTTATAACTGGAAATGAAAGAGAACTTCTGTACCTGACTTATCTACTGGTGATTCTTAGTGACAGCACTTCTCATGGGAGTTGGGAGGCACTCACCTTGGATTTTCTGAATATGACTGACCATAAGAACAGGATTCCAATGCAGAAAGGGAAAGGATAGTAATTGATTACTTTGAGGAAAGTTGCCTTTGTTGGGTGAGAAGTACCAAATGAATCTGGGACAGTTATTTTACCATGTGTGCTACTTTAGTGGAGGTCTTAATTGGCTGATGCCTTGACAATGTGTGTACAGGTTTCTTTCTCCAGAAGCTGTCTGCAACATGTAGTTTTATCCTTCATCCACAGACCTTGCTTAGTGTGAGATGTAGATGAAAGGTGCTCCCTCAAGGCTGCTCTGTGTACCTTGCTCAGCTAGGTATGTGGATCCTTGGCTGCTTGGGTTCATCTTCCAGTTTGGCTGGGGCTCCTTCTACCAAGCTTAAGTCAGGCTTGTGCCACTTGAGCTGAAGAAATTTTTCCATCAAGTCAGCTCCCACGTTGAAGACCAAGGCCAGCCAGGCCAAGCCAAAAACAATCCAAATTGCAGTTAGGCTCCTATAGAGTGGGATATAGTGCTTGTTGGGGTTTGCACCTGAAAAATCCAGGACACCTCACATGTCAATCTTGGCTGCTTTGGTCTGACAGACAACACATATAGTCATAACATCCCCCTTCCCCACACAAATGTGTAAGTTTAACAAATGTATGTAATTAATGGACAATATTGTTATTTTTCTTCTTGTTCCAAATACCAGGTTAGGCTTTGAACAGCTGGCATAAAATCTCTGGAGCTATGACTATATAATATAAAGAGTAAAATCTGAAGTTAATCAGGACTGAACAAAACTGAGTGTTCCCAATTGCTGACAAAGAAAAACCATCCTGGAAATCTACTGCTGAATCAACATTAGCCAGATTTTACTCAAGCAATCTACAAGAGATCTCATCTGATTTTATAATATATGGTTTACTACCTCAGTGATACACTTACTACTTTTTGTATTGTGACAGACTTCATTAGCCAGGATTCAAAATAACTTGGAGAATATTTTTTGGGGGAAATGCAGTCATTTTAAGAAACTGCTTATGGAAATCTTAACCCCCGGATTGGTATTTACACAGAATGGTCTATTGGTGAAGCTGATATGGATGCAGGACAGCACTGCAGCCATCCATTTAGACATGGAAAAATACCACATATGTCTCTATTGATAAGTTTTAGCCCAGATATTTGAAGACTACATACTTTCACAAGGGTGTTTTTTTGTTTTGTTTTGTTTTTTCTTTCATATCTGTCTGGGGGTTGTTTGTAATATTCTCCCCACTGTCAGTACTGAGAATTTCATATTTTACAAGTTTTTGTATTGGGAATCGTAGGCACTTGCTGAAATAAGTAACCATTGGGAGAGGATGTCTCAAAAGCTTAAGAGATTTCATTTCTATTCCATCTGTCACCAATGGATCAAATTCATACCAACTTGAATATAGTCATGTTGGGTATTCAGTGGCATACACCAAATGAGTATGGTGACTCTCAGCTTAGCTGCTCAAGAGAAAAAATGCCCATGTCAATTATTACCTCATTATTATCAGCACTCTCTCTCATACCATATTTATAGGGGAATAGTTATCTATGCTCTCTGTACTTAGGATTTTACTAGAGTACCTAATCTCAACAAAGCTCCTCCCAGTGAGGTGAGAATATGGGCAAAAAGTTAAAATTTACCCGCATTTATCCTCATTATTACCTACTACATAGTCCCCAAATCCAATGGTGCTCAGGGTGATGAAGGTGAAATAAAAGCCTTCGCCATAGCTCCAGCCTTCTACATAACTGAAAACCAGTGGTGGGAACACTAGAAAAAGCAAAGTCCCTGCAGTCAGGAAGACAGCCACAGCCAATCTCTGAACCACCTGAAAGATAAAGGGAAGATATCAGCTAAACAGCACTGAGCATCAGTTTAGTGGAAATTAGTGGTGTCTTTTTTGCCTTTAAAGCACAAACCTAATCCTGCTGGGAGCAGTGTCCAAAACAGGAAGGATAAACCAATGGGTCTGTGAACTGCAGGCTGACCTTGCTGTTTATCCTGAACATAGATACTGTACCCAACCATGAACAAAGATAAATACATCTCAGAAATGGGAAAACAAAGGAAGATTTTAAAAAGCTTTTTGCAATGAGTTTTGAAGCACACTTCAGTCATGTTTTCAAAATTACTACAGCAACCATAGGAGAGAAATGCTCACTTTTTCAATTTAAATGGGGATGCTCTTGTAATCACTTGGATCCAGCCTTTTAGGAATAGCACCAAGCTCACGATACAAAGATTGGCAAGAACAAATTAGGGTTCTCTTTACTGCGACTGCTTCCAAAGATTTATAAAGTGGCTTGCAAGAGCTCAGCCAAACATATGCTTGGATGAAATCTGAATGAAGTCAGTTTCCCTGCTTTTTTTCAAACTTAGAAACATCCAGAGCAGGGCTGTTTTCTGTCAGCAGGGTAGATCTGTGTCTCTCATTACAAATGTCAGTCTTTTGGGAGATGTTATGGTCTGCTAAGTTACAACATATGTGGCTGCACCAGACAGATACACAGAATGGTCTGTGCATGGGTCATGACATGGGAATGGCCCAGTGCATTGATCTAAGCAGTGAGGATCAGAAACTCATGGGTTTTCAGGGAACACAGAAATGGTTCTGGTGAACTCTTGACTAGTGCTGCATAGCCTATGCAAAGTCATGGCAGTCGATTAACTTCATTTGAAAAGCATTTTGTTTATTACTTATCAGCATGTTGTAGTTGATTTGTATTCTCATTTAGCTTATTCCAGAAGTGTAATTGTGCTTAATTAGACAGAAACTAGAAATGGTTTCCTGGAGGAGGCATGTCAGAATGAAGGAGCAGATAAAGCTCCAAAGCTTCATCTGGTCATAGGAGTTCTGTCAAAAACTGAGTCACAACTGAAGTTTTGAATAAGAAAATAACCACATCCCTCAATTGCATTAAAAATCTCAGGAAAGATCTAGCTATACTAGCATGAAAACCCTTGTGGTAGAAGAGCTGCATGCCTATGAGGAACAATAGTAGATTAAGCAGTTAAGAAACTTTTTGCTTCTATAAATTAGCTGCATTTGATGGTACCTAGACAGCTTAATCAGAAAACCTTTCTCTGTGCAGGTTAAGAGTGCATTAATTCAGAGATTTTTATGGATGAGAATGAAAAAAAAACCATGAAACAGAGCTGAAATGTTTCAAAATATCTAACCTGTCTCATCTCCCTTTGCAGTATCTAAAGGGGTCAATGCATTGAACCTTTCACTCAGAAACATGCACTAACCTTTTTACAAATGACCTTCACATATTTCAAACTATCAGGGTTTCCCTTATTTCAATACATCTGGACTAATTCAGTACCTCACTCACAACCTGTAACTACGGAGAAGGTTGGCTTATTTACATTAAAAAAAAAAAAAAAAAAAAAAAGGAAGGAAGTACTAAATTAGTAGTACAGTTAGGGAAGGTAATTCAAGCCAGATTAGCGGGCCAATAAAAGTAAGTTGACTTTGCACAATATAGACTTAGTTTCTGGGATAGATACTAGTATAGGCTAGATAACAACAGCTTGATTCAGCGATGTGTGTATATGAATTTGCACTGCTAAAGTCATCAGAACTTAAACCCTGCTCAAAATTGAGACCACGCTTGTTCAACAGTTTTGCTGAATCAGCATCTAAAAATGCAGATCTTAAGTCCCTCAGGAAAAAGCAAACTACTTTAAAGCTATCATAGATAAATATAGCATATCAATTTTCTGATGTAGAGGGCAATGTAATTGCTGTGGTTCAAAAAGATGTAAACACACTCAAGGATATCCAAACTAGCAGCTGCACTACCTCTCTGAGAAAAGAGCTTATATTAGAGGGGAAGACATTATAAATTCATGCTGTACCTGGTCATGGCCTGGCTTTTGCACCCATCTTTCCAGAGTAATCAGATGAGCATTGAGGCCTTTCCCCAGCTGGTTAAGGAAGGCCAAGTTGAGTGGCACTCCAAATAAGGCATAAAACACACAGAAGACCTGTCCTGCCACTGTGCTGGGGGACCGGTTACCGTAGCCTGGAACAGAAGAAAAAAAGAGCTACAAGAAGAGGTTTCATAGTTAATCTGCAGGTCAGCATTTATTGGGTTTGGAAGCTCACTTTTATTAAGCCTCAAGGACCCATAGGCTTATAATTTTGCACAATGAATTCTGTTTACAAATTGCTATAGCTTATGATAGAGCCCTGTGTGTTCACTACTGCTAAGAGAACATTTAATGTAGAAAATGCCATTCTGAACAAATACCACAGCTTTCTATAAGTAATCTCAGGGTTTGCTGTGCATGTTCACAGTCATGTTACATATGCCAAAGGGGCACTTGGCCATATTTTGCAGGTATGATATGCTGGATATGCAAGAATACATATTGTCTGAAATATGTACGAAAATATAACCCACAGTATTCAAGATTGTCTTATAGGTGTATTCTGTACACTCATTTCATTTTTCTCAGGGATCTGCAGGACCGCTGGAGGAAACCCCAATATATAAGAAAAGAGAGTACCTCACCTATAGTGGTGACAACAGTTCCTGCAAAAAAGAAAGAATTGCTGAAGTCCCAGTTACTGGGATTTGTAGAGTTTCGTTCTGGGTTGACCCCTTTTTCCCATGCTTCCAGGAGGACCTGAGACAGAAGAGGTTAAGGGAGCAAAGATGAGCCACACATTACGCACGAACAAGAAAAATGTCAGAAAAAAATGCAGCAGATAACTAGATATTACTTTCCATCTTGAGCAAACAGAGCAGTAAATAGTGCAGATAACATGGTAGGGCTTAAGTAAAATGACCTGAGAGAGGTCTTATGCTGACATGGCAAATCACTGAAACAGAGCTGGCTAGGAACTTGAACTTTTATCACCGGTGAACTGGCCACTGAAGTAGAATCAGTTCCATAACTATCTGAAGGCTAAGGGAAGAGGAATGAAGAGAGTCTCCAGGGTCATCAAACTGGGAAAATAAAGTGAAGTTATGCCATAAAAAATACATATAGCTCCTTTCCTTCCCTGGTGTAGTCATCTTATTTCAAATTTAAATGTGGGCATGTGTGAATATATATTTTTTGTATCTGCGGTGAAAAGTATGAGGAGTGTGCTTGTTTCAGCTTTGTCCAGGTAAATACTAGTGTGGATGAATTACTCTTTTTGGCTATGGCTCCCCTGTAATTTTCAATCAATATCAGGCTTCTCATGGTCTGGAGATTCGTTCCAGATAGCTCTTAACAGACGACAAAACTACAGTGCGCAAAAGAGATGCAGCTCCTGTTTGTGTATCAAATATCTTATTAGCTGCCTTAATGAACAACATGTTCCTTTGTTCTCCTTGAGGATATCTCTGAATGAAACAGGTTGCCATTTACTCAGTGGCTGGAGTTTCAAGAACATTTTTTTCCTTAAATATCACTTTTGAAGTCCGTACCACAAACTTCATAACTTCGACAAATGTTCACAGCATAAACACTCACTTTTTAGGCTGGAAACTCTGACATGATGGACAGATCTCCTTAAACACACTGTGAAAATGTAGAGTGAGATGATTGCACCCCTTACATTAGAGATCTAATCTGGAAGGGATTCTATTCCATATTATTTAAGAGCTGTACAAGTTTCCTCAGAAGGATTATAAATGACTGTGTTAGGAGAGGGCACCTCCACTTACATTTACCTTGAAGATTAAGTGCTGAATATACTTGTTTTGTTTCGTTGTATATGATAATTTGGTGCCCTCAGCTGGTTTTGTCTGGAACAGCTGACAAGTGACTTGTCTGATTCAGTCGTGGCACAGCAAAAGTCTGAGTGGCCTGGAAAGGCTAAAGAAGCTCCACTAGAGAGGAAAGTTCAGTATTTCTCTTAATTTTAGTGACCTGATAGAGAGTTCTAATAATTTAGGCACTGAGATCTGTGTCTGGAGAAATTCCAACAATGAAGAAAGTGATAATTCAAGGATTTTTGCCCAAATCTTATGATACTAGAATGAATTTGTCCATAATAATACTAAGTGAGGGCTTGCAATTCATCTCTAGTCTGTTTTGAGGAATAGATTAAAATGTAATTGAAGATGTCATTAATTGACAACCCATACTGCATTAAAGCTAAGAACTCTTTAGCACTTATTGTAAATGACAAATGACACAGCTTCTGGTGGTTGACATATCTTTTGTTTAGAGACCTGGAAGTGAAGGACAGCATTCATGTGCAGTAGACAATCTCTTTTAGAAAGGAAGGGCAGAATTTGCACAGGTTTGGGCTGAAGTGCCTTAGAAGGGCAACCTACTTATCGTGAACTTTTTGTCCCCACACAAAATTCCCATGCAATAATTAATAAGGGAGTTATAAACCATGAAGTTGAAATCGTCAGCTAGCATGAAGGTTCATCGGTAGTTTTTCATTTTTTGGGTGTTCGTGAATAGGTCTGTGAAAGACGATTGTTTGTCCTCATATCTCAAAGCTTGCTTTCTGAGTTTCTTTTTGCGATAAGATTCTGGCTTATCTAGGAGGCGGGTGGTGGGTGTCAGGCGACAGGCAGCACTTTGAGGACAGTTTTACATTTGAAAGCCTTTCTTCGGAGGTATTTGCCTTCTAAGGAGAGCGCTCAGGAGTGTTTACTGCCAGAAGATCTGCCCTTAAACAAATAACTTGTACGGGAGACTGGGGGATGATACCATTGTATCCAGTGAAGGCAAGATACAATTTGGCGTCTACCTGCTCACTCTTGTCTGCTGGCAAGGCCCGGAAGATGGGAACAAAGCAGTCCCTGCTAAGAACAAAAACCCTGGAGCTGGCACTCCAAAATGAGCTGACTCGACCGTTTTGGACTTTTAAGTTGATACAGTAGTTAAGATGTGTTAAAGAAGTCGTCGTCAGCCCATACCTCCAACGGCCCGACGACCCATCACTACTGGGGAGATTAGCATATGAACTACGTGCTTGGAATCCCGGTGGTGACTATTTACACCTCGCTTTCTACAAAGACTTCTTATTTTTATTTCCTATCTCTATCGCTCGTCTTCCCTACCCCATTTCCCTAAGCAACTAGAATTTTTGATCTGCTGTGTCTTAATCTCTCTGTTGGGTACACATATATCCAAAGAACCTCCTCTCCCTCCTATTAATTGGAACGAGACAAGGTCAAAATAAAGTGATACATGAAAGGGCTGGAGAAAGCATTGCCCTTCTGCTGTACAGTTAGTCCTTAAACACTGTGGACAGCAGAACAAGTTATTACATGCTTGGCCAAAATTGTATCAATGCTTCTAACAAAGAGTAGAGCTTGAGCCAAAATAATGGAAGCCTGTTCCTCTTACCTGTATGAACTTCTCCAGGGCTTGCCTGTCCAAACATGTGTAGTTCTGCAGGAACTTGAGCTTCTCCAGGTGGAAATGGTCCTGAGAGTGGTTTTCTGCCTGCTTCTCCAGCAGCTGGAACACCATAGCACCCAGGAGGAGGTAAAAGAGATACCCTAGCACCAGCAGGGGAGTCCAGCTGATCTGCCAGTTGGGTGCTGTGAGGAAGGGCATGCTGCTGCTTCCAGTCCCTGCTCAGTACTTACTAGGTTATGAGGTTGTGCTCCCAAGGTATGTACTACCCTGGGCTCCCAGAGATCATTCACCAATGTCCCCAGGTACTGTGATGGAGATTTTTTTTTGACAGAAAATATGGGTAACATGCCCACACAAAATGAGACTAACAGGGAAATGTTATCCTTTTGAGTAAAATAATATACTTTCACATAATATCTCTATCCAGAGTAAAGAGAGAATATTTACGACTTAATAAGTATGCAAATCATAGTGTCTTTCTCTTACAAAAACAACTTATAATCAAAGATCTCAATCAAACAAATGAAGCTGGACATAAGCCCTCTGTGGTAGGGCAGGCTGTGAAACTGAAATAAAACTATCTTAATCACTTACCGGGGCTGATATGAATGTAGAGCCATGAAGGGACTCTGAAAATACTGACAAATAAAGCCTTACTCTAAACACTAGATTTCTGTACAAAAAACACTATAAACACTCTACTAATTACAACAGAATCCCCAGAACTAAGACTATGAAGCTGAATAATTGGAAAATTCAATAACTGCTGTCTGTACCTCACAAACATTGCTGGCACCAGTGAAAGCAGGATGGTGAAGCTCATAAACATCCTGATTTCAGCCTAGTCTCAAAACAGAGTTCCTTTTTTACCCTAAAAAGATCAGGCCCCTCACTGCCTTGCTTGATAGTCCTGGACTCCTTGTCAGATAATTCCACACTTGAACACCTCTTAGTCCATAGAGTTAGGAAGGGAAACACTCAAGCCTGCTGCTTTCAGTCTCTGTATTACCCTCCTTTATGCACGCGTGAAAGGGGGGAAGGGGCTCAGGTTAATCGTTAGCTAAAGAAGTACCAGTGGCTTACTCATGGGAGCCTTAATGATTCTCATGCTCTGAAAATTAGCTGGGTTAGCATATTTTTTCTGTAGGAAGACTCTTAAAGCAAGAGTCATCCATGCCAGACTGCTCCTGAAAGAAAACACACACACATATGTGCATGGTGAGAAGGCCATGTGGCTAGGAATGCAGTTCTGTAAAGCTCCCTTCCCATTAAAATATTCTGAATACAGATATCCTTCCTTTGTATTCAGGATTGCTTTTAACCTGCCTTCAAACAAGACATAGTGCTCAGAGAAGATGACTGAAAAGAATGCTTTTCTTCTTATCCATACCTGGGAAATTCCCTGTGCTATCCATTTGAACTGAGTTTCAGGCCACATACCACCCAGAAGAGGAAGACTGAGGCAACAGAAAGCCTCTTTGTCACTGTGGAAAGTGAAAGTATGGCAGACAACTCCCAGAAAATCTTTGAATTTGATCAGGACCACTCTGTTGCTATGACTAGAGGACAGAAAGAAGTTAGAATACATGTACAATACACAAGGACTTAAAGGACTTGGTGCTTAGCACAGCTTTTTCTAGCTGAAATAAAATTAAGTAGAAGCTACAGTGGCATTGCAATGGAATAACATTATAGACCAAACTGTTATGAAGCAACGGAGATTTCCAATCTACTTTTTACTGGTGAAAGACCTTCTTATAGCTGGCATTGAGGTTGACTGACAATTACTTTAGGAGTATCCAGCCAGAACTACACACTGTCTTCCATAATTAAAAGATACAGATTGTTGTGCCATTCCTTGAGAAATATTATGGGTAGATGAGCCTAAGATGTTGTACAACCTGTAATAATATCAGGGCTCTCTGCTGAGAGGTTCAGATGTTTGCTGTGTTACAATTTATAAGACCCACTTCTGCCAGTCCAAGGGAGTGCCTGCTGGCTTTCTGGAATGGATGCAAATGTATGCACATAGCTGGGCTGAGACAGATTCCAGCAGTTGAAGTATATTTCTAAAGGCACTAAACTTTGAAGCTATTAATAACAAATAAAGCACTGAATCTTCTCTATGTCCCCACCTGTTCTTTCTGTTTAGTTCAACAAGGTATTCTAGCTGCTGCACTTCCAAGTTGGAATTATTGTGCCTTAAGGAAGAAGCGTCAATTTAGACTGAAATTTAGGATCCTATTTTTCTGAAGGTTTTGAAAATTGAGACAACAAAATTGTCAGGTTGTGCTTCTATACTTAAGGTATTCCCACTTAAAGTATTGTAAAGTTAGCAATGTATCCTATTTGGATGGCTAAGTGAAATGACTTAAATACCTTTCAGAGGTTTTCTCATCTTTACCAAGATTGTTATTTGAAAAGCATTTTTCTTTTTTAAAGCAACCAAAATCAATTAATGGGAAATACAAAGCTGGAGATAACTTTGAGAGACACATGGAATATGCGATAAGATATATGCTGGGGATGGCATAGAAAGCTGGGTTTCTGCAGACAGAAACAAAACAAAACAAAAAAAATCAATCAATCAATCACATTTGCTCAAGAAACTGAAGAGTAGACATGCACCTAAAAATAGAAGTACAATTGCTCAGATGTGAACTTCGAAAGTTCACTGGCTTGTTATTCGGTACAGGAAGCACTTACAAGATCTTAACAATTTTGTTGAAGTGCTCTCAGTTTATAATAAGAGGTGCTACACAGAAAGTAATGCCTTCTATGTTATGATATTGGCCCATGACATTAGAGGCAGATATTGGCTGTATGGCACCAGAGTTGAACCTTCCCACCAATAGTCCGTTACATTTTGTTGCCATGTGACAGATGGCAGCAGAGGCACAGTCTGACTCAATGGCATCTGACATGGAAGTGCGTATGAAGCAAAGGTGAGTCATTCCTCCATCTGGAATAAATGGCACCCACTGACACTCATCAATTCTTGCTGAACATTTCCAGAGACAAAACAGTGGATATGAGTACAGTGAGGCAGTTGGTGGAATGTTTCAAATGAGAAAAATCTGGAAATTTTGCATTGTAGAGGTTCTTTCCAATAAAAATGATTTTTCATACTACAGTAAGATATCCATATTTTAATAATCAAATATTAATATTATTATGTATTGAGTAAAATTAAAAATCAGCGAAAGATCCCAAATTGTTTTTGTAAGATTTTTCAACCCAGAAAACTGTTCTTTTCAGACATCTCTAGATACCATATAGGTGTAATTTATAATACCTTATGCAAATCCATGCAAATAAAACCAGTCAATTTAACCTGAATTTCTTTGCAAGCTTCCAGTATATACATACCAAAGGAACGAAAAAAACAACAACATTCAATCAGTAGCAATGTGTATTCCCCAGATTAAAGATACTGAGTACTAGTACATTAAATAATTTTAAGATTTAGAAAACTGACAGTAAATTCACAATAAACAGATGTATTTGGCAAATTCCTGATAATTTGTTTTAGTTTTGCTTAGTTTTAATGCAAGCTGCTGAAACTGAACACAAATATTCAAATATAATTTTCTGAAGAAATGTATTTTTCTGTCAAATAAAAGTCACATTCATGTCATTGTAGTTAAATCTGTACATCCAAAGCAGCCATTTTTTCTCAGAAGAGGAATGTAAAGAAGAAAGGTCTTCTGTGGTTTCTAAAAGGAAATAGTGAACTGCCACAAGAACTTTATTTGTTTTCCAGGCCTGAAAGGAGATAAAAAATTTATTAGGCTGTGTTTCAGGATATGTCATCAGTTTAAAAAATAATTTTACACACACAAAAGAAAGGAAAAATAGGATACTTCAGAACTTTCAAGATGAAAAAAGAGTTTTTGTATTTTTGATTATTTTCCTTTAGACTGAAGGAGGCAACAAAAGTGTCTGTTTGCAGAGCACTTTGTAAAAGATTTTCAACTTAGTTGTTACAGTGCTCTGACAATCTCACCAAGCCCCTGTAAAGATATTGGCTTTAATTCATCTCTGGTTAGAAGACAAATGATGGCAGCCTACGAAAACTGAGCGAATCTTCTCAGAGATCTCTCATTATTTCACTTGTGTTACTGTCACTAAGGATATCGCATTCCTATGCTTTCTGTTTATGATACTTATTTTCCATTCTGTTGGCTTCTGCACATATTTTTACTCTTTTATTTATTTATTTATTTATTTAATTTTAGCTAATGTAAAGTGGGGCACTCAGTTTGCTTCTAAGATACTGATATAACAGTTTGAAAGACTCGGGATCAATAATGGAAACAGCAAAGGAAAGAGATGTTTTACATAAAAGGAAAGAGACTTTTTACACCTACCACATTCCGGTTTGGCTGAAGCTATTTTTTCTCACGTTGTTTTCAGCAGGGCACTTTATATGTAATAATCATGCCAGGAGTACCTACACTTGCATATTAATTCAGAAATTCTTGTTGAATTTCTCAGTAGAAGAGAGTTGGAGGGGAGGGGGGGGGCAGGAGACAAAAGAGCACTGGACTGGGAATCAGCGCACAGCTTACACACAAAGCTCTGATTCAGCTTCATTACTTTGACAGTCATTTCTCTCTGTTTCATCTAGTGGAAGATTTGATTTATTGAGAAAAAGTTCTGTGTGAGACTGATAATGCTTTTTTTTTATCCCTAAGGTATTCATTCGTTTTCTTCTACCCTCTCTACTTATCTGTACTTGATCTTTATAAGCTATTCTTCATATAACTTCCTTCTAGTTCTCATTTGCTTTGGAGGTAATTGTTTCTGAAAATTCCTTATAGTCAATGATGCACACCCCTACAGCAGTGACTCAGAAAAGTGCTTCTCTTCTTTTAGTTCAGCAACAAATCAAAGAAGAGTGAAGTGACAGATAGAAAAAATAGCTGAGGCAACTAAATTCTGAGACAAGCTCAGAAGCTTGCTTGCAATGAAGTGAGAAGAATTGTGATGAATTGCAGTTCACATGAGACCGTCAGTATCTTGAGTTTCATGCAAGATTAGAAAAGAAAGTAGTGAGCAGCCTGAAAGCTACTCTTCCCGACTCTTCCCAGTCCTATTCTTTACTGCATTTCTTGTGCCATGCTGTACATGAAAAGAACACACATCACTATCACAGATAGGCGCAGTTGAAGCTTCAGCTCAATAAAATCTTCTTCCCACAACTCCTCTTAAATCTACCTGTTAAATTCCTCTTCATTTTCCATCCACATGTACTCTGGAAAGGGATTGTCATCTTCATGAGAATGATCATTTATGATCACATCTTCACTGACCATACTTGGGCTCAACCAGTCACTAAGCATGGAAAAAAGACTAAAGAGGCTTCTTAACTATGGCTTGCATATTGCAGATATGTGGGACTTCATGTGCCATAGTTAGGAGACAGCTCAGCAGCAAGTTGTGAGAAGGATTTGGAATAAACCTGGCAGATGAAAGCAGGCTTCTCTTCCTTGACTGCTTGCAAGTAGAGGAACCTGCCAGGTTCCATCCTTTAAAACTGAGAAATTTTCCCTACTTGCCTGTCAGTTGGTGAAGCTGATAATGCCTGGTCCCTTCTGGAAGTGATATATGATGCTAGGTAATTGACTGGCTGAAAAGCAAGCAGGGTAGAAAAGGCATTTGAGAGAGATGTTCCTGACATGATATGAGTGGGAGACAGATGATCACGGGACAAGCTGTGCTTGATAGATTACTGTACACAAAACTAATCAGATCTGAACCTGAGATGTTTGTTGTAAGACACTTATTTGAACTTTCTTATAGTGAGTGGCCTATAAATTCAACTTAATTTCATTTGCAGAAGAAACTTGACAACAGCTTTTCTAAACAAAGACAAAATGGAACCCAAAGCCTAAGTGTGTTGAGTGTTTGCTTTGGATGAATGTAAAGGGGCTGTTTTTTTCAGCCACTGTGTGTTTACCTGACAGTTTTCTGATAAGCAGTGTGATAAGAAAGTGACAGTGCTAACACCATCTGCCAGGTGCTGATAGCTTGCTGAATAATGCTGTCATCAGCGCTCAAGTGCTGATGGAAAGTTATTGCTTCAGTAACCATTATTGCTTTCATTTTTTGTCTAATTGCTATCTGCCACTGAGAACTATTATTAAAAACAAATAAATAAAGAAGAAAAAGACCTCACAGATTGTTTGTTATGATGAATTACCTCTAAGCTACTTTGTAGAGCCACTGTTGCGTATTTAGTGCTTTCTGCTTCTTGCCAAATTCACTTATCTACCTGGTAGAATGAACTAACTTTATTGCCTACCTATGAGTGCTCTCAGTAACTGATTTGTTGACAAATACCCATAGAAAATTTTATTAGTCCTTGATATAATTAAATATCTGCTAAAGGCATACACTGACACAGCAGCAGGTCTACTTGATGAGGTTGGTTGAAATGTCATAATTTTCACAATCTTTATTAGGTGGCAATTATTAAAATTAAATTTGTATCAGTTGAAAACTATGTCAGATAGTAAACAAAGATTTGAAAAGCATTTAAACTATTGAGAAGTCACGTTCAAATGCTGGTTTTTTTTTTTTTTTTTTTAATAAGTATAAATTAATACATTGTGCTGACCGTATAAGCATGCATGATGGTGGCTGGAGAGAAAAAGACAGGCCTCATAGTTTTATATTGGAGGATGAAGCTACTAAAATAAATACATGTGAAGAACATCAAGAATTTGGAATAGCTGAGAATACAATGTAATACAAAATAGGCTAGAATCTGTTCTCATTTGTGTCAATGAAAATGTGGATTAAAGATATTCTGGCCTTAAAATACTGGAGATATTTATTTTTAATTATTTATTTTTGGCAGAATTTACCTTTCTTTTGCAGAATGTTCTGTCTTGCTTTAATAAAAGCTAGGATGTCTGCATCAGTCTGGCTGTCTCCAGTCAGAGGAATAGATGTATTTGAACTTGGCGGAGGCCTGAAATGAAAAAGCATATTTGCGGACCCAACTGAATAAAGTCATTTTTCTATTGCTTTATCTCTTCTTTCCTTCAAATGGAGGGCTTTTTTCTCCAGATATATTGTCAGAAATTGCACTGTTCAGAGTAGAATTAAGCTCAGGTCCATGTAGACTAGTAAGAGTAGCCAATAGCTTTTCAGTTTGGTGAAGCTACAAGCTGAATTGTTAAAAATCTTTAACAAGGGGTTAAAAATATTTTACTGCTCAGTCAAAGGCTTACCACCTACTGGAAAATCTTTGTATAGTGAGTATATTAATAAAGAAATTATGGATATGACCATTCCACATGCTTGTTTGTTTTTGGAAAAAAAAAGGTAGTTATTTATTTGAACAGATCATTAGTATTTTTGCCTACTGTAAGGGAATTAAGTTTTCATTTGAACATAGAAGTAAACAGCCACCTGATATTCATGAAATTTGCTTCCAGAGGTAGCTATTTTGTGTTGATGAGTCTCCAGTCCAGACTGAGATCTTGTTTCTATGCAGTTAAATTCATAACTTACATCTGCTTTTTGATAGACCCACTGGTGGTATTATGACGATGTACTACAAGAAAGCTATTCAAATCAGCTAAGGATTAGTCTTATGTAAAGATTAAGCATTAATGTTAAAATTGGAGTGATAAAAATTACAATATGGAAGCACAAGTGGTAACGAGGGGAGAAAAATTACCATCTTCTATCTTTGTAGTAATAGTTATTTATTCTGTTCTTTTCCATCTGCTGCAGTAAGAACTGTACCTAGCACAAAACAGGTCAGAGACCCTTGTTTTTGTTAAATTAAGACCTTAGTTGCTAAATTTGTGAATAAAATGAAAAAAAAAAAAAAAAAGAAATGACTAAATTAACTCAATAAAATATGTCTCATGTAACCTACAAGAACTCAAAATATCATCATAGGTTCATTCTTATTGATTTTCATGTGATTAGTAATAGATATAAAAATAAAAAATACACAATATATTTAAGAAAATATTGCCTAAATTCTATAGACAATAGATCTAAAAACATCTCATTTTCTTCAGTTTCTCTTCAATACAATTACAATTCTAAAACATTTTGGGGGGCGGGGGTGGGATGTTATCTGCCTTTTTTGTTGTGGTTTCTTTTCTTTTCTTTCTTTCTTTTTTTTTTTTTTTTTTGTTCTAGGAATGTTTTATTTTGGAAGACGAAAGAAAAACTTGCAGTTTGTTCTTACTTCCATAGCTAGTAGTTTAACCATATTTTCCTAAGGCCCTTAATAGCCAGAAGTGGTGAGCACAATGGGAATATAACTTCTGGGAGTATACTGACTTGGCCTGACATTTTGGTGGAAGGACAAGGAAATGAACACATAAGGAAAAAGTGAGAAGTCATCAAAAAAACACAACACAAAATGGTAGCTTCTACTATTGTTAATTAGCAGAATTATTAAATAATTAGTTAAGCTAATTATCACAAGGTAGTTCTTCATTTGAAAAATCATGACATATAATATTTGCTAAGCCCAACAAACTCAGACTGCTGCTGTTGTTTTACTTTACTATAATAATTTGTAGGAGGGAAACCCAAAATATTTACCGGCATCACAAGGCATCTCTCCCTCTCTCTCTTTTACTTAAAAAAAACTGTTTATAAAGGTACCAATAGAGGGTTATCAAGGGTGTTATATTACTGGTTTGTATTTTCCTCTCATTAGCCTAGGTAGGTTTCTTACCTTATTTTTGTAGTTGGGTTATTGAAAATGATTGAATTGTTTTTCCAAGATGGAACTTCATTGGAAATGGCTCTTGTGTTCTCTGGAAAACTGGAATGGGAGCAGGAGACAAGAATATAATCCTTGCAGAAGGAATGTTAATATGTGCTAAATCAGTACAAAGATATTATTTAAAAAATAAATTATATATTTCTATATATAAATCACTTGTTGTTTACAGGAAGAAAGACTAATCATCACATGTTGAAGCCATGATTAGGTTTATGTAGAGAATGTGGCTACCCAGGAATGAACATAAGCTCATAAATATTATGCTTTTAGAATTGTAAGCAGGGCTTGTAAAACACTTTGACGAACCTCATGAACAGTTTACAGAGATAAATTTAATCCCCAAAATGACGATTATCCAAGTAAGGCTTTAGCAATTTTTTCATTATTTCTTTGTTCAGGCAAATTTATTAGTGAAATCAGTTGGAGATTTAATAAAACTCAGTGAAGACTTTGGGATGTGACTTGTTGATGAGAGCCAAATATACTGCAAATGGCTGTTATGCATTCCTGTCCCTAAAGATACAATTATCAAGAAGTCCCTTAATGAAGAAGGCAGACTTCTGACAGGGGATGTCTGAGGAAACCTCTCTCTCTCTAGGTTTTTGCACATGCTGCTGTATCTGGTGCCATTCTTCTATTGGAGTCGAAACATGGAATTACTCAGTTTTAAGACTTTTCCACTAGATGGCAGAATTGGCAAGTTCTTGCTTTTCCAACCGCGGTACTGTATAGAGGGAGGATGATACCAAATTTCTGGCAGAGAACTTGAAAAAATAAATTTATTACTAAAATGTCAGTGTATTATACTGTTACAGGTTGAATTTTGCAAAATATATTGTTCCCTCAATGTTAATAATACTCCATAGTTTATTATGGCTACATATTACAAGAACTATAAAGGATGTGTGATGATACTACCTACAATGTGGTTTAACCATATTTGCGAGCTCTAGATTGAAGTTTTGCTTTAGGATTCCACCCCCCACCCCCCCACCCAAAGGAAAAAAAAATCAATTTGGCAATTATTAAAAATGAAGTGATCTAAGGACTTAAATTCCATTTTCTATAAGAACTCTGTGTCTGTGCCCTGAGATAAAAAACAATCCAAGTTTGGTTGCATTCTTAACCTGCAACAAATGTAAGGTACTGTGTCTTAATGGGATTGTTTGTCATTGCCACAAGGTTCTTTGCTTTTTACTTGCCATGATCAGAATGTGTACATTTATAAGTACTGTGAGTCAGCCAATATACGCAATTTTTATGTGCAACAGTTCATATTTGAAATCATGCTTCTCACTGTATTTAAATTAAAATTACTTTCCAGATGGTTAAGTCAATTTTTTAAAAGGTACATAGATCCAGACCAATTTAAAAACATCACCCACACAGTACTACCTTTTGCTTCCAAAATAATAGATGCTATATGTGTGACAAGGAACTGACTTCGAAGGATCTCATTTTCAAGTTGTTTCCTGGATCTCAACCAATAGACCAAAACTGGCTTTAAAGTGATCCAGGAGAACTGAGAACCACAGGAAGGTGATACTTAAAACAAACCAACTCAGATTGAGTGAGATGAAGCCCCAAACCAGGAAATTATTACTGTGTTCAGTAATGAAACAAGGCTTTAAACTGCTACTCTGTCTGCAAGGCAATACAGACAGACATGCTTGTTTGCAAGTTAAAGAAGCTTTGTAATGACTCCAGGTGTTACTTCCATGTAAGTGGTTAACAATTACAGTACTAATTTAACAAGCAAGTCTTTCAGATTGGTAGAACCTTAAGCCTTATTTACATATCTCAGAAAACATTAAAATTCCTCAATTAGAGGGATGGTCTGTATGAGGACAATCTGCATCCTTCGTGTTGAACCTGTGGTTCAACAAGATATGTTGCATCAAAAAGGGATAAAAATATATAATTTTATTGTGCAGTGGTTAGTATTCTCAGATTCACTAACATTTAGGGTGTCCAAATTTCTCTACGTCTATTCCCAGAATCCAGGATTCTTCTGCTTACCTGAGTTTTAGGTGCTTTTCCAGTGATGAGAAAAGGAGAAATTTTGCTAATACTGCTTCACATTTAATAGAAAACAATTATGACGTGGTGAGGAATGTGAACAATGATCTCCCACTCTGTGTGTTAAACCTGAAGGTTTGGGGATTTCAGGAGACTTAAGTGTTGATGTTGTCACACAATAACTAATCCTCTAGCTTTTTCTTACAATCATAGAATTACAGAATCATCAAGGTTGGACAAGACCTCTAAGATCACCCAATCCAAATGTCGAGCCATCACCAATGTTTCCCACAAAGTTGTGTCCCTCAGTATTATATCTAAAGATTTCCTGAATACCTCTGGGGACAGTAACTCCGCTACCTCCATGGACAGCCCATTTTAGTGCCTGACCACTCTCTTGAAGAAGAATTATTTCCTAAAGTCCAACCTGAATCTCCTCTGGCACAACTTGAGGCCGTTCCCTCTAGTCATACCGCTGGTTACATGGGAGAAGAGGCTGACTTCCACTTCACCGTAATCTCCCTTCATGTAGTTGTAGGGAGAAATAAGGTCACCCCTGAGCCTCCTCTTCCCCAGACTAAATAACCCGAGTTCCCTCAGCCGCTTCTCAAAACACTTATGCTCCAGACCCCGCTTCTCAAAACACTTATGCTCCAGACCCCTCACCTGCTTCACTGGCCTTCTTTGAATACGCCCCAGGTCATGATGTCTTTCTTTTAGTGAGGGGCCCAAAACAGAGCACAGTGCTTAAAGCAAGTAAGTACACTTCACTAGCAAAGAGGTGAAACTAAGGATACTAAGAAAATTTTTAAAGAGAGGTCAGGTGTTTGGCAACTCAATTTTTTGAAGCATTCAACTGTTCCCGAGTCTAGGTGCATGACAAAGCCAGACAAAACCATAGGTGACATGATTTAGTGTGATAATAGTACTTCAAGCAAGAGGTTCATCTAGATATCTCTAGAGGTACCATCTAATCAACATTTTTGTAATACATCAGTTGGTACTCCTGGCTCACAGTTTTGGATTTAGATGGATTTTTGACTTATAGTCCAGTCTCTCTATCTAGCAACTAAGATCTAAGACTGCAAACATATCAGAAAACCAACAGGCTGCTTTTTCTTTTTCTTTTTTCTTTTTTTCCTTTCCAATTCCTATGCAGACAATACTTGAAACCAGGTTCTTTGGATAACATGTAATTTCAATTTTCATTCTGAATCTATCCAATTGTTTTTCTTGAGTTGAATCCAAGGAGGGCATATTCCACTTCCTGGCAGTTTTTCTATAATTCCTGCTTTTTATGGCCATTACAGATAGCCTGTCAACTTCAGATATCTCAGTTCTTTCTTGAACTTAGTAGCAGGAGTTTTTACCCAGTGGTTGACTTGCTTTTTCTTTCTGAGTTATCTGATGTGGGGCATATGTCTGGGTCAGGCATGGGGCAACAGCTTGGGAGATGTACACACAGTTGTTGCAGTGTCTCCCTTGCTGCGAGAACCCAAGAGCTGATGAGCTCCATCAAGCCCTTGAGGTGGATAAACTGGAAAGATGATGAGTGTTGTTTTATGAATGCTTGATTTGCCAGTGTGGCACTGGAAAACAAACAAACAAATAAAGAAATTGTAGAATGAATGTAACATTCAAAGGCATGCAACCTCTACTTTGTTAGCAAGTCTGCTTCAGTTCTCCAGACATCTGAATCTTAAAAGTGAAGGGAACAGATGTTCGATTTAAAGGCAGACAAAATATGTTCAGAAAGATTCAAGCTGCTTAAAATCTGAACATTTTTGTTCTTAGTTACAAAATCAAATTTGGCTTCACTTGCAAATTCCTAGATAAACTGTTCAAGTTAAAATGTCACAAACATTTGTAAACCTTTGAAATATCATTAATCAAACATGTTAGTCTGAGATTATATTTTATCATCATGTAATGCTGCAGAAAATTGGCAGAAACAATCAAGACAGAAAATATTGCAAAAAAATGTAAATGTTTCCCTTGTTTCACATAGCCTTAATATAAGGAATTAATTTTGTAATCCAAGACAATCAATACTAAAACAACTGATGCTAAAAGTCTTCATAGAATGTGAAAAGTTGTCTGAAAATCTAAGGAAATTAAAGTGACAGAAAGACTTCCAAGAAGCTGGGGAAACATAGAGTCTGATATTGAACATGCTGTGTGGTTTGCTGGAACAGGACAAATGAGATCCATTTAGAGGGAGTGACTGAAGTTAAGAAAGAAATAAGGAAATTGCAAAGGAATAAATTCCTTCTGACAAAGGGAAAAAAATAAAAAAAATTACATTTCAGTAAGCGTACAATATTTGGTTCTATGGAAATACAAAAACAGTTCAACAGTAGTGAAATTAAACACTCAGTGAGAGAAGAAACTTGAACAGGCAAGGATCTGATGAACATCCTAAATGAAAGCCAACATGAGAGAAGAATGTCTAAGCATGAACAAAGACATTTTTTCAGACTTGACAGGAACCCAATAGGAGGCATAAACATACATACAGTATGATTTGCAGTTAAAACCACAGCTTTGTTGCGGAGAAAACATGGACAAGTAGGATATTCTTTATCAAGTTGGAGGGATTATTTTAGGTATACCTTTCAAATAAAATAATTTCTTGATGATTATATTACATTCCTCTTCCTTTCTCTAAGTACTGTGACTGTGGGATTGGTGATTAGATCCTTTCCTGAGTGGAATGTGGAGGAGGGACATTCTTTGTCCATTTTCTACAGTTGTTTTTCATTTTAAGTAATACATTCAGAAAAGATGAGATTTAATATTTCTACAATCTTCATATGAAAGATAATGCAAAGATAAATACAATCAGGAAACCCATTAGATCTATTCAGCAAGTTAATCAAAATGAGTCTTAGTCTTTCTGATACACAAACCACTGATTTCAGCAATTTAAGTATATTTAAGTAAAAGTATTAACCTGCTCAGGAAATTACCTTTCTTATGCAGAAATGTTTTCTTTCTCATGCCAAACTCACTGATAACCCTTATGTCACACCCCAGCATTGTGCTCACTGAAATCAGTCTTATTCTAGTACCAGTAGTATCAAGCCAATGGCTTTCACAGCTTACTAAGGCAGAAGTGGTCTCTGTTTAACTCCTTTATAACATAGACTCATTTGACATATAACTAATTTTTTTCATTGAAAAAAGATGTTTGACCTTGAATTAAATGCATTTTATATGTATTTATCCTTCCTAAACCTCATAAGGATTCCTAGTTTCTTTTCACTGTTATTTTAGCAATAAATTGATCTAATATAATTTGAGAGTATCACATTCCTGTTCCAAAGTTTAGTTATCTTTAGTAATATAAATAAGTGCGTCAAGCAATAATAATTCGCATGAATTATTCACTAGAAGATGATCAAAACATTTTGTTCAGACATATGAAACTCAAGAAAGATTATGGAGCATGCTTGTGTCCTTGAGGCACTGACATAGACAATTTACAAGTATTGTTTCTAATCCAGAATCCTGTATATATATCCTTTCACACTAAGGATTTTGTCTGAATAGCTTTACTGCATAGTTACTCTGTCAACAACAGCCTTAGATTTCTGACACACAGCATGCCAGATTTTAGACCTTTCATCTACTGAATATACTTGTTAACGAAATTTCTTCCTGGAAATATATTTTATTTATACTGCATTATGTTGTATACAATTTGATGGTTTCTGCTTTTGTTACCATTTAGTTATTCTGGTAGGTGAGTGCAGCAATATCATTTCAGAAAGAGACTCTCAATTTTGAGTTGAATTAGAAACAAAGAGCCATTTGTTTCTCTGGACCATGTAAAAGAGAGGATAAACTGTAGTCTGGACTCACCACACAATCATGGGAACAGGTAAGAAAAGTTCCTGCATCAACTGAGGCCAAATAAATCCTTGGGAATAGAGATTTTACTATTTCATATATTTAAAGACAGTGAAATTGGAAACTTCTACTTTAAAATGTTATTGCCTCTGGTAGGAGGAAAAGTAAAATTTCATGCACAGTTGGATGTTAAGTCTGCAGCTCTGCCTCACATAAAGTAGAAATAGGGTTTCCAGTTCTATGTACATCACATTAGAAACGTACCTGTGTAAAGGATGTTTAAACAGCTCTCTGGAACAGTGTGAAGGAAAGAACAGTGAACTTCAAAACACCATTGCAAGAATACTGATATGTAGTAATTATGGGAAAACAAAACTATATACTCCTGATTCTATAATTTATAGATTGAGAATATGGATGCTCTGGGTCTGTGATACCTATGCACAGAAGAATGGCACATTATAAAAAACACACTATTTTTTCTGAGAGACCATGTCGGGCAATGTAGGACACCAAAATAAGCTCAGCAGTATATAGTTCTATTCCAGATGCTAAATAACATTTACTGAGACCTGTCCTCTGGTACATGCAGTAAAGGCATTTGAAGGAAAAATATTATAAGAAAATTATAAAGGAACCAGTTATGCAATTTTGCTTCTGAGCAGGAGCAGGGATGTAGGCAGGGGAAGCTACTATTCATGGAGGGCGGTCTCCCATTGTATTAAAATCTTCTCAGGCCTTATCGTATGCTATTTTTAGCTCTAGGTTAAACTGCAATATAATTGTACACTGATGAGAAGAATTCAGAACAATGAGGCCTAGCTTATACAAGTACTTTGCTTAGTTCAGTACGAAGTTTAAAAGAGTAGTTCAAAAGACAGTCATGGACTCTTTGAGCTAAGCTGGCTGGCTTTGCATTGAACTAGTTGAAAATGCTTTTGCATTTTTTGCCATCAGGTTTTCTGTGGGACAGGTAGCATTCAGCCTATAGCCAGGAATGAACATCTCAAATTAGGTCTTAAATCATGACAACTATTTGCAAAGAGAATAGTGTCTAAGTCTGTAGAGTACACAGGATAAGAATTGGAGCACAGTGGAGAAGACCAGTGTGGGTTTACATCAGTCTGAAAATGCCTTTTCAGACACTGTTTTGGGGATTATGTATTTCATTCTCTCTCGGCACTAATTGAGTGGAATTTACTATAGGTACACAAGAGTTTACTATCGAAAATTAGAACTTTTTTTCTACTTTTTTAAGCAAATCCAGTATTCAGTATTTAATAGCATGTAGGATATATTATGTTTTTCTGTAAAGAAGACATCATTTAAGCTGACTACTGTTATAAATACATAATTCAAGCTACTCAACAGAGAAAGATTAACTGTATAATGAGAAGGGAGAGAAAGACAGAAAGGGAGGAGGAGGGAGAGAGAACATCTCAATTTATTGTCAATGAATATAAAAACCTGCACATTCTGGTGTTATGCATCATCCTGCATTCAGCCTTTCTTGAAGGCTATGCAATATCTGTTACTTCAAACCTGAATTAGGTATTTTTAAATTAGAAGTGACTGCTCGTGCTACAACTCAGATGATTACTTGTTGCAATGTGAAGGACACATCAGTGCTTTACCATATCACATACAATATCTTTGTGAAACAGTGTGCTGAACTAGTGTAGCACCAGGACATTTTTTCAACAGGAAATCCAGGCTATACATTCAATCATTTTAAAATCCGTTTTGATTTGCAGCCTCCTGAATTCATTCCAAAGGAGATATAGTATCCTTGCATAGCAAAATTGAGTGATAACAGGCTTGTTTTTCTTAGCTATCAGTCATGGGATCCCTAGTGATGGGTTTTCAGGGTCCCAAGACCAGCAAGCCAAAAGGACTGATTTACAATAAGATATTTTCAATAGGACTGCAAAACAACTAAATTATAAGAATTTCTTTAGTACGCAGTCATTTTTTTTGTAACTAGAGTTGCAGTTTTGTGTGTGATATTTGCAAACTTTCAGGTTACCACAGTTCTAATAAACTTACATTTTCTTACATCTAACAAAGGAAGAGAAAAATGTTCAGTTTACCTGTTAGATGGTAGATGTTGTGAAGATTTGATACACTGGGGGTAAACCGTCATGGTATTTGGTGAGGTAACCAACTCAGTCTTTTCTTGCTGGGTCTAGACAGAAAAACAAAACTATTTAGCAGGATGGGATTTTTTTAGAGCACTAAATATTGGCCTACAGTTCTCAACCATAATGAGATAGGTCAGTGACTCATTCAAAAAACAATCTGAATCACACAGTATTTTCTTCACTTGAACAAACACTTCTGAACAAAGAGAAAAGTGTCTAGGACTGAGTCAAGGATATTTAAGCCCAGGTTAAAGGGTTTTAATATGTACAAAACATATTCACTGTTTGAGTTTCTTAGGGAGCTCAGATGTGTAGATAGGTCAAGATTCAAGATATCAATCCCTTTCCATTTCCCAGTTTTTTAATCTTCTGCTGATGAATCATGAGGGACTGAATCCTGGAACTCTCCCATTAAGGGTCAGAAAAAAATGTGCTAGTGGATTCAAGATTGTTACTTGTACTGATATTAAATATCTAAATTTTTAGACAGGAATTTGACTAAAATATTATCCTCTTTGCCATAGGTTCCGGATCTTAATTCGGAAAATATTTTGTCATGATTACTTGAATTTAAACTAATTTCATGCTATTTTATGAATATGTAAGATCCTCATATTGAATCTCTTATTTATTTCAGACTATTTTCGTAAAAATATGGTTTACATTTATACTCACATGAAATAAACAAAATACTGACTAAAAACTTCTATCCTTTTTATAACAAATTTTCTCCAAAGACTGAAGCTTATCTTCCATTTAATAATAAGTGATATGAACAGACTACAACTGGCAGTCTATTCCACTCGGCTGATATGCATCTCACATAAGTGCTGTGCTACCACATGTTATGTCACTGCTTGTAAGTCATAAAAAAAAAGTGTCAGAAGGGGAGCTCATAAGAAGGCTATGTTGTTATTTCAGTCGTTTCCCTTCCAGACCTTTTGTACCATTCGCTGTTTGTGAAACCATGTATCTGTCTCACTGTGTTATGAACTTCACATATGTTGCTTAAAATGATGTCTCTTCAGCTCATTTTTACAAAAGTGTTTAAAATAGAACACTTTGCTTCCACTGAGTTCTTAAACAGGCAAGGATGGTAGTGGTTGGACTCAGTTGAGGAGCAAGGGGCACATGGTCTATACTGAGAGTCAGTGACCCTCTGGGAGCTTAAGAAAGCTGAAAGATTACAGAAGACTTTGAAACACTGCTAAAAAAACAAATTACATTTGTTGGGTTTTGTCCATATTACAGCTTTGACTTCCATTTTCTAATATACACGTCATAAACCCGACGAAATCATAGTTTAGCTAGCAGTGAGAAAGATTATTTTTTTTCCAGTTACCTCTATTCATTTTATGTTCCATCAGAGTCTTTGGAATTTTGGGACAGTTCTTCGCTTTCCTTCATTTTGTGTGGGAGGAATTCAAAACAGAAAATAAAGCAGAAAGGAAGGCTTTTGCTTTATATGTATTAGCTTCATACAAGCATAATTCACATTAGCTTTATCTGATTTATATTGGAATGAGCAGTGGTGAATCAGGACCAAATCCTATCCTTCCTACTCCTTTCTATCTTGTCAGTTAATCATGTATTCACAAAATTATTGAAGATGTTACATTTACATGAAAATGGAGGAAATACACAATAATTTTATACCTGTAATTTTTTTCCCTCTTCAGTCCACCAGACTTGAAAGTCTTTTTGCAGCTTCAACTTGGCTTTTTCCATGAGAAGCTGCAGGTGTTCAATCTCTACCTTCAGACCTTTCAAGCGATTGAACATTGTTTTATAACTAATGTGAGAAGAATAAAGAGTATTAAAGACCTTGCAACACATCTCTGAATAAAGTTTAACTCTACCTAGAACAGGTACAGGTTCAAAATAAAAAGAATATTAAATAATCAGAGATGGAATGATGACGATGGACAGAGTGGTGGTAGGAAGAGACCTCTCATGTTTTTGACAGCTTCTCTAGAGAGTGGAGTCAAGAAATGCATCCTGGAAAACTTATGTATCACTAACAAGATAGTGAAATTCAAATGCAGCCAATATTGATTTAAATACAGATTTGATTATGTTGAGATATGCATTGTTAGCCCTTCCAAATGAAAGCTAATGTATAGTCAGAGATTACTGCAGTTTAAAACTGTCAGAAATTACCTCATAGGCTACAGATAGCACAAATGTCTAGAAAATTACATAGATGAGATATCCTTGCATTTATTTTCTTTTATCTTCCTGGCTAAAGCTACAATACAGCAAACAGAAAGGTTGGCTAGCCAATGCATTTTTTTCATATTATTTACAACTAGTCAGTCCTACATAGGCTAAAGGTTTTCTTTAGGTCAAGAAAGGCATGACATTCATGAATCAACAGAGAATGTCCACAGAACATTTGGATTCAAAGAACAAATTTCTAACACTAATCCTCATGGGAGAAATTAAGTTTTTATTTATTCTTGACCGTTGGCCCTAGCATAGATTTTCCCCATTCGCATACTGTGGTATCTTACAGACAGACCAACAGCATATATACGAACTTTAAAACCATCAGCAAACCACAAGGCTAACATTTTCTAAAATGTCATAGAAAACCCTGAGGTTTCTAACCATGTGTAAAATTGTAATATAATATAATTTATCCTCTGGAACATGATTTGAGGCAGGAGTTATACCTTTTTTTCTGTTCTTCAATTTGTGTTCGAAGTTCCTCTTCTACTTGATCAAGAACATTTAGCTCTTGTGAAGTATTGGAAACAGCTGTAGGAGGAATGACCAGATGTAAGTGATGACCATCTTATTTCTGAAGAAGCAACTTTCAATTAGAATACAAGCTGCTTTTAAGAGGTAGGTAATGAAATGGAGGTCTATAGCAGTTTTTGTCTTCTGTAAATATATGTTTTTTGGAATTCTATATTTAGGCCTTGACTAAGAGAGGTTCAATAACTACAGAGATTTGAATTAAGTTGGTTTGAATTTTCTGGAGTATTTTTTTTTAGATATACATAAAAATGATTTTGCCAGTTTATTTAAAAAGTTTTTCTTTAACATAAAATGCTACCAGTTTTCAGTTTGACAGTTTTGGCTACAAAGACTAGAAGATCCACTAGTAGCTGTGTTGGCACCTGGAAACAGAGTAACAGAAAGGAAATTAAAAAACAAACATAGAAAGTAACTTTAATAAGCAATAGGTTCAGGCAGTTTGTATGCATAAGGAAAAGGTCATGAAAATATGTTAGAGATATTTTTCAAAGTAGAGAAAAACTGTGAATATAAGCCAAGAGACTTTAGCCCAAGTTAACCTAAGAAAGCAGCTCAGGATTTCCCTGTCCTATAAGAGAGTTAGTTAGCATGCAGTACATGATATGTTTCTTCAGAGAAACATCACATCAGCCTTCATGATGGGTTGTATGAACTAGGTTCATTTCAACAGTGAAATCTGTATTTACCTATTAGTTTTTCAACAGTTTGCATTTCTAGAATTAATGAGATCAGTTTAAGATTCCCAACAAAACACATTCAACCTTTATAACTGAAGAAAACTGAAAAGAAACAAAAGATCTGACATACAATACATGCAAGTTTACATTTGAATCGCTATTTCTGCCAAGAAAATAAATTCTACATCAACCTGTCATTAGGCCTAAGGAGTGCAGACTTTCTTTCAGGAATGGAATCTGTCTGGAACAAGAGGGCAGCAGTGACCCTTTTCTGGCTGTCAGCATGCCAGCTACCACCATTAATCTTTTGTTGTAGCACCCTGTAACCTAGTACAAATGAAACTGAAAAGCCTTACATTTCTTTCAGAGTACTTAGATCATGCATGTCAATACAGACAGCCAAGATGGACAAACACCATGCACACTTCTCATTTAATACGTCTAAAGGCTCCATTACATTATACAATAAAACTGAACACGATAATGAGAAGACCTGCGAGGAAAGCAGCAAGTAGAACAATGATTTCAGGGGATCTGTATTCTCTAGTTTGTCAGATTTCCACCTCAGGAGGAAGGCATAATATGACAAAGTGCAGAGCTGTGCAGGATGATCAAGGGTAGATAATCTGAAATAAAAAATGTTTAGGATGTTACTGCATCCCAGGTGAACCATGTTCATATGACCATCCTGAATGCATCCCAGTGCAAAGCCAGGGAGGCTGAGCTTGAGCTGTCCTCAGCAGCAGCTGAAGAGGATTCTCCTGAGAATCTGTATCCACAAAAAGTGGCAGCTCTAGTCCCTGAGAGTGAAGGGAAGTAGAGTGGAAGACAGAAACAGCTTAAACTGTTAACGCTGTTTTTGAAGGGAGAACTTCCCTACATGAAAACATAATCTAGTTCTGCTAGTCAGTACAAAGAGATGAAGGATCATAATATTGTGACTTTCCTTTCTTGATTTATTTGGATATATAAATGATTACATACTGTAGAAAGGATTATATTGTTATAAATTACCTGCAGAAGTAATAATAAAGACATTTATAAAACATATATAAACGTATAAAGTATCTCTACGATGCAAAGACAGCATTATCAATCCTGAAAACAGCTATGCACATTCCCTTTTTAGTATATGCTGGTGATGAAAACAAGAAACACCGCCGTGGGCAAGGTGAGCTGCACAAACTTTTGTGCACATACACAATAGATAGAGATGTGCACGCTGCAAGCTGATGCAGTCCCCACCAGCACTGGAACCCCTGGGCTCCTGCTGCTGACATATTGTAGTCCTCTCCTCCCACCTGCAATTTCAGCTGCAGCTCAAGCTAAGAAGCAAAGGCAGAGGTTACTGGCTCAGTCTGTGCACTGCAACTGACATCTAACAGTATCATTCTTCAGCAGGCAGGCTCAGATATTTGAAATAACATGACAACTCTGTGAAAATTCAGTACGATACAGAAAGCATAATGTTTGATTACAAATTTAAGATATTGAAGAAGAATTTGTTTTTACCACATATTTTACTTCCTCAAGAGTGTTTCTTTCTCATTGTATGCATCTCCCTTCCCCTACAGAAAAGTGCATTAAAATTTCAAATCATTTTGTTCAGGTTTCAGACCCACGTTAAAGGATGTAGTAGTTATATGGTGTCCTCGTTTAGGTAAACATTGCCTATGTATGCAAGGAGTTTCAGCTGACATACCTCTACACAAATATTTCAGTAATGTACTCCCAAGAGAATTAGTTTCTCTACATTAGCCTAACTTCACATACACCTGGCAGGAAAATCTTACTTCTGGAGTATTTTTCTAACAATACTGATTCACACAATGCAAGGAAGGAGTTTAATGGTCCTACATTGAGTAGCAAAACAGCTAGCAATGCTTACTTTATTTATCTTCAGATCAACTTCTTTTGCTTCATCTTCTGATTTAACCTACTTGGCAAAATGGGACACAACTGATATCAGCTGCCTGCTTAGAGATGAAAGTGAACCTTGCGTATTTTATTTTCATAAATAAGATTCTAAAAGGCATTTAAAGTTACACTGTTTTGAGTTTACTGAAAGGGCCAATTTTGGAGCAAAGGAGTTGGTCAGTTTTCCAATACTTTCCATGTGACAGAATCACACAGTACCAAAAAGAAATTATAGCACCTGTTAACAATCTCAGTGTTTCAAAGCACAGCAGAAAACATGGATGAAAAACACTACTTCACCACAGTTTACTGAAAGCAAGCAACAATTTGAGATACTCTGACAGATTCTTGTCTACAGTCACAAAATTTTGCAAGAAAACTCTCTGTGACCCTAAACTTTATACTCTCAGGGATACTCATATATTTCCCAACTTGAATATATCCTGGAAGTCAAACTCCTAGGGATTTATTGTCCCTGTGCCTCAAATAACATTGTGCCCTGCCCTCCAGCTGTACTTTTGCAGTGAAAGATTTTCATTTTTTCAAGGAATAGTCTTGTGTTTATCTCCTTAAATTTATAGTCACTTGAAGAAACAAAATTTAGATTTGACTTCAGTATCCATTTAGTATTTTTACTGCTTTATTTATCAGCTATGCAGCTTTTGGCAAGCTCATGCTTTAGTGCTTTCAAACTGCAGCATGTTTTGTTATTTTGGCTTTTTAAAAAAGAGCTACCCTTCAGTTACTATTCAGGATCATCTTGCAAGGAATTTTCATGCTCTTTTTTCTTACTTCTTCTATAGGCCAGGACAACCTATCTTTGTCACCAGTCACTATGCTGTGTACCTTATTCAAAGCAAAGATGGGGATGCATGGTGAAACCCATGAGAAGAGATCTTCATTGTCTGGAATAGTTTAAGTTGTGGGTTTTAGAGCATCTTACCCTTAAACCTAATGTAAGAGACTTCTAAAAATTTCAGCCAGGTGGTCCTAAGAATTAGGGGGTGTCCAAAGAAAGGCTACAAAAATGGTGATGGATCTGGGGGTCAAGGTATATAAGGAGCATCTGCAGTTCTTTGATTTGTTTGGCCCAGAGCAGAGGAACTGAGGGGATACTTATGGCAGTATACAGCTCCTCACAGAGTGAGGAGAATTGTTGAGCTCTGCTCTCTGGTGACAGCAACAGGGCCTGAGGGAATTGCATGGAGCTGTGCTGGGAGGGTCACATTCAGGTTAGGAAATGGTTCTTCACCAGGGGCCAATGGGCTTGGAACAGACTACCTAGGTTAGTGGGAATGGCCACAAGCTGTCACAATTTGAGAAACATTTGGGCAATGCTCTCAGAGAAAGAGTTTGAATTTTGGGTGGTGCTATGTGGGTTGGACTCCATAATCCTTCTGGGTCCCTTCCAACTCAGAATAATCTATGGTTCTATGACTCTAAGTATACACTGAAGTAAACTGTCTAATTTTCAGTGTTTTATAAATCTGTATGAATAGGGGGTTGAAGGCATCTCTATTTTGTTGATTCATTATTTTAGTCACTGATTTTAGCAAAAGTGCCCACGAGTAGTCGTCTTCTCTAGGTACTACTGCATTGCTTACAGTCCTACTGGCTTAATATTGGCTCAAAATAACTGACTTTCAGTGCACACCTGGCAAGTGAAGATTTTTTTTTTCCAGTCTCCGCAAGACGTTTTGGCTAAATACAGATTCACATTTCAAGTCCCCTAACTCTTCTTTGAAACTAGTTGTCTATATACGTGCTCCTTAAAATACACAGCACAAGAAACAAGGTGTTGTCTTCTCCTCAGCTGCACTCAAGCCATGAAAGTTTTTTCTGAAATCCTTGTGGCTAGAAGTTCTCTGTTGGTTTCCGAATATACAAGTGAACTTTACAGTGAATAAAAAAAGAAGCTTCACATTTAATGTGTTCCAGACATGCCAGCTGATGTAGTGGAAGAGTAATACACTGCATCATATCCAGGAAGCACCTAATTCAAATTCTTGCTTGATTTACAAAATGCATTTTGCCTCTAGATTACATAAGATTATTTGTTGAATCATTTATCCTGTTCATAATATTAGACACTTGTATACCTGATATTTCCCTACGTCCTAAGAAGTGGTGTAATTTATCATCCATCAGTTTTGAGACTTCATTAACATTCATTTCTACTACATTCAAGAGCTTTCATAAAACAACAACAACAACAACAACAACAAACCAACAAACCAATCAACCAAAAAAAAAAAAAAAAAAAAGTATCTTTGCCATGTTTTGCTACATTTCTCTTGAAAGAAAAGGGTGGAAAATGCTTCTAAATGTGAAGCTGAGATAGCAGGAATAAATCACCACTAGTGTTACCATATTCAACTTAAGTGGTTTGGGGACTGGAATGTGATTTCTGGACTCTGTCTATGCTGGCCACTTTCATATCCCACTCTAAGTGCCACACTTTTGCTAGTACATGCCATGAGCTGCAGGAGCCAAACAGTGAGGGTCTCTGTGTCAGATTATCTGCTCAATAAAGTGCAAGAAGAAGTAAAGAGATATTTACACATTTATCATAATTCAAACAGATCTTTACCATGTCCTGTGAAGAAAAGGATGTTAAGCTTAATTAAGACGTCCTGGTAGTTGCCAGCTCAATTGTGCTGTACTACATATGGGAAGAGATAATCCTGATAATCTGAAACAATTGCAATTCATTCACAAGATTCTTCACTGGAGAAGTGTATTCAGCCTCTGCACATTTGTGGGATATTAACATTAACTACTTGTTCCAAATCATTATTTTCTTTTGATCTTACCATTTGAAAAATTTTTGGGCAAAGTAGTGAATTAATTTCTTTTGATCATTACAGGAAAATGGAAGGAGTTTTGCATCAGATTTGCAGCTTGTTATGAAACAGCTTAATTAATATGGAATTTGATATTTCTCATTAACTCATCCTGTGCTTTACCTGTTACAAATTGCTGTTTTAGATTTTACCTTTATCTTGAAAGAAAATTCAGATTCTGCAGATTCTGTTTTCACACTTATTACTCATCTGAGTGAAGCCTCTAAATACAGAGGCTGCTCTGAAAGTAATTCCTCCTATGTTGTTGTGTTGGCCTGCAACATTAGAGGTGGATGTTAGTGGTATGGCAGTTGTGGTTGAACCACCTTCCTGTCAGTATCTCATTATATTTTATTGCTATGTGGCAGATGGCAGCAGAGGGGCAGCCTGACACAATTGCTTCTGACATGGAAGTCTGTGATACAAAGGGGTAGAACTGACCTCCTCCATGAGGAAAAAGAGGCACTCATTGAAACTCATCAATGCTTACTGAATGTTCATGGAGACCAAACAGTAGACATGAGCACACTGAGGCAGTAGATGGTGTGTTTCAGCAGGTGGGACAGTGGGTCAGCTCCTCTAGTGCAGATAACTATGAGTGCAGCATATAGGCTCTCATTCATCTCTGGTGAAAATGCATAGCTAATGGTGGTTGTCTGTGTTGAGAAATAGTGTTTTGTAGCATAGAATTTGCCCTGTCAAATTGTTTTATTCTGCTTTGAGTGTGTTGTAGGTTTCATGGAAACAAATAGGAGGAATTATTTTCAGAACAACCTAGGTAATAATGTTATTCAAACTGAACTTGTTACAGTTGTAGAAGAAACATTTATTGCAAGAAAGTTTACAAAGACTTCAAGTTGTCCTAACAACCGTGAATTGCCAAAGCCAGTGTCAATACAACTGGAAACCAGATTTCTGTGCTACAAGTTCAGATTCCTAATAGAAATATAACTCGATCCAAATATGTGTTTTACTCATTTCTGAGATCTGATAAGCTGAAGATGAGTGGGTCATGAGGGAAGCTTAATAGGAACACATAAATAATCTCAGACTTTTCTCTGGCAGCGCAGAATAACATTCTTGAAAGATTTCGTTTGAAGATGCAATGCTCTCTTTCTTATGGATATGATGAAAGACAAAACTCACAGCTGTTTCTAGAGTTCAGCACTAAATCTAGTAAAACCTGCTAGAAAGAGTGCAGGAAATACAGAGGAAAAAAAAAAAGCCTACAGAACACCTTTAAAAAATCTGAAGAGAAACCTAGAGAGAGAGATGTCTGGTTGGACTTGAGGCCTGAAAGGCAAGGTTTAAGAAGAGTCTTCTTCTTACAATACTCTCCTAGAGTTTTAAAATTCATTTCTGCCTAATGCTGGGAAAAACCCAAAATATGTCACTTGACAACAGCCTTCAGGTACTGCAGCAAGGGAAATTTTACTGCTTGTCTAACTGCTGCTTCAAAAATCCTGTTTCTTTTTCCTGACTGCAATAATCTTTACAGAAGAATTTGGTGTGTACAGAAATAGAAAATCTCTGCAAGAGTTCAGAGTTTTAGCTTTGGACGGCACTGATTCTAAGCTTAAAAAAGCATGTGAAACTAAGAGAGTAAGTCGGTACACTGTGTAACTTTGCAGTTACCTGGGGCCAAAGTCTATTCTTTTTTATGCTGTTTTCCTGTGGAACAGATCTGGAATAACTGCAATAGCCTAACTACACTGCAGTGAAAAAATCTTCTAATCTTCTTAAAATAGCCCATGTAATGACTTATGTACGTGTTCAAAATTCTTTGCTCATCGTTATTGTAAGTATTTGCTCAAAAAAATGATTTTGTTAACCTTTCTAAATACATTTAATCTGTTTAAATTACAACAAAAAGTGAATTCAAGAATGTATTTATCACTGTCCTAGTAAACCTTTTTAAAAAGACAAAAAGGCAATGATTTCTGACTTGCAGCCTATTTTGCTATATATATATATATATATATCTTCATATAAGCAATAGCTAAAACTCATCACTGTTTTTAAGAAACATAATTTTACCATTTTTTCTGTCAGTATCAGACTGCATCTCTGATTGCTTTCCTGTGGTGCATTAAGAGAACAAAATCCATCACTGAAAAGAATTGGTCTTGGTACCACTAGAGGTCATACTAGGAACAAAATTAGTGCCCCGAATGCACAGGAGCAGAGAACTTTTATAAAAACAATGCTTGTTGCTTGAGATTTCAAGCAGAAATACATGAAAAGCACAACATGCTGACATATTATGGATATAAAAATCATGAATTTTCTATGATAAATGTATTCCTTATTCTGAGACTGTTGTAAACTTACTGTCTTGCTGTTTTCTCTCCTAAAAATGGCATATTTTATGAACTGGAAATGCATGAACCCCATCCATGTAGTTTTAGGAAGCACCTCTGTATACCTAGTGGTATCAGGGACTTTTTTTTTAATCTATCACAAAACAAAACCCTTAAAATTCTGGAGTTCAGACAAACTGATTATTTCTCTAAATGTCATTTTATCCTATACACATTATCATTTTTGAGTGCCAGGAAGTGTGGAAAAACATAGACTGCCACTTTTCTCAGATCCTGTCATTTCATGATTAAAAACACTGGTGCCACCTCATTTCATGACATTAGTACAGATCAAAAGTCTACTGCTTCACATGACGAAAGCTGAATGGCTTTTCAGTTACAAGCTGTAAAGCAGTGAAAGAAATTGAGCTCATTTTATTTAAATAAGCATTTATTTAAATAAGAGATTAACTATGATGCAAGCCAGCAGTTTGGAAGTTCTCTGTGCTCACAGAAGATGAACTGAAGGCAGTTATTATTAGCCTAGTTAATGTTTTCTGTGTCTGCAGTATGCTGTTCTTTGACTGCAGAGAGACCTTTCATTTAATTCCTAAGCATCCCTTATGTGTTTAACAGACAAACCATGGTAACACAACCTTTCTAGTGGCTACTTATTCTTGTGATAGTCACTGAATCACAGAATGTCAGGGACTGGAAGGAACCTCAAAAGATCATCTAGTCCAATCTATATTACTACTAATAGTAATACTGCTCTTTCAGTTCTATCCAGAGGAATGAAAGGAAACAAAATGAAGCACACCATAGCATGCAAGGACCAGCAGCATAAACTAATGCTAATATTCTGAGAACAGGTACGTAGCTTTGAAAACTTAGAAAAATATTTTATAGAAAAAGCTATTGAGGGACCAAGGTCAAGAGAAAGCTACCTATTTTTCCTTGAAATAAATGTGTGCAACAAATTGGAATGTAAGAACAACAGATCCCCACATTCTTCCTCTCAGGCATTTGCAACTCTATAACAAATCAAATTCTGGCATACCTGATCACCTTAATATTCATGAGGAATAGGATTTTGTTTTTCTTTTTTCAAAGGCAATTTTGTCTGAAAAGAACTTGGAAAAAAATTTTGAATATCAGAAGAAATATAAAATCTTACTTCTAAAAGTTACATTCAAAACTTGACAAAACTTTTTGCCATGTAAAATGTTGATAAAACTGGGCCTTGATGATGAAATTCTTAAAAGGGTGCAGTTTAATTTGAAGATCTACACTTGCCATCTTTACACTTTTTAGATTTAATTTTTTGGGGCAGCTCTGCACAAAACGATGACATTGCAAAGAAAAAGAAAGGCATGTGGTGCTAAAGATGCTGTATCACTTCATTTTGATTTAGCAAGTGTTTCAGATTCCTGAAATTTCTGTGAATGAAGTTTGGAGGATAAGTGTGATTGGTTTTCCTGAGTCATCAGATGGCTCCAGTTCAGTATTTATTCTTCCCCCACTGCTGGTTAGTTACATTAGACAAATTGCCTATTTGAAATCACATCCAATTGATGTAAAATCAGAATAGCATTTTAATAAAATGCTAGTTAGAAGCATCTTAAGATAATGACTTCCTATAAGATATGCATTTACATTCTAAAACGTTGCAAACCCAGGGGAAGCTTTTCTTTCTAAACTTTTCTTCCATCTTTTCCACCCAGAAGCATGCTGGTGACCCAATGTTTTTGCTCTGTTGGTACTTCAGTTTTGTACAAATTATTTCATTTCAAATACTGCCCAAAAACGTAGTTAAACATGCAGAAGAATGTGAAAAAATAGAGGGAAGAATTGTGAGCCTTTAAAGAAAGAAAAGAAGAAAGAAATTCAGAAGTAAATGATATTGTGGAGAGAAAAATTTGAAGGAAAAAAGAAATTGGGAAGAATGGAAAAAAGAATAAAAATGAAGGCAGGAAGAATTAGGAAAAGTGAAAGAGGAGGTCAACAAGAAGGTGGAAAAGGAAATAAAGAGCAGAAGAAAGAATAGGAAAAGAGTGAGAAAAAAAGTCATAATTTTCAATTCAGCCATACTATTTCTTGCCCTTGACTGGATGTTAATCTGAAAGATCCTACTGAACAAAATAAGTTATTTGCATAAGCTATTCTAATCAATAATAAAGATTAAAGTGATGTTGAGACTAAATAGTTGTAATTTTACATAGATTATTCAATGTTTCTGGTTTTGTACTAAAAAACATGGAATACATCCTTCCTTCAACAAAACCTCCTGCCCATTTGTGTCCATTGTTAACTCGCAGCATATGGTGTTTCAGAAGAGAGAGCTAAGAACAATGGGCTCAATACTGGAGTTATCCATCAGTGAATGCGAAATTCACATCTTAAACATAGCCATAGGGGAAACAGATCTACACTCTTCAGAATCCAAGTAGAATAGTTTTTTCTACAGAGTTTTAGCCATAAGATGACCTAAGAAAAAAAAAAAAAAAGGCAGCTGGAAGATGTTTACTTGGCTTCTAATTGAAACAATAATGTGTCTTATTTCATGTCAGAATTTCAACAACCTCTCAATTATCCTTTTTACCAGGCAGCATTTATCTAAAAATATCACTTTCTAGTCCTCAAGAAAGTCTCTGGGAGACTTGACACCTGTTGCTCCTTGGAGGAACATTCAACCAAAAGGCAGACAATATTTCCCCATCTCATATAATAAATACTGTCACAATTTCCAGTCTTTAAAAGAATGACTACTTAAGGGGAAACAAAAGCATGGAAAATACTTAGTGCAGTCCAGACTTCATGATGTTAAGTAGAGAGCAATGCTCAAAACAAAAATAAAAAGCACATGGGTTTCCTGCTCCTTTGTGGAATATACTGAGAATATTTACAATGCGAATGTATAGCTGGTAAGGTTGCTACTCTGTCATTTCAGAAGGACGTGAAAAATTGTGCTCACATATTTTATGAAAACCAGCTTAGATAGTTAATGAAAATAGCATTTGCAACACAAAGGTCTATATATTAAGAAATCAGTATACAAGACATAAAAGACACCTTGAGGAAGGGATGCCATTCAAAGAGACCTAAACAAGCTTGAGTAGTGAGCCCAGGATCTAGTTGAGGTGGTTTTAAATTGTTATTGCTCCCAGCAGAATTTTGTCACATTTTTGCTACGGTTTACTGTTCCAAAAGTGGAATTCTCATTCAGTCACTATTTGGCTCTTTTCAGTATAAAATTCATGGAGTCCACCTAAAGCATCTCAAGTCAAAACTGGATAACTTCACACGTATGTGAACAACTTACATAGATATCTTTAGCTTCACAGCTGTGTCAACAGAAGCTGCAAAGAATAACTTTTCAACTTCTATAACTGGATGTGAAAAATGTCCAGTATATGCTTTCAGTTCCAATTGGAATGAAAGTTTAAAAGGATTTTAGACCGATTATGGCAACATGGCTTACTAGAGGCTCAGCTTTAGGACACATCTATATCTATCAATGGGAAACAGAGCCATTAGGAAGCACAAAAAAATTTAAATGCAAAGCTCCTGCCTGTGGCAGAAGGATTGGAAACTGATGACCCTTACATTCCTTCCAACCCAAGCCATTCTATGATTCTATGATCCTAGACCTCTCTGTTCTTGTGTTGGTCAACCTAAAAAGATTGTTTTTTACAGTTAAAGCAAAACAAAAACCAAACCCAGAAAGTAATAGCAAATCTAATATGAAATGTATAAACTTCTGCATAATTTTCCTCATTGTACATAAAATCACATGCCTTTTGAGCCAGACCTCTGTTAAAATACAGAAATTCTATGTTGTGTTATGGGATATAGAAATATCATGGTATGAACTACTGAAAAAACACAGCCTGCTCAACAAGCAGATTAAGCTCTAGGAGATAATGAGTTGCCTCTGAGTGCTTCTGTCTTACCTAGAGCAGCTCTTTGAATACGTCTCTGGATTATCTCTCCTTTCAGGTGGTCTGCAAAAGAAACCAAACGCAAATAGTTAGTTTTAAAATGTTAAATATATAAATTAATAACAACAAAGTCATTGCTTATTTCTCACCATCAGAAATCTCAGTTGGCCAGTTTACAGATCTTGTGATCCACAGGACCAGTAATTTTCTGAGCTCTCTTTGCTGTTGCAAACAAGCAGGTATTCAAAATTTGGCCCGACATATCCTAACATTTAACTTTTAAAATAAGAAAGACTGAAAATGAAGCTATTAACTGTCATAATAAAGACTGAAAATGAAGCTATTTACTCTCAAGCACATTCACGGGATAATGAACTCCTGCGGCTAGATGCAAAAGAAGTCCAAGTGAGGCTAGAAAACATAGAAATTCCAAGTATTTTTTTCAAACAGACTTGTAGACGCTAGGAGTAGAAATGAGATTAGATCATCCAGTCCATCTTGTTGCCAGTGAAAAATTGGTTCTCTACAGTCTTTTTTTCCTCAGTTTTAAATGTCCCATGTGCTAGAGCTTCTGCATGTTCCACTACTCAACTGAATTCACTGTGCAGATGTCACTAGTGATCAATTGAAACTTGACTTCATTTCATTATCTCATTATTCTCACTTAAAATCCCATGCCCCATACAATTCACCTTTACCCTTCTTTAATTTCCTCCTTGATCTATGACAGTGGTCCAGTTCACCAGTTATTTCAAATCATAATTAGATTACCACATGGGAAGCCATTATTCATTAATACTAATGGAACTGATAAAGGAAAAACATAATTACAAATGTGCAATTTCAGCAGTATTTGTGTTCTGAGGGAGGATGGATTATATCTCACAAATTTTCAGACAAGAACAATTTCTTAGCAGAGACTTGTTCATTGTCTCTACTAATCTGTACATCTGGATACTAGGGATATTAAAAAAAAAAGGAAAAAAAACCTTTGCAAGTACTCACTTTTTTTCTCTAGATCGATTACTATTTATATTATATTAGCATGTATTCTGGAGTAAAAATATTTTCAGAACAAATTAAGTTATTAAAAGCTGTCAAATGAAATGGAAAATGAAAAAAAAAATTAAATTAACAGGTCATGAGGACCAGACTGCTGCATAAGCGCTAAAAAATCTATGGCTAATGAACGTCTTAAAGAAATAAGACAATATTTCTCTGGTATTTAGCTGCATTGTGGAATATATAGTGTATTCAATAAATAACAATTTAACAACTAAGTTATGTTGTCTTATGAAAAAATAAAACACTCAAAACACAAAAACAAAGCCCCCAAAACCCTACCTATATAAAAAGATACTGTGGATTTCCACTTTATTGCACATTAAGTTATAATCCTTTAAATTACTTCTATTCAAATCAGTGAATTATTCCCCATTTAAAGCTACTACAAATGAAAAAAAAATAAATTAAACCCCCACAAAACTGTATCACATTTTTATAGAAAAATCCTATTTAAAAGACACAAACTTATGGAATTTGTGCTTTGAGAGATTTATGAAGCAACTCTGTTGAAGTCTACACCCAGTGAAAAGACGTTAAACAAACCGTTTCTTTTATTTTCTCAGATTGCTTTTTTGTAATCCTGAATGCTAATATCCACAGCAATATTCCTCTATATTGAACCATGAGACAGTTATTAAAAAATCTGTAGCAATCTTGTGATTCATCTCAATAGTTTGATCTTAGCTTAGGCTCCTCAGAAAGTCATGTATTCACCTATGACAGGTATCTCTATGAAACACATAAAACATCTCTTTCTCATGCATTGTGAGCTGCAAAATACATTGTCACAGTCATAAGAAAAAAAAAGTTAAAAAATAGGAGTCATTAAAAAGCAGTTATAAGTAGTTAAAATATGCTATTTATTAAAAGCCAGCTGAAAGTGACTTAGATGTGAAGTTCTCTATCATGTCAATAGATTATTTTAACGCCATCAGTACAAATACATGGAAGTAGAAGAATATAAAAGCTGTTTTTAAAATGATAACAGCCAAGAAGCTTCACTTATAATTACCTATAATTTACCAGTACAACTGGGACAGATAGCACAGTAGCTCCAGGAGCCCTAATTTTATCTCAAGCTATTATAGTCAGTCAACAGCATGTAATGCCTCCAATTCTCCCTCCTTTTCTTCTAGCATTCACATGCTTCTGCTCCATCCATGACATGGACCATAACACTGTAAGACAACTTTGATGGCTTCATGAACAAATGATTGGAACCAGACAACCTATTATCAGAGGGGAATCAAAGAGAAGTTCTCTGGCTAGGAAAATAAAAATCCAGTCTTTAAATTCTTATAGCAAGGTAATTTTCTTTTTGTTCCGTAAGAAGAGAAAGATGACATTTATCTGATTCATACTTCTTATTCAGGGCATCATAATCTGAACTCATTTCACATAAAAGTTCCTGAGGGGAAACAATTATTCTATTTTGGGAAAAGTAGCCCGAACAGAAATCCTATAAATACTATTCAGAAGATGTGAAAGTATCATGAGGCGTCTAACTATAATAGCATACTGTAGAGATTCACTACTTAACAAGTACAATTTAATCTTTCAGTTTATTTTAATCTAATTTGAAATTTTACTGTTTATTCAGATTTCCTTTAGAAAAAAAAAGCCCTCTAATTTTCACTTAGAAAGGCTTATTCCTGAAAAAAATTTATGTTTTCTGTCCATGTTTTTGATTAGAGTAATCTTGCTCTGTTTTCGTTACAAATATTTGTGGGGAAGAATGAACGTTCCTGACCTGCTCCACTTTTCTTTCTCTGAGAACATCATCAACCCAGTGCAAAGTTTGAAGTTCATAAGTGACAGAATTAGGGGATGATTCAAATCCTTTTGTCTGCACAGATCTTCCTATATAAACAAGTGGAAGATTTCAGTCTTTAGTACTGCCAGTTCTACAGCCTTCATAAATACAAATATTTACCCAAATAAACACAAAGAATAACAGTCTCATTTCAAAAATATCTTCTAATTCCAACAGTGTAAATTTGTGGATAATGCAGTGCTTAAATATCTTCTGCAAAAATTGAATTTAAGATTTGGCAAACATCAGAAAACATAATTAGCTGTATGCTGAGAGAAGTTTCACCAAACAAGAAGCTAAAAGAAGGTCTAAAGTTAATACTAAATATTTATTTTTTTTTCCAGTGGAGTCATTCTTCATTTGGAGATAAGAATCCCAATAAAATGTTCAATGCTGCAACATCGCATTTTTTGGCAAAAATGTAGTTTTCATGAATTTTAGAATTCACTCAGCATGCAGCCAGCTGTCATTTAGACTGTGATAAATCTACTGGTTTTGGACAGTGTTTCTGGACACATGTACCATCTCGAGAATAATGTCCAATTTTACTAACTAAATATCAGTATCAATAACTTGAATAGAGTAGCTCTCCTGAAACTTTCAATCTCTGTGTTACCCCAGATTCTTTCCAGGACCTAGAACTATCTTCCAAGTTATTTCAGACAGCGAATGCTTTGACAATACTCTATACGTTTCAGGCCAATAGAAAAAAAAAAAAGTTGCAATTTAAATTAATATTGATTTAAAAGTGTACATTTTTTTGAGCTTCACTTGAGTCCACATTACAGGTTTTAAAACTTCTTATGTGTTTAATCAGACATTCCATATAATGCCATTTTAAGGCTTCAGAGGCTATCAACTTAAAGGAAAAAAATACTGCACAAGCAAAGAGTCTGCATACAACCCAAACTTCCTCTCTTTGAGAATACTTGCAGTTATTACTGTGGATTGAACTTTATCTTTATGCGGGGTATTTTCTGACTTTATATTTGACAGGCTTGAGCCTCAGTCAATTATCTCTCATCTACTGCTACTTCTTAATATTTTGCTGTTATTTTACCACATTTTCCAATCGACGTTTAGCTGAAGTCATCCCATCTTGTAGACCCTGAAATCTTCACACCTGAAGAGACTGAATTTCATCCTTTTTTCATCTTTGAATCTTTTTTGCTTTAACTTCAAATATCTAGCAAAACATCTTCTTGAGTATTTTGGGATCCTCCCATTCCCATAACTAATCTTCCAGGGCATATTGAGTTTTCAATAATGGTATATGGTCTAAGCATTAGATCTATATTTAGAGTCTCCACAAATCACAACTGTGTAATCAATCTGAGGTTATGTTTTCAAGGCATAGTGCAGAACTTAGCTACTGTTGACTAGCTACCTGAAATGATAACAAAACTTCAACCCATGACAAAACCATGCTGATAGAGAAATGCTTTGAGATTTTCCTTGTGTTGCTTTAGTGCAATTAGACTGATAAAGAGAGCATTTCTCTTTGTGCAGTGGTTATCCTGGTGTGATGGTATGCTCCCTCTTGTCCAACCTCCTCCTTTGGCCTGGCTGTTAATCTTAAGATCTTCAGATCTTAAGTAATCTCTTAATCTTAAGTAAGAGAATAGTATAAGAATGGGCAAAAAAAAGAAGAAATTTTGGGAAGACACTGCTGCTTTCTGCAACCAGGCAGGTCAACAGTCAAAGCCACTCTTCCCACACAGAGTCACCTATTGGGTAAGATTTGCACACTCAGTTATGCCAAGAAACTTAGAAATCTCTATAGTTATTCCATGATATAGTGTTCATGGCTGTCTGTATTATTCATGTTCTTGGTTAACTTCACTTGATTTGCAGATGGTGTTTTTGCCATGAGCAATCCAAAACAGTCTGTAATCTTTTGCTTTAATAAACTGTACAATTAATTGATCTACTTCTCATTGGGTGTAGGCAAATCCCTTAAGAGTGGCTGTAAGAGCCCACTTAAATGTGACTAGATGAATTGGGCAATGTACTATGAGTCTGTAATTGTGACACTTCATATACTGAACATGACTAGATTTATAGAGCCAAATTGGGCAGCACTTGGAACATAAGCTCAGCCCGGGCCCATCCAATGTCTGAGAACAAGCTGAAATGCAATGGGGTTTAATTTTCTGCCAAACTTATCTGCCCTTTTCACATAACACCTGGATAGATTGCACAGACCCACAGATCTCTAAGTGGTTCAGACATCACCAGGATAAAATAAGCCAAAAGATATACAGAAGTGCTACACTGTCTCTTGGCCTTTGGAAACAGGCAGGTTCACTGTTTGCAAATCAGCTGGACTCAGCTATTAGTCAGCTATGAAGACCGACTATGCTTCTGGATTGATAGAATTTAATTTATGAAGTTGTGTACATTCATTTGAGGAAGAGAAGGAATCTTGCTGAATAAGCACATATTGAAGCTCTATATTTCGTAAAGTAGATTTCAGAGGCAGAGAGGCAAAATACTCATAACTTCCATAACATAACTTCCTTAAGTCTTGTAGGGAAATACTTTCAACTCAGCTTGAGTTTGGAGTTTTAACAGTTTACAAAGGATTTCTAAAATATCTTCTACTCAGGCAGTGAACTAGGAGACACTGAACTAAAATGGAGATTCTTGAATAATTTCTCAAACATGGAAACTTCAAATGGAGATAGTTATGGGAAATCTTATCAGATTCATTATCTAGTTTTGAAAATCTGGTGCTGAAATTTTATGACAACACAACTTATGATGATAAGTGAAAGTAACAGAACAAAAAACAATTCTGTTGCAACTCAGCATCCCACTACACTAAAAGCAGGCAAACTATTCATCCTTTCTCTGACCCAGAGAAACATTTAGGGCAGATTCTGACTCCTCTTTACAACTTTTGTCCTGATGTGATGAAAAAGATTGGTCAAACAGCTCTATAAAGACAACCTGGGGAGGCAAAACAGCCTGCAATCTGACTTAATACTACTTCTGATGCAAATGATCTATGATGGGATACATGGTTGGCCAAATTCCCATGTAAAATGACAAGTCCTAGCTTTCAGAAAGTTCTCTGGGGCATCAAAATAGGAGAACCATGACCACAACACTCAGTCTCCCGATTACAGCCAAAATATTTTTCAAGAGACAAAACACAGACCTCATCAAAAGTAAAAGTATATTACTGATAGTGTAAGTAATATACTTTAATTATTACCTGCTGTAGCTGGTTTCTGTCTTCTGTTCAATGAAGAAATATTTGCAGAAATCTAATATTTAACTGTCTCTCCTTTCTCCTTCCCTATCTCTCTTCTCCTCTTCACATTTGATGTCAAAAGTTTCTGTCCCCCCCCCATAAGAGCATGTAGAAGCAAGCATTTGTCTATGTTCTGGCTATTCCAGCACAGTCTGGCATCTCAGCACAAGAATATATTTACTGGCAATTTTCAACATTCTCAAGTTAAATGGAATGTGTGAAATACCAGCAAGGTAGATGATGACATCTTGTAGGACTCATCAGTCAGAGAACCCCAGAAAGGTAACAGGTTAATAGTTGGATGCTCAGCTCTGACTTCCACATCAAATCTGCGGTTTCACACCAGTCTACAACCAGCGTATGAACAAATACGTTTGGAAATGTATGCTTCTCCTAATACACCCTAATTCTTTCAAGTTTACATACCACAGACTCAAAAGCATGCAGTTGACTATGATGTAGGATATGGGACATATTCTTTTCCTTGCAGTACTCAGCAGAAAAAGTAAGTTTATGTGGAAGGCTTCAAGCATGATTAAATTCATAAACAGAAATCTTATGAAACAGCCTTCTCTGTGACATACTGTACAATAACATTGCACTTGAATTCACTGATTGCTTTTTTAGCTACACAATGGTCCTCAAAGTTCTGTTCCCATTTCTATGTATTCAGGACTATTCTCTGTGTTAACTCCCTGCTCTCTCCATTTCTTGCATAATTTTGTTAGTTTTGGCTAGATTATGTCATATTTATTTTTCTTAACCAAGCGCTTACCACTTTCTTACTGTAATAGTTATTTGGTCTGCATTTCTATAATGCTCTTTATAAAACAGTTTTTTTTTACGTGCCAGGTTGGCATGTGCAAAGAAATTCTTTGATAGTATGATACAGCAAAATAAAAAACAAACTGTGCTTATTTTTTTTCTGTTTATAGCATTTTAGACCTCTCTCCTCCTACAACAGCAGACTGCCTTTGGCTCTTTAGGTCTGAACTGCTGAGGTATTATCCAAGTCCCACTTATCTAAATTGGGTGACTCCTATAATTTACCCAAAGGCAGAGAATTCTTCTCTATAGGAAGCAATATGGGAATTGGCTACCACACACAAATTTATAACAGTTTGCATGCACAATACTGGGATATCTAGGCTAACCAACAAAAAACACTAAATGCTCTGGAATGCAATTCAGCATCTTGAAACTGGAATTCAGAACTTGGATGCTTTCTGAATTTAGAAACAAATACTCATAACTTTATAATAATAATCCCAAAGTTGGCTGTCGCTACCCATCTGTTTCTTTTTTTTAAATCAAACTCAGTGCTGCCATGCATTGTTGATGTTCATTTATATAACTAAATACAGTTTATCTTTTGCTTTCTACTGATAAAATAATGTGAAAATGAAAAATGAGGAAAATAAAAGCCAGAGGAACAACTCGGCATACAGCTCCTCCCCCCTTCCCCAAATGGTCACATTTAAGAAATTTAAAAATAAATAGTAGAACCTAGAGTGCAAACAAGCACATTCAAAGAAAAGATATTTTACCAAAAGCAGGTTTTCTGACAACTACGTATTAGGAGAAAATTAACATAGGAACACAGCAGATGTGACAGCAAATTTAAAATAAAATATGAATAAGAAAAACATGGAGCTGCTTAGATACATGGCCATGTTTTGAGGAAATCAGGTTGCTAAAATTGGGGATGAGATCAGAGTAAGAATGGGCATATAACTTCTTTTTTTCTTGCTTGTAACTTATGATAATTATACTAAACCCATAAGCAGCTACTTTTTTTGTTTGTTTTTAGATGTATATTAAAATCCCAGTAAAATCTCAAACAGCTTTCTGTAAAGATATACTATACTTATATCAGTGTTTTGGATGAGCCCAAGCACTCTTTTGAGTTGGTCAGCAATTTAAATTGCAACCTGACACTATATAACTTGCACAATGAGATCAACAGCTCTGAAAATAAGTCTTACCTCAAGCCTTAACAAAAGTGCATAAGAACATCATAAAATACAACTATGCACTGTTGATTGCACTCCTGCAACATTCCCAACCAGCTCTGACTTCATCACTCATTCTACATGATTAAGAAGAATGTTGATTGGGGAAATAATAGCTATTGTATTTCAATACACATACATATGTGCATGTATACTGGAAGGCTGTGTCAATGCTGATCAAATGTGTGAATCACAAGATCCAGTGAAACACTATTTTTCCTTTCAGTGCTTGTGAAGAGACATAATTCTTTGCCAGTGCACCTCTGAAAAACCTAATGGGTTTACCATCTCCGGACTTTGAGATATGATACCTCACTCTTAAAGTCTCAGAGCATCCAGTACTGAATAAAGACAGGATTAAAGGCAACTCTGTGTAAAAATAATATAGGAATATTTTAAAAACAATAATATAATGATAAATATTATCTGATTTCTTTTATCTTAAAGAGCAAATTCAATCGACTTCATCAGAATGTATCAGCCTAAGTAGCAAAACACAGTGCATCATTCTAGCAACACTAAGAGTTTTCAGCCTTTAGACAGACTACAAGAAGAGAATCTGTTACTGAGAAGTACTTTTCCAAGTTTATAGTCACGGCAGTTCATAACTTGATTAAATCCAATGAGCTCGGTCCATTTGGTTTTAGTTATTCTAGTGAAAATTCTAAGTAAAAAGTGTTTACTTAGGTTCTTCCTGAGCATAATTTTTTCCCCTGAAAATACTTCTATTTCTAAAGAACAGAACATCATTTGTAATTATTAGAAAAAGAAAATGTTTCCTACATATGTAGATTCCAGCACAGATCCAAAGAAAACATTAATGTCTTAGGCCTGGAGTCACTTACACTAATAAGGCTCCTCTGTTTAAAGAATAGCACATCAGGGGAGCATAATGGAGCTGTTCAAATGAATTCATTCATTTTGGTATTTTCTGAATGAGTCATTTGACAAATTATGTTTCCTTGTTCTAAGGATGTATTCAGCCTATGCACTGTCACCCAGGAGCATTGCCTATTGTCTGAAAGTAAAAACAAACATATGTAATCTATGCTGAAACAATGGACAATATTTAGCATTGGCATGAATATGTGCATTGCCCCCTGAAGCCAATAGATTTGTACCTTCCAAATAAAGTTTATTTTTTTACATAGCCTGAGTGCTGCTGCAGGGACAATTACTGAAGATGCTGTCCTCTCCTCTAACCTTTTCTTATTGCGATAAGCAGGAAAGAGCTCAGCCTCAGACTCAACATAGCAAGGAAAACAAATGCTGTGTTAACAGAGAACTAACAAACACGTAGCAATGACGTTGTTCCTTCTGTTTCTTCTGACATTTACATGATCCTCTGGAGCAGAAGCAGCATGGATGGTTCTGCTCCAGTTGCCATCATCATAGGCGTACTTCTGAAGTGAGACAAGACTTAGACCTATGATGCTTATATTGCCTACAGTAATTATAACAAAGATCGATTGTCTCTCCTGTTTATAGAAATGCACAGTGATACTTCACAGGCTAGTATTATAGAACTTGTATTGTGTGGTTTTCCTCCTTGCTCACACATTTTACTGCAAGTATTTTAGTGACTGCCATTCAGCTAAAGGTATTACTTCATTCATTTCTTACACATATTAAGAATTACACCAAGCAAAAGGAACCTCACTAACAATGTGACCCCTGCTCCTATGCTGCTTTATAATAACTTAGAGATTTTAATCACAAAACATCACAAAAAAATTAAAAAATATTACTCATTAATTACAAGCAAGATAGTGAATTTATTACTCTGACTCACTATGAACACAGTAAGTAGACAAAAAATGTATTAATGTGAACCTTTCAATGAGTTGATATTGAGAAAGGAAAATATATTCCTGTCATTCACCATTTTACATTATATAACTGGCTGCTCCTAAAGCAAGAAAATAGTTTATAGAGACTCATCACAGCTGAGTCTGTCACAAGATGTTAGAAACCATTTTGTAGCTATCTGCCAGGACTGTGTGAAATGGACGACACTTCTGCCCGTAAAGCAACTTGAGAAAGTTGATTAAATTAATGACACTGTGAGTGATCACAACATTTATATACTGTGCTCTACATGTCACTGGCTAAACTGAGCCACAGGAATCATGCTTGAAGAGAGTTAGATGTCAGTAGAAAAAGAACCTTAATGGAACTGAAGGGAAAGTAAGTGATATTTCATTACGGAGAGAAGGAAATAAATTGAAATTGAAGGAGTTGTAACCAAATGGAAAAATAAGTAGCATCCTGTAAAGCTAAGTAAATCACATTTCTAGCAAAGAACAAAGTGCAGATGGTGACAAGGTGGTTAAGAAATAAAATCTGCAGAAACTCAGCTGTCTTTCTGTGTTTTCAATTCCACATTTCCAAAAACCAAAATACAACACTTAAAAAATAGATTCTGAAATGCAGTCATAATGGCATGATGATTAGATATTTATCCAAAACAAACACACATAGGAAATATGTTCTTTCAGCATTATGTTGCAAAACAATTGGGCCAAGAAGTTAAGGAGAAAGAATCTGAAGACTGTGTCAACCATGCCGAATGGCTTCAGCTTTAACAGCTACTGCTATTTTTGGTGGACTCATAAACATGCCTGGTTTATTACAAAACTACTTTGAAACTGACCTGGAGATCAGAAACAGTCTTGGGCTTCTTAGGCACTGGGCCACCTTGAATAACATCCCAGTTGGGAAATTACAGCTGGGGGACTGTTTGTCCCTATGGCTTGTTTTCTCTTTTGTTATTTTTTTCTAACAGATGGCCACAGATTTTTCTAAGTTAATGTGCTTCCTTGTGTTAGTCAGAACTGACATCCTCCAGCAGTTAACAGCAAAGTTTCACTTGAGATTCAATATGCTAGAAATATTGCTGGTGTTTCTTTTTCTGACACAACGGCTGTGTCCTGAGACCAAGATGGACTCTGCTATGCCACAGAGGATATTTGCAAGATGCAGGCATCTTCCCACGAGAGATGAAGTCCATGGAGACTAATTGTACTGAAGCTGTGTTTTTCCACATATATCCCAATGCTGGAAGGGAAGTGGTGAAGCAGCATACAGACAATTTCATTTTCCAGAGAGCTGCCTTCTCCACTGATACATATTTGCTAAAACTTCTACTTCTCATGGTAAACTACTGTCTTAGCTTGCTCTAGATCACTGACTTGGCTGTTCGTCCAGAATTTCTAAGGTACTCAGCAGTCCAATGGGTACAGTAGCTGCAAGGAAGCCAGAAATCCTGGACACACAAACACTATGCATATAGCGTGACACTGAGATGTCTTTATAGAAGTTGGCTAGGCACATATAATTAGCTGGATGGATTGTATCTCAAGGTGCTGTGCAACTCCCATGTTGCACATGTCCAAGATATCCTAACGCATGTTAGATTCACTGCGCTGCTCAGATTTCTCTGAAGAAAACCTGGTATCCTTAGTTTTAATACCAAGCATTGACAAGCCTGTTAATGCTTGGTCCCCAGGGAGCTCATTTATGTCAGGAATAGATTCTAAGCAAAGAAGAATATAAAATGCAATTTGTCTTCCTTATCAGACAAATTATTCTCTAGCGACATTGAATGATGAATAATGTTTTATGTTAAATACACAATACTTCCGTAGAGTGAAATACTTGACCATAAAATAAAGCAAAACTTTTAAAAGACCTTGCCATACCTGTTGGATCCTTCCTGAATACCAGCCTCACTAATTCTGAAGATTCAGAATATCAAGAAATTCGATTTTATTATTTAAACTACCTTGTCCTTCTCTGTTGCTACAGTAACTCCATTTACATGTTGATTACTGAACTTAATGAGCTACATCTTTTAACAAATGGAAATCTACTCCAGTCCACTGAAAATCCTTGTGTTTGGACACTGCATGAAAATGCTTGTGATGAACATGATGGGGCTCAAGATATCAATCAAAAACATACCAGGGAATGGCTTGATTCTTTCCACCAGCATTGGAATATTGCAGCCCTACTCTAAAGCAAGAGGATAAATTGTCTTCATGAGAAACAGAAGGAAAAGATAAACAAAGGAAACAAAAAATTAGAAGCAGAAAAACAAGTACCTACTTATGGCTGCTTTTTTTAGTTAGTTTGTTTTTTGAGCAGGAGAGAGAGGTACTCTCTACATCTACATGCATTCACATCTTGTCTCAGCCAGCTTGTACAGCACATGTAAAATTTTTTTCTCTTCTAAATCTCAGAATAACTAAAAATCCTTCTGAAACTTTGGCAGGAGAAACAAATTGTGACGTCTTAAAGAACAATTGACAGTCATATAGCTTTTTAGAATTCAGATATTTGTCTGAATCATAATATTATATTAGAATATATAATATAATATATTATTATATATAATAATATAATATATCACAATACATTATTAGAATCGTAATAGTACTGTATAGTAGTAATCTTCACTGTACCTCTTTAAATATAGGGCAGGCCCAAGGTGACTGGCTTGAGTACACAGCAATGGATTCCTCTCAACCTCAGCACAATGCTGAGCACCCTTAGTGGTGAAATTGTGAGTGAAGTTCAATATACTGCAATACATTTCATAATAAAAGGATTACATATAGTTGTAACATAAAAACTAATTTTTTAAATATACATCTAATACTCATTGTCCTTTGTAAACTGAAAAAAACAACAACAAAGACAAAGCTAAATATAGAAATATTTTCTGAAGTCTTTTCAATCTTTAGTGCAACTCAGACTGACCTCAGCTGAAGTTTTTCTTCAGTGAGGAGTTCAAGATTTCAAGTTACACAGACTTCTGAGGTCTGTGCTAAAAATAGCCATTCATACCAAGCTGCTGAAGAATGAATAGAGTGGAATGATACCATTATGTTATCTGTTCATTAAATCTTCATACTGAATTCATCCATTTATATGCTGTTTGCATCTTATTTGAACCAGATTTGCTTGTGGAATGTAACCTTCTTATTTTTTCTTGAAGCTAGTCAGTTCCTTAAAAGCCCATCTTTGCTATTTTTTGTCTGCCCTAGTGATCTCCAGCAAAAATCACTGTGTATGCACATCTGATATAAGACTGCTTAAGTACTTGATACTTTCTGGAATTAAACTAGAATAGTCTAATGCTAATCAGCAGCTCTCAGTGTTAATTTCCATAAAAACAAGTATTTCAAAGTGTTACACTGAAGAGTAGAATGTATTATTAAGAGTCTCACTTTATGTCTGAAACAATATCCAGTGAATTAACGAGTCTCACTTAGAACATTTATATTAAAATAAACAGATAATTCTACTAATAATACAGAGCCTTAAGAAAGTACCATGCTGATTCTGAAGGAATTTGTTTTTGCATAGCAAATCATCACAACATATTCAGTTGAATAAAGTATTATATCCTTCCTAAGTACATACACTTATTCATTAAAAGTAAAAAAAAATAAAAATATTTCAGTAATTAATGACTTCCCTAGACTCTTTCAATCCATATAATCATATAATCTGACCAAAATACTCAGTTTTCTGGCAGAAAACAATGTGGACTGGACAACAGAAATGATTAAACAGAAGTAGTAGCTGTGATCAGAGGTTACATATCTTTTTCAAATCAAAATCTTGCCATTGGTGGTCTTCTTTTATACCATCATTTTAATTCTCTTACAACTTGTCTACTCAAATTAAAATAAATTTTAAATATTTCTAAATGAAATTCATATAAAACCCTATCATCATATGCACTAAAGCTTTACTGTTGTTACAAGGAAGCATTTTTTCTCTCTTCCCGGTCGCCTCATAGCCTGTTTCTTACTGCAAATTTTCATGTATACATGGCGTCATACACACAGAGAAAAAATTATCACAAATACAGATTCTACATTATTTAGGTTCAGAATAGGTTTTACATTTAATTTGCGTTCACAGAAAGAGCTTTGCTTTGTATAAGATAGCGAACCAGAATTAACTGAGCTCAGTTATATCTTGTCCTCACTTTCCCCTAATCCTCATCATTTCAGTGTAGCACTTCATAAGCTGCAATATATATATACACTATTTTTTTAGTAATTTGCAAGCAAATTAGATGAAGGCCCTTCAGTAATCTTGCCTTGTAGTACAAGGGCATGAGTTCATTATACACTGTCATTGGTTTTGGTATCCTATGATCCTGTGCAGTAAATTCAAAGCTTGAAACAAGACAGAGCAGTGCAATATCTAGGCATTCCTGTGGGTATAGCTGCGCTGTCAACATCATGTGCATGTAATCCACCCACCTACCCTTTCTAATTCCAAGAGTGCCTGTTTCCTCACACTGTTATTACTCCCACATGAGTTTGCCCTTTCTCTCTCAAATTCAATAATAACATCAGCTGATTTCTGGACAGACAAAAAACAACAGCTGCTTTCCTTTGAGCATTAAATAACATTTAGGACACTTTTTTTTTTTTCCTTATAAAAAAAAAAAGTAACCCTAATAGTGGAATAAATAGACCAAAATAGACATTCACAGGGATAAAATGGAAATGCTTACTAATCGTAAATGGAACTAATATGTAGGACATTTTTGTGTATGAGCAATAGTTCTAGTCACTAGATTCTGAATGAATGTATTATTTTAACCTACATTGAAAACACTATTTTTAATGCCCCCAACTCTTCCTTGTGTATGATCCATATAGGAGCACATGTGGCTTTCTGTTGTTTTTTAATGCTTAGCAGTTTTATATGTTGACTTTTTCTCCTTTGCATCAGATCTTTCAAACAATCCTCTTGGTAATGATGCAAAACTCCCTTGCTGACAATGGCGTCCCAAAAATGAAACTCCTGCTAACCTTGACAAGGTGATGCTATGTCTCTGCATCACTTTCTTCTTGATTACTGTCCTATGCATTCCATGATGTTATTCATGAACAGCAAGGACCTGCATAAACTGGTAAGCATACATGCATTTTTTGTCCATTACATTCTGTTTATTGATTAATTCAGCAGTCTGGAACCTCTCCTATAGAATGATGGATGATGCCTGTACAGGTGCTGAATGAGAGCTTTGCAGTGACTGGAGAGAGGCAGTATCTCCAAAGTTGCTTAGAATTTATTAATTAGCATAAATTAATTCACACAGGTTAGGTACGTTGAATTTCATCAGAAAGCTTATTAGATTTTGTGGAAAGAAAGGGAAATCTAAACATGAAAAAATTTATTTTACCTCAGAGACAGTTTCTGACTTTCTGACATTTTGCTTTCCATTACAAAACAAATTACCAACTTTATTCATATTGAGTAGTATCGTTGAATGAAAAAGACTAAGTTTATAAACAAGCTCTTGTCACAGATACATACGGACCTTGAAAATAAATGCTCACTCAACTGCTCCTTATATGCTTGCACCAAAACCCTCTGCTCCCTCCCTTATTTGTGCCTAAAAACTTGTCTGACAATGCAGTAAACTGCATCACTGAAATAACTAAACTTACCTGAGCTAGAAAAATATTACCCTTATTCTTATCTGTCTATCTTGCTATCTTCTCATCTATGTATCCGAATATTAGATGAAGAAAAATTTCATACTACAAGAAAATTGTCCTTCTTATTTCTAAGTCATGATGAAAAGTAATCATGACAAAAAATCTGAGACACACATTGTTCTTCATAAAAATAATTTAAAAATGTCCAAATTCACCACAGTGTTGTTAAACATAAAAGGAAGCAGAATCCAGGAACATGTGTTATAGTACCAAAGGGGCATGCTAGTCACAATATCTCTTTTCTTATGTTACAGTCACTCTATGCTTACCATCCAGCTTGCAGCTAGACTATGTTTTCCTTGATCGTTTTATGCAAGCAATAACATCAGCAAAAGCATACCATGAAAATCTTATTTCAGATTCCTCTTTCCAGCTTTAACTTCTAGATGTGTTTTTGAAATGCTAATGCAATTGAGAAGGGGTTAGATTATTCCGTGTTCTGCAAAACATTTACATTTCCAATCAGAATGAAAGGATATTTCCAACAAAATGTACAGACAACTGCTGTCACTATCTCAGAATGTAATCAGACCATGAAATGTGCTTTATAACCTCTGTGGTGCATAGTTTTACACTATTAAATAAAGCTTAGAAATAGAAGAAAGTGATATTGATGGGATCTGTTCTTGATTGTGCACAAGGCAGACGGGAATGCTTAAGAAAACCAAAATAACAATACAAGTAAATGAAAGATCTAGTTGCAGGCTGCAGAGGACTCTTATTCTTCCTGCCACATTTTCAGCAAAAAAATGTGGCAGATTAATACCCTTGCTTAGTATCTTTAATGTTATGCATACTATGAACACGTCAAATAAATGTTTTTCTCAGGCTGCTAATCTATGCTAACCAGAGCAAAATCATTTGGTAAGCTGAGTAAGCTTGAAAGTGTTGTTTTCAACGTAAAGGTTTAATAACTTTTAGATTGGTGCAAATAGATTTATTTACAACTTGTGATTAAAGGCAGTCTTGTCAGGAGAAGTGGGCAACTGAACAAAATACAAGTATATTAACCAGAGTGCTAATTTTCCTTGCAGCATAACACAGAAAGAATTCAATGGAAGATTGCATGATATGGTCACACTCAAATCTCAAACACTGGTGCTTAACAACAATCCACAAAGCACTACATAATCTTCAGAGATCAGAATATCCATATGGAATCTGCATATAGTAGATGGAATCTGTTGCTTATACTGAAAGACTGCAGCATGAACTAAATGCAAGGACTTTTTCAATTTTATGACCAAAATTTAAAAAAACAATGGAGATTAATTAAATACAAGGTGCTAGTAAGGTGGCTGCTAGGCTCCTATCCCCAAGCATCACTATCACAGCCTCTTGCAGTGAGATTTATGTTCTAGTGCATGACTACTCATTGGTGGTGTTCTCTTTGCTTGCTCTAAAATGGATTTCAGCTTCAGTGAGAGAAACAGTTTTAACTCCCAGTTCTGACTTTGGCTCTACCTCAAACTATGCCAAGAATTCATTTGGGCTTCCTATCACATATGAATAAATCCAGGAGAAAGAATTAAATCAGGACAGTATGGACCTTCAGGACAGAAGAAGAAGAAAATAAGAAAATAAGAGGTTGTATCCTGATCTGATGGCTCATCAGGTAGGCCTGGTCTTGTAGAAACAACCCAGTGTTCAGAACACTGGCTCAGCAACAGATGTTTCTGGCCCTGCATCCCTTCATAAGATCCTAGTGCAGAGGTTTGAACAAACAGTGACATCATGGCTGAAGTTTTCCACATAGCTCACTTAATTGTAAATACAGTGTGTAACATTTCCAAGCAGGCATCATGATGTACCTGAAGATGACTTAGACCAGAATCTGGCAGTAGCTACCATTCATTGCCATGGAGAATATAATCACGGTCAAAGCACAGAGCAATTGTCAAGAGGGCTTTGATTTTTTTGTCCTTTTCCAGCAATTAAAAGCTGTTATGAGACAAGAAGTGATGATAATGGATAACTGACCATGTCTGCTGATACCAGCCACAGAGGAGAGTTATAAACTAGGAGCAACACCCCAATGCCTAATTGCTTGTAAAATTAAATCCTTACAGTCTGTCTTTGAATCTTGAAGAGACTTGGTTCACCTGAATGTCTACATACAAAATGACATAGACCTGATCTCTAAAGACAAAAACCATGGTTCACATCTGATAGAGAGCCTGGATAGCTAGTTGTTGGGAAAGAGTTCATAGATCTCAACAGAACTCAGAAATTACCTAGGAAGATATAAAGGGCTGTTAGGATGATTGGATAAGACCTAGCTTGCATTCAGTATATCTCTGGTGACTTTTCATACCCAATAATTTGAAATATGCTGCTGGTGCCCTAAAATAAAGAAATGAAGATTTCCCTCACTAAGCAGCAGGACTCCTTTTAATCATTCAAATTAATCTATATGAAGGAAGTGCAGGGGAATAATTAAACTATGAAAGCTTCTTCTAACAAAAGCTATATGAAATTACAGATAAAATACAATCCTTAAACCACAGATGTCAGAATTTGTAACAACGGTTTTTGGACCCTTTTATCCTACAAGGAAATTCAGGAAATCTGATGTTTATATCTTAACTTCTTTTGCCATATTTAAGACTTGCTATCAAATAAATAACAGTTCTGTTGCTCATATCAATTGCAATAATCATGTTATTTGCAATAATCACATTTTCACATTACTCAATAATTGAAACTGGAAAATTATAAATTGTTATTTTATCAGTGATCTCTTTGGAAATCTCAGTAATACATTGATTCACATATTTTAGAATCAAAATCTCTACATATCCTCTGAATGCTCTGATTTCATCAGATATAGATATAAAATAAAACTGAAATGTACTCACTTATTTTATTTCTCACTTCATTTATTTTTTCTCCAAGACATTTAGCTTCAGCAAACCTGTCAATGCAACAATACAGAAACTAGTTAAAATCTTTGTTTACCACAAAATACTGAATTCTTCAGGACTATATTTCACTTTGTAAATAGAACAGGCTGGAAAATATTTTCCATCCCAAAAAAATTTAGTCTACAACAAACCATTCCAAATTCAGCTAATACACATGCTAGAAAGGAAAGTAGATTTACATGACTATAAATATTTTTCAGTCTAAATACTTCTTTAAATATATAAGTAGCAATCTATTACTATAAAGTACGTTAATATTACTATATCATTAATTTTAATATAAGTTAATTGCAACTTTTTAAACATACAGCTATATATACAGAAAAAATTCAAAGAGAAAACAAAATTTTAAACTTCTGCTCACCAAGAAATTAAACATTTAAACCTGTAATATGCATGTTGTTGGCAATTGCTGCCTGTGCTATGTGAGCATGTGTGTCCCTGTCATTAAGAAACCTCTCAAACAGAAAAATAGAAAAGTGTGAATAAGCTATATTATTCTGTTCTACAGCTAGTGTTTGTTACGTGAATGCAAATACTGAAATCATATGAAATGTGTACCTACTGGTCCAATATTGATACAAGGTAAATCTAGCCAAATTTAGATATAAACATATCAAACAAACAACAACCCAACTAAGAAGGACAGGAAAAAAAACAATAAATCCGGCTTTGGAAAATCTCTTTTTGTAGTATTCAGATAACAATATTTAAAGCTGGAAATCAGAGCTTTTTTTTTTTTTTTTTTTTTTTTTGTCCCATGTGAAATTTCCTCTGGTTTATTTCACTGCAGAGGAATGTAATTTTTGTAAATAAAGGATAGGAACAAACAATTTCAAATTGCCTTTTATAATATGCAATATTTGTTTTACATAATATCTCACATTCTATCATCCCAGCATAAAATGAGACCTTTCCATCTTGGCGTAGTGTTTTGACAGGAAAAAAAATGAATTTAGTCATGTCTTGGAGGAGAGACCAAAGGAAGCTCAGCATGCAGCAGGACGTGTTGCTGGTGATTCAGTAGGTGGTTCCTCTCTCAGAGTATCTACTGAACTAACCTACTCACATATTTCTTTAGTGTGCTGTAAAAGAAAACCACTTGTGGCAAATAAATATCACTTGATCCTTTCTACAAAAGTAGTGATGTTAAATCTGGCAGCCTGGACAAGTCTAGTACTGGCAACTACATCACTCCTGCAAAGATCCATTTTCACTCTTCAGTCCCCTTCATTTGATGCTGAAAATCACTTCTATATGCTTTATTATTTTTTTTTTTTACTGTAATTTTATTCCTTCCATAACTGATTGAAGCAGAAAATTATTCATAGTAAGAAAAAAGTTCATCTGAGGTAGTTCTTGATAAGAGGCAATGTGAAGATTGTTTTTTTTTGTTACAAATTCACAATTCCAAAACACTGAATAATGTCAGAGTCCTCAAAACATTCACACATTTTGTATAGAAATGGTAATACTGCAAGCTCATAGGAAGCCAAGACCGTGCTTCTGCCTTGTATTTGAATAGTACTAAGTAAAATTTCCAGCAAGTATGTCTAAAATAATTCACTGACAACTGATTATATTCAGATCATCAAGTCTTCACATGGTTTGTTAATTATTCTATTAGCTTGCACCGTGATGTTGCAGTGATGCTAAATTCAGTGTTGTGTTATAAAGCATTCTGCTCACTGTATATCTTTCTCTTTAATAAATTTGAGACATCTAAGTAATTCATTAAAAAGCAACCTTACATTCACTACATTTTCTATGGCTGGTTAGAACTTAATGCCTTATCCTTTTATGATTTTTTTGTTACCCCTAACAGCCTTTTTTTTTTTTTTTTTTTTTTATAATTACTCCACTATACTTATTTAACTCAGTACTACATAAAGCTGTTATGGAAAAATGGCATCTACATCAGGCATTCATGGGCTGAATGTATCCTGCTGTGAGGACTATAACTGTTAATTCACTGTAACAGTTGAAATACTATGAAGTTTAAAATGTAGAGGGATAATGTGCTACATTGTCGACTTTGTCATATGATATTGGGCTTAATGTGGAAGTTTGAACAGTTATTTTCATCTCTGCAAATCAAACCTTGTTGAATGTGGAGACAGAACTGCGATACATAATTTTTAAGTAAGCCTGCAACTGACTTGGATTAGTCTAACAAAATAACTGAGGAGATCCAAAATTTGTACTTCTGTCTAACTGAAATAATGGCAAAACAGACAATAAATATGAATTTCCCATTGGGAAGTGGGTCTTGGAAAACTGCCCTTTCTCAATTAGTTCATTTCCCATTGAAACTGGGAAGAGCTGGCATTTCAGGCGACCACATTCACATCTGAACATTTATTTTCAAGGCTGAATTTAACAAGGCTAAATAGCTCCAGCTGGGGTGTTCCTCAGTACTTACTATTTCTTGCACAAGGAAAGCAGAAGCCTTTGAAGTATCTGTGAGACTTTTATATAACCACTAGAACTAGTTCAGACTTAGAATACTCAAGGAAGTACAGAAGATTTTGTAAAGATCTAATGTTCTAATGGGAACAAAAGTACCTCTCTTTTTTCCCTCCAGCTTCCGTAGGCCAAATATTAGCCTCATCAAATAATTATTGAGTCAAAACTCCTTTTACCACTGATCCATATGCACAGATAGATTCAGCTGGACAATTTGAAGCTAGCTGATTATCCAGTCCGTATTTTTAGCTTGTTGCCTTGAAAACAGGAATAGCTGAACAGGCCATGCGTCTGTTTCTCAGAACACCACAGTATATAAACTGGCACTATAACTTAAACTAAAATTTGGCATTAATCTAAGAACAAGAAATTCAATCCAGGACTATGATTCACAATCAAATTAAATAAGCAAAATAAAGGCATAAAATTTGATTCTATTACTGAAAGGAAAAGGCTACTTTTGATACTACCCTAAGAAAAAAATCTCTCATGAAGTTTATAGAAGTATGAATAATAATGAGAGAACAATTGCATTGTTAGTTTAAAAGACTCCATGAGTATCCCCCATGAATAGAGAATTGTCGTGGACCAAGAATTTTGCAAATGTTTAACTCTTCAAACACAGGTCAGTAATTAAAAACAGTATTTCAAAAAACAAGTCTTTAACTTAAAATGTAAAACAAGACAAATTCAAATGATACAGTGGAGATACATAGGGAAATATACAAGTGCTCATTTATTTCTAATTAGAGATTGAGTGACCTAAGTGACACTCATCCTTTCCATGAAATTCATCCATAGCTACCGAGCTACTGAAAAAAACAAGTTAGCTGCTAAGCAGATGAGGCACAGAAAGTAAAAGAAGAAGCAAGTGGAAAGAATTAATAGAGAACATCAAAGTGGAAACTAGATTTACTTTACATCTGTGAGTTCAGTAGAATTTTACTACTGGAAATACTGACTAGGATGGAATTTAAAAGGCTTTGTGCAGTATACATATAGCATTGGAGTGGCTTAACTGGGAAGACTTCTTGCTTTATTGCACAAGAAAGTGAGACAGATTTTTCTCTTCCTTAGAGAAACAACTCTTAAGAGAACATGACTGTACTGAGTAACAAGAAGACATTAAGTCCTCTAAGTCAGGTATAAGATGTTCAAATTTCAGCAGTCTCATTCTGTCTGGGCATAAACATAGATATATAAGGAGCGCTGCAGTTGTTCTATGGAAGAAAAATAGAAAGAGTTCCCTGTTAGTGGTATAATAAGCTGTAGATTACAAAGCCACTTATTTAGTAGTTCCCATAGGCATAATAATAACCCATAAGGATTATAAAACTAATGGGATAACCTCAGTCTACTGTCTTTCACTCAGACAGGAAGTCACTAAGTGAGCTACAAAAAGAAATTATTTTTAATTAAGTAATCCTCCTTTTTTATTTTATTTTTTATGTTTCTTAAATCCGGGGATATTAGTGAGTTACAGTACTGAGCTACATTCCCTGTAAAGGCTTCTGAAGTAATAGGTGACAGGTTTTATGTTAGAAAAAGTATTGCTGTTAGAGTTCTTTTTAGGGTACTTTTATGGCAAGACAGATATTTTTCAGTATTTGATTTAATCAGATAATTACATTTCATTGTTTGTAAATAGGCAGTTACAGAAGGTAGATACAGTACATGCATACACACAGAATCACTGCATGACTGGCATTGCAAGGGACCTCTTATGGTTGTCTGGTCCAACCCTTGTTCAAGCAGGGATACCTAGAGCAGGTTGCCCAGGACCATGTCCAGGCAACTTCTGAAGATCTACAAGGAGGGAGAATCTACAATTCATGTATGTCAATAATTTCACAGTCCAAGAATAGTTGTGACACTTGCTGTCCATCTTAGAACTATGCTAGCAACAGATCACCATTCAACTAACAAAAGAACAGTATAACTAGCAGCCAAAGAAAATTTACCCAAAATACTCAGAGGAAAAGTATGACAGCTAAAAATAAATACTTTCTGAACCAAATACTGTTCTTGGTATGACAAAGGCAGTTATGTAACTATAAACAAAATTATTAGCATGAGAAATCTCTATGTAAAGGGAAGTTATGGTAACCTTTAAACATCTGGTGTCCACACACGTCTTCCTCTGCAATTTGAACACTGGCTGGGTAACCCAGTTTTTGTGTAACTGGTGGTTCAGAGGTTGCATTCCAAATTACAGACTGGACTTTGTATAAATCCATTTTAATGAACTCAGTATACTTGGAGCTACAAATATCTCACTAAAATCTACTGCAAAGGACACAGGAGAACTGTCTTGTTTCAAAATATCAGCCTTCACATTAGCACCAATTTCAGCAACCAGCTGCTGTATATTAGAAAGGGGCTACCCAAGTCTGTGGGTTCTACGTATCTCAATTACGTGTTCTGAAAGCAAAAGCATATGCTGGTTTACTTCAGTAGTAGTACCTGTCAGAGAAAATGTAGAATTCTTAGTAACTAGAGGAAATTCAGGATGTAGTTCAGAACTGCTGCATTCCCATGATCATGCTGTAATCATAAAGTGTTCACTTAATAGATAACAATATCTATTATTGCAGTGCAAGATGCATGCGGCATCATCTACTGACCAGATGAAAGACATTACTAAACATCCAATTTACGTGAATAACATTTTACGTCCGTCTAATACGTTGGCAATTATGCACCTGTGGCTGCAACTCACAGACCTGGACAGAAAATTAACCATTTCACAGAAATGGTAAGTAATAAGATCACGAATAAGCCGCAGGGGCATGGAAGAAATCATTTACTGCCTGAGTTTTGAGTAAACAAATGAATATTTGATTCAGTGACCCTGAAAACAATGTCTTTCACGTGCCTGTTAAGTAGGAAAGTTGTTGAGAAGAGAGCAATGAAACACTGAGAATGAGACTCAAGGGGAAAAAATAAAATAAAATAAAAATAAATAAATAAATAAACAAGAAAAAAAGAAAACAGGAAAGAAATTAGGTAAGAATAATAAGATGAGAAGCAAACACTGAGAGATCTGCTTTTGGCGTGCCTAAGCTAAAAATGTAATATTTCTCTCACAGAACATGGAGAATTAGTGCTTGCAAAACTGACAGCAAAACACTGCTGTTATACAGCCAACAAGAACAAGTCTTGATTGTTTACTTTTTGAGATGTATTATGTCTGTTTATGAAAATTCATGTTAATATTTCACCATTCTTATCATCTTCTCTAGAAGATTTTGAAGTGCTTTTCTAGCATTAACAACAAATGTGGAAGGATAAAGTATTATTTCTGTTTTAGAGTGCAAAACTGGAAGAGAGAACCTAAAATCACTTGGCAAGCAAGTTAGGAGCAATAGACCAAAGCATCTGTTAAACATCTCCTGCTCTACTGTCCAATTCAGCTCTGAAGCCAGTAAAGCATTTTTGACAATGGAAATTACAGTAATCAATTTAGTCACATGAATCCAACTTCCTCTAAATAAATTTGTGATCATGAAAGCCATTTACCACATTGCTTCAATAGGGCTACAAAGATAAGATGAATAAAACAAGAAGACAGACGCACTAAAGCCACTAATGCCATTTTAATATTCATTTCAGGCTTTCATTCTGTCATCATTCACTGATCTCCAAATAAGAAATATCCTTGCAAGAAAAGGCTGTTTCTGTACCAAATACTCAGTAGAAGCATAAGACAACTGATCTAAAATTAGACGTTCTTATCCAGGCTCATAATGAACTTTCTACAGCTTGAAACACTTACCTCTGTTTTAGAAGCTCTTTGTTGTCCTCAATGGTCATACTGTCAGCGTGGTCCTGCTTGAAAACTTGAAAAGCCTCCTGATATCCAAGTGACATCTTCCCTTCTGTCTCAAAAAACAAAAACAAAAAGAACAGGAACTGCTTCAAGGTGAATAAGAGAAAGATTTCACATTTATTTAGTTCCATTTTAGACGAATCAGCCAAAGCATCCAAAAGAACCCAGCAGCTCTATTGTCCATCAACAGGAAAGAATTTTTCACAATAAAACTATTAAGTTCTTATCTGTCAAGTTAATATAGCTTCACTTCAAAGAAAAGAAGTCTGAAAGCTCATGTTATATAAGCTCTATATAAAGTAGACATAGTACGAGGTCATCTTCAATTGTTTGATAAATGAATGTGTGAAATTTTAAAATACTGAAAATATTTCCATGTATAAGATTAGAAGTATTTTCACAACATCAAGCTGTGCTTTACTTCAGTATTTCTTTCACGCATTTCTCATATTGACCCAAAATACAATTTGAATATTTTCAGTACTCTGCAAAGAGAAAAACTGGGGGTTCTTTTAATTCCATGTGTTTCATATTCCTCAGTGGATGTTATCCCCTTTTAGTGAATCAGGTATAGTACCTCAGATATAGTACCTACAAAAACAGCTGTTTTCTGCCTCTTAGAGTTTAAATATTGGATTTCTTTTCCTTTAGTGTACCAGAAAGTCATAACATATTCAGACTTCAAATCTTTTTTCATAATACTGCAGGAAAGTATTAACACAGAACCACAGAATTGTAGGGGTTGGAAGGGACTTCTAGAGACCATTGAGTCCAACTGCCCTACTAAAGCAGGCTCCTTAGACCAGGTTGCAGAGGTAGGTGTCCAGGCAGGTCTTGATCTGTATAATTTATCAGCTCTCATTGCTGAACGATCTACAAATCCAAATAAAACATTATGCAATATTATTAACAAAAAAAAAAAAAATCAAAGCCTGCCTTCCTGCTTCAGAACTATCATAGAATGTTTTGGGTTACAAGGGACCTTTAAGATCATCTAGTTCCAATCCCCTCCTGCTTACAGACAGGGACACCTCTTAGACGACATTGCTCAAAGTCCGTCCCATCCAGCCTGGCCTTGAATGCTTCCAGGAGAAGGCATCCACCGCCTTTTTGGACAACCTTTCCCAGTGTCTCATCACCCATACAGTAAAGAATTACTTCAACTAGTCCAAATCTACCCTCTTCCAGTTTAAAGACATTTCCCCTTCTCTTGTTGCTACATGCTTTTTATAAGAAGTCCTTCACAAACTTTCCTATGAGCCCTCTTCAGGTACTTGAAGGCTGCTATAACATCTCCTCAGAAACTTCTCCAGGGTGAGGAGCTTCTGCTCTCTGAGCCTGTCCTCATACGGGAGATACTCTAGATCTCTGGTCATCTTCGTGGCCCTCCTCTAGACCTGCTCTAACAACTGCCTTTCCTTCTTTTGCTGGGGGCTCCAGATCTCGATGCAGTAATCCAGATGGGGTCTCATGAGAGCAGAGTAGAGGAACAGAATCACCTCCCTTGACCTACTGGTCACACTTCTCTTGATGCAACCCAGTATATATTTGGCCTGCAGGGCTGCAAGTGCTAATTGCTAACTCATGTCGAATCTTTCATCAACCAACATCCCTAAATCCTCCTCCTCTATGAAGAGCACCAAATCTGTTGTGTACAAGAGTACTAAAGTTTCTTGGGAATTCTGCTGTGCAAGAATTTCTACGTGGTTTGTGCCAATGAGCCACCATTACCAACAACAGACAAAGTTTGCAAACTAATTTCCTGTCTATGCATTTACTTTGTGATTTGTGTAAGTGGGAATGGTGCATACTGACAAAGAATAACTAAAAGTTATGCTATACAATTCTAGAATGCTAGATCGTGTTGGGGTCCTGATCAGTTTTCACAAAAAATACAGCACTTTAAAGCCATTCAGGAATATGTTCTGCTGCCCTTAATGATGCTTATCATTGAAGACAGTTGGAAGAAATGCTGTAGTGAATTTTTTACAGTATAAGATACTGTTTATAGTGAAGACTGGTAACACAAGCTAGCATTCAGGGTTCAATAATCAGTAGAAGTTTTAAAATCATTCAAAGTATAGTAGAAAAACTTTCCCTCTGTTTCAGTTGAAAGAATCAGCACATCTGTTACTAATCTAAGAATTTTGAGGAGAAAATATAACCACCAGGAATGTTTGAATGGCAAAGCATCTAGAAATGCTCCACCCTTTCTGAAGAAGAAAATCAAAGAAAGACACAGTACACTTTTGCCACTGTGTGATCCAAAAGAGCAAAAAGAGTTAGGAAAAAAAAATATATATTTTTCTTCCTGTGATGACCTGAGAATATAATGTTCATGTTTCATGTCTGTATGTCAAGCAGAATTTTATAGTATATTCATCCCATCACTGACACTAATTTTAATATGCAACCTGAACTGACCCTCTGAAATAGCTTTTTTTTTTTGTTAGGGAAAAAATTGCATTAAGTGCAGAAAGCCTTAATGAGGTTCACATATGAGAAAGTGTGATTCACTGTTTATTTTAAGCTCAGATGTAATACTGCAATGTAAAGTATTTAACCCTTTGAGTAAGCAGCAGAATTATGCCTGAAAGACAAAACTGTTCTGATTCTTACTTCTCCTCCTAGGCAGAAATCTGTTAACCAAAATTAGAGGTAATCTGATAATAGTTTTTCATCAATATATTAAGAGGCAGCAGAATTGTACAGCTTAACAGAACACATAACAATAGACCTCTAGAATTCTTGGGAAGAGGAAATTTTCTGGTTTATAAAGTCCACTTTAAGAAAATACAGAAGTACATGGAATAGTAAAGAATCACATTCTGAAAACAGCATTTCAACCAGCTAGAAAGAAGTATTAAGGTTTGTCCCAGTCTAACATAAGCATAAAACAGATAGAGAATGTATACTGTAGACTGTGAGTAACAATAGAGAAAATTAGAATGATAATAAGGGAATACAGCAATGTTAATACTAGAAAAACATTGCAAGAAACATTGGAAGCTTGATGGAGTGGTGATACTTTCAGTAATGAAGATTGTGTGCTTGGTGTACTTTCAGTAATGATATTTACACATCCTCACATGACAATGTTACTAAATAGTTTTTCTCTAGCTGCAAAATGGTACATATTTATAACATTACATCCAATAATTTTAAGAATAAAAGAACTGAGAGTAGAGAACATTGATGACAGCACATAGTTGGTAAGAATCTCAATCAGTTCAGCTAAAACTGTTAGTCTTATAGAAAACTACTTTTCTTGTACAAGCCAAACAAATGTGGTACTGTGGCAAGTTATTGCAAAACAAACATTTGAGAATTCTTACTTAAGGAATAATTTTCACATACTACAGGGCAAGAGCAATGAAACATGCCATCAAGTCAAATTCAATCAATGCAAATTGGATTAATCATTATCAAAATAATTCAGACGGTTAGAAAACAATTGCAATTTTCCTGCAGTAACATTTGTGAAATCCCAATTGCCAGCTCTGTGTTAAAAAGTGATAACATTAGTACTAATTTTTTAAACCTTCTCTGTTGTTTAAGTTGGTTTTAATGTTCAAATATTCAGAAACGTGTCTAATTTACAGTGAGAAATTTATAACAAACTCATAATTCACCACAAATTTGTTCAAATGCAGGGAAAATTCATTTTTTATCCACGTTCTGAATCTGAATATTTAATAATGTTCTCAGTGGAGGCCTCATTTCAGCCTGTACTTCTAGTTAGTGCATTGCACCAACCTGCATACTTGACAAAAAGTTTCAGTTCAAGAGGCCCCTCCTGTAAAATCTGGAAATAACCCCATAGAACTCAGGAAGTCAGAAAGTAAAATCACAAAGACTGCTGACAAGTTCTGACCTAGAGCAACAAGAGCAATAGTAATCAAGAAACAGAAAGAGTATTGTTGTATTCCTGAATTAACTAAATTGTTGATATTAATTATAAATCAAAATAAACTGAGAAAAAAGTATAATAGTGCTTTTGGAGGTGCATGATTTTATTTTTATTTTTATTTTTTTTTTTTGAGATTACATAAACCATTTAAAGGGATTCCATAACTCAGTAATACATCTATGGCAGATAAAAGCCTAGCTTCAGCAAAGCCCCTAGCAAATATCACACAACTTATTCTATCACTAGAATAATTTTTGTCCAGATGTGTACAATATGATATTTACAGCCATTCAAAACATTTAGTGCCCCTTAGACTCTAAATGGGAAATACATAAGGCATAGTATGGCACTGGATGCTCAAATGCCAGGATAAAAAAAAAAAAAAAAAGAGTTCCAATAGTATTTTAATGCTAAATAGCACCCACTAGTATTACTAAGGAATAACGTGTAAGAAAGAGCAAAAAGGTAAAAAACGTAATTTGTTTCCACAAGTATCAAACATGTTTGTACGCATTTAAGAGCCCCAAAAAACATAAATCCTATTGGATCCTGTTTAAGTTGTCCTAGGCTATAAATAAAGGATTATTTTTAATGGACTATTTTTAAAGACTTTATTCTGGTTATCTTTTTTCCATTAAGATTTCATGGGCACTCACAGTAGGAATGGCACTACTTGGACTGGCCAATTCTTTTCTGTTGTCACTTTTTGTTTGTTGAAAAAGAGTTTATTTCTCAGAGGGAGAAGCGATTCATAAAGTTTAATGTGTAAAATCCACTGAAAATATTTATCTTGCTTCTTAGTTAGATTTGGAAAATAGTTCAAACAGTAGCATTAAATTGATACTGTCTGTGTCAGAAGATACTTTTTTCTGTCAGTAAGCACAATCACAGTGTCTCCCTCACAACTCCAACTTGTAGCCAGACTTTGGTCCTGGTATGAAAGCCTAAGGGAATTCTAGTAGCTCTCATGACTCAGGCTGTCCGTTTAACTTGCAAAAAGAAGTGGAAACAACCCTTCAGAAGCAAAGAATTGAAGAAGCAATTTGAACAGTTCTGAGGGAGGAATATTATGACTGTTAACAAAAACAAACTCTTGGGAATAGCTGTTCTGACTCTTCACAGACTATTCTGATGATAAAAGCATCTGTCTGCTTTTCTGCCCACATATTTTTTCTGCAGAAACTACATTTCCACAATGGAAGACTTTGCAGTTCTAATCCTACTACGTGCTCTGTTTATCAATATTTCAGTGGAAAAGTTGGCAAATAAAGAGGAGCAAAATGTCCTCTGTGGATCAAGGAAAGTTATCAAATTTGAGAGCTCGGTGAAAAACTTCAGGATGGCAGTTAGTATGAGTTTTGTGAGTTTTTGTTCTTATAAAGGATATTCCAGTGGTCAACCTGTTCTGTTATCTGTTTTGACATATGATAAAAATATGAACACAGGAATTATAGGCACTTTCACACAAAACTAAAGACAAATAATCCAATAAGTCTTTACATTAGAACTGAGGTGTTAGAAGTGTGTATTGACCAGCTGTTCAGAATAGGTAAAAGTAGACAGAGATTGGGCACAATAGAACAACAAAGAATAAATACTGAAAAATAGGAGAACAGTCACCAATAACATACAACAAATACTTCCCTGCTTTAAAGTTCATCTAAACTCTTCATGATGAACATAAACATTTTATACGAACACATTAATTAGGCCATGCTTCAAAAATAGGAAAGATATTAATGAAGGTTGTTCATGTTACTTTTGCAGAGCTGAAAAGTAAAATATAGTCTTTGGACAGTTAAAAGCCTCAAAAAACAGAATATTTAGACTCAAATTAAATAAGACTGTGGCATGATTAACAATGTCTTGCTCTGGAGTTTCTTTTGTTCGCTTCTGGGGGAGAAAGAGGATAAAATAAATGCTTTTTGGGTTTTGGCATATTTACTGTGATATTGCACACTGATTTAGCAAGTTGGACAGCAATGCACAAGTGAAAATTTTCATGGAGCAATTAGCTCACTGCAGCTGATTAACTAGTGCATACTCATTTAATTAGGCATTATTTTTATCAATACAAAAAGTTCCATATAAAATAGTTTTGTATATAATATTTTCTAGATAGCAGTAACCATTAACTAAGACAGCACAAATGCACAACAGTAACCAGAAAAACTTATTCAGAACTATTTTTAACACAAATCAAGGTACCACATTTACTGCAATTGTTATTCTTAGCAGGTACGTGATCACTAAATCTGGGACAAAATAACAAAACATATGTATTTAGAAAGGTTAAACAGAGTATGAACTTAATTTAAAACAAGATGACATTGATAATCTTAAACTTTGCCATGAACACCACCTATGACCACAACTCCAAATGGCACGTGACTGCTGAAACCAGTCATGGTGATATTTCAGTTTTGTTGCTTTAAGAAATCTCAGATAACAAAAAGCTAAGAAAAATATTTATTGCATACTTAGAAGGCCTACGTTTGCAACAACAGCCTTGACCTGAAATGGCTGATGACTGACAGAAATCCAGTTTTATGCTCCTTATTGACATATCATAAGTCTGGTATCAGATTAATCTTCAGAATGATTTCAAGGCAAAAAGATCAAAACTACTGATTTTTTATTTCCCCTCATTTTTCTTTTCTAGAAAATAAGCATATTAATTTGCCTGTTAAATGCTGGAAAGTGCAGTGATAGTGAGAATTACAGGATAAAGGAAAATTGTTAATAAAAACTTAATGAATTATCAATGACTTCACCTGACAGAATAAGTTTTTTTCTAATATGCCTTAGACTCAGTTTAGCAAGAACATTTTGGTCTTTTTTTCAGTTATGGATTCTAATGATTTTGCAGATGACATGGAACTGCTTCAAGTTTGAAGATTTACAGCATCCCTTCTTTGCGTTACTTATGTTTTTTGAATTTTCTTCACAGAATCAATGGACAGCAGAGTTATCAGATTCAAAAATCAGGGCAGAGATGCAGTGAGGGTACAGATACTGAGAATTACGGTCCAGCATTAGCATGAAAAAAATGTTTTCCGATATCAGCAGAGAGCAACCAAGTCACATACCTATTGATAAACTCAAGTTTTCATGTTCTGATATCAACATTATTAAAGAAATATTTTTCCAGCACTTCATATATTATAGCTTGTATATTTCAAACGAAACAAAATATATTTTTCAGCTATGCACAACCATTTACTTTCAAGCTGCCTGTGAGATCACATCTAATTGTATAATACATACACACATTGGAAGTCCTTAATTTGTAGGTATAAAGAGAAAGCAGAAACGACGCATGGTAGGATTGGCAGAAGTTCAGGGGGTGGAGACAAAGGAAAATATGAAGTTAAACCCACAGAAGAGACCCACCCAATGGTGCTGCCACATCTAAATAAATAAGGTCCACTTTTGTCTATGCTGGAATCACATTTTAGGTAACTTATGATAAAAAAAAAAAAAAAAAAACACCTTATGCTATGTGGTTCAGTTTACATTGAAAAACCAAACATGATAAATAGACTGTGCTTTTCTCTCTCTTCACCGAATTCTAAGTCCACTCTCTTAGTCAATTGATGGGGTTTTGCTAAAATTTTACTAAGCACAAGACAGGGCCAGTACATAAGTACATATAAGTACATACACCAGTACATATAAGTCCAATCTATTAGAATGTTGTGACGATAACTCTTGCTTTTCATAGCGGATAACTTTTTATTTATGGCAATGCCACAATAGTCTCTTAAAATTTTTAAAAAAATCTAAGTGAATTGAAACTATTTTTTTCCAGAGATTTCAACTTGGTCTTTCGTTTAAGTTACTGCATCTCAATTCAATTTAAATTGTGTTAGTGACAATGTTTGCTGCTTCTATTTTAGATCTGAAAATAGGCTTTCATTATTATTATTTTTTTTTCCAAAAGCTTGCCTGTCTTTCTCTACTACAAAAAATGCTTTTAGAAATGAATTGCTCGCAATAAAATTTGTCTCACCTACATATTTTAGGCCATTATGAGTGACAGACCCTGTGTTTAAATTTTTTCTTTTTATTGTATCTTTTATAATTTTAGAAAAATGACTGAATCACGGGAGAAGAATATTTTAAGAGTTCTACCAAATGACAACCCACATCAATGGAATCATGACAGCTTGGACCAAATGCAAGTGAAGTTTTTCGTTAGGCACAACTGTAGTGGTCTGCATGTATTTTTGGTGCCTCAAGAATCGTCTGCACCACCAGTCTTGCTGGTAACACCATAAACCACAAAGACGTATTTCATTTTCAGAGCAGTTCAGCAGAGAAATGATGACTTGTTTTCCACCAATCTGGTTTTGGAAACATACAGAATTTTTAATTCCATATTACATTTTAAGTTTATTCTTTGTTAAGATACTGAAGTTTTCTGAAGTCTGTATGCTTCTACGTCTAGTAGACAAGAAATATTGTCTGTAGTGGGCATGCTGTCAATTACTACCAATTTGGAGCTGTTTTAAAATGTCAGATTATTAACTGAAGGATTGCAGGAGCTGTTCCATAGCAAGCTATTTTGCTTGTCTATGTTTGGTTCAGCAGGAACATTTTAGCACCAAAAAATGGTGTATGAGAGAGTTAAGGTAAGAAACCATTGCAGAAGACTGTCGTCTGTCTTACCACTCTCAACATTCTAGATAAACCAATTTTAAAATTTGTCTACTTCCATCAAAGATTAATGAGGTTTACTAACCTCATTACTTACTTTCTCTGGCAGCTGAAAATTAAAAATTAAGAAATGAGTGAAACTTCTTTGTAGAAGATTAACTTTGATTCTCCCGTTGAAGATTTACTGAATTTTGCCTCTAAGAATGAACATGATAGTCTCTTCTATACCTAAATCCAGATTTTTAAAGTTAAGTATAGTTCCCTGAAATGACCACGTTTCATTTCAAATACTCACATTTTCTTCCCTCCTGTAATCGTTACACTTCAGACAGCATCTCCTCTTTCTCATGCCATTGCTGATGTATTAAATAACAGTGGTCAATGCAGCCAATGGATATTAACTGTACTCTAAATATACACTAAGAATTGGTCCTTCAGAAGGTTTAACTAATTTTCCCAAAACTGCAGGCTTCTAGGCATGTGAAACATTCTACTGGATGAGCAGTGAGGTAGGTTGTGTTGTATTCAAAATGTGAGTCCTTTGCATGTGTAACAGGAAAAATTTAGATGACACAAGTAATTTTGCTCAGGTGTTTGCATACTGTTTAACACAAACCTTGACAGTAATTTGTTGAATTCTCTACAGAATTAAGAATTCTGTACCTCTTAGACACAAAAGGGATTCTCTTTAGAGAATCTAAATTAGGATTTGTCCCTAAGTAGTTGATAGAGCATTTGGTAGTGGTTAATACCAGTACTTTCTATAGCTATATTATTTATATGTCTCCATTTTTGTTTATAATTGTTATAAAATGAAAATAAAAGTAGAAAAGGAGATGATTACTCATTACATGATTGAAGATGACCAAAGAATTATATGTATCAAGAAAATGGCTAACCATTCTTTTGGGCTTTCCTCAGTTGTACAAAGCTTTCAAATACTTTTTAAACAAACAAACAAAAAACCCCACTTTCATATGGATCTTATTTTGAATGAAAAAAATATCAATTTTAATGGAAAAACTAAATCTTCACACAAGGAGGGGAAAAAAAAGAAAATATTCTGCATGCTGTATACATCTTTTTGTAATCCAGTCTTACCAAAAGTATAAGTGAACTTACTATCCGAATCAGTTAACAGTCCAGAAGTTTGAGAAAGTTTAAGTAAAACTATATTTTGCATTTTCAATATAGCACTCTGATGAATATAGTTATTCATTTTTAGACAGTTTAGCCAAAATCATACTACTCATGAAATAATACGATAAAGCTGAGCAAATAGGTAAGGATTTTTGCTGACAAAAAAGATAAATATCACACATATTAAAATTGTAAGAACAAAATTATGCAACATGAATTTACTTCTAATAGTCTAAAAATAAGACATTCAGAAACAGATTTCTTCAGCAGAAAGATTAATTTTAACTTGAACATTCTTTAGATGCCATAGAAAGTTCAGTTAAGTTTACACGGTTTTGAGTTACAGCCATTAGCAATCAGTCTTTGCAATAAGAGAAATCTGGACTCCATAGAAATACTAGTGAATTAATCAAAACAGAAAGGATTTTAAGCAGCAACAATCCATGTGATAAAAAACAAACAGCTCATCAAATTTTTAGAATACCAGAATGCACATAATATCAAATCCTTTCCAACTCAAAAAGAAAAAATATATCACTTCCATCCCCAGTAATTTTACTTTTGTAGGAAGAAGCAAAGAATGAGGTATCTTCCCCTTTGTTTTTAATTAAAATTCTTGTTCCCTCTTAATAGAGAAGCAATTAGATGTCTCCAGTAGCACTGGATATTCCCGTTGATTTTATGTGAACTGAATATTAAATATACATATACTAATCTTATATTGAATTTGAGGACTCTGTCCATTTCTGGACTCCCACATACCAGAGACAAACTGGAGGAATTCCAATGAAGGGCCAAAATTAAGGGATTTGAGAATCTCTCTTGTATAGAAAAATTGAGACAACTATTTCACCTAGAAAAGAGAAGTCTCAGGGATCTCATTAACATACATAAGAATCTTAAGTGAGGATATGATGGCAGAGCCAGGCTTCCTTCAGTGTTGCCCAGTGCAAGGTCACGACAAAATGAAAAATCTGGCACAAACTGGATCATAGAAGATTCCCTCTGAACATGAAGAAACACATTTTTAATATGTGATTGACCGAGAATTGGCATAGGTTGCCCGGAGAGATTGTGGGACCTCTCTCCTTGGACACATTTAAAAGGCACCTGGAAATGGTCCAGGGCAGCCTACTCTAGTTGAACTTACTTGAGCAGTGGAATTAGACAAGATGACATCCAAGGGGGCCACCCAAACCTAGTCAGTCTATGATTCTATGGTCTTCATCATTAAGAGCTGTCTGCGGCCAGAGATACATAGACCTGAAAACAAACACTCCAAATATTTTGTCAAGTACTTCTTATTTTTAATAACAAGAAGAAATTCTTGAAGTAACAGTATACCACAGAAAGGGAAGACAAGAAGAGGTCTTAAATCCTCTCAAAGTAGGAGGGTCTATTAGGTGAAAATCTCCCATATATTTCTAGGAAGTGAAACATATTTAGTGTTTTACAGAAAAGTCTTGATCCTCAAAGATCATCAACTTGGCAATTGTTATTATTACTTTTCAATTTCCAGATGTTTGAGTTTGGCACACTGGAGATATAAAATATTTACTTCTCTTAAAATACCAGAAAAAATAGCCAAGCATTGGAATGCTTTGCAAAGCATTCCAACAAATCACACAGGCGAAGATCAATGCAAAAAAGTCATAATTGAGAAAAACTAATCACAACTTCCAACATTCTCTCAGAGCCAACAAATTGCTACTTAAACGTTGACACCCTCAGGCTTATTTATAACTGTAAGATTATTTCTTCCCTATCATGTGGCTGTTTTAACAGACTTATAATGCAAAATATTTATTTCTCACTTCCATTAACTTTCTGACAATGTTTCTTCTAAGTTTCCCATCTGTGATGGTTAAAAACCCTCTAACTTGTCTCAGAACATTTATTACCACTCCACATTCATTTGGTATTTTGTAACTAAGACTATCAATTACCAAACAGTCTCTCCGTGCTTGGTATTTACTCCAAACTACTTCATAATTCATATTTCCACGCAACATTGATTTACAAAGGTAAAGCTTTATCTTCCTGTTTTAAAATATTTCCACTTTCTTAAAAAGACTCTATAGCCACTGATTCACTTTGATTTCTTTGTTAAATCCACACTGCATAGATGTAGACACCACATTCTAAATGAAATCTTACTAGCTAATTAAGTAAGCAACAGCTTCTTTATAAGAGTCTGATATCATGACTTCACAGTTAGTGCTATTTGATTTCTTCTCATTTTGAAAAGTGTGATCCACAAAATTATACATTCCTTCCTGCATAATGGTCCTTTTGTCTTTAGTAGCAATACCTCCAGTGTTAAAACATTTACAAATTTAATAACTAACATCTTATTCTTGAGCTAAGCTTAGTGTTTAAAACAGAGCATGACTGCTCTTCAGAGCAATTCTGAAAAATTCACTCACAACATATTGCAGCTTCTCTTTTCTTCAACCCAATTCTTCATTTAATTAAAAATTCCTTTAAGAACACCAGCATGATCAAGTTTAATTAAAGTATGCCATGCAGCAATATATCAAGTAGCCAGTTTAAATTTAGATAGATCTAGTCTGTTGCATAAGAGCAAGCATTTAGGTTTGTTAGCTATACTCAATCTAAGATTTGTAAAATATATTTTTCCACTTATATCTTGATCATGCTTTCCTTTGTGTTCTGTCCCAAGATCATTATTTAGGTGGACACTAGTTAATATTCCACTTGTTAACTATAAGATGATGTTGTCCAACTTTATGCTTTGAACAAGGGTAAGATACAAACTGCTCTTCTTTGGACACGAAGTATCATTATACCATTAACAGATTAATTCACTCCATAGCTACATGCCACATTCTTCCAGTGTTACGTACTGGAAATTGCCTTTCAGAGTAGAGGGTCTAAATGTTACTCTTCCACTAAAATAAGTAATTTCCATCACTTTATTTGAATTATAATAAAAAATCCTTATATTACCTTTATATACACCGTTGTTGAAAGCTGGCACAGAATTCCCAGTTTAAAGTAAATGCATTGCATTTAATCCTTAACTCATTCTTAGTACATACTAGCACCACTTTTTTCACTCTCTTGCTGAGTTGGGAAACAAAAGACAAGTAAAAAACATGTTTCTGAAGAGAAAAAATACCAACAACAAAAATTTATGTAATTCACTACCAAACAAAAAACTAATATTAAAGTCCCTTACTGTTAGAGTTCCTGAGAAATATTATACATTGTCAGGCAAACTTTTACCATAATGGAGGATATAAAACAGGTAAACATCTGTTTAAAACTCACAGTTCTGAAAATATTACTCAACTGAGACTATAGACACTATAGAAAACTATTCCAGTAAATGAAGAATACATTACTGTTTTTGATCAAGAAATGTTTTGACAAGTCAGAATTTTTAATGTATAAAAATATCCTTGCCACGTGGTAACTCCAACCATGGACATATATCAGGTTCTTAAGTAAGAATTTTGTTCTTGCAGTTTCACGGAAGAAATAGGTTCTGATAAAAAAATTTCCAGCCACTTATCTCCACTCCTTCACCACATTGGCTAGTAGAATTCTTAATGTGTATGCTCAATAAATGCTCTTAGTCAAAATCCATTTTAAATGCTAGTTTTTTTGTGAATCTAGTAAATCCCAAAGAGGTGAACAGGCCAGAAGTGCAAGTAACAACATTCAGGGACAGTAACCTAAGATGGAAAAAGGGGTATGTCTTTAACTTCAAGGAAAGCTGTGAGGAGAAGCCATATGTTAGACATAAATTGGACTGCACTTAAGAGAAATAAACTCCAGCTGTAGGCTTCTTTTGCCATTTTTTCAGTATGGCAAAATTCAAGAAATTATAGGAGAGAACTGTGGCATCCTTTACATAAAAGATTACAGGCAACTTGAAAAACTGTTAAAATGCAGTCAGATTCTCCAAAAATATCAACAGGAGCAGAGAAAGAACCATGTACACAAAATTGAAATGCTACTTTTGTCACAAATACAGTAACTAGCAACAGCAACAACTAAGAAAAATACAGTAAACTGAAATATTGTCCAAAGCACTTTCATGAAATAAATGCCTTGGGAAGATTAGGACAATCCACCAAGTACTGGAATTCCATGGTCAGCAGCAAAGTTGTACAAATAGGAAGGATCTGATACAAGAATTGTTTTGAACACAACAGACTGAAATTTCTCTTTATCCAGGGCTAGCATTAACAGACTTAGATACTTTCTGAAAAAGACGGTGGGTTTTGAAACAGAAGGATAGAATACAGGCAGAAATTTGTGTACATAGAAAATATGACAGAGACACTTAGGTTTTTGTATATTTTAAGATGTTTCACCAGTTAATAAGTTAGTAACTCTTCTATTTAGCAGGGTGCGAGCTGCTTGTTGGTTTTTTTTTTTTTTTTTAATGTTTCTATTATGGTTTCTTATTGTAGTATGAAATGCACAGAATATTCAACATACAACTTCCTGTTTCAGTGCAGGTCAAAAACTGAGTTCTGTGAAAAATAAAAGAAAGGTACTAAACAGTCGTGCACACTGGAGTGAAGGATAGAAGGAAGTTGCAGTAACAAATTACCCTCCAATCCTACGCATCACCTAAATAATTTCAAACCTTTGTGAAATTAATTTGGGGCTTTTTGTGTGCAAGCAAAAAAAATTGTGAGCACAAAACTTCCTTAGCTCTAGTCTAAAAGTAACACATGGTAGCACTTCTGCTTTTACAGTGTCTCTACACTGACAGAAAGAAATGAAAAAAAAATGCTTGAGGAATTTCACAAATATTATACAAATATTTCTGGACTTTAAGTAAATACACTTGGGCACAAGCACTTATCACAGAAAATCCAGAAACATACATTAAAAAAAAAAAAACAACACAAAAACAAACAAACAAAATTGAACAATCAAAAAACCCAAGCAATAGGATTTTAACACCTTATGTGAAAAGTAAGAGCAGTACATATAACTCTCTGAGGCTTAAATTGAAAATGTAATATAAAACATGAAAGTTAAGTTTCTCAACCAGTATGATTACTATTCCTGAAACCTGCTATTAATTCAAGTTTTAATGAAGTTTCCATCATAAATAGACCCTAAAGGCAGGAAATGTTTTCTACCCTGTAGTTATGGGTTGATGTAGTCTATCCTATTAACAACAAGTTCTGCTGTCATAACAATAAATAGGCACATTCAGCAAAATAATTGTTCCTTCTCTTTATGTTCAGCAACCTTTCCAAATGAAATATAATTCTGGGAACAATCTGATACTGCAGTGTGGTAAAATAAAGCCTATGATTAGCAATATCTATTTGCTTCAAATAATTCACAAAATATTTGTTTTCCAGAAACCTATTAGTGCATCGTTAGCAATTTCTTGACCATTCAGTTTTTGTCTGATTAGTGGATGACTGCTGTATAAAAAGTATTTAATGCTTTACATTCCTTGAGACCATGAAAAACTGTAGTGGTTACAGATCACTTACTATTAGATGGATATCTTTGCTATTTAATTACACAATACTTTTGCATTCCAGAAGTGATTTCAAAGCTACAATCCTTAAACCATAAATGAAATTGTGCTGGCTCAGGTACATCGATAGGAATATTTTTCAGAGGATCAGTTTATGCCATATGTACATACATGTACGGATAAGAATGGAGATGCACCTTGCCTTTCTTCTTCCTAAAATAAACACTTAAACCAAATGCTTTAAATATTACAAGGTAGCCTTCATTATTCAAAAAATATTTTTCTTCTGTAAAAAAAAATGCACAATTGTACTATAAATTTTCCATTTCATATCATCACGTAAAAATGTTCTCTACTGAGCCTGCTCATAATAATTTATTTTTAGCTTTTGTTATTCTTATGACAGCCTCCACAGCATATAAAGAGCAAACAGAAATAATTATCCTTAGGATACTTAATATAAATTGGGACGAAATTTCAATTAACCTTCTTGGTTCTTATTCATCTAATACTTGTCTTTAATCACTGTGTTCCTAAAATTTGGCTTAATCAAAACTGATTACATCCTTGTCCCAGTGATATCAGTGACAAAACTAATTGCTCACATTGACAGGACTCACCTGCTAACTCCGACTCATACTGTACACAGGTTCCTGAAAACTCAAGTAGTGTCAATAGCTTTATTAGGAGACCTCACTAAACAGAAAAATAACAGTCATGAATTATTAGAATGAAATTGCATATCACATGAGCACAACTGGCACCCAAAAGTCAATTTCTAATCACTTGAACTATGCGATGACTATACAGTGAAGGATCAAAAAAAATTTTCACACTGGTACACTCTGTAGTTCAAATCTGCTTATGTCATGACATAGAATTAAGAGTGTTTTTGCTGCTTGCAAATTTGTTTTTTGCAAATCTATCATCAGAAAAATTTCATAATCCTTTCTGAATGCCAAGGACATGATGTTTTTCATTAGCCTTTAACTTTTTTTCCCTTAAGATTGGAATGAGACAACATATTATGGAAATTCCATGTCACACAAGCTTACTTTCACATTAAATGTCACGTACATTAGAGCCAAGAGCACATACATATTAGGCTTTAGTTATTTTCATTCAGTGTTCCCCACGTAATATAGTCCTAACATTTCTAATAAAAGACTCATTCTCCTCCTGTTTCTAAATAGTGGCAAACATTGTTGTCCACTTCTTTCTGAACAGTGAAAGGATATTTCTGAAATATTTAGAAATGTTTCTATCTAGAGCGAAAGCTGATGTATATGGAATACAAATAAGATGAAATTTCCCAGTTCATGCTGAGTATCTGACTCTTTCTTTTGCTCAACATCAGTGTATGAAATGCATTTTATGTAGCTTACTCGTGGAAGTTGCAATAAACAACAGACATATAACCAGAAATGTTCATCCTTGATTGCATGGAAATTAAGCAGACAACATAATCCAGATTTTCAACAAAACTTCCCAAACAAATTAGCTATCAATAAATAGAGATAATTTCAAGTTCAAAAATGTTATAGAAAAAAATATTTCCAAAGTTCTATATTGGTCTCTGCTTCTAACTCACTCTTCCACAAATGATACAGTCTTCTCCCTGATGTTAGAAAAACAAGATTTTACACTTACAGATAGCCTTTGAACATGAAATCTCAAAGCAAACTTGAAAGATAAGCTATTCTAATTTATTTTACAGTTGAGGAAACCGGTTCAGAGAGGTGAGATCACTTGCGTATGTTCACAAACTTACTAAAGACTGAAACAAAAGACAGATACTCTGTATCTCAGCCTGAGAACATGTTCAATGCAATATATTGCCTCCATAATGTAATAGAAAGCTGATTTTTTTTATTACTATTAATTTAGATCCATATATCAATGGAAGTGTGCAAGCAATAGTAAACACAAAGAAAAACCATGATTAATGAAAAAAATTCCAAGTCAGCTAAAATCTTACTCAGACAATATATTTATCCCAAATATTCAGTAGGAAACCAGAAACATACTATGTCAATTGTTAACAGAAGTTTATAGACTTAAGAAATATTCTTCGTAAGAAGTATTATTTATTTAGAAATAACAGTGATACAAGTATTCAGTGGAAACAAGTGCAAACAAGATAACATTCTAAGTTTTAAAGTGACAACTAGAAAAAGTGAGCACTATGAGATAATAGGAGAACTGAAAGGATTAACAGATGGTTGCATTAACAATAAAATATTAAAGGAATATGAAAAAGAAGAATGGAAAGGAAAAACTCCCTCCAATAATGGTTACAGTCCCCACCATTTATGACTTAATATGTACAGACATTGGGGAAAGGCATACACATTGACTTTCTTTACTCTTAATTATTGCACTGAGCAGCTTCAAAAGTGATTTTTTTTTTATTGTGCCTGCATCCCTTAGAAGTGATTTTTAATTATTTGAAAAAATTCTATGTAAATCCACAGTTTTACTAAATTGTTTCATACTGTGTCTACTAATAACCAACTGAATAAATTACTAAAACGTATATAATAAATTCATCACTACTTGCATATTCTGTATCTCTCTGACACTAAAATCTCTTGTATCATAAATACTTCACTAAACTTTATCATTTTTCAGTATTATTTCTATGAAAATTGTAATTTTTCATGATTCCTGTCTGACGCATCACAATATGACTCATTGATACTACCTATTTTAAAATGCTGTTTTGCCTATTAGCATTTCTGAAATAGCCCCTAATTTGTTATAATTATTTGAAAACCACTTTATATAAACCAGCTATTAAAACACTGCTTTTCAAACATCTGAAAAAAAAAAAAACCCTATGATTTGACCTTAAGTTTACGAGCATTAGAACATGAAGGCTGTGCTTATATTATAGGCAGTCGTCCAACATTACAAGGAAGATTGCAGCAACTGTTATTGAAATATTCAGAGTATTACCTTGGAGACAGTAGGGGAAAAAAAAAAAAGGAGAAAAAATACACATACAAAATCAGCATATTAGACTAGGAAAATGGATTTGCAGTAGAATAAGAAATAAATAGCACCTGACTAGACTTAAAATTTTGATTTTTTTGCATATTGTTAATAATGTTACATCAATTCATATCTCCACTTAGACTGAAAATTCTCTCTGACAACATTTATTCTCTCTCAATTTTGCTGGGTTTTTCAGTAATAAATGTAAGTTTTACTAAACCCCCTGCTGAAAATAGGCATCAATAACTTGTGTGGTCATACAACATATACTCTTATATCGTAACTACTTTATGATTGCCTAACCAATAAACATTAAATGCAGTTACACTCAACAGATACTTTATAGTGTTATTATATGAGGAAACTATGCATCTAAGAATATTAAATTACATGATACTGTTGCAACTATACACAGAAGAAAAACTGAGTTTGGTAATTTGGCTAATCTACTTTTCTGAAACTTCTAGTAGTGATCCTTCCCATACTCCTTAACATCCCTCTTTTCACTTTCTTTCCTTAAGCCCACATTTTACAAAAGAGCAGATTCCAGGAAATGAAGTTACTTGTTTGGATACAACTGCCAAAGCCACTTCCTGTACGCATTTGGCAGAAATGCTCGGGTAAAAAAAGCCTTATGACATTTTTCAATCCAACCAAGATGGGCATTCCATTCAGCCACACAAAAACTTAATTTAGCCCCAGAATGGTATGCCAGTATTATATATCTGTGTGCTTGAAGTATTGCAATCCAGTAATAATAAATTCCATTGTACATATATCGTGAAAAACAATATCAAACAAGTCCCAAGCAGCCAACAGACTATTGCATCAACGATCTGCTATCAGATAATACTCCATTTTGGTATTTTGCTGTTTCCCTCTTAGCTCTCTGTACTGCCTAGCATGTAAATGCAGTGTAAAGAGCTCACGGACTGGAACGTGGCTAACACAATCGTTATATTGGCATAAATGCTATTAACACCTGATTCAGTAGTAGATAAATAATGATAGGAAGATTTTAATTGTTCAGTTTTGTTACCTCTGCTTTAACTGTCCAAACCTATGCTTTTACATGTTTTCCTCTTTTTTTCTTTGTGTTTAAAAACACACATATACACAAAAAAAAAAAGATTTGTTACTCACATACATTAAATACATAATGTATGTCTCCCAAGACAATTTATATTCACTTAGTACAGCCCAGACACACCAAAAGTTTGGACACCCTTCTTGTTAAATCCCTTAAAAAAAAAAAAATCTTCAACTGTAATAGCATAATCTTCTCAACAAACTGATTGAGGTATCTACAGTGGAAAACAATCTGTTGTTAATATGATTGCTCTGAGTCCAGACAAATTACTTCAACTTAAAGACTAAAAAATTCCTTAAAGGGTCACAATTATATATACAGCAGTTTAAATTACATCTCTTCATCCTGAAGCTCCCTTAATTTTAAAAAGTTCCATAAAACCTGAAGTATGTCAGAGTTTTTCTTTGACTTTTATCTTCCCCTTGGTGGTTAATGATTAATTTAAGAGAGGGAAAAAGACCATTTCCCAGCCATATTTTTTGTTTGATTATGTCATTTCAAAACACATTACCATCTCTTCCTAGTTATTTTCTATTAAATCATTTCACACTTTGCTCCATAGTAAGCTTTGCTTTCTTCCTCTGTAGGAATTCAGTCTCTCTTGCTCCTTGTCTCATTCTCAAATTAGCTAGAAACATGCTAAGCCACATATCTCTCTACCCTCTTCCACACGTTGTCAAAACCAAGTCCTGTAAATCACAGACCCTCGATTTCCTTTTTTGAAACCCTCTCCACTACCTTAGATATCATCATAAATACTTAGATCTCAGCATTAAGGTAACTTTATTGAAAAGATCCTAGACATGACCCAACTTACCCAAATTTCTTTCACTTAAATATAAATTAAATATAAATTATACTAACTTAATATATAATTTAAATATAAATTCAGTGATAACACTAAGAACTGTTAACAAGATCTACTGTATTGTTGGAATACAAGAAAAAAGACTAATCAGAGCAGAAGCCGTATAACAAGATAAACAGCATGAGAAAGCAAGACTGAGAACTAAGAACACCACCAGAAGGAAAACTAAGTCAAGTAAGCTGCCTGAGATGGCCACATGATGATGACTCTGACTGGATGAAGAGTGAGCAGCTAAGAATGATTCACGACTCTGATTGGATAAACACCTGCACAATGAAGGACTGTTTATGGAATGTTTTGTAAACATATAAAGGCAGGTGGGAATGTCGCATGTTCCAAGAGGACACTTGTGCATATAAGGGATGCTAGAACCTGAAATACATGATTTGGATCATTCACATCTGAATTAGTATCTTTCATGAAATGAGGAACCTGGAACTTGACACAATACTCCCAGGTGTGGCCTCATCAGTGGAGAACAGAAAGGGAGGATAGGTTCCCTCAATCAGCTGTCCATGCTCTTTTAAATGCATCTCAGGATACCATTGGTTTTCTTGGCTACAAAGGCACACTGCTGGTTCACAGTCAATCTGTGTTTAACCAGGTCCTTCTAAGCATCAAGTGGACAGCACCAAACTCTTCTTGGTGGTGCTCAGTGACAGGATAAAGGGCAAAAGACAAACTGTAATGCAGAAAGTTCTACCTGAACACTGAGTATGAGAAATAAGCCCGCAAAAATGTTTGAAGTACATCATTGAGCTCCCGTACAGACCAAATAGCATTTAAAAGGGTATACCTATTTGGTGACAAAGTCATGAGCACAAGGCCTGAAAATATACCCTCAAATATTGCAAAGCACTAATGTACCCACAAGTAATCCCAGGACATAAATATGTTTAATAAACACTTATCTTTCCTAGTGGATTGAGATCTTTTTTGAACAAAGGACATGTAGATTAGGGTGGAAAATCTGTCAATCCTTTCCAGTAGGGAGTTTTCTGTAGATTATCCAATAATAGAAGAAAGCTTTTCCCCCAGATTATTACATAAATATATAAAAGAGCCAAGATAAATATTTTGAGAAGTCTAAATACATGATAAAAATATTTAGCTTTCAGAACTGAATAGTTGGTGTGTTATCATCACTACTGCTCTACTACTCATATTTGCCATCTATTTATAGAAAGCATCTCTCACCTCTTATTTTAAAGTTAAGATGTCAGCTCTTTAGGAGGAATTTTTTTTGTACATGCTTGCAAACTGCCCATAGAAATGTAATCTTTAGTTCTGACTGGGCTGCATAACAGATAAGGTCAAATAAACTCAAACTGAGAAGCTTTGAGGATTTTTTCTAAAGATACAGGAAACTGCTAAAAATGGTCAAAACATGATACTAATAAAGTCTTTTCTAAAAGTAAAACAATTCCTCTTCAGCTCATCAGCAGAAGCAACCATCAGAAACTATCACTATGATTTGTGTTCTTTGAGTATCATGATATTAACACTACTTTCTGATAACCAAATGGTTGCATTTCAGCAGCAAGAGGAAAACTGATGTATGTCTCTTGCACTAATAGAGTCATGTTACAAACAAGTACAAGACTAAAATCTACTTCCGAATAAGACTTCCACAAGAAAAGTGAAACAACATAAGAGAAGTCAAATGCAACTCAATGTTTATCACTTCAATGATATGCATGACAAAATCTGATTTTTTTCCTAGCTTTACCAGAATTATTCATACTTTGATTTATCCTGAAAGTACTTAATTGTAATAGTGGCACTATCTCCTGAGAAAGGCTACATTAAGCTCTATATTTGCATTAGAATTTCACATATAAGATATCTCAAAGTTATAGATTATGAAAAACAACAAAACCGCAGTATAAAATTTACCTTATTGTAAAAATCTATGAAAAATAAAAGCCTTTGTAAAGCACAAGTTACTGTGCTCATATCTTTGCATTTTCTGGAATGCACATCCAAAACAGAGGTTAAATTCACAGCTGGAGATTTAAGGCTGTGTCAGATTTATGAAAGATATAACGACACAATAAATAATAACAGCCAGCCAAACTACTGAGAGTCTTAGAATGTTCTGCATGCTTAATCGTGCAGTTGTGGATCTATAATCTAGAGTGTTCTGTAATTAAAATAGGTATTGAAAAGTAAATTCTCCTTTTTCACAGTACTTGGATAAAGATAAAAAGCTCTCATCTGTTTGCTCTAAGCTAATTGTCTTACACAATCTGTAGAAGTCCCACAGTGATGGGAGCTGGTTTGCCAAAATGTCAGCAGCAGGCAACCTTCCAATCTAAAACAGTGCTGTGCTGCTGCCTTACTGAATTACAGGAGAATGATACCTACCACGCCCTACTAAAAGACAACTCTTGGTATCCAAGAACAACAAATCTAACAGCAAGTAAACTGGTATCTGGTATAAACTTTAACTGAAGAATTCAGTATCGTATAGCCTACTGTTATCAGCACAATCTAGAACATTACTAGAATGCTGCACTTGCGTATTCCTCTGCTCTAATCATGTAGGAGAGTATCCTGATATAGGCTGTAATATACCTCAAGGAATATAACACCATGTTTCCAATTTAGATTTCCTATTGGTATCAAACCTATTTTTTATAATAATTTACTAATGATGTCATTGTGAACATTCACTCTTTTATTTAAATAAGCACTTATCAACAAAACTATTCACAACTTAGTATTTACTACTAGTAGGCAAACATGAAATAACTGTACCCAAAGAAATACTTGGAATGCAAATCTGACATATTACTCTTGTTTCTTTTTATGTTTATACAGCTCAAATATAGAATATATATGGTAGCTGTTTTCACAAAAAAGGAAATGAGATACAGAACTGAAAAGACATTACAGACAATATTGTAAATTGAAATATTCATAAATGATCTAAGATATGTAAACAGCTTAAATGGTGAAGAATGGGCTTAATATTAGACCAAATGCTCTACTTGCGAGTTCTACCTTGATTTAAGACCAAGCTCTTTTCCACATCTTTAAAAAAAATCCTTGATTTCCATTGATAACACACACTACATAGACATGTAGTTCAGATGAATTTTGGAAGGAATGCATAGCTTCAGGATTATGAATATTATTCAGAGACTTGCAGTATGTGAAATATGAAGATCATACCTCACAAACTGTTCTTCTATTTGCTGAAATGTCAAGACAAATTTCAAAGATTGGTCATCATTCAAACTTATTGAAATACCGATTTTTATCAGTACAGAATGCAGGAGAAAAGCCTCAGCAACAACGTAATTTGAGCTAATAGGCTGGCTCCTGCATTACATGCAAAGATGACTTGTACATAAGCAAAACTGTTTTCATAAAGAGAGAGCATACTATCAAAGGTGAGAATTTGTCAATGCTCCCTAGATTCTTATTTAAAGACTTTATTTAAAGACTAAAGAATAAGCAGTGTTACATAAGTAACTCATTTATACTGGTGATTTGTTGATAAAGCTTATCTTACTTCCTGCTAACTCATTTCTAAGGTTATAAAAAACTTTGTTATAACGAAAAAATTCTATTCATTGACTATAATTATAACATCAAACCAAGTAAATTCTTCCTACAAATTTGGAGAATGATACATAAGAAAAGAGGAAGGCTAAGTTAAAAATTAAAAGTTTTAGGAGCTAAATAAAAAAGTTTCACATAGGCTTTGATATAAGGGAGTAGATGCAAGATTATTCTAGTCTAGTATTTCATATGCTAAGCAGCAGCAAGACAGCATTAGATAATTCTAAAGAATATGTGAAGCACCCATTGTAAAAATTCATGGTATGAACTGCTCTAGTTCTGAATTCTCCTGGATTGTGACTGTACTGGTATACTACAGAAACCAAAATGAACAGAACTCTCAAGGGGTTGACCGTAAAAGCTCTTTACAACAGTAATGTAAAAATTATTTATGAGACCTGATGAAGTCTGTAGTAATTCCCAACTACTAATAGCAGCACTTCATGCTTCTGTAAAATGCTCCATACTGAACTTATATTTTCCAAGCTTTACCAGACAGATAGAAATCTTATCATGTAGAAGTTGCATATATATGAGAAATTACCATAACGAGAAAGTCAACTTCCCAAATCCATACAGAAATTTGAAGGCAAAAGAAAAATTTTAAGTAAGCATATGTATTTACTTGATACTAGAGAATTAAAATAACTTATTTTGCCAAGAAAGTTATCAGCATTCTTTTCATCAGCTGGTGTTTTTTCAAAACATACTACCTAATTCTTAGTCCACAATATACTGGATTAATAAAGTCTGCAGCATTACATGTATCCAGGTCTGAGTTCAATAGGAAAGAGAGATATATCCCAATCATTAGCACATAAAGCTGAAGGCTTTTGGCTGATGGCCTACCACTTTATCTTTACACTGCCAAAATTTTGCAATAAAAAATGTAATAGATTTTATAATGATTTGCAGCTAAAGATTTCAAAATAATAACTTGCCTACAAACAAAATAGGATGCTTCAAGTAGATAAGTTTTTTTCTTTGTACAATATTGATCCAACAGTACTGTTATAAAAGTGAAACTAAAACAGGTTTTAAACTGGAAAAGGGGAAATTTTTAGGACTAGACTTGCAGCAGAATGTCAGAGATCTTGAAAGGAGTGCAGACATATATAGACATTCACAATAATCCAAAAATAAATTATCTGTAGCCCTCACAGAAACATAGCTGATTTTTTTTTTTTTTATTTTTATTAACCATAGGATATCCTAGGGGAGTATTTTTCTGGTCACATTAACCTTACTAATTGTTGAAGATGTGTTGTTTTTATGTCTACATGGAGTATCACAGAGTATCAGAACCTGACCTAAAGCGCATTGAAAAGAAGACCGGAAAGAAGGAGATCTGTTTACAGGTACTTTCAAACAATATGTAATCCATTAGTATACAAAAAAGTCTTGGAATTTATATCTTTTCACCCCAGACAGATGCCATCTAAATTATCATTATCCTAACAGGATGAGAATCAGCTATATTTTCTTTTAACTGAAGAAGATAGTTCATCGTTGTGGCATGTCCTCTGTGCCAACCTCATGTCCAAAATAATTCATTCAATGAAAAATAGTTTTGGCATGTTTCCCTATTAAACTTTACTGAATGTATCAGTTATGGTAAAGTTAGAATAACAAAAAACTGGCCTTATTACTAGATCAAAATCTTTTATTAGTAACATACATACAAATAGCACTTACCTGCTGACAAACAGCACACAGAAAAAATGTACCATGTTAGCTATCCTAAATGAACACACCTATTGGTTCAGCTAATTTTTTTTGCAGGTGATTTATAGGACTACCTTACAAATAAATATTATTTTGAAATAAAACAGAATGCAGATTTTGAATTTGCTCATACTTACCAAATTCTTGCTCTAGAAAGGTAGAATTGCAATAGAGCTATTCAAATGCACAAAAACATAGCTACCTTTCATATCTGTAAGTAGGACTTCAGTTCATTTAATCACTTCTTAATAATTGAAATAATCACCATATTTCATTAAAAGGATAAATAAAAAACAGACACTTAAATAGTACGGTATAAGCAAAACACAAAGATAATCGCAAGAAGTTTTGTTTTTAATATGATATCAAAGTTGGAAGAATAATTAAGGAAACCTCATTCTATTTGAGAATAAAATTTCTCTCCTAGGTTGGAAGATAATAAAATAAAGATAGATGTATTTATTCATGTTTTAGGATAGTGAGCAGTTAATAATGCCTGCACAAAACTTATTTCAATATCTGCTGTGCTGGTTTAGTTTTTTTTTTTTTTTCCCCTCTCTAAAAGTCATTTCTTCCAGATGTTCTATAAGCAATTTTCGAGTAATTTTATGAGTTATGCTCAGAAAATTAATTTCTAAGAAAAAACTTACTTGAAGATTTAAAGTTATAAAATAAATAAATAAATTGTTAGTTTGTTAAAGCCATCATTACCTTAAGAGAACTATAAATCTATATCCCTGCATTTGTGGATACAGAGTTAGCAGAACATTGCTATTACTAAAAATAAAAATTTCCTGTTTTATGCATTTGAATGATATGCTGAAGATCATATTGTAACAACCCAATAAATACTCAGTTTACACTAACCTTTCGTTCTAGAAAGAAAAGGCTGACTGTGAACTGAAGAACTGAGGTAGTTTGCTTCTTTCAGACTGAAAAATTCGGATGGGTTTTGACTTTCTTCTAAGTTCATAGAATGAGCTTGCTTCAATAGTGTAGAACCAGCAGAGGCAGCACTGAGCTGAAGAAGAGCATCTCGTGCTTTCTTTTTCTCATTTTTTAGCATACTTACTAGAATATCTGCAGAATATATTAAGGAAATAATTAAAAATCTCTTTACAATGAGCCAGCAATTATATTTGTTTACCTTTGAGTCCTTTTTATTTAAGTAAAACAATACACATTTGGAAGCCTGTTTATGAACACAAGTTTAGAATAGGGAATTTTGTTTGCAATTATGTTCAGCCACCTTAGGTTTTTCCAAACAGGAGATTAATTTTTACTAAGCACTAATTAATTCACATACCGAGCACAGCTGTTTAACATCTACAGTCAAACAGAAATTAAAACTCCAGTACAATGTTGTGTGACACTGCTTTTCTAATTCTTTTTAATTCTCAAATATATATTTGAATAAAAAAAAAAACAACTTAACTTACATGTAGACTGAAAAGCATATCACATCTGCAATCATTTCATAACAAGAAAGTTTACTAAAATGCAGAACAGCTGTTTAGAAAATGCATTCTTATGTGTTTACTTGAAATATATTTGAGATCGATACATTTTGTTAAGAGCATAGACGAGTTCTGCAATGAAAATTTTGTGAGCCTTCAGCTGAAACCACAGGATTCCCAGTGACGTGTAGAATTTATTTAATATGTTATTGACTTTAACCCTAATTAGTTTTCTAAATGAATAGCAGAAAGTCTAACTGGCCTTCAGGGAAGATTAATTAGTAGACTGGGTGATGATAATAAAAGACCATACAGTATAGTGATTATGACAGCTCCTGGCTTGAAGAACAGGCAAGAAAACCTCATTTCTTGACTAAAAAGCTTACACATTTCTCACCACTTTGTCACACAAGTCACGTTATTAATTTTTTTAACAATAATAGACTGTTACTTAGACACTACAAACAGTAGATTATTTTCTCATACAAAACCTCAGTTCTTATACTCCTTATGTAAATCCATGTAAGCCATATATATGTTTCATCCTTGTACTTCAGGAAACAACACATGTTTATCAGGAATAAGTGCATTTGATATACAAGAACTGCTCCGCAAATAACACCTCCCATTTTATGGTGATAAGCCATGAGGTCAGAGGCCCATATGTAAGCTTGTACTGATACATGGTATCAGTACATGGTATATATGGCATCAGCTATCACTGATACATTGGAGTTCAGTAGCAGCTGAACCTGCCCAGAAATATTGTTACATTTTGTTTCCATGCAACAGATGGTAGCAGATAGGCTTACAAAATGGTATCTGGCATGTAAACTCGCATAAAGCAGAAGTGTGCCACCAAATCCTTCCACACAGTAAAAATGGCACCTATTGACACTCAATGGCACTTACTGAACATTTATGGAGACCAATGAGAGGATGTGACCACGACAAGGCAGTAGGTGATGTGTTTCAGCAGTGCCAACAGTGACAGCAGTTCATCTACTCTGACACAGATTTTTACAAGTACAGCATGCACGTTCTCGTTCATCATTGACAAAAATGCATAGCTAACGGTGGTGACTAGGATAAAAAACAGATTGTTTTGGAGCAGAGAATTTGCTCTGTCCAGTGGCGTTATTGTACTCTGTTGTAGTTTCCATGGGGATAAAAGGAAACATTTCTTTCACTGTGACCTACATAATTGTGTCTGTTGTGAAGCACTGAACTGTACAAAGCATATCTAAGTAGTCTTACATACATATATATATATATGTATACATACATATACAGAAAGCCTTAGCTTTAATTTAAATTTTAGACGTGCATGTAAGGAGTAGAAGTTTCATATTCACTCAAAAGGTACACCCAAATAGTCCCCAAAGCAGCACTTCATTTGGCTAAAAATAACACATACAGGAAATTCTATTCTTTGTAAGGTAATAAATTGATCTTTACATAGCATCAGATTTTCCCATTCTAGGTTTAATTTGCTTGAGGAGAGTGTTTTAGGCATCCTTTATCCCCAGTATTTGGATCTTGGCTGGATCATTCTAAAGCTAAGTGGTGCCTGGATCCAGGACTTTGGTTTGGGTCACAACTGAAATAGAAGCAGGTGCAAAGAAGGGGTCCTGCCACATAAAATTTGGAAACAGTAATTGCTTTAACACAGTGGGGTCAATAGACAGAAACGCATTTCATACAGCCAACTCCTATCTCACACAGAGAAACCATTGTAGCCACATTAGCTGAAAACCAAATATTTTTTCTCTGCTAAGGATACTGATCTCATTGTCTCTTTGCTGCAGAAGTTCTTTCATTTTTTTCAATTCCTCTTTTCCTTCTTCTTTGCTAGTATCTTTATCTTCAGGGATGTGATGTGAGAGCAGCTTTTCATCAGAAATCTTCGACCGATTCTGTCGTAGCTACCATAAGAAACAAACAATTTACCTCCAAGTACACATTTACTTTCTACTGTGACTGTCAGGAAAACACGTAGAAAACAATGCCTGTCTAGACTCTTGAGAGGATAAAATAACTGTCAAGCTATACACAGATGTTTGGGATGAGTACACATATGGAATGAGCTTTATTTGTTGTTCTTCACTGTAAAGTTTAGTATTTTCTTTATTCTTTTTAAGTGTGACTCCGCTGTTCTGTGGCATCATGGTGCTTTCAATATTAAAGGCACAAATAATACCTAATTATTCAAAGAATATAAATTAAAGTCAGCAATGCATATGTAGTTATAATATAAAACAATATCCCAAAATATTGAAGTATATAATGCCTTCTACTTACTACTCTATTAATTGCAAGTTTTTTCACTTTAAGTGTATCTTGCTTCTGCAGAGCTGAAGTACTTACAGTAATAAGATAGTGCAGCAGATTCAAGGATGTGGCCTTTAAACTTATTTTTTATCTCTCTTGACATATGGTGTATTTTCTTTTTACAAACTAACACTCTGAAAACACAGGTATGTCAGTCCATCTACAAATAACTTGCAATGGGTTGATTCCAATAACTTACTCCTCTCTCACAATTTACCACAAGTTACAATCCCTGCATACAACCCTGCTGCATATTTACAATTAAATTCCAAATTCCTATTGATTCTTCATGCAGTTCAGTTTTTTCTTTACCATTTCCCATATCTCAAGTATAACGCATCTCTTTTGATTTCTTTCAACTGTGAATGCCTTCAAGTTATACACAGATCCAGCTGTATTTTCACCTATGTTTAACAGAAATACCTTCAAATAAGTGAAGCAGTACTTGATCTTGCGCATATCTGCACCAACATCCAGAGTGCTTTCAGGCTCATTGTCTTCCAGAAATTTTTCAATTAACTCATCCAATCTGAAAACATTTTTAAAAGGAAAAAAAAAATGTAGTCAAGTCTGTAATATGTCAAATACTGATTTACCAAGATGACTAACATTAGCAAGCTACTTTTCTTCAGTGTCCAAGCAACTACAGTGTACCTTTTATTGCTGATAATAAAAGCTGGATTTGATACTGGAGATTCTATAACTGTATATTAGTTGTATATTATACCCTTGCATATGCTAATTAAAAGTTTCAGAACTAAAAGCATTTAGGAAGAAATCTTTTGTTTTCTCATTTATTTTACATCTTCCAGTTCTTTTAACATATCATAATTAAAATGACCTAAAGCCTTTGCTTTCAGAAAACATAGCAACCTAACTTTTTAAAAATCTCAAGTTCAAAGCCTCTAATGTGTACAGTTATTCACGCAAAAGAAAAACCTGTCTCCTTCTACGTTACAAGACTTAGTCAACTTTCATACACAAAATTACTAGTTCCAAAATTTCATCCTATCACTACGTAATTTTTCCATCATGAAAAGTCAAATGGGAAAAAAAGGGAAGAGCAGAGTGAATATTCATATACTTTTCTGTACAGGAGGATAATTGTTTACTATTTATAGAAGTATATGAAAAGTAGACCACAATCATATAAAGTTATATACATATCTTAAATCTTTCATAAGACACGCGCAAAAACAATTCCAACACATTCTTTAACACCAAACACAGTCATCATGCTCCTATTAAAAGAGACAGTGTGTGAAAACCCTTTTTACAACAAAAAATACAGACTTTCGCTTTTAATTCAGTTTCTTTCAACAGATAAAGAATAACGCTCTCCTTACCAATCATACTATACTTTAAGAATCACCCAACCTCTGGTATTTAGTTCTACTCAGATAAATGAATACTAAAGCATTTTCCTCCAAACCAAAAACTGCTTCAAGTTTGTAAGCACCAAAATAGAAAAATCAGATAAAATAGCCCAGAATATGAAAAATGTTGCACCTAGATGTTCAAGAGGAACAAGAAAATGCTAACAGCTATCCAGAGAACTCCCTACAAAATCTTGCTTTAGTTGCTTGTTTAGAGGCCTACATATTTCACAGAAGAAAGACAATATGAAATCACAAGGTAAATAATGTCCCTTTCTTAGGGAGTTTTTTTTCAGCCTAGTCATAGTAGAAAAAAAACAAACAAAAAACACAGCTAGTCAAATATTTTTTGGTGACTTCCTCTGGTTCAGCCCTGACACCATTACATTGATCTCACTAAGATATGTTATTAGGTATGCTCATCATGCCATCTTGAACCATAAATTAGGAAAACACTGCCCAAAGAAGGGAAATGCTAAGATCTTTGCTTCTGCTTAAAAACAAATAAGAAACTAAGTCTTTTTAATTTATTTTTATTTTATAATTAATGTTGTTAGCAGACAAGCTGTTCTATTCTTAGTTAATCTTAATTTTCTTAGGATCCCAATAATTATTTCATTTTCCCTTTTAGGAATGCTATATCCTGCCCTAACAGCAACCCTAACTTACACTAATAAGAGCAACTGTGCCAAAGCCTAGTTCCAGAACCCTGCTGTACCAGGAAGTATAATTTTCCCAAATGAAACTCCCTAGAGGATGAAGAACATGAAACTATCAAACAATGATCCATTTTCTGTGAAAAACAGTAAACAAAGTGCTCATTCTCAGTGCTCATCAGAAAAATAACAACCCCAACACACACACACACACACACACACACACACACACTAACAACAACCAAATAAATATAAGAAAGGACTAGAAACTGCCCATCTAAAGTAATTTCCTACAATAATGTCAAGGGAATAGTACACATCATCTGTGATATTAATTTAAAACTCCTTTTGATACTTGCATAGATTAACACAGCATGAATAGAAAAGTACTGCAGAGCCAGGTGAATCTGAATAACAAAACCAGGATCTATATGAAAACACAAACCTGTTCTTACTCTGATGTAGGGATGAACACTCTAATAAAAGCATGACAAATAGTTAAACTGGGAACTCGTTAAACTAAGAGTGGTCTTTGGTTACTGATTTTGAATCAGTCTGAAAATGTTTATCACTTCCCTCTTAATAGCATTCTTTCTAATAACGTAAACAAGAACTATACTGTAGCCCAGAGACAGTATTTACATTATCAACTTTAAAAATAAACTGAAAATAAAGATCTTGTAGCACGTAAGAGAAAGAACGTCCTCTGGAGAAATGCTTTGATTTAGCAGGATTCTAAATCAGGCACCTAAATTAAATACTGCTGTGAGACATTTTAAACCTACACTACAGTTAAGGTAGCTTCTCGAGTATTGCCAACACAGCCTATGTCAGTCAGCCTGCTAACTTCTGCTCACTGTTTGCAAAGCTATGTTGACAAGAGGCAAGGTTATATGCTTCTATTTCTTCTATCTTACAACAGAAATTGAATATTGACATCAACAAATAATATCATTTGCCCTGCTTTGTAAACAAAACCATTTGTTGAACAGCTTAAGCACAAGTAACTGTTAAAGCTTTATATTGTAGAATAGTGCAATATTGTTAATGCCATGATGGCATACAGATGTCACAAAGTTGAAACAGGAAAAGAGACAGAAAGAAGTAATGAGAAATCCAGGAAATGAGTAGGATGAACATTATATGATCGTTGAAGTAAAAAATAGAAGCATCTGTTATAACATATGTATCTGAAAGAAGTAAGGTAAAGTTATTAATAAATAGAAGTGCTAAGCCAGGACTTCCATCCATGTTACCAGAGAATTCCAGTTGGCAAAGGCTCCGGGAGTGTGGGTGCTCTGGAGCACAGAGCTTTGCTTCGAAATCCTGACTTTCTGGGCAGACGTTGTAAATTGCTAGTGAGTTCATTTACAACAACAATAACAAAAAATATCCCAAATGTCTCCAACAAAAAGGACTCTTTTACTTATAGAATGCTTCTCATGCAAAAAAAAAAAAGAAAAAAAGTCATTTCAATGCCATTTCACTATGTTCTAAACTATAAATCAGAAGCTTGTGATGATATAATTTCTTTAATAGTGCGAATTGTTGTCCCACCCCTTAAAACTAAACTAGTTCACTAGAATGAATACTTCAAGATCAGCCCTTTACAGCTGAGGAAGTAAAGTGTGTGACTCAAAGCAAGCATTTGGGAAGCATTTTATGAACTATGTTATGAACAACTTACATAGCGTAACTCCATTTTTTATGCTACGCTTTTCAAATAAAAAAAAATGAGAACAGCAGAATCTGTGTACGTCTAACATCTATAAAAATAAAATAGTAAAAACAAAAACGACATAATGAAGCCACTTACTACTTCACAGAATTCTGAAATAAGAATTCTAGACAGCTGTAGCTCTATTCACAGATCTGATCACTTGTGTTGTATTACCATCTAGCAGTCACAATCAAGACAAGAGCATTTGTTTTCCATTTTGTGGTAAACATAATGGATGACAGAACGACATTGTAGTGGTTATGGGGTAAATATATTTGACTTTTTTCTTCATCCATTAAGTAAATAAAAGTTCCTCAACATTTCTTTGAATCAAACAAGTAAAAAGAACTAACAGCTTATTCACATAATATCTGAACAGTTCTAGCAATCTGAACAGCAGTGAGTATCCCACTGACTCTTTTGAATACTCTTTATGTAAGCAAATTGAATAAGCTAAGTTAAGAAAAATTTAAAATACCATCTAACACTATTAATTCTTATTTCTATTGCTTTCATCTACTTCCTGCAGTGAATGTAACCAAGCAAAAGCCTATTCTTGTAAACACTATATTATTGCAACCATTGCAAGTATGGATTCTACACACATAGCTGTTAGATATACGTTTGTTTCAGCATTTATCTTCTACCAAAAAGCACCTGAGATAAGAACTTGTGCAGACAACTAGATAAATATGTATTTAGTACATAAAGTTTTTCAATGACATGTTCTGTACCTTTAAACGTCTGTGTTAAGAATCAAAGAGCACATAAATAGGCACAGAACATTTCTAGAAGACTTCCATCAGAATTATTAATCAGAATAAAATGTTTAAAATAAAACTAATATTGGTAAGACTGTATTTAGTAACACTTTTCCTTACTAGTTAATTAGATGTTGAATGATATCTCTCTAGAGCCTTCTCTTCTCCAAACAAGTCTAAGCTCCCTTAGTCTTTATTCACCTTCAGGAGAGGTGCTCCAGCCCTCTGATAACCTTCATAGTCATCCTCCCAACCCAATGCAGCAAATTCATATCTTTCTCATTCTGAGAGCCCCAGGCCTGAATGCAGTAATCTATAGGAGACATCACAGGAGAGACAATCACCCCTCTCATCATTCTGGTCACCCCTGTTCTGATGCAGCCAGAATACAGCTCACCTTGCACCTGGCCTTGCTGGATATCATTAGGTTCATACTTAAGCTTGTCCAGGTCCCTTTAGATGGCATCTGTCTCTTCTGTCATCTCAGCAACACCATTCTGCTTAATCTCATCAGCAAATCTGCTGAGGGAGCACTCAATCCCACTATCCAGGTCACTGATAAAGATGATAAAGAGTACAGATACCAACATAGACTGCTGGAGTAAACCACTTGACACTGCCCTTCACTGGGACATACAACTACTGACCATAACCCTCAGACTGAGACCATTAAAAACATGTACTGAATAGTCAGCTCTTCAAAACCATTAAAAAGAGAAAAGAAGAAAGAGGAAAAAAAATACCTCCCTGTTCTCTATTATATCTCTCATTTTCTTGCTATGCCTTTATTTTGTTATATCTAGTGCTACCTTATGACACTTCAATCATTAACCCAGTAGGAACTAGGTGGACTTTTCCAGCTAGAAGATAACAATGGTAACTGCCTACATTGAAAACAGATTAATTTTGTAAAAGAAGTATTTGCATGATGTTATCAGCCTTGAGAAGAATATCACCTCATTTCTGAATTAAAACAAAACAAATCAAAATAAAACAACAAAGAATGACAACACCTAAGGAGACATGTCTCCAGAATCTCCTGGATAGTACTTGTAATATTCTTCCAGACCACTTCCAAATGAAATTAAAAAATCAAGATTATTCCAGCTTCTACATCATTACAAACAAAACAACCTCAGATCAGTTACTACTGTATAATACAAATGAGAGACAGATATTAGATAGAATCATCCCACAAAATGAGTAAGTTTTTCCAAAACTGAGAATCAAAGGTAGTTATTTTGAAATTTCATACCCAAGTACAAGGGGTGCTCTGAAAGTAACATCTCCTATTTTATTATGTTGGCCCACAGCTTTGGAAACAGATGTTGGTGGAATGGTAATAGAGGTTGAACCTTCCCACTTTACACGTTATTTCTGTGTAGCAGGTGATAGCAGAGGGGCCATCTGACATGGAAATGAGTATGAAGCAAAGATATGGAACTGAATTTCTCCACATGGAAAAATGGCACCCACTGATACTCATCAACACTTCTTGAATGTTTATGAAGATCACACAGTGGATGTCAGCTCAGTGAGGTAGTGGGTGGTGTGTTTCAGCAGTGAAAACAGTGGTGTAGAGTTCCTTGAGTATGGCCTGCAGGCTCTTGTTCATGGATGAAAATTCATAGTTAATGGTGGTGACTATGTTGAAAAACTGTTTTCTAGCTGAGAATTTGCACTATGAAGTAGTGCCATTATTCTCTCCGTATCTGTTGCAGTTTCCATGGAAACTACATAGAAGGCATTATTTTTGGAGTGACATATGTGAATATTTTTACATTGCACACAAAGTTCTTATATTCCGTACTAATCCTTTACTAAAAGCTGCAAGATATTACAACACTCATGCATTTTCAATAGCATATTAAATATTTGGCTTTTAAGGCATTGATTCATTTTCTATTAGAAATGCAAGATTTCTCTTGACATATGTCAAACTAACACTGCAGTAGGATAGCCCTTAGTACAAAAGAAAGCATCTTGAATTCTACTTAGATCTCATATCCAATTTTGAGAAAGATTGTTATTCTATGATTGTTATTCTATACTATTATAGAACACCTCTTTTTGCCTGGCACCTAACTGCAAAGGATGGGAATGCCTGTCACTTCACTTGACTTCCTCTGCCGAGGCTGCAAAACCACAGCCAATAGCCTCATCCAGATTTTCATGGGAAACCGCCATCCCAACTTTGCACATAAACTCACTTTAGTAGTCACTCTGAGAACATAAACTCAGAGATAAATTCAAGTATTTATGCCAACAACAAAACTGATTAAAACTATCACCACAAATGAAAACAATGTAAGTCATTACAGAAGTAGCTCCTCTTGTGAAAGCTCTGAAGTTCTTTGTTTTCCAGTCACCAGTGTCAGTTCATCTTTCAACTCTTGGATCTCCCTTTTCAGCTGGATAATCATCTACAAACAGCAAAGCATAAAACAAGCATCACCTAAAAATTATTAGCAAGGTTATGATTTTTAGAGTAGAAAGTGAAGTTTAGGGAATATTTATATTGTTTTTCTTCTTTATTTCAAGCAATCTTTTTTTTTTTTCCCCTTGTTAAGAACAGCACAAATGCCTTAAATGTACCCAAACACTTTTTTCTTTTTTCCATTACATAAACAAGGAAAGACATTCAAGTCACACAGACTCAGTAAACTTCATGTGTTAGAAGACACAGCTGTACAGAAAAATAATTTGCCATTGGAGTAAAAAACCCAAAAAATTAGTTCTGCCTGCTAGCAATGAAAACATGTTTAAAATTGAATTGATGGCTGTCTGAAAGAATTACACACCGAAAGTGATACTCACCTTCCCTTTATAATCAGGAATTCCAAAACAGTATCTTAGTATTCTAGTCATATGTAACAATCCGCTATTAAAATAATTAGAACAAACTATATCTGTACAAAGTAACATTTGCTAAATACAACAACAACAAAAAAAGCAACATAATGAGAATTGAACTGAATTATGAATAGTAATGGTGGAGAAAGTGACGTGAAGAGCTGCAAACAATTTTTAAATCTGAATAGCTTATTACCGGAGACTGTACTTTTGGAAAGAAAACTGTTTGAAAATTTATTTTAGAAATCATTACCATCCTAAAGACAAGTTCTACAGAAGAGACAATACACAAGCCTAAAACATGAATGAACAATCTTTTGGTTAATTGAAGGGTGCATGACCTTATAACGGCTCAAGTGTATCAGAGAGTCCAATAATATTTTTAGATGGATATGAGTGCACTGATATTCAAAACACTTCTGGACATGATCCAGGGCAACCAGCTCTGTAGTGTCATGCTTGAGCAGACAGTTGGACAAGATCTCTGGGAATATACTAGAGGTAGTTAAAGCGGGCAGCGAATTCCACAGTTAGCACATGGTCACATAAAAAAATCTAGGTATCTTGCCTTTTCCACAAGATGTAGATGGATTTGTAATCCTCCTGAGTCCGCTTTTGCTTTACTTGCTAAATGATCCAGCAGAGCAAGACATTCCAAACTTGTGGAATTTAGCTCTACAGGATGTAGTAAATGGTCAGGAGCCTGTACATGTTCCAACTCAAAGTCTTCTGCGGCCATAGAAGGACAGATTTTCATGAATTGCTACTACAAAGTAGAAAAGGAAAGGACAGGTACGGAAAGGAAAAATATGCTTATTGCCTTGCATTTTTCTGATGTTGCCATGCTCTTACATTAGAAATTGCTTGGAAAGCAAAACTAAACAAAGAAAAACCTGAACATATTTTTCATCTGACTTCTCTGCCATAGAGAGAAAGAGTATGTTAAAATGCATCTATAGTTATTCATTATAATCATATTTTCTGCTTTGGAATGAATTTTTCCCACAGATCACTCATGACAGAAAATATCTTTGGTATACAGCATGCAACCCAGCTGATCCAGTAGCATATAATTATCTGGTATAATTTGCTGAACTGACCAATCCTTAATAGATGTATTTAATTCTGTTTTTTTTTTTTTTTCATATAATGCTGAAAAATACATTAAAACATCTAATTAAAATTTATAAATGCAGTAAAGTTTATCATTAAAGACTATATCTTCAAACATACCCATAATATAAAATGCTTCAAAAGACTAACCATAATTAAAATATATTATTATTATAATTAAAATATATTTTTGATATACATACTTAAAGAAACTTTTGTTTAACGATGCAATGCTTTGTCAACAAAAGACCAAGTATCCTAATTTCAAAAGTACTTAACATAGAGCAGCTACAAATACCTTCAGGCATGAGAGAAAAATGTAACATGGGAGTTATATTTAGAGTTGCTTGATCTCAAAGCACCTTTTGAATTGTATACTTAAATTCAAATGTCTTCAAGAAACTTTTATCATCTGGGAAGAAAATATTTCCTTCTTTCTGACTATTTTTAAAAGTTCTCTATTTGTTACTGTCTATAAATAAAAGTGAGAAGCAGTTCTACGTTAAGTAAAATTCATCCTATTGATTTTGTAAAGAAAAAAATAACAAGAAAGTTTGAGAAAGGCAAAGCAAAGGAAAGAAAACAGTCTGAAGAAAGCAAGAGTGAGTTATTCTATGTACTATATAAATCTCAAGAACAACTAATTGGAAGAATTTAGAGAAATACTGGCATCAGGCCAATTTGATTGGCATAGCATGGTATTAAAGGTACTGTCTCACCTAGAAGTGAGATTCTGAAAATCTGCTGTTTCCACCAAACTCTCACAGATACTAAGGACAAAGCTAGGTTAGAAGCATAGCTAACATAATAGTACTGTGGCATATGAACCCTAAAATAGCATCAGTGCTGCCAGAAGTTTGAAACTTACTGCCACAAATTTCAAGTGCGAAAAAAAGGGTCTCTGCATTGTACAGACCTGTATGTTCATACCTACACTGCTAGTTGCCTTCAAGTTAACTCAATCAAGCAATAGTTCTCCAACAATTCTAGTGGCTGATCTCATAGAAAAGCATCAGCAAAAACAATTGATGCATTATTTAATGACTTTGATTCAAGGTAACATGTGAGTAATGATATTAAAGGGGAGGAAAAATATCACCAAGCGACAAGCAATTTTGGTAGATTTTTAAAGAATTCCAGGGACATCCAATTACCTGTGGCTATGATACAGAAACTACAAATCTAAAATAAGCAACACAAAGATAATAATGAATGCCACCATTCACTGAGAAAGCCTTTACAGGCTTTATAATTTTAATTAAATTAACAACTCCAAAAGAAAAACTATGAATCATAGGCATTCTAAAAAAAAGTCTGAAACAAGAATCCAAAAAGAACCAAACAAACAACAACAACCACCACCACCACCACCACAAAAAAAAAACAACAGAAAACCCCACAATATGACTGGTATTGTTTATTAAAACTAAAACCAAGCATTCTCTTTCCCACTGCCCCGAACATTTCTTACCAATTTGGGGTCAATTTCCTCATTAAGAACTGCTTCATTTTTAATAAGAGCAACTCGCTGTGCAAATCTGCATGTTGATATAGATTCCTAGATTAAAACAAAACAAAAAAAACCTCAGTTACCTCAGTTATCTTACCACATGATCATAGCAGACTGCTAGTGACATTGTTGAACTAAGTTTCCTCTTTTGTGTGTGAACTTCACAGAAATAATCTGGCATTTCATAATCCAAAACAACAAAATTTAAGAGAAAAGATTATCATTCATTTGATACTGAGATAAAACAAACAAACAAACAAACAAACTGTCAAACCATATTTTACTGACTAAATCAATTCTCTTTACTCCCATTCTGAATGAATACCCTGCTGGTAAATTAGTGTAACAAAGCCATGCTATTTAAGGGGAAAGCAATCTTTTGAATATTAACAAAAACTGTGTGTGTGCCTGTGAATCTGGGCCTAGAAAAACCTATACAAAAGAAGCTGAAAAAAAAGAAATGAAGGCAACAAGAATGGAATATCCCATCAAATTAGCTGCAAACTAAGAGACGTGAGAATTAAGTTATCAGGCAAAAAAGCTCCCAGAGATGATAGATAAATCAGAGTGCAGGAGAAGAAAAAGCCAAAAAGAAAAAAGATACAAGATGAAGTTAGTGGAGGAAACTAACAATCACTGGGTACTCCCATCTAGTGCATGGAGTGAAAAGGAGAAACCTTAAGTGTTATACCCTCCTTTGAGATGAGCTAATACTTGCAAACCAGAATGCAATAAAAAATGTACAACTCTAATGAATAAAAAACAAATAACTGACTTCCAGCTGTACGATAAAATTCTGAGACTTGCCAGTGTGCTACTCTTAAAATGTAATCACCTACAAATCCACATGAAAAGAACCTTGCTATCAATACAAAAACGACCATTAAAAATTGAAGTAATTTTGTAGCTTTCCTAGCACATAGAAATTCTAAGTTAAATTTATGAGTATGACTGCTATCTCTTTCTGTGTGCTCAGGGGCAGCCTCTGAATTATGGTTACATGATGAAAGATACTAGAGTTTATTGCAAAGTTATAATATATAAACAGTATTAAAAAGTTCTCAAAGAAGTCTTTATGATTAAAACAACTGTGTGCAGTTTTTGTCCGTAACAGTCTCAAAATTTGCCTCAGCTTCCAGTACAGTTTCCATAAAGTGATTATCAGTTAACGTATTTTTTTTTTTATCCACTAAGTATATATTTGCAGTATAGCTGTACACATTATGATTAGACCTCTTTGCCCTGGTCAGTGTAAAGCAAGTGTTGATTTAATTGTACTTAATTCAATCTTCAGTATGTTCAATATGTAAGATTATGGTCTATTTATCCAATGCCATCAAAATGATAATGAAAGCCAACAACTACTTATGTTCTAATCTGTCTTCTTACTATACTCATTACAGTACCAGAAGGCCTCTCAAAGTTAATCAATCAACACCTCAGGTATTGTTTCGCTTCAAGGAGGTAGAATGACCACACATAACAGCATAGAAAATGAAACGATTTTCTTTTCCCCCCGATTTTTCTGATTATTATAACTACAGAAACTTTGTTTGAAACAGGTCTCTCAATCAGCTTCAGTTATAGCTACAATCCACAAAAAACAATTCCTTTTTTCAACCTCTCCAAAACTAGCAGAAAGAATGTCATGTACGTGATGCAAGAAGCATGCAAACTCCTAGGTAGAAGCAGGAACGTAATCTGGTTGTCTGGGGTAATATTCTAATTGACCTTTTCACTTACGCTGAACTCTTTGCCTTAGTGCTTTTACCTCGAGAAACAAAGCTACAAGAGTTGCCTTTAGTATACAACTTCTGTTCATACTTAGGGGTGATTCTGTCCTGTATTTCCTTTGTGGATGAAGTGTATTTCCAATGGATAAAGAAACAAGACCAAACATACCTGGGCCTTAAATGATGCAGCCATCCTAATTCAGACATATTCTAATGTTCAGTAATTGATCTAATATCAATATGACTTACATCAGACTCTGGAAGTAAAATATTTATTTTTGAGGGGACTGAGGAAGAAAGTTTACTATATAAATGGTATGTGATGAAGCAAGATTATAAAAGTTGTCAGTACCCTACTCTTAATTGCTTCTAAATATCTCCAAAATAGAAATACTGCAATATGAGACAGATACACCTAGTGAACTAATAAAGGAAAGAATGGAGTATCAAAACCACAGAGTGAAAATAAAAAGCATTAGCAAACTTTTCTGTTTGCATTTGTAATGAGACATCATGCTTGCATAATTGTATTTTTACAAGCCTCACCATTCCAATTCCATTTAATGGCAAAATCCGTTTTCTGAAATAGTAATAAAAACAAAGTTTTTAAGCAGATGAAGCATTGTTTTGATGAAGTACTTTCCATTGTATTTCAAAAAACAATCCTAGACTTTAGTTATATTTCACTGTTTATCCTCATTAAGAAATCTTAGACATTAGGAAAAAAAAAATTGAAGTAACTAAGCTATAAGCATCTTTGATCAGTGTTCTGTGTAAGTGCATCACAGCACATTTTGGGAAACAAAAGAAAACATCATTAAGAACTCCAGCAAAACAGATTGTTGAATACTTCTGTATTTTAAAATTTTCTCCCAATCCTAAAATTGTTCCATCCAGTCCCCTCAGTTCCTCATAATTTTTTTGTCCACCATACTTGATAAAATCTTGATTCCATAGGAAATAAAGGAGTGTTACTACAGCTTTTAACATCAAGATGTTGTTCAATATTTTACTTACAGTTCTTACCAATACCCCATTAGGAAAATCTCTTGGAGGTATCTTTTGATAACATGAAGACTAACAGAGAAAGAATCAGTACTTTTTTTTTTAAATTAGTTCCTAACTAGGTGCATGTCCTTTCCAGCTGCTACTTGGCTTAAGATTACTTAGAGAGTAACAAAAACTAAAAGATTTGTTGATACATGATTGACATTTCCACTGACAGAATTATTTCCTACAAATAATAGTAAAATATTTTTTGTAAGAATGAAAATGAAAGCATATATACTCAAAATGCAAACTGTAATACAAGCCAGGATTAGGATCCTTTATTAATTGAAAACATTTTCTTTGAAAATATTTAGAAATAACACACCTCTATGTTTCTTTTGTCTAAAGAGAGTGTTGCTATCATTGTAGTCATGCAGTTACCCCCCAGGCTATCTCTGAGCACTGAGGTCATCATAGAGTTTCGATAGGGAATGTGGGACCGGTTTTTTTCTGCAAGTGCAATTATTACCTGGAACAAGAAGAGAAATAGAAAAAACACTCAGATTTTCCTATTAACAATTGACATAAAGAGAAGAAAAAAAATCTGTTAAGCAACTGAAATTTATAAAACAATAAAAATTGCAGTTATGCACCGTTAGCTGAAAAACCTGATTTTATTGGTACAACTTATCTTTACAGGCACTGAACCTAAAAACCTAAAAAATAGCTTTAAATTTTATAACATCCCAGCTTAACATTCACTCACCAATACGGAAACTGAACATTACAATAAAAATAACAAACTTGCCTAAGGCATAGTAACTTGTTGAAAATCTCATTTTTTTTCCTAGCATAGTTATAAAGTAAAATAGCAACTTCCCTAACACTGGCTGAAGCATGCTTTTAAATGATACAGTCTTAAAGCACATGGTTCTTGGAGAGATCAACTCACTGACTTCTGAGAAAGTGTCTTGAAATGTGCATACACTAGTAAAAGAGTACACTATTGCAATGAACCACCAGGAAAAAAAAAAGCACTCTGGTACTTTCCTTTTTGGCCAAGATGTACATACATCTCTCATTCTCAGTTTCTACTCTCAGCTGTTTATATTATGAGACCTAATAATCATTGCAAGAGATGAACAAGCTATTGTAAATGGCTAGGAGTTGTTTTTCCTTCAGTGAATGTTACGTAGTAGCATATCTTTTTTAATACAACACTTGAGGAAATTGTTGTTTTACAAAATGTAGTACTAGCTTTTTTTTTTTTTTGTCTCAATTATCTAAGAAGTCTTCAGAAAGTTAAAATTTCTTACTACTATAACTCTTTTGCCAGCAGTTCTCGGAGAAGTCAAGGATAATACTAAAATTATCCTTGTAGAGGAATCTGAAAAAATTCCTGGGTCCAAATCTTAAAATCTTGTGTACTACAACTCATTAGATGGAAAGAATATATCGTACATATAGTATTATGTATGTTAGTATAAATTAGTAAGCAATACTGTAAACTAATACAGAGTATACATTAATAAGTATACTCCTAGTCTGCCATACAGAGATCACAATCCAACTTGGCAGGATGGGAAGAGAGCCAGAGAGAAGATCTCATATTACTGTTAAAAACAAATTATGTTACAGGGAAATTAGCACTTATTGCTAAAGTTCATGCACAAAGTCTGAAGCTCAGGAAGAATCCAAGCTTTCCTATACTGTCCTGAAAAACTATATAACATGCTCTTATGATATTGAAGCCACTCTATTTTCAGGTGCAATAGTAATTAAAACACAGTTATGTGACTAAGATTTATATAAATGAATACTTCATACTATGAATGATCAACTCAAACATTTAAAAAAACTGTAGCAAATACACAGTCTTGATCAGCTGAACACAGTATCCAAGATTAAAAAGAACACTAACCATTGCCCACTGGAAACATAGTAAAGGTAAATGATTCATGCTGTTAGAAATTTACCTGTTCTAAATAATGTAATGATAAGTTGATATATTTTGCTTCTGTCAGTAAATGACCTGCAACTCCAGTCTTTGCAACACGCTCTGATCCAGCAAGGTCTACTAAGTGCAACTTGGAATGTCGGATAGTTGGAGATCCAGGTTCCTTGCTAGATATGTGAATAGTGAAAATGCAGTGAGATCGAGTTGAGGCTTGATTCAATGGAGTCTACAATGAAAGAAAATTAAGATTATTTAATGCTTATTTAATATACCCATTTCACTTTTCATACCATTAAGCTTAGGAAACTGAAATCATCTGTCTAATTTATGAGCATTTCACCTATAATAACCATGCAAAAAGAACTCAGATTTACCCAACACTCACAATTCAGTAAAGTGCTTGGATAATTTTAGTTGAGACAGTTGGCAATGCAAGCAAGCAGTTGTTTCTTCCAACATACTCTAACACTGAGAACATCAGCAAAGCAGCAGGCACTGAGGACTACTACTAGAAGAGGACACATAGACCAGAGAGCACCTTAATAATTCCTGATCACTGAGATTACCTTTCTCCCCCAGTGTCACTGTGAATCTCTCTTCCCTTCCCTCGTTGTTTGAGTGTAAGAAAACTGAGAACGTTTGGAAGATAAATATTCTTTGAAAGCTAAAACACTTTATGAATACATCTTGAGAGATACAGAAAATAGTTCATCTTGTTTGTTAAAAATACTTTCTATAAAGAATACTCATAATCCTGAAAGTTTTAAAATTCATAAATTAGCATTCTCCCTACTCTTCCTTTTGCTCATTATTACACTTAAAGATGACCTTCTTGTTGTCCTTGATTGCCTTTGTCACATTTGAATCCAAGCAGATGTTAGCTTTTCTTGTCATCTTTGCACACTCTGACTTCACTTCTATATTCCTCCCAGGCATCTGGTCCCTTCTGCATACTCCACTAACTTTACACAAAACCTGGTTTCTGGTTTTCAACCTCATTACCAGAGCTACCTCATTTTAACTGTTTTTTGTTTTGCTAGATGTGTAGCTTAGAATGGAATTTTCTGTAAGAATTTAGATGAATATTTTCGTTTATTTTTTTAATTAACTTGTCCAACCCAGTATTACACAGCATAACAGAAGATTTAGCTTAGAATATATATATTTATATAGCTCCTGACATAATCCTTGAACTAGATATGTAATTATTGGCCAGTTTTTAGACACTCCTTGCTTTCTTCAGTGGTTTTTTCCAATAAATTTGGAATGCAGAATAGAAAACTAAAACAACACCCACATGTTTATCTTTAGACTTCAAATGATCAGATACCATCACATATGTATCTTTCTTTTAACAACACTTACAAATATCGAAAAACTCAGTTATATCAAGCTGTTAGAAATAGAAACAAAGATCTTATTTTACTCATTTTATAAATAGCAAATAGATTTACTAATGGAAATCTGAATATGTACTGAGATTAAAAATTTACCCAATAAATTGTATTTTTATTTGTAAACTGTTACAAGTGCAGCAACATTGTTATCATGACACAAATTTTGCTGCTTTTTTTTTTTTTGCATGTCAAATAAATTAAAAAATAGTATTATTTAGAGTTAACAACTAGATGTATACTTATTTACAGTTATTTTTTAAAAATGTCTAAAAAAAGTCCTGCTTAAATTACTTGTTCTCCTGTCTGTGTGTTATTCCTGTTATTCTGGAGTAATTATTTTTCTAGGCATATCTTGCAATTCAGAATAGATACACCAACACACTGCTCCGTTACCCCCTGCACTTTACGCTGATGTGAAGCATGCTAGATACTCAAATAGCCTGCCAGCAACATGTGTTGAAGATCTGTTAATTTCATAAAAACAGCTCTTAACAGAAGCACTGCAAGCCGACCATTCCCAACAACATGAATAGCTATATCGTGGTTAAATAAACTCTAGTTAAACTTCCCAGCACCTTTCCCCAGCCCTGGTGCAGCTTGCTGCTCCTCAGTGGTGCCAGCACAACTCAGCTGGTTTTAAGAATTGATCCAGTTTAAAAGAAATAAATGAATGTCTGTAAACAACAGACATTTAATCTGGACCATTTTTGTGATGCAGACATAGCGCAGACAAACAAAGCATTTCTACAAGAGTAATTGAAAATGGCAGCACAGAGTGTGTGAACAAGTAGGTGGTGACCAGGAATAGTTTAAGCTTGCAGTGTTGGTAAAATATCTGTAACAAAATTACAGCCTTAGCTGTACTTTCTTGCAGGGTCAAACTCAGAGTGAGAAGAATTTTGGTCTTTTAGTTTACACAGATGAGGAATTTTGAAATAATAAAGGCAAGCCACTGGCTGCTCTACTTCCAGATTTCTAAGGATTGTTTCTTAGTCCTGTATGGAGCATCAGGATGCAGCTACATGATACAGTGCTGAAAGGGGCAAAGCTAAACAAAGGGACAGCAAGTGGTGCATGGGATCAAAAATAAAGAGGTTCAGAGAAAGGTATAGGTCCTTGAAGTTAGAAAAGCAAGAAAATTCTCCTAAACCTAGCTAAAATACAGCTTATACAGCAGTTCTGATTTCATGAACAATCAAAGACAGTTTTATTTTACCAGGAGAGCTATGATTTTACTACTTGCAGCTCTGCAAAGCAGAATTGGATATTTTGTTTTTTGAGCTAACAGTCTTCAGGAATATTAGAATTTAAGGACATTCTTCATTATAGTCATTGCATGAGTCACACTGTAACGCAGACAAGTCTAAGACAGACCAAATAGCAGTACAAGTCTAACATTGGAAGCACAAGAGATAAGGAAAAACTGATACATTTACGCAAGAAGCAGAAACTTCAGAAAAAGCATTCTTCAAGTATTACCATGTAATAAAAACCCATGTATTTCAATATATACTTTTAGTAATACCTGCTTAATCCTAGCAGAGGTAAGTGAAGTTAGGAAAACAGAAGTACAAAGCAACTCTGGACACCAGAAGTTTCAGAATTCCAAATGTTAGCTCAGCACAGTATTGGGACTACTAGGAATTCATTACCTATGGCAAAAATAAAACTTGATTTCTTATGTTGAAAGCAGGTTCTGCTGGACTGGATATTAGATACCCCATTGCTTTCTTAATTTTTTTTTTTTTTTTTTTTTTTTTTAAATGTAAAAATCAGTGAAACTGATTAGGAAGACACCGGCTAGAATCCTAAACTACTACTTTAATACAGTCCTTCTTCAGAGTAGTTACACACTTTAATCAGTATAATGATATACATTTTTACAGTCTGTTTCTATCTCCACTTTGCAGTTCTCAATTAAAGAAATTGAGAAGAACTCTTACAGGAAGGGTAAAGTATTACAAACTTAAAGAGTTAACAGTGTATTCAATTTCAGCAGACACAGGTGTGCCCAGGGCATGCCACTAAAGAGATAGGGCTGAATGTCCTTGAAATCTCTCTTGAATATAGTTTCCAATATCAGAGCAAACACTTGCTTTACCACAATGTAATTATGAAGGAAATTGAATTACTATTTTACTACACAAATAGATGAGAAACAAAAGCAAAAGAAATGTCAATATTTTCAGTCCAAAACTTAGGCCACTTTTTTTTTTTTTTTTTTAAACAGACATACAGTTTCTGACTACCATGATTCAGCTGTTAAGGAAATTTGAAAAACTGAAAACAAAACCAAACCATCTTCTGGACAGCATCTCAGAATCTAAAAGATACCTTCAATGACTTTTGGAGTTCATTTTGGCTTAACGAGCAGTATTCTAAACACATGTATATGAAATCATACTCATGCTAATTTGATGTACTGGAAAAAAAAAAAAAAGAGGGGAATGGACCAGCTTTCAGCAGATGGTTGCTATTGTAAAGGCTATATATAGAATAACAGATGAGCTGCAGTTACTAATAAAGAAATAATTTTTTCCATGATTTCTGTGACATCATATACCACATAAGCAGACTTTGAATTCTTTGTGATAACTGTGAAAAATATGAAGGAATTAATAGTAGGTCATTTGTTACTGCCTATTTGTGGTATGGTAGAATAGCAATTAAGTAACATGCCTTTCAAGATCACATTTTTGTAGAGCAACATTTTTTGGTTTGATGATAGAAAATAAATACAAGAGAGATTTTAACAACATGCAACGTAGTTGCCTTTTCAACAGGATGAGGGCATACCTGAGTGCTGAAATTGAATAAAATGTTTTAAGTCACAGATCTTCTATATGTTATGCCTATTCATACAGCATCTATACAGAACTGCTTTCTAAAATGACAGTCTTCTGCACAACCATATTGCAAGAATAATCCAATTTGGATGTTTCTGTCAAGCAATAACCCCTTATGAAAGGGGTTATTATACAGAAGAATTTGTAAATTCAAGAATAGGAGGTTCCTGCCTTTATATCTGGTAGATGATTGAGATGTTAGTACTTCAGCTCCCTTTTTGATTGATACAGTTCAACTGAAGGGGCTTTTGAGGAGTATCTGGGTATGTTTGGCACAGTTGCTATTGCAGATTTAATGCTATGAAAAGAGAAATATGAAAGTAACTACTACCTGACTTCCCTGATTTTGAAAACCAGTGCTCTATATCTTACCTTTGTATAATTACAAGTGTAGCTTCCAACTTAAAACTACCTCAGCTACCATGCTCTAAGTAATTATTACTTCCCAGTGAGAATATTATTCAAGTTTACATTATAAAATACCTTTATCCATATAAATCCCAAAACATTTTAAGGACTACTCAAAGCAATATGTATGACACAGTAATTGTTTTACCATATACTGAAATCAAAGCACCTGTCTGAAATGATGATGCCATTTGCTGATGCTGTTGCTATACAGCAGGTTTGTGAGAGTGGAAATGACTTAGCAACTGACACCAATGAGCAATCTTGGAAAGCAGAAAATTATAATTCACTCTAGAATGAAGCTCTAACTTGGATAATGCACCTTCTTAGCAGAAGTGTCACTAAATCTGTTGTGTTCACATGTTCAAATCCTGCTTTTCATATTTCCTGTAGAAAGCAATGAATTCAAACACTACCAGTGGTTCCATAAATATACTCCTGAGAATACTAATGGACAGTAAAAATAAAAGAAAGGAGTCCAATTCACAGGTCGCAAGTCAGTTCCCATAACTATCTTTAAAACATTTTAAGTGTCATTCCTTATTGAAAAAATATTTAGACATTTCCAAAAGCTTACTGCTTATCCCATGAGTACTTTAAATATTTTAAAGGATGGAACAAATACTGCGCAGTATTCACTGTCTTCCAAATTTATACAATGGAGTATTATGATTATAAAACTATGGAGAAAACATTTCATTGCACAATAAAATGAAGTGATTCTTCATTACAGGAAAAACAAATGCTAAACATAGCCACAACTGCAGTGTCCAGAAGCATCAATCTCACAAAAAACTATTTATTGCATTCTGAAATTGATACTGTAGCCTTCCAGTGGCATGTGCATTCTTTATTTAGCAGTTTTAAGGGAAATACTAAAAAGAAATAGGAATTAATTAAATCACAGAGGTTCAGCATAATACTGAAAGTGACAGTGATAATAAGTGCCCCCAGTTTCAAGATATTAGAGAAGAGCATTTAAACTAAAGGTGTACTCACAGTCTATATACAAAAATGACATGATTTGTGAACATTACTGAAAATAAAATTAGTAAATATGTATATAACTCTGGTGGTAGCAAACCACCTTTTGGAATCCCTTGTTTGCTTGTATCTTAGGTATTTAATCATAAAGTTGGCTTAAAAATGAAGATAAGAAATAAATACATATTTTTTCAGAAAGTTATTGATGAGATTCTTATGCCCTCAAATGTTACAAGAGACTGTGCATCACGGAAATCGAACAAAAGAACAATGAAGTTTCTTCAGTTGAAAGAGCAGCAACAGAATAAACAGTTCTCTGAGTTTGTTCTCTCCTCATTTCCCTCCAGCAGAATATAATATAAAAAATCCAAATAGGAGATTCTTCTCTTAAGAAGTGTTTTTGTATTCAGTCTTTTTATCCCCATTTCCACAGCCTGTAGCACACATCTAAACTAGAACAAATTATTGAGTATATAGAAGACTGGGTTTTAAAAATCAGTTCTACATTAATTAGACTAATCATGTGTCCCCTCTTACTACCTACATAATTTGTATGGGTAAGAAGTACTCTGTTTCAAATGCTCTCTTGGTTTCAGATATTTAATGAATAAATGTAGCCTACAGAATATTTTTAATAAGAAAAAGTGATATAATTTTATTACCATAAAACCCTTATGTTAGGCTAAGCTAGTGGAGACATTTAAGAAATTAAGTAGTAATTTTTAAAACAGCCCTGCAACTTTGCAAAGAAGATTTATCTCAGGGCTAAGGTATTAGAATGCAATTTTAAAGACTACTATTCTGACACAAATTTCCTATTTGACCCATAACACTTATTTTAGTACTGAATTACTGAATTCCTCATCATTACAAAAATGACACATAAAGCACTTTTTTTTTAATTAACTTACTTTTCTGTTCAAGCAAATTCTACTTGTATCTATATAAACTATATAAAGTTTAGTTAAATAGGATCTTCATTTCTCAGGTCAGAAATTATTACCACAATTCTATTAAGATATCAACTGTAAGTTCTTCAGAGATCCACATTTTTATATCATAAGCCCTCTTTCCTAGACCACAACATTAATCTCTAATTTCTGAGAGCACTCATTTCATTAAAGTCATGTTACCAACTACTCCCCACACCTAAAATCAAAAGGGCCAAATGATAACAAGTGATAGAATTTGTAACATCTAAAGGGAAACACTACTCAGAAAATGATCTGAACTGAAACACATCTGTTGAGGAGCAACAGTGAGATAATTACTTAAGTAAAACTTCTACAATGAAATTCACGTAATTAGACGCCTTTTAGAGTCGTGTTAGTGTTTACCTTAAACATGGTGCATATTACCACAATAAGTAATAGCTATTGCAAGAAAGTATTCTCTCAGCACAGCACTGATGTGTTTGGTACTACCCTGAATTAAATAAAACCAAACATAACTTCACTGTATAGAATTTGTAATAGCAAATAAAAAAAAAAAAGAAAAAACTCACTGCAACGAAAGTGTAAATAGCATAGCAGTTGCTAAGCCAAGACTCTACTTAGTGAATTTTCTGTCAACAATATCTAGAGGTTTCCAGACTTCTGAAGGAAAAAAAGAAAAAAAGCAGTCTATTGCCCTTTATGTTTTGCATTCAAACACATCTTCACCGGTGTCAGCATGTACACTGGCTACCAGCAAGAACAGTGAGCTACTTATTCATCCCTATACTTTAAACTTCTTCCTCCTCATTGGCTTATTGAGTACCTCTAAGGTCAGAGAAAAAAACCAAAACCAAAAACCATCAGATTCTAAAATACAATTAGCTATGCTACAGTAAATATACATTGACAGCGAAGTAACACAATGGAAAGCACAGCATACAGAGCAGAACAGCAAGGTCTTAGGCTGCAGCAAATGAGGATTTGCTCAAATACGACAACCACATACAGAGAAATAAAGAAAAGAAGCTACTTACACTTAGAAAACCTCAGGTACGCAGAAAGCTCCAACAAAACAGCCTTGTGCCCACTGCCAAACCTTAAATGAGTAGATCCTGGCTCCACCCCTTTTAGTCACTCAGGTACATTGCATGCACCTGTGCTCCCCTGGGTTGGCTCTGCCTTCCCACCAGGTGCTCAATTAGTGTTTCAAGCTGTGACTTAGCATTTCCACTACAGGTGGAAATATACTGTGTAATATAATTTTCAAGATTACATTTCATTTCCAAACATGTAGATGGGAACATAGACCTACAGATTTATTGATTAGATATGAAAATATTTCACTTGAATTTTCCAGAATCAGTAAAAATGCCATTGTCTTTGATTACTGGCAAATACTTTGAATATGCAACATACTACAGTTTGTTTCTTTACACATTACTACCACACGTTCATATAGTAAATGCAAAAAGAAGGAAAAAAATAGAAGACTGCTAACTGTTATTGTAACAGTTTCAAAGCAATACATGTCTGTGGGAAAGTCTTAAAATGCTTTCTAAGACTGTTTTCTATAAACATGTACACAGTTAGATTTATGCCATTCAAAAATTCAGTTCATGTTTTATAAAATAAAAAAGAAATGTTCGTCTGGCAGTAAATTATTTTATCAGTGATTGCCATTCATAATCACTAAGGAAAACAAAGCTCAGAGCAAAGTGAAAGCTATAATTAAAGAAATGCTTACTTAATTTCTATGTGCAAATACACTCCCAAAGGAAGAATTTACACATTCATTTCTGAGGACATCCAAAATATGATTCTTTTGAGGAAATGTTTAATAATGCTATAATTCTCATGGTGTCAATTAAGATTTGTAGCAGTAGTTCTTACTTCAGCAATCATTCTGTTAGTGTCACCCAAGAAGAGCAGGTTTAGGGCTTCCTCTTCATTGCTTGCTTGCTGAAGAGATAAGTTTTTCAGATGAATGTTCTGGTCAGGGTCTTCCATTATTGTCACTTTTCTACATGGAGGGAAAAAAAAAAAAAAAGGAACAGAAAAACAGAATTACTGCACAGTTTTTTTTGTTTTATACTTCCATTTTGATTTCACCAAAAGTTAACATATGAAAACCCAAAACAATCAAGCACCGAAATCAAGATGATCAAGACAAACTTTAAAGGAAATTATTTTATATATAGTTTTTATTGTATACTACCACCTTTTTTTTATTCCCTTATCATAAGTGTTGACATAGAAAAAGAAAATATAAAAGCTGTGCCTATTAGAGGAAACTTCAGAACTATTTTTTGGAGAGGTAGAATGAAATTCCAAGAACAAGATGGTAGGTGAATCATCACAAATAAGTAATGAGCAGGGGCTCTGTCTAATATTACTACACTTATTAAGCACTATTGATACATAAAATATAACATAATCATGACGAAAAAAATAGGTATAGAATATTTCAGGACCATTACACCTGTAGGTAATACAATTCTAGTAATTTGCATTTTTTCAAGACTATTTCTCTTCTCATTCTTCTAACACTGCTAAATAAAAATGTAAATGATTTTTTCATTTCATTAAAAGCAAACTACTAAAACCAGGATGTTTTCATTTATTTCCTCTTAAGCTAGAAATTATATTAACTGTTCAAGCCTTATAATTCAAAGCAAGGAAGTTAAATGGAAATGGCATTAATCACAAAGATGTGGTAGATGCTCCATTCTTGAAGACATTAAATGTCAGTCTAGGCCAAGCTCTGAGCACACTGATCTAGATGTAGGTGTCCCTGTTCATATTTTTATTTATTTATTTATTCTGTGAATCAAGTAAGTGAGACTTGTTAGCTTTACTGTGTACCCATTAGGGTCTCCTAAGCCTGTGCAGTCTATAGTGTCCAAAATAGAAGTCAAATAGTTGCATTACTGAATTTAGAAATCTCCCAGAGTGAAGACTGTGTTAAAAGGGTAGTACACATAGTATAAAGATGAATTACATGAATCCTTCAAGCTGAATTACACATTCTGAGACAACATGAAGGAAAACAGAACTATACTAAAATTTAAAGAGCTTTTTTATGTATCAACATAAAAAAAAATCAACACAACAAAAACAAAAAAACAATCATCAAGAAAAAAAACCACAAAGAAAACAAAACAAAATGACAACTCATTCATGTATATACTTATGTATATAAATGCATGCATATTTCATATTCCTTGAGGTTAACCACAAGAGGGAGTACAGGGCTTAAGTTTTTATCTAGGTATTTCTTGCACATTATTTACTCCAAGCTTCTTCAAAAACATAAAGGTTTGATTTTGTTCTGGTGTGTTTGTTTTCTTTTCAAAATTTGCAGAAAGAAATATGCAGCCAAGCAGTATTCTATGGTATTACTCTAACTATTACAGAAGTCATTTACCCTTTGATGGTCAAAACATTGGAGTGGATACTCATAAATAATCTGAACATATTGCAATGCACTTAGAATTTTCAGGAGAAAAATACAAATAAAAGTAGATACACTGCTTCATTAGTAGATATAATAATTGCTTTTCCAAGTATGATTGCTGGCTGCTTATAGTCATATTTTTTGTGCTCTAGGATAACACCAGTACAGTCATGAAAACCTCTCTCCATTATGAGCATAAATTCAAAAGCACAATTCTGCTCTTGCAGGTCAGTATCTTGATAAAGCTAAGTTGTGTCTGCCCTAATTCTCTCTGTGTATGCATCAGATACTAAAGCTCATAGTTGTTTTGATTAAAATACAACACCTTGACTAATTTTAATATTTTAAAGTTGCATGGTAAGAATCATCTCCCTCTTTTTATAATTCAGGAAAACAGTGTTGTTTTAATATGAATATTTGGGATAGTTCTAAAACTTCTAATCTGACTACAGTTTGTCTAATAATTTCCAAACAACAAAGATATTAGCTTGGATAAAAAGTCTTGGAGGATTATTAGAATAAAAAGGAGACAGTAGGAACATCACAAGACATTGACTACTTCCTATAAAATAGCCTTCCAGCTATTAGGAGGACTTCCAGATGGAAGTCCATATTTGTACATCTTAAAAAGCATCTGTTAAAACTTTCTCAAAAAGACAAGTTCCAAAATGACATTAAATGATTTATTTTATTGTGCTACAAAGTTACTGTATAATATGATGATAGAATTTTATACAGCTTTCTCTATATTAATGAAATGATTAAATTTTGTAGCCCTAACTTGGAACATGGAATGGAAAAGCTCTGTTATGTTATCCATTAGGACTGAAAGAAGGCAGAGACAAGATTTTGTTTTCTTTATAAACAAAGAATCTTTTCCATTTGGCCTAATGGATGGAATCTGTAGCAGATTAGGAAACCTGTAGGATGTGACCAGCATTTTTTATGCCATTATTAACTCATGCAATTTCCTGCATCAGCTGAGCTGCCATTAATACAAGAGAGCCTTACATGAGTACTTTCATCTATGAAATTCCTGTTACTGATAAATATTGATAAAGTTTATTTTCATTAATTGATAGCATCTTATCAGTTTGTGTAACAAAAAAGTCCATTCTGGGACATTCAGTGCTGCATGAACTAAGGGCACACAGCATCTGAAGGGTTGAACTCACATTCCTCGTCTACATTCCTCTCCTTATTCTGTCTTATTTAAGCAGTTACATTATTACACTATTTGTTGTTAAGTCTTTCTTACTGAGATGCAGAAAGAACTCTGTACCACCTCTTTCTCACCTCCCTCTGGGCCAGTGCAGAACAAGTTAGAAGAACAGAGATACGAGATTAATAGTTCACCCATGAATGAAATAGAACTGTTAAAATTCATGGGCAACTGTAATAATATTCCTAACAAAATATTTGTTGAATGCCAAAGTTTTCTTTAAAAGTAAATTCTGAAACAGGACAGCAGTAATCTGAAGTGATTTAATTCACTCATCAGACGACGTACAAAAGTCGCCTCAGAAAGCGTTAACTTCTTCCTATCCTTCCTATTGGTTTTGAGATAATTCAACATAACGTCATGTACATAAATGCACAATTACATACATGTAATATGAACTGACATTATTTTACACATTTGAAGTGCATTTATTTTTAACTGTAATGAGCAATCTTTGAAGAACTGACTGAGAACAGTAGTCTGCCCTCCGTCCATTTACTAACAAGAAATAACCACCGAAGAAGGGAAAGGCTGACACAGTTGAATCTACAGTTCAGAGACAAGCAACTGCCAAATTTGCACAAAAAATGAGAGTGAGTAAAAAAGATAATTTTCACAATACATAGAAAACTGTATCTTGAGCCTTTATGATTTTGTGTGGTTTTAGGTTTTTTTTTGCTTTTTTTTTCTACTTTTTTTTTAATCTGTTAAGCAACACAAGGAGTGTTATGCCCTTTGGTTTGGCGTTACTTGTCATTAGTTTAGTAGCATTGTAGGCTGTTGGACGCAGGTGCAGAAATAGAGGAGTACAAATTATTTGAAGTTATTTAATGTGGTAATTTAGAGTAAGTGAAAATATTTTACACTGACTCCAGAAAACATAACACTTCTGCATATTACTAATGCACATGATATTTGAATTATTTTATCAGTTAATAGCTTAAAATCTTGTATGCTTTATGGAATTCTGTTTAATATGTAGTTCAAAAAACTCATCTTTCTGAAGCATGAGCAAGGTATGGATTCTAAAAGGTTTCAGTGGGATGCAATGCAAGATAGCCAGTTTCATTTTCTTGCTTGTGTTTGTAGGTTTTTGTTTTGTTTCTTGAGTTAATCAAAATCATACTAAGTCATATACATTTCAGTATCAAAGGAGATGTTATAGCATCTTGACATGCAAATTGGAAAACACTTTGGATGGCTGACAGTTCAGATTAACTGGTGTCCAATCTCCTTGTGAAAGCAGCTCAACTATTGAGGCAGACTGTTATTTCAAGGTAACCTAGCATAAATTTTTCATCTTCACATGTGTGTCACCTGCCATAAAACGAACAATCAGAAGTGGCAAATTTTCAGTTGATATGATTTAATCTATCACTTATTGTTTTACAGCCTCAGCCTTTGTTGTTGTGTTATTATTTAGTGCCAGGAAAAAATCAAGTTCTTAATATATAATACAAATCAGTTAGGAAGAATTTATAGTGGTGGGTTATAACAGAAGTTAAATTGGTCTGATTCAGTATCCTAGAACTACATAAATCACAAATAAACTGCATAATGGAGAACTTGTTAGAAGACAAAGCCTCTAGCAAAATCTCAGAGCTTCTGAAAAATTTTCCTAATTTGAACAGTTCTGGAAATCATTTATAGAAACAAGAGACGGCAGTCAGAATTCAAATACTCTTCCATCAACTATACTTTATAAGAGTAATTTCATGCCTTTTACATATTTGAAAACAACTGTAATTTCTATTTCCTGGTATAAGCATGGAATAAGCCTGACCTATATAATATCTTCTACTTGTAAATTTATAATATTATTACAGTGCAACTTATGAAAAGATTTGCATTGTACAAACTTACAAGCTCTTTCAAATTATGCAAAATTGCTATATATAGTGAATAATTTACATTTAAATTAGACTGAATCCAGAGTTTGCATGGCTCCAAGGAAAAATAAAAATAAAATAATAATAATAAAAAAGCATCTTTACAGTGAAAGTATATAAATAGATGGATGAATAGATGGGATACGTATATATGTACACATAAAAACATAGAAGTATACAGTCTATATTCACCCACTGTCAGGAATGTATTTCCAGAAAAATAGTGATTTTTTTTTTTTTTTTTTTTTAAGAGCCTCTTCTCATCTAGCAGACCCTTAACTATTTATCACTGTTGGCATGAAATTTAATAGATTAGTGAATATACAAAGGACAGCTGCACACAAAACACTGACATCGAGAATTGAAATTCCAGAACTAATCATGCAATAATTAAATGCAATGGACCATTTAAAATTTCTGTTATTCAACTCCAAAAATCAATACCGTTTTCATGCCTCGGTTTTCGAATATCATCAATGGGTATGTTGTGAAATTTTTAGAACTTATTTCTATTACACAAATGTCATTGCTGTATTTATACCTTCACTTGAACTGATAAATAATATGATCATTAACCTAGAGTTTACTAGGCAGAATTACCTACTCTTGAAGCAAACTGCATCCATCCCCTGTCCTTGCAAGAATGTGGATAACGTGCATTCCAAAACAACCTGCTTACCTACTAAACAAACTAATATTTTGTTTCCTCTAAATATAATTCTTCAAAGTTTTTCTCGTATTTTACATAGTTGGAAGAATATCAGCATAGACTGTTAATATTTACAGAGATACAGAAAAAATGCATTTGGCTTTTTATGGTTCTTAAAAGCCTGATGATCCATGGTGGAATTTAACAGGAAATCATGCTTAATATCACTTCTTTAAGTAAAATAAGCAGAAGTGTTTTAAAAATATATATTCCCATGAAAACTGTGCTTTCAAATTAACCTGAGTAAATTAGATTCTTGTGTACTTTGCTTACTACCAGTAAAATCCTGAAATGTCTTGAGTACATAAAATTCTCATTAAAAACAAAACAAAAATATAAATATCAGATAAAAAATATATTTTAAAGTCTGTGTAACTACTATTTACTTTGTCATTTACAAGAATGTATACAAGCAACTAAAATATATCTGATCAGTAATTACACTTTCATGCAATTCCTAATCATTTTAGCTCATAATGTTACTATTTATTTCTAAAAGTTTAACTCCTAAAATATTATCTTAAAAAATAAACAAAAATGTCTTACTTCCTTACTAAATTTACACAATCTTATGAAATAAAAATATACCTTCATCATTTATACTTAACCCATACTTTTTGACAACTTATGTACTGAATTGGTAATAGCCATATACTAGGTCACTCTGAAAGCAATGCCTCCTATTTATTTACAGGGAAGCTAAAATAGATACAAAGAACAGAAAAACACTGTTTGATAGAGCAAATTCTCAGCTACAAAACACTACTTTTCAACATAGTCACCACTGTTAGCTGTGCATTTTTGACAGTCTGCATGCCATGCTCAAAAATCTGCACTTGGTGGAGGTGACCCACTGTTTCACAGCTGCTGTGATGACAGTGTTGCAAGGAAAACTTTGCCCATTCAGATCATATAGATGGAAGTGAGAAGGGACCAAATCTGGACTATACAGTGATTGTGGTAGGACAGTCCAGACAAGATTAGCTATGTGTCCATGGTATTGAAACTGGTACAGTGCCTGGCATTACTGTATTGTAAGATAAAGGTTTTCTTCTTCTCTGGTCTGTCTTTAAAAGTTTGAACCTACAGCTTAGTCAGTAATGATGTAGCTTTCAGAACTGGTTGGTCCAGGTTACAGGAAATCCAGAAGGATAAGCCCTTTCCCATCCAAAAGAGAGCATACATCATTTTAACAGCTGAGGGTTATGTATTAAACACTTTATTTGATAGGTAATTCAGTTATTACCACTCCATGGACTTGCTTTGTCTGCCTCATAGTGATACAGTGTCTCATCACTGATGGTGATACAATTCAGGAAACTGTCACTTTCAGGCTCACATTGGTTTAATAAACTCTGACACACTCACATACAGTGTTCTTTTTCTTCCCAAGTGAGTGTTTTTGGGACCCAGATTGACATGTTTGTGACCTACAAACCTTTTTTTACTATCCTTGTCAAAGTATTACTAAATGCTAGTGTCACATATATATGGTATCTGACAGTGATTTCTGTTTTTCTTGACTGTTTTCTGCATTTTTTTTTACTTACGGCAAATCTTCTAATCTGGAAGCTTCGTGTCTTGGGTCCAACAGATCATAACCACATTCATTGTAGATTTCTAAGTACGAAACCTGAGTTGTGTATACCTTACTTTTATCCTACATAAGGAAAAAAATAAAAAAATAAAACAACAACAAAAAAACAGCAGTGCAAAGACAGGGCTAAAAAAACAGATTACAAAAACAGGAGATGCTACTTATGTTACTTCTACTTTCCTTCCAACCTGTAGCTAAAGGTCAGCCAGAGACCAAATATAAAGTTCTCTCAAACATAAAATTCAGAATGCCTAACTTAAGAATCACTGTTCAATCAGATTTATTTATTTAATTTTTTATTTTTGAGTTCTGGAAGAGTATCAGTTCATAAGTGTCTTTTAGTTATTATAAAAATTAATGTAGATGGATAAGAAAGATCTCAGCGGAGAGTTAAGACTGGATTTTTATTAATCATTTGTATTCATTTCTTTTTTTTTTTTACATTGTTCTTAACTGTTGAGATGATGGAGTATACTTTTAGTATTTTAAACATAGTTATTACCTTCTGTAAGACACAAAGTATGATGCCACGTTTTCTGTACAGAAAGTACATAAAGAAGCTGCTAAATTTAGTTTCACTTTTCATTTCTAGGGCACAGTAATCCAGACCTTAAAGCTAAACTGTGGTCAGGTTTCAACTCCTATCTTTTCCTTCTTCTAGGTTCAATGGCTTTGAAGTAACACAGACTTTTTTATTCAAAGAAGGAGAGTACAAGATTTCAAATTTGGTGTGTTATAATGGTCTTTATTAATGGCTTAGTTAATTTTTAAGTGCAAAAAGGACACTTAAAATTTTTCTAGGGCACTTTGATTTGTGTAATCACAAAACTGTTTTGAGAATATTTAGTTTCCTTCCCAGCTTCTGTACAGGTAGAGTTGTTGAAATGGAACGTTTATAACATTCATTTTTACTTTATGGATTCTCCAAAATGTAAGTTTATAGCTCCTAGGTTTAGCTTAATTGCCACACTAGATTCATGTGTTTTACCTTAAGAGCCACGTCAAATTCAGTAATCTCACAACAATTTCACAGAGATGACAGTGGTAGAAAAATCTTCTGAGGAGTACTAAAAATGGTTAAAAAATAAATGAAATAAGAAATAACTGGGAGAGGACTATAAAAGTCAGAAATATTGTAAGATGAGGAAAAAAAGGAACAGAGAATGAAACATAAGTATTTCTTGTACTTATTACTGCTGAAATATTTTGGTGAAGCCAAATCCATATTTACGCAGGTGGAGTGACTATTCTCCATTAGCAGTTCAGAAATTTAGCATAAAGCACATGCAAAAGTAGTTTTCAGAATATAATTTATTACTTTTGAAAATGTTTTTCTAGCCACTGCTATCTTGTCTTTATGTTCTGATTCTGCTTTAAAAACAGATCAGAGGATTTTTTAAATTTTGATAAGAGCGCATTAAGAAAAAAGAATAACAGTAATAATAATAAATATCGATGACATTTTTACTATTTGCATAGTTTGATCATATGTTAAGCACATATAATTATATTAATAAATGGGCCTAGTAATGGCCACTTTCTATTCAATTACATGGAGTGAATCAAACTTTTATTAGTAATATCGCATATACATAAAAACCTTCCATAAAAGTGCATTAATTGGAGTTAAAAGGAGAAGGGCAGAGAAAGAGAATGAACACATACCCATTCTTTTTCAAATCCTGCATTCCTGACTTGACTTTTTTTTCATAATAATTATATGCATTTAGTTGTCAGTAATATGTTATAGCTGATAAACTATTACATGAAGTACCAAAGTGTACTTTTTTTGAGCATTCATCAGAAAGAAATTATGTAACTTATGAAGAGTGAAAAATACGGTCCATCTTTAATAACTTATTTTTGGTTTATTGTTGCATAGGAATCAAAGCAATGTTTGTATGATATGCATGTGATGCAGTGAATACAATGAAAAAAGACAAGGTGAAGCAGCAAAGATAAGGCAAGCAGAACTGATTATGTGATCTGAATGTATATAGCAACAACTGAAAAATAGTGTGGTTTAAAAAATAAAGAAATAAAAGCAACATCCGTCGATATCCGTTGCCTCATTTTACTGCAACAAGGCAGGTAACCAACATTACTAGCAGCTCATTACTGTATAATGTTTCATGTAAAGTTATAAGTTTTCTCCAGTATTATAAAAATAGTCCTTCAAAATAGCATAGGTAAGTACTTTTACACCAGTCATTTAAATAAGAAAACCAAGAAATGCAGAAGACAATCTCTCATACCTTCTGCAACTGATCAAAAATGTAAGACAGAGTCCTGGGAATGATGCCTCGGTCACTATAACGTTCAGCTCCTCCTGTAATTGTAAACGTTTTGCCACTACCTGTCTGACCATATGCAAAGATAGTACCATTATATCCTGCCAATGCACTATAGAAAAATAAAAAAAGAAGTGATAATTAATATTCACAGCATATTTTTTATGATCAACTTTTTATAGAACCAAAATGCAATTAACAGTAATTCTTGAGTACATAGCAGCTGTCTTCAGTAATACGGGATCACAGTTCAACATATTTATTTCAGATTCAATAGAATTTACTCAGCCTGAAATGCCATTCAGATGTGATCATCTTTTTTCAAGCCTCAAATTTGCTGAAGAGCTTAACAAAAGCCTATATAAAATGTTTTTCTCTGTAAATCATCAGACTCATACTATTGACATTTATCTGATTTCCATTAAACAGGAGATCAAGAGATAGGCTTAAAAACAGTAGTTCAGCTGCACACTTGGAAAGAAATGTATAAGACTAGACTACAGCTGACATGAATTTCATCAGCAACAGCTGATGCTACAAGAATTTCATGTTAAGACACAATAGATTTGATTCTGACTTTTAGTCCTGAATTTATTTTAAAAGGGTGGGTTTTTAATGCCAAGAAAGAAAAAACTGCCAAATTGTGGTAATGTAGATTGCACTAATGAGAAATGAGTGCAATTTGAGAGAATAATTCAGAATTTTTTCACTTTTTAATAGATGGCAAAATTTCTTGTACTCTTTTTAGGAGAGACTCGTACTTTTCCCAAGACACCACTGATGAGCTGATGTCTGAAATATAAATGAAAAAATTTCACTTTTCCCTTGATATCAAAAGAAAAACTTCAGGTATACAGTTTAAAATCATTATTGATATTCATAGTTGATGAATATTTGTTTCCCTTGTGCAGCACTGTCTCATAAGTTAAAAATAAATAAATAAATAAATAAATCTATATCCGCATTTCTAATCCTTTTCATGTTAATTGTTGTAAATGGCCCTGACCTTTTAAAAGTATTCTAAGTGCTCTAACATCCTATACTTCACTCTGACTAGCTAGAAACAATGAGGTAAAAATGATAGAGGACATTATTATTATTAATTTTCACTTGTCTGAAAACAAACAAAAATTTAGTAAATTATAATTCTAATCACTTTTGAAATATGTTACTGAAAGTTATGTACACATGGCCAACCAAACAAGAAGTCACAACAGTCTATAAGACAAAGAAATCAGAATAGAGGATGCCAGGCTATCCTCCATCCATTCAGAAGCCATCATTTAAAAAATTTTCCATAGACTTGAATTTTTTCTACTAAAATTCCAGTATCTCCAGACAAAATATATGAAGAAACCTGAAGAACAAATATGAATGATAATTAAAAAAATACTGAAAAGGCATAAAACAATCAAGAATAAATTAATTTCATGATGAAACATAACAGAAGCAAAATCTAAGCTGGATTTGGTTTACCATTTTTAAAGATTTACTCATTTTGTATAAAGAAAAAGAAATGATAAATTATTCTTGTGCATTTTGTTTATAAATAAAAAGGGGTAAACAACCATTGCATAAGATTAAAAAAAAAAGCCACATATAGATAACTGCTTGCCTGGCGCCACAAGAAATGCAACAGTTCCTCAAATTATTATTTAAAGGCCTGAGCAGATGCCAAATTGCTTATTTTAATTTAATCCATTACAGTAGGATGACAGAGAAAAAGAAACATTAAAAGGAACTACAACCAATGTCTGCTCCCATAGACCAAAAAGCCCACGAGACAGAGTATACATATATTTTAGATTCCAGATGTTAGAAATCAAAACAATTGTTATTAGAAAACACCTCATTCATTTATCTTAGGAATTTATATGCCCACCACCACAATATCTGAATGCTGAATACAGTAATTAGCTGTCAGAAGGTAGAGGGTATCAAAAGAAGTTTGCAGATGGCAGGTTCAAAACAAGCAAGAGGAAATGATACTTCATGCAAAATACTGTTAAGCTATGAAGTTCCTTGCAGTGGGATGTTGTGGATACTGAAAGTTCACACAGGGGTCAGCAGAGACTAGATTACTTCCTGAAAATGTTCTCTAATGGTGTCTAAAAGCAGAGAAATTTTCTATCAGAAAATCCCTAAACTACAACTAACCAGGGGCTAACAGAATACTAGGTGAAAGTAGATCTACATGTTTATTTTTTTTCTTAAGCACAGACTGTTAGTTATCCAATAAAAGAGAAAATGAAAATTACGTTGTAATGCCGTCCCTGCAAGTGTAGTGGTCTAAAGACAAAAGAAAAAGCAGTTATTTTAAAGAATTTCTATCTTGTGTTAGACTAGATGATATAATTGTGTGAAAAAAAAGAGTAGATTCAGGGCTTCCATAGAATATTGCAATGTTAAAAGAAGACCTTGCCTCTTCCCTGACTGTGTTACTAAGCAAAATCTGTCAGATTTTCAATTATCAGCAACAGCACTTTCTAGAATGGACTCATCTATGAATATAATTAAATATAATTGTACTGCACTAACTTAGTCGTAATCAGTGGCAATTAAAAACAAACAAACAAACAAACAATAACCAACAAAACATGTAGTGAAAAAGCTAATATTTCATTAAAAAATTCAATGTAGACTCTTTTTAAAATAAATGACTGCTACAGAGCTGTGTACTTAATGGTGGAAGGACACAAAATTCCTAAATAAAAGCATGATACAGAAGTCTAACTCACACAGATAATTACGCTTAAATTGATAGATCCATTATATTTATAACTGGTTAACATTCCTCAAGTGAGAAATTTCTTAAGTGGAAGCTAGAAAATTTCTGGTTAGTTACAATAGTTCAAAATACCATTCAGTATTTAGTTCTGGAGTATCTGAAACAATGTGGAGTAGTGATAGTACTATTCTGTGATTGTAGACAGAGGTCGAATGCAGGCTGAGGTTGTTTTGTTGTCGATCATTTTTATTTACCATGATGAATATTTTTTTTCTATTCAAAGTCCAGAACACAGTACTTTTCATTTATTTCTTTGCTTATTGTTAATGAGAGTGTGGGACAGCCTGTGCCTAAGTATCACAACCCTGCTTCATTCACTGTGTCATGGTTTTATGATTTTTGGTACTGGTATTCCACATCATAACATCATGTATAGCATTAAGAGTTAAAGAGCTAATACTCCAGCTCCATAGATCATTGATAATTCCAGGTATACCTGTCTCAGAAGAGAAGAAGCACTACATTCCCCAGAGGACTTTGCGATGCTTTGTATTTTTACGTGTTTTCCTCTCAGAGGGAACAGATAAAAACCCTCAGCAGTCACGGGACGCTCTCTTTCCTTTGGGATTGACTCAGCAGTGGGTGCTCGCTGCCGTATCGCCTTCAGCATTAGCGTAAGGCCTTCGGTTTATCAGACACTCTCTCTTGCTCATTTTATTTGATTCATTAGCCTCAATTCCAATTATATTGTATTATATTGTGTTATTTTACTTTCTGATATCTTATTTAGTAAATTAGCTTTCCTCCTCAGATTGTTGCCACTGTTTTGTTTCTAGGCCCATCTCCCTTTTCCCTTTTTCCCTTTTCCTTTCCCCTTTCCTGGGGCGTGGGTCCGTGGGTCGCCCGCACCAATTGTCACGGAACCGGGCCAATCCAGCCTGGTAAACCGTTGACACACTGTTACACTAGGTAACTTTTGTTGAAACGAACAGAAGAGTTACCATCAAATAGAATGATCACTTCTTGATCATTCCAAGAAGTGGTAGGACAAGAGGCAGCTTTCGCAAGTTGCAAGAGTGGAAGTTTGAAGTATGATGAAAATGTTTTTCACAGTGAGAACTGGTAAGCCCTGGAACTGGTGCACAATGAGTTGTGGGATGCCCATCTTTGGATACTTTCAGCTTGAGCAGCTTGATCAAAGTCTGAAGCTATCCTTGCTTTGCTCATAAGGTTGGACCAAATGACTTGGAGAGAACCCTTCCAAACTGATAATTCTATGATTGTAAGAGAGAATTTTTTAGCAGTAGACAGAATTCACGCAAGATGTTCAACAGAGGAATGGATTAGTAAAAAAATCTTTACCATTCCTTGAAAATGTGCTAAATATTTACACTATGTAAACATTTTATAAACACCAGTACAAACATCTTTCTCAGGGAAGTCAGGATATTCTGACTCCTTTTTTGTTACTCTGAACTTCAAATAATTACGAAAACAAACAAACAAAAAAATCTGAAGGAATAGTGTGACCTTTCTCTAAGCTTTTGACATCAGCAGGTATTAAAAACAAATACAGAAATCTCATCTTTATAGTTGCTGGATGAAGTCAATCAAGAACCAAAAGGCATTACAGCAACAATGAATATGAAATTTAAGTAAAAAGCCTTGTTTACTCTCATAATTTCTATTGCAAGACATATTTCAAAGTCTTCAGACTGATGGAAGAGATCTATTTTGAAGATGCATTTATGACTTCTGCCATTTTTATTATTGTTTTGTTTTAAAATGAAAAAGTTCAAGGTGGAAGGCTTTTACCAAATTTATCCCGTAAATAAATACAAATTTTTAAATGCTTAAATCTGAAAGGCTGTGCTAAATATGGCCTAACTTATTTGAGTATCTATATGTGAAGCAATGCCTAGGAATCAGAAACAAATTCTACTTTTACTTTGTTTTTACTAGTTTATTTCAAATTAATCTTGTTATTTCAATTGGAGCTCTGAAGCTTCATTTTAAATGACTAGTCATGTGAAGCTGGGTGTTCTTTCAGTATCAATGAAAATACTGGACTACTGAAGGAAGTGGAAAACATTTTGATCTTTAAATCTTGTCAGCCTTCTCCTCATCTCAGTTCTTGCTGACTTTAATTTTTTACCAAAGACCTTCTCTTTCCTTTCTGCTATCTCAGAAAACAGTAGTTCACAGTCATTTTATAAAACTAACAAAGAAATATATAAATAAATCAGTACAATCCTGGCAAAAACAGCTCTCAGACATGATGCTTATGATGAAAAGAAGACAGAACATAATTTGCAGGGTCTGGAAAATCACATCTCAGGAAAAAAAAAAAATGTTTTCACACATAGTCAGTATTTAGGTATCTTCTATCATTTGGTGATCAGATTAAAGTTCCTTTTAATTAAAATAAACAAAATATCTCCACATGACATTTCTTCTTTATGCTTTTGCCAGATTTATGGAACAAATCTAATTTGGTAATGTCTCATATTTCAAAAACAACACTGATTTCCAAATATGCATGTAACTCTGAGATCTCAGTTCAAGTTTCCACTGACACTTTAAAAGAGCTTTCCTAAAAAGGCAAGCTGAAATATAATTTCTAATTTTAACTAAAATTCTTAAATACATTTAAAATTTCACCATAAGCACTGCAGAAGATAAGTATCACAAAAATACTATGAATGAAACCTATCAAATTGTAAGCTATAATAAGCAGCAATCTTGAACAGTCCCGAACTTCAATTTAAATCAAAATAAACATGACCAATAACTGTTTGAGATGAAAGCTTAGTGAAGTTTTCTCTTTTTATTAAACTTCAAAATCTATAATTATTCTCACTCCAATTTCTCAAATAATAGGATACATTAAGCTACAGTTTCAAGCTGACACCCAAAAAGTAAATTTATTTTCAGTGTATACAAATTCCACAGATTTTTTTCTACCAAAGTCACTTGCATTAGCAATAACACAGATTTAAGGCATGTTTGTTTGCAGGTGAGCCAAGCTACTACTTCCCATGCTTGTATTACAAATATATCCAGGCCAGAATACTAAACTGGCCGTTTAGGCCTGCCTTTTAGTAAGCAATGATAATATTCCAAGAAATCCACAAATAACACAGTCTGATGCTTAAATCTTACCAAAATTCCAGAAAATAAATAAATAAATTAATAATAAAAAAAACTAAATAGGAAGATAGAATCTTTGTTAGGTTTATCACATTTATGAGTTGGACCAGATGATCCCCAGAGGTCTTCTTCCAATCCTAACCATTCAATGATTCTGTGATTCTTAGAACTACAAAAAATATACTACATAAACTATACTATTCTAGTGCAATAAAGTGAGTTTATATTCTAGACAAAAAGATAACTATACGTGGATTTCTATGCCTACGCAACAAAAATTACTACAGTATCAGTGAAATTTTAGGAGTTAAGGATGCAACCATGCCATAAATAGAATTCCCAAGGTACTGTTGTATATCTCCTAGATTCAGATATGTCAGTATTCAGAAAATCAAAACATCAATGCACTGTTATATCAAGACAAACACCTGGTAGCTCTCCTCCAACTAATACAATGAAATCTATTTTTGATCCTGTGTTACCCCAACTACTATCAAGAACAATAACATACCATTCTGCCACTGGTTTGGCAATGCTGTCAAAAACAACATCTTGCTTTGCCTCTTGATCAAAAACTTTCTGAAATCTGAAAATATTAAGCAAATAACAATTACTCAGAATCTTAAAACACTACTTGATTCATAATTGTGCCTCTAATAGTCAATGTTTACATCATTAGGCTTACATAACTTAGTACAATGTTTTCCCTGTAGTCTTACCCACAGCATGCTGTTGTACTATTGTATATAAATAGTCTGTACACAGAGCTGCATTGAAAAGATCTTCACAATAAATTCCTCTGATGAAATGATGTGACTTTGAGAAAAATAACCCTCATTTTAGATCTACCAAGAAAAGCAGTGTTTGTAACTGGCACCACACTGAAACCTGGATAAATAGATTACTATAACCAAATACAGTTTCTTACCAACATAGACAGGTACATTCTGTTGCACACTTACTGTAATAATCAAAGGAAAACCTTTAACAAAATCCTTCATATATAAAAGAACTGCAGCTTTCATAGAGAATCATATAATATTTGAGGTTGGAAGGGACCAACTACTACAATTCCCCTGCTCAAAGAAGAATCAACTGAAGCAGGGTTCTGCCCTATCAAGTTGTATTGTTACCACTTATGGAGTATCAGCAACTTTTCTGGGTGTGTCGTTGCATCATTTGTTTACTTTCTGTAACAGAAATGTTAAGTCAGGACTTGAACCAGTGATTGAGCACCTGGTAGGAAGGCAGAGCAAACCCAGGGAAGTTCAGGTGTTTGCAATGTACCTGAGTGACCAGAAGAAATGGTGCCAGGATCCACCCCTTCCCGATCTCATTTAAGGGTTGGCAGTGGGTGAGGATGTCTCTCTAGAGATCCCTGTATCCCTGGAGTCTTGGGAATGTAAATAACTTCTGTCTTTTATTTTTGTGTTTGTAGCTGTTGCATCTGAGCAACTGTAGCCTAGGACCTTGCTGCTCCTCTGTAATTGTACTGTGAAGATGTAATGCAATAGAAAGCAATTTTTTTTCTTATGTTTGAAAGGTATTTTCTGCATTTCAATTTGTGTCTATTCATTTTTGCTCTCTCACCAGGCATCTCTAAGGAATATTCAGTTCCGCCTTCTTTTTTAATCTCTGATCAAGTAATCACTCATCTTGGTAAGATCTGTTTCAGATTCTTTTCGCTATGAGGAGTCCTAGCACTCTGAGCCACTCCTGGTATGTCAGATGATCCAGTCCTATATTTATCTCTGCTTTACTGGAACCCAGAACTAGACGCAACAATTCAAGTAATTTTCTGCAGACCTGCTTTGTAGCCAGTCAACCACAATCCTGTACTGGTGCATGTGTTTTTATCTCTCTAGGAGCAGGATTTGCCATTTTCTTTTGTTGAACTTCATGCGATTCCTCCTGGTTTATTTCTCTAAATCTCTCAGAGTGGCAGGATAGCTATCTGTAATGTCATCTACCTATCTTAGTTCTGTACTGTCTGCAAATTTACTGAACGTGAACTTGGTCTCATCATCCAGGTCACAAAGGAAGGTTTTAAATTAGTTTTCATAATAATTACACTATTAGTGAGTGCCCCCCAGGTGGGTTTTGTACTCTTGCTGATAACTGATTGAGCAAAACAGCTTAGCTTATTTTTAATATCCTCCATATTGTACTCATATAAACCCCATTCCTCAGTAAACCCCATTCCTCAGTTTTCCTGGATCACCTGATCCTGCTCCCACTGCTTATACAGTTCTTTTTTTATGGATGGCTGTGGTCAGAAGCTCCTTGCTCAAACAGTAGCTGCAGGGGGTCTGTATAGTTAACTTCTTGCTTATCAGAACAGATTGTTCTTGAGCTTGGAAGAAGCTACTTTTGAAAAATACAACCAGCTCTCCTGGAATCTAGGGCTGTGTCTTGTGGTTGCTTTTTTTTCAAGCAGGTCCCTGAACAGGTGAACATTTTCTCTCACAAAGTCTAAGGCTGTGACCTTGCTCTTTTCCTTGTACTCCTTTCTCAGGTTTCTGAATTTCAGTATGCTATAATCATAGCTGTCAAGGTTGCCCCAGCTTCCACATTCATGATCAGTCCTTCTATATTTGTAACTAAGAGAGCAGATCCTCCTTCCCTCAGTAGCACTTTAATCAAGTTTTAGGAAGTTCAGGAATCAGTATACTTCCAAAACCTTCTAATTTGGGATTGTTCATGCTCTGCTATGCTGTTCCTAGTGTCTGGGACTACTTAGAACCTCACAGGGTATATAGAAAAGCCCTAAGGATGTGCAGGATATACAACATCTAAAAGAAAGGCAATATACAAAATAGATATTCTGTTCTGCCAACACTGTATTAGTTAAGTCATCCAAAGAATTGTATTTGACCTACATACAAGAAAGTAAGAATAAAGGATTATCTTGTTTAAGTTGATCAAGAGATGCAGATTGCATGCAACCGTAAGATTTGCATAGGAAAAAGAATGCTTAATCCACGGTATAATTTTTGTTGCTTAAAAGACAGTAAGTCATAGTACTTTTCAACATTCATCACTGCAGACATTTTAATAAATGATAGATAAAACCAGGAAAAAGTGTTAATTGGGATCTACATACTAATATTTTTGCATAAAATCAATTTGGAGGAGGTAGCTCCTCACTTCACAAGCAGAACAGATTTCCTTAGCTGATGTAAAATGACATCAGGCTGAACAGCAGATGTTCATCTGTGGCTCTTTTAATAGCACAGAAGAACAAAATTTAATTGATTTGGTATTAAAAAAAAAAAACAAAACAGCTTAATATTACAGTTGAGAATATTTTATTTATTTATTTATTTTTCAGAAGTGGTTATACATCTAGGATCCTTCACAAAAATTGTAAAGCTTTTTCTTTACATCTTCTTTTACAAAGATTAACAATTTGGTAGTTCTGGTACTTAAAGTTTCAAAAAAATGTTCACATTGTACTGTGATGGTTCTGTCTCTTTCAACACTTTTTTTTTTAATTGTTTTGGTTGTATTTGAAGCACTGTTTTTAAACAATGTTTTACATTAAGGCACTTTAGTCAGTCTGTGCCAAGTAATGAGTTCACAGGAAAACAATACAGTGCTGTACTTGCTTTTCATCAGTAAATTCAAAACAAGCTGTAAGAGTTGAAGACTTGATAGGTTAAGATGGAAATACATAATGGTATGCAATGGATAGGTAAAATACCAAACAAATGGAAGGAACTTTAGTGTTTATCAAACTCATTCAGATGCAGAACATGATATGCTGAAGTGCTGTTCTTGTTAAGGGAAATGGATGAATATAAGGCTACTTCTACCATAACTTAGTGTTATGAATAGGTTTTTCCTCTGTGATTCTACAGATATGTGACACTACGAAAGTGAGTCCTTTACTTACTTGAACTTGTAGCTCTCTCGCTTATTGTTGACAAAGCCATCTGCTACATCACGTGGCACAGTAATCTCCAGACTGGATGCAGATTTCTCATCATCAACTGAATAAATCTAATGAATGGATACGAGTTCAAAGTAATTTTAGCAACAGAACAGTTCAGCCCTTAGATACAGCATGGCTAAGGAGTATTGTGAAATAATGTAGCGGGGCAAAGCAATTCTCCCTGACCTGAAGTCCTGAGCAGTGGAACAGCTCTTTCTCTAGCTGTTCCACAGAACAAATACATGGGAAGCCAGCTTGTTGTCACATAGACACTACAGTAAGATTTGAGATAGAAATGCAGTGTCTGACACAGCCACTTTAATACCTGAACTGTTACTACTAAAAAAGCACAGCGAGAAAGAGGGATATTCAGGAACGATTCCACTATCCCTTCCTGTAACAGCGGGCTACTGGGAGCTCCACGTTCTCCCCCAGCTCTGAGAACAAAATATTCAACTGATAGCTTAAATCCTGCCGCGGCTCCTAAGCTCCCGCCCCACGCAGGCCTAGACAGCACCGAGCTCCCCTCCTACCCCCGCCTGCTGCCTCCTGCCCAGCGGTTTCAGACGCGCGTACACCCGAATGGTTTCCTTCACCATCGCTGCTGGCCGGCGCTGCCTGAGCGGCAACAGTAACCAGGGCACGCTACCCAGCCTGCCCTGCGGCGAGAGCGCGCTGCCTGCCGCCCCGCCTGGGAGGGCAATTAGCGGTGTGCATGCGTCTGCGTGCGATGAAAACATTTGTTCTTTTAATCCAGTACCAGGAGACCTGAACTAAAGGTTCTGCTGGGGGAATAGAGGCTGCAGGTTTGTAGCTTTCAGAGGGGTGATGGTACGACCTGGTTGTTCTGTGAAATGGTCACCAAAAAGTTAAAACAGGGGGTGGAAATTGATGCCCCTCTGCTCTGCCCTGTAAGGCCTCACCTGGAGTGTTACATGCAGGTCTGAAGCCCGCAGCACAGGGGGGATGTGGAACTGTTGGAGTGGGTCCAGAACTTGAAAGCGTGGTCTGGTAGTGATAGGAGAGAATGGCTTTCAGCTAAATGAGGGGAAATCTAAGTCAGGTGATAGGAAGAAATTACTCAGAGGGTGGTGAGGTGCTCCTATCCCTGAAGGTGCTCAGGACCATTGGGTGGGGCTGCCATCTTAGGAGTGGCAGCCCTGCCCGCGGCAGGGATTGGAGCTAGATGACCCTATAGATTCCCTACAACCTAAGCCATTCTATGATGATTCTATAATTACATTTTTGTGAGAGAGATTGGAATCATTACAAGTCCACTGATCAAAAGTAAGTGAAAGATCATAGACTTATTTCTATCTTCTTCCATAATTGTTTAACTTAGATGTGGGAAAAATACACTGAGCTCGTATTCCAAATAAGTTTAACATTAGGGGAAAGGGTTTCTTGTCCCAAGTGAGCAAATAACTATCTCAGAAAGCATCCAAGGAATAAGTAGTATGCCTTCAGGGAATGAAATGGGGAAGGACTAATTGCCAGCTGTAGTCAATCACAAGTCAAAAGGGTCAAATGAAAACAAATGGAAAATATTACTTGGTGATTAAATAGAGAGCAGAGAAAAAACAAAATGTCAGAATGGGATAACAGAGTAGTACTGAGTACTATGTCAGTGCTGTTCAACATCTATAAGAAAAAAGACTCTTATGTCAGTATAGATAGGGATCCTGAAGGTGGTGGTAGTCAGAACTGACTAATGGGGTGGAGGTGCAAGAGGGAACCTACTGCAGCTGAGTGGGAAGCGGAACCCATAGGGTCTGATGAATTCAGGCTGAAGGAAGGGGATTTGTGAGGAGAGAGGTGATAATATCAGTCCCATAATTCTGAAAGAATTAATGTGTTTAGTTGCAGGAGCTATTCTTGCATTTATCTATTTAATTTAGTACTGAAATGTACAGAGAGGAGCCATAGGTGAGCCACAGGCTGCAGCCTAGGTATTGGGTCATCTGTAGTCAAGAGAATAAAGATAACAGAATGGACTCGCAAGTCTATTTTAAAAATAGGCCTCATGCTACAAATCTGTTCTTGCCGAGATTGAGTGTCTCACTATTGTGCTCCTCCATACCTTGCTTTCAATAATGGTATGTTAACTCAGTGGCATCTAGCACAGAGTTAGCACTTCCTATGTTTGTAATATGTCTCTCATATGTCTGTAGTGTGAAAGCTGCCTCATTTGAGCTTCAAAATTATCCAGGCTTTCCTTTTAATGGGGTATGTGGTGTATTTAACTAAGAATATAGGAGTTAAAGAGAATATAAAATAGATTAGAAACTTGTTAAAAGCTGGTTTATTATTGTTTGCTAGGGAAAAAAGTAGTGTATTATTTGATGAGAAAATTGTTAGTTGGCTTCACTGAGGAGATGTAATATTTTAATGTATATGTCACCCAAAAATATTAAACATTGATAACACAGGATTGAGAGTTATAGGAGGATTAATGTATCTAGGAAAGTTGAATGATCTTGTGGATTAGAGGAACTATTATGTGTAAAATAAATTGCAAAGCTAAGCAAGCATGTACCTGAGGACTAATGACAACATATTCTACTGCAAGCTGGAATCCATTCAGCTAAAACTGTCAGAAGAATTTGTTGTGAGAGTCAAGATGGCAGCTGCCTATGATAAAGGCAGCTGTGGTTCTTCGGTGAAAAGCAAACTTTATCTTACAAATTCTCGCAATTGCTTTGTGTCCTGGCAAGACCTGAAGCATACTTACTGTGTGCATTTATGGTTATTTTTCTATTCCTTCAAGTGTTTGAATACAAGCATTGTTGTAATAATTAGGCTAATTAGGGCACAATTAATTTAGCGAAGAGAAAGCAGGGAGGCTATATGTGTTTTTATAAATATGTTATGAGGAATTGCTGTGAAAGTGAAAGAAGCTTCTAAGGTAGACATAAGAACAAATGTAAGTTTAAATTGGAAGAAAATAAATTGTTTTAAGGGCTTGATTGGTCCCTTCAGATACTGAGAAAAGCATGGAAAAGTTGTCAAAAAAATACTATATGACTTTGTTAACTTACGTTGGCAGAGGTTTGACCCAGAAGGTGAAATCAAGAACCTCTGTTCCAGGATCTTTTTGAAGATGAGTGCAGGGTCTTTCTAGAAGCATACTAGGAATAAGCAGGCAAAGACAGTTTGAGTATTTTCCATTTTCCCAAGTCACTTGATGAAGGTTAGCCTCCTTAATTTATCTTTTAATCATGTGAAGATCTCTACAACGGGCTGTAATGTGTATCTATCTTCTGCATAAAGTCACTGTTGGTGGATAACGTGGAGTAAAATAAAATGCTCTGCTTGTAAGACAGTTGTAACTTTTGTGCTGCAGGCAGCCTACAGTCAAGCTCATAATTGAAAAACCTGCAAGGTGTACATTGCTCCTAATTAAATCATTCAACAGTTGTACATCTCCACATCCACTGAAGGATTTATTGTATTGTGCATCTTTAGATCTTCATTTCACCTGTAGGAGATCAAACCTTCTCAAGTTACTGAGTGATGTTTTCTTAGTCTCTGAGGTTTTTCCACTTTAGTTTGCTCAGTACAGAAGACAGAAAGAAACTGAATATAGTCCACATAAATCTCATCACTGTAATTTCCCTTTACTTATAGATAACCTGAGGTAAATTTAAGGCTGAAGTTTGAAACAGTGTAGCAGCTGCAGCAGAGGAAATTTTATTCTGCTTTAGGAATGGATTTCTTATCTCCAGGTGAAAATCAGTAGTATGATCCAAGACAAATGTATCAATTTTTTTTTTAACCCACAATTACGAAAATCCTCTGTTGAGACTTAGCTAAAGAAGTAAATCATTTTTTAACATTTTCCAGACACTTGGAAGAGAGCACATTATCATGGTTAACAGTGGATAGCTGATTACAAAGATGTAGGTACTGTAGGATATCTTCCTATTCCTCTGAAACAGGAAGAACTGTTTTTCCATTTCCTACAGCTTTGAAGGGAGTCATTAAATGACTCCTAAAGATGACAGCTAACTGGTTGTGTGCTAGTCGAGAGAATATTGCATCATATGCTGGAGGCCTGTAAAGCTTTCCTTTCCTTTAGATTTGCTTTGCCTTCTCTGGGAAATCAACTGGTACTCAAAGAATTTATGATAATCCTCAGAGATAAGTGTTAGACTTCCTTCAATTAATGTATTTCAGAAAGTACATTGTAGAACATGTGTAACTTATTGGCTTGAAACAGTTGTGTAACTGTATGTAAGATTAGAGTTACAGGATCTGGCAATTGCATGTTTTAAGAAGTGTAGCCACTGCTTTCTGAATTAATAGCTACAGTATCCTAACTAATTATGTACTCGTAGTTTTCTTCTGATTAAAAGTAATACAGGTCATAGTATATGTTGGAGCTGGAAATTCAAGGTCTTGTGTTCCATTATGTCACCTAGCAACTTAATGTGCTTCCAAATAAACAGCCATGTAGGTTTTATTATAGCCCAAACTTTTAAATCCTTTCTTTCCCCCCCCCCCTCCCCCCTCCCCCCCCCCAGAAGTTTTACTTTTTCATGGACTTATTTTTGGCAACTGTTATGCTGTTTGGCTGAGATAATGATTAGAAGCTAGAATGTTAAAACCTTTCCATAGATCAGCTGGAGTGGATGAAGAGTCAGAACTCTTGCCAAAGTCTGTTTGTCTCATCATCCAACTCCTGGAAACATTAGTGCCAAATATGTATCTTCTACGTGACCAGAAACAGTTCCTTTTTTTTCTTAAATGACTGGAATTGAGGATCAAAAACTTGTCCTGAATTTAAGAATAGTATCAGCTGAGTATGTTGTATCAACTCTGCCAAGAACAGTTGAAATTTTACATGTAAGAGATGGGGTGACACAGAATTATATATGTCTGCATCTGAGCAGCATAAGAAAAAGAGACTTAAATATATATATATAATCTTTCAGATGTTATCCCTGAGTTCTATAGCCAGTGTTTTATTTTCTGCTTATGGAGCTGTTAACGCTTCCTTTTAATTGCCTTGTTTAGCTTTTATCAGTCCAGCTCTCTGTGAAGGGCTGTGTCTTTTAGGCTACTGTTACAGTCTGTTTCTGAGAAACAGTGTCACACCTCATACATGTTACAGTTACACTTGTGTGAAGTTCTTCAAAACTTGCAGCTGTACTGGTATTCTCACAGAGTGGAATAATGCTTCCTAAAAATGCCTTAATGGAATCAACCATGACAGAAAAATCTTAAAGCATCTTCCTGAGGGCTTTTACACATACATATATGCTTTTTTGCTTTTTTTTTTTTTTTTTCTGTAAACCAGAATTATACCTTCATGTGTTGACTGCAACAGTAAGCACATCATTGATTTTTTTTTTTCTTCCTGTTTTTTTTTTTTCTCTCCTTCTAAATAGTAAACTGCATCCTTTGTTGCAAACTACAATGTATTATCAGAACACTCACATTAACAGAATTCTAAAGCAATGCTGATGTTTTCTGCACAGTTTCTCCCCACAACTAATTTCCCCCCCCCCCCCCCCCCCAGAATTACAGGTTTTTCTTGAATTTTTGTTTTAATGCCTCTCCTTGATCTATCTCTAACCAAGGGACAGATGAAAGTCTAAGTGGCAGTGAGTAGAAAGGCCTGTGGGGTTTGTTTTTTAATCTGAAGACTGAGAAATTCAGATTGTGTTACAGTTAGTTAGGAATATAAATCCTTTTATAGTCATTGTAATACTGGTTTATATATGTTCTTGTTTGAAGTAGATTACAATCCCATCAGAACCTTATGTAACATAATTATTGATCATTGTTTAAAATAACACCTACTATTCATGACTTTGATTTCTAAGTTTTGCTGGGGTCTGGGTCAGTTTAAAATAAAAAGGAAGGGAAGAGGAAGAAGGAAGAATGGAAAGAAATATTCCTGATATCCTTGCACCAAGCAGTTCTTGCTGTCCAAGCTTAAAACAGAAAGCAAATTAAAAAAAAAAATAAAAAATCCCAACATCTTAATATAGACAGAAGTCATGTTCTGTAAGTTCCTTATAGAGTTATTGTACAGGCAGTATGTTTTTTAGTCCTAGAGAAAGTTTAAAGAAAGGTGAGCAATTGTTCAATTTCTATGAATCGATGCAGCTGTGTTCATGCTTGCTATCAGTTGTGTGTAGCTGGTTTTTGCAGAGCTTTGTTTCTAATGCTGTTTTCTTTCCATGTAGTTATGTAAATAGATGGGATCCATGCATAAAAACAAAGAATAAAAACAATGAATACAACTTTTGGAAAAACTCACAGCAAATCAGTGTATGACGAAGAACTGCTCCTGAACTTTTTGAAATTAATTCCCATTTTTCTTCCTCTTCTTTTCTTTATTTATTTATTTACATTTAGGCTTTTGAGTAAAGCAGGGGAAATTGATTTTTTTTTTCCCCTTTTCTTTTACAGTTTTTTTTTTTTTTTTTTTTTTTTTAAGCCAACTACTATTACTCATTCAAGTTTCAAATGCCAGATGCATTTAAGGCTGGGTGATTTTGTCACATGCTGATGTGTGTCTACAGTTGAGAAATCTTATAAGTGGGTAAGAGTTGGTATCCAGGGACTGCAGACACAAATTACTTGCCAGTGTGACATTGCAGACTTCCTGTCTGAGACACTGCATTACAATAAGAACATATTCAGTTATCCAGTCTATCTCTTCCATCTGTATCTTGGCCATGGATCATGTACTTAGTTGTTTAGACTTACCAAACATTTCTCAATTTGGACTCCCAAAACAAATTAGTGAGTTTCAATTTGACATTAAGTTCTCCTCAAATTCAGGATGAATGTGGGACTCTTAGGATTGCATGCAGAAGCAGGAAGATGTGTTTACCTATTCTTCTTGTGTAACTGAAGGCATTTGAGGTTATGTAAGTTAGTCAAAATCGAAAAACAACCATAAAGCCCTGTTTCCTGAATTAGCTGTATTTCACTTTATTTCCTTTATTTCTTTACTGAATTAATCTTACAGTAATGATTGTCAAGAAAATTACAGTTTTTTGTTCTTTCACATTGTGATTATAACAAATTCAACTTTATGATCATACTGCAGAGGTGTATGTATGTCAGAAAGTGAGATTCTAATGACAGTAGAGTTTGTTTGTCTGTAGGAAACACATGTATCAGTAGTGCTTGTTGATGGTATGTCATTATTAATCTGAAACTTTATCTTTTACTATGATGAGATCAGGAGCTTTGCAGTTGTTGCTCAGATTTGCATTGTTCTTTGTCTTCCAGGAGAGGGCAGTGATTTGTACACATTGCAGTCAGATTTTTTCCACAGCTATACAAACGTTGCTTACAATAACCATCAAGTACTAGATTTAAAAATGTGAATGAACTCATATACTGGATTGCTTCCATAAGAAGCAGTAGTTTTGCCTGTATATAAATTCACTTTGAAATTTTCTCCAGAACATAAGCTTTATTGCAGATGAGTAACACATAAGAACTTGCTTTTATAAAAATCAAGAATGTTAATGGTTACTGTCATAAAATAAACTGTTCTTTTGTGAACCAAGAAAAAAAGTGTTAGTGCATCCATAATAGCGTAGGGATATAAGAGGCAAAAGTTTTTATTAAATAAAAAGTTGAATAGGGAAGATATAGCATAGTAAGCGACATGTAAGTCCAAAATCTTATCCTCTTTTCCACATGCATAGATCTAATAAGATGTTAAAGAACTCCCTGCAAAACTTTGATTTTTGCTTTATGTTTACAGAGGTGAAGTCTGATCCAGTGTGTGAAGAAATATTACATGAGAAAAAACTTTCGCTGTCTACTGCCTACTTTCAGGTAAATTTTCAGTAATGAACAAAATCCGGGTGTAAAGACAAGGATTCATCACTATCAAATGATTTATCTCAGTAGTCTGACCTGATGTTGTGATGTTTTGTGTGCCCTTGTGGGCCTTATGTGGATCCTAGAGTATGTTTAAAGCACTTCTAGAAGCTTTATCTCATGTTGTGAATGTGATTTGGAAGTAGACCAAGTGATGACTGCAGAAAGAGAAATGCTGTGAAGGGTTATGTAATAGCTCAGAAAACAACTAGACCATCTGATAAGCAGTTCTTTAGGTTACTTATTGGTGTTTCAGGGTAATACTGGGTAAAGCTGAATTATGTTGGCATGAAGCTCCTTCCAAATAATTTTGTATCATAATTGTTAACTAATTTGTACAGTTATAGAAAGATTTTTCTTTATATTTGAAATTTTCTAGGCACCAAGTGTGCATCATAATTTTCTTCCACTGCACATAAAACTACTTAATGAATATTGGCTTGCAGGATTATTATCCTTCCAGCTAATTCCCAATCCAACTCAATTTGCCTTTTCCTGGGCTTCTTGCCACATTCCATTTTTCCCAATGCTGTTGATGTTATGTAGGACTGAAATGTGGAGTTATCTACAGTTCATGCAAGAATCAAGTACCTTAGGCTGTTTTGCTCATATATTATTAATAGACAGTAAATGCAAACATGAGCTAACAAAAAGCAAAGGATAAACACATTTAAGACAGACCAGTTCCCAGAGAAATAATTTAAAAACTTGTCAAACAATTTCTGAAAGATCGAAGAATGATGATTTCCCATAGATTCATTGTATATATTCTGGCACTGTAACTTATGCTTTATATAATATGTATGTCTTTTTAAATATGAATATTCCATTGGAATATCTCAAAGAGATTTACAGATATCAGCAAAATCAGAGTTATAACACCAGTGTGGATTTAAGGAAAGAAAAATAATAATTTGTTGCTGATAAATGTATCTTTGCCTCAGTTAACAGCTTTCTGCAACTCTGCCATTACAGTTTCGCAAAATACTTCATTCAACAATTCCTGTATGTTCTCCTGCATTTACGTTTCCTACTTTGAGGGTACTCATGGCCAATGTCTAGTATTTCTCAGTTCATTTCTACATGAAGGAACTCATGTTCTTGTGATCATTTCTACTACTTCCAAACATTACTGCGTGCTTGCATTGCTCTTGAGGGCCACTGTCTCTATATAGAGTAGTTTTCATCAGAATTAGAGTTGAGGGGGGAGCGTCTTCATCGTGTATTTTTCAAATAATCTAAGAATCAGTGGCAGTGGTTAGTTGCAAATTTTTTAGTCATTTCAGTATTCCCTTTGCTCTTTGTGCAAGCTTAATGGACCTGTGCTATTTTTCAGCTCTTGTTTTTCTGATCATTTAAACTGGTATTAAACTGGAAAATAGTAAAGAGCTTAAGAACTGGTAAACCAAAAGATCTAAACATGTGAAGTGCCCAAGTTACAGCACAAGCTCAGATTGCATTACTCACATTTTCTAGATATGTGTGTTATCCCATGCTTTAGGCATGCAACAACAGTAGCAAGAGTTGCAAGGAGAAACAGAATTTTCTTGAGTGAGTGTCTTGACCTAAAATGCAGGGAGCCAGTCATACACCACATTCTGCTGTAGTAGAAGTGAATAAACACATCTGTATCATAATGTGTTTTATGTAATATTCTTGTGGTGTTCTTTCAGTTTTTATATCTGTCACTTTCTAGTATTTGATCTCCCAGCCTTAGTATTCTTTTATGTTATTAGAAATGTAATGTGGTTAGCTATAATTCATTACTCCTTTGGGGCTTGCTGGTTTGACTCTGTGGGCCACTGATGTACTTGCATCCACCTCAACAGAAGAGATTTTCTAAAAAGTTGTTTAAAGCTGTTGTAGAAGTGACTCAGGATAATTGCTACTCTGATATGCTCTCTTGGTTTCCTGGAATCTTTTAAATATAAATCCTTTGCTAGAAGAGAGCATTTCTAAGAAATAAAAGAAGTGCAATATGCCAGTCAAGACGCTTAATTTTGATACAGTTCACGTAGTATAACTCTCCTTCCCACCCCAAATCCCTTGATGTTTTGTAGCATATGTTGATTGCTGTTAATATGGCGTACCACTAGTGACACTTCTGTCTGCATGCTGTGTTCTGTATATGAGTTTTTTTCACTCAACAGATATCTCTAGCTGCTTTGAAGCATCTGTGCTCCAACAGTGCTCAATCCAGAATGTGTGAAAAAGAAGCCAAGAGATTGTTGTCTCACAAAGCTCTCAAATGACCTTGGTTAACCTGAATTCACTATGTAATTTTTGGTGGTAAATGAAATAAATCTGATTTAGCTCTGGGAATAGGTAGTTGGGCTGTGATATATTACAAAAATGTTGTTTAATTCTGATATTATATAGCAGCAGAAAAATTCTAGTTTGCAATTGTCCAAATAGTCTGGCCTTCTCAATTCTCTTTGGTCTACTTGGTTGGAGCAAAGGAGTCAGAGCTGAGCCACAACTCCCTAAGTGGGGCAGAGCTCACTCTTTCCTGCCTCCTGTTCTGCTAGCAGTGGAGTCAGTGTGTGCTGCCCTCTGTCTGCTTCCATGTATGAGTATTCTCCATCAAGGTTAAGACTGCTGCTGAATTTAGTTTTAGGAGCTCCATTTATAACTCAGTTTCTTAGTTCAGTCTGCAGTGTGCTGCGGAGATGCTGGCTTTGTAAGTATTGCTCTAACACTGCACCATTTTTAATTAGAAGACGTCCTTTAGTTTTGTGAGCCTCATTCTCTCTAGATTCTCCTTTTTTGGTGACTTTGATAGTGGAGGAATCAGAGTATAAAATGCTTTCTTCTTATTGCCTGAGTATCAGCACAGTTTTTTCCAGTGTCATGAGTTGATTATGAAACTCAGGCACTTAATATCCTCAGTATTACTCTGTCTAAGGAAGCATGTATGCTGTGGTACTGCACAAGAATGTGTTTCTTCCCCCCCTTATTTGTAAATTACAATCCCTTGCTCAGGACAGAGAGAACAGTGACAGTGTCTTAAAATGATTCTTCTTGCTGGCGCGTACCTGTTTGCAATGCAGCATGGGCTTCCTGTTCCAACACTTAACCTCGTTACTGGCACCTGGTAAACCATGGTGCTGTTTCATGCATTAGAAGTGAAGACATCTAGGAAATCTGTAAATGGTTTCACTCTGGTCAGTGCAGTAGTGAATTAAATCTGGATGCCAAAGTACACAGAGGATAGGATTCTGTCATACAAAATGAAAGGAAAATCACCGGGTGGATTCAAAAACTGTGGCCAGGACTGTGTGCATCTGAGGACAAAGATAGAGTTCTCTGCATTCTTTGGTGTGTGCTATTCTTTTGAACGTATGCCATTACTTTGCATTTCCTTACTTAAATGTATTGAAAAAAATAAAATTGACTCATTGCCAAAAACTGAAATCTGTGCAGAAACAACATTCACAACAATGCAGTGCCTGGAAAAGCAAAAACAAAAAGAACACAACCAAGAAGAAGCATCTGAATGAACCTCATGCTTCAGGGTGTAAATCGATAAACTATGAGGTTCAAAGAACTATTTCTCTTCTTTACTTCCCCAGTTCTTAGGTAATGTTATGGTCTCCAGCTGGCTGAATGCATTGTGCTTTCCATTCTTCATGTTCTGAATCATCAGGTATCTAAATAATGCTTATACAGGCCTGGGGAGCTGAATGGTCTGTTCCACTATGGCAGCAAGAATGGTATTTGAGTGTGGTTTCATTTCCTTTGGTTTATTTTGTTATGTAGCACTAAGGGAGTGACAACTATGCTGCTACAGTTGCTGCTGTGAATACACTGAGACTGTTTTGCATCTGAAGACACACTCTCTCTTGTTTTGTCAGTCATGTGCTAGTGATGCAGAGGGTCCTGCTCTGTTCTGTTTTTTGTTTTTTTGGGGGGGGGGTTGAGTGATGCCTATGCTTGTAGTGGTCCTGTGTGCAAAGTTGTTTTTCACCCTCCAAAGCTGCACGCCTCTAGTATCGTTTGGGAGAAGTAAATTTGTTCATTAAAATTGAACAAATTGTGCACCTAAGCATAAATTCCTAATCCACTAGAGGAAGTCCAAGTTCTCCTGTATAGGCAACAGAACTGTGTGTTGTCTACAAATGGGATCCTCATGCTCTTTATATGGTGTTGTAAAGGGCTCTTGTGGAAATGATCTGTGTAAGGGTTTTGAATATGGAACCATACTCAACTGGACATACTTTTTCCATTTCCATATAAAATACCACAGATTCATGGGGATATTGTCATTCCTTGCACTGAGTGGCGTGCTGTAGCACTTCTTACTGGGGTTGAATATTCTTGGGATGAATGCATCTGCAAGGCAGTTACATGTTAAGAGGTGGGACACTTTTTTTTTTTTTTTTTTGGTGTGTGTCCATATTGCACCAAGGCAAAGTATTTCTATCTCTTAAAATTTTGGTCTTTTGAAATAAAGAAATGCCACTTGTGATTAGATCACACTGTAAGACAGGCTGCAGTTATTAATAGTACACCTCTGTGTGATAGTTGGGATTTCCTTCTTTTCCACTCTCTGTGAAGTAGGTTACAATCCTATAGATTGAACAGAGAAAGCAGGAGTCATGGATAACCATCTTATCTTAAGCAACCAACAGGAGCTTTTACTGTCCTTAGAAAATTTACCAACCACAGAAGGTGAGTCAGTGAAAGCAGCTCAGAGGTGAAACTACCCACGAGAAACAGCTCTGGTATGATTCAGTGCTTCCCTGTAAAATCCTGCAGGCAGTTATGGGACGAGTGACCAATAGACAGCAACTGAACAGGGCCAATATTCAAGAAGAGTAGTATGTGACACTGCAGAGAAGGGAGTCACATCCTGAGTTATTCTTCCTGATCTCAAGAAGGCAAGTTTCAAATCTGATGGCCAGAGGTGATAGAAATTCTCTTGTTCAATGCTTAGATTGCATAGTCCAAGCTCAGTTCTTTTCTATTACATAATAGAATACATTTCACTTCTTTTGCAGAATGTTGCTTAACTGCTGATACAGTTTTTGCTCTAGCATCTCTTCTTTTCTGCATAGCACTGTAAATGGCTTTCACAACAGGTGAAATGTACCATACTATACAGTTAGTGGAGTATAATGAAGAAATAACAGAAATAGAAATGTAAAAAGGCAGAGCATGATAAAAATCAAAAATCAAATGAATTTTGGGCTGGTTTTTTTTTTTTTTTTTTTTTTATTGTTTAATATGAGGCACTTCCAGGTGTTTTGGTGTTAAGAGGGATGCTGGTCCATGTGCTTGGAAAAAAAATACTGGCTTGGAAGGGTTTAGTACAAAACTGAAAGAGGATGTTTGAAAGGGCTGCTGTGCTCATCTTGTAGTTAAATCCAGACAAAGCCTGGACACAGCAAAGGGCTGTGGGCTAATAGTAAGTGGAATGAGAGGGAAGCCTTTTTGCCAGACTTGAAGCATACACTGTTAAGGCACAGCTGTGATTGGAAAACACCACATTCCAAATAGAGTCTTACATGGCAGATACTTATATCCTGGGTGTGGATATAATATACTGCAGTTAGAAAAGTACAGGGATTGTCTTTTGCCATGGACTTATGCAACCACATATATAGCTGCCCACTGTTTCCTCTCTGACCCCCCTTGGAGACATTTTCTACCCAAAAGTATAAAAAATAAAAATCCAGAAGAATTGCAGTCTAGGCTCTACCTAGAGAAACTTTTAGACTGTTCATGCCATAAATATCTCTAAGAGGCTGTCTGACATCAGAGGATTTAGAGAGAGGTTGGTCTGAAACTGAAAACAGAAGCAGTTCCAGTCTCACTGCAATAGTACAGCCAGTGAGAGGAGCAGCACAGGCATTTCTCTATGTGGATTATAGGACTGCAGAACAGGGAGGAACTGCACAGTCAGACAGGCGTTACAGTGTAAGTGCAGCTGCTGCAGCAACTCTTCTCCTATTTTTGCTTGTTTTCAAGATCAAATCCCTTTCAACACTGTTTGCTTTTTTCTTTTTTTTTTTTTTTTCTTTTGAGGGGGAGGTTTTTTGTTTCTTGTTGGTTTGGTTTGGTTTTTCTCTCTTTTGAAAGATCCTGAAGACAGCTTGGCAGCGCACAGGATTCAGGTTTGGCTTGACTGCTTCTCTCAGAGCTATGCAGAGGGGCTGACCATGCAGGTTATTTTATGAGTCTGTAAATGAATGGGGGGGGGGCCAGGAAATGAAGGAGGTTGGGAAGGGAAGAGAGAGGGAAAAACATATATTTGGGAGACTATGATATTAACTAAAATCCAGTTCCTTCATGCTTTAGTAGAAAGACAGCAAAATCTCAAATAATCCCTAGGCAAAACCCAACTTTCTTAAACCATTTCACAAGCAGGATCTGTTTTTTAACTCTTAAATCCTTTGTCAGATTATGCAGCAAACAGTTCCTCTTTCCTTTTGGGAAGGACAGGAAGTTTTCTGGCTTCTTGGCAATGCAGTCTTTCCCGTTCTATTTGCTGGGCTTCTGATGATAAAAGACCTTAACATGATTGTACATTATTGGTTGTTAATTTAGTGCTTTGAATCTGCACTAGCTGAATACTGAAGACTCTCCAAAGGACCCACTGCTTCTGCAAAGGAAAGAGGTATATTTCACATGCAGAAACTAGCTGTAGCAGCCATATATGAAGGAGGCAGCTACTAGAATTAGACTGACTGTGAAAATCCCACAGTTACTGCTACAGACATACAGAGCAAATCCTAAGGAAAGCTCTGTAATTTTTTTCTAACTTACCTTTTTTCTTAGATCTCAGCAGCTCAATGATTCCTAAGCCTACTCTATAAGAAAAAGATGTTGTTTGCACCTAGAATTCTGTGCTTGAATTACTTTACACCTTCTCCTTCTCTTGCCCTCCTTGGGTGTTCTCTACTCCAGCAGAGGTGGAAACTGTTCAGGGAACAACTATGGAAGCATAGAATTGTAGAGTGGCTTAGGATGGAAGGGATCTTAGAAATCATCTAGTTCTAACTCCCCTGCCTGTAACATGAAGCATCTGTCCTCCTGGATGTCTTCTTCTCTAACCAGATGCTTGACAGAACCAGCTCATTTCCCCAGAGAAATGGAAAAGTTTGGTACCTCCTGTGCGAATCTGGCTTAGGTAATACTTGTAAATCTAAAAACCTCTTTGCCAGTTAGAGAGCGTTTGGTCTGTGAAGGTGCAGGAAGGAGCGATGATGCCCTTGAACATAAACACAAAGCGACTGAGAAGCAAGAGCTATGAGAGTTGCACAATATAGTGTGCTGAGCCGCTAATAATTGGTTTCAGCCAACAAGCAGTCACAAGAAAGGCTGTTGCAAGTTGCTCCTCTGTAGGCTGAGTTGTTTTGGTAGTGGAATAAGTCTGTAAATACTTTTCCTCCTAAGGAGGTTGGAATAGGTTGCAGGGGAATTAAACAAGGAGATCGGAGGAGGAGGGAGTTTTTCAGGAGTCACCCCAATGGATGAAATTGATCAGAACTAATCAGCTCTGCTGAAAGTGACTACAGGATTGTCCCTTTCCATGACTGAGTGGTTGATATAGCCACGTTGCTGGCTTTTGTGATGGGATAGCCTATGCTAGGAGATATCCCATATCTAATCTCTGCTGAGGGATGCCATACAACGCAAAGCAAGCTAGATTGAGATGAAGAAAAAGCAACAGTACTGACTGTATGTGTAAGGGAGCATGTGTTCTCAGAGCTAGGTTTTACAGCGACGTACTTTGGAAGTGAAGCCTCTAGACGTGGTTTGGGCTGCCTTCTGACATATCGAAATTCCATTCCTCTCCCCTATTTATTTCTTATTAGATTTTCTTCTAGTAGTGTAACATCTCCCATTCCTAGAAACTGCTTTATTTTCTTTGCATCAGTCTAATCATGTTGGCTGACAATGTGGAGGAATACAAATCCTTAAAAAATGTAGTAGCTTGTTATGAACCTATTTGCCCCAATAAAAGATAGAGGGCTGTCACTGCCAAGACAAGTATCTGGGAGCAAAGAATGCTTCTACTTGATTCAACAGTTAATCTGTTTCAAGTGTATCCATCAATATAAAACTAATATATACAGAACAGGTGAAAGCTAAGAGGAGGAAGAGTAGAACTAAGGAGAAAATACCAGGTATGAAGTGCATTAAGCTGACTGGTTCCTTTCTGTGTTAGAATTCCTTCTCTCTGCCTTGGCATCACACTAAGGACTGACACTACCTGAAGGGGCTTCCCAGCTTGGAATGTCCTTGTTGGCTGTTAGTTGTGTTTCAGGGTGAAACTGACACTCTAGGGGTAAGGTGGGAAGAGGATGGAGAAAGGAGCTTCTGATGTGGCAGAAAATAAATTTAGTCTTCTATAGCAATGTGTGGGCTGATGCTCAGCATGCTTGAGTGTGGATGAAGTGTCAGACAGAATTGTTAGTTCTGTCACCAGTGGACGCTGACCTAAGAACAAAGCAATATAAATAAAGTACATACAGAGCAGATGTCTTTTCAGTTTTGCTTTGTAAAATAGAAAGCATTTCTCTATTACAGTTTATGACAATCACAGTGCAACCCTGAGGTTTTAAAGGTCTATATTATGTGTTCCAAAGTGCTGTCTCATGGTTTCACAGAGCTGAGTAAGCAAATTCTCTGGATATCTTAGTGGCCTTACCACACTGTATCACTTGTCTGCTGCTATTCCTGCTGGTTATTTTGGTTGCACTCCTCATCTGTAAGAAAGATCATTCAGTCCATCTTGAAATCAGACTTAAAAATTTCTTACCAAGTCTGGAAATGGTGTGCACTGTCTGTATTTTATTGGCAGAGAGACACAGCTAGAGCTGAAGAGCATCTTGAAGGTATCTTTCAGATTGTTCTGGTTTTGCTCTGTCTTCCATCATTACCATAAAATTCCCCACGGTCCAGTGGAATTCCAGAAACCCATGTAGTCAGTGCAGGCCAGCCATCTGACTTAGCTGTTGAGCAATAAGGGGACACAATTTCCTGACACTTAAAGGGAAGGATGTCTGGGTAGTTTGGCTCTCAGTGCTTTAATTGCTGTGAATTTTCAAACCTGGTTCAATCCTATGGAGATCCAACCCTCTCCCTTCCCTGCCCCTGCAAACCCCAGGCAAGCACAGTGTATTCCTCAGCTAAAAGAAAATTGGCTGCTCTGATTTTCATTGGATAAAATAATTTTCATGTATGTTCCTATGTTGGTTTTTTTTTATTGATTGATAGTAGTGCCTGTTATGGCTTTTCTGTTTTTGCTAGCCACGCTTTCTAATGTCACACTCTTAAATTGTTGCATTTGCAGAATATATACTAGCATGCATTAGATATGACTCATTTCTCATACTTCTGCAATTCTGCTTATCTAACAGAAGTAACACCACAGCTACCACTCTGCGTGTATTGTGGGCTGTGGGCTTATCTTCTGAGTTCTGGGAAGATATCTCATTTTACAGTGCCATGTAAATTAGTTAAATGGGAACTGTTAATGTGGGTTCTCAGCAAGTGTAAATAGGCATTGGGATTCCCATGCACCTAGGATGAATGTGTTCCAACTTAGGATTTGGACTGATGTCCTCTGGTAATGAGTGACCTGAGGCACAGATGGTGCAAGTCTGCTGTGAATTCTACTTGTGAAAGTTTTTTGTAGTTCCATATTGTTCAAGAATCTTTTTTCCAAGATGCAATTATAAGTAGGTTCAAATAGCATCAGAATTTGGTCCAGAGAAACTGAGGCCCAAGTTGTGCAAAGTAACCTGTAATTTTGGCTCTTTATTTTTAGTGTCTTGTTAAGACACTTGAAAACTGAGACAACCAAAATTATAAGCTGCTTTTGAAATGCTAGCTAACTGACTTGGGCAAATCTACACAGTGGGTTTGATTTTTCTCACGTGCTTTTTAGAGCACTGTAACTTTGTGAAAGTCAGTCAAGTTACTGCTATTTGACAGCAGTGGGAGTCACAGAGGAATGTGTCCCATGTTGCCAGAAGCTTCGAAGAGTTTTGGTATGTCAGTCCTGTGCTCGCATTCTGTTTTTCTTGAATATCTAGGATGTGCTTTGATTCGATTTGCTAAGAACCATATAGCCACATGACCACAAATACATCACACGCTAAGCAGTGCTGTTGCCAGTGCAGTCTCAAGAATTTTTAGGGCTGTGTGTTAAAACTGTGCCTGATAATGGTCAAACAGACTTTTTCCTACAAAATATTTCCATTAGGCTTTGGTGTCCTGTTAATATGCTGCCCAGATTTCATGTTTCATGATAGATTTGTTTTCAGTTTGTTTTGTATTTCAGCACTTGAGATATTGGTTTCTTCAATGGTCTTTATGGTGTTAGATGATATCTCCTAATAGCAGGAGTTTTCTAGACTTGGAACAACATGGAATAACAAATCTGACTAGGGGAAACTCTTATGTTTTTTTGGATTTGGTAGAAATTTAATCTGAGAGTATTGGCGGCTTATACCAGTGGTAAAGTTTCTCTGGATTTAGGAATTAGAGAGACTGAAGGTGGAAAGAAGGAAGTAGATAAGAATGGAGTGAGATGGAATTTAAGGAGTGGGAGCTGGAGATCAGAACGATGTGTTTAGACTGCAGGGAAATTGAAAGAGAGTTAACCTTGAGGAACTAGGAAAAACTTGGCAGTTACGGAGGAATGGGCTCCCTCCCTGAATAACTAGTGCTTGCTCACTTCCCAGTTTTGCTGACTACAAAATATTAATCACTGTAGTTGATATTTTTGCTTATGAGCTCTGAAGTTCACATTTGTTTTTGTTCAGCATATTTTTCTCTTCATTGTGTCCCAAGATGAATGAAATGCAGGCAATATATGTGCCAGCCCAGCTATTCCTTGGATTGGAGACAAAACTGAGCTGTGATACTTGAAAGTTGCCCTTTGTCTCTTTGTTACATTACTTCTTTTTTTAAGTATAAGCAAGAAAGCATTTTTACTTCTGCAGCTTTTATTATTCAAAGTACTGAACGAGCCTGATTAGAGCGGCTCTGCATATTGTTTGCTGCTTAAATGATCGAACTGATGAGCCCTGAAGTCTTAAGAGATTCTACTGGGTACTGTGCAGATTCAAAAAATATACATTTTAGAAGAAAATCAGGTCCAGTTTCAGCTTTTAAGATCTGACATAAAGATGAGTTCTCAGGGAATTTTCATAAATAGACAAATTCACACACACTATAGAGAAAAATATTTCTGCCAATGAATGCCATCAGGATTGGGTTTTATTGTGAAGAAGTCATGCAAGATTACATTTTAAGGCTTTAATATTGTGTGGTAAGACTCCCTTCTCCCAAGACAAAGCTGTGGGAAGAGATGAAAAATCTTAGGGAATGTGTCCACTAGTAGCTATTAAATATGATAATCTGGCTGTATTCCCATCGTCTAGTCCTGAACAACTAAGAGGACTGAGCTGGAGTAGGATCAGACTATATATGGTATTTTTGTTTGCTTTCCCTAACCATTTGCAGCTGGCTGTTATTTGGAGATAAAGCACTGGTTTAGATGGACATTGGATCTGACTAGTTGTAGTCAATTTTTATATTTCTGTGGTCTCCAAGATACAAAACACTGTGAAGATCCTCTGATGTTTCAGATGTTGTTAGAGGGAGAAACAGTCATCTCCCTAAGATTTTGGCTGAGGAACCTGGTCAGGTACATACAGATCTTCAGAAACATGTTCAAATGTTAGTCTTTTAAACGTCAAGAATGACCATGGAGAAACTTTCATTTTTAGCACTGTCTCAATCAGTACTGTCATTTAAAGAAAGTGACTGGCATCTCTCTCTGTTTCCCTGTTCAAAACTTGATTTACAAATATTGTCAGTTCTTTATATAAGAATATCATTGACTCTTACTTTTACTTTTTCAGCTATTTTTAGAAACATTTTACATTTTCTTTTGGGTTAAAATATTTTTGTAAATCTTAACATTTCATAAAGTGTATTCATCAGCTGCATGATCACTGCAGTTATTTTCATAATTAACAAATATTGAGTGCTTCTATTTTCCAGGAAAGCTCAGGGCTTTGTAAAAAAAGAAGTTTAATACTATTTTTAGATGTTTCAGGCTGGTCTTGAAAAATCATTAATCTATTTGCACGCTCTTGGTCCTACACTGTCATCTGTTTTCTTTCAAAGCTGTGACAGAAATATGTGGGAATTCCATGTTGCTCTGTATCAGCCTGCCAATTCTTCTAATTTCCTTGTCAAAGAAAGCAACCTTTTCAAGATGGAATGAAACTACTGTAGAGCTCTGTAAGTATCCTTCCATATATCTGTGTGAAGAAATTTCCTGCACATTTCTAATGTATAACATGATGTAACATAGTTTCCCTCTAATACAAAGCTATTTTCTACCCTAGAAATGTTATAACAGTCTAATCCCTCTCTGTATATATGTGGTCAATAAATCTTCAGTTACAGTATTTGCACATTCCATTGATTTAAGATCAAGCCCTTGAATGCAGTGGGTATGGTATACTCATTGGCCAAACTGTTTCTTACAGAGCTGGAGTAATCTCCTATTTAGCCAGTAGGGGTTAAACAGGGAGAGTGTATTGTCTGCAGTCTTCCACTACAGCACTACATGAGGACATGGGGAAAGTGATTTTATAGGATTAGCAATTTATTCTTTGCATTCAGCACTTTCCTTTGGAAGTTTTCTAAGCAATTTGAGCTATTAATGGATTTAACTCCCTGTGAAACTGAGGAACTGCTTATTCAGATGCCTGCAACTTGACAGTGGTCTTGTACTACTATATATGTACTCTCATTACAGGTAGGTCAGAGTTTAACAAAGTCATGGCAATTAAATTGTTATGACAATGTCTTTTCTTTTGTCTCCTGCCCTGTTGGTAAGCCATATATTGATGAGATATGTACTTTTCCCAGAATGCAAATTTAGCACAGAATCATGGGGGTTAGAAAGGAACTCAAGAGATCATTGAGTCTACCTTCCCTGCTAAATCAGGTACCCTACAATAGGTCACAGAGGTAGGAGTCTAGAGAGATTTTGAATACCTCTATAGAAGGAGACTCCACAACCTCTCTGGACCACTTGTTCTGATGTTCTGTCACCTTTACCATAAAGTTCTTTCACATGTTTGTATGGAACTTCCCATGTTCAAGTTTTAGGCCATTGGTCCTTGTCCTGTCACTACACTTCACTGAGAAGAGCTTGGCCTCATCTGTTTGCCTCCCACCTTCCTTTAGATATTTATAAATGTTAATCAGCTCTCCTCAGTCATCTTTTCCCCAGGCTTAACAGGTTACTCAAGCCTTTCTCTGGAGATTCCTGTCATTTTGGGACTGCAGAGCCCAGAACAGGACCCAGTATTCTCAATGTTGCCTCACTAGGGCAGAGTTGAGGGGGCAAGATCACCTCCTTCCACCCACTGGCCACACTCTTTTTAATGTCCCTCAGGATACCATCACCCTACTACAGAGGGATGTGTACTCCTCTCTTTATTTCTCACTCCTTGATTTCTATGTTCTCAATTCTTTTTGTCCCTCTCCATCCTTAAGTTAGGGTTTTTGCATTCATTAAGGAAATGAAACTGATGTATTTCCAGTAGTGATTTCTCCTAAGAGATCTGCCCTGACTAGATGGAATGAGTTTGTTTGATTAAGCAGCATAAAATGGTAGATAGCGTTTGTCAGGATATTGTTCTTCCTTACAAATGTTGTCGGGAATGGGGCCATTGGTTAGCAGTCTTGGTTTTCTCACTGAGTCACTGGCTGTTAAGTTAGGATGCCTGGACTGTGAGTACCCTGCTTAAATCCATTTGGCAAAATCCTGACCCCCTCCAGGCAGGTGACCCCATTGGCATCTGCACAACAGATGAAAGAAAGCAAGATCTTGACCAAACATGAGGATACTTTAGTCCTTTGCTACTTTGCAGCCGTATGTACAGCGGGAACCAATTAAACTGTTTCTAACAGTGGAATGCACAGAGAGACAGTTGGTTTTGTTCTAGCCTGTGCTCTGATCTGTCAGCATCCTTCTGCACTTCTGCGGTACAGGGGGAGAGCAATAACTGCACTAGGGCCCTGCCTATATGAAACTGTCTTCCAACTGTGCCCTACTGTGATATGAACTTGCCCCTGTTGCTTGTTTCATACTTCTTCTGGCCAAAAGGTCAGGCATCCCAATGAGCACATTTCTCTGGCTCTGTTGTATAGGCCCCAAAATGTGTTGCTGATGACAGAAGAACAAAGCTTGACCTTAGTCTTTCATCATCAGCAGGATTCAGGCAGTCTGTGTGAGTGTTTCTAAGTCTTTGGTGCTCACCATTGCTAAGTTACAGGGAGAGAAACAGATGCATTTTCTGACTAGGTGAAATTTTCCTGCGGGGACCCATGAACAGTTTTCCAGCTGTGCCTGGGCTTATCTAGAATAGTTTTACGTACCTGCTGGGGAACACGTGTTAAGTTATAAATGTCCAACTGTGCCCTTTGTGACAGATTTTATGTTCAAACAGAGGCAAAAATTAGCAACTCCTCACTGCCTCATCCTCTGCTTACTTACAGTGGTGATGTTTAGTGTGCTCACATCTATTGGGACATTTCCAGAGGCCCATACTCATTCTGATTTACACATCTGTTGGTGTAGCTAATCTACTGTGAAATGGGATCTTTATTCAGGAAAAGCAAGCTGTAAATACAAACTAGAGGTGACCTGATATAAAATAACATTTTTGTATAGTATCTCTGCACTTTTTATAAAAAGCAGTTTAAGAATGCTGCTTCATTAGATTTCAGATCAAATTTTTCAATTACTAGCCTTCATTATCGCACAATGTATTGACAAATAACTGAAGAAACAGATTTGGATCTTCAGCTACAGTTCATATTACATACACTTTTTTTTTTTTCTTAGTATCAGATAGTTAGTAGCTGTATGTATTTTTATTCAAACAGCATGATTATTCAGAATGGACTAGATTATGATCACTATCATCATATGTCAAAGATCAAGGAGATTATACTTTTTGCCTTTATAGAATGAAATACCTAAGCAGTCTTGTTGTCAGCTGCTTTAAACAGAGTGAAAATAGCTGCCTCACTTTAGGCTATGCAACTTATGTTATTTCACTTCTTGCTATTCCCTTGAAAAATCTTATGTCAGTATTTGGCGTTACTGGGATAAATGTGCTGTGGAGTCTTCTGGGCTGCATGTCTGTTACGCAGTGTCTGTGCCTGTAGGAAACAGGACGTGATGACCTTGTAGTCCTGTGAATGCACATGACACAGAATCCAATTGACCATCCTACAGCTTGTGGTGATATATGGGAGTGCAGCAAATTAAAATGGAAGCAGATGGTGGAAAAAAGTCTCCTCTGTGTTTTGCCTTCTCTCTTCTTTCAGGGATGTTGCCTAAAGTCTTTGATCCAAATAACTTGCTGAGGAAGTATGTCACTGAGTTATGATGAAACAGCACTGGGAATGCTGTGTTTGATTCTGAGTACTCAATACTGAAGGGTTACATGCAGTATATTAGTGATAGGGAGACTCTTATCCCTTGGACCATTCATTCGCTATGGTATCTTTGAATTCTTTTGCTCTTTCAAGGTTAAACTGAATTCACAAAGAAGCTAGAAGGTGCTTAGTAATTTGGTGCCAGGCTTCAGGACTGCACTTCCAGAGAAATGGGAAATACTTTCAAATTTCAATGAAAAATACCCCTCTTTTAATCTGGAGCTTGCTTCTGCAGGATGTCCACTGCTATTAATTGCCATTGGCTGTCCGCGTATGTCAGGATATGTGCTTTCCCATGTGTTAGCTGTTTATTTTCCTACCTATCTACCTGCTTGTTTGTTTGCGATGGAACAGGCTGCATTACCACATAAGTTGTATTTTCTAGGTTTCCTGTTTAATCAGTGTGGTCTTACGTCCACGAGCTCCTATAGTTCTATTGTAGCATTTGGACTACTGAAGCTGAATTTTTCACTAAAGTTTTGGGGCCTTGTTTCTAGGGCCTTATTCTTTTTCTTATTCTTTTTGTTGTGGGTTATACACTCTGTATTTTGTGATGCTGACAGGGTGGGAAACGATGGGCTGCGTAGCTAAAGTGAAGCTCTATCTCTCCCCTCACCTCCCAAAAAAAAAAAAAAGCAAGTAGTTTCCCCGGTTCTGTGATATTCAGAAACAGTTTAAATGATCTCTGTACAGCAGAAGGTGCCATGCTGGACTCGTTTAGTATCACCTGGATTCCAATTATTTTCTGAGTGTCTCATGACATGAACCTTAGGGTTCACAGTCTGTTGTACTACTCCTAGGCAAATGCACGGAGACTTGAGTTTGTTCATTGGTCAGTGTGCATGCTTCTTAAAACACCAACTTTTACATATTCACTGAGGAAAGACACAGTAATCACTGCATTATATTAGCGTCTGTGTATCTGACACACCCAGTGATTTGTTTGCAGACTTTCCCACACCCTCAGAGTTGCCACTTCTTAGTTTGGGTCATTTTTACCATGGCTGTGTTAGATGTCATTTTCCCTCCAGATATTTTTGGGTGTAGCTGATTGCAGCAAGGAGGGAGGATAAGAGAAGTCTGCTTTTTGGAGGATGATATGCAGCTCACCTGAGTTACATAATTAGAGAGCCTTAGAACATTTCTGCTTACGTTGGCTTTTTTTTGGTTTGAATTTTTTTTCCTCAATATGTGCCTCCTATCTGTACACTCAAAACTGTTCTTTCCTTTTGTTCTTTCCTTTTGTTCTTTCATTACCTGTGGAGTACAATAATCCTGAGAATCCAAAATGTGACTAACCTAGACTCATCTCACTGAGTCACTGGTCCAATACAGGCCTTTCATTTTATTATTGCTAGTAGGTATCGGTAGGAAGATTTCATTGTACTCCTGTTTCATCAGGCCTGTGCTGTGTAAAAGAGTCTATATGGCTATGTTTATTACTGTTCTATGATTTTTTGCTTTGCTTGGACTGTGCCAGCTATTGGAGGTCTCCTGATGGCAAATGTTGTCACAGAACTAAGTGGCTCCTTGTCCTGCCTGCTCTGCTAACTGCTGAGCCAAGTAGCATCCGTCAGAGCATACACAAGTATAGAAGGGAAGGAAGGACTTTGTTTACTCAGGCAAATAAATGAGCTGTAGATGAGAGCTGTGCTGCTCTTTGGACATTAATTACAGGCTGCACATTTCTCAAGTTCCAAAAGCTAAGCAACCTTCACCTTGCTTAATACTTGGAGAAGAGGCTGAAGTATACAGGCAGCAGTGTAGTTTAAAGGCATGCATGAAGTTTGATTCAGGTTCAAGACTGAAACCTGAGGAATTTGATATCAATGTGGTATCAAAGTTTCTTGCCTGTATTCTTTAGTGCTTTGGAACAACACTTTGTACAGTAAAATGTGTGGTTCTCAGATACTTGTCATGAGGCATTCTGTGAATGGGACACCATCAATGTAGCTGCCTTAAATTCCTGGTTTCTATTTTTTTTCTGGTGACTTGTTTCTGAGCCCCCACAAACTCCTAAGGCCCTTCATAGATGGTCCCCTTTAACTTGGACTGCACCACTCTGTGTCTGAGAGCTATGTTACACTGAGTCAGTTACAGGACCACATTTACATAAATATTCTTTAGCTGTAGATCTTTCAGTTGTTATCTTCAAATTTTGTGCAGTCTGTTTTGAGCCCCAGAACACCTCTGCTGTAGAAGGCATGGGTTTTTACCTTTAGAGCTTGGTTTTTCAGAATTCCTCAGTATCTGCATCATCAGCTGACTTCAAAAGGAGTTGTGGGTGGTGCAGAGGCATTCAGTCACTTGCCCAAGGTCACAGCAGCAGCCAGGATCAGAGCTCTATGGAACGTTTCCTGGCTCCAAGTAAATAAACGATCATGACAAACTGATAGAAACTTCTAAGCTGTGCAGATATTCTATATAGGTGCAGCTCCAGAAATGGGTCTTGTATTTCTTAAATAAGATTTAGACAGCTACGGTTTCATAATAGCAGCTATCGGTACCTGTGTAGCAGCAGTAACTACCAGCAGAGTAGGGACAATTATCTGCAGATGAGATCATCTTTTCCACTGTAATGTTTGTTTTAAAATATCACAGCTTGGGAATTGCTTTGAATGTCCCTTCATTTGTTGGCTTAGCACTAGCCTACACAGTATTAGGGTGAGCCAGTGCTTCTTGGTTACTTTTCTGAGGTTCAGGTGTCTTTCCTGTGTGGTATAAGGGATGCAGCAAATCCTGCTTTTTCACATCCATTGCACTAGGAATAAGGTTGCCTAGAAAACTGAAATGCTGTAGAAAGCAGTATATTGGAGTGGAGCCACAGCCTCATCCTTCTTTATGCATCAGATGAGTGTGCTGGGAAGTTCAGAAGTATAGGATGTTTGCAGAAGTATAGGAATTCCCAAGTTCTCTGTATACTTCAGTGATTCAGGTGCACTGAGAAGTATGAAACCTCCACATACTTCAGGAATAATGTAGTCTAGGTTTTCATATGACGTCACAATTTGACTAGTGTTGATTTAAGAACTGAAAAAAAAAAAAAGCAGGGTTGCAGAAGCAGGATAAATATTTCTCCTATTTAGCTGAGTTGTCTAAACACTGGGCCCGAAGACGAGCTCACACAAAGGCATCTGACACTGACTCTGAGTCAGGTGCTATTATCTCTCTTTTAGAGAGTCAGAAACAGGAATTGGCTTGCCCATGCCCACACAGAAATGCACAGCCAGAGTCAGCATTAAAACTTGGTTACTCAGAGGCACTCAGATGTGCAACATGTACCACACTTCTTCCCACACTACTTTCTGTAAAGTAGGTACACTTCTCCGTGGTCAGGTGCAAGCTCTTTGATCTTTTGCTGTCTTTTGTAAGTATGTTTTTTCTCTTTTGGTGTAATTTTCTTTTTAACTGTAAATACATCTCCTCGAGTCTGCGGTAGTTTGTATCTTTAGAGCTTTCTATTGTCAGTGCTTCTGGATAAAATTGCGTGTACCAGAGGGAAGTGAGAGAGGACATAAGAGAGTTCCAGAAGTGGCAAAGAAATTTTCTTTGCCATAGCAAAGCATAATGCTGAAAATGAGGGAACAACCAATCTGAGGGTAAACAGTAAGTTCTAAAAGGTCTATATATCTGGTTCACGCTGAGCTTGAGACATATAGTTCTTATTTATTGGTAGTTTTTGAATACCTTTGCCTCTCCCTAGATTCTGGGCATAACTATTTCTGTCAGCCTTCCTATGGCTCAGAGCAGAATCTCCATCCCCTTTCCTTTAAAGCCTTTGGAATTTACATAACCCTGCAATTGTAGCAATGCAAAACGTGGCTCCGGTTACAATAACATGGGTTTAGGGAACGCTGGGAAAGATTGTAGTGCAAAGGCATAAAAGCAAAACAAAACAAAACAAAACCCTACATGCTGTTTTAATTTTCAGCAGCCACGTGAGAACTCTCCTCTAGTTCCTAGCTATAAATAAATTTCTGCCGTCATAGGAAGAGGAAAAAAAAAACACAAAAACAAACAAACAAAAAATCCTTAAACTAAACAGTTCACATTCTTCCCCAAGCTTTCTTTAGATTATAAAATAAAGGAAAGGTAAATATTTCAAAAGCAGAGTGTATCTATGCTGAGGAATGCCAAATTAGTACTCAAGGGGGTTGACAGTTGCATCAAGTAAAGAAATTTGACATTAAGCCAGTCTTTCCCTGTTCCATCTCCACCAGCTGTTTGGAGAAAGTCACTTAGGACTACATATGTATGGATAGTGTGCCAGGCAATGCTTCTCAACCCCAGGGTACGCTGCCTCAGTGTCAGCTGAGGCAGAAACTTTGAGATGAATGAGGACTAGACAGAAGCATGCCTGTTGCTTGTTCTCGTCAGATGTTATGTGTTGTGTCAGGAAGATGGGACTTGGTGCCAGGGTTTTTCTACTTTTCCAGTAACTTGGGGTTGGGCCTCCAGCTTAATCTTTTGAAAGCAATGTAGAATTAATGGAAATGTTCCTCATGCTGTTTCTCTGGCTTTGAGCTGGAGCTACTTTTATTTATTAGGCAGAATGTGAAAGACAGGATGGGTAGAAGACTGTATGAGGTATTACACATTTGTTGAAGAACTGGGAGGAATTTTGCTGCATTGACCTCCAACCAGGGAAAAAAAAAAAAAAAAAAAAGAAAAAAAAATCACTTGTGCGTAAATGGTAAAATAAAAAGTAGCTGAGTCTACAGTGCATCTGCTTTCCAGAAACCATACCAGTACTGAAAGCTGAAAGGCAAAGCTTTCTGGAAGATACTGGAATTCTTGGAACAAGGTTTGCAGTGCTGCTGAGAAGTATGAAATCTGGTCATTTCATAGAAGTAGCATTTCCAGTTAGAATGCTCAGGATCTTCTGCTGGTAACAGCATTTTAAGTACCAGACTTCAAGAATCAGAAGAAAGACAGGAACCTACTTCTGTCTGTGAGGTTAAAGATAAAAGAATTATTACTACTACTTCCTATGTAAACGTTGTAAAAACAGAGAAAGACAAGTCAGGAAAAGAAAGAAAATGTAGTGCATGAGTACCACTTTATAAACAACAAGTATTGTGTACTTCTGCTGGTACAACAAGGCCTACCTGGAGACAACAAAGAGCAGTTATAATTAGCCTCATCTGACTCACTGGGAAATTAGGTAAGAGCAAGAACAATGTTGCAATATAGAAAGACCAGCACTAAGTTTCTCTGCTTTTTGAGGAGTACAGACAATGTATTCCCCAATAACAGATGCTGAGTACAAAAGGCACTGTGCAATGCAGTACAGTTATTTTCACTGCTCTATTTTAGTCAGTTTTCCATTGTAATGCTACATTCAAAACTGTAACTTTTCAAATCCAAAACTGTAACTTTTCAAATCCTTTACACGATTAAGCTGGGCATGAACAAATACCAGCATGCTTTCTAAGGAAAACTTTTTCTGCCTGTTTGAAAAGTTATCCTCAAGTCCCTATGTAATTTTTCTGTAGCTTTGATGAATCAAGGGGAGAAGTGGATAGAGAATTTTGGCATCTTCACTTCCTCATGTTTAATCTTGTCTCTACCTACATAGTTTTATTCTCAGAAGAAATGTTCCTTGTGAATTGACAGGCTTCAGAAAGAAAGAAATAAAATTCTACTTTTTCCAGTCATCCAAGTTAACTAATAGAAATACCAGTGGCTGTACCACTGGCTGAAAATCTGAAAAAAGTATTTTGACTCCCTTTGTTGAAATACAGAATGGGTTTTACAGAATCGTGAGACAAAAAAAAAAAAAAGAGGGAATGAATGAATGAATGAATGAACACAGCTGTAAGGTGCTATAAAGTTTTTATTCTTGTGTGTTTGGAATGACCACATTACTCATGCATGGCTAAGCCTTGAATGAATTACTCAGCTCTACCCAGTTTAAAAAACAAAAACAAAAAATATGCTTACTTTTAATTTTTGCCACTTTACTATGTTGATTCTTGTAGTTGTTTATGTTGGCCTTGTTTTTCCTGTTTTAAATGATATCAGGGATCAGGATAGGGATAAGTTATATGGAGGATATTGACATAGCTAAAATGTGCACAGAAGGCTTTTGAAAATGATGTAAAGATCAAATAGTAGTGTGGTGAGATGCGGTGACACTGACAGTTGCAAAGAATATAAAATTAAATAGCCAGTGCTATACAAATAAATGGACCTGCTTAATAAATCAGCTTGTAGTTATTATATGTTGCAAAATAGAGATTTGGTGAGCTGTTCAAATTCAGTTTCAGTGAATTGGAATGAAAATCTGATACTGTTGCAAGTGTCATAGGATAAGCTACCCTACATTTAGAATGAGGGGTAAAATAAAATGGTTTATGAATTGTATGAGAGGGATTCCTCTTTAGAGAACGTAAGGATAGACTGACTAATGAAATTATAATATAGGGAATGAGTGCAGAGTGACCTAGGGTCCAGGGATTTTCTGAGGGTTTTTCTACGTAAATCAGATAGAAAGGTTTGGTTGAAACTTCTTTCTATGAGTGTAAAGGTCAGAAATCCTAAAATGTAGCCTAGTATATATCAGTGTGATGGAATCCAAGGCACCAAAACTGTAGGTGAGGAAAGAAATATCAACATCAGTAAAGTAGGGAGAAGCTATCTTGCAAGAAAACTGATTGATTTAGGTTGACCCTGAACTGTGGTGTTGTTTTGAATGTGTGTGGGGTCTCCCAGAAGGGGATATCTTTGAATTTATGAATGCTCCCTGGAAACAAGGACAAACTGCAGCAGAAGAGACTGATAGCATGAAATGTTTCTCTAGTCTGTGCTAGCATATGCCTAAGAGTAAGTCATCACAAGAGTGGATGATGAACCAGATGTGAGCTCATGGGCCAGGCTTAGTGGCAATACAATAGGACCAATGCTGTGGTGAATGTTTCAGACCACCTAGTCAGAAAAACAAGTAAAGAAGACCTTCTTCAGGCACTGGAAGAGTCATTATGGGAATTATAACCACCTTAAGATTTACTGGAAAGGCAATACAGCAGAGCATATATAATCCAAGAAGATTCTGGAATGTATTAATGACAACTTCCTAACACAGGCAATAGATGACCTGAAGATAGGAGATGCTCTAATGGACCTCGTATTTACAAACAAGGAGGAATAGGATGGGGATGAGGGCAGCCTTGGCTGCGGTGACTGTAGGACGGTAGTGGTCAGGATTCTGAGAAGAGGGAGCAAGATGAAAAGTAACAACTCGACTTTCAAGGGAGCAGCAGAATTTGTCTCAACTTAAAGAATGCCATGAAACATGGCCCTTGAGAGAAGAAAGTTTCAGGAGAGTTGTCTGCTTTTTGAAGATCATCTGCTCCAAGCTCAAGGATAGTCTGTTCTGATGAGAAGGAAATGAAAGGTGACAGGAGGCCTGTGTGAATGAGCAAGTTACATGTCTTTAAAAATTTCTGGCCTGTGAGACCAGTTGCAAAGTTCAGAGCAAAGAACAATTAACCTCAATGGAGGAGGATCAAATTAGGGAACACCGTAACAAACTATACATACAGTAAGTCCCTGGGTCCTGGTGGATTACACTGTGAGTGCTGAGGGAGCTGGTTGAACTTCCTGTGAAGCCACTCTTCATTATCTCTAGAAGGTCAGGGTGTAACTAGGTGAGATTCCTGAGGGCTAGAAGAAAACAGCTCTTAGGTTTATCTTCAAGAAGGACAAGAAACTGCATCTTGAGCACTACAGAGTACACAGCCTCGTCTTAGTCCCTGGGAAAGTGATGGATCAAATGATCCTATGATCCTAGAAACTATTTTCTAACATATGAAAAACAAGAAAGTGAATGGAGGTAGTCAGCATGGATCTCTAAGTAGAAATTAGGCCTGACTATTCTAATAGCCTTTTGTAGAGAGGAAGCTGGCTTTGTAGACAGGGAGAGAGAAGCAGATGCTGTTTGTTTTGATTGTATTAACGCTTTGTCTACTTCCCTTGTTGACAAATAGAAGCAGTGTGGGCTAGATAATTGGACAGCATGGTTGCTTTATAACAGGCTGAGCTACTGGGCTCAAAATGTTGTGATTCACAGTGAAAAGATCAAATGAAGAGCATATTGATGTTATGTTCTTGGGCTAGTGCTAGGATCTAAAACCTAGATGATAAAACCAAGCACACCCTCAGCAGGTTCGCAGACAACATAGATTGAGATGAGTGATTTCTAGTCAGATGATTTTGCTTCTGTATAGGGACACCTCAACAAGTATCTCATGGAATTAATCAAAGAGAAATGCTGTGTCCTTCTCCTTGTGAGGAATGACATCGTGCACCAATATAAAATGAGTCTGATCAGCTGAAAAACAACTTTGTGGAAAAAAAATCTGGAGTCCTGATGAGCAACAAGTTGAACATGAATTTGAAATGTGACTTTGTGGTAGATGCCAACAGGGCTGGATTAGGAAGAGAAACATCAGCAAGTTTAAGGTGATACTTTTCTTCTTCAGCCTTGATGGGACTTATCTGAAGTGCTGCAGACGTTTCTGGGCTCCTCAATACAAGAAAGAAATGAACGTACTAGAGAGACTCCAACAACGGGCCATGAAGATGATTAAGAGGTTGGAGCATTTGGCACATGAGGAGACATTGAGAAAGACAGGACTGTTTGGCCTGAAGAAGAAGAACTTGAGTTGTATAAATAGCTGCGGGAGTAGAGAAAATGTAACCACATGCTTCTCAATGGAACCTGAAGACAGGACAGGAGTTAATGGACTAGGAACTACAGGAAATACCTGTATTCAAACATTAATACAAACAAAAACAAAACAAAAACAACAATAGCAATGCTTCTTACTGCAAGGCTGATCATGTGTTGGAATGGTTGCCCAAGAGGCTGTGGAGGCTTCATGTGTGGAGATAGTCAAAATCCAACAGTACAGTGTTATAAGCAACCTGCTCTCGTTGCCTCTCCTTTGAATTGGTGTATTGGAATATATAATGCCAGAGGTCTCTTCCAACCTCAGCTACTCTGTGATTCTGTTTTTTTTCAAAGTGATTCAATGACTATGTTTGCAAGTAGCACGTGTATTGGGACCAAGTACTATTTTGGTTATGCTGTCTTACATCCTCTTAACATAAGTTATTCCAGGGCAAAAATGAGGAATTGTGGCAAACACTGCGGCCCCTGGAGGGTGGATAGAATGACTTTAAGTGCTATTTATAGTTTGAGATCGAGCATAGGCCTTTACTCCCTAGTGTTTCTAATGTGACATATTTCATTAGTATCCAATTCACACAGAAATTAAATAAATAAATTAGAACACAAAGAAATATATAAATCCTGAGTTTGCCCAGTGTTGATAAATCTGTGTCAAAACTGATTTCATTATTTCAATACAAAATGGGGTTAATTAAGTGAAATACAGGTTTGTATTATTCCCAAAAGTCTACAGTTTCTATGAATAATCTTAATGCACCCATAGAACAACTGACCATTTTAATAACATTTATCTTAAAACAGTTTAGTTAAATGCCATGGGAAGAAAACAAGGGTAATGTTTCTTTGATGGTATTTCCTAAATGGCAGCATTTGTGGGATGTCCTTGAGCATGATTATTTGTCTTTAATTAAAAACAAACAAACAAACCAACAACCAAAAAAAAAAACTTAGTAAAAAAAAAAAATAGTGGACTGATAGGAGTAAATAATTCATAATAGATCTGCCCCTAAATCCTGGAAGTCATATCTCTAGGACAGCTGATACAAAGAAATCAAAGCCAATTGCACTGTATCAGCTGAAAAACATTTTTGTATATGCTAATCAGACTCAGCACAATTTTTTTCTCTAGCAATCATAATCTATGAACGTTTCCATATACTTGAAATTAATGGGTAGAGCAACCAATCAACAGTATTTCCATAGAGCAGATGCAATTGTTGCTGAAGATATAATGGTGCATGTGAGATACTTGTTCTGAATTTGATTATGAAGTATACTGCAGTACTATTAAGTGCTTCAACAAAGAAGCATTTACATTCTTTCTTGCCTTTACATGCACAAGTAGTGCCCACTGCCTGCGTGTTCTTATGCTTAGTGTGATGTATGTGGCTAGAAACTCATTTATTTCAAAGAGATTTAATCAAAATATTGGAAGATCAGTCTTTATTGAACTTAACAGAGGCCCCACCAGAACTTCTGCACAGATTTCTTTTGTAATTTCTTTTGAAAATCACATACTGAAATATTAGAAAGCTAAAGGGAACTCTTTATTTGTAGTCGTTTCTCCAGAAAACAAACTCTCCTGTCACATCAGCTCTACTAAATCATCTGAAGGTGGGCTTTTCCTACATGATGAGGACTTGAATACAAGAACTTAGCACAGAGAGAAGAGCAAATCAGAAACTACGCACATCATCCAGGTTGGTTCTGATTTTCACGTGGGGAATGGGAGAAGAAATCTTTAAAATCCTGGGAACAGGATTTTAGTTTTTACTTTTTATTTTTTTAAGCATTCATGATTTTACCTATATACACAAGGCAAAAGGAATATCCCATGTATTGTAAGGTGTTCTTCAACGCATAGCAAGGTTACAGAAAAAAGGGCTTTACTGTGCCTAATTACTGATAATCCAGGTGTGTTTAGAAGAAACATTTTTTTCTATTTCTCTCATAATGCTTGCAGCAATCACAGAGTAAAAAAAAATAATCATAAAACCTTTTTTTTTTCCATGATCTTTCCACTGTACAACGTCGCAAATATTGTGAAGTCATGTGAGCTAGTTCTCAGTCCTCACAATCTGTAGCACTATTTACATGAGTGCAATGCAAATGTAAAGTGCTGTTGAATTAAGGTGGTGTGTGCTTTGTGCGGATGTAAATGGTTATATCAAGTATCAGAACTGGTGAATCAGTTGCCAGGACTCAAGCTCAATCATATTTCTGTGAAATTGAGCAGTAACTCTCCAACAGTTGTCTTCAGAGGTGTGATCCTTGTTGGTATCTTAAATAAGAGGAACCCAAATGTTCACAGAGCTAGCTGAAACACAAAAATTACATTTGCTAAACTTCACATTCTTTTATCTAAAATAAATCATGATCTTTTCCTCAGTTTCCTATCTGTGTATGAATATGCATTGAAGAGAAAGATGTTTACTTGACATAATTTTTAAACATTAGCATTTTACATCTTTGAAGATAAAGCTATTTCATGGGATTAGCTACATCTCTCTAGGTGGCCAGTTTATTCAGTTTCTTTTCTGGCACGTGTAAGGATTCAGGAACAAACAACTACTTGGTCTCTGCACACATAACTCTTAAAACTCTTAGGACTAGTACCTGCTTAAATATGTGCTGCTCTCTTGGCATACACTGTTTTCTTCTGACTCAGGCTGCCAATGATGGAATTAAATATTGCAGAATCTGGGTGTGCTCCTCTTTATGACCCAGTCAACCACTTCACATAGAAAACTGTGTATTTTTTGCTTCCAGAGCAACTCAGGCATGCTGGTAATCACTTAGGTACCTCTCAGCACTCCAACAGAGCATGGGTGTTCTGCCTTCCCATTGAATTGCACTGCCTTGACAAATCCAACAGAAATGGCTTACAGTTTTCCTCTCCCTAGTTTTCACCACTTTCTGTCAAGCCTATTTCCAAGAGAGCAATTCAGCATCTTTTGCATAAAAGTAAGGAGCCACTGTTCCTTAGAATTTTTTCCCAATTCTGGGATTCCTAAACATACAGGAATTCCTGTAAAGAAAGCCAAGCGTTCTCCAGGGAATTCTGTGTCACAGATTAGGGCACATTCTCTGTGATGGAAATTATGTCCAGGAAAATCAGTGTGGGTTAACTGTGGTGCAATACAGGAAAAATAAACACAGAGAGACTCAAAGGCCAAAATAAAAAGCTTGGCCAAAAAGAAATGAAACTAAATGCCATTTGCAATTAATTGCTGAAATATGGTCAACTGGCTTCCTAATTGATTTCAGCTTCTTACTAAGGGATCAGTGCTGCCAACTAGTTTGCATGTAAACTTCAGAGAATGTTGAATAATCAGAGCATAGCAAGCCACACTGACTGTAAATAATTCCTCTAGCTCTCCTGCAACAAATACACAGTAGGCAAATGTCCCCTGCTTGGCATTGCAGGTGGAGCCAGGACTTGTTCCAGCTGCTTTTCTCCACTGCGATGTTACAAGGGTCTCAGTAGCGCACAGAACTGGCAACCTTGAAATTACTTTTGTAGGGAGGGAGTTTTCTAGATGGAATAGGAGCAGTGTAATAGCTCCATCACCAGTATTGTAGAGAAAAGGATGTTTAGCTGAAGCTCTTTGTCTGCTAAAGAGCTGTTTCAAATCCCATGGTAGCTAACTGTCATTTACAAAATCTCAAGGCTGTTCTAAGCTGGCACCAGAGTCTTAATGGAACTTGATCAGTCGTAGGACCACAAACAAACAGGGGCAATTTGAAGATAGCCTTTGCCTTTTCACTCTGTTTATGTGCCAACTTGAGGTCAAGCAAAGTGCAAAATCTTTCTTAGATCCTGCCACGAAAAAAAAAAAAAAAAAAGAAAAAAATGAATAAACAAAACAAAAAACATAGAAACACCCTTATGGTAATAATATTGCCCTGTATGGTATTATTATTGTGTGGTATTAAATCATTTTGTGGTATTTCAGAGACACACTGAAACAGCTTGGATAGGGAGGATATGAAATTCTTAGTAATTCTTTAGCCTGTGGTGACAGGGCAGGAGACTTTGTATCTGCACTGGGTGGTGGTGTCAGGCATGGAATGCTGCCTAGCTCACAGAGCCATGGTGTTTAAACCCATTGTCAGAAGGAGCAGGCAGCCTGGCACTTGGTTTCTGCTCACAATAGGCACTTTTGTTTCTAGATTAATATACCCATGTCCTTTTGACAATGCGTCAAACAAACAGTTTAGATCTTCAGAGGTGGAACAGCATCTCACTGAAGCTTTTGCTTCTACATTTTGTAAGAAATCTGTTTTTGAAAAGCACATAACCAATTTTTGTTTGTACATCCCTCACCTCTCATCTGTTCACTTCTTGTAGGACCATAAAAAGACTTTATTTAAATATATATGAATGTTAGACACACATTCTTCTTCCATTTTGTAGCAATTAAAAGTGACTTTGAGGACATAGATCTGCATTTTCGGACTGATTTCTTTCACACAAGGAATCAGTGAAAAAGCATGAGAAGGAAAGAAAGAAAATATGGGGAAGTTTTTGGTTTAATGTTGTCAGTTGTCATCAGAGACTTCATTCATGGTATTTAATTGTTCTACAATTACATAGATAATACTATAGCTTTTTAGGTTGATCTTGCTGGTTAGTCTAAAAATGTTTTTAGAACTAAGCAGATATTTTCTTTGATGGTCTTATTCTTAAACTGTAAAGCAGCTACCTGTGTAAGTATATTTGTGCAGTCCTGGGATGCAGAGCTTATATCATACACTGTTCAGAATAAGAAACATCACTTTTTCTTTTCTGTTAGCTTTTGGATTTGTTGTGTCCTATAAGCTGAACAGACCAAAATAGGTTCTATCCAAGGTCACCTCTTATGGAAGAGGATTACTCTGCAGAATCAAAAATTTTTGCAAACTGCAACACTTCTCACTGAGGTATCTGCAGTTTAGTACGTGCTAATAAAAAGTATCTAGTTTGATGTACTACTGACTAAATATCGAAGAGTGCAGCAGATTTTGAAGGCTGTGTCTTTATTTTGTTTAATATGCCACACGTTTCTCCTGCCGCCAGTAATAGAAACCAGGAGTTGTGCTGTAACCATTAGACAATGCTCTGTCAATGGAACATCCAGATGCTGCGGTGAGAGGGGGGGATGGTTTTCACAAGGGTTTGTAAGGACTCTAAGGAACAACATATGTAAGGAAAAGCAGATACTCTTCATTTATCTTCACATTTATCGTGATTTGGTCATTCTGGCCCAATGGCACAAGCCTGTTTCATGCTGGGCACACTCTGGTGTTTTGCACATTCTTATTTTGTGTTTGAAGAGTGATGGAGCACCACTTCAGCTTCCCACAAGACCCACTTTCTTTCCATCATCAGCCTGCCATTCAGATCCCCATCCGCTGCAGTGCCTTACTCTGCCTTCCTGTAGACAGGCTCTGCCTATTTTGAACGTATCAGACTAACCTTAGCTGAGACATCAGCTGATTGATGAGCTTTGCCTTAAAATGAATTAGTTCTGTTAACTTTTAACTAAAGAGCAAGACAAAGGCCATTTATACTGGTTATACTGTATAATAATAAATGGTTGGAGTGTGCTAAGGTGAGGGAAACTGTGTTGGTAATACGAGCCTATCTAACCTTTCTACCTTGGCCTGCTGCTGCATGCTAGTCCAGAGCTGGGTACAGTCTTTGGCTCCAGATCCTTGGCTGCTGGAAGTGGAGGATGTGGGAAGAGAAGGGATCAGTTAATCATTTCTGCCTCTCTCAGCTCTACTTCTTTTCTCCAGTTAGTAAATGAAGAAATAGAGGGTAAAAGGGAATGCCAAGTCACTCAAGCAGGGCTGGCAAGGAAAAGGGAAAGGTAAAATCCTGTACCATGCAAAAGAGAGAGAGGGGGAGTAAAAGAGCAGGGTCTTAGAGAATGAGATGAAAGAAGTAGCAGGCAGAGATATGAGTGGAAACTGAGGATTAATAGACCAGTAGGAATATATGAATGGAATGGGGCTCTGACAGTCATGAGATTTCATCTGCTGATTTCATCCAATTCGCATGTGTAAATCATATAAAACATTCCTGGGTTCTACACTGAGAAATGCAGGAGCATAGTATAGCTCAAGTCAGAATAAGATTGATGGGTCCCCATAGTTTGATATAAGGTTATTAATACTGAGGTTTATAATTTGGTAGCCTGGCTAAGTGACTAATTTGCTTACAGCATAGAAACTGTATGTACCTACAGTTAGAAAATACCTGCTGGGCCTGTTTGTGAAGGAGTGTTAGTATTGAAAGGGCTGGATTCTCAGTGTTTTACTCATCTCTTTTCACCATAGAATCAAAGAAATGGAAAGAAATCACACTAGGTTTATAGCAGCAAACACCCATCATGTGGCAGTTATGCACTGGTGTATGTCAGGACAGAAAAGGCAAGACAGTACTGATTTGTCCCCACATTGTTGTTTTGCCCTGCTGATTTGAAGGCGATATTTTTCCTGTGTAACTTGCTTTCTCTGCTTGTGCCATTATATATATCGAAGTATTTGGGTATATATGACTTTGCTTTGCGATATGTGTTGATTTGTGTTGTCATCATGAGAGTTCAGTTATTGTAATGAAAAACGACTCATGCTCACAGAGGGCAAACTATCTATTTCCATGAATTGCAAAGGGAGAGAGGGAGAGATTTTGCAGATGGTGTTACTATCTCTGAAATTCAGGGTTACTGTTTAACTGTGGTTTCTCCCACTGCAGACAGCAAGACACACGAGGCAGACAGCTCCCCCGTATTAATCTAGCTATTAATATAAGGCAGAGATGAAAGTGAAGTTAGAAAGAGGAAAACAGACTGGTTTGCACTGGATTAAAGCTATCTAAAGAATGACTGAGAAAAAAAAAAAAAAAAAGAAGAAACTGGGAAATGAAGGCTTTTTATTTAGTTAAGTCATACCCTCTCCGTACAATCAAAACGATCTGGGCTGCTTGAGGACATTACCAATACCAGCGCTGGAGTGCTCAGCGCAGAGCTGTGGGGTGGGAGGGAGGCACCGCATCCCACGGGGCTCCCTGCGGGCTGCAGAAACACACAGCCTCCGCCACTCTGGGGTCTGGGAACGCCCACCCGCGTTGCGGAGGGGTGTAGAGGAAATAACCCTCTGAACCACAACCAAATCGCAACGCCCGAAAGCCTCGACTGGAGGCTGAGCCGTGCCTGCCAGGCCGGAGCTTGTCCCTTTAAGAAAGTGCAGCACGGTAGCAGGGGCCGGCCCTGCCTCCCAGAGCCCCGGCGCTGGAGCTGGGCTGGGAATGGGAAGCAGTTCCTCGGCTGGGGCCGGAGGAGGACTCGCACAGCTCCAGCCCCACTCACTCGGCAGCATCCAGAGCGGGGGAGAGAGAGCGGAGCTGCGCTTGCTGCGGGATGGACGTTCCTGAGCACTGAGCTCAGCCGCTGTAAAAAGCGAGTAGGAAAATATACGGCTGGATGAAATTGGTAAGTCTAAAGGAAAGGCACATCCTCCACCTCGGGCTGTAGTTTTCCAGTCTTTTGGTTTGTAATGCTTTTCACAGGCCGCTTCTGTAGTGTTTTTTGTTGTTTTTTTTTTTTTTTCCTTTCTTTTTTTCTTTTTTTTTTTTTTCTTTTTACTTCTGAGCAGAGCAGCTGGGAAAACATGGAGGCAAAATAAAAGTGTAAAAAATCTTCCAACATTTGTCAGCGTTCGTGCTCCTGTTTTGAAACTCTTTTTGCATTGACGCTAAGCTACAGGAGCTGGGATGGGGAAACCAGCAAGGGTTTGTGTAGAGGTGTGGGCAGAAAGTTCCTAAGAGTTGTAATTGGCTTTTCTCGTGGACATAACTGAAGAGGGAGATTTGGAGGAGGAAAAAAAAAAAAAAAAAGACTTAAAAAAAGCTTGAAGTGATTTGTTGTTTATTTTTCCGGAGTAAAAAGCAAATCTCGTCTTGAACAGCTCTAAAATGCAGTCAGATGTGTTTGACAGGAATAAGAATCTTCTTTAAACGCGTGTTATCAGTGGAAATCTTCATGCAAAAGTACTGCTGAGCAACTGCTGCATATGTATGTTTGAGTTTAGCTAAACCCATTGGCAGCTCTAAAAGAGCAGAGACCTTACATGCAATTTCCTCTGCGCTGGGCAGAGGGCGGTGCTGCTGCGTCTGGCACTGTCCTCCCTGAACCGCCGGGGAGACCGTAATGTCTGATGAAAAATCGAGGAAAGAGATGTTTTAAGCAATTAAAACCGAAATTGTTCACATATGTACAAAACGACAGTATGTAACATCCAGTCAGAGAAGTCGGAATTTTTAATTTTGTTCCTTTAAGAGCTTGTGTTTTGTTTGATTTTGAAGTGATGATCTGATGTAAGTTCTGATGATCAACTCAGATTCTAATCAGAAATTAGAGCTTGATTATATTTCTGTTTCCTTTTCTGGAAGGTGTTGTGGGACCAGCCTTCTTAAAGAAGGGGAGGAAAAGTATAGAATCTCTTGACAGATACGTTACTTCAGTAATTGTATAGGTTATCATGAAGAACTCATTCAGTGTTAATCAAGCTGTAGGCTGGAATTATCCATCTAATATAGAAACATCCTTTGTATCCAACAAATGCATTGCAGTGGATAGAGATCTCTAATTTGTACATGAAGACTTCTAAGCCTTGTAGTGCCAGGTAGTTTGGGGAAGGTAGAAGCTGGTGTTCAGGCTGTCATACAGCCTCTTTCACAGATACCTCAGTACTGCTACAAGGTCAAGAGGCAAGATAATTGCACTGTATTGTCACTATGTATGGAGTTAGAGGATACAGTAACAGACTTATCTGTGTGTATGATACCTGCGTGCATATATCAATGTTAATATAATAATATTCTGCTGTTCTGTGGAGTAGGATTTTGGGTTTCCTTAAGAAAGGCTTTAAAATGAATTCAGGTATTGTCTTAACCAGTGCAGTTCTACTGTGAATAGAGAAGAATCAGAGCCATCACGTTCCTGACTCCTGCAACATCTACTTGAACCTGTCATTTCTGTTACGACCTGGGACTTTGTTTATTGCTCAAGGCACAAGATGTTTCTGTTTGGCTTTATTCCTATTTCTTAACAGTTATTTGCAGTGGAGTGGAAAGATTTGCAGGTTTGAGTCCTTAATGTGAGGCATGCTGAACAAAGCAGATTAGAGGAACTGAAATGACCACATGGATTCCAGTCATTTGGACTCCCAGACATTACACCTCATTGAAGAGTTTAGGATGCTACTACATCAACTGAGTCAGTGGAGTGAATGAGAAAAGTCAATTTCTTTATCTGCTAGGGGCTGTTAAACAGTTATTGTGAGGCAGTGAATCCTTGTTTTATTAGTAGCTCATCAGGGGATAAAAAAAAAAATCATTCATGTTGGTATGAATACCTCTTTGAAATGATTTCCTGGGTCAGGGGAAAGATTTATCTCTTTCAGCACGTCTCTGAACTAGCAAGGACTAGTGAGATGAACTGAGGAAACTTCTTTTTTTTGCATTCCTTGAGTGGGCTACTTGATGGGATTAGTCAGCTGTACCCCTCCTGTTGTGAAGGACATGACACACCCCTTTGGCAGTGGAGCAAGGTTATTGTGAATACTGATAGAGCTGTCAGACACTCTGAGAAACATTAGACACTAGCAGATACTTCTCTTGGCAGGAGGCTATTTTATTCACTGAAAGCAAGTAATCTCCATAGTCACTGATGTTCAGCTAACATCTTATCAGCTGCATCTCCTCTCTGTTCTGCTGTTCAGTGTGGTTTGCTTGGTATGGTACTAGAACTGACTTCCACTCTGCAGTATAGTTTTTTTACTTGCCTATTTATTTACAGTTACGATCTATTTTATGCACAGAACAGACAATTTGATGTGACTGGTCCCATTCCATTTTTACTGTGCTCTCTGGAAATTCACTTAGGATGTATTTTATTTTGCTTCCGAGTGCTTTTCTTTGAGTTACAAGGTCTGCTCTGAAAGTAATGTTCCATGTATGATCCTGTTGACCCACGATGTCAGAGGCCGATGTTGGTGGTATGACAGAGAGGTTGGATGTTCCCATCACTATGCCATTATGTTTTGTTGCCACGTGACAGCTAGAAACAGATGGGTGGTCTGACAGAATGGCATCTGATGTGGAGTGCCATGAAGTAAGAAGTGAAGGTGTCATTGAACTTCTCCAAGCAGAAATACTTGCACCCATTGTCATTCCTGGGCATTTGCTGCATGTTTCTGGAGACTGAACAGTGGATGTGAGCGCAGTGGGACAGTGGCTGGTATGTTTCAGCAGTGTTGTCAGTGACAGTGGGTCACTTCCACTGGCGCAGTTGTTTACAAGTGGCATGCAGGCTGTTGTTCATAGCTGGTGAAAGTGCCTAGCTAATGCTGATGACTGTTGAAAAGTTGTACTTTAGCTGAGAATTTGCTCTTTCAAGTAGTAGTGTTCTTGTTTCCTTAGTATCTCTTGTAGTTACCGTGGGATTAAGTAGGGGGCATTACTTTGAGAGTAGCTTACTTGCACTGCACCTGAGAACCCAGGCTATAAGTTTGTCAGAGGGTGGTTCTGGGGTCATACCATTATCTCTTCTAGAGCCTTACAAATATTATCTTAATATGATGTATATGAGGAGATTTTCATCACATTTTAAATATTATACATATATCTATGCCAAATTAAAGAAACAGAGATACCCTTAATAACATTTTTTTTCTTTTTTAGCAGAGCCTGCTTTTTGCCCACCAGTAGATTGTTACAATGTTGGCAGTGCTATTAATTCTTTGTGCCCTTGGAGTGTTTTGTCTACTGCTTGCTTACATTGATAGTAACAGTGCTGAGTCAGTCTAGTCAGAGCAAGACTTATGATTAGTCAACAAATTGCTGACAGAATATTTTCTAATATTACTAGTTTTGGTCATTGTTTTGCTGATCTTCATGTTACTGTTAACTCAGCATTGATCATATTGTCGTAGTCTAAGTAAAGATGCTTACTGTGAAATCCTTCCTCCAAGAGTGATTCTGTCTTCCTTTAGACTTTCAGACTCCATCAGATCTGTGATGCTAATGTGCATGAGCTTTTCCAAAGGAATTAATTTATTTCCATCTTCATATTTGTCTGGCTATCATCTTGTATTCTGAAACTGTTAATGACTCAGTTCAGCTGTTCCTTTGTTGGATTTGTCTCCCCCCTCCCAGGTAGTTACAAAGTTTTCTTAACCAGCTCTATCTAATGGAGATGAATCTCAATTCTTGGAAGGTTTCACTTTCTTGTCTCAATCTATATTGTGGTTTCAGCTGAGATAGGGATTATTTTCTTAATAATGCCAACTGTGCTTTGGATTTAGAAGAAAAACAATGTTGATAACGCACTGAATAGCGCTTATACTATGTTAAAGACATTTTTGCTCCTAGTACTGCCCTGCCAGCCAGGAAAATGGGGTTGAATACAGCCTGGACAGAAAACCTTAAGTGTCCAAAGGGATGTCCCAAACCATGTGATATCATTCTGGGGGAAGTTGGCAGGGATACAGGGGTGGCTGCTGCTTGGAGACTGGCTGGGCATAAGTCAGTGAGTGGTAAGCAATCGTGCAGTTGATTCTCTCCCAAAATCCCACTTGGAGCGGGGGAGCTGAATGAATGGCCGTGTGGTGTTTAGCTGCCTGCTAGGTTAAATAATAACAATCCATTATTGAGAGATTATTTCTTAAATGTCAAATACAATGAACAAGAACGCTTTCAAAAACTTTTAGTCCTCCTACCAGTTTAATTATGCTTGCAAAAACATGGTAGTGACCTAATATATCATTAAATAATCACACTTAAATACTGTATTGACCTTGCCAACCAGTAAATCAAAGCAATGGCAAAATCCCCCACTATTTTTTCTGTTTGCTACACCCTGAAAGCCATGAAATAATCTTCTGAGCACTTAGCAGAAGTATATGTCACGTTGACATGTTTTGGAGCATGGATTTTCAAGGTCCTACATGGGAAGAAAAGACAAAGCGGCAGCTGCCAGTTATGTTTATGCTGTGCCCTTCAGTGTCTTCACTGAAAGGTCTGTTTTACACTTGGGAACTACAGCTTGTCTGTTTTACACTTGGGGACTACAGCTTATCTTCTTGTCAAGTTGTTCTTTTGGAGGTTTTAAACTGATTTAAAGGGAAAGTGCTGAAATCTGTGTGGACAGAAGGGTCAACAATTAATGAATCGTCCTTTATACCACGTGGTGTATAATGCAATATTGAGATGCAGTAGGGAGGCTAAAGGCACTCTTTGCAACTGTCCTTCCTACTGCTTCTCATTTGTGCTGGAGTTAAAACAATAACAGGGCATTCTGTGGTTTATCCACTATGATGTATTGCCCAGATCATGTGTCCAGCCTCTTTATAAATGTATCATAGCTTGTAGCTTTATCTACATCTGTCTGTTAGCTGACATGATCATATAGCTCTGTTTGTTCTGAAATCAACAGAAAGAACATGGAGAAACACTGTAATTTTATTTCTCCAACAGAATCTTTTTCAGTAGCTGATAAAATGTAAGCTCATGCCAAATGAAAAGCTCCCACATTATCATCTTCAGTTAATTAAAAAAATAAAGCCCAAATCCTTTACAGCAGCAATTTTATAAATACTGTGCATGTGTGTTTCCAGGTATGTGCACATATAAGCTAGTGCTTCACTCTTGCATTGACAACTTATATCTTTGTCAGCAGTGTGCACTTTATACATTTTTGGGTACAGAACTTAGTGATACAGGGGAGATTGTGAGGATTATTTTTCTTTCCTTGATATTTTTTCTAATGTATTCTACTGTAGTTTGCAAGCCTAAATTCAATAGAAGCTTCAGTGTTTGCATCGAAACTGGGATTATTTATTAATTTATTTAGGAAGAAAACATTCAAAAGCATGAATTTTATCCATTGCTAGGTAAACAAAACTTTTCTGGCAATTTGATACTTCAGTAAAACAGTGAGTAAATGAAATGTATCCAATGTGTATGAGCTAGAAAGCAGGGATCTGGATTATCTTGAACAAAAAGGTGTACCGGGAGCTGTGGATAAATATCTTTTGGCATCTGTATTGACCTGTTAAGCTTGGATCCTGGTAAGGAGGATTAATTAAAAAAGTCTTGGTGGCTTCTCTGATTATTTGGATTTCTATTACTTTCATTTTAAGGAGGGAAAAAAAATAATAATATAGTTCTGCTGAACGGTGCTAAATGGCTGCCTGGAAGGCCACAATGCCTTTGTTCAGACACAGAACGAAGTTATGCCTTGAATTATGGCCTCCCCAGTGTTGCTATTTAGCTGTGTGGTTTGATCAGCAAAGGATCAAAACTGAAGTTCAGCGTCTTTCTGTTCAACTTCTTTTTTTTTATTTCTTTTCTTTTCTTTCTCTTCATTGTCAGGCTACCAGCAAGCAGTTGACCAGTTAACTGTCTCTGTAATCTGTTTAGGTTATACCAATAGAGGTCATTGTGATCTTTTTGTTTCAAATGACAAATAACACCATGGCAAACTTGTTCAGTTATTAGGAAAATCTTTATCAATTAATTACACTAGAGTAGCTATCAGGAATGATTTTTTCTTTGTTATAAAGAATGGATTCAGGCTGGGGACCTGGTTGAAGGGCATACTGTATTATATTAAAAGCCCTCTGAATCGTTCAGTAATCTTGTGCAGTGTTTCAGTGCTCTGCTTACATTTCACAAATCCTGAGCTTTTAGGCTCTGTGTTCTTTGTCTGATACAGAGGCACTTTGGAAAGTTGCATGTGGGCTTTTGCATTTAGCTCATCTAGAAGTCAAAGAATGTGAACTGTTAGAATTGTCTTTCAGATTGAAAGTGGAAAAGAAGGACTGTAAATTACAGTGGCAAAAAGACTGTGCTAGTACCTAGAAGGATGCGTAATCACTTTAGCACAGACTCAACTTCTGTCAGGATGTTGTATTAAAGAAGATCCTGTTTGAAAACATTACAAAAATTTATTTTCATGTGTGTATATATCTTGTTCCCTCTTTTTTTCCCTTGAATTTAATTGTCCTTTAATCATACTTCCCTGTGGGGGTAGGGAGAGGTAAAATATTTCTGTCTGAAGAGTTCTTGGTTGTAAAAGCATATATATATATATATATATATATATATATATTTTTTTTTTTTTAATGAAAGCTATTTTTTGTTCTTTTTTGCTGTTTGTTTTTTAATTACACTTTACTCAGGTTATAGAGTGAAATTGGCTAGGGAGTTCTAGCATCCCATTTTTTGTTCATTTTGCTAACTGATCTTTCATCACCCAATATTATACAGTGTTTGGTTTGGAAGCTGTTCGGGGATTTACTTATTTCAGTCATTTCTCCTTTCAAGGAAATACTCCCAAACAAAGAAGTTCCTAGTGATTGTAGGTTTGAGTCAATAATAACGCTTTTGCTATCCATCCAGTGTCATGCTTAAGGTGGTTGCCTTGTGCATTTGTTGTAGGTGAAATTAAAATGAAAATGTATTCTAGCCAGGTTCTTTTTGTCTGTTTCATTTATGTTTTAAAGACACCTTAATTAGATGGAAAGAAGATGACTTCTGCAGGGCTTTAACTTAGAGCACAGCAGTAAGTATAGAGAAAACAAGAAGTGTGACTGCTAGGATTTGAAGACTTAAGCTCCTGCTTGTCGCTTTGATCTTCTTTCTGTCCCAAGGTCCAGACAATCCAGATAGCTCGGAGTCCCATTTTCAGCTTGTCAGTTTGAGAAGTCGACCAAATGACATAAATAATCACACACCTACTCTGCAAAACTCTTTATGAAAATGTAGCTACTTGTATCTCAGCAATATTTGAACTGTTTTTTAAATTCTCACCTCTCATTTTTATTCAGTGATTACAGAAGGCCTTCTGTACTTGAGTTAAGATTTGCTGATGTGTATAGGTTGCTGTGGGATGCATTGTTATGTTGCAACTTTAATTCTCTGGGAAACAAGGCAAAGATCACCAGGATAGAGCTCCAATACGTAGGATACTTGTAATATAGACGTTTTCCCAATCCAGCCTTGAAGTTATTGGTTTTTATAAAGACTTAAATTACAAGCCACTCTGACTCAAATATGTTAAACCAACAATCGACCAGTGCATCTTTCTCAGCACTCAAATTTCTTGTAGTTATAGGGAACTACTGTGTTACCAAATAGTTCTAGTCATGCTGTTTTCTTGAGGACTGTTTTGTGTGGGCCACAATTGAAAAACCACTGGAACAAACTAAAAGTACCAGAATAACTTTCTGCATTAAAAAAAAACAACAACAAAACATTGCAGTCTTTTCTGCTTCCTCAAATATGAAAGATCAGATCTGACGAACAGTTCTGTGTCGACAGGGCTAGATAGCTACTGTTGCAAGACAATGTGCAGTAAACTGTCTATATAAGCATATACATTTGTATGAATTATGCTGTATGGATATATGTCAGTATGAGACTGATGACTGCTTTGGACTAGTACAGTTTGGAAGGCCTTGTGTGGATTTAATTGTAGTCATGACTATATGTGTGGAAGGGTTATACATGAAGTTATCATGCTACTTGGTTTATTGAGCCCCTTATCCCAGTGTCTGAAACTGTGATTTGTTATGCTGTGATATGATCCGAAATAGAACCACAACTCACTGTAGCGGGTTCTTTCAATCCCCTGGGAATGTTTCTCTGGCTTAAATGCATAAAACTGAAATGTGTAATACAGAGCTGCAGCTTATAGATCAACAGTGACTCCATTTGTGGGAATCAATGAATACCTCATGTTTGATGTGCTGTGGAGGAGTTCACACGTGAATTCTTATGTTACAATACTGTATTTTTCATGCTTTTACAGCTTTATGTGCTCTGCTTTTTCTTCCATGTGTAGAATAGAGTTATATTATCCTGGGTTTTTCAGTATAGAAATAAAATGTGAAAAGATTTCTCCCTGCTGACTCTCTTTAATAGCTTTGGAGCCTTCCTTCCAGTAAAATTTTAGGCAAGTCTGGTGTAAGAGAGATGATCATTTCTATACCCATCTGCATGTTTCACAACTATGACTTATAGAATTGTTTGAGTTGGAAGGGATTCTTATAGGCTATCTGGTCCAACTCCCCTGCAATGAACAGGGACATCTACAAACTAGATCAGGATGTTCAGAGCCCAGTCCAGACTGACCCTTGATGTCTTTGAGGTCAGGGCATCTGCCACCTTTCTGGGCAATCTGTTCCAATTCCTCACCACCCTTTCTGTAAACGAACAAAAAAAATCCTTTTTCCTTATATCCAATCAAAATGTCTCCTCTTTTAGTTTGAAACCGTTTCCCCTTGTCCTGGCAAAACAAATCCTACTAAAGAGTCTGCCCCTTTCTTTCTTAGAGCCCCCCTTTAGATACTGAAAGGGTGCTCTCAGGTCTCCTCAGAGCCTTCTCTCCTCCAGGCTGAGCAGCCCCAGCTCTCAGCTCTCTCAGCCTGTCCTTGTAGGGTTCATGCTTTATCACCTGGATCAGTTTTGTGACCCAGTTCTCGATTTTCTCTAAAAGTTTCACTTATCTACTGTACTGAGGGTGCTACATATGTACAAAGTACTCCAGGTGAGATCTCAACAGCACAGGAACAGGATGTCCTTTGTTTAACTAAGATTTTTCCTGAATGTTCTAAGATTCTCACTCTGTACCCTTTTATGGTTACTTTGACAGCAATATCCTCTGAATTTAGGTCTGTGAAGATAACTTCTTGTAGTCTAGTATAACAATTGCAAGATAGGCGGGAGATTTCACCTCCATGCTATTCTTTGCAGGTGCTCATAGATACACACAACTTCAGTTCTAACTCAGTCTTCCCTTATGATCCCAAATTTTACCTGAAAATATTGAAGTGCCAAAAGGTGAATAAATTCTGCTGCAAAAATCCCCATATATTTGCCCTTGTACTAATTGACCTGATAATATTTTGGTTCTGTTGCAACAAATCTCTTTTACTGCTACTTTTTCCTTCCTTGGCTCAAGCGAGGATGAGGTACACAAGACTGAAAGAGATGTCTCCTAAGTCATGGAGTACAGCTTTCTGCAATTGCAGAAAATTATGCTGTGGGATTCCCTTTGTAAATTTATCAATCTCTGCCTCGAAATGAAATGGCTTTTTCTCTTTCTTTTCCTGCTGGAAACCATTCAAGAACCTCACTCCTCTGGTGTTTAGAAATCTGCTTCTGATTTCCAAACTAAGCTTGTTCGTGGCCAGTTCATGCCCATTTGGTTTTGTGCCAAGGTTGGTTTCTAATAGCTCTTCTTTTATTTTATTTTTTTAACAATTCTCCTGTGATCTGAGCATTCTTAACTTTCTCTCCTTCAGTCCTTTTCCCTAACAAATGAATATAATTAATTAATTTTGTGTTTCTTTTTGCCGTGTTCACTGTTACTAGTGTCGCTGTAGTTTGGTTTGACAAATTCTACAGTTCTGGGAGCTTTTTGGTCTTTTCAGTCAGCTCTCAGATACACAAAAGCAGAAGAAGACCTCTCATGTTTTGCTAGATAGACAAAGAATATGGCAATTCAGATTAACTCTGGGATCAGGAGAATGAGGTGGAAGGAAGGAGGAAGTGGCCTGCAAGTTTTTGCATCTTTAAAAAGAGCTTTCATATGAACTTCATGAGGAATGAGTTGTGACTGAGAATCTTCCTTATCCTGGAATAGGCAAAGGTATTGATCCAGTTCTTTCATCCATTCCAGCCCTCTCAACCCGCTGTAAAAATCTGTTTGAAATGAACAAGCTGATAAAACTTTCAGAGGGAATGCAGTTCACAAATGAGATTTTGAGGGCACACTTCCAACCGTTTCATCAAAAGGAATGAAGCAAGTGAGTCCCAGAGCCCCAGATGAATGCCTGGAATCTTGCTTCTTCAGAGCTCATAGAGTCCTGAGAAGAGCAGAGTCCTGGGCCCAAAGGGGAGCTGAAGCCAAAGGCCTGTAGTGGGAACCTCCTGTTGTCAGGATCCCACGCTATGCTGCAGTTGAGGGGCAGACATGGAGTAGAGAGAAAAGTCAGTATGGTTTGCTAGGACCACGTCATGTTCCCAGGCAGCTTGCTTTCTGAGCAGTAGGCTCAGACCTGCTTAATGGCACTATTCACAAAGTTCCTTAAAGTCTCTATATCACTATAGAAAAAAACATTTTTTCTATAGGACTATTTGCAGGAAAGTGCCAAACTCAGTCCAGCTTTCTGAGAGTGAGGGTGCAATTTTTGGGAACTAGGACCAAAGGTGGAGCAGAGGGAGAGCTGAAATGTAGTATCTGACTACTGGATTAGGGTAGGTGCTAGCTAAGTAGGAGAATAATAGGGTTTGATTTCTGTCCATCGTATTAAGGTGAATATCGTGGTTCTGAGCCTTTCTGAATACAGAACTGAATTTTATCTTTTCCTGTGTTGAGGAATTATTTTTGATTAATGAAGGAATTAATTTTCTTTTTCTGAGTCAAAAGCAGGAAAAAAAGATTTCTTTCCCAGCTTTAAGTAGAGCAATTATATTCCAGGAAAAAAGGTGTTGCAATATATTCTTAGAATTCAGCAGAACTGTAGCTAGGATAAACATATTCAAACCATTTTCTTCTATAAACAGGGCACTATTTTATTGTCTCCACTACTCCTGCGGTTGAGAGGTATGCACACAGCTACAGCAGCATGTTGCATTGTGTTTTTTTGTATTCCCTCTTTGACAGGAGTTTACCAAGTAATATAGCTTTGGAATACTCCTGGAATGATGGCATTTGGGGCTTGTTCACCAAACAGTAATTCTCAATAATTCTTGTTCCTCTCCGTCAACAGATGAATTTAAACAACTTGTCATTCATTGCCTAAGATGTTGATGACCATAAGCAAATACATTTTAAATTGGCTTTGTTTGATTATGTACTAAAAATCAAAATCAGTCTTTCTTTTCACTTCCATCCTAATAATCTTCAGCTGGAAGAATCTAAGAATCTGTGATTCTGTGTGATTCTGGAAGCTTACAGGTAAAATATGCCTTCAGTCAGTGCCAGCATAGACTGCATAGAGTTAGCTGGAGTTGTCCTGCAAGTCAGGCTACCCTTTTGTTGTCTTCCTACAAGCCCTGGCAGTCTTTTGTTAGTTCTTTGTTCATTTATAAAATTGGAATGGTAAAGATAGGATAGACCAGTTAAAAAATATTTCAGTTTTTGGAGACGGAGGATATGCTCTGATTGCATTATATGAAGGTCTTCTAAGATGAAAGAAAAGTGGCGTTCCTTGTACAATACCATATATGCATTCAATCGTTGCAAATGTGTGACAGAATTCGGAAGAGAATGCCTTGCTGAGATTTTTATTAGTTACTTTGTCAAGATTACTTGTACTCTCTCCCTGCAGAATCTCATGGATAGGGTTCATGTAGGACAGACAAAGTCAGAAATAAATACAATGTCCATAGAAGGAATCAAATTGATGGATTCAGCTTCCAGGAATGAGAAAATTCCTTTCTTTGCTATTACCTTCCATGCTCCTGGGCATGTGATATTGAATACACTTGAGTGGATTAAAACTTTGAGGGCCTGATGCTGGGCATTCCTGCTGTGTTTTCTTTACTTTCTCAGTAAGTATGTACATCTGTGATACACTGTGCATGGTACTGTAATGCTCACTTGCACAGGAAGCTTAGGTCTTTGTTCACAGCTCTTGGTTGCTATTCATGCAGAAAGCAAAGGGAAGAGACCAAAATTCTTTTCTGCAGCAAGGAAGCATTTCCAGGACAAAACATATACCTGAAATACCCAGGGCATATGATAATACTAATGCTAGGGAAAGGGGAGAGTTCAAAATCAATGTGATAGGCAATTTCCTTAACAACTTGAGCAGAAAGTGCTTTCTGCTCACACCAGAATATGTGTACGTTTTAATTCATGAGGTCCCATATAACAGAAGATTTTTTGGCCACCAAACTCTTGATGCATTGCCTTGATGTAACCTGAACAAGATCATCGTGGGTTGTTATCAAGCATCTTCATTCATCATATCAAGATGTAGTGCTTGAAGTTTAAAGGCCTACATAAGTAGTCAGAAATGTGTATTATCAGAGGTTCATTATTAAAGAAAGTTCCAGTGATGTGATGTTTTTAGTAGAATTGTTTTTTAGAGTGACTTTTTGTTTTCTTTTTTTCATTGTGTGTCTGATATTTATTCGTGGAAGATTTGTGCGCAGCTGACTGTTTGGTCAGTTCACTCATGGTTCCTGTAACAACACCGGAGGCATTTAATGTTTTTCTCATGTAAAAGGCAGGGTTTCCCTTGACTGAACTGATAGTACTCAGTAACAAGTCTGGGGTTAGAATGACTGTAGCTATTATCAGATGAGGAGGCAGGAAATCTCTCCTTGTGGATTTTATGCAATACTTTCACATGTCCTGTATAGAGATTATTCCTCTAAAACATAATTTAATTTTACAGTTTGGTGGGAAATTGACTACATCTGTTAATGGTGGGCAAAGAAATGATTATAGGTCAAACAAAGCCTGCCAAAATCTGATTCTACTGATACGATTTACTGCTTTGCCACTGACTATTTGTTATGTAAGACTGAAGTTCATCTGATTCAGGATTACTGTCTTTTTAGTCAATTATGGAAGTCTGGCATTCATGCCTTGCTTTTGCTTGAAAATATATCTGTGTGGAGCTGAGAGCTTGCGACGCCTATTTAATACGTGATGTAAAGATTCAAACTATACATAGAAAACATTAAGTTATGAAACTGACTTTAGACTGGACATTTGTTTATTTTTTTTATTGAGAAGTAGGAATATTGGTAATTCTGGAAACAAACATTGCCATTTCAACATTGTGCAGATGGATGCAATTTACTTAATTAAGTTCTCTCATAATCAGCAAATAGTTTTGCCTCTGATCTCTTTTTTTCTCCTCATTACTAGGCCTTAATTTGTAGAGAGTGTTCTTTTTAAGTGGTTTTAAATGGAGTTCCGCTTTCCTGAGGCAAACTGCAGTGCCACTTTCTGGGTAATGTTTACTGTTTTGTTTGTTTTTCTTTATCAACATGAACTATACCCTTCCCACCCTGTCTGAACATTGTCCCATTCTGGGTGTGTTCTGTAACTGGGAAAGTGAAAGTTTACTGTACTGCATCCTTTCTTACAAATAAATAAATTCCTCTTTTAGTGAGATCTCTAGGACCAGTGTGAGGGGATTAAGAAAAAGGAGAAAAAAAAAATAAAAAAAAAGCAATTCCTTCCTAGTTCCGTTGAACTACCCAGAAGCAACTCTTCTTTCCTCCCTTTTTTAACATGATCATAATTTAATTATGAACACACTGTCTTGCACAGAGATCATGATTGTGCTCCAGTCTCACCTTTTCAAGTCAACTTTCAGAAGAAACTATGCATGACTGCACTCTCTACTCATTCCTGAGTTTTTGAATACAGTTTCTGTGCTTGAGTAGTAATGGAAGTATGGAAGAGTGTGTGCTATTTCTGAAGACTGATTTGCTGTTTAATTTCAGTGAATCATGTAACTATTTCGAGTGACTTACTTTGACTTTTATGAGAAAAAAAGTCTTGAACTAGATTTTCCCTTATGTCACAGACATTGTCTTAGCTCTATTGCATTTTGTCTTGAGCTACTCTTGGCTGAAGTGTCATAGATGTCAAATTCTTTGCCAAATGGTGGAAGGCTCTTTGCTCCTTTTAAGCAGTAACACAGCATTCTCAGATAACTGTCTGAATTCTCCATATTCATCTATACTTTTATTTTTTTTTTCCTTGAATCATTATCTCTTGAACTTCATTTTCATCTGGTTCTGATTGATCCTTCCTATCCTGACTTAATGGTTTGTCTTATATCTCACTCTTTGTCTTCAGTGGTCTGTCTTTCTCTTGGGACTGTGTTTAAATTGACTTTGAATGGCTTGTGATTTTTTTGCTTTTCCACATTTAACCTTCTGATTGGGCCTTGAAATAAGACCTCTTAGTCTTCTATTCCCACTTTTCTTATTTCTTTTCTACCTCATGACTTTTTTTCCCTGGTTAGGTTTATCTATTTGTGCATAAAGGCCTTCTATTTTAACCTTACAGATGGAAAATCTATATTATTTCTTTAGATTTTGTTTGTCTGCAGGAAGAAAATACTACATCAGCTTTTGAGAAAGTCTTCTCTCTTAATGTGAGCTTTTTGAGGCCATCCATGATATAATAGTTCCAAAACGTTACTACTATGTCCCCTAGAGAATGAATTTGGATAAAAAAGGAGTCTTGAGAATATCTCTTAATGAATTTACAAGGTTTGATGATTTAAACATCTAAGCATAAGATTAGTATTTGTCACAGTTAATTTGATGCAACAGCACTTCTCTGAAATTAGATTATTTTAGTGCGACTTTTTACATAAACAACATAAATTAATCCTGTGTCACTATTAATGCAGTACTGAAAACCTTATACTCTCTTCTTTCCTGCTGTCTTTAACTATTAGCACGCATATCAGCTAACACTAAAATTACAGATTAAAGCTATGGAAAACAACAGCAACTTACCAGTGTAGTATATTGCACTGCGGTTTAATACAGTGAACAAATGATGTACACAGACCATACTTAAACTAACTTTAGGTTAGGTAGCTCAGAAATCAGTGCTAGCAAAGCTGTGGTGTCATGAACTGGAGAACACTAGCCACCTGTATGAGTAACCTGATTGCTAAGCGAGCTTAGACAGCCTCAAGAAACGGCTCTGCTGTGATTCCTCAGTGCCTTTACTCAAGAAACAGAAGTTAAAGTTAGCAGGCTATGGCTTCATGTGTCGCAGTCAGACCTTTAATTAAGCTAGAAATAACCACTATTCCTCATATAGTGAGTTAAAAAAACAAACAAAAAGCCCAACACTAATCTTTCTCAGAGGTCTGCCTTCACATTTCCTAGACTTCACTCCGTACAAAAAGCCTCTTTTTATACTTCAGTTTATTTGTATGTTCATACATATCCTCTATATACCTTGACACTTCAGAATCATGAAGAACTATGGTCAACTGTGTCACGAGTACTTCACATTAGCCTGATTAACGTTCACCAGGAAACATATGAAGGAAAATTGTAAGTAAATCTCTAGAGGCTGGCAACATAGAGGGCTGTTTTGCATAGATGTCAGTGATCTAAATTTAAAGACTGGTAATTGGAAATCAAAATATGAAATACAAAAAGATTAATCAGTCTACTTTTTCAGCTCCAGCTGTACAATCAGCCTTTTCCTCTCAACCTTCTCATTTGAAAGACAAAATCTTTCTTAAATTCCTAGATGGTCAGTGTATCACTAAATGGTGCAAAAATGCAACAGTTTCAGTCCCTAAACAGAGAAGGGTACTTCAGCAACTAGCTGGTCTGCAAACATTCCCTTGATCCTGAGATTTGATAACTTCATAGAAAGCTTTAAGTTTATAAATGTTGTCTGAGATTCTTTCAGTACTCACCTCTAATGGTGAAAACTGATCATCACTTTTGCATTGAGCATCTAAACGCAAAGGTCCTAAGGCAAGTCTGTGACTTTACACATCTTGCAATAGAAACATTATTATTATTATTATTATACTTTCTATGGCTTCCATATGTTCTTCATTGAAACTGTCCTAATACTACCATCCTCTGTAGAAGTGATGTGATGACATGGGCAGAAAGACAGACATTAGAAATAGTGTGACCCAGGGATCATCCCCCCTTCTCCTATGGCATCTGAGCTTGAGAAATTGTCTGGATTCCTTGCAGTTCATAGACTGCAGAGTCAAAGGGAGCTGTGTTCTTTAACTATGCTTTACTTAGAAGACAAAACAAATCGAAGTACTGCTTGTGTGATTGTGGCTAATTGCAGAAAGTTGGAAAATCTGATAAAGCCATTGTATATAGAGTTGCTCTCAATCCTTTGATAATGCATCCTTTTTTGTCTCTGTACATGTGGCTAAATGTATGTTGGGAAGAATATCTATCATCTGTACTTTTATTTATGAATTTTGGTAGTCTTTCAGCCCTGATAGTGAAGTGAAGGTTTCTGATAGCAGACTGCAGATTTGAAAGACTGGTGTAGGTATTGTTTGTTAGATTTTGTTTCTTTGTGTTTAGTGCACTGCATAGTGTTTCTTTTTCCTTTTAGTCTAAGCCTAAACTACAACAGTGACAGCACAGCACTACCACAATGAAACCAAAAAACAACCAAAGCAAAAAAGAACATACAATCACAAACAAACAAAAACCAAATAATACTGAACTGCTCAAACTGTGTTACTGGAAACAGTGCTGGTTAAGGGACAACTGTTAACCTTCAGCTGGTTTGATAAAGAGGAGTTATAGCTTCAAAGAAACCCTTCCTTTCCAGCTTCCTCAGAGCATATCAGTCTAGCGTTGGGGTCACTAGCACAGGGGTTAGGAAGTATCACTGTTAGTTAGTGGTAAGATTCTGTAATGTTTGATTTCTTCCATCAGTTCAGAGTTGATAGAGATGACAAAGTCATTGTTTCTTTCTGCTACAGAATATTTCTTAGCTGGAATAATTTCTTGTTACTACAAAGCAAAAGAACTTTTAATTCTCTGTCTGAAATTCCAGTGGTGCCTGCTGAATGTTGCTTTAATGCCTCAGGCTCCTGTCGTTCTGTTGGTGGGTTAGAAGTTGTCGGGACAGGATATGGATCCTGTGACACAGCTTTGGGAAATTGGAGAAGACACGTTTTGTGGTTTCAGGGGTCCTTGAACATCTCAGATTAGTAGCAGCTTTGAGCAGGCAGAGTAGCTGTTCACATTTCTTTTTAAGCAAGAATGAAAAGAAAAGGCTAAAGCTGTTCCTGGAATATACTATGACTTCATGTCGGCGTGAGGTGCCAACATGCACATGGAATGGAAGAGCAAGAAGAAAAATGACTTCTGCAGCTTGGGTGGTATTTGCTACATGAGAAACATCACTCTTCTCTGACTGCCAAGTTATGGTGCTCAGGCTCTAAATCTGTATTTCGTATCCAAAAAAGAGGCAAGAATTGCATATGTATGTACTTGTTTCTACCCTCTTCCTTCCTGATCTACATGTGTAAGCTTGAGTACGTGATGAGGCATGCAATTGCAACTTTTGTCCTGAAATAAATGAACACATGCTCACGCTCTTAATCAGATATCTGCAAGTTTCCTAGTGCAATGCTATGCATGCACGTCATTGTAAAAAGCCACAAATGCATACAACTCTGTTTTTGTTTGTACAGTGGGAACAGATATCTTTAATTTTGAGGATGAATTGTGTATTTGGGATCTTAAACATACTATGATGTTTTTGCTGTTTTGAAAAGTCCTTACTCAACTGTTGTGCTGTGAAATGTGGCTCTGTAAGAATCTCCAATGTGAGGATATTTTATCTTTCTTTGGGCTGGTCAGCAGTGAGATTTTGTGACCTCCAGTTGATATCCGTACAGTAAGTTCTGTATGCGTGCATTAGTGAGACAGCACAGTGCCTCCAGGAAGTGTATTTTTCTGCAGTGGGCCATATGCATAACTTTCTGTGTTTATGATGAAGATAGAAAGATAAGGTTTGTTGCTTGCTCATTTTCCTTTCTTAAAGTTCTTTTTATTGTATTTTGTTCCTGCATGTACTTAAACATCATAAAATGCTCTAAATATGAAGAGCTGAGCCCCTTAACTAGCATTTGCAACAGGCTGCTGGATTGCTCAAAGTAGTTCCACTATTTCAAGAGTAATTTTTCAGACTTGACTATTGTGGAGAAAAAATTGACAGCAAACACTCCAAGCTAACCTCAATGCATGTGAAGTTGGAGGCTGAAGTAATTTCCAACCTCTCAGTATGGCACTACAGCATATATATTAAACTGAACTTCCAAACACACATAAAAAACAGCAAGTAGCCTCCTAACCAAGTACGTGCAGATACTTGTCCTGTGTTTCTGGCATGTAGAAATCTCAGCATATCACCATGAATTACTGTAGGCTCCTATGACTTTACCTGAAGGAACAACTTGGCTAGTTACTTGTTTCTACCCAAATGAATCTGAGCGCTAGAGGAAGAGAAACGGTCATTTGCTAAGCCATTATGTTTCAATAGGGAACAGAGAACTTATGTGGAAACTTGGATAGTCTTTCTCAAACTTAAGGGAAGTAATTAGTGCTGTAGTTTTGCAGAGAGCTATTTCTGACGCATATCATACTGGTACTACCAAATTTTGCTTTGAGATTGGATAAAGGTCTTCATAGCAGATAATGCTGAAAGGATTATGCTCTTGAGTCTTCTTGGGTGAAGACCAGCTACCCACCTCAGCTGTACACCTGTGAAATCTGGGAACAGTTTGTTCTTTGATCCTTATTTAAGCCTCAATTCATCCTTATTCTTATAAATACATTCCTTCTTCTGAAATAAGAGTTAGGATTATTTAAAAATCCTTCTTTTTTTGATGTCATTTTTCTCTCATCCCTCCCTGAAACATTACTTTGCTGTCCTTCTCCTAAGTGGAAAAATAAATCTTTCTGTGGCTGCATTTTCCTTTCTTCTTCTTTCTTTCTTTCTTTCTTTTTTTTTTTTTTTTTTTTAATCTCATTTTATGAAGTGAATTTTTCAAACCATGTGTGAAGTGAACATAGAAAACCAGAATTCGTAGCTCTCTAGGACACCCCTGTTTTCCTCATTGAGAGATTTTATTACAGTTGATAATCCAGGACATTTCTCAAGATGTATTCACAAGTTACTTGTACAGCCAAGTACAATGTTCTTCTCTGTGTTTTCTTTAACCCCTCCCTGGTTCCACTGTACCTTCTTCTCCCTCTAACTGTGGTGGGGCCCCATGTTTCAGGATGTTACATTGATTTCGATTGAAGTTGCTGCCAATGTTAAATCTGTACAGAAACAGCAAGGTTAGAAAGTCCTGTTACAGTAGCAAAATGTAGCAGTTTAACAACTGTAGTGCCAAAAGGGACCAAATAATCATTTTGACTGGAATCATATCTCTAATGACAGCCAATGCATATTCTCCTGCATTCCTTGCTTGAGTAGCTTGCCAGTTACAAGGGTAACTGTCCCTGATTTCAACCCGGGTTGACTTTCATCTTGAAGAATAATGATTTTGGCAAGGAAAATAGAAAAATATTGTGCTGAGGAAAGGATGAGCTAAACTTGAACATGTTCCATATTCTCAATTTCATATAAGTCACACAGTTTTAGATTCCTATACTTTACATTTATTGGTAGAGATGGTGTTTCTTGTCCTGTGTTCTGGAGTCATTCAACTTAGTTCAGATCTCATGTTTTTTCTTCTTCTTCTTTTCGTTAAGTAAAAAAGGTGATGGTGAGGACAAAAAAAAAACAAAAACAAAAAAAAAAAAACAAAAAACCCAAAACAAACAAAAAACAAAAACAAAACTGTGACTCATTCAGAAATAAATTTATATTCTGATGATTACAAAGAATAAAGAGGAGAAAGTGTCTTTCTAAGAATGTTGAATAACAATTATAACAGCCTGGAAAAATTTTCTTAGCAGATCAACAGTGAAGCTGTTTGGTTTGAATGGTGCTGATGGGAGAAGAATAGTAGTAGCATCATAAGAAATTCATGAGAGTTGTACCTGGTAGTTGATTTCCACCTTTCCATCCCATTGGGAGTCCAAGACACCTTTGATTTACTAAGAAAATCCTGCTGATAGCAAACATGTTTATTCTTCCGTATCTGAGCAAAAAAAATTGTCAAGAGGCATCAAAATTGTAGCTATTGCTTAGCTCTGTGGTAGTGTAGACGTTTTCTGTTTTCTTTATCTCAAACACTTACTACACTGGAAGAAAAATTGTACTTAAGCAGAATTCCTAAATATTTCCTTTGCGGAGCTTGAGAATTGTGGTTATCCAGACTTGAACAACTGCAGTTTGGAAATCTACCAGTTAGCAGTGATCTGAAGAGAGAGTGAATGTATAGGTACTTAGGCAAGTTGCTGCAGTTTGGGTCTGAAGGAAGTCAGGTTTGATGGTCATAATGGTCCATTTAGACATTCATCACACTGTAATGGGGTCCTGGGGAATGTGGGCTGTGCTTTTATCCGATAAAAAGACAATGAAACAAAGTATCTCCTGAATATGATTCAGAAGGCTTGCAGTGGTCTTTTAGAGAAAACTTGAGGAGAGAGAATGAGCTTCTGCCCAGGCCTAATCAAGGTGTGGGGGAGATGCAGCCATTTCTATGTGTTTCTGTTTTTTTCTGCTATCTGTATTACAATGTTTAGATTCTTGGAACAGAGGACTGCATGGCATAAACCCTTGTGTGTGTATTTATTGTAATCAGTAAGAAGTAGTATTAGTTCTGGTGCACATATGTTTGTCACTTTCTCTATTCATATACTGTCAAATAGTGCTTGTTTTGGACTGTTTATTTTCTTTTTCCTCTGTGAAATCTCAGTTCATAAAACAAACTGAAGAATGTTAACAAGAGATGCTTCTCTGACGACTGTGTGAGATGGTGCCATCTTGCATGTGAGGAGTATGCATGGTGTCCTTCAAACTTTGTGTAGATACAGTCCAAGTGCCTTTTAAAGGCACAGGGGAATTAAGTTATAAGCCTCACTTTTTCAAGAAAAGTGGATTCTAAGTCCAGGCTTAACTTTTGCCTTGCTGGCTTTATGTTCCTCTTGTGGCTTTCGTCTTCATAATACCTGAAGGACATATTGACTGAAAGTTTTGATCTGTCATTAGTAAGCAGTTCTGGGGTGGATCTTCAGGATCTGTAGCCTAAGAAGAGGGGTGGGGAAAAACAGTGTCCGGTCGGTATGGCAAAATGCATCTCATTATAACACAATGTGTTTATTTTGTAATTTGACCAGAATGCCGACAGATGTGTTCTTAGTCCTCTTTTCAGTCCCATACAAGTATGGCACTAATAAGAAAAGAACGACAGATGCTATGCATGCAAAATGTACAAAAAATGTTTTTGAGTCTCTGTTTACTTTGTATGAACCTTGGAATTGCAAAATCTTTCCATGCAATCCTACAGAAGATTGGGTTTGAATAGTTCAGGATTAGTTGTTTTGAGCTGGAGAGAAGCACACGTGGCTTTGGCACATGCATGTAAGATGTATCTTACTATGTTGCTGGTCACAGCGGAATTTCTGTGGGTAAATAAGATTTCTGTCTCAAGGGCCGTCCATATGGCCCCTTTCACCAGCACTAATTCCACTTAGATTAACTGCACAGCATGAATATGGGTCAAAGCCTGGACTGTTGGGAGAATGAGTTCCTGCTTCCAAACTGCTTTCCACAGAAGTACTTGTTGTCAGCTGAGATCATAGTGCTCACACTCCTCACAATAACCCACTTTGAAATGTATTTAAAGAGAGAGGGGTCTTGGCAGTCTGCTTGCTGCTTTTCCATACAAAGAGCAGGCCCTGGTTTGTAATCCCACTCAGCACGTCAAGGCATTTGCTGCTGGGCCATCATCTTTTTTGATTTTGTGTGAGGCGTGTGTGTTTGGACCAGCTATACTAACTTCTTTGAGTGGAGTTTTCTCCTTACTATTCAGCAAAAAGAGAGGAACTGTTCTTTGAAGTGCTGCAATGTTTATGAAGAAAAAAAACAAAACCCCCTACTTTCTTACTTCTGTGAACACTATGCCTTGGGTGCAAGTTATGATGGGGGAGACTGAAGAGGAAGAGAGGGAACAGATCTCATGGTATCCCTGGCTTGCATGTGTCCATAGTTCCAGTGAAAATTTCTTCTTGCTTTCTTTTTTTCCCTCCTTTGTCTGTTCCACTGGTGGCAAAGGCTCTGTATTGCAGTCAGTCAGTATGTGGCTTTTTGGTTGTCTCTTCCTCAGGCAGGAAATACAAAACAGCCACAAATTGCCTGCTTAATATCACTGTGGCAACTCTACCAGAGGAATGTACCTGGATTTTTATTTTTGTTTTCAATTTTACTTCAATTTAATTTTATTCTGAGGTTATCTTCAGAGTCCATTTTTTCCTACACGTACCTAAATTTTCACCAAATCGACTCATGCTATTCACAAAGACAGATTTGTTTGACCCAGGTATGGAGGTACTTCAGACACAGGTTACCCTAAATTTGTTGGAAGTTTAGGTTAGAAGTTAAAACATGCTCACAGTGCAATGAATATAGACATAAAAATGTTTAAGTGCTGTTAACCCTCCTACATTTATCACTGGTCTCTTCCCTTCCAGGTATTCACTTTCCAGTAGAAAAAATTGACTATAAGTCATCACAACACAGAAAAAGATGTTGGTATGAATGGTGGACTCAGTAACATAGGCACAGTTTTCATGTGAAGATGCTTACAATGTGGTTAGCATAGGAGATTTGCATGCCCCTTTCTGGGGCTGATACTGCAATGCAGAAATAGGGATGGCAGTGAGACATAGCTAAGGACATAATGGATGAAAGAACTCAAGGCAGGGGAGTTTGCTTCTTGCTTCTGCTGCTGACTTGAGTTTGGGTAACACTCTTTCTCACGTTCTGCCTACATGTGCTGTGCACCCCCTCCTCCACCTCTGCAGATTAAAATAATGGAGTATTTATTGAGCAGCTTAAAATTAAAGCAGGCAGTGAAGGTGGATGCAGCCTTGAGGAGATGCTGAATCCCTTCATAAGTGTGCTGGTGCACAGCCTTACAACAATGTGAAACCTCTTCCTGTTCTCTGCCTTCCTATAATAGGAAGCAAGATGGGGCATCAGATGTAGGTGTGCATGTTTTCCTCTGCAGCCTTATGGCCCACCTGCCAGATGGGGACCGGGGGAAGCTGAAGCAATGCAGTGGGGCTGCATGACATGCTGATGTTGAGGCAGGATGGAGGACGGTTACAGCTCTATGTTGAGGTGCTTCAGCAGGTATCCTTTTCTTGTCATCTCCACTGGGTTTTGGCAGGCTACCTTCTCGTGCAGCACAGGAATCAATACGCTTGAGGAAGTTTTGTTTACTCATCTTAGTGCATGCAGAAATTGTAATACCTGCCTGTGCTGCAGGCAGTCATGCTTGTGTAGGGAATCCTAACAGTTGAGAGGAGTTAGGAATAGGGGACTATTCTGAAAATTTGAATGCTCTGCATGGCCTAGAAGATGGACTGTCCTGTAAAATAATGTTTCCTGTGTGTATCTATAAAACACTTTGGGATCATTATAGGACAAATATTTAGGGGCTACTTTTGTTTTATTTTCTTTACGAGAGCGCACTTTATTATTATTATTTTATTTTCTTAGAGCCTACTACTGCTGTTCTGAGACCACCATACTAGGAACTTCCCTCAGTATTTTCCCATCTTTTTCTCCTCCTGAATGCAGGAAGCAAAAAATATTCTTCTGGCATTTGTGCTGCAATTATTTTGAGTGGCTCCAAACAGAGGGAAGTGTGTTTCTGCGGTAGTTGCTGGAGAGAAAGAATTTTGCTGAAATGTCTCTCCCCCACCGCCCTTTGGTGGCTGCAGAAAAGAAGCCAGTGTTTGAGGCCCCAGCTCTGTGCATCTGCTGGATCAGTTTAGGCCAATTTTCCCCCTCCCCCTTCCCCTCTTTCCATTAGCAAACTAGATATAAAACAGAAGCCATTGGATAAATAGGAAAAATGTGTAGCAGAGGAAGCCCTTGTGATTAGGGAGCTGTTAACCAGTTATTTCATGTCCGGCTTTCAGTGTATTTATAAAAAATGATGCTATTCAGTGACACATCAAATTACTATAAATGGCATTGGCTCCGTTGCTTTCTCATGGAAGCCAACTTGCGCTTTATTTTTAACTTGAGCCCACTGATTATTTTTAAAGTTAGCATAGTATTTGTTAAAGATGCTAAAATAGCAGGCAAAGTATGGACAATATTAATTGAATTTCCCATGCCCTGGCTTGCCAGTGCCCTCTGGAGTTCTGTGGAAGCACACTGGGAAAAAGCAGCTCAGGCAGCATCTGTCTGTCCGCTTCTCGGCTGCTTGGGGAGACAGCTGACCGATGTGATTAGTGGCAGCTGCACTGCTCAGTTTGGTGATGTGTGAGCTTGTCCATTAGAAGCTGGACCAAGACCCAGTAAACTTCCCCTTCCCCTCCTCTCCCCCAACCCCCCCCCCCCCCCCCCCCCCCTTTTTTTTTTTCCCATTGATTGCCAGCAGCCATCACATCATTACATGCATTTATAATGTCCTTGTTGAGACTTTGCTGTGTGCACATGGTTTAAATCAACGGCTTTCCAAATAGGGGGAGCAAAATCATCAGTACTCCCTGCTGCTCCCTCCAACAATGTGCTTGTAAACCTCAGGGACAAGGAGAAAGAAAAATACAGTTCATGGAAAAGTGCCAGGGGGTTCTGAGACTATAGATCATGCTAAGTTTTGGAGAAAGAGGTGAGTCTTGCCTCATAGTCTAAATCAGTGAGGAGTAATCCTCTATGTGCTTACTCTGAGACAGATGTCGCAGAACAGAAAATGATCTGTATGAAATTGTGGCACCTGAGGCAGATTCTCAAAGCTGCCTTCGTCATATGTGGCCTTTTGGCAACACTAGTCTGCTTTGTGAATGGAGACACCAACATGTAAAAATGGGGAAGCAGTTCATTGGCAGCCTGGTACACAGGTCTTGCACCCTTGCTTTAGTAAGAGTGAAGTTTTCCATCACTCTTCCCGGAGTTTCAAGATGGCCATTAGGGCTGTCTTGAGACAGAATGACTCTTAGTAAGGTGAATATCTGTCAGATTAAAGTATTGTACAAAATTACCAGTCAGCTCTACACCGAGTAGCAGCTGGGATGTCTCATGGAGATCTTATAGATCTTCAAGTCACTTGGTACCTCATGCAACTGCTAGGGAGCTATTTCCATGCCAATTCAATGCCAAATACAAGCATTTATTTCAACATCACAGTTTTCCAACTTCCAGTTATATTCCTTCAAGGGTCAATGTCTGTATTGTAGGTCTACTATGCCTAAAATGGCAACGCTTGAAGTCTAGCTTGACTATCACACAACAAAGTGTTGTACAGTGTAATGTTTTTGCACTGGGATAAATAGTGTACAAGCTTGGTATGTCTTTCCCCTTGTTCCCCTCATTCTGAGAGATCTGTTGCATCACAGAAAATCTCATTTTCAGAGCATTCAGTCTGTCCTTTATAGCCATCCAGTTTGTGTGTACTGAGTGATCTCTATTCACAATTTGTATAATTAATATTCTGATTGGAATGGAGAAGACATAATTTGTTTGTACATTGCTAGAGTGAAGAAAAAAAAATTTTAATCATACTACAAAACAACTTATTTGCTGACAGACTCAGTCTGGAAATTTTATAACCTGCTTTCTTGGCAGAGATGCGTATACATTTGTTATATCTCCTCTGATTGTTCAGGCATTGTTGTTTAACTAAGTAGGTGAAACGTAATGAAGAGAATTGAAATTTAATAAAATTTGACCTACATTTCATCTTCTACCATAGCTGGCAGTGGAATTTAGTTCTTACAACCCATTGGGAAAGGGCTTTGTTTTGTCCATGTTTCAGTTTCAACATCTGACTGATGTGGGTGGGGAAAAGGATTATGATGTTGCTTTGAACTTCTGCTTAATAAAGAAATTATATCCCTTTTGTGATACAGCACATTTTCCTTGCTAGTTTTATGTGCTTACTTTCTCATTCTGTTGATTTAGTAACTTCACACTTGTAATGATCCTTCCAGTATGTTAAATACTTGCATGAAGCCATTAGAAGGCTATTTCAGTTAGGTAATGAAATTATAAGAAGGAGACAAGAAGATAAAGAATAAGACCATAAATGGTTCAGCATCCTGCTTGGAGCCCAGCATGGTTGCATTGGAATCCTGCTGATGGAATGTCCTGACATTATGGTGTTTATTTCCACCACAACCCTGAAATGTAAACAGGACATCGTTGGATGCTAATCCAAGGGACAGGAAATGACTGAGAATCCTGGACTCTTGGGTTATTGGTAGGATATAAGTGAATTTTACAGCAGGATTGGCATACCCACAGTGTATGAGAGCACGTTTGAGAGCAGGTGTGTTCCAGAAGGGTATCTGACGTAGGCTTATTGAGAGGAACAAAACATCATGCTAGCTTCAGTACACACAGCGACTTGTAGGACATTCAGCACGTAAAAATCCTCTGAACATCTCATCCTAGCAGGATGCAAGCTGAAGAGAAAGAGCTTGCCTTGAGCTTGAAATGTATAGAAAATAAATATCAACTTATTACTGTGGCATTTCTTTTTACTTGTGAATTAAAATACTGGAGTGAATTCAGTTAAGGAACATGGAAGTATCAGAGAGGAGACAAGTAGAATCTTCTGCTCCAGACCTGAAGCCCAGAGGACGGGGAGTGGGAGCAGCAGTCATAAAGTGATCGTTTTAGCAATTTGATGCACTAGAAAGCCAACTGTACTTCTCTTGGGCAACCCTAAATAAATTAATGGCATAAGGATAGTATTCAATTTCCATTTAAAACTCCCTCTACCCTGAGATGGAAAGGGGCATGTCCAGCTTGTTTAAGATGGTGTCTGCTCTGCTGTGTTAGGAGAAGAAACAGATGAGCCACGACAAAACTATCAGCAAGCTGTGTCACACACTTGAGGCTCATATTTCTGGAAAGTGAGTTGCACTCCACTTTTATCCTGTCAGAAGACCTTACCTCCAAACAGCAGCAGCAGCTGCTAATCCTCCTCTGTAGCCCCCCTTGTAGTAGCAAAGACAGAACTGTGTTGTAATGAATATAAAGGGGGGCCTTTATGGAGATTGCTAAATGCATACAGACCCTGTAATTCACACTGGCTGTAGCTTCCAGACTGGCTGACTGCTGCCTGATGTTACCACACAAAATCTCTCTAAGTCTTGGTCTGGCGTCTGTAGCAAGGAAAAGACTGTCAGCTTTACTGGCTGAAGAGAAAATGAATTAAATTTTCTCTGCTTTGAACACTGTGCACAATTTTTTGTTGTAACTTTTGTGCATGCCTCTGGATACACTGTGCAGCAAGGTTCTACTTTAGCATAGGCTTCTTCTGGTTGCTTTTGAGAGCTGGCAAAATTGCTAGTGTTGACGGATGCCTTTTGAACCAAGTACTCAGAATTGTCTTTCCCATGCAGTTTACTCTAGGTTTCTATCCGGATCTGAAATAGGAAATTTATTACTTGGAACTGTTTTTAAAGGTGCAACTGACACCAGCTTCTTATTACTCATGAAGTCCTGAGGGCAGTGTTACGTTCCTTATGCTGCTATAGGTGTTAATGATTTCATCAACTCAAGAAGCACAGAACCCTGAACTCTACTTTTGGCAGCTAGTAAAGAAAGGAAACTGACTTTCAAATATTTTGTTTTTAAAGTTGTTTTTCTTTATGGTGTTTACATTAGCAAGCAGGAATTTGTGGGACAGGCTTAAAATTGAAACTAAGAGAATTTGTTGGTGAGTAGTTCTTAGAAATCAAACCCATTGTAAAGCCTAAATAGGCTGCTGCTTTCCAAGTACCTCTGAAGTTGCAGAAGAAGAAAAATCTGTGAGTGGGCGGCCTGTTGTAGGACTAAGTGCTTCATTTGCTTGGTATGCTTTCTATGCCTCAAAATAATCAGGAAGGGTACTACTATGCAAATCCCAAGATTTTTTTGATATTATTTTCAGGTGCATGCAGATGCAACTGTGCTCTAATTTTGGAGAGATTCCAGGATGTGGCTATTTTTTTTGTTAAGGAGAATATCTTTCTGTTTTGTGCATCAAGAAGATGGCATTGTGAAATAGGATGAGGATTTAAAATCAGAATTGATTGGTATTACTCTGGTGTCTGTTGCTTGCTTGTTGTAGGATGTTAAGCAGACCACTGTTCTCTTCGTGCTTGCCTTGAAATATCCCTGTGTCTTGCCAGGAAGCCATGATACATAACTACTTCTGTTTTAAACTTGAGTAGCTTTTCTGATTCAAGAGCTAGCCATTTTCAGATGACTGCTGTACATGTGACAGAGACTGCTGCAGAGGTGCTAAATAGAAGGTTACAGAATATAACATTGTTTAATCCCCTCTATTGACGGATGGGACTTGAAAGCTTATCCTTTAATTATTTAAAGAGGTGCTTAAAAGGTGATCTGCTGATCACCATTTATAATTAGCTGTATAGAGAATATTTGGTGATAGCACGCTTCAGTCTAGGAAAATCAAGTCATGAACCAAGTTCAAGGGATTGGAACTTGGCAGAGGATTCACAAATTTCTAAAGTGAGATACAGTTTACCGAAGGTTGTGGTGCATTTTCTATTGCTGGAAATCTTCAAATCAAATGAGATGTCTATTGAGAAGTTACAGTCTAATTCAGACAGGAATTAGTTTAAAGCAATTCTGCAGCATGTGTTATGCATGAGGTTAGACTAGCTGATTGATACAACCCTTTCAGCTCTGTTGTTCATGAGATTGTCTTCAATTTGTGAATGTAAGTCTCACTGAAGTCAGCAGAAGCTAAACAGACTGGGGGGTAGAGATATTACGCTGCCTTCTTTTACATCCATGTTGCCTGTCTGTATTTACATGTTATCAGCTAATATGTAAAAATATCCTCCTGCATTGCTTTTTTATTTTTTCGCTGCATGAGGTTTCAGACAATTGCCCCACAGGTCAGGTGGAGATCTGTTAATTTTCTCTTGTACGTTGAAGCACAAGGCAGCTAGCTCAGCAGATCTATACTGCTTATTCAGAATGGATCAGGTAGCTCAGAGGCAATGAGGAACTCTGTATTCTTGACCAAAACAGTAGCTGAAGGATCATAGCTGGTAATAGCCTACAGGTTTTGAGATGCCCATGTAGGTTGGAGTCAATAATCACTTGGCTCTTTGACTGACTATTCTGAGAAGAAAAAGTAGATCATAGTGTGTATTCATCTCCCTTACTGACATTGGTGGTTAGACTTTCAAAAGAGCTCAGTATGTCTCGTACATTTTTCCATTGAGAGTTTCTCATGAAAAGGTCTCAGAATTGGCAAATTTTGAAGAAAACATTGAGTTTCCCAAGTGTATCCACATTCTTATGAGAACTAGATATTTCAAAATTTGGGATAAATCACACTGGAAACATGTGTTTTTTGTAACTATTTCCTTCTTCCTTTTTTTTTTATGCTGCCAAATGCAATGAAATGAATGCTACTAAGTTTTTCTAAGTTATCTATTTTATTTTTATTCCCTTTGGGTTCAGTAATAGGGAAAGAGATATTGCTGAATTGGGATTATTTTTTCCAATTATAAAAAACAAATTCAAGACGTATAGAATTCTGAGCGCCGATAACTTTCTTTTTTTTCCAAATATGTTTTCATTTTTTTTAAAGATTGTTCTTTTTCCATTTAACCAGCCCTCTTCTTTCCTTTTCAAAATGTCTCTTTTTTTTTTTTTTTTATTTGTGCTGAAATGGAAACTGGACAGTTCTGTGAAAAGTTAATAGCAAAAGCTAAACTCTTAAAATTAATTCTAATTATTGAAATTTAAGTGTGTCCTGTTCAAGCACAACAAGTGATGTCTTCTAATCATATGTATAATCCTGCTCTTCTAAGTGACAGGGTTGAAGAAGGAGAGGGCGCAGAGCAGACTAAGATCAGTGCATTTAGAGAGAGGATTTCCTGCATTTCCTATAACCAGCAGAAACTTCTTTTTATAACATACAGTTGAACAGAAGAATCAGCTCTTAAATTAATCCTCATTTTGAACAAATGCCTTTAAGGGCCTTGTATAACTTGGGGAGGCCAGGCTGGCTTTTGCATCTTTGCAGTCATGGTTTCAGTTAAACATTTAAAATTATGCTGTGCCAAATCCCTCTGACTCTTCAGGGAATATTCCCAAGAGGCTACAACAACCTGGTGGTGGCTGCCTAAGCTCATCTTTTCCATGTGATTGACCTGGTCCTAAAAGATGTTGGGCAATTTTTCTGGAAAGCTTCTTATGCATAATATCTCCAGGATATTGTCTAGCAGGCAAATATCCAGAAGAGACTAAGCAGGTGCATATTAAAGGATTGCCTGAAGAGAGAGAACACCCAGCTTTCAGTCCTTGGGGGCCTACATTGTTTTTCTGTCATAGCCACACAGCCCCCTTTCAGGATAACATGAAATGTAAAGGGTTCTTTCTTTTTCTTTCCCTTGATCTTTTTTTTTTTTTTTTTTTTTTTTTTTGATCTTCTATCTTTAGGGAGGCACTTCTGATTTTGAAACTTAGCAAGACATCACCCAAAGGCGTTATCTGAAACATATCTAGGAGATAACATGTAGTGCAGGAGAGTGGCAAGTCAGGACCAAGCATGTTTTCATTTGGCACATGAAATTTAGGCGAATGAAAGACTGTTTGATTCCCCTGGGGAATGGCTTTACCTGCAACAGTGGTACATTGCTGTAGGAGGTAATATCCCTTCCTTCAGACATATTTGGGTGAAGGAGTCATGTGTTCAAGCATGCTTTGGGAAAGCCACAGACAAGATAATAAGCGTTGAACCTAGAAAGAGTTGGAGACTGCGAGGGCATGAAGATGAGCTTCTTGCTGCTGGAAAGCTGTCGTGCTCAGTATCATGATCTCTCTAGCCAGGTTTCTGTAGAGACTGCCTCTAGTACATAAACTGTCACATGCTTGGTGAGCTACATGCTGCTTAGCAGGAAATCCTTCACATTCCTTGTCTTCCACAAAACAGGCATAGGAAAAATTGTGCCAGAAGCATGCTCCCAGGCCTCAAGGAACAGGGCATGACCTCTGGGGTTGGATTTTCTGGTTTTACGTATAAAAACCGAATTCAGCTACTTTGTAAGCATTTGCCTTGAAAAACTTCAGAAGGACAAATATTAGGTGGTAGTGGTTAGAAGTCCTGCTGTGGCTAAAATACCATCTCTTTCCCACAGAATTCAGTGGTCAAACATACCCTGACTTCAGTACATGCAGCTGAGGGGTGCAGAGGGAACAATTTTGCATAGCCCTGAGCTTCTGGAGAATTAAAATCCAAATACAAATAATCAGTTTGGATCATAGACAGGAAGAAGAACTTATTCCAAAGCAATGAATAATGTATGTGGATGTTCATTCTACAGCTTGTTCTCTCTCATTAGTAGATGTTGGCTCAAGGAAGAATTTCTGAAGTATTCTCTCACCATTTAGCCAGTCTAGATATGTACCCAGACATAAGTCTTGTAAAAATTTATGTAGTGCAGAAGCTTTGCTGGTAGAGAGAATTTTGAGAAAAGTGAGCTTTTGCATAAGAAAGATTCACTCTTCTCGGTGGTGCTTGTTGACAGGGCAGGAAGAAGGGATCACAAAGTAAATCACAGGGACAATCACCTAACACATAGAAATATAGTTTTTTTGTTTGTTTTGTTTTGTTTTGTTTTGTTTTTTTAACTGTGAAGGTGGTTGGACAGTGGCACAGGGTTATCCAGAATGCTTTTAGTTTCCCTCCTTGGAAATGCTCTTAACTCACCTGAACTTGATCACAGGCAAACTGCTGTAAGTAACCCTGTCTGAGTAGGGGTGTTGGAATAGACAGCCCTGAGAAGACCCTTCCTGCCTCTCTTTATTCTGGGCTGCTGATATTCATTTAGCAGCATTTCAATAACTGGCTACCTGCTGAGCCCAGCCTCGCCTTAGAAGCCTCTTAAAATTTTTCAACTCTATCTTGTTAATGTCGGGATTTGCTTGGGTAGTTTGTTTGTTTGTTTTACTTTTACACAGTGATGTTTGCAAAGGAAATAAATTCTCTTTGTAAGTGTATGCAGTGTACTTTCTCTGAGAAAGCTGTATTGACGAAGGAAGGCATAGCAGAGTACTGGCCAAGCAGTACCAAGGGATGTATGTGCCTGTTACTCTTTTTTCTGCTCTGAAGTTTTTTTTATTCTTTCTTCCCATTTTTTTTCCTTCTTTTTTTTTTTTCCTTCCCTGTTGTGAAGCAGGTGGTACAGAGGGTGAAGAAGAGAACTGAACATTTTGGTGGGCCTTGTTTAAGGAAAGTTTTAGCACTATGACCTTAGTGAGACTGTGCATCAAAAATGCTGGAGAAGAGCCATAAAATAAAGTGGCATAAAATAAACTCACTGTACATGTTTTTCATACTTACATCCCCAGCTACTTTTGGTGTATTTTATCAAAACATCATGGGCTTTTGGGTTAGTCTAATGGTGGGAATGAGAACAAGGCATTATACATATCAAAACCATAGTAAAACTTTGTCTTAAGTCCTCTGTCTTTAAACCATCTTTCTAAATTTATTCCTTATTCATAAGAGGGTAGAAAAAAGGTGCTGCAAAATCCCAATCTCAATGTCCTAACAAAACAGGGGAAACAGGGTTCCTTTAGCAGATGCTTTTGAATGGGTTATAAATCCTTTTATTTATGTTCACAGGACAGGGAACTTGAGGTGTTATGAAGTATTTGCTCCAGTGACAGTAGAGCTTGAAAGAGGGTCTGAAATCTGGACAGAGGCAGTTTTTACTGTTTCAGGTTGGGAGGGAGGGAAGGTTTGCATCAAATATGCTTGTTTTTCTCCTCTTTTAGAATTCTTTGGATGATTGGATGGTGCAGTTTGTTTGTTTGTTTGTTTATTTATTTTCTGTGCTTGCAAACATTTATTGTGTACCAACAGCTTGCCCTTTAGATTAGGGATATAGGAACTAAATAGCAAAAAAAGCTTAAAATGTTGTGTTGTATTTACTAGCTGAGCTTAAAATATAAGTTCTCATAGCCAAATTTGTTATTTGTTATTTATTTATTAATGTGCTTATTCATAAGTTACCTGTGAAAGTTTAACTGACCAAACAGGAGAATCTTATTATGGATTAACTGTTGGGCAGTGCTTTCAGCTGTGAATGCATGTGATGGTTGATGCTGAATAGCTTATGTGGTTGTTGAGCTGTGCTGGCATTAGCTTACCTTCATGGGATTGACTGACAGGTGGTGGGCAGGTGAGAGTCATTTAGTTTGGTGTGTTTGGTAGTTAGTGAAGGGAAACTGCAAACAAGTGCAGGAAGAGAATACAAAATATTTGTTTAAAACCAGCTAAGGTGCATGTGCAACACTTTGGTGTATCCCAACTCAAGCTCCTTCAGTCAATGGGGAAAATGTCTGCATCACTTTCCCCTTTTCTTTCTTTGTTAGTGTTCCCACTTGTTTAGTTTGTTAGTATTCTCTTCAGTGTGAGCGCTGCTTGTCTACAGCTGCACTGTGACACATTAAAAACCTCTTGGACTGGGGGCAACAGTGAATAAACTGAACCTAGTTCTTTGCTGATGATGGGGATAGGAGTACAGGATGAAGAGGGCTTAGGGTTCTTGCATTGCATTCTATGATGTACAACTCTGCACTCGGGCAGTGCACATCCAGATAGTAGATGCTGAATATAGAGAGGGTCCCTCAAGGTCCAGATGGAAAGGAATACTCTGACTTTCATTGCAGTGTAAGAGCATATTCAGCTTAATGGTGTCAGAAGCAATGATGACTCTGCCCTATCTTTCTGATTTGAGGTAACTTAGTTGAATTTTTATAAGCAACATGAGAGGGTATTCCTGTGAAAAGATGATTTAAGGGGAAGGGTGAAAGGGTAGTTGAAGCATAAAACTAATACTGACATATGGCATGTGTTGCTTTTTTGATTCTGTGGTCGGAGACTTTCACAGAGTTAGGATTAAGGTTGGAAACTAAATCTCTTTTTGAATACATCCAGCCTGGCAAGAGGGCTGTGCAACGCTAACCACATACATGAACACTCTCTTGCTTTGGTGTGAGGTACTACCCCAAGTTTAGATTTAGGTTTCTACTTCACTGTGTTGCTCACTTGTTGAAGTGGAGTGAGGAGATTAGCTTTACAGCCTGTTATAGTCTCTTTTTTTTTCTTTTTTCAATTATTATTATTATTTCTAAAGAATCTCAACTGTTCAAAGAGGAAGGTTTTTCTACTAACTCTGCTTGCCTGTCAGATTTCCTTTTTACTGATAGAAATTGCGTGGATGACAGCAGTTAAAAAAGAGGCATTTGTACCGGTCCTTACTGTAGTTCATATATGGCTTGAAATACGTTCCCCAGGAGTCAGGAAGTGGTTATTTGGATGCTCTACTTTGATTTTGCTAACATCAGCTCAAAAGGCCTTTTCAATGAAATACAAATATTTATAGGACTTAAAAATATATATATAATCTCAGATGCCTACCTGGCATGATTTCACTGAGGAAATACACCAGAATTGAACTGAGTCTGAGTTCTGTATGGAAGAGCTAGTGTCTTGTTCTATGAGGTTATGCATTTTCATCAGCATTAATAGGAATCTGTTGCAGATTTGGAGAAGAAAGTATATAGAGAATCAATTCTCTTTACTCACTAGAGGAATTAGAGTTTCTTACAGTCTCTATACATCTATTTCAATAGCTTGTGTATCTTGAAATTTGTTTTGATAAGGCAAGCAAAGTATTGAGTTTCCTTTCTGATATCTTTCTGAAGTACGAAGTATGAAATGCTCTTTCTCTCACTCTTTTTCCCGCTCCAGCAAGTTTGCCTCCAGAAATATTTTCTGGGATTCCCTGATCAAGGCCTTAAATTATTCCTTTTTATGGAGCATTAGGCACTTAATACTTGATTAGATGAAGATCTTTTCTGGTGTCACCTCAGCCTAGATATTTGAAGAACTGAATACAAAGGCGTGAATTCATTTTCTTGACTGAACCATTGGTTGGTTGACTCACTGATGTTATCTCCCCACCAAGGTCTTTCCACAGCACACAGATAGCTATTGTACTCTCACAAAGTGTGAAAGCCTTGTAACCAGTAAAAAGAATCTTTCATCTTGTCCTTTGCATCATTTCCCATGATAAATGGATTCTCTTCTCCATTTAGTAACTCAATCTCAAACTTTGGTCCTTAGAGGTACTCCTTCCAGCTTTCAGAAATGCTTTCTTTGGTTCAGAGTGGTCTGCTGAAGCTTGCAAAGAGATCTCATTTCCAAGATTTTGTCAATGTTGGGTTCTCTTTATTAAATGAAAGTGACAAAATGCTTTTCCAGCTGGATCTGATCCCAGTACTAGAGCTTAATTTTTATTTTATTTTATTTTTTTTTCACTTGGGCAATGTTATATTTCACCTTCTTTGAGCAGAGGTTTCTGAACTGCTCTGAAAATCACCTCATTGGAGGGTACTTCCACTATGAGAAACTTTCTGAACACGTGATCTGGTGGTCATCATGCAGGCGTTTGATGACTGATACCTCTTCCCCATGTAGTTACACTAATGTAATTCAAATGGAGTGGAGAAACTCTTACTGTAGTAACATTCCATTAAAAGCTGGAAATGTATCTTGACATATTGATATGGGTATGAAATGTGCTTTGGAGATTAAGAAGAGTTAGTGCTGCTATTAGTAGGCCCCACTGGAGATGAATTGTTTCCTTATCATGCATGACCTCTTAAAAATGTAGAAAATTTTTGTGTGTGTTTGAAATCTCAGCATGAACAGGATATTCTAAGACCTCATGGACTTTCTCTACTGTCTGAAGAACATTTTTTTCTTGGAAAAAAAAAAAAGGATGTTCCTAAGAACATACCCATACTGACTCCTCTCTCTAGGCTTGTATTGCTTAGTTTGACTTGTTTAATTCTGGGGTTATCCCAGTGGAGCTTTTCGTGATTAATAGCTGATAACAGTGTAAACCCAGTACTAAGAACATTCCCTGGGCAGCAGCCATGTTTCTTACAGGCTCCATTTGACTGATTATAGGGTATGGACAGAACGAGCACTTGGGAAGAGGTCACCCTGAAGAGCATTTTACTGGTATGGGCTTAATGTTTGCATTATGCATCTGCTAGTTTAACTTCTTTTTGTAGATTTGAAGGTCAGGCTGCTGCTTTGTACAGTTTCTTTTGTTTTAAGCGTAGCCAAGCACCACTGTAGTGCATTGGACCCTTTGCTTGTAATATGTGTGACTATAACGTTTTTAAAAAAGCATAGAAGATAGAGATTCAGTAGCATTACTGCTCTTGTCAAAAATAAAAAAAAAAAAAAAGAAATTACTGATCCAACATCCAGCAGTTAAAATTTAGTGACAGTCTGACAACTTGCGTGCAAATTATTCAGTTACATAGAAGATATTTCTGCTTGGATTTCCCATCCAGTTTGCAGATGTAGTTGGCCTTGGTTTTTTTTTTTTTTTTTTCCACTTTTTTTTTTTTTTTTCCCCTGACATTTTGCAATTCTGTTGGTTATTCTGCGATGTATGTGTGCCATGTGATTAATGAAGAGCGATTCCTTGCTCGGAGTGTTTCTATTTGAGGTTGAGGCAGTAGAATCAAGTGCTGGTGCTACTACTTGTTATTGGAAAGCTTTTGTTACTAGTTACTATTTCTTCTCTACAGCAAGTAACAATTGAAGAAACAGCAATTTGATTTGTTCTTGCGTTGGAAGATATTTTTGCATAATATGCATTTATATTACACTTCTCTGCATGGTGAGGGAAGCCAGAGCCAAAATCTGAATAAGTTGTAAGAAGCCATATTGGACTGTTTGCTGACTTTATTTGTAGGTATGTTGTTCATAAGTTTAAGATGTAAAATGCAAGAAAAATGACTGGTTTAAGTAAGTAGTAAATATGTCTCCAAAGAATCAGACAAAACAAAATGCATTAGGTAATGATTTGGATAAAACTCTACAATCTATCAAGTAAATCAGTGTTGTACAGAACTAGAGATAACAAGCAGTGATATTGGAATGTGTTCTGCAAAGTCATGCATTGCTGGATACAGTAATGTTTGCCAACCTAAGGGGATGAAGAAAATGCTAACAGGGGGTAGAATTCTGTCCTGTTCGTGTACAGGGAACCTCCCTTTCAAATCATGTCAGAGGACATAGTACTCAGATCAAGAGGCAGTTTAGAAGCAGGGTGTTTGTTTTTGTTTACTTTTTTCCTAGCTGGGGAGTGCAGTCTATTTTTTTTGTGGACTAATTGAATGTTTGTCGGTGAGATGCAAGGAGCTTTGGCGCAGAAGTTGAAAAATACTGCCTTGTCTTTGGGCAATCTTTTGGCTTGTTATAGATGTTTAAAAGTCCAGAGATGAATACCCAAACATCTGTTGTATAAACCTTCTCTGTAGTCATGAAGCAAATTATTTCCCCATGAGAAAGAATGGGTGTTGGTCAGTTACAGTTCTAGGAAGTCTTCCATAAGTTCTACTTTAGTACTTAAACTCCTTTTAAGCATGAACAGTAAAAGAATGGAGTTGGTAGTGACTGACATGGTGTGTGCAGTCCCTCATGCACCATATGCTGTAGACCATATGGTGTGAGTATATGCATCACTGCAGAGAAGATCAGCACAGGTGGATATTTTAGTGGAGTTCCACTCACTCCACTCCACCCCTCCTTTTATTGCATTCTGTCCAACTTGCTATTGGCCAAAAGCACCCATTGATTATACCAGTAAGGTGGCTGGTTTTAGGTAGTAGTTTCTTTTCATGCCTTCAAAATCGCTACCTGTGTAATTCACAGCACTAGCTGTGTGGAATTCTATCTAAATGTAGATATGAACTTTTTCACCCTAACATCATAAAATACTATCCATGAAACCTAAAGCAGCAGGTCACAGCACTGAAACCAGCTTTCATTGTTAGTGTACACTCTCTTTTTATAAATATTACAGCAGCCAGAAAATATATTTTATCTGGATACCACTTAAAAATACACACAGAAAACAACTCCAAATCCTTGAGCAGAGTTCTTTCCAAATATCCATTCTTCATGAAGACACGTTAGGTTAAAAGTTCAACAATTTCACCAAGCTGCTGGATTGAAGTCCAAAACTACTTGCGTAATGTTGAGGTTTCAGGGCATTGAACCCAGATTATCCCTTGTCAGAATGTTGAATAAAAATAAAAATGCTGAAATAAAATACTTTATATGACCTTTTCTTAATTTCATTTTCAAGAATAAATTTATTGTTGGTGCCAGATTGACAGCCCTGGAATCTGAGTAGCTTAAAAACCATATATATAAAATCATGACACTTTGACGCTCTCTGTTCCTTGACCTAGAGAATGGAGAGTGTGTTAAAATCTCAAGACCTGCTTCCTCTGTGATGCATCTACTGTCTGTCTTTTTCTTTTACTGAATTGCTAAAGGAACTTTTCAACTACCATCACAATCAGTAGTTTTTTAGTATATGGAACTGAACTGAGAACTACTATCATCAATTATATGTTTGCAGTGACAAAAATGCTTTGGCTGGCACACTGAGTAGGAAAGCAATGGATCTGGAAGTTGTCTTTTGCTGTTGGCATTGCTAAACGGCAGTTTTGAAAAGATTCTGCATCACCTAGGAAAAACACATAAAAGTCCATGTGTTGTCTGTGTTGGATTTCTCCCCAGTTATACGCATTTTCTGTAAACACTAAGTTGCTCTTTTCAGCAAGAAAACTTGAGGAAAAATTCACCAGTGCAAATAATGGATTTGCCTGTCAATAGTGAAGAATGCACTTGTACACCTACTTATGTGGCTGGCTGTCAGTGGTTATAATCAAGGCATATTTCCAGTCAAGTCAAGCTTTGATGTCCTGTACTGGCCCTGAACCCAGTGTTAGAGTGGAAATCAATTTTTGTACTCTGTGATGACATCGGACCAGGGATGAAACATTCTTTTGCTAATTGTCTGAAAAGAAAACAACGTTTTACATGGAAATGAGCTGGAGTTTGGGAAGATGTAATTGGACCTTTACCATTTGTTTGTTTTTCTTGGAGCATACTGGCAGCTCTTACAAATTATTTCTCTCTCAACAGAGGCACTCTAATATCCTCAGCTGCTTATTTTGTCTGGAAAATTCAGGCACCCAGGATAATGATGACAACAACAGCAACATTTTGACTCCCAAATCCCCTGGCAAAGTAGTTACATCATGTCTGGAAATAATTGGGCAATGACAGAATGGAAAAATTACCATGACTGAAACAAGACAGGGACATTCTTACTAATTGGATTTTGAGTGTTCTTTCTTCTGAAGGTGGTGGTACATAATGCTGCTGAGAAACTCTGAATTTATAATCTTGTGACTTAAACCCCAATCTTCCCAATAGAAATACTGCAGAGATTTCCAGTTCTTAAGTCAAATTTTCATTTTAGTCTAACCTAGTAGTATTTCTTGTCTTTTGGAATAGAGGGATGGCTGGGACAACTTATTCTCCAGATCAGTCTTATCCTTGAGATGATCAAAAACTTGACCTTAAGGTCAAGTTCTCTGGGATCTGATCTTCTGGATAGAACTGGAAGCCATTACTGATTAGGGCCACTTTCAGACTAATGATATAAAAGGCATTTGATTTTATAAGATCTGAAAAAGATGCAAGAGTTTATCTTACCGTAGAGGAGATGATTTTTCTGTCTTGGAACTGAAGATGCAGTGCTTGTTCTGACCATCAGTGAATATGTCTGCTTGGCTGATGTCATCACAGTGTATTTTGCTTTCAGTTTATGAATTTGTTATTTGAAATATTCCTCATCTTGCACTCCTTTTTCTAAGGTATTGGTCCCTTGCCATGTGCAATTGTATCACTGTTGTACCCAGTACCAAAGGAAGCTGAGGGAAGCTGAGGAAAGTGTTTCAAATTGTAGCCTTGTCCTGAAAGTTATGGCTCCCATATTACAGTATATTCTGTGGAAGTTCTGAAAATAAACTCTTTAGCACGCTCCACCACCTGAAAATAGCAGAAAGGTCTCGCACAGGAAGAGTGAGGCATTGTCAAGCTTCCTTAAGTATGAAATTGATAAATTAGGATGGGAACCTGTGATACAATCAGCACTAAATAAAATGTATTTCTGGCTCCAAAGTGACTGTTCAGTCAGGTATAGCTGCTTCTCCTCTTAGCCAAATATCTTGTATGCTTACACACTGAGATGATGAAGAATATATGTATATTTCATAAACATTTAAGTTGTTAATTTTGTTTGGTCTGCAGCCTATGTGCGGTGGAGTTGCATCACTGTTCTCAAATGCTATAAATGTATGGATTTACTTGCATCTAAATGAGATGCCAAGTTTTAGTTAAGACTCGTGGTGTCTAAGAGAATAGGTTGATTTTGGCCCTTGAAAACGTCATGGAGTTAAACATAAAATAAAATGAAAATAAATTAAATAAATAAATAAAATTTGTGAAAGTAACTTCTCATCAGGTAAAAGAAGAAATGGATTTTTTAATCACCTCAGTCAAGTATAAACAATTACTGATCTGTATTTCATTAAACAATGGAAGAGATTGTGTAAAGACATAAAAATAGTATCTTGCTGGATTTATGATATTTGCTAACTACTTAATTTCTCTCATTGTTTTGGGTTTTGAATCTTGATTTGACCTTATTCTTTTAGAGTTGTCTTTTTGTGAAGGTTGGTAAATGGTTTGGGAGGAACATGAAGAACCTGATGGTATTTGTGGGTTTTTTTGATTGTTTTGTTTTGATTGTTTTATTTATTCAAAATAATATTTCAAAAAGGAAAGAGAGTTCTTTGTAGCTTTTTTATTTGTGTTGGTCAGCTATTTAGAGGTGAAAAGTAAGGCAGTATTGGATTTGTGGGCATAAGCAGAATAATATTAGTGATCATTAGTCATACAACACATCCTGAGCACCTTTAATAACTAGAAACTAAACAGATTTTAAACAGGCACATTACGCTAAGTAGGTTTACAGATATAGTTACACCTGAAACCTTCAAATAGTACTTACTTTTTCTCTCATGTGCAGTGGGATATTTTGAAATTCTCGTTTACCTCAATTTTGATGGGATTTTGTGGCAGAAAAGTGGAGAGACAGCCTGGGAGCTTGTGCCACGATGCAACCTGGCAAGTGGGTGAAACTGAGTGGAGTAAAGTTCTTATTCCATCTTGACATCTGTACCCTTGTTTTAATGTGTTTTCTTGGGGGGAAATCCATGAACTTTAAAACAGTGAGTGGCAGACCACACTGTCCACTCTGAAGGAAACCTCAAACAAAGGCTGAGCCGCACATGGATTGTGCTCGTGGCTGTTGCTACAAAGGATGTCTCTTCCTTTCTAGTTTTTCTTTTCTGTGATTAATATCTGTTTTGCTTGCATCTGATACCTTACTGTTCAATGAAGTATGCAAGTGGTACTTCTCTGGAAGGACTATCTTCCTTCCTGAAAGAATGGTTAAACTTAGTGGATTTTAAGTAGTTCATTATTTTGTTGCTGTTTTGTATCCTAGAAGCCAGGCAACTCCATACTGTATTAGGAAAACCAAATGAAAGGAGCTGAGTTGCTATTGCAAATGGAGCAAATGTATTGCTTGCACACTCTTCCGTTCACTACTCCCCTGCTGCAATTGCCTTACACACGAGATCTGTCATGTTACATGTGGCGGGCATGAACAATTTGCATGGACAATCCCCATGGTAATTGAAACATGCCACGAAGCTCATGGTTTTGCCATCTGTGTACCAGAGGATCAATGTGGCCCAGAAAATTGACTGTAGGATTAGGAGAGCGGAACTGTTTAACTTTGCCCAGTGTGTTCATTTTGATGATTTCGAGCATGATGCTTATTTTCTTGGTTTCATCATCCAGTAAGTGAAGATGAGAGTAGCTATTATAATACCACAAATTTCTGATGGCTTATTAAATAGTTGAGTAATGTAGAAATTTCAACTTGGATATGGAGCATTGGTGTTGATTTCTGTTCCAAGTTCAGATTCAGGTTTCCTTCCACTGCATAAAATCATTGGATGATTTTACTTGTAAGGGACCTTTAAGATCATCTATTTCCAAGCCCCTGCTATAGGCAGAAACACTTCCCACTAGACCAAGTTGCTCAAAGCCCCATCCACCTCTCAAGGCTGTCGAGGTCCCTTTGGATGGCATTCCTATCCTATAGCATGCCAACTGCACCACTCACCTTGGTGTCACCTGCAAACTCGCTGAGGGTGTACTTGATTCCATTGTCTATGTCATTGATGAAGATGCTGAAGAGCACCAATTGCGTGATGGACCCTTAGGGGACATCACTCATGACCGACCTCCACCCAGACACAGAGCAGTCAATCACAACCCTTTGACTGCAACCAGCCAGCCAGTTCTAATTCCATCATAAAAGGCCACCAAGTTTGTCAGGCATGACTTGTTGTTAATGAAGCCTTGCTGGTTACCACCAATCACTTCATCTTTATTTTCCATGTGACACTGCATCAAATTTACATATTTCACCCTGTTGTGGAAAGAGATACAGATCTAATGGGGTAACAGAAGTGATTGTTTTGTTTTGTTTTGTTTTTAATTTCTCCCCTCACCTGTTAGAGTAAAACAGTGGGGGTAGCGATTCTGCAGCATATACGCTGCAGTCCAAGGCTTCCCACCTCGATGAGAGCTCGGACTGATCATTGACATTTTTTACCTGCTGATGATCTGAAGACATCTGTCTCTGGAAGAGAATGCATCAGTGGTTTCCATTAATGCTTCCTTGTGTTGTAAACTGTTTTTGCAGACCTGTATGTGTTTAGTTAACCCACAGAGTATTCTTTCTTTCTTCTTTTTTCCCAAGAATGGTGGATACAAAAATCTTTTTATTTTGGTTGTAGTTGTGCCCTTCTCTGTGGAGAATAATGGAGAAGACAGTGAGCTAAAAGCTATGATAATCATCTCTCCTGAATAGGAGAAATGCAGGCAGAGCAGTATTCTCTTTTGAACATTTCCTGTTTTCAATATTTTTGCATGGAAAATGCGATTTTTGAGAGAAAATGAAGACAGGAATGAGACTGAAAAAACAATTCAGAACCTGTAATTGAAAGAGGATCTTTGTTTGCAGTCAGCAGAGATCCCATCCCATGTGGCTAAGTCTTCAGATAAGGCTTGAAAAAATTACATTAGCTTAATTATGTTTGGTCACTGGGCCAAGTGGTTTAGAAATGAAGATGCACACCCTGTCAGAGGAAGAGGACACTGTTATAATTAGACCTTGGGCAAAGCTCCAGACTGTGACTCCTGACCTGAGTCGAACCACAAATGAGGCTGGGAAGCAGGAGGGGGCTCACTGTGAGGGAAGGATGTGCTGTTGAAATGACAGCAAGTTCTTTGTGTTGTGTAAAATGGTAAAACAGTGCAATTGAGAAGAGCTCTGAGAGGGATTTGAGGGATTCCCTCCAGAGAGAGATTTCACACTGATTCTCACAGAAGGTTTTTAGAAATATATAATTACATGTATTTTTGTCATTTTTACAATTGCCTTAGGTATAAAAAGTTGAATGCTAATAGATCTTCCTGTAGGAAAAGCAAAATACAAAAACTACCATTTGTTTTGTGAGTTAAAAAAAATGCTATGATAGCTTGGTTATCAGTTACTACTCTGAAAAATTGAAGATGTTTGTTTCTGTTGCCTTTTCCTTCTTATTTATCTTTTTCTTCTATTTTTTTCTTCTTCTGGAAGCAATTTTTCCTATCCCAGATTTGTTTCTTGAAAAAGACAAAAGAGGAAAAAAAAATACTTGTAAAATGTTAATTTTCTTTAAAGCTATGCCCACGAATACGAATCAAGATGTAGTTGCCTCTAGTGCCCCTTGGTGCATAAAAGCAAGCACTAAATGAGTTAGTTTCAACACAGAGTAGGGCATGTGTGTCCTGCCAAGTCCATAGGGCCACAAGGATGAAGGTTTGAGTGGTTTGGGATTATTAAATGTTTTCTTGTTTGTTTGCTTTTTTTTCTTAAGCAAGCATGCTCAGATTTCTTCACGTTTTCCTTGGAGAACTTCTGGCTGAATGCAGTATGTTAAGTCCTACTATGCAACTGCTGACCTAAAGGTGCTTTTCCTAGCACAGCCACTTAGTCTCTATGAGAGCTCAAAGCAGCCTTGTTCTGGCAAGCAAACAGGCCAGAGTATTGTGGGGCAGGTTAGGGTAGCAGCTGCTCTGATGACAAAGCGCAGCTGTGTTGCTGCTGCTACAGCATCCAGCATCCTGTGGTTCAGTTCACCTGCCACCTTCCTCATTTCCCTGTTTAGTGCCCAGGGAGCTGGACTTTGCAAAAGCCTTTAATTATTTACTCTCTAAGGATATAGCTTATTCTGCAGATTAAGTGAAAAAGCGACGTCCTCAAAAAATATAACACAAATAAGCCCCTGAGCTGTCAAACAACAAGTCCCTTAAAAGGGCAAAATATGCAGCTCTCTATGGGCTGCACAGATCCCTCCTTTCAAACTGCTGGCAGGAGGCTTCCTGTTTGGATGGGCTGCTCACAAACGGTGTTGTGTGGTGAAATCAGTCACTTTCCAACTCCTCCTTTAAGTCTCCTTTTGCTTCACTTTATACTCCTGATACCAAAGGCCCTCTAGCCTGGGTCCTGTCAAGATTGGATCTGGCAGCTCAAATGTAAATCTGAAAGCATGCATTAGCACTGTACAGTTTCTCCACTGGATACATAAAGCAGCCCAAGCTAGTTACATGTGTTTGAAAACATGTTAAACTGAATGGTCCTACTGCAATAGTCCTGGCCATAAAGGGATAAGTGAATGTTTGGCTGTCTGCCTCCAGAGTGGTGAAAAAAAAAGATTTTTGTTGTTGTTTTATGGTTGTTCTTGGCTTTTATATATATATATATATATATATATATATATTCATCAGATGGTATATCTGTGGAGGATTCTTTTATTCCTTCTGGGTAAATACTCTGGAATATACTTTGGTTCCCCTGCTGTAGTAGTGAGCAAAAGGCCAAGACTGGCATTCATTATTGGCTGTTGATCATTACTAATAAATCTAACTGCTAGAACATCACACATTGAGTTTGTAAAACCTTTTCATAAACTTTAGGAGAAGTTGATCCTATGTTGCCATTTAAGAATGTTAAGGCTTGGCTACCTTGTCTAGCTTGAATGCTTATTTTGCTCTTCGTACCTCAAATCCTTTTATTCTCTTTCTGTTGTTACACCAGTGATGACCATTGTAACTGTAGAGAACTGAGCATATCCAGTGGAGTCTTGCTTATCTTCTTTTCTCCCCTTATTTTCTTCTTCCTGCAGAACATGATCAGAAGATAGCATCATACATGATGATCATGGCCCCCAGGAAGAGGAATCGTCATGCGCTCGGATTTCTTTGTTGCTTTGGGGGTAGTGACCTCCCTGAAATCAATCTCAAGGACAACAACCCCCTCCAATTCCTTGAGTTTACTGTCCCAATACCACCAACAGAGGAGCTCAATGCCAGGTTCTCTGAACTTGTGGTAAGTTTCTGGTGGCAAACTGATATATTTTAGTGGGTGGATGAATTGCTCTACTGAAAGGAGTAAAAGGACCTAACAAGAACAGAAAGAAAAAAAAATAGAATTAAAAGGTTTTTGCTTGTTTTAGCATGCCTTCATAAGGCTGTATCAATGAAAATGGCTATGTAATTTGGGTATGCAGTTGGAGGTGAACCTATGGGCAACTGTAGGAAGTCAGATCAGTGATATGGACAGGTATATTTTTAGAACAATGGTCTGATTACCTAATATGGGGTCCTATTTCAAGCAGTGGTCAAAAGCACATCCTAGGGAAGTATACATGCTGCAGCTGTAGAGAGTTGCCCTTTCCAGAATACTCTACCACACTAATAATTTGCAACTCAAGAATTTCCTTGGCTGAAGTTGCTTTCTGTGTATGTTTTAAATTGGTATGGATTTCTTTTCTGTTAATTCTTTCTGTTCTCCCTAGAACTAAGGAATTTGTTTTTTTGCATTTGCGGTGTTCTGTGGCAGGTGTGTGGGAGGAGACAATAGAACTTGTAGCTGTTTCAGGATGAATAAGGTATACAGCAGAAGAGTCTATTTGCTTCTAACTAGTAGTTGGGGAATTTCCACTTATGGAGGTGGTTCACAAAATCAAGGTCTATATTTAAGTTAGTGTGTATTCTGTGTGAGACTATTTGGATTCCTTTTAGAATGTGCAGCTGATTGACTGTGTGGAGCATTCTGCTTGGTGACAGATCTCCCTCTGGAGTAAGAGTGTAATCCGCTCTGCTGTCTACTTATTTCTGGATGCTGCTTAAGAAGTGGTTTTCACACATAAAGTTTTGCTTACTGAATCACGGTTCACCTCTATCTGGTAACAAGATCCACTGAAACATTAAATCCAACTTTCCTGAAGATGTTAGCAATAGAAGTGCTTTGCTTCTGAACTTGGCTTCCTATAACTTAAACTTGTTCACCTTTGGGTCTTACCAAGAGACCTGCTTGAGTTTGCTGCTGGGTTTTTGCTTACTGAGAAGTGTATCAAGCCCTATGAGGAGTTTGAGAGTTTGTGGTGATAGGGTGCTTTCAGGTTTTTGCTTTATGCCTGCTGAGTATCTATTTTCTCTGTCCTTGTGGCAAAATAGCTTGCAGCTGTCCTATGGAAGTCTATTAAACAGCAAGATTTACAGTGTTTTTGGTGCAACACTTAATGACAAGTTGACATGATGATCTGCAAAAAAATTTTGGCCCTAGAAGTTTGCGAGTTATTAGTCTATGCTATAACTTTTTAAATGTGCTGACAGCCTGTAACTGGCATATATATTTCAAACAAATGTATCCACTGAAATAAAAGTGGATCCAATTCATATTCCCATATTTAATGATAGTTCCCTACTCATCATGAGAAGTGAGCTGAGAGAGAAAAGTGCTGCCTTTCAGAATGTTGATCGTGTATAACGCATTTGTATAAAGTGCTCAGATAGGATGATGGTACGTGCCCATAGGAGTTCCTGTGAAGGCAGGTAATGTTAGGTTAGTAAAGGCTTTAGGAGTGATAGACCGTAAAAAAGAAATTGGTATGGCAGAATGCAGAATTTGCCCAGCAGGGCTGGTTTGTCTACAAGTCCAGATTAATGCACGTTCTATTAGACACTAAAATAAAACAGGCTACATTTGTATTGACAGCTCAGATGAGATTCTAATTGGATTAGAAAGATTCAGCCTGTAAATGGGCCAGTGTAAGTCAGCGACCTGGAAGTTCCTGAGAGGGCTCTGTGCTGTGTACCAGCCTCCCCACTGCTTATCCGTCAGGGTCTTTTGTGGTGCATTTGTACTATATAAAAAACAGATTTAAATGTAAAGCCTTTTGACCCAAATCCCCAAGTGAAATGATGACACCAACATCATCTGAGATCTGTAGTGAGAAAAGCATTTGCGTTAGCTCCCTGAAGCAGTCCCAGAGGATATATTCTCATCTTGCCATCTGGTCTACAAAGGGTATAACAAAACATATTGGTGTGTTTCAATGAATTTTTAAAAGCCCTATTTTCCCCTTGTTGCAGTTAAAATCTGGGGCATTGTCCTATATAGGAGTTAATGACAAGAAGAGCTAAGCCTGGCTGTGCTGGAAAAATCTCCCTTGTGATGAGTTTTCCAGTCTAGTAAATATTCAGTACACTTGCACTTGCCTTTCTGAGAAAAATTGACATTTTGTGGATCTTTTTCTGCTCATGCAATCTTTGAATTAGCATTATAAAAATAAAGTTGGAATTATCCATTTTGCAACAGGAGAAGACCAAGGAATTGGGAATGTATTGAAATTCTTTAGTTGTGATGGGGTCACAAACTCCTCCAGAACTTGTAAACCTGCTTGTGTAGACATCAGGCTGAGGTATGCTGCTCTGTTTGCAGAGTACTGAGTGTTGACAGCTGCCTAACTGGACTCTGACCAAGGCAGTAGTGACTGGATGATGCTGATCTCAGCTGAAACGTCTGCTCTCAATGCTGCTTTACCAGAAAAACAGTTCTAGGGTCAATCTTTGACATTTGTTTTTCTACACAAGCCTAGATGCTTGAGAAACAAAGCAAATAACTTCTTTTGACTCCAAGCTTTGCCCCTCAAAGGGCCACTTTCAGCTTCCAACGGAAAAGGAAGAACAGTTGGCCTTAGTATCTCTCCTTCAAGGAATGGGTCAGGAAGAGAAGCTCTACACAGTAGGAGGGTTGTTTGAAGTGATCCTATGTGAATCTCATAAACTGTAGAACTGGCCCTACCTGACCATCAAGGTTGTTCCAGCCAGCATTGCTTACCTTTTTTTCCTCAGTTTCTCTTCTCAGCTGGCAGTACGTACACTACCGTGTAGTAAAGTGCTGCTGCAGTTGGTGGTCTATTCAGCAAGTGCCAAGCTGATTTTGTGCCTGCTGGCAAAAATGGCTGTGCTAAGCACATGTGTTTTTCCTTGCACAGATTTATTGACTGAACTGGAACTGCAGAATAATCTAAAAGAATTATTGTAAAGAGAATTTTTTTTTTTTTCATGAAACAATTTCTCCAAGTCCTTCTTCAAAATTGTCAGTGACAGTGTATTCTTGCCACAGTAGATTTTAATTCCTCTTGTACAGTATAATATTACAAGTCCTGAACTCTTCTTGTTGGTTAAGGTAGTGAGCATAAAAACAGTAAACACAGTAAAGATGCTGCCATCTATATCCCTTTTCAACCACCAAGTGGATCCTAAAAGTGAACTCAGACCTGGCCAAGAACGGTAGCTTAAAAGCTGAAAATTCAATGAATGCAAATTATAAATAATTAATGCTAGCACAGACGAAAGGGCAGTGTAAAGGGTTTGTGTTTTTGTTGTGTCTGTTTATTTTGTTAGCATCTCTGTTAAGGTGGTCATGGTTCTCGAGAAAGTAGAGTTTAACACTGTTTTTGGAAGGAAGGTCTGAGGTGAAAAAACAGAGTTCTCATTTTAACCTGCCCTTTCCAAAGCTGATCATATTATGCACACTACAGTCTGCAAACTTGAATGACAATATCCTTATCTGAGTTACTGATACCACATTATATTCTTATGGTCAGAAAGATTTGAGAAATGTTTGCATTTATCCCCGTTCAGTCATCGGAGCATTCTGGTATTAAGTAGAATGTTGTCTGGATTCTCCTGTCATGGTTAGTTTCTCTTACACTACATTTAAACCTGGGTTGTTTTTGCAATGGTTTGTTTGTTTGTTTGTTATTCCCAAAGACCCTAAATAAGAGGCTCTGTTTACTTATTAGATTCATAAGAGAGTGAAAAGAGTTATTCAGCTTCCTCTGAACACAATAGGCTATTGGACACCCAATATCTTTACTAGTCATCTCAGGACAGAGAAAAAAATTGGTTGGGCAGAACAAAACAAGTTTTCAGTAGAATTGATTATGTGATAGTAAAGGAAGATTTGGGAAAGCTCTGTTCTATGTTCACTCTGTGACATCTGTCCACATCTGTTCCTTCTCTTCCTTCACAGAGAGTAAAACTTTGTGATTGTAGTCCTTCTTTCCAGAGAAGAGAAATTTGAAGGAAAATGGGAAAAGGGAGTTTTACTTTGAAAAAGATTAAGGTGCAGCAGGGAATTATTTGGGAATTCATTAACTTATTTTGTCTGAGAAAGCAAAACGATTTCTGATCAAGGCATCCGTGTGACACACTAGGAAACACATATTCATCAAGAGCCACAGGGAGATGGGATTCAAGTACGAATAATTCCCATTGCATACAGATGACTTGGAAGTAGCAAGTTCTCTTCATGTTTAGCTCTCCCTGGCAGACCATTTAATGTAATGGATACAACATAAACCTCAGATGAAAACTAGGCTTCACCACATTGAATAAGTGCTCCCATATATCACCAGTCCCACTCAAGCTTGCCAAGTCCTAGCTATGGCAGTGTTTGTGAGGCCCCTCTTTGGCTCAGTAACCTGCAGGAGTATTTATTGGGTAAAAAAGTAAAAGAATTGTCTCTGTTGTGAATATAAATAGGTTTTTTAGGCATAAGAAAGAGGACATCAGCTGAGTTTCTCATTGTTGACAGGGCTGCAGAATAAAATCCTCTGTTGTTCCTCAGAACAGGGAGAAACTCAAGGGAAGATGTGCATAGCTTCCTGTCTTTTGGCTTCAGCATGAAGCACCCCCTTTTCAGAAAAGTATCCTCTAGGTCTGAAGCTTATTTTGTCACCAGTTTTGCACTGAAAGTTTGTGGCTTAGAAATACATACATAAGCCCTTACTTTAAACCCAAAACACGTGTCGTATATTGATCACGGTATTTAATCACATTTAAATTCAGGCATGTTGCCAAGATTTGAATATTTCAGTTTCACATTATCAGTCTTCTGAGTCATTCTATTCTCTTCCTGGATTCTTTTTAATACAGGGATTTAATTTGTGTCATTTGTCTGGCACGTAAATCTTAGTTTCAGACTTTATACCTCTGACAGGCCTGTGGCTTTGAATTGTTGATCAATGCAAAGTTCTCTAAAACCATATTTTAAAAGTGCTTCTCTTATATTTCCCTTTTTTTTTTTTTTATCTTTTTTTTATTTTTTAATTCCCTTTGGGCATCCCTTCTGTGCTTTTTCGTAATCAGTGACTGTACCTAATCAAGTCAGAAATGCAATCAAGATCTGGAGAGCTCTCTCATTTTTATTTGCATGTGATGAGCTTTGACTTGAGCTAGTTTGTAGTTGTTGGATAACATTTTGCATGTATTCAAATGCACTTGTGTTCTATTACAGCAAAATTATTGAATAAGATTTCTGAAGCTATTAGGAGACTAAGACTTGGGAAACAAATGCTCTGTCTAGTATTTCAGTGTGGTTATACACATCAATAGCTGCGCTTTTGTTTTTTGTTTTTCAAATTAATTGCACATACCCGGGATTCTTCTCTTTCCCTCTCATTTTTTCCTCTTCCCATTCTTTGAAAAAGACTTCATTATGTCAGGTCTGCTTTACACATATCCCATATGTAATACATGTGTGCAAGCTGCTGATTCTAGTGGCCATATTGCTATAGACAGCTTTGCAGAATCACTCCGGTCTTGAAACAAAACCGTACTATACCTCATGTGGCGGAGATAACTCTGCCTTTCACACTCACCTATGCATGGAGTGATGTGGTAGGGACAGGCTTGTGGCACTGGATGCAGAACCTGCCCTCTTTTGCTCTCCAGGCTTCCTTCCAGTAGATGCAGCTGTCTGGCAATTCCCAGCTCCCTGAGCAGCTGTGTGAGAAGCAGCAGTTGCTGCACTGCAAGTGTTTAGAGATCCAGGTGTGGTGAGAGGAGTTTGAGAGCGGAGCCAGAAAGCTGCAGCTCACACTCCATGTGCAGGAATCAATAGGGTTGTGTAAACAAATGCAAATCCAAATGTGGATTTATGTGGTGGAATTTGGGCGTGAAGGACCTGGGGTGTTACCAAAGTACACGTGTAGTTACAAGGCTTTTGTGCAGGGATACCTTGCTTTAAAGATTTTGTTGCTTTATTGTGAGACTTATGGACAGATCCTTACATGCTGTAAAGCAGTTCAGTTCCAGTGAAGATGGTAGTGGAGTCATGTCATTCTACATTGCCTTAGATTAGGTACGTGTGGTATATTATGTATCCATGGGGACTGCTGGTTGCTGAGTATCCCAAGGTGAACATACTGGCTGACTTCCTGAAAGGTGGGGACTCTGGTCATGGGAGGAAAATTCAAATGTTCAGACATTCACTTTGTGTATGTTCTGGGTGTGATTTGCTTACAGTAGACTGGAAACACCTGTGAAAGACCTACTTACTGAATTACGTATTTGTTACAGGATAACCATGATGTTTCCTGATTGAGAAAATTCATAATAGTCAATCCAGGGCATGAGAAAAGCAGTACAGGATGTTTAAAGCACAGCAGAGATGTAGCTCAGGATGCAAAAAGCAGGGGGAAACAGATCCTAGCACTAAAGTATTGATGTGCTAAGAAGTCTATCTTGTGTTTTCCCTCTACTGAGTGCTTGAAAACTCTCATGATGTGCTATCCCCTTAAGCCATGGGCGGATGTGTTTATTGTTCAGACATCTTGTACCCAAGTATTTCTTACGCTGTATCAGCTGTACTGATACTATCATATTTTGGCACAGCTGCAAGTATGTTTAGCACTAGGCAGCAGTGCATAAGAAAGGAGAAAATAATGATGCAAAGGTCCCACAGTAGCCCTTTTTTCTTGTTAAAGCTTCATTACTACATTAGTGGCTTTGTGTTTCACTGTGGCTGTAATATAGAGCCAGGAACTCCTGAATTGAGTCTGAAGGCTACTGAAATGATTAAACACTGAGATGATATTGATTGTAGGAGTCATACTTAGTAGCATATACTTGAAAGGATCGAAGTAATTTACCCTTATTTCAGCTCATAAAAGAGTCAGCTCTGAGATGTTGTAGGTGATATGATTTGTCATTGTTTGATTTGAGCAACACAGGGAGAGATGGATCTCATTGATGATGAAAACTTTATAGAATTTATAACAAAATTACTACATATGAATGAAATTTTCCAGCAAAGAGGACAAATAGTGGAAGAGGACTGCATTCAAGTGTTTTGCAGGACAGCAGTTACCCCCTACTGACGTAAAGTGTAGTTGGAGTATAGGCAAAATTTAGGAAAATAAGATAGTTGAACGAAGAAGTAGATAACAATTAGTAAAGTTAATCTATTTCATGTGTTGGTTCAGATTAGTTTCTATATTTCCTCATCTAGTAGCAATTTATATCAGATATAATAGATACTCAACAGTGTATATTATAGCCTGAAGAAGAACTGGGGAGAAAGGTTTACGATTATGCCATGCTTCTGTGTCCTTCTGCAGGTGGATTTTGTCTTCAGAGTATGCTCTATGTTTATCATTCATGGTATTATCATTACCTGTTAAAGTAACACAGAATGATTATTTCAGTGTTGGAAAGATATGAGTTTTCTTTCTTGTGATGTGCCTGCCTGCTCTGCAAGGTTCTGTGGTAGGGGAGATGCCACAGGTGAGGCTGAGTGGATGGTATAGCACCTTTATTCAACAAGGGGGAGATTTGGGTGTCACTAAACTTAGGTAATAAGAGACTCTTCTGCTAATTGCTTCAGCACCAGATAGGAGCAGCATGCAGTGCAAGCATCAGAAGATGCTTTTTCTCTCACTCATCTCACCAGGCTGCATCTGCAGCTGCTGTCTTTGACATGCATAGTCCGGTCTAAATACTGACAGATGCCTTTCAACTGGCATTGGAACACCATTTATTCATGACTTTGAGTGCTAGATATTGCTTCTGTGCATGGAGAAGCTTGTAAGTTTGCTGGGAGTAAAACTTAATTTGGGAATGCTACTCTTTTTTACACTTCATTTTTTTCCCCCCCCGAGTTCTTTTTCTAAGTCTCTCAACAAATGTGTGCAACTTACTTCATGCATTAATGAGTTTACTTCCTCAGTGTGAAGCAGGGATTTGTAATTCTACTGAAACAAGCTTTAATACAAAACTGTAGCCAAATTAATAAGGTGCTGAAAAGATGCTGCACATGAAGGTCACAGGAAGTACACAAACCTTCCAGTGGCAAAATTCATTGTATTTGAAGATCTTGAAAACAAACCTCTGTTAGTGCTTCTTTTCATAGACCTTGTCTTGCTCTCACCTGCTTTTTCTATTTTCAAGTAGGATCTGATATGAAAATCTGTAACCTTCCTGGGCAAGCTCTCCTTTCTTTCACATGTAGGTCCAATGCTGTGTGCCAAAAGGCCCTATCCAATATTTGTGTGTTCTAGGCCCTTCTACATTAAAAACACTTAAGGTTACCTTTTCTTTTTAAAGTTTCCTGTGATTTCCTGATCACAGAAAGGGAGAGGCTGACCAGACTGACAACACAAACATCTTTTGGAAAGAATTTAGCAGTGAGCACGACAATGTTATGCAATGGTTTACTAGGTGGAGGTTCGAAGAGTAACTTCTCTGAAGGAAATTAAAAGGGGAAAGCAGATTGTAGTTTCCCAATCTGGAATTTTTCCAGGGAGTTCCCTGAGTCATGGAAAATCCATTGGGATTGCTTTAGTGGCTGTGTTTCAGCATTACATCTTGTATAGAGAGCAACAGCTGGATGAGTTTGTTGTTTGGTGTAAAGTTGTTGGCTTCTACATCAACAGTGAGAGAGATCTTTTGGATTGCAAATGCTTAACCAAATAACAACATTTTTTAATTGCAATTAGGGGACAAATTTAATCTCAGAGACAAATGCTCGTACCTCTCTTGTTCCTTTTACTGTATTTTATGAATATCTCTTATAACTTCATACTTAGAAATATTTAGAGGAAAAAAATTGGCTGTTGTTTTCTTAAGCCTGGTGATGTCACTGCAGTAGTTGCTGCTCTGATTATCAGAGTATTTGAGCACAGAATCAGGGAAGGGTGTGAGTGAGTTAGCAAATATACTGTCATGCCTTCCATTCAGTGTTTGGCTATGGAAATATTCAGTTTGTTAGCAAAAAGTATTGTGGAATTGCCCTCCACCTTACCCCAGAGGAGATGAGAGATACATCATATGTGGGTGTTCTTATAGTGAATCTGGATATATTAGTAGTAAATACAGCTCATCTTCATTTACTGAAGAAGAAAGCAACAATTTTCAAAAAGGGAAAGTGCTATGTCTGCTCTGTTTCTGAAGCCTGGTCTGTAGATAGTTGAAGGAGCCTATGTTAAATGCTCTGAGGATTAGTCTGTTAGAGTTTAAGGTAGGTAAGTTGAGATAGAGATTGATATTTTGCAGTTGTGTAAACCAGGTTAACCTGATTCAATGTAGTGGAGTTAAGGACACATTCTGATCTTTGGTATGCACTATTAAATCTGAAGTAATTATTCTGAGAGCAAGAGAAGAACTAAACCTGGCTCCTAATTTCCTTTCTATCTTTAGAAACCTGAGCTAATGCCAGCAATGAAGTTGATTTATTGGTGTTCCTTTTGGTTTACTCCCGTATGTAAGAGCTGAGATTGAGCATGTGTCTGAGCACCACAAACAGAACATGATAAGATGTTAATTTTGCTCCTGAATTTCTCCTGCCCTTTTACATAATATTTTATCAGAGATTTAAATGTCAGCCAATCTCTGACTTACCCATGTTTTCCTGCATAGGGACATACGCCAAATAGGGTGCAAGCAGGAGGATAAAGCTGGGAGGAGTGGGTGGCACCAACACCCCCTGGAAATTCAGCCTGTCTTTGGCATAGGGCCACAGCAGTGATTCCCAGCCTACATTCTGTGGGTTGAGCCAGCAGGACTGTGCTTGGGCAGGAAACGATCAGAGAGGTGTGTGCCTGTGTGCTTTGGCACAGCTGAAGCTGTGAATTGCTCCAGTATAGGAACCTCCTCTGAACTCCCTAGTATTAAAGCAGAACAGAAGAGACTTTGTAGAAAGGGAGAGGGTGGGGAAGCCGGAAAGGTAGCAGTTTAGACGGACATCTCCTAATAACCTTTCCCACACCTATCTTCCCCTATGGGGTCTCATTGAAGTGACCTTGGCATGAAAAACAAACCCTAGCCCTGGGAAGGGAGAAGGAAAGTAAAGGGAGGAGAAGGAAGAGAAATAAGGGGTGGGGAATGGCACTGTGCTGAAGCAGCAGATTTGTTGTTATTTAGTGTTTTAGATAGTGATACTGGGAGCTCAGAGTGAGGTGGCTGATACTCTGTGCATAACCAAAATGACCTTTGTCATCGTGAAAAGCTGTATCGAGCAGAGATAGAATGGCTTCAGTTCTGTTCAGTGTTTTTGATTGACTTAGTGAAATACAGGGTATACCTATCAACTTTGCAGGTGTCATTAGGTTGCTGTGAATGTTAAAAGACAAGCTTAAAACAAAGTGGAGAAACAGTGAAAAAGAGTGAATGGTTAAAATGAACTTTTGGGAGCAAGTCTGACAAAGCAGAATGGGAAGCAATCAGGTGGGTACATTTCATCGGAACAGAAAGTAGAGATTATGGAGGATCACAGGTGAACATGAGTCGTGCTTTTGTTGTTGTGGTTTACTTAAAAAAAAAAAAAAAAAAAAAAAAAGTCATCATTTTCATGGAATACATAACCAGAAATTTGCTATGGAAGATCCATGAGGTAATCTCTGTGCTTGCTTTTAGTAATGTCTTGTCTGTAGCACTGTTCACAGTTTTGAACTTCAGAAAAGATGCACTTTGACCAGGCATAGCCTGGAAGTCAATTAGAAGAGGAATGAGAGGTCCAGAGGATGTGACCTCAAGAGAGACTGAAAGGGCTGGTCTATTCTGGCCTCAAGAAGGAAGACTGAGGAGGGGCATTACAACAACATTTAATAGACTTGAAAACTGTTATCGAGAGGAAGGAACAAATCTGCTAACTGTATCTGTGGTTGATAGGGCCGGAAGTAATAGGCTTAAATAGCAGCAGTGGGGATTTAGATTAGACACAAGCATGACTATTCAGTTTTCATCCCCGTGCCTATCGCTGGGCTCATTCCAATTCACTGACATGGACATGCAACCCATCACTGCAATAGCAGTGATGACAGGAAAACTTTCTGCTTTGTTATCCTAATATGCCCACCCAAGAGGATATCCATGGAACTTCCTTTTTGCTCTACCTGTATTATAGTCCTGCTTATATGAGAATGTCTTATCTAAATTATGATCTCTCTGCAAACGTCTGTGCGCATTGTTGCATAAATGGGTATTGGTTTTCCTCATTCTTTAGATTGGCCCTAGCAATTTGTTGTCTAATGCATTTACTTTGCCTGTGAAGGGCAGAAAAATGACCAGCAGACAGGTGTTTCTAGTGACCTCTGAAAAGGGAAGCCACTGTCACTGTTGGGCTTGCTGGCTTTATATGCTGGTGTGCTGTCAAGCCACAGAGAGGAGTAGGAGTGAGACAGGATTTAGCTTTCTCTGGGCAATTAACCAATGATTAAGATATAAAAAAGGAAGCAGTACAGCGAAGGGGATGTTTGCAGGGTGGAGTCATGGGAATTCATTGACTTTTTGTTTGATAAAAATTCTCTGCCAAAAAACTGTGCCTGTGATAGATGAAATTATTACTCTGAAGCTGAATAATAAGAATTAATAACCTCTGTGTTGGCATCTTAGAGGAGAAATGTATTCTCCTGAACACCAACAACAGGATCTTTCTGCTTTGTTCTGTTGTGGCATAAAATCAAGAGATTCAGGCCCCTAAAACAGAGGGTATTTTAAGGCTGCATCTTTTTGAAAAAGCAAGAATTAAAAAGAGTATAATGGGAATCAAACTCTCTTGTTTGTCTGCTTTTTTGGTTTATGTTCACATCTATGGTAGTAGCTCAAACATAAACATATCTTCTTATGCCAGCAGGCTGTGTGAGGAACTCCTGTAAGCACAGTGTTTTCATTTTGTACAAATGTTGCAATAAAGTATTGAAGATATGAGCAGATATGTGCTACGTATATAATTCTTATGTATGTAAGCTGCAAGTGGCACATGCATCTGTACATACACTTACTGTGTATGGAAAGATAGTGATGTTTTCTACTGGTCTGCCTAATTCTTATATCAACAGACAAAAATGTTGCTCTCCATACTTGTGTATAATTAATTCACACCGACTATTTCTAACTGCAGGGGTTAGGGTGGGGTATAAGACATTAGCAGGGTAAGACTTTGTTTTGCGAGGGTTTCTTGTTTGTTTTTTTATTTGTTTGTGTATTTGTTTTTCCATGGATTACTAGAGGACTTGGGAGACATATTGGGTGCCCAAGTGGGCACTAGTTTGCTGTGTTGCAGATGTGCTTGCTGCATGAGTGGCAGTGCTGCTGCCTGTTGAGTGAGCACCTGCTGTCAGTGATTGCTGGGGCACAGCCCTGAGAAAGGAGGGATGGAAACCGCTCACTGCTTAGAGAGATCTTTCTGTCTTTCTTGATGCCTGCTTCAGTCACACTCTGGTGTTTGCAGTCAGATATTCACATGCCTTTGACACACACCTCCTGTTGGAAGGCTCTGCTGAGGGGTACTTTTGCACTGCTCTTAGTTCCAGTTTGTGCATGGATGTAAGCAGTTTATGTAGTCATATGAACCTCATTTTCTGAGAGGTAGGCTTTCAGAATACCTTACTGACCTCAGTGTTGGAAATGTGGGCTCTTCCAGGGGCTGCCTCTCATCTGTCAGCCTGGTGAGCTGGACTGAACAAAGTAATAGAAGGAAAATTGTAGGGGAACAATACTCTGCTGTCCCCTGGAGGTGAACACGGTGACTAAATAGAGAAGATCTATCTTATTTGAAAGTGATTGTGAGTGATTAGTGAAGAGACTGAGATCTGAAGACTGATTTTTATTCACTCACTGCAGTTGTCTCTAAAGCAGCTTTTGGAACAGCTGCCCCTGGATTCTGTGATGAAAATCTGCCTCTGTCTGTTCCTCCCTGCCTCCCTCCATATTGAACAGATGGCTAGAACATGAGCCACCACACTGACCTATTTATTATTTGCTTATTTGCTTAGAGAGCATGGCACAGGCAGTATAATCTGGGGAGGACCAAAAAAAAAAAAAAAAAAGGGTTCCTAAGTAACCATTGTTAAAGTGAAGCTTTCAGGCATTATAAATCACGTTAACAGTGTGATCTTACTCAGTTCACTTGTTAAAGCTACTAACAACCCCATCCCTGATCTCTTTCTACTGCTTTCCTTTTCTCTATAGTCCCACAGATGTCAGATCCATTTATCTCATGTCAGCTTGAGTTGTACTTCAACACTGATTATTCCACCAGCAGCTATTCCCTCGCAGTGATTGCATAGAGAACATGAACTTTACTCCGGGGCCTGGCAGCAGATTCTGGATGGGATCCCATGATATGTCACGTTCACTTTTTTACTTTGTACTAGATTTAAATAAATTCATCCAGTGCATAAGGCCATCAGCTCTACTGTGCTACTTGGGAACTGCAATACAGCCCTTCTTTTGGGGACATGGTGACAGACATCTCTATAAATGACCTTGCTGGAACCCAAGATAATTGGTATGATGTTATATAGAGAATTTGTTATTCTGGTAACAGTGTAATATACTTTACCTTGTAACTTGGGTGGATTTGATGCTGTTAAGAGACTGAGCAAATGATTAATGAAGTGGGTAAGCGAGAGTGCATGATAGGAGAAATGGGTAAAGGGGAATGAAAAAGAGATTAGAGAGGGATATAAAAGTTAAGGTATGTATGTGCAAAAGAAAGGAAAAAGAAGGAACGGTGATGTGAACAGGAAGCAGAATACATGTGGTGCATTTAACTAGAATTCATGCAGTGCAAGGTCATAACATAAAAATGAACATACTTTTGAACCTGCATTTTTGAGGTAGGTATGCAAGTGAGTTTTTCAAATAGAATGTCTTCAAATCATGGAAGTTTTTGTTTCTGAAAACACCTTAGTGTTACTTCTAATTGTTCAGTTTTGTTCCCTATTTGATGATTCACATAGAACTATTAAGGATAATCCTATTGTGACTGAGCAAGAGCAAAAAAGCAGAGCAAAAACAAATTTGCAAATATCAATATAGTCAAAATAGGCATCTGTATGAGCAACAGAAGTGGTGAAATCTGTATGTCAGTGTATTACATCTCACGGTTGCATTCTGTGATACATAGTATTTATTGATTTCATGCAAATGCTATTACCTCTGTGCATGGTAAAAGGTTTACGTTCTTTAACAATTACGTTATAGTTGCCTGAAATTTTGGTAAGAAGAAAACAAAACAAGAAAAAGACAGAAGATTTTTTATATGTCATAATATTCTCCCAATAGTAAAAAGAAGCCATTAAATATGAAACTCGGTCTGAGATGTATGCTCAGAGAAAGCAACCATAGAAAGGATGTGCTTTCATGAACATCATAAGTAAGAGACCTACAGACAAAAATTAAAAGTGTAACTCAACTGTCCATAGATGAAATTGTTCTGAACTTGATGAAACAAGACAGGTATCCAGCTTAACATAGGAAAATAAAATCTCATCTCTCCTGGCAAAATGTGGGTTATGTCAATACAAATGAAATTATTGACTACTATGAACAAAGCATGTTGTGTCACAATTCTTTGCCACATCTTGCTGGAGATACTATGCATAATTCATTGAACATTTATGATTTTAATAAGTTTTAGTTAAGATTTTGGGATCATAGTAAATTACAGCTGGGTTTCAGTTTCACAGGAATTCCTAATAGCTTGAAAAAAGTTTTTACTCCAAACCAAATGGGTGCTAGGAATTTAAGTGTTTCTTCTGCAAAGAGAATTCCAAGTACATTTAAACAACAACGGAAATCAATCCTTATGATTTTATTTTGTTGTTGTTTGTTTATTTATTATTTACTGGAGCGGCTGTCTGCTCTTAGTCACTGAGAAACTCCCTGAGTTTATGAGGATGTCTTGGTGCCAAGTAGAATGAGAAAGACCTTCAACTGAGGAAATCTCCCATCTCTGTTAAAACATTCCTGGAGAGCTCTTGGTCTCCATCGTTCTTACTCTTGAAGTGAAGAGGCCCTCAAAGCCCTGATACTCTGTGTGCTCATCATTTTGGTACTTTTTGTCCTGTTCCTTCTGTGACTCCAACACTGGTATGTTGGAAATGGCAGGACTCGCTGGATCTTGCATTTTACTAAGTGTGCCTTTCAACCTTTTCAGGTTTTCCCTGTTTAAATTCTGTGATTTCTCTGGACCATACAGTTTTCGTGCAAAGCCTAGTGAAATAGACTGGTGAAGGATCAGCTGCTTCTTAACTCTGTCCCACCTTTCCATAGAGGGCTGAATGGCAGAGATGCAAAGAGCATCTCAGTAGAGAGGTCTTAGTAAGCATTAAAGGTTCTCTGAAAGAGCCACTGTTCTGTATTCCCAGAATGTTTTTTTCTTCTCTATATTAATTTAATTTCACATCTATAAGAAAAGTGCTGCCCAGTCTAGGTGAGAAATGCCTTTCTTTTCATCTCTTTTGGGGCTTTGAGTGATATCATTATCAATCTGACGGCTACAAGCATCAAATCCAGCTTTCACACTTGGATGAATATTCCCAATAACAAGGGACAAATGTGGTTTTAAATACCACAAAATACTGCTTTATGTTTCCTGCCCATTCTTCCTTCTTATTCCCTTTCTTTCTCTCTGTCTCTTATTTCCTTGGTTTGTAGCCATTTTGAATGGAGGCCATCTTCCCTTTTGGCCCAAAAACTAGGCTGGAAATATCAGAACCTCAAATCCAGCTCCAGTACATATTACATGTTTTATCATTGAAATTTAATCTGTCAGTAAAAAATGCCCACATGAAAGTGAAATTAACTCAATGTGTTCCTCTCTCAGTAAATAAAATAATAAAGGAAGTAGATAAAGGAGAGCAATGTAAGAAATATTAACTGGAACTACATTACATTGCCCTCAGGATAAACTGGCAAATGTCTTTTTAATCTGCTCCATGGGAACACTTGCAACTTCAAGTATTTTTTAGAACCATAGGCTGAGATCCATTGTGCAGGGTCATGCTGGCATGAATTGCTGAAACCAAGCCTTCCCTGTAAGGCATGGCAGATTTATTATGTTTCTGTTGGGAAATGGGCACAGGTGGTGGAAGATGACATTCGCACCTCTTTAATCTCATGTGCCCTTCATGCTTGCTTTGTGGGTTTTCAGTCTCACCACACTGCCTTCCTCAACCTGGCTCCAACACCACTCTTGATGACTGCATTCAGTCTGTAGTTGTTCCACATTCCTGCCAACCTTTGCAGTTCCTTTCTACTTCAATAGCTACTTTCAGTCACCAAACTAAATCTAGCATCTGAAGTTCTACATTTTGAAAGATCTGCCTCTGTTTTCAGGTCAGTATGACCTATACGTGAAGTAAATCACCTTTCTGAAATTTATTTAACTCTTTCTGTAATGACTGCTTTGGAGGGAAAAAGGAATAGATTTCCATATGTATTGTCAGTTACATTCCCAAGTCAGAATGGGAAAGTCTGATACAGGATCTTTCTTAGCTAGATCCAATTGCTGCTTTTGCAGTCATCAGCTTTTGAAGGGGGCTGGGGATTGGAGAGGGAGGAGAATTTAGGAGGGTTCCAGAAGAAAGTTCTGTATCTTCAGTGTTTTACAGAGTTTTGCGGTTCTTCATAGAATACGGTTTGATTAAAGATGTAGATAGAGTGGGGCATGTCCCTGATGCTGCCAAAGACAATGGGAATGTCCAGAAGCTAATTGGCAACATCATGCCATTCAGCTGGTTTTAAGTTCTAGTCTGTATGAGTGCTTTTTTGATGAAATGGTTGTATTGTACTACATTGGTTGCTATCATCACTTTTGAGGACAAAAGTCTAGCAGGCAGTCAGGTGGGCAAAACTGCTGTAAGAACCAAGGAGAATCAGTTAAACCCTCAGCTTTCTTCTCCGGTGAATTCAACTTTGTTATTATTATTTTAAATAAGGGGGAAAAAAAAAAAAAGAAAAAAAAAAAAAAAGAAAGCTATAAAGAAGAAGTCTAAAATCATTAAGCAGTTCGATAAAATATTGCAGTTTTTCTAAGAATTTATCTGAGGCCAGCCAGCTTTTTTCAGATGTGTGGATGTGTGTTCTGGCCCTTTTGGTGGTTCTTCCAAACCTGCCATCTCTGATTCCCTGTCTGCTCCTCCCTTCTCTCCCACATGCTTGACCTCCAACAGCATTCCTTTGCTTGTCTTAAGACCTTACATGAAGCTTCAGTCTCCCTCTCTCCCCAAGAATGTGATCCTGGCCTGAGCTTTCTAATTGTGTGTAGCAAGGATAAAACTCCTTGCCTCGCTTGGCTGCCCCCTTGTTTGGAAACTCACCCTAAACATTTCCACATGGCTTGCACTTTTTTTGCACAGCTAAAGTTTTTTTTTTTTTTTTTCTTTTTTTTTTTCACTCTTTTCATTTAAACTTAAAGAAAGAAAAAGAACTCCAGCTTCTTCTACCTTGGGCTGCTGGCACTGACCTCACCTTGTTACTGTTTGCATTTCTTTTGTACCTTTTTGCAGCTGAAATCTCTATGGGCTTTTAAATCTGTCAGCAACCGCTACCAGGCTCAGTGTGCAATTTAGCTCACTGTTTTCACAAGTTTCCCAGCCCTGAAAGCTTTCCAAATGAACCATTGTTGGTCTGAGTTAAAGAGGTATTGTCTGTGCTTGGGTTAGGTTAGCATGGATGCCAAAACCTGTGTGTATGGTGTTCTTAGTGCTGCAAAGTCATCTAGATTTTGAACCATTGGACACTTCCTTCTCCAAACACCTTCAAATAGAATCATAAAAACATTTGAGAAGAGACCTTTAAAGGTTATCTAGCCCATCTCTCATCCAATAGATAAGAAATAGGAAATCCTACCAAAACTGATAATATATTGAAATGTGACTGGACGTTTGTATTTTTATTACTGTAACTCTAGTTTACACAATTTTGTCTGTCCTGTCTCATGCAGGATATTTACTGTGAAGACCGTTCATATTTGTTTAATTCCCATTAGCACCTGAGGCTGCCAGCTGTGCCTGCAGTTCTGTTCTGGTCAGTGCTGAGTGAACAGAGAACAAGTAATAATTTCTGCTTTGATAATTTAGGGAGACGTGAATAGGAAGAGAGACTGACATTGTCTACCTTTTACAGAAGAGATAGGCAAGTTGTCTTCCACTGAACTCATTTCTTTTTTTTTTTCAAGAGACTGAATTTATTCATCTATTTAACCTGTTGTGAAGTTGTGTAGAGTAAAATCCTCTCATTCTGAACAGCTGATTGTCTTTTGCTGGAGACTCTGTGCTTCATAGGACAAGTATATTGGTACTGAAACCTTTTTAGCCTGTAGGTAGCTGATGACGTTACTGCCACTAGGCCACTGTCTTTTGACCTTTGTTTAGAAGAGACAGTGATTTCACTGTTTCCATTCTAAATCATTGGCAGCCCTTGGAAGAAACAAAACACTATATATTTTCCATGGAAGTCTCTGATCAGATGTAGAACAAAGCAGCATGTATCTTAAATCTGCTGATATTTTTAGTTGGAAGACCAAGCTGGTAATGCAGACCAGAAAAAAAGTGTACTGAATTTTTTGCCTTTAATTATCATAAAGAGTGTCTCTATTATGTAAGCCAGTGCTTTGAATTCTTAATTTCCTCCCTTTTATGTGACCTTTCTCATCCCATACCAATCATAAGTAAGGGCAGTCTCTTTGCAGGTTCTGCCGTGACAGGGGTAACTTGGAGTGGCAAGTCAAAAAGTATGAAACCAATGGTCTTTGGGAAGCTCTAAGTCCTCTGCATTTTGACCGAAGGTTAGGCATGTGCCTGATTCAGATTCCTCTTAATATATCAGAAATTAACAATTCAGCTATTGACCATGCAATTTTTTCTGTTTTTCACCATTTCCAGGATGAATTGGATCTTACAGACAAGAACAGAGAGGCTATGTTTGCACTCCCTCCGGAGAAGAAATGGCAGATATACTGCAGCAAAAAGAAGGTATTACAATTTTCCTGATCAAAATAGCTCATGTATAAATTCTGTGTGCATTTACATCATTACCGATATACATCTAGGTGTGAAGTCCACGTTTTCTCAAGAATATGATTAAGCAATTTAAGGATTTTTATTGACCTGCATATACTTGCTCTGGGAATGCTGGACTGTATTCATGTGTGATTTTTGAAGAGTATGTCAATAAGTAAAAATCTTATGTTTCCCAAAGTTGAATATTTTATGTGTTTCTTAACAGAAATAAATGCTGTAGTGGAAAAATCTTTGAGGGATTTTTTTTTAAACTTTTATAGAATCCTCAGAATACATTTATTACTGAGGTATTTCAGGGTGGATTAAAATATATGAAGAGTATTATAGTAGTATCTTATTTCCAAAGTGATAGGAAACGCTTTGTGTTGCGTTATACAGTGATGGGTACTTGCTCCTGTCACTTTGTGTCTGGTGTTTCTCCAGTCAAGATTTCCAACTTTGGACAAATGAGTGAGAATGCCAGAAGACCAGGAGCTGATACTTGAGTGTCTTGGACATCTTTTTGCTAGTGACAAGTGCAATTAAAATTTTTATTACTGCTGTGAAACTTGTATTAAACAATTCACGCAGGAGTGATGTGATGGAAATTTTTTGCTGTGTCAGGAAAGAAACAGGTAGTTGGGTAGAAAGCTGGTGGATTCATAGGTTTTATTTCGCAAATATGAAAGTCAGGAGGTGAGAGCACTGGTCTTTGTATGTAGGCCTGCATAGCAGAAACTGGAAGGGGAGGTTTAGATTTCCGTACTGAAGAAGGCAGATTGAAACTTTGATGATGATCTTTCTGCAATTGTGTTTGCTGCCTTTCTCTTGCTTGTTTTATGAGTCATAGAAGAACCTTGCTGGCTTCTTTTCGCAGCATTAAATTAAAAATAAATAAATAAAACAATAGCTTAATTATCACATAATTAATTAAAACCTCAGTGTACGGGTGGGTATTTTGTATGTTTCTTGCTTTTGGTTGAGATAAATCACATGGGAAGTTAATAGCGTCAAATTAATACAGTGCCTCTGAACTAGCAGTAATTAAAGAAGTGTATAAAAGTAGGCTAGGTTCAGTTGTGTTTGGTGCTCCTCATTCTTCTTCCCACTAGTACATAGAGCTTGAGTGTGGAGGGAAGGTGAAGGCTGTTGTGATCCATGTCTGCTTTACGTTTTTGCTGGCAGGCTCAGCTGGCTTTTTCAGCTCTGATGGGAGAGGATCTATTTGTAGCTGTCTTAAAGAACCACGCATTCCACCTCTAGGACCAGTCAGCCTTGGCAGGAAGATTCAGGCTTTAATGTATTTAATATGTTGGTTGGATTCAGTACATTACACTTATTTTTTATTTTTTTCCCTTAAAGTAGTGGATTTGATATAAGAATCCTGAAGACCTCCGTAGTTAAAGGAGCTGCATACTGGAAAATCTTTATAATGCATTTATAGCGAAACCTCAGTTAGCTGAGCTCCAGCTATCCAAAATGATGTGCTAACTGGAACAGTATACTGTTGCCAGATGTCTATTCATTACATTGCAGATACTTTCAATTACTTGAAACCTTAACTGTCCAGTGTTATTCATTGTTTCCCCTCACAGTCAGTCAAATGATCCCTGCTGACACATCTCTCCAGCCTACTACCTAATCCACCTATCATTACCATTCTACAGTGACAGAAAAGTGTGCTGCAGGCTTCCCTGAAGAGGAAAGCTGTCTTTTCCCTGAAGAATTTGTAATCTAATTTTGGCCACAAAGAGCCTGATACCTCACTAGACTGAGCTCTATTAGCCATCCAAAGAGCTCTGTCTTGTTGATGCCAAGTTCTCTACTTTCTGGGAAGTGAGTGCTCTGTGTTCACTCTGAGGAAAGGCTTTGAAAGGGGCAAGAGCAAATGCTATGTGCTAGAAGGTCAGAAAGTACAAGTTTGGAGAATTGTTCACATTCATTTATCTCAGATGTCTTTTCTAGTCTAAAAATAAGGGAAGGTCAGAGCTTCTTGATCTGCTCCAAAGGTGGAAAGATTAGTGCCTGTGTTAAGTAAAAAATGTCACCTGCAGGAATGAAGAGCGCTTCTTATTTTGGGTACGCTGTACTTGGTGATTAAACTTCGTTGTAATCGCTCATGGCACTTGTTCCTAGAAGGACATCACTATTGTATCAGAAGTCTCATTCCTTCTGTTTCTCATATCAAATCTTTCTAAATAAATGCAGAGAGATGTGTGTCTGAGCACTAAGTTGTATGTTGGGAATGCAGCTTGCCTATCAAAGTTCCCTGGTATCAAGAGAGTCTCAGCTCTGGATAGAAATTTTGTGGTTGTGGGTGATAGCTACAGAGGAGTATTCACATTGTGCCATACAGCCATATTTCCTTGGGTCTCTTTTGGCCATTCTAGGTTTGCATTTGAAACCTCAAGTATTAAAACTGTATTCCTTATGATTTGATTTTTAAAAGTAGCTTTGGTTGGCAATGACAGTGTCTGCTTCATCTCATTTGTTGAGCAGCTATTTGCAAGGAGTAAGGGCTGACCATTGGAAAATGTTGACCTGTTCTCAGTCTCAGCTGTTCCTCTACCTTGCCTTGAATCTGTAGAGAGTGGATAAGGAGAGATAATGAGTTGTCCTTGTTTGCATCATAATAATCATTAATCAGACCTCCTTGTGGCACCCTGACACTCTACTCAAAACATTAGACTTACATGTTTAGACTGACTCTTTCTCCACAGTATGAGTTTCATCTGCTGCTGTATTGAGTTATAAGTAGAGCTATACATAGACAAACATGCATACTTTGCAGAGTTAAACAAGTTGTGGTTTTTTAATGTATTTTTATTATTGTTTATTTGAGGAAAAATTAGTAGCAAATCTCTTTCCAAAGTACAGTCAAACTGGAAGTAGCTTTATCAAACAGCTTCTCTCCAAACAAACAGGGCATCAAAAAGTTCAACTCTAATAACTGTGTTCAACTTTCCTTTTTATTTATTTAACATTTCTGCTGTCATTGTGCTGAAGAATAGTTGTAGTCATTTAATTGTGCAGTATCTGCTCATAGAAAAATAGACAGGCTTGAGTTGGAAGGGACCTTAAACTTAAAGCACATCTATTTCCAACCCCTACCAAGTGCCTGCCACTGGATCAGGCTACCCAGAGCCCCATCCAGCCTGGCCTTGAGTGCCTCCAGGGATGGAACATGCACAGCTTCTCTGGGCAGACTGCACAGTACTTCACCCTCAGAGTAAAGGATTTTCTCCTAATGTCTAATCTAAATCTCATTTCTTTTAGCTTAAAGCTATTCTTCTGTCCTGTCACTGTCAGACAGTGTAAAAATTTGATCTCCCTACTGTTTAAAAACTCCCTTTAAGTACTGGAAGGTCTCCCTGTAGCTTCTCTTCTCCAGGCTGAACAAGCTGAACTCCCTCAGCCTTTCTTTATAGGAGAGGAGCTCCAGCCCTTGGATCCATCTTCATGGTCATCCTGTCTAGGCACTCCAACAAATTCAAATAACATCACTTGAACTCAAGTAGTGAAGCAATAAGTAACATGCTGCAACCTTCTGAAATGAGATATTTACAGCATCTGCAAAAGAGTGCATACATATATATTCCTCATGTTGGTTAGACTTTTTGTTTTATCAGAAGCTGATCTAGAGAAAGGCATCACTAGAACAGCCTAATAGCGTTAACAACAATTCCGATGAAAATTTATCTGATACATATGCTGTACCAGTCAATATTCAGAAAAGATCTTTTAATGAATCCATGACCTGCAGTTATTTTTTTAATTATTTGTCATTTACATTTTTATTCTAACTGACAAATAAGAAAAACTAGCAAAATGAATGTGAGAAGTCAGGAGCTTGCTTTTAATCTAATTTTTTTTCAATCTAAACTGCTCTATAATAGTTTGAGAGAGCTTGTCATTATTGTGCTTGTATATAAATGCATTTCTCTCTATCTGAAAGAAATAATAGTGAAATAATAAATCTAGGGAAACATTATGGCAGTATTCTGACTATGTTATTCTCTCATATCTTTTTCCTGTACTATTCTTGTACTATATACACACACCTTGGCTACATGTCACATATTCACATATTCCATTTTTTTTCTTTTTTTTCCCCCAGAAAACAATCTCATGCATTTTTTGTTTAACCGCTATTCATTCTTTTACAGTATCTTAGAAGATAGATATGTTTGACATTCTTGTAGGAATGGATTTTATGATATGTCCATACACAGAAAGCTCAATTCAAGGAACATTGGGAGGTACTTTTGTGCCATTACACTGACACAGTTAGGCTGTATTCTAGGTGAGGAGTATCCCAATTGCCCTTCTAAAAAATACTTAACTCTTCCACCAAGACACAGCAGATATTCAGTTCACTTTTCCTGATGTGAGGCCTTCATTTATCCCTACAATAGGCTCCAAAATGCCCTTAGGAATCCTAGCTATAGTCAAACTTTTAAGAGTTTCTCTGAAGGCTTTTTAAAACATTTGCAGTACTGTTTCATAGATTTCTAATTTGGTCCATGCTAGTCTAACATGAATTAAAATAATGCCTACATGTCAGTTTTTGTTTTTGTTTTTTTTTAGTTTTTCTGAGCTTTACCCTAGTAGTTTGCATTGTTGACAAGATATCACCATGAAAGGTATAGCTCGATATTGTGCAGCTTGATACCGTGCAAGATACTTTTGTTCTCTATTCCATGTCCTACACATGCCTGCAGAGCTATAAGCAAAATCCCCAGTTCAGCACTAGCCTGTAACACTGGTTGAAAGCTAGCTACAATTCCAGATTCCAGAGAATATACATTTCATCCTGAAACTTGGATACACCTTCCTGTTTAAATTAAAAATATAAAAACGAACTCATGTATGTAATGTCAATTCTTACATCACATAGATACACTCATATGAGCAATACAAAATCTGCTGGAGGTATCTAAGCTTCTTTTTCAGCTTTTGCTGTAATTACCTTACTCTAGTGGAGATGAAGAAAAAGAAAGATCTGAGTATAAAAGCTAGAGTTCTTGCTTTTGGAGGAAATGCTTAGTTCAACACAAGGTCCTCAGTCTACTACTTGCTCTTGGGTTGCTGTGCTCTTTGTTTTAATACCGTGAAGTATAGTTTCAACTTGGCTAAGATAGGGGAGCAGTTATTTCTCAGCTAGATATGAGCTGGTAGGACTTTTCTTCCAGAACCCTGAGGTATTTTCTGTGCATTTAAATTTTATGGAGGTTTTAAGTCAGGAGACAGCATTGCATCTATTGTGTTTAGGTAGGAAGCAGTTCTGCAATTCTTGTTAAATAAAAGAGAATTTAAAGAAATATAAATTCTTTATAATACATGGCGATGTTCAGAGAAAGACAGATATTCTCTAAAGAAGAGAGAAAATGGGTCTTCATCTGGTCTCATTTAGTGATGTGATATACCAGATGAAGATGACACCATTGTGTTGTCTGAGTATGAATTTTTGGTTTTGTATTGTCTGATCCAAGCTATGAAAGCCCTTTTGGGGCTCATCCTTTCTGTAGTATGAGTGCCAAGCACATGGTTGTCTCATACTAAATGAAGTGGGTGGTTTGAAGTTGTATTGTTTTCAATTCTATCTTCTTGCACTATTTTTTTCTCTTTGAAATACTTTTTGTGTCTGTTATTGATTTGGAATATTAAACTGTTATGGTTATGGATTTATAGCTGTAAGGAGCATTTAGTATGTCCCTTATAAATTCCCTTCTTTAGAGCTGTTATTCTACACTCTGTATCTGGGAGTAGCAAACAATGAACACACAAGATGATTTTCTGCAGTATTTGAGAAGCCAGTTGTAAGGGGTCTGTTTGGCAAAGCTTGGAGGTGACTTCATGAGAGTTTTTCTCACATCTTTGTATGAAATGTCTGTGGGAGAGGGGTTCTTCTACTCTATTCCTCTGGAAAACAGAATAACACATCACACATGACAGGCTAAAAACAGAAGCAACTGATATGCAGCAGGAGACTGAAGAGGTTGTATAGGACTTGGAAAGCCAAGTGAAAGTGCATTGCTAGCAAAATGATGAGGGTATCTGATGTGTGCAGGGCAAAGCATGATATGTACATTGGAGCTTGACGGTTGGAATTAATCTCAAGTTTTTCATACATCAGACAACTGCTTCTGTTCCTACTGATGCTTCAGAAGTTCATGGCAAGCATTCAGGTTTTCAGTCAACATTTTGATTTAACTTGATATTAAAACCTTGACAAAGACTCAAAAAACTTGATCTAACTTTAAAATTAGTCCTATTTTGTTCCATTCCCTTCTGTCTGAGGCCCCCTTCCATCCTAAATTGTTCCTTGATTTTGTGAACTGACCATAAACCAAAGTAAGAATGTAGCTGTATGCCAACAGTAAGTCTCTGTACAACCTACTGTTTCCTGTCTCACTGCAATGAAACACGGTCCTTGATATATGCTTTAGTGGAAGTTATTTGGTCTATTCTCATTGCCTGGGATCCACAGTTGCCTTGCATCTGAATGACTGCCTGACTTCCTTAACTCAGGAGGCTGCTGGAGAAATGGTCTCAAATGTGGAACTTCTCAAATGAATTGTTTGAAGATAGACTTGCTTTCAGTTAGCCTATGGCTCAGAGGAAACTTCATAACATTGGTAAGTCACAGTAGGAGGATATTGTCCTTTGTAAACCATGACATTCTTTCAGCTGGATGTCTGGAAAATGCCAGCAATTATGGAGTTAACTTACTTTTTTTCCCACAAGCATCTGTTCCTTTTTCTCTTAGCAGAATGACTTCATGCTCAGATGTTTGGGATGATTTGTTAGCTTGATACTGACATTAGGTGATTCTGATATTTTTAGTTATAGATATGAAAGATATACATGAGGCTTCAGAAATTACTTGTTACAAGAGCAAGTAGGCTTTAGAACAGCAAATTCAGAAACTGTCCTATGGCAAACACAAAGCATTATGGGAATCAGGAAAGTGCAGCTGATATCACTAATACTGGAACTACAAATATTTTGCGATTAGTAGTGTACTTGAAGCTTTTCCATCTGAAAGAGTTGTTTGATTGATAGCACTTTTTAATGTGTGTTGTAGGCTGAAACTGTCTCTCAGATTTGGGCAACATGGTTATTACAATGTAAAATAAAGCTTTAAACAGTACACATTTCCTTCTTCCTCATTTAATGCAGAGAAGGTTTTTTAGCTCCAAGAATGAAACTTGAGATTCATATAAGACACCGTTTAATTCTCATATAGTTCCACATAATTCTTTTGGGCTTTTTTTCTCATCCCATGCCAGTATAAATTTGTTGCTGTTAATCCCATTACTCCTTTTGTGAATCAGTGGACCTGAGGACAAAATTTGACCTTTTTCTTAGGTTTATCATTAAGTTTCTGTAATTATATTTTGATTTTTCCCTCAATTGTTATTTTCCCTTCTGTAAGTCCTCCAAAGAGGTCACTTTGAGGAACAGCATGGTAGGCATCAGACACTTCTCTTAAGCATATGGTTTTAGCCCAAATTTGCCCTGCAGTGCTAACAGTTGCAGACTCATTTATTTATCCAAGTATGGGAGGCTATTTGGGGTCAGGACCTTTAAATTATGCATTTATTTATGTATAATCAGAAAGTCTTCTCTTTCCCACCCCCCCATGGGAACAGCATGGAATATTTTTAGTTCCTTCTTCCCTCTGCCTCTCTCTACAATAGAAAAAGTTAGTTGGTGCTGTGAAAATGCCTGTGCAGCTCTTTGGTTCAGAGTACTGAAGACGAACACCATAGAGACCTTATGTTTTGTTTTGCTATGGATATTCTGAGTATATAAAATTTGAGTGTTCACCTTTCAGTCTGTATTTTTTAATATGAATGACTAGTTCTCCAGCTGAAGTTACCACTCAGAAATCTGACCAGAAATACTCCTGAGTTTATCTGGTGGTAGATTGTCATCATAATACCTAGTGTTACACTTGCATTCTGTGGGAATGAGTAGAGATCAGTGGGAGTAGATTTGACCCTATGATGGAAAAGCAGCAACAACAACAAAAAACAATTAAAAGAAAAAAAAACCACACTCAAAATATGTTTATCCAGCTGTTATTCTGCTAAGATGATGTAATTCACTGTACTTAAAAATGAAATTGTAGTGAGCAATCTGATTTTGCTGTATGGGAAGCACATGTAAAGGCCAATTGTGTCTTAGCTGCTACCTCTGAATTCGGTTCAGTTCATGTCTGCACTTTTTTGAAAGTTCTGAGTTTCCACAATCCCAAGTATGAGTCAGTCCTGTAGAGATAATCCTTATGAAGTTCAATGAGGACAAGTGTAGAGGTCCTACACCTGGGGAGGAATAACCATATGCATCAGTACTTTTTCTCTGCATTCTACATTTAACCAAATGCCCACCAGCCTTTTAAAAGCCAGCAAATACTGAGCAAGAAGGGTTCTTGAATTTTCTGTCATTTCTGTGACATGTCTGTGAACAGACACAGCAAAGAATTGTTGCTAGTATCTACTGACAGCCACATTTCCATTGCAGTCACATATGACAGTTTCAGCTTTTCACCTGACTCATGGTGAAAAACACTTAATCTTCCCTGATATTCAGTCACCTGCTGAGAGACATCTGTCATCCCAAAGATTTTACAAATACAATGGTTGAAAAAAATGAAGACTGGGAAAAAATATATAGTTTTACCCAAGTTTATGGAAAAGAGAGCAAATAACTGAATAATATACTGTGATATTGGATTAGCAACCTAAAAATCACTGGCCTCGCTCTTCTCACAGTCCAACTCTGTCATCATTCATAGAAGAGCAGAAATGAACTAGAGTAAGAAGTGTGGAGTGTGGGAGTAGTGACAGTGGGCATGTTGTCCATGTTGCCTGCAGTGTTATGACAGTGAAGAAAAACCTTTTAGAGTTTTGCATTAGATAATTGCATGTGTGCTCTTAGAGGGATTTGTGGTTGCTATGCTGTCTCTAGCTAGGTGTGTCCACAGTAGTTCTTCCTGAATTTGAAGAGGGATAGTGGCCATTCAATTCCCATCATCAAGCAGCAGACAGGGTGCCTGCTGTGAATGGAAGGTGTCTTTTCATCTGATTTAGAAAATACTGTCAGTAATTACTTGTTGGAGATAAATAGAGTAGTACTAAAAGATAAACTTTCAGTGCAGCATGTGACAAGTAGGATATTCAGTTAGACAAGCTGGGCTCCTTCTGTGGTTTCTCGCTATCACCAGAAGAGTGCTAGAAGGAAGAGGAGGAAAGGAAGTGAAGAAGGAGAATAAAAAAGGAAATTCTTCCATACTTTCCAATACCAGCAGCATTGGAGTCCAGTTGAGAACAGTGCTATTGAAAATGGAGCATGTTAAGCTAAAAACAAAGAGTTGTTAGATAAGAATGCCCCTTTCTGTGTTCACAGCATGCTGACTGTAAGGTAGAATAGTAAGTTGAACAAGGCCAGTTCTGTAAATGAGGTGAATTCACAATACTTTTGCATAGCACAGAGCCAGAAGAGCAGAACTTCAATGTTAATGAAACAGAAAGGAATGTCCCAGTGATGCTACTTCTTAAGAGCTGTTGGGATAGCAGCAGGTTGTTGGCTCCACCAGCTGCAGGAATCACTGCAGAATTTTGACCCTGACCTTAAGCTTCCTGAGAATTTACAGGGACAGGGCCGTGTTTTAGGATGACAATGTCAGTCCCCAGACACATGCCTGGAGAACATTGTCCATGAGAAACATCTTGTCTTTTTCTAAAGACCTTCTGAGTAGAATGAATATAAATTGACTTCCTGACTGATAGAGTCCTTCACCTCCAAAAGAAGATAGAATTAGGCAAGGGGAGGTGTCAGTGGTTTACAGGCTGTTTTGGTCTGGATCTATGATGAGTGGGGCAAGGGGACCCACAGGCCCGTGCCCTGGGAAAGGGAAAACAGAAAAGAGAGATGGGCCTAAAAACAAAACAGCTGCAACGATCTGAGGAGGAAAGCTAATTTACTAAATAAGATATTGGAATGCTAAATAACGCAGTATAATACAATATAATTGGAATTGCGGCTAATAAATCAAATAAAATGAGAGAGAGTGTGTCCAGAAAAAAAAGGCCTTACACTAATGCTGAAGTCGAGACACCTGGGGAGCACCCGCTGCTGGGTCAATCCTAAAGGGAAAAAAGCCTGTGTCTCCTGACACATGAACAGTTTTTATCTTTCCCTCTAAGTGGAAAACAGAAAAACGCAAAGCAGCTCAAAGTCCTCTGGGGTATGTAGTTCTTCTCTTCTGAGACAAGTATACCTGGAACTATTGATGATCCTTGGAACTGTAGCATTAACGCTTTAAATCCCAATGCACTACATGATGTCATGATGTGGAATTGCAATAACAAAAATCATAAAACCATGACAGAAGGTTATCATTTAAGAACTCAATTTAATTTGCAAATAACTCATTAATTGCTTTATTTTTCAACAGAGTATTGAAATTATAGCCTTATCAACTGCAAAATATCAGTTGACTGGGTCTTGTGGAAAGTAGAGCAATAACAGGTTTTAAACATGGAGTTCAACTAATAAGAAAGAATGATTATATGCAGCAGCACAGTCAGAAGAATATATCCAACTGAACAACAATTTCCATGAGAAAAGTGGGACTGGTGGAACTGACCAGAGGAAGAATGTTAATTACTGATAGACTTTAATATTTTAGTGTGATATCAACTGTATGTCTCAGTAGATCTGTAAGAATGGGGACAAGCTGTCCTCTTGATCACTTCACTATACCTGTAAATAAGTGCCTGGTAACAGATCCTACAGCAGGGCTGTATGTGTTTGCACAAGGACAAGCACTCTTGTGTGATCTATAAATAGAAAGAGGATGCTGATGCAGTCAGCGCTGGCAGCAAACTTATGTCTGTCTGCATTGATGATAAAAAGCCAAAAGAGTAGAGAGTTGAACATAACAATAATCTGAAAATGTACTGTCCAACTTTGCTGTAATTCAAAGTTCCTTAAAATGAGATTCCTTCCAGCAACATACAGAAAGTCCTGTTCCAAACATGGCAATTGTAAAACTTAGTTTTGTTTTAAATTGTACAGCTATGCAGTTTATTTTATCAATGGTTCTGATCTTTCTTGGTTTCTGGAAGAGTAACCCTTTAGCTCAATGCATTACACTAGAAACCTTTCTCCCTTCTTTCCCCCCTTCCAGTTCATTTTCAGCAATAAACTACATATCTGCGTGTGTATGTACTCAAATTATCTGGAAAGTTTTCTGGAATATAAAAAATAAAAGCACAATCTTCATCTCTATTAGACTTGTACTAATTGGAAGTAATTAATTTGAAGTGGTTGTTTTAAGTGATAGATCAGTTTGGAAATGACACATTGTGTGTATACAGCGTACGAACTATAGAGCTGCTGCATTTGTGACTGGGAAGCAAGAAATGTGATGAATGGAATAAGCAATTCAAAACAGAGAATTAGCTTTATTAGAAATTTTTCAGCCTGTGGTAGAACAAGCCATTTTTCACAAATGATTGATAATCTGTTTTAATTTTTAAATGCTAGCAAAAGTACATGACATTGAAGCTTCTTTCAGTGTTAGGAAAGATTCCTAAGAAAGAATCTTCATTATTCAAAAACTGTATCCCTTTTTCACTTTTATGCTTTTAAATTCTCTTGTATCTTGTGGTGGTGAATTCCACAATTGTTTGGCAGCAAACAGTGCTTTGTAATATAAATAATAATATGAAGCCTTTGATTCTTTCTTTTGAAATGAGTGCTCAGTAACCAGCACCAGAGGTCATTATCAGGCCAGTCAAGTTGCAGGCAGCAGGGTAGAGATCAGTCTAAGTAAAGGAAAATAAAGGGAAAAACAAACAAACAAAACACCCTACAATTTGCTAGGCTAAATATTCCAGTGTCATAATCCAGTGAGCTGGAAGCATGTATGACTGTATCTAAACTTTATAAGAGGCAATTAGAACTCCTCAGTTCTGCTAGTGATTATTGATCATTCCCTTTTATACAGTATACAGTAGACTGCTTTTGTGGCAGAATGATTATTGTCTACACATCAATAGTTTAATTCCGGGGAGAGAAGTAATGTTTGTTTTTCTCACTCTGGATAAATTATTCTTAAAGTGCTTGGGTCTCCCCCAGAGCCTGAGAATATTTGTATAAATGCTAGCCATGGCGTCTGAGAAATGGAGCAGTGACCACATCTGTCTATTGAATGGCTCAGTCCTACGGTCTGCCCTGTTTCAAAATTACCATCTCCTGGGACATGGCTGGCTTTTTGGAGGCGTAAACTGTCTGAAAAGCTTGGGTATATTTTAGCTCCGCTCCTAAATTAGTATTTCCTCTCACAGCAGATCAAACACGTTTTGTGTCTTTTAATGAAAGTGGTTCTTATTTATGGAACTTTGGCTGCTCTGAACTGAGACAGATGTTAATGGATGAACAGTGTGTTAATGAACAGGTAAATGGTTCTTTGAAAGCTGTACCTTTCCTTAAAGAGAACTTCAAGAAAAGGCAGTAAGTCGGTCATGGAAAAAAGAGAGAATGGTGATTTGGATGAGGGTGCAGGATATACGACTTGAGTGTCGATTGATTCTTGGCTGTGCTACAGATTTCCTGTGTGACTGAAAACTCTGTAATTGTCTGCATCCCATTTTCCCCATTTCTGGTGATCTCAATGAAAGGGAGGCTGAAAAACCTAGTGCATGAAGTTCTGTCAGGACTTTTGACAGTGTGGAGTGCAAGGTGTTACTGAACTGTATTGTATTCAGCATTAATAGCAGATGTTTCAATAAGTTGAGTCATTTTAAAAAGCATCTGAAAGGAATGGAGTTGCACTTTTGGGAAATGAAATACAAGTGATTGTCGTTCTCTATCCTCAAAACAATCAAAACCCAGTGTTGTTTCTAGCGACTAGAAAATGCATGTGGAGAGCAAGGTTCATATACTTCACTTTGAAACAGGAATAACATGAACATGAGTCTGAATGGTGCAGATCTCAGATGAATATTGTACCAGATAGTCTGTTGTTCTGGATAGTGTGGGATGGCTTCATCCTGAAGTAGAGAATTATTCCTCAGCAAAGCTTTAATCTAAAGTGGTGGAGATCACATTATAATTTAAAGTTTCAGTGAACAGATGGGTTTTCTTCTTTTTCCTTCAAAAAATTTCACAATCTCTATTTTCATTTTTTTTTAATTGGGTGTAAAAAACCAAAAAGTACCACATTTCTCCTTTTTTCTTGAAAGTTTTGAATTTTTTAGTCTACCTTGAGCTCCATAACTTATGTTTTCTGAATTGAATGTGATGTTGCTGATCCTTTGGGCTTGATGAACTTTGTAGGTACCTTTTCAACTATTCTGTTCTGTTCTATTCCATTCCATTCCACCCTATTCTTTTCATCACATAAAATAACTCTTTTCACAATTCTGTGAGGTACCAGGATAATGCAAGCAAGCTGCTGAGAGGAAGAGCAGTGTTAATCTTAATGAGGATTCTGCAAGCCAAATTCAATTCTTTGTGACCCACGTATGAATTTGAGCATAGTCTGGACATCATGCAATGAGCAAGTTGGAAAAGGAATTTGTTTTAAAGTACCCTCATTTCTCATCCTTCATCTATGTTTGCACACAGTTTTCATTCATGTAGAGGAACCCAATAAATAGTATAATGGTTCCCTGCCAACAAAACATTTTAAACCTTTTGAACAACATCCAACGTGGCTTTTTCCCACTCTGTTCTAAACAGTGTGAAGCAGTAACATCATCTGCCTGCAGTTCTGAAAAGACAGTTTTGAGGAGAAAGTCATGTTTACAGGGAATAGAGATCATTCCCATAGTACTCACAGTTATCATATGACATCTGTATAGTGTGGTATAATTCCTGATGCATCTGTTCAAGGAAGAAATATTATTTCAGTTGTATGTATAAAAAAAATTCATGAATCATCAACCCTGGCAACTTATTACAGGAGTATGTGTGCAGATAGAAGCAAATTCAGTGTAATATTTGGACCCCCAAGCAGCCACTGGTCCCGGGGATCTGAGATTGGTCAAAGTTGCATAAAAACCTGACATTGTGGAATCAGGAGAACTCTGGACTCACTGTCAAATCAGTGCCTATTCCTAACTCTGGGAGTGATTTCCTGGTGGAGTTTCAACTGTCATGTCACTCTGTCTCTTCCTTATTCTCTGTCTACAGGAAGGAAGATTTCTAATGTTGCTAATCTTATGGATTTATTTTTTAAGGCTTTTAAATAGTGAGATTTTCAGGAAATGCTCTAGGGAACTGTATGACATTGTCTGGAGTCCACTTGGTGCAGAGTGAAGTACCAATGCATATTTATTGGAAGCTTAAACCCAATGCTTGCCCCCAGGGAGCTTCAGCATGGGCAGTTCTTGACTAGGCTTTCCTTTTATTCTTGATTTAAGGACTCAAAGCATCTTGAAAGAAGCCCCCATCATATATACAGTCTTTTATTTTCATTAAATTCATAAGTATTTGGCATTTCTACGTGGTTTCAGTAACTCTATTGTTCAGTGCTTCTTAAGTACATCTGTTACGGTTGCAGTCTTTGTAACAAACTTTGCAGCTGCTTGTTCTGCTGACATGGCAGCCACTATAGGTCTCTGCCCTCTGTGGAACAGCTTATCCAAAGGATCCATTCTCCCAGAATTCTCAAAAAGATTTTTAGCATCAGCTTAGATGTGCAAGCAATACTTTGTTGTATTCTGTTTCATTTTGATTGGTTCAGATGGTCCAAATACTTGCCCTACTCCATTAAATCCTATATTGGATGAAGTCATAAGTTCCACTTTCCACCAAGTGATGGAGCCTGTCCAAATTAGTGTCAAAGCCTATATAATACCTTGGCTATATTGCAGGCTTGTATGGTATCAGGATCCTGTTTTCACAGCAGTTACATAGTTGTTACTCCAGTGAAGAATGATATGGCCTCTTATGAAGTCCGCAAACTGACGTCTGTTTTTTAATGCAATATTTACATTATTCAAGGAGCTAAAAGAAGGCTTTGCTTTAATAGATTCCTTCAGCTGATGTTTTCCCTTACACAGATGGGTTATTGTTTCCAGCTCTTTATGCCTATGCAGCTTTGTATGTTGGGACCTCTTTTCTTTTTCTTCTTTTTCTGAGTCTCTTGGAGCAAGAAAAAGGATTTTGCCATCATCATCAAGGTGCCTTGCAATGTCCTCTGAGGCTTTGTTTGAGGATCAAAATCCTGAAGTCATTAAGGGGGAAAAACCCAAAACAGCAACATCAGCCTAAAAACTCCACAATAAACAGCACTCTGAGATTGCCCGCCCCCATACGCAAATACACTTTTCCCTTTTTTCTTTCACGTCAAAAAACACTAAACAAACACAAAAGAAACAAACTCAAGAATTGCATTCTATTTTTCATTGTCTTTCCCTCTCTGAAAGAAAACATGGTGCAACAATTTCTTACCACAGGCAGTGAGATGTTTTTTCCAATGGCTCTGATGCTACAGGTGTGAACTGGCATCTTTTGTGAAAATGTCGCCCAGATGACTGCTGTAAATAGTACTGTGCCACTTTTGACACATGAACATGAGTTAGACATGGTCCAGTCTTAAGGGTGCTGGATAAAATTTTATGAGTTTATCCAGAATATAGGTACCTTCTCATAACAGAAATAGAATAACGGTTTTAAGTACATAATCACTTTTCATCCAGTGAAGCAAAGACTGCTGACAGGCATAAAATTCTATGCTGATCAGAGAGTATGTGTGGGGGCATCAAAGTTAGATAGGTTCTTTTCTGTTTAATGTGTTAGATCTTCTGCTAATGGGCTAAAGCAACTTCAAAATGTGAGGACTGCGAAGAAGGTGGTCTGATCAAACTTCTTAACTTCGCCAATGTACAGCTTCAACCTAGCTTTAGTTCAGAAAAAAAAAAAATCCTTACACTTGCTGCATTCCGCTGAAACTGCTGTGTTTGATGTTGTTGTTTGTTTGCTTGTTTTGTTTTGTTTTGTTTCAATTTTAACTAAAAACAAAAACTAGCCTTGTGATCTAAAGAGTTTGCACCCATTTGTGGTGGACAGAGAATGATCAAAACCAGAATTCATTAAGGACTTCATCTCATTTGCCAAGCTGACCAAATTTACTGATATAATTTGAGGGTTCAGAGTCTTTTCATCTGTGGTTCTGATTGTGAAGTTTCTAATGGTTTGGGTGCTTGCCGAGGATTATGAAGAGTTCTGAATCATAATTTTTGTACATCTCTGCTGATACTCTTCAGGTTGCATGTCTAAGCTAGATAAAAAGAGTGATTAGTTGTGGCATTCTAGGTTTTATACATATGTAAAGGAATATAAGGAACTTCAGTGCGAAAACATATTGTAGCTTAGTTTTGTACATAAATAATGGATTCAGGCAGTCCATAATTTGTCTGTGTTTGTTTCTTTATTTGGAGCTAGGAATGGAGGCAGAAAGGGGAGAGGGATTATGCATATTCCCTGTTCTGAAAATCTTCTTGTCACTTGTATTCTGGAAACAATTATAGCTGTCATTTATACATTTATAATTCTATGTAGGGAAAGAATATGGTGGCTTAACCCTGGTTCTCTGCAGAATGACCTTTACTTCACTACATCTGGATTAGCAGTCTATCTCTGTTGTTCTCTTTGGAGATGATAAGATTATCTTCTAAAAATAATTATGTATTAATCTATTGTGTATTTTATTTATTTTTCCATTTGTAAAGTGATGTTTTGACTTTTCTATGAGAGCTTATGGTCTGCTTAGTGCAAAAGAGTTCTTTTTGCAGCTACTTATAGTGAAGGGAAATCAGGTATTGAAAAAAACATATCAATAGTATGCGATGTGGCAGTTCATTTGGCATCGTTTTGGGTCCATTAGACTGCTGCTGACTAGGGTCAGGAATGGGAAGAAAGGAAAAGCAGCAAAATTTCTTGTTTCACTTGAGAAAGGTCATCCTGTTCTTAATTGCACCATTCATTTCTGTGAAGTGGTGGAAGCATAGCAACTGTTATAATTGGTATCTCTTGCCACTTTGATAGTCTCCCACATTTTTCATGCAGCAGTAATATTGAGAAAGATTTATATGCTTTCTGCAATGTGTCTGTACTGCAGTTCTTTGCTAGATCTTGAAAAAGCTTGATCATTATTCTGAATGGAGATGCTCCTTTGGTCCGCATAGTCCATGGGAGTGAGTAGAAAGTAAGAAATATTGAAGTCTCAGCCTTGATTTTGCTTTTAATTCCAAATATGAAGATTTTGATTTGTGTGGAATTGTTTCCATGTGTGTTGGTAGGTAGCCTGATACAAACTTTTAGATAAAATGGTGCTTTCTCAACATGGTTCAACAGGGATCATGTAGAGTCATTTCTCATCTCTAAACCAAACAGTTCTGAAAATCTGAGGTACTCTTATGAAACTTTATATCACAGGTATCTTCCACAGAACAAATTTTATGGTGTGAATGAGCTTTCATACAAAGACAACGTAGGTGAGCTCCGTATAGTCTTCATCCATCTTTGGAAATCCTTAGGATAGGTCAAGCAGTTCAGCCTCTTATCGTATAGCAAGAGCCTTAATACAAGTTACTTGTTCTTCATAATGATCAATTAGGATCCTAGAAAAAAATCAGTCAGTATAAAACTACAAAATATAAACCTGTTATCTAAAAATATAAGGTTCTTCTTCTATTTGGAAATGTTGTCAATATGTTTAAGGGGCTGAGGTTTGCCATTTAGATACTGAAGATAACCTAGTCTCCGGCAAACTTTGTAATTCTTTGTGTGATAACCTTGGCTCAAGGGGAGTCTTTTTTCTCTGGTGCACCATGGTGACTGTGCTAGCATTAAACTTTCAGAAACGTTTGTAATAATGTATGTAGGCTTGTGGTGTTTATACAAGAATTTGGGGAGGAGATACTGCAGTAAAGACCAATACATTGAAGAATCCCAGGTGGTTCTACAGCAGCACTTTATCCTTCAGAGACTTTATGTGTAACCAAATTTAACTTTTTGTTTCAGGAACAAGAAGATCCTAATAAGCTTGCTACCAGCTGGCCAGACTACTACATCGACCGCATCAATTCCATGGCAGCAGTAAGTTCCTTTTTCTTGTGCAGAAACAGAAAATTTCCTTTCTGTTTGGTTTATTTATTTTTTTTTTAGGAAGAAATCTCTGAAGAAGAGGAATGTTAGCCCAAGTGCATGACTTGTTTGAAACAGGACTTGTGAAAGAAGAGCATTTGTCTTAAGAAAGAGACCTGCTCTAGCAGAATAGACTAGATAACATCATAAGCATTTTCCAGATTTTAATTTAAACGATACATAGAACTGAAGGCACTCAAGTTAGTTCTGTATGAAAATTCAGATCTGGAGTAATGAGATTTATGATTTAAAATGATTGACATGCCAGCTCTGAAGCCCACAGCAATGTATGGCACGGATTCTTAGGTTTCTGCTCATTGGCACTGGACCTGAAAAGAGGACAAAATGTCTTTGTGTCCTTTTTGAATTCCTGTGCAATTCAAAAAACAACTTGCAGCTGGCTTTAAACTGTGGTAGACCATAATGATCTTGTACTGATTTTCATGCTCTTGAATGTTGATGGAGCACAAAGGTAGTTCTGCCACAACCTCTGTTTTGAAAATCTAGAGATCTTGGCATGGCTAGCCAGTCTGAAATAGTGACAACTGAGAGTACTGTTTTCCAAAACTTGTAACTACAGTTTGAAACCTGTGTGTGTCTGTGCCAAATAAGGGTGAAATAATTTGGTTTTTCAAGATGAGTGGGCAGGGCAGCCTGTAACTGTTATATTTCATATAGCAGTTTATATTCATGCTATATTATATCATGGATAAAAGTCAACTGAAGTCTCTGTTTACTCTTCATAACAGAAGAGCAAAAGGATTTTAATGAAAAAGAAAAGTAACCATTTGAAAACAAGATTAATTTTTTGTTGAGTAGATTATTTGGAAATTAATTTAAAGCTACAAAGTAACACTGAGTTTATTAGTTTATTTAGTAGAAAAGTAAAACTAAAGGTAGTTGTTCATATATTATCCACTTATATGCAAGCAGATTGATACAGAGATATGAGGCTGTAAAAGCGTAGACATCAGATGCATCAGATGTGAGCCAAAAAGTAATCTATGGTAAACTTTCTTACCATGTCTTTATTCAGTAGCTTAGTAACGTATATCTTCCTCTGAAACATCCTGTAGATCTGGCAACGAGCATAAGTAAAACACCTGGATATAGTGGTCACTGACTTTTGTGAAATGGTAGACCTTACATTTTGAAATTCAATCCTATTACTCATTTTGTAGTTAAATCTTGCCTCCTGTTATTTATGTGCAGTGTCTGCTCAGCCTTTTTTTTTTAACAGTTATGCAGTGTTGATGACAGAAGTTGGTTCCTAACATCTTACTTGTGTATTTATGCCCATATACTTGATATCTAATGCCTTCTATAAACCTTTATTGTCATGGTTAAGAGGTAGAAAATGTTTTCATAAAAATAATGCCTTAATGGATACTTTATACTAATGTACTTCTCCTAGTGAAATATGTCTTGCTGAGGAAAAAAAGTAGGACTTACAAGCAACTATAACCAGTTGTAAGAGGATAAAAGTTACTTTCTACAGTGGGTCATTAATAGCCAAAATGATCAGCTTCCTTCATGCCAGATTTTTTTGGGTCAGAATAATGGAACAAAAAGAATATAGACTGCTTGTTAGAAAAAAGATTGAGCTTTTGTGCCTGGCATGGCACTGTGCTTTGATTTCTTGATTGAACAAATTTGCTCTACAAGGGCCATTAATGGAAAAAAAAAAAAAGTATGAAACCATACAATAACATTGAGCCAAATATTTCTGGTAGGATTTGATCCAAAGCTTTTTGAATCTACTGAAAGTTTTTCCATTGATTTCAGAGACTTTTAGACTAGTCTTTAAATCTGGAGCGAGTATGTATATGTCACTACTGTAAGTCTGGAGCAGTTCCATGGAATGAGACTATGTTTTGGCCTATGTTTCTAATTTTAAACACATTTTAATAGCACCAATAAACACCATCCCTGGTAATGTTGTTTGCATGGCTCAGCACTGAATGATTGATAACATTTTACTTAGTTTCCAGCCTCATGATTTACTCTGGTACTTGAGGTGTTAAGAAGATACACAAGTTAAACCACTGCTTCTGATTTACCACTTAGTTGCTTCAATTTTAAGCAAGGTGAAGCTTGATTGACTTGATTTCAGAGGAGTTATATCAGTGGAAAACAGGAGTGACATAGCTGAGAAACAGTTCCAAGAAGACACGCTCTCTTCATTATGATTTAGACCTCTGAGATTCCTAACATCCAAATGGTTATTTTGGGTCCTTTATAACTTCAGTGCTAAATTTAGTGATGGCGAGGGTTGTTTTTTTTTAATTATTATTATTTTTTAAGTGCATCCAAGTGAAATTGGCTCAGAAGTAGTGAGAGAAAACCTGTTTCATGTTGCTTCCTGACGCTGTAGTCTGCTTTAGTTTGTGTCTCCTGGGCACTATCAGGTATTGCTATATTTTAATTAGAAATGTGGCAAGAAATATTGGAGTTGAAGTGACAGCAATAAATACAGAAGTGTTAGTTTAAAATGTTTTAATTCCTGATTTTTTTTAATAATAAAATTTAATCTTTGCATGTGAATTAAGTATGTAAGAATCATTTCACATGCAGCTTTCACATCTTTTTCCATATCCTTTTGTTTATTTGCATGGTTCAATTTTATATATTAGCTTGGCAACAAACATTCTTCCTTCCCACTGATAAAATGAAAATTTCACTATTATTCCACTGAAATCCTAATGAATTCTTTGGTGAATTTCTGCAGGCCATGGCCTTCGTGTTCAGGGATCATTTTCTCAGACGATGTGCTGCGGCGTTACTCATCATATCTGTTCCTCACACATTATGCTTGAGAGCAGTGTGGTGATTCCTGACATGTCTGACATTCTGTACTTGTAACCTTAGACTGCTATGTTAGGAAGCACTTTCACAGTAGACTTGAGGTCACAGAATCCTAATCCAGTTCACAAAGCCATACATTTTAGGAACGATTTTGTTCCCACAACTGTTTCTGTCACTGTGACTTTTTAAATGTTACTAGTTTTTAATCCTAATTCTCACAAGTGTAACAGTAAAACTGGATCTCTTTAGTAACCTGCAGCGCACAATTCCTTTGGAGGAAATGTCCCTATCCTTCAGATATTCCGATTGAGAGGAAAGGGCCAAATAGATCCCTGCTAGAGGGTCTTCTAGACCTGCCCCTGAGAGAAAGGGATGGCTGCTAATGACATTTAGAAAGGGGAGCTTCCAAATTTGCCCAGTTCTCTGATACCTATATGCTGTAAATAATGCTGATAACAGGCAGGCAGGCCCACAATCAGGGGCCATTTCCATTGTCAAGGTCATTGCCATCTACTGCTGATACATCAATACACAGAACTTCTTACAAATTCAGCAGCTGTCCTGTTTACATCACAAGTAAAGCACATCCCTATGCTCCTCCTGGCCTCCTCACCCCATGATAATATCTGCTTGGCAGCACAAATAAACACTGGGCAGGAAAACTTCTGACAGCACTGCTTGTTTTTATGAGTTTGGCTGTACCTGCATTTCCAGGGAGAGATTTTCAGATAAACAGCATGTTTTTGGAGAGGTGGCTTAGCTAAGAGCGTGAGATGGAGATTAATAATAATAAATAGAGCTGTAATCAGACTCTTTTCCTTGTCTCGGTGAGCATTTGCTCAGAGCAGAACAGTTTCATAGGGTATCAGAAATTTTCATCTTCCAGCATAATTTAGCAGGTGCATAATAACTCTCCTCTGGGTTCAGTGACAGCTATGTTACATCAAAATTATTTTCCTGAATGTTCTTTTATTTAAATTACATTCATTCATAGCTTATTCATAGTTTCTGATTTGTAGTTTGATCTCTTGGTTCAACTCTAACATAGCTAGAAACATAATGCACATTGAATTTCATCTGACCTCTTTTCTTTAAAAAAACATTTTAAGTTGGTGCTGTCCACATTTCATAGGAGGCATGGAATACAGTAACTGATTATCAAACTTTCATTTTATTTCACTTCTATTTGTTTTAAGTGATACCATTTTTTTATCTGTGATTTTAGATAATGGGTAAAGAAAGAGCTTGGACTACATTGATGATTCAGGATATGCAGGATGTTTTTTCCTTATTTATTCTATTTGCTTCATTTTTCTTTTCATTTCTGTGAGACTGGAAGTGAAACTACATCAATCATATTCATATAGTGCCTTTCTGCTGCTAGTTGATTTTGTGTGTGTGTGTCTTTTTCTTACTCATACTGTCATTTTGGTATTCTGTTTGCCTTCCCAGAGGAATGATCGGCCATTAGGAGAAGGTGTGGGAATTTACACTGTGCTAAGATTTTTCAAATCTTGAATTACCTGAAGTTTAACATGTATAATTCTGTATGAACGATTTTTTTTTCCTACATTAATAAGTTGCTGTCTTTCTTTTTTAATTGTCAAATAAGATAACTGGCTATCATGCTTTCCAGAGTGATGCACTTAGATTGCAGATCTTCAAATGTGCAAAACATGTGTATGAAAAGAGCCTTGTATACTGCATTTTAGGGACTGGATAATGACCTGGACCTGTTTTGCTTCCTCTTCCTAGAATATTTGATTAGCTGGTGGTAGCTAGCTGCATCCTCAGCACAGCTGATGTTAGTCCAAGAGTGCAGTTTGTAGTTCAGGAAAGCAATTCATCAGTCTGCCACATTAATGAAATCCAGCCTCAAATAATGACAGTTCCCTCCCTTCTTGTCTCCCAGGGACAGTTGTGTTTTCTGTAACTCTTGCTGAGAAAGTTATTTCTTAATGTAAATGCATGACCAAGCTATCTTTAGAGAGGGCATGAGTATTTAAGTTCCTGGCCATGCACAGGAGTGAGAAATGAAGGGCTCTTGGCTGCCTGCAGCTTTAGAAAAGGGGTTTTCTGTAATAGCCCTCAGTTGTAAAGGCAGGATTATTTGTGTTTGTTTCATTTGGAAGTGGGCCTTTTTCACTCTCAACAAAATACTGTTGAGCACCTTCCTGACATGAATTCACTTCCCACCCCACAATGTCTCAGAGCAGAAATTACACTGTTGTAGGAATGGGAGCCTTTCAAAGGAGCATTTATGGACCAAAGGAAAGGTGACCAGATGGGCCATCACCCAAGAAAATACAAATCAAACCTCAGATCACACCCCAGGACTCTGCCATTGAGATTCCATAATACCTTTTCAGGATTTCTGTTTATTTTTCAAAGAGGGGAATCATATATGGCTTGGCTTAAGCATTTCAATTTATGTTTCTGGCTGTCGGGGGATGCTGGCAAAAGATAAAACATCATCAGCTCATTTTCCATCAGTAGCGCTCTGTCATTCCATTAAGGCAGGAAATAGCTTGCTCTGTTACTGAGTGAATTTGACTTTAGCAAGGATCAGAGAGAGGACCCCTAGAGTTAAACACATCTCCTTATGCCAGCTGTTCAGCATAAGACAGCAACGACATGTAGCCAAATGACCACCCTCAGGATCTGACATGTGTTGGCACCACATGGTTTCCAAAAGCAAGAAACATGGGTGCATTTCCAAGGGAAGTGAGGTGGTGGGGTAGGAGGGCTAAGGGGAGTTCCAATGAGAGAAAAGTTTTCTTTGGTGCTTGCTAAATAGAAAAATAAAAACTTAAATATTTTGCTGCAATGGACCATAATCGTAGGTACTCAGATTCCACCCCAGAGAGATAAAATATCTGAACCTTTACAGATAATTCTAGTTTAATTGGGATATTCATTTGAGGAGGGGTTCAGATCTGCTTTCCAGATACCACTGAGTGAAATCTCTGAGAAATCCTGCCAATAAGAAAGGCATTTATCCTCTCTGTTTTCCAATTAAAGAGCCTAAGAAAGCATAGCTATATGCTAAGAATTTTCATATTGAGTATTGACTTTTTGTGAAGTCACACACTGGAGCTGTGAGCTAGAATGGTGCATGTGATGGGCACTGAAGAGTCTTGCTTCACATCCACAAGGTTGTGATGGTGCTGAGTGAAGATCTGGAGCCCTGATTTCCTGGTTCACCGCTTTGATTTCTTAATAGCATTGTTTTATTTTGAGAACTTCATATTTTATATCTATTCCACTTGTCATCTCTCACCCTAATTTACAGTGACCCACAACATCTTCAGTTCCAGATGATGGCAAGCTGTGTACCAGGGGGAAAAGTGATAAAGGTAGCTCATAATAAGAAAATGTGAAAATACTGGCTCTAGTGTCTGCGTGCTTCAGTTTTCATGTTAAAAAACAGGGACAGGGATTTTATGATACCTTTTTGCAGTAAATGTTCCTAATTAGCAAAGGTGAAATATATACAAAAATCAGGATCATAAACCAAGTAAAATAATTTGGGTAGGGAAAAATAGTCAAACTTTTAGATACACAAATTGTAAACCAGGATACTCATAGACTGTCTAGTCATTCGAAGAAAAAGCTTTTCTGCTTTGAAACTTGACACAGAAGTTTGTTGTCTTTCTTCATCTTTTTTTTTTTTTTTTACCCCAAATCCCTCCAGCTATGTCAGTTTAATAAGATCTTGCATCTCCATACATATTTTGCCTCATATATCCATAGATCACAACAGCATATCACCATTCCAAATTAGGTACAGTTTTCTGAGAGCATCCTGGCATATATGATTTTTGGGGAGTAATCTGAGAATACTGGTTTAGCTGGTGTGGCAAAACAGTGTGTTGCTGCCAGTCCACATGAGCAGCCTCATCTGGATTCAGTTTTGTAGCTGAGACACTGCTTTCCTGGTGAGAGGTCGGCAGGCACCTCTCCATGGGTTGATGGGATAGTTGTTTTTCATAATTCCTGGCCCCTCTCTTAGCTTCCAGGCAGCTCAAGCTTTTCTGATTGTCATCTCCTTTTCTGAACAGATGCAGACTCTGTATGCTTTTGATGAAGAAGAAACAGAAATGAAAAATAAAATAGTTGAAGACTTGAAGACAGCTCTGCGGACTCAGCCCATGAGGTAATGTTGTTCTTCTTTCATCACGATTCACTGCCTCCCTATGGTCAGATGTGGAATAAGAAAGACTGGCAAAGACAGAAACCTCTTTGTTTCACCTCACACAAGCGTTCTCTAATAGCTCAGACAATCCACAGAGAGTCCTACAGTTCCTGTTCTGAACCTGTCTAGCTGGAAGGGCACACTAATGTTGAAGCATATAGCTTCAGGAAAATAAAAAACAAATTCTGTTGTAAAAAACACGTGGCACATCTGTGCAAACACGGGTAAGGACTGTGAAGATCAGTCTTACTACTTCATAGTTCCTTGAGCACCCCATGTGATCTGATTTATGATAGGCAAGATCTTAGCCTCTGCTATGAACTTTGAGTTCAGGCTTCCTCTTATCTGTAGTAATGTGAACTGTTTGGCACAAAGCAGCTAATCCATCTGACTTCACCTGGTTTGGCATTCTTCCTGCTCTGTGTGTAACAGCAGCAAGAAGAAATGTTGAGACTTTGTCGTCTACTGTAACTTTGAGGTAGAGGTCATTTTGTTTTCTGAGATCAGTGCTCTGAACAATTGCAAACTAACTGGCATAGAAGCCTTTTGTATTTAGCACTTAGAAGAAAATTGTGCCAAAGAAATAACAATGGCTGAATATTTGATCTGAATGTCTTTGTATTAAGACCAAAATAAGCTGAATATTCTTGTATGTACAGTATGCTGAAGTCATGGTTTCAGAGAGCTTCACTAATGCAGTGACACAGGGTTTGGGGATTAAAAAAGTAAACAAACCAAATAAATAAATACTGGTAATTAATAATAATAATATATATATATCCCTAGAGAATTAGTACTGTGGTTAGTTGAGTTGAGCCTGCTCCTGCATTGTACATAGACAGATGTGGAGGAAAGTGAGGGAGCTTTAGTAATTTGATGTGCTGAAACACCTCCTTTCTGTAGCCAGCAAGCAAATGTAGAGAGACAACAGACCTTATGATCTCTCCCTTCATATGTGAGTGTCAAAATACTGAGAGATCACTAAGAGAAAAGAGAATAAAGAAGACAAAAGGTAGAATGAAGTCTTCATCACAGAGGAGCTTTTTCTATGATTCAATTGCAATCAGACTTCTTGTGTTGTGACCCAGAACCCTTTGTGGTGGCAGGTTCCTAGCTGGACCTCTATTACTTTGAGCCTGTACTGAGAACTAGAATAAGGGAACAAGCATCAGTTTGCTTCTCTCTGTCACTATGCTAAAGCAGAATATGGTAAAATGTAGCTAAACTTTATGTTAAAATGGACACAGACAACTGCCGAACTCCTGGTTGTCACAGAGATTTTTAATCAGAAACCCGTGCTGTTGAGACATGATGTAGCAACTCTGGCACACTAATTTGGAGCTGGTGTGATGTTTCCTCTGTGAAAGTAATAGCTTTTTTATACTGCTGAACATCCCTGAGTAGCCAGGTTATCTCTGTTACATCCAGCTGAAACACTTTGGCTGTGCCACCATTGGTTGTTCTACTCCATCATTTTGAATGGGACATCCCAGCCTCCTACCTGAGAGGAAAAGAAGAGAGAATTGTACTTTGCCCAAAGCCTTGCAAGATTTTTCAGGCCAGACCTATAGTGCTTCTACAGGGTACCCTTGACAACAGGCTGTTGCTTCATCTGTTTATAATAACCCTAATAAGCTTCAGTGCAAGCATCTATGAGCTGCCCTATAAAGTGTTCTCTTCTAAATCACTGGCAATGGTTATGTGGCTTTTTTTTTTCTTTTTTTTTTTTTTTTTGAATAGTTAAGCCAAGCCAAATTTTAAGTTAAATCCTATGTCTCAACTAATTTCCAGCGACTCAATTCGTTAGCTGCCAAATGGGCTGCATGCCAATGACTGATCAACAAGCCAATTTCTTCTTGATGGAAAGGTTGCAGTAGAGAGGCCCTCAGCTCCATCAAATCCCTCTCATAAGCAGTAATAGGCCCAAGCCTTCAAAATACTAGTCTTTCTAGTTGAATTAGGACATCAAATCCTATTTTCCTTGCCACTTCTGTTCATTAGACCTCTGAAGAAAATAGATACCTAAATTCACACAGAATAGACTGTCTGGAATCTGTTTGTGATGGTAGAGGAGAAAGGGGCTCTGATAGCTACCAAAAGACTCCTCTTCTTGAATTCTCCAATCTAGGCCAAAATAAGAAAAATGCATGTTTGACTGTGTTTTGTTTTACTGTAGAACTGTGTCTTCTGTAGTAGAAAATGCACAGTAATTGCTCTCTGAAGCAGAACTTCCCAAACTCAAGTTCCTTTCCCCTTAAGTTAAAAGGTGATAGAGGCACTCCTGGGAGACTAGTTGGCCCAGACTGAGCAGATGCATTTTGTTTTGATGTTCAGGAGGTGCCCTGGAATTATGAAACTGTTTTATATCCCAGAACACACAAACAACCCCAGCCTTAGAGAACAAAACCCCCACATCTGCATCTAGTAAGGAAACAGATTTTCCTTTAGGTTTGTAAGAGCTTGTGGCTATAAACAAGTGTGATGACAAACTGTTGAACAGAAGCAGAGAGAAGAGCTTTTTTATTCTTTTTAATGCCCCAAAATGGAGGTTCAGAAATGCAATAAATAAATAAATAAATAAATAATAAAGTAAAAACTTTACAAAAGTCTGTAAAAAAAAGAATTCGTATCCACAGAGGAATATTTCCTTTATTCTGAATCTCAAGCACTAACTCACTTTGCTGTCTGCTTTTCTCCTTCTGTTTAACTCAGATTTACTTATTGTTATTTTTGTTTGATTTAGCCATGTTGCATTCCAGTTCATACTGAAGATGATCATTTATATGTCCAGCAAGTAAATCCCATTTTTGATGAATTTCTCAGCAGTTCACTAGTTGTCAGGATTATGTCTGTCCCCTAATTCTTTAGGGAAGTGCACCCTTGGCAGATAGCAGGGTGGGAACATCCTGCCCTCTGCACACCCACAGCAATGATCTTTCTGTGTTTCCTGTGCTGGATTGAGTCTCAAAGGGATGATGTCCCCCCCAGCACTTGGAATCCATCAGTGGGTCATTACCTGTTAGACCTCATCTGTATTTGGATGAAATGTTTGTTAGTTGAGCTAGCTAACATGTTCTGATCAACACTGTCTAAAACTTGACAGGCTAAAAGGTGCTGTGCCTTTTTAATGTGTGCTAAACTGGTCAAGTGAGAGTCTGAGGTGAGGCGAGGTTTTAATACGCTTGTTTAGCACCTATTAAAACACACCTTACTTTATTTACACTTGAGTTTTTGAATGTGTTAGCCAGAATGCATTGGCAAACACGCTTAACATTACACCTTTCAGCCTAGAACAAAACCTTCCTTTGCAGCATGCAGGGCATATAGGGTGGCAGTTAGTTGTACATGCATATGTTGTGAGGAAGAAGGCAATTTATATGAATGAGTTTAGTTTTCCTCTACGCATGCATGTGTGAGCCCAAACATCCATGCTTACAGACATACAGGTACACAAATATCAAATAGTGTCAGCTGAACTCCCGCTTCTTTTTCTCTCCTTTACATACCCACATACCTCCCCACTCACACTGAGCAGATCCTAATTCTGAGAGAGTCTGTTGGCCCAGAAACTGCTGTCACCGTTTCTTCCTTTATCTTCCTCTTACATGATTTCTGTCCTTTCCGGAGAACAGAAAAATATGTGTTTTGGGAAAGGAAGGTGAAAATCATCTATTCCTGCTTCTGATGTCAGCTGAAATGGGAAGGTACTTGATTGTGCTTCCTATTGAGTAATGCAGCTCACTGTTTGCTCTCTGAGCTAGGAAGAGCACGAGAAAATGCCAACATTGTTTTAAATTATGTCATTAATCAAAGCCTGTGACATGCACCACTTCCCTGCACCTTTTTTTCTTTGGAATGACCTCATCCAAGAAGTCATAGAAAAATTGCTCTGCCAGTGAATTCAGTAAGGGATTGTATTTAATTGGGACAATGTGATTTTTGTGCATTTCACATTTTTTTTTCACAGTCTTTGCAGCAGGCCAAAATACATGAAAGTTGTAATGTCTTGCATGTCTTGTTGTAAGAGCAGGCGTTTCATCTGAACATAGACTTTAGGGACAATTTGTTCAGCTGCTTCTTAAGGACATTTTCCTTTTTGGATGTTGGACTGGATGACTTATAAAGGTTCCTTCCAACTCAAATGATTCTATGATTCTATGTCTTTGGAAGGGTATCCATCCTAAGTCTTCACTCATCCATGGAACTGAAAAGAACAAAGAACAGTTCCCAGTATATAATTAGCATCTATTTTAGACATGAATATGCTTATTTCAGTCTTCCTTTGCATGCTAGCAGCATTACAGAAACTGAGATGTTGATTTTTCTATAACTACTTAAGTAACACTGTTTTAGTGACTTAGCAAACTCTGGGTGCATGATATGTGATCCCACCATGTAGCCTGGAGGTGGAGGGGCTTTTACTCCTATGATTTGTTAGGGTAGGCAAGAGGATGCATCCAAAGAATGTGCAGTCATCTTACAGACATTCACATTTCAGGTGAACTTTGTTTTTACTGTTCATGTGCTCCTGCATGTTCTTGTTCTTACTCTGATACTCACTTTGAAATTTGGTTTTGAAAATAGAAAAAGCCTAAGACTGAACCTGTGCTGAAATCACTAGTCTTTGCCATGCTCTGCTGGCCTGAGTGAGCCAAAAGTTGACAAATCCGTCAACATAAGGAGCATAACTTTCAGGTAGTTCTTGTGTGGTGTATCCATCAATGCACCATGTGTATAAATTTCATTTTATCCAGGAGATAAGTAAGTATGCTTCAGTTTCGTATTGCTGTTGCAGAGACATTAACTGAGATCACTGAAATGCTGGGAGTCTTTCAGTATGGTGCTTCCATACATGGTGGATTAGGAAGGGCATCTCACAAGTAGATAAGAGAAAGATAGTACATCAGGAAGTGCTCAGAAGGGAGAAATAGTGGCTGGGTTAAAGCTCTGAGCTACAGACTTGAAGTGCTCTTAACTTCTTACATAGATTACAGTTGTTAACACCTATGGGATGGTTGTGGACTTATTTTTGTTTGTGTACATTTTGGTGGACTGAAAATTCAAATTTAATTCATGTGATTCTGTGCTCAGGCATTCTAAAGAAGTTCATCTACATAAATGACCTTCTATGAGATGCAGAGGTAAACACTAATCTAGAGAAATTATTTGCAGCCTGTTTCACATCCTTGCATCCCCGCTTTAAAGCACAGGAATTCTAAATGAAACATTGCTACAGTGACCAGTTTGAATGGATTTGCATAACTCCATCAATATCTGCAACTTGTTCTAGTAGGCTGTCTGAATGGGCTAATACTATTTTTGTTTGTTTGTTTTTTGTCTTTGGTTAATTCTTAAGGCTTCTTCATGAAAGTTTTGCTGTATTATTTCTATCTTCAATTTCCATGATTTTAAACTTAATACAGGTGACTTTTATGGTAGAATATGATAGAAACAACACAGTAGTCAAAATAAACCTGTTTCAGTGTAGATTTAGACTGTGATGTGTAATTTGGTAGTTGAATAATTCTGTATTTCCTCTATGATGTTGTTACAGTACATTTTGCTACAGCATATTGACAGTGGTCCTACTGCATCTTTAGTATACATCATCAAACTAAAATAATGCAGTCAAGACCACTGCAAGAGCCTTCAGAGGCTCTTAAGTGCCTTATGAGTATAATATGTTCCTATAGATGTATCACTGGATCAGAGCATTAAGTCTTAACTCCTCAGCCATTACAGTTGATAGTGACAGAAGAAGGCTGATAGAATCTGTTTCCTCTTTTCTTTTTCTCTTAATTATTTGGGAATTATCCTATGATCTTTTGCAGATGCTGGGATCACAGAGTTGAATACCTTTTGAATAAACAGATTTTATTTACCTTTTGTTTGGCTTTGTTCTTCTCCCTGCCTATTTTTTCAGGTTTGTGATGAGATTCATTGAGCTGGATGGTCTGAGCTGTTTGCTGAACTTCCTTAAAAGCATGGACTATGAGACCTCAGAAAGCCGTATACACACATCCGTTATAGGGTGTATCAAGGCACTGATGAACAACTCCCAAGGACGGGCTCATGTGCTGGCTCATCCAGAGAGCATCAACATCATCTCCCAGAGCTTACGGACTGAGAACATCAAGACCAAGATTGCTGTTTTGGAGATCCTAGGGGCTGTCTGCCTGGTCCCAGATGGTCATAAGAAAGTTTTGCAAGCCATGCTTCACTACCAAGTCTATGCTGCAGAGAGAACAAGATTCCAGGTATGGGAAGGATGCTTTGGCAGAAAAAGACAATGTGATGCATCTCTGTAAGAAGTGATTTTTATAGTGTGCATGCTGCAGTATGGCTAGGCAGAAGAAAAGCAATGCTTCTCATTTTATTTTAGGAAAAACTCTACAAATAGATTATCATCATACTTTCTCTTTTTCCCTACACCTGATTGCTTGTCATCAATACTAATTTAAAATCTTATGTATTTTATCTTAAAATGGGGGGTTTACTAAGTTAAATGAAAGCTACTCATCTGTTCATATATGTTTTTGCTACCAGTCTTGCTTTGTAAGAGTGAGGAAGTGAAGTTCACTGTTATTTACTGGCAACCATTTATAATGTGACCTTTCGGACAACTCTCTTCAGTCAGTTTTGGGTTGGAATACTGTTTATTTCCAATTTGCACATGCTCAGATGTGGTGAATTGATGAACAAAACATGTATTAAACATAGTACCATGAGATAATGCATGCTTAGTTGAATGTCAAGCTGCTGTTGCTCACTGTTCTAAGTACAGTTTTTACTACCTGGTACAGCTAGCCAAGAATAATAGGAAGAATAAGCAACTAGCAATTAGAGAAGGAAAGTTGAGACTTCAGATGCAGTTCTAACTACACTCGCATTGGCTCTGTATTGCTAGAACTCTTCCTATTTCAGTAAGGAGCTTGCAGTTTTTTACTTGTGTATCTAAAGTTAAATCCATGTTACAGTAAAATTCCTGTATGATATAAGCAGCTGTAATCCTTGTCAATTTAATTAAATTTCACTAGACCACACCAGCTGAAGATTACTGTTCTAAAACTGTAATGCTGAAGTGTTTTGGAAAGGATGTCCTTGTTTTTCATGAGGGTTAGGGTTCTTCTTCTTTTCTTTCTTTTCCTTTCTTTTCTTTTTTTTTTTTTTTAACTGAAGTTAATGAAGAATGTAGGTAGTCCATCATAATCATGGAATTTCTACCTGTACAAAGTTTTACATTTGGCACTGAGTGGAATCTCTGATGTACTTATTGCTTCTTTCTAAACTGCCAGCATGACATCTGTATGTCTGACTGCAGTTTTCAATTCAGTCCTTACCTTTCAACAGAAGTCACTCTACAGATACTGGAGTTTCTCCAGATCTTACTTCTCTTTTGAGACACTGGTCTTCACTCAAATGAAAGCCTTTGAGAACTACAACTTCATCCTGTGTCTACACTGTTCAGTGTGTTCATAGGGTCGTCACAGTCAGGTTTCTCTTTGCACTTGCAAAATACTTCTATAATTTTTTTGTGATTTACTTTACATTGTGGCAATTCCTATTTTCTCACATTTGCAATAGCTTCTTGTCTGAGCTGATCCCTTTTCTTTAATTTTTTACCCTCCTTTTATGTTGCCCATCTGCCTTAGGTAACTCACTTTAGTGTCCAGTAAGCAGTTCACAATTCCTCTTTTAAAATATACTTTGAAAACTGCCCTTGTCAGAGAAGTATTCCATCTTTACCCAAATACCACGGTAATAGAAAGACATTCCTTAAATCTCCTTCCTGAGGCAATTTGGAAGTTCTGCCTTTGCTTCATCTGATTTTCTTTGAATGTGCTTACTTGCCTACAAATCCTATTCTGCTCCTTAAAGAAGAGAGATGAAATAAAAACTTGGAAACCCAAACACAAAATCCTCACAGAAGAAAGAGTTGAGTTAGTAAGATGCACTCTTGGTGTCCTCACTGTTATTTTTTTCCATCTGATGTCTTCAAAATTGTCACCGGCTCACTGCATGAACATGAAAGCGTTGCTGCATCTTTAGTTTTTTGGGTGCTTTCTTGTGAAGGTGAAGATCTCTAAAATGCTATGGAAACTGAGAATAAAGGATGAGACTTCTGCTTTCTTAATGTCTGCATTACCCCCATGTAAAATAAAACAGGTCAGTAGGAGGGAACTTTGAAAGTCCAAACTGACTGATTTTCACTGTGAAAGGATCACAATCTTTCTGTTCCCTAATCATTTGTCTTTCAAAATTTCTGCTTTTCTGCTTTCCCTCATTGATCTTGTGAATCCATGGCATTATGATGTTGTGTAACATATGCTTTCTAATATGCCAGGTTTTTGGCCAAACCAATGTTGCAAAATTATTGTGCTGTAATGACCCAGAAAGATATTTCAGGATGTGCTTTTACCTCTCCAAGCCAGTGTGCTAACTGAATACTCATTCAGCTAGAGTTAAGTTAGGTGTTTGATGCATACTGGAAGGATCTGACTTTATTTGCTGGAGAAAATATTAATTGTGTTACTTCAGATAGAATATTCTGTTTTCCTCCATTAAGCTGCTAGAAAGTGTAAAGTGTAAGGTGAAGGAAATAAAGCTTGATATTGTCAGTTGAAAAGGTGGAGATTAGGAACATTCTTCCAACTGTCCCATGGCCTGGTTTATATTAAGCAATTTATATTAAGCAGAGCAGATCTGCATGATCTGCAGAGAGAAATCTGATCAATTCAGAATTGTAGCAAAGGAGCTAAAAAGGAACAAATTAAAACCCTGTATCCCTATTTAATTTGCTTCTGCCCCTCAGAGCTCATCCAAAGCTTTTTGAGGTTTTCTGCAGATTGATTGAAACCTTACTGGATGTCAGTGATGAGGAATAATGGGATTAAGCAAGGAAAGTTTTGCTTAAATAGTAGGAAAAACCTTTGCAACCATAAGATCAATTAGTCTACAGAACTGGCTGCCAAGAGGTGTGGTGAAATCTTTTTCACAGGAAATGTTCGCAAGTGAAGACTTGAACCTCAACCATTTGCAAAGGGTTAGAGATGCTGGAATTCAGCCATGGTGTGGGCGTAGAATCTGATCTTTAGAAATTGCCTGACCTTACAGTGTTTCCTTCTAGACCTGAACAACAGTGATGCATATTGCAAGTTGTAGTCACTATGGTGACTATGTTGAAAAATAATGTTAGAGGCAGAGTTGAGAATTTGCTCTAGCAAATAGTGTTATTGTGCTTACTGTTTCTGTTGTAGTTTTCATGAAAAAAAAAAATAGAAGGCATTACTTTAGGAGGAACCTGTGTATTTGGCCTTAATATGACTACTAGAAAATTACAGACGTGGTGGAAGTTCAAACGCCAGAAACAGGGACATTCACAAGTGCCAGAAATTTAGAGGTTGCAGGAAAAAGGAATTTATGAGATCCAGTGAGTTTGGTAGAGAAATTAAACATTGTGTGCTCAAATATATGAACAGCTGTCAGTAGTGTATGATAGATCAAAAGATTTATTTTATGGAAAAGCAAGCACAGGTTTCACGTGAAGCCACGAAGGTATTCTTTCCCTGAGGGATGTCCAGGAAGATATTCCCCATGCTTCTGAAAACATATTTCCATGATGATGTCTGTTTTCTACAGGAAACAAGATAGACCTATGAAACTGATGACTAGCATGGGAAAGATTTTGCTATGAATGAACACTTTCAGTAGTCAGGAACTGAAGACTAACTAAAGGAAAATGAACTTCTTTGCTCAGCAGCATATCTTCAAAATGCTGTTCAGATGGATCTGCTGAGCTGAATAACTCTGAAGTTATTTTTATCTTCTCTCTCTTTTTATGGCCAAAACTTCTTGGGAGAAGTATTGCGTTTTTCTAGTACATCACCAGAACAAACATGAGTGTGGGGTTTTTATTAATAATTCTGGAATGAGATCCATGCAATTAAACTGACAGAACTCAAGTGGAATTTAATACTCTTCCAGAAGGAAAATTATCCTTAGAATAATGAACTGATCAGAGATGATGCTGAGGAGCATTTGCAGATATCAGCACAAGTCTAAAAGTAGAGTTGCTTCCGTGGCTTATCAGATCTTACATATAACCTCTTCAGTAAATATTCAGTTGGAGTTAATCTGGAATAGGCTGCATATGACAGATGTTAACAACATTATTTGTCTATTTTTTTCTCCCTCCTCTCTTTCTGTCTTGTGGTGTTAATGAGATTCTGATGGTGTATATACATGTATGCAGAGATTAGGCCAACAGCTTCTCTGTATGAGATACCCCAAGTGCTAAATGCCCCTGCTATTTCATTAATAGGGAGATATAACAAGGAAAACTGGAGTTTAGCTACACTTTCACTTGAGTTCTGTAATTCACCTTTAAGCTGTAATAAGTTTGGACCTGAGGATATTCCTGTTATTTGCAAATCCTTAAAAGTTACCCAGAAGCCGTTAATTGTCCACTTGATGTAAAATGGTTGCAAGTGAAGGAACAAGGAGAAACGTTCCAAGAAATCTTCCAATAGAGAAATAAATTCAAATCTTCCTATAGAGAAATAAAAGACAGCTATTCTTTAGAATTTTCTACCAGTGGCTACACAAGTGCAATCTATTCTGCTGAAATCCTAGAAAATAGTGAAAGTTCCTTGAGTGCTGTAAGTAAAAAGGGTTCATGAATCTATTGATGTTATCCTCCATGTATAAACTTCCATATGAAGTTAACTTATGAGGGAGGACAAAATTGTGCTGTTTTCTTAGATCGTGTTGGCAGGAACTGTAAAGGCATCTGCTTTTTCTCAAATTGCTGTTTTTTGTTTTTTTTTTTTAAACAACAAAAAAAATTTGGTCTTAATTAGGATCTTGTGGGCATTTTATTTCCATCTCTATTCTTCGTTATTGTGACACAGCTGGCCAAGACAACCTTCCCTGAACCAACTTATATCTTTAAGCAAGTATATAATGAATCAGAAGATGACTGAAGAACCTCGAGCAGTAAGCAAAATAGTCATAAGAAATTAGACTACATCCCCTAACCTAGTCTGTTGGTCTGTTTTAGACATTGTTGAATGAGCTAGACCGAAGCATGGGGCGATATCGAGATGAAGTAAATCTCAAAACAGCTATCATGTCCTTTATCAATGCTGTTTTGAATGCTGGTGCTGGTGAGGTAAGTCACTGCCCTAGAGATTCCATCTCAAATGTCATGTTTGAATTAATTTACTCTGGAAATGGCTAGTAGATTAAGTCACAAATGTTGTGGGATTGAATGGTTGTGCTTTGTGGAAAATAATGTTAAATTGTCAAGTTCATAATTACACTTGTCTTCCATATTATTTAATTCCCAGCCTCTTCTAATTCTTCTAAGATAGCTGACTACTTGCATTGAAATGATTGTGGCATTTTTGCTTTTGTAAGAACTGCAAAGCATTCATTTCCGATATCAGCGTTTCAGAAAACATCTTGGTTTACCTGACAGTAAAGTTAGTTTGTTGGTTTTCATTCATGATGAATGCTTTCTCTTGAATATGGAGGATAGTTTAAGCTGATTCTGTTTCACTGAAGCGAACGTTTCACTAAAAGTTTGGCTTTTTTTTCTGTTAAAACCACAGCAGACAAGTTTGTAAGAGCTCTGTCTGGCAGAATGCTCTATCTGCAGCAGCCCTTTAAAATCCCGCTATGAAGTTGTGAAGTTTACCTGAGTTTCTGGTGATTTTATGACAAATGTATGTAAAAACTATGAGAAAGAACTGCAGTTCTATTCATCTGTATGCAGGAGATATGTTTCTAATTGACTAGCATGTTAAGTACCCATAACGTTTGTTCTTTTTGAAACATGGAATGTGTTATTCTTCTGACTAGGCTTGCAGAACTCATTGTTGATAAAGGACAACAGTATCCTTAAGACAAACACGGGCAAAGACATTCATTTTTTACTTGATATACTGGAATCCTATAATCATCCTGGGAATTTGGTGTCAGGATAGAGGATGTTAAAGAGGGAAGAATTGAAGATATAAGTGAATCTTTTTAAATGTGATTAAACACTTCTGGAACTTAGTGCATTCTTTTTCATTTCTTCATAAGGACAATTTGGAGTTCCGATTACACCTACGATATGAGTTTCTAATGCTGGGAATTCAGCCTGTTATTGACAAACTAAGAGAACATGAGAATGCAACACTTGACAGGTAAGATATGTTTTCTGAGAATAGTCATTGGTCAGCAAAAAGAGTTCTTAGAAGCTCTTGAGTTTCAAATTCAAGCATCAAGCTGTTTCTGTCTCGCTGTAAGACTAACTTCCTTTAAAAGACAAAAAGAGTAATTGTCTTTAAAATTAAATACAGCAGATGAAGTAGAAAATGCACATACTAAATTGGCATTGACTTTGGCAAGGAGTTCATGAATTGTTATTCTTCTAAGCTGAGGATGACAATCGGAAAAAAAAATGAAAAAGGCAAAAGAGGAGAATTGATAGCAATTTCATATGGCTTTGTTGCTTCATGAAATATAACACTGAAGGTCACCTTCAAATTACTTGTTTAGAAGTTTTATGGATAATCAGTGTTTTTCCACTGCAACTCCACTTTTCTCAACATAGTGACTTAGTACAAGAATTAAAGAGCATTTTTACCTCCTTTGGTCGTTCATTTTGGCCTATTAATTAATTAATTAATTGACCCATGTCAGTTGACTTGCATATACATTGCAATACTTCATTTAAGAAAAAATGCCAGTTTCCAAATGTTGCGTCCTCTGTGGTGACACGTTTTGTTGAAGTTTGAATTATGCCATGAGCATAGGTAGTTTCTGTTTTTCTGTTTTCTCTTAGGCACTTAGATTTCTTTGAAATGGTCAGAAATGAAGATGATCTGGAACTTGCAAAGCGATTTGACCTGGTAAGATTTTCTGTGGAGTACTTGAACTTGCCAAAGTTGAACATCCTCTTTGGATCCTTGATGCTACTTCAATTTTGTGTTTCCTGAAAGCAGTGTCTGGCTCTGATACTGAGACTGGCTAGTACTCTTTTTTTTTTTTTTTTTTCACTGTTCCTCATTTAGAAACATATGGGGTCTCTGATGAAACAAAAACAATGATCACAGACAGGGCTTCTGCGAAGTGTCTCTGACAAAGATTTCTTTTTCATGTTTGGCTGAATGTTCATGAGCAGAGGATGTTATCAACACTGTTCTCATGTCCTGATGATCCAGATGATTCTAGTTTCAGGCGTCTCCTTCAAAGGACTATGTATTTTTTTTATAATTTTTCCTGTATACCATAAGAAACTCTCCTAAAGACTGTCACACCAGAGATTATGGATAGGGTCAGTATTTTAGAATGGATGGAATTTGAATATGAGCATAAACCAAGGGAAGTTTTTACAAACATTAGCAACAGTAATGGGCTGCAGGGTCCAGAGCAGTTGTTGTTTCCTACATTATAATTATTTTTTTTCTCCTACCAAATGCTGATACAGAGCAACTAATATTTCCATGCTAATTGTCCACTGTGTATCTCTGCAATTTCTTCCTTGGACCCAAATGTTTTCATAGTGTTATCAAACAGTTTCAAAATCAAATGGATTTTAACATAATCCATCAATCAGAAATGTGCAGCAGCGTCTTTCTCAAGATCAGTGCCATATCCAACCTGATTTTGGATGCTTCTTTAGATGGGACATCTTTTTTTGTTGTTGTTTTTGCTTACTACAGGACAGCTCTTGGTCACTCTGCAGATCTCCCAGCTTTCTAACCCTTTTGCTTTGAAGATCCTTTCTGTTCTGAAGTAGATCAGGATCAAGCTCCAAAGTCCTTTGTGCAAGCTTTACCCTGGGCCTGTAACTGCATGTTGAAAAAGATTCTGCAGACGTCCTGTTGCTGGAAACTTGTCTGTGTCTTGCCTGTAGGTTTTTGACCTTTCACAGCTAGTTAAGCTTTTATTGTGCATGTTTTTAATTTGACTTGTTATTTCACTACCTTCCCTCAATCTAGATCCACATTGATACAAAAAGTGCCTCTCAAATGTTTGAACTGATCAAGAAAAGATTGAAGCACACAGATGCCTATCCCTATTTGTTATCCATACTTCAGCACTGCTTGCAGATGCCATGTGAGTACCTCAAAGTTTTCCAGAGAAGGGAGTGTCGAAGAAATGGGTGAAATTTTGGCATGAGTAAAGGATTACAGATACCAGGACACACACTGCTTTTGTCCTTCGTTCAGAACTTGGCAGTGGTTAAGGGGCTTGGTATATTGCACTAATTCCATTCAGCAGATTTTGTTGTAATACTTATAGCAGAGGCTTGACCTCTCTGCACTTGCAAATAAAATTAAGTAGCTGGAGACATTCCAGTTTGTCACTGACAGAGCTCATAATGGCTTTAAATTAGAAACTTTTAAAAAGGGCCATTGTGCTTTAGATCAGAGAATTCCCAGAAATAGATACCATTTTGAATGTTAACAAAATGCAGTGAGGAATTTTTTTGGCGAAACAGTACAGTACAGAAAACTGTTCTGTCACTGGGAAATTCCACGATAAGTCTTCAGGCTGCTCTCTTATGGTAAAATGTCAGTGGAGGGCTCCTGAGCTCAAAATGAAAAATAACATTGGCTTTTGTTTTCAAGAGAGGTGATAGGAATCTACTTGTTAACTGTAATAAAATAGTTCAGTCATGTTTCCAGGGTGTAAGAGCTGAGCAAAAATACAGCAAGATCACCAAAGAATTACCTGCCTTAATCCTGTTACGTGTCAGGGATTTGTTTTGGTTACTTCCAGACATACTTGAGCAGGCAAACTGAGAAATCAGCATGAAGGAGAGTTACTGTGGTATGCTTTTTCAGGAGGTACTGTGGTATATTTTCTGATTAGATTAAAGTACTGCCTTGCACAAATTCTAGCCATTGTTTGTCAGTGGTCTCCTTACTACTACTGTTTAAGACAGTACTTGAGCTTTGGGTATTGACAGTGGAATGCTTGGTGACAGAAGAGTTAAATCCGTCTAGGGTAGAACAGGATTACACTGGAGCAATTTTAAATAATAAAAAGGTTTTGTTTTTGTAACCTAACTAAGGAACTAAGGTGAACTTCATATTGCTCTGGCAGTATGGATGGCAACTGAAGTTGACATCCACAGGATCAGTTCATTCCTTTTTGTTCATTTTCTTTCTTTCTCTCCACAAATTCTGGTCACGTTTATATGAACTTTTCATGTCAACTGAGTTTGACCGACTTTCAGATAAAGTACACGGAAAGAATATCTGTGTTTGTTTTTTTTTATAGTGCTTGATCATAGTGTTACCTAGGTGCAAAATAAAATAAAATACAATACCATCAGGCTACATAAAATACTGAAGAAGTGATGGAATCACTTCTGTAGGCATCTTAAGCACAAGATGGAGCTGTCTATCAAGAGGATCACATAATGAGAAGGTATAAGTCAGGCATAGTGTTTCAAATGCCTGTTATGATTTTTTCCAGTATGCTAAGTGTTTGCAACTTATCTGTTAGCAGTAATTCAGCATTAGGTGCTATGTTATGTAATTTACTACCTATGGAATTAACATAGTAACCAGAAAGGAAGAAATGCCAATCTGTCAGTAAACTTGTACACTTTGGCATGGACATAGAAATTCTCATGTGTTACTCATTTTTCATACAGATAAGAGGAATGGAGGAAATTTTCAGCAGTGGCAGCTGTTGGACAGAATACTCCAACAAATTGTTCTTCAAGATGAACGAGGAGATGATCCAGATATAGCTCCACTGGAAAACTTCAATGTCAAAAATATAATTAAAATGTAAGCTCCGCTTATATTGTTTTTTTCTGTTATAAAGTTGTAGCTATATGTTAAACATGCAGCTAATTAGGAAATAAAATATCTGACTAGTTTCCTAAGCTAATTTACAGCTTTTTGTTGGCTTGCTAGTCTTACCACTAGTTCCCTTCCAGTGATATCTTCACCAGATGGCATTTTCTAGCAAAGTTTTTGCATATGGCTTCTAATTTCTACTAAATATTAAAATAGCTGGAAGAGCAGAAAAAAATACCCGTGACTGTATAGTAAAACTTTTTCATTTTTCTTTTTTCTTTAAAGATGGTGGTGAAAGCTTTCACTGATATTCCCAAAAAATGTTGTCATCTCTACTTGGATCTCATTCCTCATTAATGAACACTTAGTTTAGAAAAATTGAAATAGTTGAAAGTAGCACCCATGTAGCACATAAAGCCTTTTACCTGAGTAAAATATCTGCATGTGCTCACCCACAGACTTGGCCAAGGGTTCTACCATTATTTTTTCCCATAGGATGCATCATTTGAGAAGTCTAGCTACATTAGCTGGCTCTCATCTCAACTTCCCTGTTCTCAGTCCTTTTTAAGCCAAACTTTTGGAGTCTCCATTCCATCCATCTGCTTCTGCAGGTAATTCATGGCCCATTACCCTTCTGAAATATCCACTGGAAAGAGCATTCTTATTGAACATAAACCTCATATGAAACCAAGTTCTCCTGTACTAAAAATCTCCCAGTCCTTCCTCTTACAGTCAGGAGTCAAAATTAAAACTGACTTCTCATCATGGAAAAATACACTGATGTTGATCTCTTTCTGTCTGTCTGGATATCAGACTCCTTTGTAGACCTTGTGCCTGATCTTCCATTTCTGCTTTCATAGCTACTACTCATTTTGCATATCTAATCAACCCCCAGCATGCCCTACATATTTTCTGTCAGTAGTAGGAAATAGCTGTGCCATTATGAGATATGAGCACTGCCTTGTTACAGATATATTACCCAACAGATAAGCATTCTCTATCGTCTTAAGAAACAAAAAATATAGAACTATGGAAAGTAAGAAAAAATCATGATGCACTCTTGTATTAAGTGTAGGATAATTTGTATCCCACAGCAGCTGCAAAGAATTTAGGTATGACTTCTGCCTTTTAAAGTAAATACACTTGGCAACTTTAGGGCCTTACCTGAAGATAGAAAAATGCCAGTATCTCTTCCCCGGGGATTACTTTATTCATTTTGTGACTCTGAGCTACAAGACACCTTAATAATATCAACTGTTGGCTACAGTAAGGATCAGGATCTGAAACTAAACTGACCACTAGAGTGATCCTGATTAAACATGCGTAAATTTACCAGGTTATCTTTTGCTGATCGCTGCACATTATGGCTGCTTGCCTTTCAAACTGAATGGCTCAGAACACATTTTATGTTCTGATTTCATCTTTCAGGCTGGTGAATGAGAATGAAGTCAACCAGTGGAAGGATCAGGCAGAGAAGTTTCGGAAAGGTGAGTGCATCATCTGTGTTTTTGGAGGCAAGAGAGAAAGACTGTGATCCATTCATAGAGCAGTAAGGAAAATAGATAGACGCAAGTGACTGACCAGTTTGTCTTTCATAGACTAACCCTACTTTGTTCTTTCCCGTCCATTTTGTCTCATGATGATTGGTTTATGTGCTTCATAGGATGGGGCTTCCCTCAGTACTGATGTGAAGTGATTTTACAATCTGAGTGAAATTTGGGTATTGATGTATTGATCACTGAAGACTGCTGTCAGAATAGTCAGACTTTGAAGAAAGTCTGAAAGAAAACTTTTCTTCATACCACACATCCCCAGCTGACAGACTTATCAGCTTTACATCAGAGTAAACTCCATCTCCTTGCTCCTGAGCTTTATTTCATCTGCCCTGCTTACCTGTTCTTCCTAGATCATGCTGAACTGATGAGCAAGCTAGAAAAGAAGGAGAGGGAATGTGAGACAAAGACCCAGGAGAAAGATGAAATGATGAAGACACTGAACAAAATGAAAGACAAGCTGCAGAAAGAATCCTTGGAGCTGCGCCAGACCAGGGATCAGATGAATGACTTGGTAGCTCAACTTAATGAGTACTCGGTATGAGACTGGGACTCTTCCCATTCTTGTTTAAAGCCTTCTAACTAGCGAATGATGTAGAAAAGAGCATTAAGAGTGAAGCTGTTTCTGTGGTCTGTACAGAAAGAATCTGTCCAGCAAGCTGCTCATCTTTCAATAGAGAACAAAGTCCTTGAGCTGCTGGTATAGATTGGATAATGCAGGAATGGGCTGCTCCATTCTTCCTCAGCCACCCTCTGTGCCGAAGTTGTTGAGGCACACGTGTCCTCTTCCTAGACACAGTTTTTACTGCTGAGGTGGCCCTGATTGTGATTTTGATAAAATAGAGAGAAATCTGCCCAATATGAAAGTAGTTTTAGTAAAGAAAGAGGTTTCATGTTGTGCTTAAGGAGCATTTGAGTTTCCTTGGAGCTTTGCAAAAGTGACATTTGCAGCTGCTTCTTCCTGCCTAGTGCTCCTTCTGTCGCAGTGATGACTCAGTTGCAGTGATATCTCTGTGACAGGACATAGCCCTGAGAAGTTACACGTTGCAAAAAGTAGATTTATTCCCTACTCTCCTTTCTGCTCTTACTTTGTGCTAGTGGGGCCTAATGACAGATATTCTGTATTTCAAACCCTAAGATTTAAAACCCAGGAGTTCAAAAGTTCACAAGGTTGAACTTTTCTCTTTCTTCATACATAAGGATAAAATAATACATTTTGGCTTCTTTTACTAGCTTTCTGTTTTTCTGAGCCATTTATGGTTCCCTTTTTCAAGCTCTTCTCCACAACTTCAAGGGTTTTAAACTTTCTCTTAAATGAAAGCTGAGATTCCTCCCTTTATTGCATGGCTTTGAGTACAGGAGGCTTTAAAGAAAACATAGAATATTTTGAGACTCGTAATAAAATCACATCAGCTGGCAATATTGAGTTATTGTGCCTTTTAAACTGTCCACTTTCTTTTTCTGTGTTTCTTTTTCCAGCAAGGGGGCAGCATTTCCTTCCCAGCCCCACCACCCCCTCCTCCAGGTGGCCCACTAGCTATGTCCTCTGCTCTCACTTCTGAGAATTTGCCCCCACTACCACCTCCTCTGCCTTTCTCCAGCTGTCCCCCTCCTCCTGCCCCACCACCTCCTCCAGGAGGACCTCCTCCCCCACCAGGAGCACCACCTTTTTTCAGCTTGGGAGTGCCACTCCCTTCAACAACCACCTTCAGCAGCAGTGGTACCAGCCTGAAGAAGAAGTCTATCCCACAGCCTTCACACCCATTGAAATCCTTCAACTGGGCTAAGCTGAGTGAGGTAAGAGATTCAATACTTTTGGCAATGAATTAAATTTCTCTGTATAACTCAGTGTTGATTAATGCCATGACATGCAATATGACAGAAGGCGATGGTATTGCAGCTTTCCTTGGGCTGAGCCACTGGGGGTAAGTAACTGTGTTGAAAAAATTCTCCAGTGTCTCATCTCATGTGATGACTAAGGTTCTGGGTAGTTTGAGCTGCATACTGTTGGCTCAGCACAACTGCAGTGGTACTAAATACTGTAAGACAGAGAGCTGCACATCATTAGGGATGGTGTGACAGAGTTGCCCTTACTTGTTTGTATAGTCAAAGGATGGACAGAGCCAATGTGGGCAAGACACAGTGAAAACCAGCTTCTAAATCCAGGTCCTTTACACTGATGGAAGCAGTCACCAAGGAGAGAAAGGTATATTCTGTACACCATTCTTTCATGGCAATAAGGCTAGCTGCCCTGCTTATGACACTTATGACATGATTACAGCCTTGACTATTGGAAATAAAAGTCTCAAGTGGAAATACAGGAGAGGAATTGGGTTCTTCCTGTTGCATTCACTTTCTGCTACCTTGGTTGCCTTCTCCTCCCCTCCACTTTTCTTTCTTCCTGATTTTTTTTTTCCTCTCCTTTTCTTTACTTCTTGTATTTTTTTAACTTATTGAGAAAGAAAAAAGTTCCTGCGTGTTGAGTTTGGATGGCTGCCTAGAAACCCAGGTTCTCTTTTAGACTGAAATTCACCCAGGGCCCAACTCAGGCATTTGGAATGAGTGTCTAGGGACCTCTGGAATGCCACAAGAATTCTTTCTCCCCCTCTCTCCTTTTCTTTAAAATAAAGTGAAGTGAAATATTTGCTGCACCGTCTGTGCTTGTCTGTCAAGGCTGTGTGGGGGGTGTGGGAGAGAATGTAAGGATGGGGATTTATTTGCCTTTGCAGAAGATGGACTTAATGCTCTGACAACAATAAGAACAACAACAACAAAAAAAAAAAAGTAAATAACTCATATATGTATATATATGAATATATATGAAAAAGGAGAACCACAGGTGTTTCTGTTTAGTGTACAGTAACTATAGGTTTATCCCGCCCTCTGGTTAGGAGTGAAGGCAGCTGTGCTAATAAAATTGAAGAGCTGGGTGGTGAGGTAGGTAAAAGATGCTATTTTCAGGAAGGCAGAATAGATTGAAAAAGGGTTTAAAATGGAGTTTTAATTTTGAGGTGTGTGTTGGTGTTTAAACCTAGCAAGGTCTTTTCAAAACCACAGAGATTGAGGTGCAGTGTTGCCTTGCCTTGATCTTTGGAGTGCACTTTGTCATGGAGTCAAGCAATTCCACTGGCTGCTGGAGGCAATGCATTTTGGTGATCTTCATCAGAGATTCTTGATTCCCTGCTTCAGTACCAAGCACTCTCCTTCTGTTCACATGGATATGCATCCTCTGAACGCTAAGTCATGGGTAGGTTGTGTAGCCTCACCTTGCATTTTATCCCCATTGCAGCACTTCTGCTGCAGCACATCTCAAATTTTTGAGCATGGGAGACTGAGGAACTGGGATTGTTTAATCCAGAGAAGAGGAGATTCAAAGGAGATGTTATTGCTCACTACAACTACCTGAAAGGAGGTTGTGGCAAGGTGTGGGTCAGCCTCTTCTCCTGAGTAAGCAGTGATAGAGGGAGTAACCTCAAGTTGAGTCAGGGGAGATTCAGGTTGGATGTTGGGAAAAATTTCTTCTCCAAAAGCGTGGTTAGGCATTGACACAGGCTGCCCATGAAGGTGTTTCAGTCACCATCCCTTGGTGAGTTCTGTTCCAGAAATATTTAGATGTTTTACTTATTTATGTCCAGATGAAAGCCTTAAAATGAATATGAATTGAAACAGGAATCATTTTAACTTAATTTTTATTTTTTTCTGGGAAGATGTATTTAAAACCTACTCTCTACAGTCTCTTCTAAAGAACAGACTCCTGTTCTGTCAGTTCTGCAATCCGGTAAGACCAGCCCATTCTGTAGCAAACTTCCATTCATGGGGAACCTGTTCCTCCAAGAGAGTTTTACAGCCTGACAGGTATATGGCAAGACTCTCATGAGTAACTGTCACTTGACCCACATCCAAATCCAGCTCTTGACATCCCCAGTGTTCTATCCCAGTGATGACTCCAAGGACCATTCCTGAAGTCATGTCCACTGGCTTCCCTCTATATATATTTTTCCATTTCAGTGTTTGGGACAACATGAGACAGCAAGGAGCTCACTGAAACATTCTCAAGTTCAAATATGTCCCACAGGATTTGTAAAGCAAGGCTTATAAAGCCAGCCTGGAAACTGAATGAGAATGAACACCCTGTCTGGGTGTTTCTGGCCAAGATTTGCAGTAGAAGCCAAAGTTAATTCTGTCTCCTATTCCGTTAGCTGAGATGCGCTTCCCAAACTCATTTGCTGTGTTATTGTCAAAGAGTCATGTTTTTTGCTGCTATGGAAAGCCACATGATAGCAAAGAACAGTGCAAAGATATTGCTGAGTCTGTTCAGGGGTGAGTGCTGCTCCCATCTAGTATATCTCTCACTGCAAACAGCACTGTAGCAATTTCAGCTGGACAGCCCTCCCTTCCCTCGTGCATTCACAGGCTGCCACTGGAGGGAGGGTGTTGGTTTTCCTCTACAGTGCCTACTCTGCCAGGAATTTCCTCCAGAGCACTTCACGCTTTTATTTCCCCCTCATTTCATCCTTCCATCAGGTGTTTTTCCTTGCTCCTTCAGTCTTGTGGCTTAGCACATTTCCCTGTTTTCTTTGATGACTGTGAATGGGAAGTAGAGCCTGTTCCTAATTAGTTCTGATAATGAAGTGTTAATACACCTTTTTGCTGTGTAGGTGCAAGTCAGGTACTTCAGAATTGGAGCCTGTGTGAGAGTTTAATTTCCATTTCTTGCTTGTTCCTGGCATTCTCTGCATCAGTGTTCTGCTGGTTCTTAATCTCCTGAGATTTCTGAGGTCTCTTTACAATCCCTTCAGTCCATTTCTTTTTTCTTTTAATCAACACCTTCCTTATTTTTCCAGTTAATAAAGTACATTAACTGTACATTTTATTAACTAAATGAACTTTGTAATCAGGGGTGAAGAGCCTTGAATGAGTGTGAATGAACACTCTTCAGAATGAATAATTGCTCAAAGGCTGTCCCATGTCACATGTACCTTAACAGTTGCTGGGAAGGAGATAGTAGTTCAGTTGTGTCCTCTTTGCTGACAAGAATGTCTATCCTGAGAAGATCTGCAGAAGACCTCAAATCCTATCCTAGTTTAGGGCAACTGCTGACTGTGGAAGGTACCCCTGCCCATGGCAGGGGAATGGAACTAGATGATTTGTAAAGTCTTTTCTAATCCAAACCATCCTGTGATTCTATGATTAGTTAATGCCTGTGTTATAGCAGCTTTTTTGGTCCAGGGCTGATGAATAAAAAAGTTGGAGGAGTAATTTGTACTTACCATGTAGTGTTTTTTTCCTTTATGCTCATTAGAAAGCTAGGATTCCCTAGTATTCAAGGTAATGTACTGCACAGATTTTCAACATTTCCAGTTAGTGTGTATGATGCTCTCTCAGAGATTAGAGTATAGCTAATGTCTGTGTTGAAGAACTTAGAGAGGGGAGATAATATAATAGGAAACAATTTGACTTCAAGGAGGGCATTAGAAGTAAAATAAAATCTTAAATTACTTTAACAAGCAGTCAGAATGGAAACTGTACCTACTTTGGGGTTTAAACCAGAACATGGCAAGGGTTGCAGATGTGTCTTGAGATGATCATGCACCCTATATCCTTCCCAAGCTTTTTCCACCTGATGGTGACACTTCTTTCTTGTGATCGCTATCACTGTATTAAAGGATACTTACTGTGGGATCATGGATATTGCTTGATTTTGCTAGTCTTGGAATGTGGCCTTTCATCAGAGGCTTGCTGTGATGGAAAAAAAAGTAGCATGTTTAAAACAAAAATCAAAACCAAGAAAATAGCATTGGATGTACTTAGATAAAAGGTTTTATTATCTCATGAAAATATGACCTTTTCTTTCAGGAGAGGATCCATGGCACAATCTGGAATGAGATTGATGATTTAAAGGCATTCAAGGTGTTGGATCTAGAAGATTTTGAAAAGATGTTCTCAGCGTATCAGAGACACCAGGTAGGAGTGTACTCTTCCACACTTTGTCTTCCTTGAATATGTAGAGTAGGGAAGAACACAAGACTGATTCTTGCTTACATTCAGTCAGGTTGCATCATTTTCTGCTCTGCCACTATTAAAAAATCACAAGACCAAAAGAAGTGGGGAGGTTCAGGTTGGATATTATGAAAAATTTCTTCTCTGAAAGAACAGTTAAGCACTGGAAAAGGCTGCTCAGGGAGGTGGTTGAGTTGCCATCCCTAGAGGTGTCCAAGAAACATTTAGGTGTTGTCCCTAGGGTCATGGTTTAGTGAGGAAATATTGGTGGTAGGTGGATAGTTGTATTACATGATCTTAGAGGTCTTCTACAATCTTGGTGATTCTGTGATTCTATATAGTTGGCAAAGTAGAACCTTCTGTAATCAGTATACTTGATGGACAGCTCTTAGAGACAGCACTCACCAAGAGGTAATACCCAATGTGATTTTGGTATCCACTGGTTTCCTAAAGCTCCTGAGCTACGTTCATTCTTGATATCTATCTTTCTCTTATGTCTTTTATTTTAGTTGCCCAAGAACTGAGCAAGGTGGCTGAATTAGCTGCCTTTTGCTTTGTATCTTTTTTTTTTTTTTTTTTCTCATAAATATCTGATCCAACTGGCTGGGTGACAGAATCTGTCAAAATGAGAGATTGTAACACAAACAGCATACTTTAAAAGCAACCATTTATTAGAATGTCTTTTTTCCCCTCCTCTTTTTCTTGGAAAGCAAGTTACCTTCAATCCATCTATCTCCATTGAAAGAGATTTAACAGGAGAGAGACTGTACTTGCACTCCCCAAACTCCTCCAGCTTTCATCTGTTTTTGGAATATGTTTGGAGAAATTCAGTCTTTCCTATTCTTCAGAATTGGATCATTGCTTTGGATTTTTACAAGAAGACACAGACATGATTGTCATTAACAGCCTTTATGATTAAGACCTACAATTATGATAGTAATTGTATTGTTATCATTCTGTACCTTGGAATGAACGCAAATAGCCCTTGCCTTTGGACTTTTCCATTTGTTCCTCTCTCTCTCCCTCCTTCTCATTTTTTCCTGTCAGATTCAATGAATAACTTTTCTGATTTACTGGCTCACAGTCATCAAGAAAAGCATCCCAACTTGAACTGTGAAGACTGCAATTATCCATTGCATGATGACATTTAATTTCTCGTTCTCCTCCTGCAAATAGCTGTTGCTGTTTAAGTGTGCCCCTCTCTATTTCTTTCTGCGAATCTTATTCATTGAAATAAAAAAAAAAATTAGTTCACAGAGGGGAAGAAAAGCACACAAAACTACACTGCTGTACAAGATCAGGTTTAGACCTGTGCCAATAGCTTAGTTACAGCAGAGAGCTCACAGCTGTTGTGATAGTAGCCAGCCTGCCATCTGTGGACAGCAGCAGCCTTTGAGATGCCATTTTAATGTAGTTGTTTTGTGTCAGTGTGTGGCATTTATGGTGCAAACACTGCAGCTTCCTCACTAGAAATGACCTTCCAAAGCCTTGCCACATTTGTTACCCCAAATATGAACTCGAAGATGTACTGGTCTGTTGATTCTTAGAAACAATATTTATGACTGTATTACCAGCTACTGGAAAGGTGCCTGACATACTCAGATGTAAACTAACCTGACCCTAAACCTAAACTTTCCCACTGAATCGGAGCCATCATCTCAAAGATCTCCACGGGTCTCAGAACAGTTCTCTCAGTGCTTATCAAGCACATTCTATGACAGTGGCTCTAGACACTGGAGTATCCCTTATGCAATATCATCATGGTTTTGTGCAGTTAAGTGTATTGATACCTACCCTTCCAGATTTCATTTGAGTTTCACTTTTCTAATTGTTTTTCATTTTTATTCTGCCATTATTTCTTTAAGTAATGCTTTCTTTTTCATCCATACTCACTCCAATGAGAATTGAATTCCAATCAACAAATCCTTTTATTTCCATTTTAATTTTTTTTTTTTTTTTTTTGAGGTCTGGCAACTAAAATTGCTTTTGAATCAAATTCTTATGAGAACTTTTCCAGTTGATTCACACTATGTCTTTTCTCCTCTTTTATTTAATTAATATTCCACTCTGGTCAAGTATGTGTTTACTCTGGGTTTGTGACTTTTAAGCTTCATCCAAATGTCATAAAGAAAAATGCCAGCACAAAACCCTGCTCTTTTGCATCTGAAATGTTGAACAAGTGCAGACAGAGGTATTTCTTTCTTTGCTGCTATTAACATGATCTTATTTTTTCACTTTCGTTTATATCTAACAGCTTCTCTTCTTACTTTTTTTTTGTTTGTTTGTTTTTAATGACAAAGGATCTCTTCTCCCCTCTCAAGCCTGTGTGTCTTTTTGGGTGGCTGTCAGGAAAAGCAAAAGTGTGCAGAAGGTTGGAGCAAGAGTTCTTACACGTGTCTTTTGAAGCAAGAGTTCTTACACGTGTCTTTTGACTTTGCTCCAATCTGACTGTGTAATACTGACCTTTTGATTCTGTGTATCTGATGTTTTCCTGGAGTATGGAATAAGTCATGAAATAGATGGTGTCTGTTACCCAGTGCCGCTGTAAGGTGGTTTTTTTTGTTGGGTTTTTTTTTTTTTTTTTTTTGAGTAGTTACGCGATGCTTTTGGCTATGAGTTCTTGGCTTTAAGTAGTTAAAACTGTAATGTGCCATTGAAGCAAGTTGTTACTATTAAAGGCAAACTGTGCCTGTGCACTTGGGAGAGGAGAACTGACCCTTGATTTTTGACCTTGGCAGTTCTTTCAGTAAAGCTCTGGACTAGATTTGTAAAGGTATTTGAGCATTATCCTAGTGAATGTTTCAAGACCTGAGAGATTTATGGTTTGGAAACTGAATTTATTCATTTCAGAAAAGACCTAGAACTCCATTTCCCTAACACCTGCTGATTTAAAATATGTAAAGAAATGCTGAAATACCTTTAAACCATTTGGGCCAGTGTTACTTGCTAAGCCTTTTATTCTCTTAGAAAACTGTGTGTATCTAAATTCAGCTGCCTTGTTAAACTTGGTGTACTTCTCTGTGACTGACTTTTGGCATGTTTCCTTCTCTGTTACTTGTGGCTGCTGCCTGTATAGGACCTGCTAACTAACCCCTCTTCCTGTAAGCAGGTGAGTATCATTATCTACCTTCTGATTCTCTCACAAAGCTTGGGAAGGAGACACGCTCCACCATGCTGTTATGGGATCATGCTTCATCTCATTTCAGTCTTTCATATGCCCTTATAACTCTGCTTTCTGGGTGGATGAAGTAGTAAAAAAAAAATTTCTTCGGTTGTGTTAGCTCTCCTGTGGAAAGATGTAGTTCCTGTTCAATTAGCTATAACCACTCTGTGGTTTCTGCTGGTATCTCTGCAGTTCCCTTTTTGACGATTCTGAGCAAAAAGACCAAAGTATCTCTCATTTTATTCATTATCTAAGCAAAATTTATGGGAGAGACTATTGAGAAGAGTGGGACTCTTACAAGGGGATTTTTCAGATGTCATGACAAGTGTCTATGGTGACATTATAAGAAAGTAGCTCTCACTGTGAGTACTCAGGGAACTGCAACTAGAAAGTTTCCTCTGCTGCTGGAGAAGACTAATAAATGTATCTAGGCCACAAACCATTTATCGTCATGGAAATGTGTACCATAAAACAAGTCTGTGTGATAGTGTGGATTTTTGAATTTGTAATCTGAAATACTGTTTGAAGCATATAACACAATGTTAGCCCACATGGAAAGACTGTAAAGAGTAATGGGATAAAATATGGGGACGTTGTTTTGTAGGTTGACAACAGCTCCAGCTGTTCTTGCTCTGTGTGCTTGGCTTATCTTGCAAATGCTGGTCACTACTGCCTCCTTACTCTTCTTTTTCTGTGTCTAAGAAAACACAGTCCACAAGCAATCTGTTTTCCTTCAGTTAAGTTTGCAATCTGGATTCAGTAAAACCTGAGGCTTCATCTGCTTTTGCTTACACAGAACTCCACATGTCTATAAATATCTCTCTCCTCAATATGAGTTGGAGAGAATATATTTTTAGATGAGACTAGACCACTCCTTATGACCAAGGAGTGGGCCATGTCTGAATAGTTCAGGTATTCATCTCTGTTGAACCTTCAGGGCTGGGGAATTGAAACGGGATGGAGACTGTTATACTAATCCCTCCTGCATGGCTTTAGGGGAAGCCATCTGAACACAGTGCATAGCCAAGCCTTGAAATACACAGTATGCAGCCAAGCCCTGAAATAACTTCTTTTTTTTTTTTTTTTTTCTTTTTCCTTGGGATGGGTGCTGTATAATGGTAACCAGCTGTACTTGTCTGCAAACACTAGCTAGTGAGAGACAGCGAAGCTTTTAAATTGGGAGCAAAGCACAAACCTACCAGTATCTTTCTTACCTCACACTGTTCAACAGCTGCCTATCTCCCTATTCCCCCGCACTCCTCCCCAAAAAACGAGGAAATTTAGAAAAAGTTTGACATCTCTGCATACATCCTGGGAGTGCACTGCTCTTTTGTTTTGTTAGTTTTCCTCAAAATAAGAAACTTGCTAGATGTTTGGTTGTTTCCTTCTTTAGAAACTCTTTTTGATTTGTCCAGTAGTAGTGTATTTTCTCTTTCCCAACTAGAAACTCTGGGCTCCTCAGGCAGAACTATAGCATGCATGTCTTCTGCTGATAGATTGTACCTGCTTATAATGCTACTTCATATTGCTAGTGACTCCCTGAATCACATTTGCTTGTGGTTGTATGAGTCCTTTGTGTATCCAGGAGCAGCACAGGCTCATTGTGGCTGTACCATGAACTTAAATGGGAAGTAACAGTATGAGTCTCTCCAGGATTTACATTTAAATTTCAGATATTTGGGTACTAAAAAATCTCTTGAAATGAATCAGTCAGGATAGCAGTAAACCTTTCAAAAGCATTGTGTTAGGAGTTAGTAACTCAAAACAGACACTAATGTAAGTAGGATCTGAGCTGAAGAACTTTCATTCCAAGGCGTTAATTCTAGAAATTGCATACTTGTCATGGTTTTGCATTTTTCCATGGGTATCTTCTTTTGACCACACTCAGAAACAGGACACAAAAGGTCCAACCCATCATGTTTGCTGTTATTTCCAATGAAAGAGGGCACATTATTAATTTGATTGATGCATTAAAAGCTGGATTGTACTAGTTAATTTCAAAATCTCGAGGAATGATAATATGTGTAATGAAAAGGCGTTTTTAAAGAGACTCTAACAACAGCTAGCTGGGAAGATAAAAGCCATCTTGTTTCCAGTTTCCTCTGATGATTACTTGGAAACTATTATGCAAGATTATCACTTTTTGTTATTACCTCTACTTCCATTTAAGGAATGGTGTTAAAAGACGCAAAATGGAATTACTGAAACCCAATCTCTAGAAGTATAACAAAATCCATGACTGATGTTTAGGCGTGACAAGGAGTCAGAGACTTCTGGATGGTCAGACTAGATCTGCAATTAATTTCTGTCTATGCTCTGTATCAGACATCTTGGACTGGTATTTTCCAGGGTTTTTCCAGGTGGTTTGGCAATGAGGTTATACAGAAGACTTTGAGAAAAGGTGTTTTCTCCATGTTTAATTGTATTAATTCATTTTAGAAGAGGAGCTAGTTCAAACATAGGCATTGGGCACTTAGTAAAATACATAGTATGATAAAGGCTATCTTATCCTACTGCTCGCATCTCACATGTAATATGGATTAGATTGGTCCAATGGCAGCCTTAAGAGATGATGAAAGGATTTTTCCTGATTGGGCTGCAGTTTCATAAACACTATAACCTTTGCAGGAGACATCCAGCTCAAGGATATGCTACGACACTAGGGGCTTTACCATACGTGCCCAGTTTTTCTGTCAAACTAGATTTATGTTATAACATGATAAAAATATAACAGTGAATCCAGTAAGTTAGAATCAGGTCCAGTATTTGATGATCTTACAAGTGATAATGAATTTTTCCTGTCTGTCTAGTAATACAGGCTCTACCTACATGTTTTCTGGCCTTCATGCTTCCTTTTCTAATCATGCGGGTGGATTTGCCCAAATTGGGATTTTTTTTTCATCATACTGAACTAACTCTATCAGCATTGGGTGAGTAGATAAGGAAAAACATGATACTGACTGTCTTCCCCCTTTTGAATTATACACAGAAAGAGATGGGTTCAACAGAAGACCTTTACCTCTCCACACGAAAGGTGAAAGAGCTCTCTGTGATTGATGGCCGGAGGGCCCAGAATTGTGTCATTCTCCTTTCCAAGTAAGTGTGCTAAGCCTTAGCTGACAGTGTAAGCTGTGGTCAACACAGAGGCGAGAGGGGAGTGAAATTTAACAAATGAACATGTCCCTTTTCATACCTAGATCTGCTGTCCAATACCTGTAGCACTTCAAACAAAATTCTTCTGCAGCTTAATAAAAAGCAAGTGTCTTTGTGAATTGTTAGCTCTCTTAATATACACGCGTGCACACACATTTTGTTTACTAAGCAGATAGACATAGAAACCAGAACGTATCTGAACACTTGTCGTTAGAAAGCTATTGGTACTTATGGGCAGATGAAATCAGTTGGTTTGCAGTGCTTCACTTCACTCTAAGTGACGTGTCTCCCATGTGGTTTGTATGTCATTTAGCTCAATTCGTTTTGTATGTTGTTTTCTAAATGTTGATGTAAACATCTCCTTGGAATACAGCAGTGTTGAGAGTGGCGATAATCTTTATCATTTTTGGAAGTTTGTCAGAAAGTTGGCAAATGTAAGAAAAAATATTCAAGAATTAGGTCTTGTATTTGTAAATGAGGCTTTGGAAACCATGATTCAACTTTGCATGCTCCTGTAATGACCCTTTGTCTTCAGATGCTGTGACATTGGGCTCTCTGTATGTTTTTCATGACTTTCTTCCAGCCTGTGTACTGGACTGGATATCTGTCACTAAACAGCAAATTTGTACGGGCGCTGAACCACATGAGAATCTTATCTTCTCTATCAGAGGCAGGAAGCAGGGCTTGGAAACCTGTGGCAGTACTGAGCATGAGAACTATTCCACTGATCAGCAGAAAATGCAGCTTCAATGTGATTGTCTGCTCTAGCAAGGTAACAGTTAAAAGCAAAGTTGCAGCCAGACCACCAGGACTGGAGTGAGTTCTTTCCACTGTTCAGTGAAAACCATGGAGGCACTCATTATGCTACGTATGTGGCATTAGCCAGCATGTCAGCAGGACCCCTGCCATCCAAACCAGCAAGGAGGGAAGGTTTACATTTCTCTCTCTGCAGTAGTTGCCAGTGCATGTTTTTGCTGGTGTTGGCAGCTGACTGCAAACTGGGGCAGAGGGATGCTGAAGGTATAGGGGCAACAGGATTTTCATGCTGTTTGACAGACCTGTGAAAGTGTATCTGGGGTTTGGATTAAGTCGTGTAAGCACATGGAACACTTCCCGGAGTGGTAACATAATGTGTGCAGGTGGCTGTGCTGTGGAGGATCCAAGAAGGTGGTTCATGACTTGCTGTGACACTAGGTGCTCATTTTCAAATATCTTCTATCCCATAAACAGAAGCAAGTATAGGTGACAGCGACATGTTTTTCATCATTCACTTCTTCTGCCATGCAAGTCTGGCCTATCCTTTCCTAAGGAATTCTCTCTAAAACAGCAAGAGAGACAAACGACATTCCCCATGATTTGTCATACCTCCTGTTGCCTCCAGAAAGTGAACTTGGTGCACTAGCCTTGCAATTCAGGGTATGCAGCATGTGGTCACTCCAGGTGTGCCATGACACCAGTATGCCTTGAGTTGCCAGTTTGGACTCTAGTGCTGCAAAGCTTATCCACTACGAAATATCCTGTTCATATTGTTCGCAGGCCTAACAATGCCTTCCAGCTTGCATGGTGCCCTGTTAACTTTGCTGTCATCAGGTCTATTATTAGCTTAGATGGTTTCATGCTTGTCATGGGTAGGTTTACACCCAGCATATCGGAAGTGTCTCGTAGCTTGGACTTGGACTGATGTGGCTCCCCAAACCTTCTTTTCAAAGGCAACTAGAAAAACAAAAATCTTTGGGAGCTAAAATGGCTCCTTTGTATTTATGTCTTTTATTGCTCTTTCTGCTTACATGGATCTGTTGTTGAAGATATCAGTTGGGAGGATTGGCTGCAGACAGTAATTGAAAGGATTATGTAACCCCACTGCAGTTCTTTTTTCATTATCCCAGAGCTTCCTCCTGTAGGCTGACACCAGAAGGAGAGATGTTCCTAGCCAAATCTCCCCTGGTTGCTGCCATGTCCTTGCTTCTTCTGCAGCGCACCTTACATGTGTGCATGTGGATGTGCAAACAGATACAATGAGAAAATATTTTAAAATGGTGACAAACAAAGAGAGTTTGAGCAACCCTGAGCTGCAGCCCCAGCTTTCAGGTTGCCACAGTATCTGCCAACAGCTGTTTCCAATTTACTCTTACTGTGCATATATCCCTGTAGTTTATTCCCCCTTTGTTTACACTAAACTGCCGTGTCCTTTAAAGTAAAATAGCTGCATGGGTTGGGTTTTCTTTCCCTCCACTACTCAAATGTTTTTGTTTTACTAACACTGTGTTAGAAGGGGTCAGGCAGAGCTCATATTTCATATGATCCAACAAGGCAAGATCTAACTAGAGTGAGAAATAGATGTCTCTTGCTTTGTTTCATAGAGAAACAGGCATGGTGGACTGAGAAGAGATTAAATTTGAATTGTTAATTACATTTTGCTTACAGTGAGGAGACTTATAGGACTTCCTCCCTGCTCTCATCTCAATTCTTATTAAAAAAAAAAAAAAAAAAAAGCTTTTTTTTTTGTTCAGCTACTTGATAGCAACATCTTTCAGTTTTCCTTCAGGGGAAGGATATAATAGTTCTTTTTTAATGGAACCCGATGGATCCAGAACAGAGTTCTTTCCCATAGGCCAACTGTAAAGATTTGAACAGGCACAAGATCAGTTTATCTCACCGTATTTCCAGTAGGCTATAATTCAACCAAGGCATGGAACCATCTGTCTGTGGTGAGTCCAGGCGCCCACTGTCTTCAAATCTGGCTTTCTTAATGGTGTTTCCAACATACAGTTATTTCTGTCACACTGGAAACCTGCTATCCCTCATGAATTTCCTGATGTCTTCAGTTTCCACCAGGCTGGAGAATTTACTGTCAGACTTGTGTGGTCTGGAAGAGCCATCCCAGATCCCTGTGCTTCCTTGCTTTCACCTCACAGCTGGAAACTTCTCTGACCTCTCTCACCAGTATGGCTTCTCTTTCCCTTCATTACTTAAATAACAGATAGTATTTTCACTGCTCTAGTGTTTTTGTTGTACCACATCTTAAAATGTTCTTTACAGAACTTGCCTATAGCTTGTATCTCTTGCTGTTTTGTTCTGTGAAATGCTCTGCAGAGGTCTGGTCCTATGAGAGACATCATTCACACTGAACATGAAGGTTAACTGTATACTTATGGAACTTTTTTGGACAAGTTATTTTGCTTGAATTCCAGCAAAATCATTATGTCAGAGTTGTTCCGAGATGTATTTGTTATTCCTGTGGCCCAGCTAGTCAGCAGTAACCCTCTCAAGAGTCTGGAAACAGTAGAAATACTAGGTAAATGTCATACAGTTAGTAGCAGAAAGCTACTCAATATGACTAAACAAAAATATTTTTAAATGTTAATGTCATAGTAGTTATGTACTGTGAACTTGGCTTAGCAAGCAGATGTACCAAAAGCTTGTGTCTTTCATGATTGTTGGTAAATAAGGGAAAAGGGACTTGTGCAGCACTTCCAAACACAATACTGAAGAGACCAAGTGTTTTTCTCACATAGCTTTGCCTCCTCAGACTTTCTAAACCCTTTCAGTTCTAACATTAATGAGATGAGCTGTTCAGACAGTGTTGATCTCCAAGTCCCCATTATTGTTCCCAGAATGTTATGGCACTGCCTTTTTCACTGACAGGACATGTTGGCAGCTGAAATAAAATGTGGAAAGAGAGGTTTCTCTCTCCTAGGTGAACTTGCTGTTAGACCAGCCTGATGTTCCTGAATGCTTTTTCTGAATGTAGAGGGAGATCTACTTTTCGTGCCTTTATGGCTTACCAACAGTGAGTATTCCCAGAATGTAGCTGTTTAGCATCTGCCTGAAGCTTGGCAGTTGCTCAGAGCCTCAGGACAGCTGCAGAGTTAGAGAAGGTTTAAGTTCCAGTCTCAACATTTGGGAGTGAATTCACTAGTAACCTGTGTGAAATGAATTGTGGAGATGGAGCAGTCTGTGGTCAATAGAAGCTAAGAATTGAGTGAGCTCTACAACGTGACCTCAGAATGCAGCTAAGTATGTGGAGAGATATAGGTATGTGAGGTCATGCTCACATATGAGGGAAGGGCAAGGTCTGTTTCACTATTCTCAGCTAGCGGCAGCAGTGTCAAAGCTATGACCACTAGCATCCTGTGCTTTAGTCCAGTCTTGATACATAATAAAACCAGTACCTTTCTCCGAAGGAAGAGTGGGAATGTGATACTAATATAGCTGCATCACGGTTCAAGGTTCACTGGTAGAAGGCAGACAAACTGTTTTCTCCAAAGCTAAGCAAGATCCAAGGAACAATCTCATGAAGTGACTCACTTTTTTGTCTGTGGAAGGAGATGGTTAATAAGCAACAAATATTCTGTTTTGATCCATGGAAGAGAGGAATGAAGGGGGGAGGTTACTGTGATTTAAATCAATGGGTATATTTAAGACGGAAAAATGCGCGAGCACTGGATGTCTGTAAGGGAAGTTGATGTAAAGCTGCAGCATGTCTCCCAGGCATGTTCAGAGACAGTCTGCTGACTTTCTCCAAGAGAACGAAACAATAAACCACTTGATGTCTTTAAGTGAAGCTGGTGTTAAATCAGCCGAGGTGTCCTGGGGAGATTAGTGATGAATTACCCAGCAGAGTCAATAGAGATTATTTATGAAGCCGGAGGGGATAGAGGGAGGCAGCTTAAGTACCATATCAGAAGTTATTTGGTACTTGTTGAGTTTTAACATTGCTTGAAGATGACTCAAGCAGTTGGACTTCCTTATGCTGCCACCAGATGTATGGGTAAGGGGAGAAGGAGGGAGTATTGTCAGTAAAGATCCTTTCTGTTGCTCTCTTGACTGGCGTCAGGCTGCTGTTGAACAAAACCACGGTCAACATCTGTGCTCTGAGTGAGTGTGCTGCAGCCGAAGAAAGAGGCACAGTGTTTTCTCCTGGTTACATTTACTTAAGCTCTGATGCCAGGATTGTTGCTTGAGTTAAGAAGTGTGAGGCAGAGAGAATGCAGCTTGAATTGTATGCTGCTCTGAATAGAGTTGTCTTCAGCAGCTGGAGGAAGAGTGCCTGGATCTGAAAAGCTTGTAAGAAAGTCATTGCAAACTTTTCAGTACATACTTGATTTACTGAAATGTAATTTCTGCAGTGTAATTTTTTGGGCTGCAGTTCCACTTTAATTTGCTGTCTGTACCTCGTGAGTTTTAGGCTCTGAGGGATGCCTCTATTCAGTTCTAAATGGGAAGAGTTTATGCATCTGCTTTAGGTTCTTCTTTAATCACTTCACCTGTTTCTGCTTAAAAGCAGCACATATGTTTCACATTACAACTGTCCGTCTTTAAGATCTACGACATGACTGGGCATTAATTTTGAAGATACAAGCAAAATCGCTTGATTAAGAATTCTTTGGCCAGTTATTCAGCCAGTTGTTACTGGGAAGATCCCTGTTTAGTGCTGTTGATGCTTACAACTTTTGAAATATGTCCTGCCTCAAAGAAGCCCACTTTGGAAGGGTGAACTTATTTTGCTGTAAAATCTTCTGTACTTGTAATTGGATTGGTAATAATCAAGGATGCACACCTGCAGGCATCGTGACCCCATTACAGACCTGTAAGTGACTCAGTTAAGCTGCTTCTCAGCAGGGGGCTGGCAGGCTCTCTGGTTCTCTCCACTGTGGGCTACACCATCCAAGCCAGATGTTTTTCTGCGGATGGTTGGGCACAGAATCATTCAAGAAATCAAAGTGTTTGTATAACTGTCTGTCCTTGGGGCTCTCAATTATTTTTGAACAGATGATGTTTTCAAGTGTATTTAGTGATGATAAATGGCAGCAAACATTGGAGTTTGGAATCCAAAGTCCTCAGGCTCCTGGACAGAATAGTGAGATCTGCAGTAACGTGAGCCACACTTTCTGTGTTGTTAATGTGCCTCAGACCTCTCTGTTCGGTTCTGTTTATTGCATCCCCAAACACACACACAGGAACTTGATGTAAAGAGGTGGTCAGTGTAATAACTGAATGATTTACATGGAAAAAAAGACTGTGAAACTCACTTTTTTTTTCCCCCCCCCCAATCTTGAATGAAAGTAGCAACACCATCATTGACAAAAACCCTGATGCTTATGGGGTGGTGTATTGTCTCTCTCTGATACACTGTGTTCCTGTGTCACAAGATACAACCCCTCTGTGCAGAGGCCAGATTCTGGAAAATGTAAAGGTGCATTCTGTGACACTTCTAAAAGTGTAGGCACCAAATTGTCTGGGCGTGTGTATGTGTGTCTGCTAGGAGCCAGACCCACACCCAAAAATAAGCTTCTCAAGAGTCATGCGGTCACAGAATTTGATCAGCTGAGGGTCATGCAACCATGGGCTTCACAATTCATGATTATTAAAGCCAAAAGAAACTTCAGTTTTCTGATCAAGAATGTAAGGTTTTATGCAGGAGCCCATGTGCTGAGGTTTGTTGTTTTGATCTTGAGTGAAAACTGATGACCTAAGGTATAACGCTTCCAGCCTTTCACTGTAAACCTTCTAATCCTTCTATCTCTCAAGAATGGCCCTATTTTGAAGGATTTATGGTAATTCTTATTTAGCTGGTATCATACTGCCTTCCTTGTCAAAAGCAGACAGTTAGTAGTGGAGAGTTAGGAGCAGAGTGAGAGTAATTAGTTAAGAGGTGTAATATTTAAAAGCTTTTCAATGTCTGCTGATTTATATTTTTGTTTCCAGATGTTAGTTGTATTGGGCAATATTAAAATGTCGTAAGTTTCTGAGATTTAGTAATATTTCCTATCTGTATAATTAAAACTCTTTTGCTTTTGCATACAAATGTGATTCTACCCAAATGACAATAGCAATGTGAAATTTGAACATGGAATTTGTTACCATGGAAGACAAAAATATTCTGGCTCGTGCGTCAGCCTGTTTCTCATTTATATTTACAATTTTTCTTTCTGCTGTTAATTAATTATAATGATTGTAGAAGATCCACGGAGACTGCAGACTTCATTCCTCAAATATTTCTTTTCACACTTTCCTGTTTCAGTCCCAGAATTGAGATTTCCTTCTGGGTGGTGTTCCCCTATTCTGCTGGAGAGATCAGTGATGATTTGTTGTGAGTTGAGGGATGGTAGTGTAGAATTTGTTGCTTGCACATATGTTTATTGTCACCTGCACTGAAAACTATGTGTTAACTTCTGGCAGTATATCAGACAGCCTCTCAGTGATCCCACATTTTGGCTGGTGTGCCCTGGGTTTCGGTTGGAGACCTCAAGAATTTATTTTATTGATTCCTTGTTTAGTTGTAACTGATGACTCTTAGTTATTGCACAAAGGTATACAGGAGTAAGTGTGAAAGAGAATATTATTTTAACATCTCAGATACTAATAAGCTCTTGTTTTTAGGGCTTGTTCCATGTTGGATATGAAACATAGACTTGTTTGTGATGTTGATTCCTTTTTCAGCTGTGACTGCTAGCAGAATGAACTTAGCAAGTGCATACAAAAACTGTTTTCTCAGATTTTTCAGGGAAAGATCAGTATCACTACTTGTTACCTCAGGAGATCTTTTAATATTTAAAATTGAAGGTGAAACACAAGCTCACAATCACTTACACACCATTCAGATTTGCAGGGTTTTTGCGCTGTAAAAGGGTGAGGGAGGTATTTTAATAAAGAAGTAAATTGGAAGTACTTTTGATCAATGAGGACTTGATTCTTGTTAATTGACGTGTGCATTTCTTACTGCAGTAGATTAAAAAACAAACAAACAAAAAATTGAAAAAAAAGATCATGATTTAGAAAATCTCAGCCTCTGAAACATAGCTTCATATAGGACCTTCCCACAGCTATTTTGTGTTATTTCTAAGTGCACTTTTTCAGATTTCCTATTTTCTGAATTGACAGAGTTATTTAAACTTTGCACTAATGGTAGAATGTTGGTATTGTTGAAAGGTTGAAGCTGTCTAATGAAGAAATCAGACAAGCAATCTTGAAGATGGATGAGCAAGAAGACCTAGCAAAAGATATGCTTGAGCAGGTGAGAAAGATTATTTCCTGATGCACTCTACGCTGCTTACAGTAGGTATGGGGTTTGTTGTCATGAACTCTCTTCTAACCTGTGGCTTTTCCTTGACTTTCACTCTTCTTTATACTGTTGATCTTTTCTTTTTTCTCAGTATGTTCCCTTCCTCAGCTTTCCTCTGGGAGGTGTCATGAATCAGATCATGTATGTCAATGATCACAGCCAGGACTCTAACCTCTAAGAAGGGAACATGCAATCTAACTAGAATGGTTTTAAAGGAATTGAGATGTCTGTCCTCAGTTTATACACTGCATAGCTTGTAGGGAAAGCAAACTCTTTTTTTTCCCATTCATAGAAGATGACAGATGATATTTTGACCAGAGTTGCATACAATGAAATACCTTAGTAGGGCACAAAATGTTATAATTCTCACCTCTGCGGCAAATGTAATTACTTCTTTGTATGCAGTCACAGTATTTAATCGTATAGAAAAAGCTATTCCATTTTGGAAACTTATAGCCTGCTTGTCATCTTAAATGAATGTCTGCAGCTACTTTATAAGTCACTGCAAACTTCTGGTGCTCCACACCTTTGAATACCACACTTCTGAGGGGCGGGATGAAATATTAAAGAAACGGTGTAAAGCAAAGTGCTTCTTGCAAGTAGTTTTCTCCTTGTGGGTGTGCACTGAGGCTGCATGCGTGGCAGCATTTATAACCAGACTAAAGCACAGCTACTGCTAGATATGTCAAAAATCTGTCAAAGTATGAGCTTTTAAGGTCAGCATATGAATAGCAGCCAGTGTCAGATACACATCTAGTGGCTTGGTTATTGTTTATTGTTTCCGCAGTGTAGGGCGGACCCAAGAGAGAGATAGATGGGGCTTTGTGTGCATTCCAAGATATGCACAAGGAGTAGTTCACACTGGTTGGGGTGCATCCTGTTATTGTGTGCAACAGTCTGCACTCTGCTTAGTGCTGTGGGAATCGGAGTTGTTTCTGTACTTCCCCTTGGGTAAGCTGCAGTTGTACTTGGCCTTTAGGATTTAGAGATGGGAAATTCCCCTTTGGAAATGAAAATGAATCTAGTAGGGTCAGTGAAGGACAAAAGCACAACAGCAAGCAGATATTTAGAAAAGGTCAGTTTTGTAGCTGCAGCTGCACTCGAAGTTGCAGTCACATGACTGAATCAAAGTAATGCTTCCCAATGGTAATAGATAAAACTCTTGTCTTGGTGTTTGGTTTGTGTCTGCCGTTCCAGCTGCTGAAGTTCGTTCCTGAAAAGAGTGATACTGACCTGCTGGAGGAGCATAAACATGAAATTGAGCGCATGGCTCGGGCAGATCGTTTCCTCTTTGAAATGAGCAGGTCTGTTCAATACGTTATGGGAAAAAGCACTGAGGGCTTCTTGGAAGCACCTGTAATTGTTGTTAAAAATGGATCATCTGGCACTGAGGGGGAATGCGCAAGAGATTGCGGGCCAACATTATACTTTGCATTTTCCAGGAGCCTTCCAATGTTACAAATGTTTTTCTTCATTACGCAAACTTTTCATTGATAATAAACACTCACCCTGCTGTCACTTAAGGATAATCCCCTGATGACAAGCAGAAATCTGTCTCCCCTGCCTAGCTTCATTCACAGGAAAAGGGATTTCATGACTCTCTTATTCTGAGAATAATGGAAGTTCCTCCAGCTCCTTTTCACCTGGAAATCATGCATTCAGGCTCTTCATTTTTCTAACACTGTTGATTAAGTAGAGTTAGATGCTTGAACTATGCCTGTAATCCCATGCATAGATCTTTGGGTACTCAACATCCGGCCATAAGATTAGATAGCATACTATTATGTAGGCAGCATACTGGCACAGGGCTGCAAAATATGGTTCAAGTTCAGTGCTGATTTTACTTTACCCTTTGTGTAGGATTGACCACTATCAGCAGCGACTCCAGGCATTATTCTTTAAGAAGAAATTTCCAGAGAGACTGGCAGAAGCAAAGCCAAAAGTAGAAGGTATGGTTAATGGCTCTGCTAGGGGCTGAATACATGGGCAAGGAAGGTAAAGAGATGCTTTTCTTCAAAGGAAGTATTGTCACGTCCATGCTATGGCTGTAAAGCCAGCAAGACCGAGGCATGTAATGTGCTGAGAAACAAATTCTGTATGACACTCTTACACTCCCTGACTTAATAATGTGTTTAGTTGTTATGCTGTCAGTATGACCTGACACGTGCATTGCTGAACAGAGAAAAGCTTCCATGGCCCTTCTGTGCAGATCAGCCTTCCCTCCTCACTCCCAGTCCTAGCACTTTCCATCTCCTTTCAGCAGTTAGGATAGGTGCCAGAACAGTGATGTTCTGAAAATGTGTCACTTACCAGTAGAGTGTCATGGCTTCTGTGCAGCATTCCTGGTTGTCAAAGAGAGGAGGAGAGTATCTTCTACTTTGCAGTTTCAGTGGGAGATCCAGGAGAACAGCCCTGCTCCTGGGTTCAGAGCAGGGTCCTGCAGAATGATGGGGTTTATCTTCCTTCAGTAGTCCTGCATGTGGGACTGTGGGTGGAGAAGGACAGTATGTGAGCAGACTACATTGTAACATATACTGCGCAACAGTCAGATGGGAACTTAAGGGCCTTCCAAATTATGGGCTAAAATATGTTAAAAACAACAATAACCTATTTGTTTCTTTTTTCTTTTCAAGCCATTCTTCTGGCATCGAAAGAACTCATCCGCAGCAAACGTTTGAGGCAACTCCTGGAAGTTGTTCTGGCCTTTGGCAATTACATGAACAAGGGTCAAAGGGGAAGTGCGTATGGCTTCAAAGTCTCCAGCCTGAACAAAATTGCAGACACCAAGTCCAGCATAGACAGGTAGGCTAGAAGGCCTCAAATGTGTTACTGTGCTGCTGCACCTCTTACCATAGTGAAGAAGTGAGTGTATTTGGGTTTTTATTTTTCTTTTTAAACTCTCTAGGCCATGACTTATTTGGCATTTAAGTAGTGCTTTTCATTCTAAAGTATCCTGAAGCATTTAAGATCAGCTAATAGCAGAGCATTCAGATTCTGCCACTCCTTTGGACAGTGCACATCTGTTGTTGGATTAGGTTTCTGCAACACTACACAAAGATGGCAAAATGTAGTATTACACTGAAAGAAGTTTGGGAGGAGGAGGATTTCTATGGAATTTGCTCTTTATACTGAAGTTTTATGAATGTGGTCTTGCAAAAAATAAAGCACAAAAAACTCTGACCACAGTCTTACATGTTCTGTGAAACATCAAATATGCTTCTGATAGAAGACTCTCATAAATTTTACCTACACCAGAACTACAAATCACAGCTCAGTAAGACTGACCTTGGCTGTATCTATAGCAGCAAAGGAAAATAGCTGGTTTTTTGTTGTTGTTGTTTTGCTTTGGAAAATAATCCAACTGTGACGAGGAAGAGAATATCACCTTCAGGCTTCAGCAATACTAAGATTTTCCTTGGGGGTTTCCTATACTGATTCATACTAACTTATATCTTCCTCAAATTGTGATCCTGCTGAGCCCACAGTTAGGGTGAAATGACTTCAGATTGTGACAGAATGAATAATAGTGGCAAGAAACCATAGGAAATTCTTCGCTACCTATTAGAGTTTGAAATAACAAGACTGTGTTTTGACTAACATGATGTCCTTTCCATATACTGAGGCTAATACATGTGTAACTAGTGTTGAACTTTTTTTTTTTTTTTTTCCTTGCCTTAATGTAGCTTGACTCTATTTTCCATATATTAAATGCCCTCCGCAGATTCTATTCTCTCTCTGGCTCTCAGGCTCTGGTTTTAATGAAACAGTGACCACCTGCTATCTTCCTGTCAGTTAACCACACAGCACCTACTTCAAGAATCTGTTATGGCTGCCTGCTCTCTCTACATACAAAATTCACTGATGCAAAATTCGCCATTTATTTTACAATTCTTAAACCTATTCTCCCTACATAAACCTAAACCTATTCTCCCTCTTAAACCTATTCTTAAACCTACATCTCCCCTAGATCCCATTTCTTTACACTCCTGCTTGAGCTGTTGTTTTCATCAGGGAGCCTCACTATTTGAGTACAGCTGTTTTACTGTAGGAATCTTCTTTGCATCCTTTGGACTTCCTAGAATTTTTTATTCTTCTTAGTTAACTCTCATATTCTTTCCCACGTTACCTCTGAGAACAATTCACTTTTCCCTTGTTACTTAATGTCACTTTAGTGTGTTTGTTTATTCTCTGAAGTATATGGGGATAAATAGTATACTCTAATATGCAATGTTTTTTTTCCCATTATACCATCTATGGAGATGACTGGAAGCATACTATTGCTCCCAGAACAAATCAAGGCACTTTGGTTTTTAGTAAGAATGGTCCACAAAGGACTAATTCAATTTTAATCTATGATGCTTTTATTTATTTATTTTTTTTCCAATAACAGAGCAGCTAACTGCTGATCTATTGCTTATTTTCTTCAGTCATGTACATTTTCTACCCGAACATTTCTCCTTCTTTTGTCACAATCCTGGTATCTTCCCTTTACTTCTCATCACCAACTTCCTTCTCTTGTTTTTTTTTTTGTTAGAAACATTACATTGTTGCACTATTTGATTATGATCTTTGAGAAGAATTATCCAGATATCCTAGATATTCAGACTGAATTGCAGCATCTTCCAGAAGCAGCAAAAGTCAAGTAAGTCCAGTCCCATTGCTTATTCCCTGAGCTGAAGTTTACAGTGATTTCAGTTAGCTTAATGATTATTTCTTTTTTCTTTGTTGTCTTAGAATCATAGAGTTATTGAGGATGGAAAAGACAGCTAAGATTATCTAGTCCAACCATCCACTGACCACCAATATTGCTCACTAAACCACATTCCTCACTGACACATGTATACATTTCTTGAACACCTCCAGTGATGGTGACTCCACCACCTCCCTGTGCAGCCTGTTTCAATACCTCACTACTCTTTCTGAGCAGAAATTTGAGGTTCCAACTTCAACCTCCTCCAGTGGTGGTCTTACAAAGTTACGACCAGCCTTTCAGCTTGGATATCTGCAATCTTTGATGTTATTCAAATGTAGACCAGCAGGGAATTTTGGTAAACCAAAGTGACTGCTTTATTCAGACATGTTTATAGCTACTCTGTTTCCAAATCAGATGTTGTAACTGGACTGGTCATTGTAATTTACTCTCCATACTCTTTGGCACCTCATCTATGTCACGTGGTGTTTTTTCTCTGTACCTGGCCAGAATCAGCTAGGTACCAAGACTAAATTAACCATTTTCAAGAAGTTGTTGAAACTTTTGCACAAAGATGTCAAAGGCATCCTGCTTTCTGCACAAATTTCAGTAATTTTTTTTCACTTCTGCAGGGGTTTTTTGACAGTGAATACACAGGGTATCCCCTAAGATACTAATTTTTAATTTCCAAAGCACTGTTCAAAAATATCTTTGCATAGTATTCGTCCAGTTGTGATTCTTTATATAAGATTGAAAAACAAGTGAAAAAAATATAAGTGAAAAAGAAGCGTAGGTTCACATTATAAGACTTTTTTTAAGATCCTGTTGTTTTGAAGGTGTAGTCTACTCCTCATCAAATACGTAGAGGAGATACCTGCTGACATGCAAAATAACTACATATTGTTTAACTGGAAATGAAAAGCCTTTTTTTTCATACAAGCCATAGGGAAAAGCTCTGGTTTGTACGTGACAAGCAGATAATTGGTATACCACTTGTGTCTGGGAAACATTTATTAACAGTAGCGTTACATGCAGAGTAAGCCTGTGAGGGTTTTCATATGGTAGAAACTCAGATGAAAAAAGTCTGCAATATTTGGACCAAAAAATGTATTTAAATGCATTGCTAATAGTACTTAGCAGTTGACTGGTTCATGAATAGTATGTAGAGATGATCTGAGAGTACAGTGATATGTGTGCTAAAGCTGGGACCCCCTGCATTGTGCCAGCCTTGCCATATGGCATGTGCTTCTTGCTGGAGGATCAGGCTCAGCTCACAGGGCAGATGTTCTGAGGGCAACCCCCTGCTTCTTCCCATGAAAATCCTGATCTTTAATGTGATCACAGACAAGCAGCACCTGCATCTTCTTACATCACACACAAAAGGCAGCACAAAACATAAACAGGTCCCTGGTGTGGTTGGTGCCAGAAGTCAGATACCAGACTTGATGGGCCAATGATCTGTTTGTTCTGCTGCGTGGTTCCTGTACTCCCGTTTAACACTGCTCTTTTTGTTTTATCTGCTCCATGTCTGTCTCCTGTGCAGTCTGGTAGAGCTTGAGAAGGAAGTGAACAACATAAGGACCGGATTGAAAGCTGTTGAAGCTGTAAGTATCTGAAGGTTTCCAAAGTTCCATACATAAAGTATCACAGTCAGAATCAAGGGTACTATATATTTTATGATAAGAGAAAGTGGGCTTTCTTTTTCGGTTCTTTTCCATTCCAGAATGCATTAACCAAGAAAAAACAAATAAATGCTTCTCATGTGGAGCTCCTGCTGATGATCTTAGCAGACTTAAGCCTAATGAAAAGCTTATTTGATCTCAGCCTGGAGAGTAAAAGGACAGTTTGAGAAACTGCATCCACGGGAAGGAAAATAAAATTCTTTCTTGTTTTTTCTGGGGGTTGAGTGACTGCTGAGCAAGTGTTTCACATGTATCTTGAAGTACTAGTAAACAGGTAGTGCATTCTAATATGCAACCCTAATTTGCCCTATGCACCTTTGGGAAAGCAGACAACATAAAGATGAGAGAGTGGAGCTGTCAAGCAAAGCTGTAATGTTCCCGCTCAGTAAAATTAATGAAAACCCTTTAAATTGGACTGAAGTTACTTGTGTTTAATCTGTATTTGGTGCAGAGAATCTCAGCAGAGAACAGTACAAATGTTGTATTGATGCAGTTGTTTGTATTGAACTGCAGAGTAAAAGCAGAGGCATTGGTCTAAATGCTCCCTGGAGTCACAAATTCATGTGTCATCTGTGATTTCCCCACCTGGAAAACTTACTTAGAATGTTGATTTTGTTCCTGGGGAAAGGCTCCTGAGGCTGGAGAGCACATTGCAAGAGCGCTGTACTTGGTGGCAAGATCTAGGAACTCCCACATTTGCTTTTTGTTTATGCCATAGATACGCATGTGTGGTTTTGAGCAGTCTCAAGTGTTTGCCTCCCCTCTGTGAAGGTATATACGGCATCTTCCATATGTCCTAGCCACAGTGTAACAAAGCCATCCCAAAGAGATGTTCTGTTTTTAGCAGATGCCCTTTGCTGTTCATTCTTCGGCTTCTTCTGTGAAACTGCTGGCAAGGGGACCAGTTGCTGGAAATCCTGTTGTGTGGTTTCTATGAAATGATTACCTATCTAAAACTAAAACTAAGCCAGGACTCTCCAGTCTTTCAGATCTTGTATAAGATAGGCAGTGATGACTTAATTTTCCTTCCACATGGCCTGAGTTTGGTTTGGATCTTGGGGGCAATGAAAAGGTTCTGTGGCCTACCAGCCAGGCTGTCCGACTGTCGCCAACAGTTCATTACCTAATTAGCTAGTGAGCCTCCTGGGAAAAAACAAATCTTCCAAAACCTTGATTGTGGGGATAAGGGAGAAAACAGCAATGGGAAGAGATATTGCTGCATTCACTAGAAGCCATGTTTGGGAATTAAAAGTACCTGTAAAGTGAAAGCTGACATAAAGTTCATGACTTGAAGAGAGGCCCAGTTTTGGCTGAGGCAGGCAATATCCCCTGTTGAAATGTGAGTACCTACTTCTGTTTTACTTTCTACGATTGGGTTATTTGTCCTCTGCCATTGCAGCCAATTTTTTTCTCTTTCCTATAGATGGGTTCAATGGACAACCTTTCTTCCCATTCAGTCACTATCTTCCCCCCTTACTCTTCTTGTCATGGTATTTATCATCTGGGGTTGCCAGCACCTCCCAGTCTGCTTGCTCAGTTTGTGGTTTTCTGGCATGTAAAAAGCAGCACTACAGCAACAATAGAAGATTGCTGTCAGGTGGAAGGGGGAGGAGGGGAAGGTGCGATTCTTGACTCCTGTCCAGTGTGTTCTCACCACAGCCTTGGCTCCAGTGGCTGAGAAGTTTCTTCAAGGCCCCTTAAGAATAGAAAGCTAAAAATAGTTTCACAGTCAGATGTTCTTAACGGTACTATTAACCTTTTGCTTTCCTGGATTTGCAGCTTTTTAGTAAAAATGAGATTCATTCCTTTGTCCAGACATTCACATAGCTATTACCTCATGTAGAATGCTCACAAAAGGGCAGCTAGGTAGTTTTTGGTCTGATCAAAATTGGGAATTGAATTCCATCAGTGGAATCTTTTTCTCATGCAACAGAGAGACCAATGCTTTGAAAACCCCCTGCCATGTTGAACCATGTTGAACATTTCATACATCTGGAGAGCCAGTAGCCAGTGCTAGCATCTACTGTCACACTGTTATGACTTAAGATCATTTCTAGAAGATACAGAAGAGTTTCTTGTTTGCTGACATCTTTCTTGGGCTGACTATGCAACGATTCTGGTTACTTCTGTGGGCATTTTTAATTTGGAAGAATTACTCTGCATGGAAGAGCTGAATTTGAAGTAGAGGATTAGAATACCTAATCTTATTTTTTCTTTGAAAAGCATAGCACTCTTCTACCAGTCCCAAATGCCATTGATCTAAACAGTGTGTGTAAGATAAAAGAACTGGAATATGTATCTACTCAGGGAGTGGAGGGAGGGGAGAACGGTGGGGAGTGGGTAGTGCAACTTTGAGCTAAAATTGGCTTAAAAATCAGAACGGGAAAATGTGGCTGAAAAAAATGTGTAATCCTCAGAAGCATATGAGATGACAATTCCTGTATTTGTAAGATCCAGTTCAGAGTAGCATAGAGATTACACACTGCTATGTGGTGTAATGGAGTAGTGCTCTTGGGACAGACTCTGATGATGTAGTAGGAAAACCAGTGAAGAAGAGGATGTAATATAAATCAAGGGAGGCAGTGCTTCTTTAATGTGGATTGTTCTCTAGACACCTACTCACTGTTTTTCCTGCTGCTTTTCTACCTTGTGGTATTTTCTTGTAGTGGTTACATTCTCTTTCCAGCTCACGTCAGAAGAGAAAAGATAGCACATCTAATTTTAGATTGTCAGCAACCAGAGTAATTCTTTGCATTCATCAACAGTGTGGAGCAAATCCCAAGGTGTTTCTCAGCATAAATTCTTATAAAACCACTCATTTGGCTCTGTGAGCCAGCCTTTTGATGGCCAGTATCACAGAGCACCAAACATACATGGAGCTGAAGTTGCAGCCAGCACAAAAATATTTTTTTCCAAAGGGAACAGAGGGTCAGATCATAACTTGACCTGCTGTTTCATGCTGATTTCCCAACAGGGAAAGCAAGGCTTTATCATTCCCACTGATTATTCAGCTGAGAATAAAGTACCAGATTGCCATTTCATTGTCCCCAAGAGACCATTGACTGCACACAAACCAAGCATAGACATGGGAAAGTGCCAGTCTTACTAGGACTTAGTGATTTTTAGAAGCTTTGTAGCTTTCAGTGCCACAAATATGGTGACTAGAGTATGTGAAGGGATAATATGGGTAATCTTGTCTTAATATTAAAAACTTGAGCCAGAAAGAATTACTATTTTTTTTTAGTAGCAGATAAACAAAATTTAGTTTCCTATGGCTCCATTTCATAAATTCATAACTTTTGTGACATCCAAGCAAATGCTTATTGGTTAAGCAATGTGCTGGCAAATATTTTTCAGTTTGTTCCTCTGTAATAGAACCAATTTTGACATTTTTTGCTGCTCAGACTGTGGTTTTCAGAGAACTAAAGAGGAGGTCCAGAGCTAGGAAGCACAATCTGTAGATTAGGCACACGCCTGTGTGTTTCTCCAAGAATAAGGACTTCTGAGCCACCATGCAAAGAAAAGATGGAGAGAAGCTCATAACTAAAAATGTCCAGTTCTCCTGCATTCCTCATTATTTGTCATTCTGCATAGAATGCCATTTTGCATGGAGAAAAATAAAACACAAATTGAAATTAAAAAAAGAGAGAAACAACATCTGCAGTATTTCAAGTACTTGATACTCCAATTAAAAAGTCACATTGGTGGCTTTCTGGGAGTGGTTGTTACTCAAGGATATAGGAAACCATGACTGAGACTTTCCTTCATCCCACTTAAGGCTTCTGTCTCATGTTGCAGGGCAGAACCTTGGTTTTAGTGAGAAATGGGTTTCTGAGTTAGAATTTTGTAGTTGTGCATGAGGTGTGGAAACAGAGCATGCTCTGTACGGAGTGAACTACGTGGGCTTCCCCACTCCCTTATTTCTTAGTGAGAAGTCTTTGATGACTGCTTGTCAATATACCTTACTTTTTCTCTTTCAGGAACTGGATTATCAGAAGAGACGCATACGGGAATCAGGGGACAGGTTTGTTCCTGTCATGAGTGATTTCATCACTGTCGCCAGTTTCAGCTTCTCAGAGTTAGAAGACCTCCTCAATGAGGCTAGAGACAAGGTATGAATACCTTTTGAAGCACTGACTGAGACAAAAGCTTGTGTCAAAGTGGAAGTAGGAATTTTAGATGCTGGGAATGGAGTTAAAATGCTAATAGACACTGAAGATATATTAGGCTGAAGTTTCTATCTTTTTCTAATCTGATCCATAGCAATTTACACCACGTTTTAGGGTTAACAGAATGTTCAGTGCTTTTACCTGTTGTTGTTAATCTACCTTAATAGATAATGTTATCTGTGTGTGTCATGGAACTGTGATGGTGATGTCAGCGCTGCTATGTTGAAGAGACTGCCTTTTAACCAACTTCTCAAAACAGGTCCTCTGGTAATCAGTAATCAGTAATAGTGACCTTCATCCCACCTTGCTTATTCAACTGGGACCATTTGCACTTCATTTTTTTCCTTTAAAAGTGTACCTTCAAGTAGTTTGATAGCCCTGAATACCTGGTCTTTTCCACTTACTCTTCCCTGTTACTGCTTGTATTTCATTGTAAGGACAATGGTCCCAAACATTCATGGTTTGCCAGACCATTTTGAATCCTTCTCACAGAGCCAGCACCATGTGTGTGTTACTCTTCATGTGCTGCTGTGATCATTTTGTACTTCCACTGTCTGCACCTCCATTACCAGATTTGCACAGCTGAGGAGGTGCTTGTTCTTTGCTGATGATTGGAGTCTGGCACTAACCCCTCTGTCTCTCAGATGAATGAGGAAGAATTTATAGGAAAAGATTATAAACATATGAAAATGTTTAGAGAAGAGCAAGTTCTAAAGTAAACGGTATGTAATGGCAAATCTACCCTTGTTGGCTGGCACGTTAAAAGTGCTTGGCTTCACGAAGCAAATGTGTTATTTCTTTTGGATTGAGTTGTTTCCACTCCTGGTGTCAGTCCTTGCAGGGATATATAAGCAGTGTTAAGGGACCTGTTGCATTATTAATGAAACCTGTGCATTTGGATTGCTAGGCCTTAGATTTTGAAGGTTAGGCAAAATGCAGGCCAAGTTAAGACTCTACTCATCTGATCATTCTGCAATAATGTCATTTGGGGATTCCAAAGCATTTCCTTTCTATTGAGATAATCTTGATCATACTGACTAGCAGCTACAAACAGGAGCTAGAGGGTCTCAGCTAGAGCTAGCTATCCTGGCAAATGCCAGTGGGCAGTAGTTACTTCACTCTGAAGACAAGGCTAGGCAATATAACACTTGGTAGTGTTGTAACGAAATTTTGCAGAGAATAATATACCTAATTTTTTCATTGTTATCCTATTGCTTGAGCAGGTTCAAACCACTTCCAGCATAGTAACGTTCATACTGTACTTGCTTTGTAATCACAAAACCAGCATTTTATAGTCCATGCCTTCACAGAGAGAAGCACAAGTTTCTATGGTTTGGAGGCTTCTATTTTATGATTGGGTACATTTTCAACTTCATTATAGTTAGGTGCACGTTTTTGGAAGTGAAGGACTCTCTCCTTGGCTTTTGGTTTGATGCTACAGATAGATGTTATCCTTTCTTTTGGCACACTGAGGCTTAAAGCCCAATGTGATTTATTTACGAGGTCAGTTATGGGATATAAACCAGCAAATGCTACACATCTAACAGCAGTGCAACTTTTCTTGGTCAGACACTTGCAGAAAAACTGTGTTCTTTTGCTTTAAAAATAACCAGAAAGTCTCCCTGCAGATGGACCAATATGTCTGGAAGTTGTTGCACACTTTTTTAGACATAGGCAACATAAAGCCCTCAATGAGAAGAGATGCTTTACTTTAATGACTATAACATGCTTAGGAAATGTTTCTCTACCTTCTCCTCACTATATTTGAATGCATGCCTTTCCAACTAATGCTCAACCTATGGCTTTGGCTCTTACACTGGTAATAAGCTGCTTTTGGACTCCTGAAAGGGAACTGTCTGTCCTTACCAATGCTGAGCTATTTCTCATGTTTGCCTCAGATTATTTTTCCCTTCGCTTCTTCTTCTTTTTCCTCTGTTTCTTTAAAAAAGAAAACAAAAAAAGCAGAACTTTTTCAACAAACCAGATGTGCTTCGCAAAGCCTGTAACATCTTCCATTCTCAGTGGTCTCTCTGTGTTTGTTGAATCACAAACTTTTTTTTTTTTTTTTTTTTTTTTTTGCCATGGAAACCTTCTGTAACTAGCCAATTAAAGGAAGAGAGGGGCTAAGACATCTGATTATCCTCTTCTTTTTTCATTTCTCAAAGCAAAGCAAATTATAAAAAGAAAAAAAGTTAGTTGGAAAGGGAGGGCTTTTAAAAACATCTAAAGGGGCCCAGGAAGAATTTGTCTGGTTCACAGATTTATTAATAATAATGAAGGCCTAGTTTTAACAGCTGGAGTTGGATATCTTTCTAAATATAGATGTGGCTAATTGATTGCCATGAGTTAATCGGAGCCATGTTTCCTCAGCTGGCATTTAAAACAATACAAATTATCTTTTCAAACCTGGGAAGCTTTTTATTTTTGGAATATCTTGAGTAGAGGCAAAAATCATTTCAGTATTGAAGTTTTGGAAGCACTCCATTACAAGGTGTGGTACTGACCTTCTCTACAGAGGATATTTATCACAATCCCATTCAATACTTTTTTGGGGGCCTTCTTTCTTAAACGGGATTATTTACTGCTAGCACTCATGAGGAAGAAGTGATATTTTAAAGTTAAAGGTCCAGCTTGTCAGATGCAGACATCCGTATTTGCAGCGGAAGCTTTGTAACTGTACTTATCTCCATGCAGTAAACAGATGGCTCAGTTAAGAAGTGATTGAAAATTTAGACCAACTTTTTGAATAGACTCCCTAGCACAGCTGGTTCCTGTTCTTTTTGTGTTTTTCTCACTTTCAATACCACTTTATAAGGGAATACATAGATTAGATCAAGGGATGATGTTTTCTTCCATTTCACATAAACTGGAAGTTGTGGGCAGGAGAAAGTGAAATTCTGCCCTGGAATCTTTCATCAGTTTTTACATGTTTTAGTAGGCAAAAAAACTGACTTTTTCATGTCAGGAAAAAAAAAATATATATGTGTATATATATATATATATATATATATATATATATAGGTTGAATTTTGTTTGTGAAATTATTCTCTTAGTTTCCTGTGGGGAGGCAAAGAAAATGTCCTAGTAGAGTAACGATGTCCCCTTGTTGTGTGAATTTTATTTTCTTACTTTATTTTCTTACTCGAATGCAGTGACATTTGCCCTATATGAAATTTTACAGTATTTTTGAATGCTGACAGATAAGGACTTAACTGTTACTTCATAACTCTTCTACTTTGTGTGTGGTTTATAACAAACCCATATGTGAAGCATTTTGGATCATCCTAGGAGAATGAAGTCTGCTTAGTAGAATAGTATCATTCCTATATAGTTAGCAGTCATGTCATAGCTGCATCACTTCAAAGGGGGTGGGGGTTTCATTTTGAAAATCAAGCCTAAGCCGCACTACGGAGGTACAAGGGAGGCCACAGTTCAGGCAGGGTTGATGAGGGAGATAGGAAAAGTGTCCATCTCCAGATTGTCTCATGACATCTACTGTGAGGCAGAGCATTTATATTTATCATGGGAGAGACTTCAGTTCAGAATCTGCACGTGCATTTAATAAGCTTAGCACATGTAGTAACTGTTTTGAAGAGCATCAAGGCAGTGAAAGCCAAAATCCCTTTAAGAAAATAGCAATTAATGGCAACATGTTATGAAAATAAAGAAATACTGTCCTCCAAATGCCAATTACTGTGCACTTCAGTCATTCTTTTTTAGAGACTGGTGATTCCTGTCAGCCTTTGAGGCCGTTGGATAAAGAAGAAGTTGGGTCTTAGACTGAGAAAGTTAGGGCATGGTATGTGTATGGGAAGGCACTACAGCCTGCCGTCAGAAACAACCAATTGTTAATAAATTGTGTAGCTCCTGTGTGTAGAATTGCAGATTCTTTAGGGTGGAGTGTAATCTAACATATCAGAAATGTCTGTAGCACTTGTATCTAGATTACAGTCTAGACAGTTCTAGAGTCACTGTTGAACTCATGGGAGAATCCTTTTAGAGGTCTAAAGTTGCAGAGAGAGATGGGTACAGTTCTGCCTGAGATTAGTAGGTCTCTTTCTATTAACTGATCTGAATCTGCCCCATAAAGAGAGCAGAATTTTATCTGAACTGCCTCAGTACGGGATTGGAGTCTTTACAACAGCAAACTGAGGATTACTTGTCTAGGGAAGATAGTTCACGTTGCATGATATCATTTGTTCTTCCTCTGTCTCCCTTGATAGAGGACAGCATGGGCAGCAAGAAATTTTTATCATAGCTGTTTTTCCTCCTCCTCACAGAGCCCCATTCCTGCCATTTCCAGAGCTCTTCTGCCACTGTTTAACATTTCACTGGCAAGCAGAGCCAAGAGTGTGCGCACTGCTGTCCCACTTTCCCTCTCCTTGATGAAATAGCTTTTTAAAATAAACAACTGTCTAAACGATTTGCTTTGGCAAGGGGATAAATTCAGTGGAAAGTTTGGCAGAGGAAGCAGTGCTGGCACTGAGCTTATGGACCTGTTGTATCATGGAGCTTGGGGGCCCTAATGGTGTGGAAATGAGTTTTTTTAATGAAAAAATGAGATGCCATCCTTTATTACATTGGAAAACCCACTGAAACAGTTTTCCATCTTGCCTTTGCACGTCATCTGTCCCCAAATGACTTATGGAATAAGCACGTTTTACACTCTGTTCTGTGATATTACAACATGTCACAAAATTTTTAGAATCATAGAATGGTATATGTTGGAAAGGACCTCAAAGGTCATCAAGCTCTAGCCCACTGCCATGGGCAGGGTTGCCATCCACTAGCTCAGGTGGCCCAAGGCCCCTTTCTATCTGGCCTTGAACTCCTCCAGAGATGGGGCAAGTATTGGGCATGCATGAGGACTGAGCTACCAATTTTGCAAACTGTGCAGTGTTATACAGGGAGGGAATCTGCACTTGGAGCAGCTGAGTGACTCGTGCAGGGTCACACAAAACTTAGGGCAGATAGTAGAAAAGAGTGGTGAGGCTCAGAACTGTTAAGGCTGCTCTGTGCTGCTCTTCCTATCCCACCCTAAGCCAGGTGGGTGGCTCTTAACCGCCATGCCCCTCATCCCTGCACTGGTGCTTTGACAGAGCACTCGTGATGGCAGAAACATAAGGAGGAATAAAAGCAGAGGGGTCTGTTGTAAACAATTCATATTTGTGAGTGCCCCTGGAAGACTCTCAACATGCTTGGTCCTTCCATCACAGCAATAATTTTCCTCTGTGTAGCAGGGAGGACACAATGTCAAAAGCTCCTCTGCCAGTGTGGCACTAATTAGCTGGTGCTGGCAGTTGGGTGGCAGACTATGTGCAGAGCATTTGCAGACCACACCACCCTCTAATGGAGACTTCTGTATATGTAAAATCCAAGAACCTCAGGCAAGGACCCCCTCCTCAGCCTCCTAACTTAAAAGACTAGGAAACCCTGTGAGGCCAATAAACCTTCCTCCTAGCTGCTAGCTCCAATCATTGCTCTGAATTTGTCCTTTTTTTTTTTTCAGTTTACACAGGGATTAACCGCAAGTTAAGTGAGAAGAGATTCCAGATAGCACACCTACTGTGACCTCTGTCTGCTTAGGCAGCTGTGGCAATATATTTAAGTAGGCATATATTGAAAGAATATAGAGAGGGAGGCAGAGGTAGTACACGTATGTATTTGTCTTCAGAAGTTTCAGAGAAAAGAGTTAAACAGAAAAGTAGTCTGTTGCTATTTCTATATTCTGAAATCCCTCCATGACTTGCTGTTGCTGTAGTGCTTCCTTCAACTCCTGCCATGTTTGGTAGCTCAAAGCAACTTGCATTCCTTCCAATGTTTTTTTTTTAATTTATTTATTTATTTTTTTTTTTCCCAGATACTTTGGGTTTCTTTGTTTGTTTCTGGCTGAGAACACAGCCTTTTTAAAGAGAGAAGGAAAAAAAAAGTTATTGCTTCAAACTGCTTTGTGGGCCTGGCAGTGAAAGCAGAGGAGGGGAGATGCTGGATGTCTCAGGCTGTGCCAGAAGGAAGCTGCTTTCCTTGGAGATTTCTTCCCCCTGCAGTTAACTGGGAGACATTGTTTGTGCTTTACCTGGTACAAAGCCAGAGGGTTTTATAAGTCCTGCTTCCAAATTCATTTTATGCTTGGGATCTGAGCCTGGACTGCTCCTATTCTTTTCCATTCTGCAAGAGCACCTAAGGAAAGGGAAGCTGGGCTGTGGTAGTATGAACTGAATAGACACACAAGATATTTGGAAATCAATCCATTGCTTGGGAGAGGCTGGTTTTGTTTCAGGGAGCAGGGATGTCTGTGAGGATGCTGTGTTTCTCAGCACTGGCGCATGAAGGTGCAAGGGGGGCTGCACACTGAGGCATCGTGAGTGTATCACCAGTTCTGTCAGTTGCAGGGCAAAGGTGTACAAGAGAGGATGGTTGGATAGTGATGAAGTTTTGGAATGTGTATGGTTATATAGCAGCTAGTGGACATACGTGCTGTATGCAGACTATCTATGCATGCAGTTGAGTACATTTTGTTGAGTACAGGGGCATGTTTGTACGAAGGAGCAAAGAAAAGAGTATGAGTACTGCAAGACTTGTGTCCAGGAGCCAGGGGTTGCTGTGAATTTACCATATCCAGATCAGGACAGCCCTGTGACTGAAGTCCTGCCAGTTGGCTCTCTCCATATGTGTCCTGCAGCCTCAACATTTCCCTATTAAAATAGAAGCCATTTGTGATGTATTCACTCTCTTTTAAGTCTGCCCTGGAGCCCTGGCTGCTTTCCTTGCGCCTCTCTCATGCCGTGTCTGTCCATAGTCTCCACTCTCCTAGGCAACACTGACTCAGGCTGACTCCAGAGTGATGGATGACATAGCAAAAGGCTCCTGAGAGGACAGTCCACAACATTTCTACGCAAAATCTCTAAATCCAGCCCTTTTAAAAGTGAAATTGAGGAAGAAAGAGGGGGAGAAGGTGGAAGGGCTAGATGTGCTAGGATGAGCTACAATTTTTTGTTTGGTAGCCATTCCCCAGCTAGCTCATTGCCTTTCATGCCCTAGCTGACCCACAGCTGCAGCTGAGATATGACCAGACAGTCGCTCTCTGAAATAGCTCCATCAGCCTTAGGCATTGAATTACTTTTTTTTTAACGGGAGTGGTTAAATAGTGCTCCCCAGCACCATTGTCCTGTTGCCCAAAGAATAACCAGTTGAGCAGATTCTCCAGGACAGAGGCACCTGCCATAAGGGAGGCACTTCCGTTGCTGCATGGGGAGGCAGTTTCTTCTCTGCACGCGAATGCTCAGGGGGCATTGAATTACGTGTGTAGTTACGCATAAGCTTTCCTCACTGTCTTCAGCAGACTGCCTGCCTAATTGTTGATTTTGTGTTTTCTGCCCCTTTGACAGTACGCCAAGGCACTGAAGCATTTTGGAGAGAATGAGGGCAAGATGCAGCCAGATGAATTTTTTGGCATCTTTGACACTTTCTTACAGTCATTTGCAGAGGCAAAGCAAGATCTGGAGAATATGAGGAAGAAAAAGGAAGAAGAGGAGCGCAGGGCACGCATGGAAGCCATGGTGAGAACTTGGGCAAAAGAAGGAATTTCACTTCATCATCAGTTCATTTCTCCAGAGAGAAATGTTGACAGAGGCAGTTCCAAGTGCCCATATCCTGTCACTGTTTTATGTCCTTTTCTTTGCCGCCTCTCTGTCATCTTTCTCTTCACAAATGATGGCATTTTCCTGTTGGCTGTGTCCTGTCAGCTTTCAAGGGCTGTCAAAAAAGAATAGTTGCAAAGTTTGCTTCTAAATCTCTCTTCTTTGAGTTCAAATACTCAAATCTAGTCCTACCTTTTCTGCCAAGGTACTTTGCAAGATGGTGCTCCCTGCAGAGCACCAAGGAACCAAGGAGCCAGACTGCTTTGGTTTCAGACTGCTGGCTCTGTGCAAAAGTACTTAGAGCCAGGTCCCACCAGCTGGACATCTTCCACTCAGACTTTATCATCATCTGCTGTGTTCTTGTCCCCTGACTGGGTATGGTGGCCCTGCTGTAGTCTGTGCTGGCAGGCCCTAATGACTTGATAGCTGGGGCTGTTAGAACCTTGATGAGGCAAGCGAGCTTTTGTGCATCATTGATTTTGCCTCTTGGAGACAAACATGTATAGCCGCAGGGATTCATGTGAACCACCCTCCCCTTCTGATCTCAGGTTTTCCTGGAGATGAGAACAGCCCAGCTTTTCCCTGCCTCCTTCCACCCTGCCAACACTTTAACCTCAGCAGTTGCCTGGCTCCTAGTTTCACTGAAGGCAAATGCTACTTGGGAGGTTTGCCAAAAGAACCCTTTTATTCCTTTGAGAAGAGAAAAGAGGTAAAACTCTAGGATGCCAGCAGGCTTCTTGGAACTTCTGAACACACAGATAAAATGACAAGAGTTAGGCTCAGGTTTTCTCTTAGATAGCACAGAAAGTGCGGGAGCCCACTATTAAAGCTCTAAGAAGCCTTTGTGGGCCTGATGTACTGAAAGAGAGGTTGCAGTTTGATTTTGAGAAGAATCCTCCTGAGACATGGGACTGGAGCATACTGAGCCAACTGCATCCTGGGAGCCATACCCATGCCATGGTGTTTCCACTAATCTTGGTGCTGAGCAGCTTGGAGGATTATTGAACTCCCTGGTGAGCACAGTAGGTACTCTTTGCTGGCATGGTAATGCTACAACCGTGAGGCAAGCAGAAGATGTTGCTCATTCCTCATCTCTCGTGCTCTTTGCTCACCTGTGCAAAAGAAGGGAAGCACAGTATGGTTTCTGTTGCCCTTGGAACACAAGATGGCCTTATGGATAGGCTCTTGATACTTTTACCCCCAAACTGTACTAACACGTCCTAGGTGCTCCTTAACACAGTGTCTGCAGTGATCTAGCATCTAAAGTTCTTTCTCTTTCTCCACAGCTTAAAGAGCAGAGGGAAAAAGAGAGGCGTCAAAAGAAAGCAAAAGCAGGAAGCATCTCTGAAGAGACCGGGGAGTTTGATGACCTAGTATCAGCATTAAGGTCAGGAGAAGTCTTTGACAAAGACTTATCCAAGCTCAAGCGTAATCGCAAGCGTTCTGGGAACCAAGGCTTAGAGACAAGCCGGGAGCGGGTGGTGACAAAACTAAATTATTAATTACAAGAGAAAGAAAAATAATCAACCAAAATAAATGAAGAAAAAGAACAAAACAAGGAAGATGAATGTGTGCAATGGCGCCTGACTGACGGCTGCCCCAAAGGATTTCTTTGGTCTGTGGGTAGAGACGTTACCTTTCCATTGATCAGCTTTCCTCTCATCCCTTCTCTGCGCTCCTAATTTGAACCATTATGAAAGTGCCTCTGTGGAGCCAGCAGGGTCTGTGACTGGGCCATGCAGACCTGACCGATTTGCTTCTGGGAGCTGATTGTGTCATGAAAGGCCTCATGATGATGACAGAAAGTGCTGGGCCTTGCAGACAGTCTTGCAGCTGGAGAAAGATGATTTTCTGCGTGCCAAAGTAAAAATGAACCATGGTCTCCATCTTGTTGATAATAAGCAATGCTAATTTCACAACAGCTCTGTAAATACCTGTTGCATCTTCAATAACTAGACTGGCCTTCAGTCTCTTGTCAAGGTGTGGTTCTTGAGGTTACAAGTTCCCTCCCAGAATTGGATTTTATAAACCATTGATCAGCATCCAAAAACTGCTTTTGATCTCATATTGTATATAGAGTTTTTGTATGGCCTATACTGTCCAAAACAAGTGATGTTTGGAAGGAAGTTATCAGTTCTGGAACAGAATGGATTTTTGAAAATCAGGATTGATGTAAATTACTTTGCCAAAGTCTTTTGGATTCTGCTGTTCAAGAAACTCTGAAATTTCTGTTCTGTTCTGGAATTTATTGATGGTTGAGCCTTGAAGCTCCGAAATTCATCTTCTAGGAAAGAAGATCTGGCTTGAAAACAATGCCACTAACAGGTTGGCGTTTCACCTGAACGATTGTGGAGCCTGTTGTAATTGCTGGAGATTGGGAAGGAAACAGCTAAACATTTCTGTTCCATTTGTGCAAGATTCCTTAGTGCAGCCCAGTGGAAATTGGAAGCATCTGAATATCATTCACAGGTCACAAGTAGCAAAAAGCAAGTGGGGATGCAAGCTGCAAGAAATGAGATTTCTTTTCCACTTAATACAGGATGTAACTGCTGTGGGAATGGACTGGACTTTCTGCATAACAGGCTGATTTATTGCATGCACCCCGATCCTATCTAGGGTAATCACATAGTTCAGTAAGATATCAGTGATGTCGAAGGAGAGCTGTACAGGCCACAGCCTTTTTCATTTAGAAAGGATTACTTAGCATGAACCAATGGAAAGTCTTATAAGGAAAACGGATTTTTTTTCCAGGAGGACACAAAATCGTGTAAGTGAAGTAGGTTTTGGAAACGGGTTAATTCATAAGAAAAAAAGAAATTTGTGTTTACACTGCGCCTATGAAGCACACAGTGGAAAGGCAGAGATCCCCAAGAAGATGTCTGAATTCTAAATTTGGTGTATTTTCACGGCTCTGGGGAAGGGATTCAATTCTGTGGGCTGATGTAGCCCTTTTTTGTCATGATTTTTTTTTCTTCAATCCTGTCATCCCTTTTGCTTACCAACTCTGGAGAGGGAAAAAGGAAAAGAAAGAAATCGTGATGGATTCTTCCTCCTAGACAAGAAGAAAACAGCGTTTGAGAGAAGAGACCTACCATTTACAAATTATGTATCAATAGTACACAGTACAGCACAAAAAGTCAAGGAATCCCAGGGAAATGGAAAAAGCTCCATTAGTCACTTTAATATTTTGGTTTGATTTTTCTCTGAATGTCACTGAACCTCAGGCTCAGCATCGAGTCTGCAGAATAGAACTTCTTCTGCTACACCCGCTGCCTGATCAGTATTACACACTACCAATATTGGAGAAGCCAACAGCGGTGGTTTTCTGAACACTAGAATAATTATGTAAACTATGGAAAGAAGCAAAAAAAAAAAAAAAAAAAAAAACCAACAAAAAATAGAATTGTTAAAATCTAACGTTTCATTGTTTACTGAAGTTTGAGACTCCCACCCTACAATTTCCCTGTTTACGACATTCCAGACTGCCGCGCCTCTGTATAATACTCATCGTAAAGAGCTGGTATCTTACAAGAGCTGGGTGCATTCTCCTCCCTTATTATCCCATTGCCCTTCTGGGATTAGCTATTAACAGCAATATCCATTGCAGCAGACGCAAGCACCTTGTAGAAGAAAGACTGTATTTCATAAAGGTTTTTGAAAGTTTAACTCTCACTTTTATAAGCATTTCTATTTTAAATTACAAAACGGATTTTTAGAAATTTCACTTGTAAATTATATTAACAAGCTCCTTGCTGCTCCCCAGAGTAGACATGCCATATCTCGTCCCTTTTTTTATCTGTCTTGTTTTAAAGCATGCCATATAAAGTGTGCCATGTAAGCCATATGAGAGGTGGTAATATGTGCCAAATTGGTAGACAGCTGCGTTTAGATTTTGAGAATCCCTGAATTCCAAAGATGATGCTTTTAGGGATTGGAACATTGTAGATTTCCCACCCTCTTTGTTCTCGGTTTTAGGACTCATGCAGATGTTCAGGTGTAGTGCCAGTGCCAAGGTCAGCTCTGGTGCAAGAAGATGTGACCTGTGGCTCTGTCCAACTTATGGCTGCTTGCTTGCTCCCCAGGTACTTGTTCAGTATGGCAGACTGTCAGCAAGGCAGTTCTGTTATAGAAGAAACACCTCAGGGCAAAACCCTTGAATATAAATACAGCATTCCCCACCCTAGTGTTTTTCAAACCAGGTTCATGGAGTGTTTTTTGAAACTTAAGTCACTTTGCTAGGCCGTAAATGTAGCAGAAGCAGAGAGAGTGATAATCTCCCTGTCCGTTTGTGTACACAGTTCAGCCCTGATTCGAAAAGCTGTATGATGGTACGCAGTGCACCAGTCACGGTGACAGTCAAAGAAAGCTGCTGTAGCTTTGCCACTCCCTCGATATATACACAAGTAATAGGAGATTGTGCAACTCTGATAAATCATCTGTGAGATACATTACTGGAACTGACAGAAAACCCAGAGTCATGCCCCCGCTTCATTGCAGCTCAACTTTCTTAGCACTCAAAGGCCCCCGACTTTTGTTTTGAATTGGTGGTGGTGGCTGAAAGTTTCTTTCAGCGTGCTGAACAGTCTCCCCTGGCTGTTCGCTCCATGGTGAATGTTCATGAAAAGCACTCTGGAAAAGCTTGGTTACTCACTGAGGCAAGCAGTGATTTCATCTAAGTGGTGACAAGAAGAGAGTCCCATTGATACGTCTGCTCTAAAAGCTGAGGCTGGCCACAGCAGATAGGGAAAAAATTGGCACTGCTCTAGGACCCAACTTCAGATTTTTTGCAAAGCTGAGTTCATCCTTGCTTGGACTCTCTGGCATGCAGCGAGTACAGCTTTGCTCTGTTCCTCATATGCAGTTTTGACAGAGTTGCTCGGTGCTGAAGAAAATCTGTTCCTTGTCCTCTAGTGCCTCTGTAGCCTGGACAGGCATAGCAAGCAGTCATGAAGGATAATGTTAAGGCAAAAGCTCTTTATCATGTTGTGAGGGACAGAGAAGAACTAAGGTCTGCTGTTGTCCTTGCAGCTGCGCATAGCACCAGCATTTTAAGTAGAAGAGGAGGAAATGTGAAAAAGGTTATAATTGAGGGCTTGTTCTACCTTACACTCTTCCTAGAGGAATGTAGTTGTTGCTAACTTTATGATCAAGTTCTTCACACCTAGAACAAGAGGTACTTTCTAATTCTCCAAACCTTGTCTGTAGGGATCTAGTGCTTCTTCACTTACCAATGTGTCTTTGTGTTGTTCTTAAGCAGATTGCATTAGGAGGACCCCTGAAAAGACTGCAGAAATTCCCCCCACACACACCCTACTCCCTTTGCTCTTTGTCACTCTTCTCAGTTGTCCATAAGTCTCTGAAAATGCTACAAAGTAAAGTGACTTCAGGGCAGCAAGGCCCTTCCATGCTCTGCAGCACAGCTGTGATCTGGGCACTGGTTCCCTACAAGAGCAGAAGCAGGACTAATATTCAGGGATGAGAGACTCTCCACTAGAGAGGTAGCTTGGGCATCCTTCAGAAGCATTTCTGTAATGTGTTCACAATGTCTGAGGAAGGGAAAGGCATCGTGAGGGGCCCTGATGGAAGGCTGTGGAGCAGGTGTTTCTGTAATGGTCAGCTCCATTGGCTGAATCTTCCCTCTTTTTTAGGAAAGCTCGCACTCTGAACTGGGTTGCACGGGAGAAGCTTGTGTCAGGAGTTTCCTTGAGGGGAAAGGAGATCAGTTGTACAGTTGATGATGTACATGATATATGCAGTTTTGTTTCTAGGTTGGTTGTTTTGTGTTTGTTTTTGTTGTGTTTTTTTTTTTTCTTTTTTTTTTTTGTTGGGGGTTAAATGATTTTTTTTTGTTTAATGGTTTTAGGAATCTCCAAGGGGAACCTGTAAATCTGACACCTCTATTTATTTTGCCTTATTTTAGTTCGCTATGTTTGTATGTATACACTGCATTACAGCAAAGACTATTGAGACCGTGCCAGGGCATTACACCAGCTAGACAGCCGGCGTGGCCATTCTGCAGCAAGCTGAGCTGGGTGAGGGGCAGTGTAGTAGCAGCCTTGGTGTGGGAAGGGAGGCAAGGAAGAATTTCACTTTTGCTTTCATAGGAATCACACTGCCCTAATAATAATGGACTTGGGAAAGCGTGTCTTTTAAAGCATGTAGGTTATTTTAGAACGCTTTCTAAAAACAGCTGTTTTCTTGTCACAAATCATGGTGGGAATATTGAGGAGAGTTAAGCTACACAGTTGCTATCTCAAATTTCAACCTCCAACTCAAAATTCTTCACATAAAGCCAGAGAAGCTCAAATAGGCGTACAAGTATGGATCATACCCTCATCAGAGTTTACATGCTGATGAGACAAACTGGGACAGCTCTCTTTCCTCAGAGCTAATATTCCTTCCCGTCTTCAAGGCTAAGGAAGAAGGATTCCCTCTGCTTCCCATCTCTCTTCCTCCACTCTACTTCCACAGAGTGTCCAGGGTAAGCAACATTTTTTGGCTGTTTGGTTTTCTCTCTGTGGAGTCTCTAGCAATAATCACGTGTTTAGCCACAGCTCTTTGGCTTCTGTACTGAACTAGGAAGTTTTCTGGTTGCCTGCCTTTGAAACACTTAGCTGCTGTTGGCCACTCTTACGTTCCTTATCAAAGATGGAAAAGGCCAACTTGGGTAATACAGTTTGGCCCACTGAAAATACAGAATCTAGGTGCAGATATTAATGCTATTTACTGCTCCAAGTAGTTTGGATGACCAGATTCTCCTACAGCTGGACAGATTATGCTGAAAAGGATATTATTAGCTTAGAGAGGTGTTATGGCACCTCATTTTGAGTCTGGATGCTTAACACGTATTCTAAACCAGTCTTCTGATACTGGTGTTAATGTGGAATAGATCCAGTATACTCAGTACAGTGTTTCACACCAACATTATTTAAAGCAGCATCTAGATCAAAACACCTCTTATAAGCAGCTTTCACTATTGAGGTGTTCTACAGAGCTTTCAAAGGGCTTGGTCCTTTCAGCTGTCCTACAGCTGGAGCTCTCACTCAGCTGATCTAGAAAAGCCTCTGTGATATGCTACTGACAACCCACCCCCTCTACACTCCTCCCCATCTTCAGACTTACCCCTAAACAGTCTCTTGCTATTTTAGAATTGTAGGAGGACATCAGGTACCTGAGCCACACTCAGCGCTTCTCCCTTCCAAACCGTATTCAGCCATTCTTCTCCTTGCAAGCTCACCCAGTTTGAAACTTGCAGATCATTTTTGAAGGTGTCCCTGCCTGCCGAGCTGGAAAGTATAGTGCTGCTTACTGAAGTGGGAGGTTGTGTGCTGCTGTAATGCCTTGGCGTATCCTCATTTCTTAGTCAATTTAAGACTATTAGTGAATTAAATGTACAAATCCTGTAGCGTCCTTTTTATCTGTATCTTTTTATAAGAATATACTGTAATACTAAAAAAAAAACAAAAACAAAAGCAAAAAAATTAAAGATATATTGCCCCCACTGCGTCTCAGTGAATTTATCTTTATTTTCATTTTCTATGCTTTTGCTGGAGATTGATACAGATGAGCTGGAGTCTGAGTGCACTGCTTTTCTCTTGACTCTGGGTCTTTCTCTTTGATCAAGCACTGCAGAGCTGGTGAGAAACTTCAGAGGTAGTTCTGACAGGAAGGTGGAAGAGCATAGGGAACACTGGAGTTCACATGAAGAAAGAACAAAAAAAACACCACATCATTCCTGCTATCTCAGAGGATTACCACATAATCCACAGGTGGACTCTTAGAACAGCAGGTAAGGCTGCAGTGCTGGCTGTAAGCTCCCTTATCTGAGCTACATACTCAGAGGAAGAGTGTGAGTGAGAGGAGAAGGGGGTGAGAGAATGGTTTCAAAGGAAGAAGTTCAATAAGGCTGGATGAAAAGAAGCCAGGAAAGTCAATGTCAGGGCTGCAGCCTTCAGGAATGCGGGAAGTGAGTGTGGAAAGAAGTCAAGTACAGCACAGTGGGGCAAGCAGGAGGTATGTAAGAGCTAGGGCTGATTTGTGTGCACTTGAAGAGTGGGTGAATCGAGGAAAAGCTGAGGAATTCCTCATCTTGTCCCTTGGAGCTCAAGGGCAGAACCTTGTTTTCACTTTAGACACACAGCATGCAGCTGTTTCACTTACACGTGAATCTCCCTATCTCTAATAACATAAATAGGTCACTGACAAAATTCATTCTAAAGCCACAAAATCTGCTATCGTCAAAGTGTGATGTTCTAACTGCGAGCTCTGGCAAATCTCATGCCTAACTTAGATCAGGCTGCACAGCATGTTCCTGCTGTACATGGGACATCAAGACCCCAGCTCTTGGTTGCAGCTCTCAGGTGGGAAGGGCCATCGCAACGAGCAAAAGCAAATAGGTGATAATTGCTTGCACAGGTTGAGGGCCAACAGGCAGCAGGTGGGAATCTGAGTGCTGTGTGGAAGGACTCATTTTATGTTGAAAGAACTTTCAGTTTCCTCTACCTTCAGTCTATTTGATTCAGACTTGGCTGAGTCTGGCTACAAGATTCTTATTTTACAGATGCAGAGGCAGGGATGCTTCTGAAATCCATGCAGGATGTGAGTGGAAGAGGGGCGATGGCAATTCAGGGATCTGCCTGACTCTTTTCCTTCTCTAGCAGCTGGGTTTCAGTAAAGAAGGCAACACCATTGGTCTTCCTCTTGTTGGAGGTCAACTTCAGCAGCATTTGCATTCTGGCTGCACTGAACAGGCAGAGGTATCCTGTTTGAATTATATGAAGATCTTTTTTTCTTTTGTATTTTGACTGGTGTTGGAGCATGCAGTGAGGAGCTGCTGTTCTGCCCTACAGGATGGCTTTGGTACAGGAGCCTCCTTTAATCTTCCCATCTGGCTTCTTGTTGTGGCTGTAGACTGCCACTCTTCATCACCGCTGCACAGAAGCAAGGTAAGTGCCTTCTGGCTTTTTTTTTTTTTTTTTTTTTTTTTTTTTTTGAGCAAAAATAGTGTCATCATAATTTTGCTGTCCTGAATGAGTAGTGGTGAGGAGGAAGGTAAGGGGAGCTTTTCTGTCATGCTGGGAAACTCTGAAGATCTATTATTCATTGGTTTCTCCTTTCTTTAACCTTTGGCTTCTGTTAAAACAAAGATGACTTTTATCTCTGCCATAGCAGATAGAGAATTTTCTGGGAGAAATCTGCTTGGCCTTTTAGGAACTGTGTTCTATTGTCTGGTAACAAAATAAAAAAGACTTTTTCCCCCTTCACCACCCTGAAGTCCAAAATGTTGGTTTCAAGGTTGTCCTGCTAGATTTTGTTTATACATTTTGTGTATCTTTAGCTAAAGGGGGTTCTTGTTGTTGTCTCCAAAACATAGTTGCTATTTATCTCTACTTTGGTCAGACTTCTGGCAGGAGGGTCTTCTTTTATTATTTTTTCTCTTTTTCCTGTCCCCATTGGTCTCAGTACAGACTGGTTTGAGAAAATGAAGGTGATGCTGCTTGTAGACCTATATATACCTGCTAATATTTTTTGATGAAGGTGGGGTGGCATGCTCTGTTCTTTGGAACCTCAGCCTGGCAGACTGTATTTTCATATAAGATAGCAATGTAGAGATTCAGTAAGAAAGCTGAATGCCTTATTCAAATGTGCCTTGATAAGGGAAAGAAACAGAAGAAGAGGAATAAAACAGGGTAGGATGTAAATTTGGCATACCTGGTTTTTATCTTGATGTTTCCAAGCAAAAACTGAAAAGAAAAAAAAAAAGTATAAAACGTATAATAAAATGCATGTCAAGGTTGATTAAAATGGTAGGGGGACTAACCAAATTTTACTTTGGGTTTAATTTGATTTCAAATACCAAACTTCAGGTCAAGCTTGTGAAAGAAAACTGCCACCTTGAGTTTTTGCTGTTATTTGAAAGCAAGGTGCTGATTATGTCCTGTTTGAAGCGTGTTCTCCCTCTTCTATGTGTCAGCTTCTTGCCTGGGAGGGTGAGACAAGCATGCCTGATGTGTCCTCCAGCTGGAGAATGGGGCTGTGCATGGTGGGTTCAGGGTCTCTCCTGAATTCACCTGTGATCAGTCTGACAGACCTGTACCTCAGAGGCACTTGAGATTCTTGATATACCCACAAAATTTCATTAGAAAGCCATCATTGTCAGTGCTTCTTGCATTTGGGTAAAGATCCCCAAGGATCTATTTGCAGTGCTGCCATTGTTCACAGGATCAGCTCTGATGTCAGAAAAGTGCTTGGCAACCGGCCTCTCGGAACCAATGTTACCTTGCCACTCCACGTTTAACAGAGATAACGCTGAAGTATTCTCCCCCTCGCCTCCAAGTGATTCTTTTTCTGTCTTTTTCAGAAAATGTGGTTTTATTTATTTTTGTTTTTACTGTGATAAATCAAAATGGTTCTGCCATGATCAAAGCATGAGAAGTGTCATGAATGTGGTGAGGAGCTCCATTTTGCTTACCGTCTCTCCCTGGGGTCTCACTTGAGGTGAAGAGAGAGGTGCCAGGCAACCTCCATGCCTGCTCTCATTGCTTTTGCACCAGGGCAGCCACATGTCTCTGCATGACCAGAGCATAGAGGAGGGCTACAAAGATGGGGAAGTGTCTGGAGAGCAAGATGGATGAGGAGCAGATGAAGTCCTTGTTTTGCTCCTCCCAGAGCAGAGGAGGAGAGGAAAGGCCTCACGGTGGCCTACAGCTTCCTTATCTCAGGAGGATTTGCCGCTCTTTTTCTGTGGTGTCCTTGGTATGAATCTTCTTGCACGTGCAGCTAAGCTGTGGCCTTTGGGATGCTGATTTCCTGCCTGCTTCCAGAGTGTCAGTGCTGGGCTGCAAAAGAAAGCATGTCTTGGACTTGCACCAGGTTCAAAGTGGGAGACTCCAGCTTGTCTTGCATCTGAGATGTTGTCCTTGTGAGGCAGCTGCCAGTTGCTGATCTGTTCCTAATTAATACCCTCCCAAAGGGATGTTGACCAGCACATCCCAAACCCAAAGCAGAATGGGAGGAGGAAGAGGCTAAATCAGATATTGAAGCAATTTCACTTTCTAATTTTTTACCCAAACTGGCACTCAAATCCAAACAGGAAGGCAGCAGGAGTTTGGATGGGGATCAGTAGTCCTGACAGTGCATTACAGAGCAGAACCAGTATAATTATGGGCAAATAGACATAATCACAGAAATAGCTGAGCACTGATGAGGGGCAGGCTGTTTCCTAAGAGCTTCTTGCAGGAATGGTGACCAGCTCTCTTTCCTCTTATTTGTGCTTTCACTTTCTGTCAGCTCTGCAAGGAGCTTTACCGTCACCGAATGCCTCTGCCTTTTGCGGTCACTGAAGTGAGAACTGAGGTGTCACCAGTGCAGGCGGATTTTTCTCCTTCTAGGGCAGGGAAGTGAAATCTAGTAAAGTAATCGGGACAAAGTGAGGGGCAGAAGCTGTATCTGCTAAGAGCAACTTTGCTAATTTGATGGCAAATGTTACCTTCTCCAGATGCATGTCACGCATGAAGAGCGCTCAGGCCTGCAGACCTGTCTCCAGATGCTCGCTGCTGAGTGCACATAGCAATGGGAAGGATGGATTGGCGTTCTCATCTGCAATGATTTGAGTGATTTAGCAAGCATTACGTGTTGGTCTGGCCCGACAAATTGTGGTCAGGTCCTTCTGGATCACAGTCCAGCCCTGTAGTGGAGAAACTGTACTCTCCTTCCTGCCTAGTGACACATGATGCCAAGGGCTATCTCTCTGCTACCAGCTGAGGAGTAGGAGCTCCTGCCTGTGCCCAGGGCAGGACACGGTGCTGGGGCCAAAGAGGGGGGTGGTTTGTGCACCTGGGGATCAGGAGCTTCATCAGCAATCCCAGCATAACAGCATTTCCACCATTTTCCCTTTTGCTCTTCAGTTTCCGCTAGCTGTCCCTGTCTCTACCATTGCTGATTCTGGATCTGGGTCAGTTTTCTCTCACTCTGTGAGCTCCCTGTGAACAGAGCAGTGAGGTTTGGGGCCAAATTTTGCCATCCTCCTCATGGCCTTCACAGAGCTGCCTTTGCCATCCCCAGGAACTTTGCTTCCCAAGTGCCTTGGAAGTGCTCCTGGCTCTGACAGGCACAGGGGCCTCAACCAGAGTCTGGCCAGTCCTTTGTAGAGCTTCAATCACATGTGTGTGTGGAGACATCTTGTCTGAGGGATGAGGCTAAATGTAGGCCGCTGTAAAACCCCTGAACAGCAGCTCCAGCACCAGCTGCTCCAACAGGCCAACGTACTTGTTTCCCAGCTGAGCTCCTTGCTGATGTAGATGTGGCCTCTGTGCACGTGTGTCAGCAGGGGAGCAGGTGCCAAAAGCGTGTCAGCAGGGGAAATTCTTACTGGTGCCAGGCAAGGGTGGAAGAACACTTGAGTTCTTCCCTTCTATAAATGGTTTTGGTGAAAACAGGTTTCTTAACTTAGGTTACAGCAGTGAGGGCTGGAAGAGCTTTGTGAAGAGGGAACTTCCAGGGACACGTGAGCTGGAGGAAGATCTTGGCTAGATTAGATACGAGATGAGGACCAGGAATGCAGCCTGTCCCCACTAAGTCTGGAAAGACTTCTCCTAGGCCATTCTCTGACTTGAGTCAGGTATCTGGTTGGATGTCTCCTCTCCTGGGGCTCTAGAGAAGGAAGTGCAATCATTCTTACTAAGGCCTGATCCCATGCTGTAGGACACAGTGGCACCCCTGCTTTCATATGAAGTGACCCATGCCCCACGGAGCTGCCTCCCTCTTGGGTGAAGGCATGGGGAGACCTTGCTGGGTGCTGTGTCAGTTCAGTGGTGTGGAGGCCCTGGGATGTGGGGAGCCCTGCTCCTGCTGCTGGTGAAACATGGGAATGCTTGTTGCTTGCTCCTTGTCCAGCCAGCTGGGTTTAATTTTAGAAACACAGTACTATCTTGGGGCATCTTTTTCCACGGAATGCAAGTCTTTAAGTAAATAAATAACAGCTTTGTCAAGGTGGAATGACGGCCCATAACCGCACTACAAAACACAGAGTGAGTGAGCTGAGCCCCATTCCTCTTGCATGTGGAACTACTTTGTGCAGATACAGTGGCTGCACTGCCCCTCTTTCCTCCTTCAACCCCCTCCTGAGCTGACCATGTGCATTGATTAAAAAGAAATAAAAACATCTTGGAATATCAGCCTTAGAGAAGTGGAAATGAACCCCCCCCCAGCTGTTGGGGTTCAGATAGAGTTCTCTGGAAGACATTTCCAAAAGCTATGGTTTACCAGTGATCAGTTAAGTGTTAGTGTCGATGCCTTTGCTGCATCTGAGACATCCCATAAGGTTGTGCTCTAAGGCATCCTCAGTGAGCCCTGAGCAAAGCAGCAGGCTATAAAGATGAATGCAAGAAACTTGTGTTTAAATACCCCTCCCAGTCTGGCTGGCCAAGAGCCTTCAGCGCACTGTTATGTTGCTTATGGCTGAGTGTCCTGGGTGTGTCTGTCAAAGCTCATTTGCTGGCTGGAAAATCCTGTTAAAGTCATTTTACCAGAGCAAGATCCCATTTGCACCACTCAGGTCCAGCAGCTCTGAGATGCCTGCATGGCATCTGTTGCATAAGCTCTTGTTAGCCCCATGTTCTTGAATCAGCAAGGCAAGATCTTCTCAGGCTCCCAGTCCGAGCAAGATCTTACAGTGATGGCCTTCCTCTGGTGGGCCTAAAATCTGCAAGGTGGAATAAATGGTGTCGAAATTATCCATCCTGCTGTCTGCTCACTTTGCTGGGAGCCCATCAGATTTCATCCTGCTGCTGGGACAATATGGCAGCTGAGTGGACAGGATGCTTTTAAGGAAACGAGGTCAGGAGCACCCATCTTGGGTGTGTTAAGAGTTGGAAGCAGTCAACTGAGTGTGTCCTCAGAGCCAAAGGAGGGGACAGACTATGCCTAATAGGAGAGATGTGAGGGAGCTCTGGCAGCATCCTTTGTAGCAATCGGGCTTGAAATCAGTGTCTGTGGCTTGGAAAAAGTATTGTATAGTATCCTCATGTCATGTGCTGGCAGGATACTTGAAGAGGCTTTGTTCTGGTCTTCCCATGTCTTGTCCATATCTTGTGCTTTGTTTCACAGCCCTCAGCTGTAGTGTTTCTGGGCAGGATTGGGACAGGTTCTGTATGCCTGTTTGGGTTTAGCACTTAAATTTGCTGCAAGGCCTGGGGATTGCTGGCTTGCCCCTTGGGCTGGCTGGTGCCTTCTCTTCCCCAAGCGCTGCCATAGCAGGAAGGATTTTCCACAGACATGGTACTGCCTGCTCCTCCTCAAACTGCCTGATTGAGCCATCTCCTCTCTTCCTTGGCCTTAGCTTAGAGGCCTTCACCAGTATCACTCATTTGGAGGGATATATATGTTGGAGTTTTTTTTTCCCCTAAACTCTAGTGAAGGCCCTTTCCTGAGGGGCTAGGCGAGCTCTGCCCATGTCCCCTGTAAGCCATGAATCAGAGCAGCTCTGGCAGTGATTTCTGTTTCCACTGAACCCAATTAAGATCCAGTCTTGGCAGGGTGGAACTTTGGAACTGCCAGCTGCAATAGGAGAGATGAGACTTTGAGGGCAGCAAAAATTACTCCCTCCCCCCTCCTCTTGCTCTGCTTATTTCTTGGATTCGGGATGAGGATTGCCCCAGGAGCCAATCTGCAGAAGCTAAGTGAGCCACACAGAGCTGAAGCATTTCCATTCAGCATCCAACCTGGGGTGGGGAAGCTCAACTCTCCATAGCACAAAGGCTGTGGGTGGCATCTGGGAGGTGGCTTCAGGGAAGGGAGGACAAAGCCCCACACACTGCCCCGGTACAGCAGTAATTTCAGCTCAGCTGGAACTTTGCACGTGGGGAGACTCGAGTGATGAAATTACCCCATTAGTTAATCAGAGTGTTCCTTAAGGACTTGGAAAGTGGCAGGAGGGGTCAGGTCTGTGTGAGTGAAACCCCTCTCCCTGGCTCCCAGGAGCAGAAGCTGCCTGCCGGCTCTTTGCCCGCTGTGAGGCTGTGCAGCTCTGCTGCTGCTGCTGGAGCAACGCCACAATTTGCACCAGCTGGTAACTGGCCCAGGGCACAGCTAATGGAGCAGCTGTGTATCTGCTAGCATATGTTTCTTCCAAGCATAATATTAACACAAGTTTACAGTTGCCCGACCTTCTGCTGTCTCCCCTTCTTCCTCTCCTCCCTCCTGTCACTCCTGTGCACCTTGCAGCCAAGCTGCCCTCAATGTTGGAACCAGAAACTTTGCTTTTGCTGGCCTTGCATCCTTTCAGCTATGTACCCTGGAAGTATCATGGGTATAGAGGAGAACATTTCTGTTGCATTTATTTTTGAGACTAAGACTGTGCAAGAACAGCTTAGTAGAAGTATAGAGGTTTTCTGGTTTTGAGCAGTCTCACCAGAATCTTGATGATGGCCCTGCCATTGCAGTCAGGCTGTGATTATGAAGCTGAGCAATGCCTGGGTTGACACACAGCTCTGCTCAGAGCAAGTCTCAGCAGCACCTTGGGGCACCTGGCCCTTAAGCTTTCGCTTGGCTATACTTAACCTCCGCTATTTTGGGAGCTTTCTCCTTGTCAAAGGATCAAATAGGATAGCTCAAAAATAGAGGTGCTAAACTGAAGGCTTTCTAAACACAGCACTGGTGGCGCGGAAGGTGAAGCTAGCTGGATTTGTGCCTTAGCTATAGACTTGTGGTGACCAAAATGAAAATCTGCTCTTATTATGACAGGGTGCACTGAGTTCACCCAAAGCTCTTCAGGCCCAGCTTGTGAAGAAGGCTTCAGCCACTCCACCCTGTGTCTTTCCAGGGAGCTTGCCAGGCACGTCATGGGGTTTGCCATCATCATAGCTTTTACAGTGCTCCTCAGATCACTTGATTTTTGAAACCTACATTGAGGCTTTATCCTGAAGTCTCCCAAAAAAAGCTTAGTCAGCCCACTGCACCCAGCAACTCCCGTTTTCACATTTGCTTAAATTCTAAGCTGCTCTTGGAACAAGGCTGTCGAAAGTAGAGGGAGGTAAACCATGTTTTCATTGAACTAATTAGCAGTCCTGTGTCCTGGCCAAAGCACACACTGTGTTACAGCCATTTTTAAGCTCTTACATGCCTGCCTAGCTGTTGCTGAGACAGCCAGGAACTGCCAGCTATGGGGCAAGGAGGGGTGGGATAGAGGACTGGATTCTGTTCACTCAAATCCCATGTGAAGCTGAGTAACCTCAGTGACTTAGGAAGAATTGCTGCAGTTCACCAGTGGCTTAGAATAGCTAAAATTTTCTTCCCGTTTTTAGTGTTCAGCTGTTGTTGCTTTTAGGGTCTGGTTTTGTGCGATTCTCATTCTGAAATAGGTCCCTATTTTTACTTAGGGCCTAGCTTTTGCTGGCTTCTCCTTTAGTACTTTGCATCCAAACTTTTCCAGGGCAGTCTAAGGGTGGGGTGACTGGCCTCAGGATGTGGCCAGGAAGGAAAGAAGCTTGCCTGCCGCAAAAGGCACAGGCTAGATTGGCAGGGAAGAGACAATAAAACACAGATGGGAAATTAGCTGGGACAGATGAGTTTCCAGGAGAGGATAAAAGATGTGTTGTAAGGGCAAGCAACACTCGCTTTGTGTTCCAGTTGCATTTGGCATGTAGAGCATTAGTGGCATGACTTGCTCTTATGGTATCTTATGGCAGGCTCATTGCTTTACACCATTTTGAACTGTCAAAATCTAGGACCTTCTTTCCTAATCTGGAATCAGAAAGTGGAAGCAAACTGGATGTATGTTGTGCTGTAGTCTCAGGGTAAGCAGCACTTTGAGGCTATGCTGGATTGGAGACATCCCAGGAGGACAGCCATAGTCTCAGCCCTCTTGCGCGGTGTGCCTGCTGTTGGCTTCCTATGGGGCTGCACTGAGTATTAAGTTACAGCAAGCTGCTCCACCAATTCCACTTCCTACAGGTCTTCCAGATGGCAAACAAGGTGCGATCTCTCCTGGAAACTCAGCTGGATCAGAAAGGGCCCCTCCCTTATGACCTTCACTGTTGAGGTGGGTTGGACTTGTGTACAGGCAGTTCTGTGGGCATTCATTTCATTTGTGTGGCCACTTTGGCTATGAAGGAGAATGGGTGAGGTGCTCCTTCCTTATGTGAGACTGCAGCACAGAGCAGGGCTAAGTTGTTTACATTCACTGGTGTGTGATCAGGGAAGTGGGAGACAGCAGGATTAAAGATGAAATGATAAATTATGCTGCTAAGCCTACAAGATCATTCTATTTAAGAACAGCCAGATGGAGTTTCGCTCAACAGCAAAAAAAAAAAAAAAATAAAAATGAAAGAGCAGCTTCCTTGCAGGAATGTTATCCTGACTGATCTCTTCCTAATTGCTGACTGATTACAGTAACTTCTGTCTTGTTGCTCATCCTGAATTAACTACTTATAGAAGCTGAGGGCTAAAAAACAAGCATTCCTTTGGATGAAGGAATGGAAAAAAATTGTACTCAAAACAATGTGAAACAAGTATAAGGAGCATTTATTAAAAACGGTGGACAAAAAATGCAAGCCTTCAAAAAGGATTCATCACTTTATACCACTGCCCACCCAGCACCACTGAAACATACCAGCTCATTTCTCTTGCAAAACGTTCTGTCAAAATGTGTTTCATCATCTATAAATGTGCATAGTTTCAAGACTTGAGAATAGAACATGAGGATAACATGGCACCAAAGTCAGTTTCCCAAAGTTTCTAGTCACTCTCAACCCAAGGAAGTATGTAGTGGGATGTGCATGAGTGGTAAGATGTGTGCGTGTCCCTGCTATGACCTCAAATCTTTTCTGTGAGCTCTACAGCATGACAGCAAACTTCTCAGAAGCCAAAGAATCGTATGCCCCAGAGCATTATTTTATTACTATGTCTTGTTTCTTTCAACTTTTCAAGAGTGGGTGAAGGCAAGGAGGGCAGTGTGTGCTGTGCAAGGGAGGGGGGGGAGTTAAGTGCTTGTGTAAGTCAGCTAACTCAGCAGGTTACAGGCATGCTGCCTTTTCCAGGGGATTTGTTTCTAAGCTGAACTAGGGGAGCTGATGTGCACAGCATTTCCACAGATGAACATGGTCTCTCATGGTTGCAGGTTCAGCTGGAATTCTTAGTGCCTATCTGGGGAAGGTGCTTGAGTGAGAACTCATTACTGTCTCCTGTGCAATATTAAGTTGACTTACAGATATATTAAGTTGATTTACAGATAGTTCAGTGATATTGATATACTCCTGATGCTAACAGTGAATGCAGGCATCCAAATATCTGTAGTGCTGAGCATCTGTTAATCAAGCTCTGCAGACTCCTCCTGTGTTTCTAAGCTCGCTCAGCAGTAGCTGTAGTCGTTATGTGTGCCTGACCTCAATGATAACGAATAAAATAATCTAATTAACCTGCAATGGAAAAAGTGCTTTCTGCATTAACTACTGTATGAGATCCGTAATGTACAGGCAAATACATTTGTAGTATCTCCTACTGACTCCTCATAGTAGACTTGTGCTTCAAAAAAGCAGGGTGTGTGTGACTGTGCTGTGTGCTTTACTGATGCTCACAGTTTAACCTTATTCCGTGAGAAGCAATGGCTTGCAAAGTTTAAGACAATTTACCCAGTAGCCTCCTTAACTTAGAGCTGTCTTCAACTCTCTGTGCGTATTGAGAGGGAGCACCCTGAATCACATGGAGCTTCACATTAGCCATAGGTACTAGAAAACAAGTAAACTGAGTTGAAAACATCTTCAGAGCATATAAACTGAAGTTTAAAAGGGATCCACCAGTATGGAAAAAAAGAATGCTGATGAATTTCTTTTCTAGGATATTCAGTTATCAAAGCTAGTCAGAGCTACATGACAATCCACTTCTGGCAACTTACGTGGGACCACTTAAATACTTGAAGGCTTTGTGAAAGCAAGTTAGAGAAGAATGTGGGAAAACACTCCAGCAAGAACAATAATCCCACTCCCCCAAGTAAGTGGCTGCTGGACTTCCAGCCTTTCACCTGTCAGGACCATGCAGCTTGCTGCTTACTAGAAGCTGCATTGTAAGATTAAAAAAGTGTGGATTTCTGGGGCTTGATGTAACAGTTTTTACTAAAGTCAGGGAGAGCTGAAACCTACTTCCATGCATAGCATAACTAAACCCTTAATGCAGACATGCATGCAGACACAGTGCCTTAATGTATTTGAGTACCAAGGTCAAAGTGCTGGAACGTGCTTCTAACATCACAAAAGTTACCTTTCAGATCAGCAAAATACTTCCAACACCAGAATCCCTATGTTCTACCACATTTTACAGTGTTCAAGGTAGAGGGAGCTGGGCAGCTGCAATCTCCTTTTGTTTTGAAACAGAGGTGGATATTTCCCACTTGTGAGGAAAGGAAAGCAGTAGCACTGAAAAGGGACAGGAGCTGCCCCTCTGACCCTGAACTGTTCCACAACTATAATCTCTGATGTTCGATAAATTCCCAGAGCTGTTTTCTTCTCCTTGTCACCATCTAACCTCGTCTGAGGAGATGGGGGGCACAGACAGGCAGAAACAGTTCTGAAATCCTAATCCTTGACTTAAGAATAGTTGCCAAATAACAGTACTTTCAACACTTGTTTCATTTCCAGAGCTCACAGTTGCATGGTGTGATGACAGCAGCTGTGAATATTTCACAGCAAGAAGAAAAAGAAACCTTATGTACTATAACTAGGAATCTTTGTTCAACCTCATGGTGAGGACACTAAAATGAAACTACTGGCTGAGCAGAGAAGTCTGTCCTCTAAAAAACCCGCTTACTCAACAGCTGGCTAAGTGGGTCCTCTGTTCATACAGATGTAAGTGACAGGGTAAGGCAAAATGAGAGTTGTACAGCATACACCTACTGAGGTCTCCAAGCTTACTACAGCTGAGCAGATGCTATTCTGTAAGAGGCTGTGTTCTAGCAGTGGTTATCTAGAGGGCTGGAAGTATCTGGATATGATCTAGACTCTAGAGAAGTCTCCTCTCTGCCCGCCGGTCTTACTAAGCAACTTCACCTCCTCAATCACAATGTCATGAGTGACTGCTTTGCACATGTCATACACAGTCAGGGCAGCCAGGCTGGCAGCTGTCAGAGCTTCCATCTCCACACCTGTCTTCCCCCAGGTCTGGCAGGAGCAGTGAATCACCACTGCACATTTGGCCTCATCCAGCCTCAGGGACACCTCAACGTGGCTGAGAGGGATGTTGTGACACAAAGGGATCAACTGGCTGGTCAGTTTAGCTCCCTGAATTCCTGCAATCTGTGCTACTGCCAGCACATCCCCTTTCTTCATTTGGTTCTGCCTTACCATCCCAAATGCCTTCTCACCCAGGCGAACAATAGCAACAGCAACAGCACTTCTTCTGGACTCTGGTTTCCCTCCAACGTCCACCATTGTGGCCCGTCCTTCCTCATCTGTATGAGTCAAGTTATCAGAAGCACGATGGGCCTTAGTGCAAGATCCCAAGTTCCTGTTAGACAGTTCAGATCCTGGACTTGCCTGTTTGGACTGACCATCCACAGAAACTTGGCCAACAGGAGAAGCCTCAAGGCACTTTGTGTCAGATGCAGAGCTCGAGTCCTTTTGGAAGACACAGAAGCCTCTCAGCTGAGTTTGTAGAATTCTTGTCCTTAGGTACCACTCTTGCTCTGGGTGAAATCCTGGCAGGGTAAGCTGTTTTGTAAGTTTATTTTTTATTAATGTTTTCCCCATTTGCTTGGATAAACTTGCTCTCAAAGTCAGCCACTGGCTAGATGTGTGGCCCCACTGTTTTGAATATGGGGGATTCTGTAGGGCATCTTGGTGCAGAGGGAATGACATCAATGCAGGTTCTGGAAAAGAAGTGAAAATAACATGAGGATATGTCTTACTAATCAGAAAGCTAGCCTAAGCCTGCAGTAGCTGAGAACACAGTTGGAGCCTTTCACGAGACCTTCTGTATTACAAAAAACTTAAGAACCCTGCATTTTCTCTTCAAGCTTTGTCTTCCCCTCACCCATACACCAGCATTTGTTGGTTTGCTAACACAAACCCAAGGCTTGTTTAGAAGTCTCTGACAAGAGGAAACAACTTGCTTTTAAAAAGTATCAATGCTTACTGAGAAATAGCAGCCAAGAAAGCTTGCAAGAACAGCAGGCCTAAAGATGAGCAAGTCACAGCATCTCAGCACCCATTTGAGATCTCCCAGCTCCAATATTCTTTTGAAAGCTTGGCAGGATAAGTAAAAAAGAATTCTTCCATTCAGATTCTCAGCTCCTCTTTTCCAAACGCCTTCTCCTAACACAGGCAGCTGCACTTTTCCTGTTTTTGTCTCCTGCAGAGAAGGGTCATGCCAGCACTTGAGGACAGCAAGGACCAGAAACACCATCTGCAATAGCACTGTCTCCAGCATGCAGGGTGGCTCTGCAATGGGAACCTTCCTTATTACTGCCATCTCTTACCACATTAATGACAGATGAAGTTTAAGCACTGGAAAAAATCGTGCTCCTCTCGTAGACAGATTTTAAATTTACTAAGAGCTATGTTCCAAGTTGAGCTGGCGTAGCTCCCACCTGGCAGAGAGGTAATAAGCTGTTCTGCCCCTTTCACATTTAATCCCTCGGTTTTGGCATTTGAAGAAGGATTAATGCCAAGTGTCAAGACAGGAGGAGTCTTTTTCACATAAAAGAAGAGATTTGTATTAAGTATAGTGAAAGCAGTATAGAGGTAAGTGGCTAAGTCCTTTTTTAATAGCTTCACTGATTACCACGCTTCTCCTAGAGCTCCTTTTTTCTCTGCTCCACTTTGTGAGAAACCCGGACCACCTTGCTGAGTTACTTTTACTGCGCAGACACACAGATTCTGCCTTGAACTGTCCACACTACAATAACAGGATGGATAATGCTCTGTGTTCCTCAGCTTGCTGTTGTTTTAAAAGAGACACCTCCTCCTTATTAGTCCCAGCCTCTGCTGTAACAAGAGACTGATGTATTTAGCACCTTTCTCATCTAGAATACCCTCCAACTATTGATCGGAAAGTGCCCATTACTGAAGTTTAATCAACCACAGATAATATATTTTAAGTATAATCTCAGTAATACTCTAGATCCACACCTGATGGCTTATCCACTAAAATTACTATTCTTACAACTTTAATGGTAATGTCTTTACCCTCAGAGGAATGGGTTTAAGTGGACATAACTGTTTTTAATACAACAATGCTCTGCTTTAGAAGAACACAGAAAATTGTGCCTAGTAATCTTTTCTTTCCCTTTTTCTTTATCCCCTGCTGTATAATGTGAATGTGCCTTCAAAAATCCAGAGACTCAAATTATTCCTCTGGTTCCCCTGATTACTTTAATTCAAGTTAATCCCCTGCAGTGCCTTGTCTCCAAGAGAATCTGAACTGCAAAGGCAGACAAGTGTAAAGGCAGATAAGCACAATTTTGTGGCAGTAGGGGGGAAAGGAAAGTACTGTTAGTTCAAGTAAAGTGGGAAGTAAAAATATAGCAACAGACAGCAATGCATGCAAATATCTTTGTTTTGCCTTTGTTTAGTCATCTGCATTCACACGCTGCTCATTCAAATACGAAAAATAGATAATGGTTTTCTATAGCACAACTGAACCTATCTGACAAACTTCCTCTTTTTAACTCTACTAATACACCTGGAAGTTAATTGAGTTAGCTTCTAGCTAGCATGGATGGGGGAAAAGAAAGAAACTAGGAGATGCTTAAAAGCAAAAACAACTCTCCACAGCTAAAGTGAACCTGTAAGGAGAACAACCTGCCATAAGGAGTGTTTCAGTAAGGGGAATAGCATACAATCTGTATTACAGCAAAGACTCAGACAATTGCAGCGCAGAGGAGAAGCCAGTTTGTCATACTAGGACTCGCAAAACCACTCAGTGACTTCCACAGCATTCATTAAATTAATTTGTCAATCAAAATGCGATTTTCCACATGCCAACAGTGAGACTGACTCCACTCATCCCCAGTTATGGACCCTGCACCTCTGATGAAGATACTGATAATAGTTGTTATTAAAGGGACATAGAAGAGCTTGGGGAGGCCCTGGACAGGCTTCCTCTCTTTTACTCTATGTGAGACAATGTGAGAGTACTTTACAAAAGGAATTAAGATAGCTCTGATCAGTACGTACCTAAATATAACTATGAACATTAACTTTAGAGTGAGGATATTTTCAAAAGCATTTTGTGCAATGATGCAGGTCTCAGCCCCCTGGCAGAAGTATTTTCCATCATCTTTAAACAAAAAATATTTTCCTCCTGCAACAAGTGAGTGCATGCTTCAGACAATAGTTCCTCTTTGCCCTTTGCCTGGAACACAATGCGGCAGTAGCCACATACAAAAGAGCAAAAGCAAACTTAGCTAGATGGTCTTGCAACAAACAAGGCCATCCACTCCAAAACTCAACACGAAAAAGATGGTCCTGCAAGGGAAAAATATTCCCAGTAAAAACAGTAACAGTATTAAGAGACTTCTGAAGAATGTATTTTTCAACAAAGGCAACTGCAGTAAAATCACAGCTGTTACTCCATCACTTGTAGCACAGCCTGCAAGTTAATGAATGTTACCCTTCTCTGAAAGGGAACTTGCTTTAAAAGCTGTATTTATGCTGCACAGCATCAGTGGGAGAAGGAAAGTTGCTGGTCTGCTCTCTTCCGCCCCTGCTACAATTTTCCCTCTGACTGATAAGACACAAAAGAATAATGTTCAACAAATGTTGCAATGCTAACTCTCACATCCACTTAATCTTTTGAAGGAGACAAGTGCAAGGGAACTGTTATGTCACAGCCTGAACTGATGATATTGAGCACCCCGAGAAGGAGGTGACTGGCCCAGGGGGCACAGGTGCAAGCAATACACCTGTGCTTCCCAAATGACCCTGGGTCCACCCCTCCCTGGGCTCATTTAAGGGCTAGCCTCTGAAGAGAGAACATCTCCTGGATGAAGGCCTCTTCCTGAGAAGGAGTGCTCTATAGCTAGAGACTCTCTTTGCTGGTTGGGTGAGTCAACTTTTATTTTTTATACATGATTATTGACATTCCTAATGATACTTTGCCTGGTATTGTAAAGAGTTTCACTGCTTCCAAGGACCAATTATGAGTATTTCCCAAGATAGCTATTCTACAAAACAAGGAAGTGTTGGCATGGAAAAGACAATGCCACATGTGTGAAAAATCTGTAAGAGAATCCCCAGTGGTGTCTCATCATCCATGGACAGGGCATCAAAAAGAATGGAAGGTTAGCAAATATATTTTCTACAAACCTAATAAAAATAAAAGCTCTCACCCACTGGACTGGTGAGAAACCAGATAGTGAAGTTTAAATGGTTATGCTTTGAGACTGTGCCACACTAAGAAGGTATTTCAAAATAATAAAACTGGAAGTTCCAGATTCCAAAGCAAAGAATTAGGGAGCTGAGAAGCCTTGCCTGTGTCATGTCATTGCTTTTATATAATGTTTGGGAATGTTTTATGTAAGTTCAGGAGTAAAAATAAGTCCAACATCCTTTATGCTTCTCTTGCCACTTGGTATATTTCATAAATCTCATTCCTAAACCACCTGATTATTTAGTATACTATTATAAATATATATATATATATGTACATACACACATATATATATATATATTCTATCATTGTTAGGTACAAAGAAAGCAGACAGGCAAAAGAAAGCTAGTGATTCCTTTGGAAAACGTAACGATTTTCAAAATCATTAGAGAAAACAGAAACAGTCTAGTCAATCAGAGAGAGGATGGGGACATAAAGCCTTTCCTTCTTTTCAAATTTGGCTTAAATAACAGTTAATGTTTAAAAATAAGAAACCTGTTTCTCTACCTAAACCAGAAGTGTATGCAAGTTCAAAATAAAAGCCCAGACCATTCTGATCCCAAAGAGATATAAACCAAACAAAATCATGGTATGTGTATTACGTACTGATTTGTCACCCACCAATCAGGATCATTGGACGGTTTTTCATCTGGGAAATGTTAAACATGCCTAGAAGTAAAATAAGGAACACATAAAAATCCTAGCTTTTTAGGTTTTAAGTCATGCATCTGGTTCATATATACTTAGTTTTCTGCTCTTCGAAGTGCAACCTGCATGCTAGGAAAACCAAAGCTCAATAAAGATCAAGGGAGCTGGGGGAGGAGGAATCTAGCGTTATATTAAAAAAATAAAATGGCTGCTGTAGTCTCCAAGCATCCAGCTGCTGTGTATCTCTAATACTGTAGAAGCTAAACCTTCTGTAATTTGAATTACAGTCTGCCTAGTACAAAATTAAACTAAGTCGGGACAATCTGATTTCTTAACAGTAGAATTGAACTGTATTAGTTCTAGGGGTAAATTATGAACAGTGTTCCAGTTCAAAGAAGTCTAATCTCCTAAATCCTCAAGGATAGTCCTGAGATTAACACAAGTCAGAAGAAGAGAGTGTCAGTTAAATGATGTTGATGGCAGAAATTCTTTTACTAGATGGGAAAACACTTTCCTTGCTTTCTCAAATCAGAAACTCAAAAATGAGTAGTCTGAAAGGAAAGGAATCAGTCTTCCCTCCTATCCTTAGGTTTACAAGGTGCTATTTTATCTTGGTCAGAGCTTGGTCACTTTTGCAAGCAAACCTATGGATCAGAATTACAAGCTTCTTTTTAAATCTGTTTGATATGTAACCAACTGTTAGTAAACAGGTAGAACCTGCAAGAGAACAAGAGGGCCAACATAAAGGTGATTATTCTATGCTTATGAAGACAGTTAATATCCAAAGGTCAGCATTCTCACGACTGGTCAGGTTACCACAACATGCTGAGTTTCAGATTTGCCTTACATATAGTTTGTGTTAATGTAAATTAAGAGAAGACTAATACAGTATACAGATACGAGTATATCATCATGGACTTTGCATCATTACCTCATCCAGAGAATTAGATTGGCAACATATTTTTGCATACTCAAAAAAGACTTGTCACTTCTAGAAGCATGTTCATGAAGTAGCTGTACTAATGGCTTGGCTCAATTTAGCTTTAGTGCTTATTTTACAGCAAACTAACTTCCTGGGAAAAAAGGGATCTGGTACAACTCCACTGATTTCTGCTTAACATTTCTGCTCATCATTAGCAATAGTACTTGCACCTCTTTGAAGACAAAAGGCAGTCTGACAAGCTGCTAGGCAGTCAGGGTTCCAGGTCTTATGAAGGACTAGGAAATTCTAAACTGATATTCGTATTTTGGATAAACTGCAGGACAAGTAAATGACAAAAGTTTATATCAGAAAATGCTCTTAGCAGATGGGAGCAGTATCTCTTTAACTAATGTAGCTTCATTTAAGAACCTTTTCCTTCCTTTTTTCTGGCAAGTTAATGTGTCCCATTGCAACAAAATAACACTGCCTACCTAGTCACTGCTGTTATTTCTCCTGTATGACAAACATACCAGCATGCTGTTTCTTTTTTCTGCTCACTGCTGCTCCAATGATTTGAACCAGCTCTTCCTCTGAGGCACCTGATCGTAAGTGATCTCTCAAGGACACTTCTGAACTCCCAAACAGGCACACCTGCAGTCAACCCAAGGAAACAAAAGAAAATAAGTGAAAAAGATTAAAATAAGTGGTCCTCCTAAAATGGACAAGGTTTGGGTAAGTGATAAGAGATTTCTGTGAGGAGGAAAGTCAGCTGAACAGCTGATGCCTCAAGACAACACAGTCTTATTTCATGGACTCCTACAGCTCTGTCAGTCTCTGCAGGTGACAATACAAAGCTGTTATAATGGTTATCTTACCAGCCAGGCCATGAGCCAAAGCAGTTCTCTGTGGTCAGCTTTAGGGGAAGTCATACCCTAATGATTATTTGTGGCTAAGACCAGCATGAGCTGAACCCATAGAACAAACATTCCACCATTAGTATGACTAAGTGTAACTGCCACTTGAAAACATAAAATGGTGGTTTAGTAGGATATCAGATATGTAACTCAGTTCCAATTGGAGGAGTTATGCTAGCTGGTCAGCACAATACTTAGCTATCAATGTTAAGTAATGCTATTAAAGTATTCCTTCCTTTTTCTAGTCTAATTTGGGGAAGAGAAACCATGGATACATCACAAACAGCTTAACAGTGAAAGCCAACAACCATACCATATCTTTTTCTGGATTCAGATTATAGGTGCTGAGTAATTCTGAACACAAGCTCATACTGATCCTTGTGCAAAACCAATAGTTACTTGGAGGATTCTATTTTTAATTAGAGTCGCAGTTGTAAAACAGAACAGGATGGATGTGTCTTCTGTAGTTTGTAAAGTATGACTGCATTAAAACCATAAGTCATTCTCCTGTACAGAACACTAAACAAGAGCCTATACACTTTTCCTCAGTAATGGGTCAACAACATCTTCTAAGAAGTAGAAGGCAAAAAAAAAAAAATAAAAAAAAAATGGGGGGAAGGTAGAGGGGGCAATGTAACTGGAAATTTAAATAGGAATTATGAATCTCTTAACATCACTCACCCACTGCTTAGGAGTCTTTTTGGGTGCTGAGGCAGTCTAGTAATCTCTATTTGAGCTCATCATGAGACAACTCAATTATTTTAAGAAAGTGAGTCAAAAATGCTTTTTTAATATATACAATTTATTATCTTTAAGACATAATAACCCCTTACATAAAATCTGGTTCAAGTGAGCTTGAGCTAAAAGAAAAGTGTTGACAGGAATCTGATACAGTAATGCGTAGATAAGCACGGCTACCTTCAGCACTCCTGCTGAACAACACCAGCCTGACTTCCTCAAAAAGGAAAACACGCTCACACAAAACTACCAGAAATAGGTAGTAAGCTTTCATTAGATTTATACTTTTTCCTCCTTTAGCTGAGCAGATTCCATGTTGGCAAATTTCCTTCTAACTGCAAACTATGCAACAGAGCGTTTCTTTGTGTGTAAATTCTCATAGCATATATGATAGCTGGTCTCCTTAACTTCTACTCATACTCTGCTCCTTAACTTCTACTTCCACAGAAACCTCAGCTCATCATCCTTCTAGCTCTTTTCTTAGGGCTCTGTTGTTCTCTGTCATATAGCTAAAGTTCAGTTCTATCATTTCTGCATGCCATCTTTTACAAGTATTTCTTAGTAACTTTACTCTAAAGTATTTTGTAGAGGTCTAGCCTATTGAAGAAATACAAGGTTTATGGAGATTATTTTCTTTCTCTCTTTTCCATGTATTTGCATAGACAGTCTGAGAAGCTTACATAACATCTAAGCCAATTGGGCCTTCAGGCTACCTTGGTCATCTGACATTAGACAGCAGTGCAGCTGTTGTCAATATTAGGTGACAAGGTATAAGTGCCAATTTTTAATTGAAAACTTTAATTTTCCCCTAGAATCTGCCAGTTTCAACGTGGCAGGAAATAGTTATTCCTCCCCTTTCTGCGGCTGCTGAGTAAATATGCAGGCTGTTCTTGAATAAGATGATTTCCAAGGAGATTGTTGGTGAAACAGGATGGGATCCTTGTGGAACACAAAAGCCAAGTACTAACCCCTACTTAGATATTTTTCCACCCCCTCTCAGTTCAACGGGAAATCATCTGCTTGTCATATGTTTAAGATGCTCTTATATCAAAGACTAAAATAAATGTTTATTCTTATAGGCCTTGAAACTAATGTTTTACAGCTGAAATTAACTATGTTAGCAAAACAGAGAAACCAAAAAAGGTGTTACGACATTTTCCAAACAGCCCAAGAAACTTGAACAATACACACAGGAGAAAATCAAGGGTAGATAATATAGAAGTTAGCTGGTAGCAACTAAGCATCTTTCCATCCTACTTTTCAATGTAGCTACTTTTAAGGAAAGTATTTTGATGCCAGTTTAAGTTCATGAATGCAACGAGAATCGTGTTTCAGCTACCAACCTTTAGGTTCCCATCTGCTGTTATTCTCAGCCGATTACAGGAGCCACAGAAGTGCTCTGACATGGAGGTGATAAAGCTGATTTGTCCCTGGAAATGTGGCACTTTGTAACTCTAAAGAAATGGAGAGGAGAAAAAAGAAGTCAATATTAGAGGTCTCATTTTAAAACGTCTATGGGCCCAAAAACCAGAAGACACTTTAACAGATTTTAATCTGGTTCTAAGGTTATATAAGATAGGAAAGCAAAATCAGCTTTTTCAGGAGTTGCAGCCTATTCTATTCCATTCCTGGAAGTGAACAAGCTTGTTACATGTTTTCCACTGTAGCTGACTTGCAAGTGATGCTAATAGGGATATGGGATAAAGGGGGGTGATATATATAATATATGTTGTATATATTCTCAGGCTATCCTCACCTTGGCTGTGCTGGAGGCTTCACAGGGCAATTTCTCTAATTCAGGCCATTGTTGTTTAATTGTGTCAAGCATTTCTTTGTAGCTCACCATCTTCTTGAAGTTCCATTTATTGCCTAAAATTAACAAAACCAGCACAACTGTAGACTGTACTGTAGATTTTCTTTTTTTAGTCAGTAAAGAACCACCTCTACTTTTCCCAGAGATCTCATTTGTCACTTATAGGCATCTCAATACCAACAAACCCTGCTAGTAATCTTTCAGCAATGTACCCCTACAAGATAGGTAAGGTGTAAACAAAATAATATAACTTAAGAGAATTTCAAAATTCCTCAGAAAAGCTCACCAAAATTTCTGGAGAAAAGCCCAAGGAGTAAATAAGACCAAGCAGATTCACATATATTCATGGCACACTATATACCAGGAAAAATATCAAAGAAGGAATGGTTACCATCAAAAGGCATGTACTCTATGAACCGCACGTCAAGGGGCAAATCCTTTGTGAAATCCACAAAGTTCAGCAGTTCATCCTCATTCAAACCTCGCATCACCACACAGTTTACCTGCAGGAAAAGCAGACACCTGAACTTAGAGAGCAGAGTATGACTTCTTTACCTCTTACAGCAGATTTTGTAGTCCTAGTCTACGTACAGTAGATAGAAGGAATGATTTGTTTTGAAAGAGAAGATATGAGAATTTGGCAGGACTGAAGTGGTATTGCTGATCGTTTCTGTCAAACTTCAGATGAGTGGAGTTATGGCATGCTAGTGACCACTCATTATCATGGTTCCCTAGGATTCCCATTTTGGTTACAGTTCTCTTTTATGTTTATATAAATGACCTCATTGCAGAACATGTAGGTACGCTAATTAAGTTAGCGAAGGACTCTGAATTGAGAAGAGCTGTTGATGCAGGACAGTGTTCTCAGACAGAGGGTCTGAATTTTGGCTGATGTTTTTCAGAGCTTTACAGCCTAAGCCAGGTCTTACTTGACCTTCTAAAATACTGGTGAAACAGAATGGAACAACTGCTACAGAACTGTAAACTATAAGCCGAGTTAGGGTGAAGTTTCATATTACAGCTAAGTTGATTTACCTGAACCTCCAAAGAACTCCTCTGCCTGTCTCTGACACTGGCCCTCATCAGAGTCTGCTATGAGCAGATGAAGGAGATAAACCAGGAAAAAAAAAAAAAGTCTTTCTGCAGGGTTGTTTTCTGCTTGTTAACTCCCTTGGCCAAGTTCACAGCTGGGTCAGACAAGTGCCAACTCAATACAGGGGGGCCGGAGGAGGCAAGTACAGAGTAGGACCACCCAGCAGCCTGCTGCTAGGCAATCAATATGCTTTGTGGCAGTATGAACTGTACCCTGAGCTGCACAAGGAGATATGAATCTCCCCAGATACCTCTTGAGGTGATCTTCAGACTTACCAAAAATTATCTGGGGCAAGGATGAGAAGGGGGGGGTGATAAATTCCTCAGCATTTGAGCTGCAACTTTTATCACAAGTTATGGTAAAAAAAAACAACAACACTTAAAGAGTACATTAACACTCCCTTTACCTTAACAGGATGGTAGCCGAGTTCAGTGGCTTTGTGGATTCCTTCCATTACCTTGTGAAAGCCTATGATATAGAAAACATAAACAGGAAGAATAAACTTTATAAACAGAACGTGAGAGGAGAGGCAGGACAAAAAGATGACAAAAAAAATGACATACAAAACAATCAGATTTAGAAGATGTGGCTTAAGTAACATGCAAGTAAGTAGACTTCAGTTCTATCCCTCCCTTAAAAGCTGCCAGCATTACTGTTGTCAAGTTAGTGAGGCACTTTTTTTTTTTTTTTTTAATGGTATTTGGCTAGTCAAAAATATTCAAATGCTTTTCTGCATCTTTGGCCATATAGCATTAATATGACTCTTCAGTACTTCAACTTTGCTTTGCATTATGCTTGTCTTAAAGGGAGTGGCAAACGTTTGTGAACTGCTTCCAGATGGAATGAAGAAAGAATACCAAATTAACATTTATTTGATAATAATAGCACATGTGTCTTTGCTAGAATAGCAGAGTCTCACTGGTTCAAATCTGGTATTTACAGTATTGCTAAGTGAATTTTAAGAGGATCTTTGTAATGAACGCGTGGGGAACAGTGGAGTTAGGAACAAACAAAAGTCTCTCGTTTCCCTCTTGCTACAGACCTAATTGGCTTCTAAAGCTATTAAAGATCACAAGCAGCAGCGTTTTACAGGACTGTCATTTTATGACTACTTTGAACATGTGGATTTGGTGACCACAGTGTGGGGAGAGTGAGTCAGAGCATTTAGTAAAGCAATCAGTTGTCCTTTGACCCTTAAAAACAAATGAAATACGTCAAAAGCTGCAGTGGTTCCAAGGAATGAAGTGCCCAGATTTACCCACCCCTTTAGTGTGGTTTGTACTTGTCAACAGCTTCCAGACACAGATACAGAGTTAATTAAGGGCAAGTACTTTCCCTCTACACGTACCTCTTAAATGTGGAAGAAAAAAGAAAGTGGGTATTCAATTTTGTGATTCCAAAGTCCTTTATGAAAACCTCTTGATCAACTCATTCAAATCACACCTTATGTCAGCTTTTAAGTTAAGACCTTTCATTGAGATATCACTTTCAGACTTGACATGTTACTCCTTCCCTGCCATACTCACCAGCTGGCAGAGAAACAAGGTGAGAGTTAGCAAGTCAGAAAGCTGCTGACCATTGGGGGACACATTTCTGCTGAGTGGATGTGCACTGCTGCAAACACTGTGTTTGTAAGCATGTCTCTTAAGTAGTCAGGTAACAGACTAAGCAGTTTTCCTCTTTGTCACTCTGACTGAAGGTGACAAGGCACTCCATGAGGCTGAGAAACTTTTTCCCTAAACTTCTCCAACAGCATAACTTACATATGCTAGCAAAGGGGCAGTATCTTCCCTAAGTTTGTGCTGACAATCCCTGTGCTGTTCCTCTTTACGTGGCATCTTTTCCTGGGTAGGCTCATGAGCATTCTTTTCCCATCTCTACTGGAAACAGGTTCTCTAATGAAAAGTTTGTAACTTAATAATCTGTAGGCTCTTACCAGAAACAAGTAATAGCTTACTGAGTAATATTCTTGTACACTTGACAATGAATGTGCTCCAGATCAGAATAGAAAGGACAGACGTGAAACTTTTACATAACTGTTTCCTGTCTGGTAAGAGTATAATCAAGCATAGACAGGACAGGAGAGCAGGAGATGCATAACCGATACTATTCCTGGCTGTAAAAAGAATGTAAAGAGCAAGGACAGGATAGTAACCTAACTCTTGCAAGCAACTGTTTGAAGTTAGAATCGCCATTCTTCTCCTTCATCACCTACTTGTTTTGCATGCGCCCAGGAAGTTTGCAGCCACGGTGTTAGTTTTAATTCCAATTAAGTTTATAAGCTGAATGTGGCTAGAGAGATAATGGTATGTTGCTGTAAGCACAACCCAGGGCCTTAAATTTTATCAAAAAGCTGTGTAACAGCTAAGAAAACCTTGTGTGCAACTTCAGGAATTCAGTAATAAAAAATCAACTAGAAGTGACAGTAAGCAATCATCAGCAAGCAACAGATTAAATATGCATATAGAGATACGGAAGAAGATTAGAGCTTGCAGTGCATCTAAATCAATGTTCTAACTAGTTCTACCTCTTACATCCTTCCACACTAACATAAGCTAAGAAAAATCTGCACATGGACACACAAAAAAAAAGGTATTTTGATTAACAACCACTGTTAGTGGAAACAAGCTCAAAGAGCTGGAGAGCAGGGTTATTTTTCAAAACAAAAAACTCATTACATTAGAAAATGTAAGTGTAACAGCATTTCATATTTTCAGGTTAACTGTTTTTTGCTTTTCTTTATGGAAAGCCATTAGAAGTCCATTTGTGTGCAACTTGTGTGGCACTGGAACTGCACAAAGAACAAAACCAAAATATTTCCATACACTACAGCAGAAATGAAACACCACTTTGTCAGGAAATACTGCCAAGAAGCAGAAGTTTAAAATATTTTGTTTGACATTTCAAAATTACAATCGTTCTACAGACAATGAAAAAAATCCAATTCTTTCATCTTTTAAGATATCTTCCGAAACCATGACGTTAGCCAACTTTAAAGCACAGTTGTAGTGTTTTAACTGGGACTCTGTAGAGATTCTTCAACACATCCAAAACAATCACATATGGGAGGGATGACACCTTGGCTTCATCCTGGCTGGAACATAGGCTTCAAGCCAACGTTTAATGATTCAATTACAATAAAATATTATCTCATTTTCTTTGTACTGAACAAAAAAAAGAAGGTACAGACTTTGAAACAAATTGGACTGGCTATGTGCAGCACCAAATATTTGTTCATCCTTTGGAATGTGGTAGATAGGGAGAAGTAGAAATATTATGGTCCTCTAACATGCTTTTACTCATTAGTGGTATCTCTGAGATTAACCCAACCATTTGGGATTAAAAGCAGACACAATACATGTCATCAGCATTAAAGATTCAAAATCCTAGAATAAGTTTCCAGAGGAGCTGAAAAAATTATTTTGAGTTTCTTGAGCTCCTGGCTAGCTCCAGTTAGATGACACCTTTGCCTTCCATGGAAGTTAGGAGCCTAAGACCAGGAATCCCTCTCACCTTAACAGAGCTACATCTTGTCGCCTCTGGAACTGCCACATGAGATAGGGTAGCACTGTAGGGCAGACGCCTTATTCTCTGCTCATTCCATACCTGGAAATCCCCTATTAAATAAAAAGCCCTCAAAAACTATTTTAAAAGTATTTTTACATAGTTTCAGCCCTTAACAAAAGGAAAAATACATAAAAGCACTCAGCAATGCTGTTTTTAACCTGATCTCGATTAAAAAAGAATAAGTATATATGATTTGGAGTTTCTATTCTCCTCTTTCTTTAAAAAAGAAAGTCACTGAAGTTTCTCTGTTTATTCTGTATGCTATTTAGCTGAGCAATTTCTCTCTTTGTGGTTAAAGGCCCTTTTTCATTTAAAGATGTGAAAAAGAGAACTTTTATATAAATAAAAGTTATCCTTCTTCCCCACTGACTTTTAATTTAGTTATATAAACAGTGTGTTCCTAACAGCTTCCAATCAGATACGAAGAGCTGTGGTCATATAATTCAGAAAGTGACAGGGTAAGGTTCACCCCTTCAGTAGCAAAAGGAAGAGCCTGTTTCCAGTGAATGTCACAGATCAGGTAATATTCAAATGCAAAGAGCAGAAGAAAAGAGCACAGTCAACAACTGCTTGCGATTAGTTACTTCTCTGCATTCCAATTATGCCACGACGCAACCACATTAATAAAACAGTCAGATTTGTGTCAGGAAGAGATACCTGCACTGTGATGTAGAAACCTGAAGAAGCACTCCTAGAGAGACTGCAGACAAAACCACCTTTCTACACTTGTCAATGGCGTTTCAATTTGATAGTGAAGTGATTTAAATGTAGAAGTTACTTTGCACAGTGTCCCCGATTTGTTCAGCCCTTGCCATACATTTAACTTTTGCACCATCTAGTGGCTACCTGGCAATTTTGACTGAAATACAAGTTTACAGACTGGAAAGATTACATATGTAGACCAAAATGGAATGATATAAAACTATATGAGTTTTAAGTTGGAAGGAAGCCCAAACACTTCTGCTAAACTTCATGACAGAGTTCGTTTAAAGAAGAATTTTTAATCTGGAAACACCAAAAGTATTTCTGAAATTGACTGTAATTGCTAGTTCAATTGGAGAGACGTTACAAAGCTTGCATGTCTCCTCAAATGAACTCAGGAACAGTTTATTTTTACTACTTTTAAAATGTAGTGCTGTAGGAAACACCACTAATCAAAAATTAGACCATAGCTGGCAAGTCCCAAATCTAAGAAAGAACAGCAGCACATGAGTCCAGCACAAGGTTTGGAGAGTTCTCTTAATTTCTGCAACTAAACTCAGACAGTTATTGGTAACTGTAGACACAGACTCCACTGACAGTGGTTGGTGAGTTGAGTCTACTCTGACAGATCCAACTGAAGGTTCTGCCTCTTAGTGACTTCTTTCTGTGATGCTATCTAAATTGCTAGTGTATATTGTTTTCCCTAGTCTCAAAAGGATACTAACTCATTTCTTTTCCGTAACAATTGAGTATGAAAGACACCAAACAATTCACATTACTACAAGTATTAACAACATTGCCTTCAAAGACAAATCTGTACCTTTCCTCCGGACAATGAACTCAAATTTAGCTGGAACCAAAGTATCCAGGCTAATGTTGATGGCATTCAGTCCTGCCTCTTTCAGTCGGGGCAATAACCTGGCTAAGTTGATCCCATTGGTTGTGATAGCAATGGTTTTCAGCCCTTCTAGCTTGTACAGTTCACCTAGGAAAACAAAAAATGTGAGAACACTTTAAAAGAAGTAATTCAACTGTAAATTAAACAGAACCCCCCCCTAAAAGGTTCATGAAATGAATAAAATTCAGCAAGGGTGTGAGGAAAACAGACACACTTTGATGTTTCAGCCTTCTTCCAGCCATGCTGGCTTAGGAGATCCATCTGAAATAGGATTATGCTAAAAAAGGTATAAGCAACAATAGTTTGTTGCATGCAAAACTGGTTATGAGTGAAAATACAACCAATTTTATTCTCCATAGCTACTCTGCTGCTGGAAGAAGGCCTCTGATCTCCTTTACCACCTTTTCCTTAATGTAGCATTGGAAACTGAATTCTGTGTTCTGTAATTGTAAGCAGCAGTAAGACATCACATTCCACCTGGCATCTGAACTAGAAACACTCACCCTGCAGTGTTTCAGATAAAAAACAGTTCTAACCTAGTGGTAGTTGCAAGAAATAACAACTTTAAACTGTCAAAATAAATATATATGCTCCCAACTGGAGAGAAAAAGGTCAACGCATCAGACCATTACAGAGAATGTGATGCAACAACATCCAATGAACAAAAGTATTTGCACTTAAGAACTGGAAACTTTCCGACACTTACAGTGACACCCCTGCTGATTAAAGAGGGCTAATGCAAGATGCTCAACTGTTAACAAAAGAAAACCAAATAAGAAACAGATTATATAGTGAGCTTAAAATCTAGCAAATAGCTGCCTCCTCGGAAGCTAAAGCAGGAAATCCTCAGTGTGTTTGATTTCTAGAGGACAGTCTTCCAAACCTTCGGTTATCAATACAAAAACAAATAAGGAAAACAAACAAAACCTCACACACCATCTGCAGAAGCAGAATCAAAGCAAAGCCACATCATCCACCCTAATTTCTTGGAAAATATTTTAAGAACTCTTATTCTTGGTTCTAGTTTCAGTACAAATATTTTACAGTTCATTCTTCACTGCCTGTTTTACCTCTATTTGTTCACGCTGATAAAGGTTTTACTTCGGCTTTACTTCATTTCTCAGCTATTCTCAAAATATTCAGCTTAAGCTTGGCTCAGAACTCCTAACAGAGAAATAGAAACTAGCTGCCATACAGGTTACACTGCTAGAAATGTAAAATGCATAAAGGCATAGAATAAAGACACATAGAAACAAATCCAAGCCACAGCCTAAAATGGAAGAGTTTTGTTATTGTTGCTGTTGTTTTAATAAAAAGGCAGAAACTCTTTAGGTCATTAAGTGCAGGCAGCAGCTTTTGTCAGTGCATCTTCTCTCCCTGTGCCAGGACAAGAGACAGGGCGAGGCACTGGAAATACACTGACATGCAGAAACACTTTTAATAACAATTTGGATAGAACCCAACTATGAGAAATTGGAGATGGAAACTTAACACTAAGACCAACAAACTAAGCAGGACCAGTTAGTGCACTGTTACTTGCAAAAGATAAGAAGTGGAATATTTGTAGTTGCTTGCCTTTCTCTTTTTCTTTTTTTTTTATTTTTCCTTTGATGACCTCTAAGTCATAAAGAGGTTTCATAAATTTGAAACTCACTGTATACCCACATTAACTGTTTGGTGACTTTTGGTCACTGCTTTAGCATCAACACAACATCAGTACGAGCAAAAGCAACTGGTAAAACTATGAAGTAGAACAGGAAACAGAACAGATGCTATGATTCAATTTTAGCTTCAACAGCATGAAGCTAAGAATTTATTCGTACAGCTCAAGCCATCAAGTAAACCTTTCTACATTTACCTTTTTCCTTCAGGATCAGGAGCATCTCTCCTTAAAGAGATGACTTTCTTCTATATCCTCTTCTATAAGTTTTCTCAATTATATTTCTCCTGACTGAGACCAGAAAAAGTATTTCATCTCGTAATATAAGTTTACTCTGCATAGCTTCACTCCAGAAATATGTATGCTAATATAAAAAGCCTGCCCTGGAAAATGATGGTCCTTTCCAACTCAGCATACTTTATATTTTCTCAGTAGAGATCCATACTTCCCAGCCAATAATAAACAGCTATCATACTTGATAAGACAAGTTCTAATTAAAGCCTACAGTACCACAAAGTAGATTGATTCTATACTCCATTATCATCTGCTTCAGGGAAGTCTCAAATATGTAGTTTTGGCAGTCACTAGAACATGATAGAGATTTCTGCTGGTGTTAGTTGCTGAGTCACAGTTTATGTATGTGCATGAAATAAAAAAGTTTGAGTATTAGGAAAATATGGTAGTAATAATCTATCATTAAAATTAATGAGCTTTACTGGTGTTCCACAGATGATTTATGGTTAAGAGAAATGTTTGCTGAAAACAAACCTAGCCTTTCAAGCTTAAAGAGGTTAGATTTAGGTTGGATAAGAGGAAAAAGTTTTTTACAGTGAGGGTGGTGAGGCACTGGAACAGTATGTCCAGAGATGAGGTGGATGCCCTGTCCTTGGAAACTTTCAGGGCCAGACTGGATCAGGCCCTGGGCAACCTGATCCAGCTGCTCATGCCCCTGTTCATTGCAGGGGAGCTGGACTAGTTGATCTTTAAAGGTCCCTTCTAACTCTAAGGATTCTATGATTCTAAGTCAATAACACAATTTTGAAACCTCCATTTCTTACAACCTAATGTATGCCTGTACGCAAAAACACCATGACACCATGACTCTCAAAAAGGCTGTTTTAGGTTACTTACTTTGCTAAGAATAATTGAATTGACATTTACATCCAAACAGCCATTTTAATGAGAATTAATAGCCAGCGATCGTGTTACTACAACCTCATTCTAGTGCTGCTGTTACATTAGTTTGAGGAAGATTTTCCTATATAACACTAAATAAATGAAGACCACAGTAAACATTTATTAACCAGGTTTTGTTCGTTTGCCAGTATAGTGCATCTTCAGATTTTCCACAATGTTATCATCTGACACTATTTAACTAGCTAGATTACCTCCATACAAGTGCATTGAGCCTGGAATTCGAAAGCCATCCCATACTCCAACATACAGTTAATAGAATGGAATCACATAGATAGAACTTCTGAATATGCCTCACCTTCCTCCTATGCTAGCCAAGTTTTTTTTTTCTCCAGCCTGTTGAAGTAATCACAGGCTCTGGAATTCTCTTGCTCCTGAATCAGCACAATTTTTCCTTTTTCTTAGGAAAAGAACCAGAAAACAGCTTACAGCCTACAGCAGTAGGTCACATGAGGACTGTACTACCAAGGAAAGATCCGGAGAAGTATAGCTCTTGCCAGCTGGGCAAAGGATGGATCACACATGTTTTTGCAGCACGCTGCAGGAGCTTCAAGTTACAAGATAAGGAATTTATTTTTTGAAATACTATTACAGAACTGAGATTTTCAGAGTCTGAGATGCCCACTTCTGGAACAACTTTGTAATGAACTTGTAATAAGATGGCTTCAGTAAAGTGAATACTTCAAACATTGCAGGAAATATTTTTAGAACCATTTTCAGTGAATTTTTCCCTAGCTGTTATATGTAGTATTTAGTTTTAACAATTTCTCCTGATCCTAAATGTGTGCAAGATATATTAACATGACAGTCTTGGAAGGAAAAAAAAAAAAAAAAAAAAAAAGTGTATGGAGACTTAATTTTCTATCTTCGAAAACAGCTGAGAAAAAATAGCCAGGCAAAAACAAATTAATTACAGCAAGAAGAAATGTAACAGGACAATCATCTTAAGATCCATCACTTTTACACCAAGATGACTATTCTCATCTGTTAAAATGACCACTCCGAAGTTGTGACAGTTCTCAAGAACACTGTGATTCTAGCCAAGTTCAGTTGTTAACAAGAACATAAGCAAAATAATGCAAATCCAGTGGTTCAAAATGAGGACTCCCTCCCATAGCCATAAAAATAAGCTTTTGAGAATTCGGTCATAACAATAGAAGATATAAAACAAGCTTTCTATCAGTGTGATGGAATTGTAGCAACAATACAATTATTTTGCAGTAAACTAACTACTCAGCATATACCCTCAACATTGAAGCAGCAGTGTTGAGTACAAAAAGCCATTGGCTACTATGATAAAACAACAAAGTACAAACCAGCAAAGAAAACACTGCGCTAAATTGATGACACAATTGATTGCAATTCATTTTCATGCTAATACTATACCATACAACTAAAAGAGCTCTAGCCTTACTTTTTCCACATCTTTATACTACACTGCTCTGAGTAAAACAGAGCAGGAACAGTCTGCTTCATGCAGTAAAACCCAGTCTATCAGCAGGCACTTATCTCAAGACCTTCATGTCCCATATTAATTCCTCCTTATCTTTAGTACTTCTAAGAGTATGTTTGAAGAAACAGAAGTTCTACTGCCTACAATATGCTGAAGTACACCTACCTTCATAGCTTTAATCTAATAGATTGCTGCTATCTCAAGCTGTTTTAATGTCCATAACAGAAAAAACTTTGGATAACGAAAAAACAACCGGCTCAAGTCAAAATCAGGAGCATAACAAATTAACATAATGTGAAACAAAAGGAGATAGACTTGAAAGGTTTAGTTGGTAACTTATCTTCCACATAAGTAACACCGTCTTCATCAATAACTATAAAAGTATAGTCATTCTCCCCATTTCTTATTAAATGCAGATGAGCAAATGACATTAAAAATAAACAAACAAACAAATGATAATCCACCCTCCTCCCCCAGAAAAGAAAACCTGTTTTGCTCTCTAGTTTGTAAGCAAGAATCATCTGTTCCTCCCCAGTGAGGACCTCCTCAGATCAGTTCTTCATTTTTCACCCATAGGGTACATAACTGCATGCTATTCTATTAGATGTTGAATTCAAAGACAGTACTAAGTTCAACTATTACAATAGGAAGTGACAAATTCTGTTCAAGCAGGAGAACAGAATTGGAAGTTTGATGAAGGGAACTGCCTTACATTTCACAACACTAGGGGAAAACACCACCGTTTCACATGCAACTGTGGGACTTCATTAGCAGATAATGTTATGTGTTGTTCTTGGCTCAATACATAATAAGTCACTTTCAATTACACTTCATTTGTTGGAAACTCACCCACAATATCAACCACATCAGGCCGGATAAGTGGTTCTCCTCCTGTCAGACGGATCTTCTCTACACCTTCTTTCACAAACAGTCCAGCCAGGGTGATTATCTCCTTAGCAGTCAGTAGCTCTGATTTAGGAGTCAGCTGAACACCCTCCTCTGGCATACAATACTGACCTGAAACAAAGAATACAGAAATACATGTCAAAAAAACAGCAGAAGTTAGTCTAAAACTGATATGCAAATTGCAACAATAGCAACTGCCTTTAATGGAAGTCAACTGACTATACCTTAAATACAGATCATACACAATATCTTATGAGCAATTTCCTGGTTTTCTTCAAAAGTAAACCCACAACTCATTTGATGGGTCTCAACACTAAGATGGATGTACTTGAAAGGAAAAGCTAACCTTATTTCTATCCCACCTGCACTCACACACACAAAACTCACCCAGCAAGCATGGGAACATAGCCACAGATTTTGTAGATGTAATTGTGGGAATGCCTAGGTACAAGCTCTTGTGCTTATCACACACTTATGTATACAAACATCCGAAAGCACTATCATCCAAACCATAGAATCATACAATAGCCTGAGTTGGAAGGATCCCACGAGCCTGTTCCAGTGCCCAAGCACACTCTCAGTGGAAAACCTTTTACTGATAACCAATCTGAACCTGACCTGACTCATCTTCATGCCATTCCCTTGGGTAAACCATGCCAAGTCTGACAAAGACCTATTTGTACTTGACTTTGAGGCATGCTCTTGCTTTCCTATCCCATCAGTCCAGCCCCAGATCTGCTTCTAACTATCCAGTGCCATTTTTTTGCCAAGACAAGAAACGTAACACAGGGCCAACATACCAGTATGTACTCTAGCACTATTCTTGGCATTTGCACAATGTATTTCTGCCTACTGGTGAATAAGAGTTTTGTGGAAGAAAGCACACGCTTACACCTGAGGTTGCACTTCTCTGTCAAAGAAATTCGCAAGTAGTTGTGCTGACGTCCAAAGCTGTCAGTCAAAAAAGCAGAAAAGGGAGCAGCATGCTCCAGTAGAAAACGTGCTCTTCCTGAGCTTTGCAGTTCCTGTAAAAAATAGAAAATTAAAAAAAAAATTACTACATATTTGAATAGCCATCCTCAATATATACTTGCCATATAAATTTGAACTTTGATCTCAACAGATAGTTATTATCTTACTTTTTCCCCCACCAGGACTACAGCACAAGAAAAAACAACTTTCTCCCTATGGCCCAAATCAGACATTTAGTGACTGATTTTCTTAATTCTGTGGAATAGTATTAACAACTTTCCCATATTAAGATACAGCCACTTCACCACAGGTGCTTCAGACTTTTTTGCATAGCATAGGAGGCAGCATTTTTCAATTGTGCCTCTTTGTATCTGAGAACCAATGATGCAGAAATACCACCAATCTCACTGCAACCCTCAGACAATTGAAATTATATATTATAAGGGTGTATGGGAACTGTGGAATCATGGCCTGAACCGCTGATCAATCACCTGAGGTGAGCACTGAGTCAGCCGTGGGAGCACAGGTGAAGGCAATTCTCCTAGACCCTATTTAAGGGCTGACCACCACTGGGGAAGGATCTCTTCTTGGAGATCACTCCTTTGGAGCTTCCTGTTGCAAGCCTAGGATGTGGGTAAGCATTTTTTTCCCTTTATTTCAATTGTCTCTTTTCCACCACAATAATCTGTTTAATTATATCATCTGTAAAATATTTTGGCCATTTGGTACTATCCATTGTGTTAACCTCACATCTTACAAAGGGTCCTAGCAGATTAGTGCAAAATAAATATAACTTGATGAATCTCTGCTTGTGTCACTTCCAAATGCAAGACATAACAACCTTTCAATAGCAAAACCAAATTATTGCTGTATATTCTGTATCAACTAAATTCCTCCTAAATTGTTAGTGGCTACTGGAAAATAAGGCAATTCAAGATTATACCAACCACCTTGCAACCAGAGCACTGCTAGTTGTAGCAAGGTTCCAATGTAAGGTGTCCTGTGATAGTTGAATTACTGCACTGTATTTCTATCTTCTACACATGAAGTTGCTGAAATGACTCTGCTACATTTGTGAAATGTGCAGTAACAGAATCAATTCTGTGGTACTGCAGAAAAGTTCACCAACTTACTGTAACAAGAGAGTAGCTACATTGTTTATGCACTGTATACAAACAAGCACAATCATCCAAGCCCTGCCAAGTCCAGTGTCTTTTCATCTACTCTAGCAGTTAGATTAACATTTTAAAAGTGGCCAATTTAACAATTTTGACAAGAATCAGCTGCACTGCAACTCAAAATGCACATCTGAAATGTTTCTACCACAATGCATGCAGTGTGGGGGGGGGGGGGGGGGGGGGGAAGCAAAGGGAACTAGAAGCCTTGGCTCAGACCCAGAGCTACAATATCACTGTGATAAGCTGTAGTGGAATTGCTAAGTCATGGCTTGAACTAGTCATTGAGCACCTGGTGGGAAGGCAGGGTCAACCGAGGGGAGCTCAGCTGCATGCAATGTACCTGAGTGATCAGAAGGTGTGGAGCCAGGAAACACCCTTTCCCAGACCTAATATAAGGGTATCTTGCTGGAGGTCCCTGCATACTTGAGGTCTTCTGAAGGTGAGTGGCTTCTTTCCTTTATCTCTGTGTCCACAGCTATTGTATTTGATCAAATCCTTGCTTGCTACAGCCTGGGATCTTGCTGTTCTGCTGTCTTTACTGTGCTTTCTACTCTGTTACATAAGAGAAACTTGCTGGGAAGTGTCCTGGGACTGGTGGGTCCCAGTGGATGGTACTGGGCCTCTGTCAGGGCCAGTGAGGCAGGGGGTGCTGTGTATAATGGGGAAGCTTGGCAGTCACTAGGAGTCAGCAGTGTGCCTTGGTAGCCAAAGAAGTCAACTGTACCCTGGGGTGCATCAGGCCCACCACTACCAGTTGCAACTTCAGCCACCAGCGACTGAATCCAGCTGGGCTAATTCTATGGCTGCTGGTAAGCTTACAAGCAGGAGTGCTCTTTCCTGAAAGTATAACCTTCCTATCAGCCGTTAAGTATTTTCCTACACTTCCTGATCCAAATGGCTTCATGGTGAGTCAAGAATATCTCTTAAAAACAATCTTGGACACGGACGGGATAGAGAAGATAAAGGAGATTTCAAGAGAATGACTTCAGAGCCCTGGGAGAATCTGTTTAACCCTGGTAAAACAGTATACTAGTTTCCACATAATTGTTCATCTGCCAGAAGAAATCTTTCTCTATCTAAGATGGAAAGTACATCCACACTTATTTTAGCCCTTCTTGCAGGAGCACTCCCCTGCTGCTTCTTTCTCAGTCACTCATTTGTGCACCTTCCGTAGGAGAAGGCTTCCTTATCCACAGCATGTGAAGACAGAACAGCATCAACCTTCTGTCTCTTCTGTCTCCTTACTTTAAAGTGAGAATTACAGGAAAAGTAAGAAGCAGAAAGCTATCCTTTCTTGACAGAAGTAAAGAGAAGGAGAGTTAAATGATTAAATGGATGCCAAAATAACATAATCTCTTTACACGGACAATGATGTGCTTGAAGTAATTTTCACTTTTTCAGGAACAAGCAATCAATGGCATGAGATAAATGAAGCAATGGTTCTGTTCTTGGGTCTGTTGTCTGCAATCCACTGGGAGTGGCAGGCTGGATGTTACAGACATGGAAACTAAAGCAGACATACATGAGGAGTAACACTGACCTGCATTAATTACTCTGAAGCTTACTGTAAAGAAGCAGCATTTAACGAACAGGTCACCAGGCAGCTAGTGTTAACACTGTTCGAAGTTCTTGTTGGAGACAACAGACTTGCTGAAAAATACTTACATATGCTGGAATGGTTAAACAAAAAGTTCCACAGAGCTGCTGGACAGGAGAGGCTTCTGCACATAGGAGCATGCCCTGTCACAGAGTGTGCTAAATCTGTTCTACGAAAAAATAATTTCACCCTCTGGGATGTCAATCCTTTCTTCTAACCCAGAAATGAAATAATAAGATCTTAGATGACTGCTCAATTTTGACAAGCTGTCAACCCTTCAAACCTGCTAACTTCCATGAGAACTCTTTCACCAATGCAGCAAAATTGGAACCTGTGACCAGTGTTAATAACCATCAGGAATACCACAAACTGACAGACTGTGGAAAAGCTCAGCTAGACAAGAGGTAGAGTGGAGAGCTCCTTCATATTAACTGTGTAATATTTCTGTGCTATAGAACTGTAATGTTGTCAAACAGTTCTTTGGACTGACCTCAAGGACCACCACAACAGTGTCAGCATGGCTCCTGCTGCCAAACCCTGCAGGCTCTTTCAGCTCCTGCTGAAGGAGTCCACACACCTGTGCTGCCCTCCCCGCCTAAAGGCCTACTGCTACTCTGCCAACATCGTAGAGACAACTCAGCAAAAGCTCTTCTGTTTCATACCTGACCTTTATTAATGTCATGGGTTAGGCAAGCAGTGAAGTGTCCTTGTTCAATGTGGAAATCAGACAACCGCAGAGGATGAAATGGGTCAAAGTAGGTCAGGTGCCAGAATGAGGTCTGAGCTCAGAAGTCCAAGATAAATGTTTTTCTGAGGGCTCCACAGCTGCTGCACAACAGTTGGCACTAAACAGCATGCTTCAGTTCTGGCTTCTGGCACAAAAAGTGCTGCTCATGGACTTTGAACAGCTACCCACAAAATGGAGTGCCAGGACAGAGTTTGAGGCATGAATGGACAAGAAGAAAGGCCACATGAGGTCTGTTCTAGAGTAGCTGGGTCCTTTCCTTTATTCCAGTGAGGCTGCAGAAAGTTTGTCAACTATTTTGGAGTTACGTGAGCTACACGAACTGAAGCTGAAAGTAAACTTCATATCAGGATGCTGAAGACTTTTGCTGGTTTCATACCTACATGGTATAATCGAGCAGTTCCAGAAATATTCCTGTGTGCTACAGCTACTTGATTTGTAGAAAGTAACTGGTCATACTGGATGGGGTCCTGTGCAGCCTGAGATAGTGGCTGGCATTCCTGCCCATGGCACAAAGTTGGAACTCTATGATCTTTGAGGTCCCCTCCAACCCAAGCCATTCTATGATAATTAATTCTGATTGGAATTTACTAAAAATACGTAGTTTACAGAAAAACAAACCATGCAAAAACTCAGATTTGTAGATTGTTGAGCCAAGCAAGAGTTCAACAAAGCAACTGAGACAAGAATAGGTTAAAATAAAACATAGGAATTGAGCAAAAAGAGGGGGGGGGAGGGGAAGGGATGGACCTTCAGCAAGAGCAGTAAGGAGTGCACTGATAGTGAGAAGCATGCTGATAGACTACTGCAATGGAATGAGCTGATACCACACAACTGAAGATAGCAACCAGAAGCTGGAGCAGCATCTCCAACTGCTGTAAGGTAAAAAGTACACAGCGAGGAAGACCTGAGGCCTTCACCTTCAGGACCCATGACCTCTGAGAGACACTGCACATATTTACCCAAAGAAATTCAAGGTGGGACTTGTGGAAATTACTTCTTGGAGTTAACAGTAATAATCTGTCCCAGTTCTCAGAAATGTAATGGATGCGTACAGTTAATGCTCTTAAAAATGTAGTTGCTTTTTCCCTTTGGTGTGCAAGTTAGGCAGGGCTACTTCCTTGCACCCAGCACGTGTGTGCAGTGCTGAGTAAACGTACCTGCTTTATAACCTAACTCTGGGTAACAGAGTTTGTTTCTGCAAGTCACAATGTACAAATCTGTTTGAATTCCTGTAAATTAATAAGTGGTAGTGAACACATCTGTTTCTGGTGACACGAGACTGGCAGCTCTAGGTGACAGTGTGTTTGCTGAACCCAGCCACAGAATCAAAAGAAAGATCAATAAGTCATGTACCTGCTGGGATCAGCCAGGATATCATCCCCTGCTTTTGCTAGGCGGCTGTGCGTTTAACTTGGAGCTTTTTCTCCTGCATTTGGACACCGAGAAACCAAACGTATCTGAGAGATGTGAATTGAAACTGGAAGAAGCTGGACAACACCTTTGTTTACTTCAAGTGAGGGCTGAACAAACAGCTTCATGGTAGGGCTCACCTGGCCGCTCGGAGCACAGCCACCGCTTATGGGCAGACCAGATTCGATCTCAGCAAAGTAACGGCGTGGAACTATGCACTGCCACGCTGAGCTGCGCGCCCGATTTGTATAACCCGCTCATCTTTCCCACGCGAGTTACTCAACGCTGTTTCTGCAAACGCGATCACGGGCGAAGCCGAGCTCCCCTTGTCACCCACCCGCGGCAGTGCCAGCAGCACACTGGCACCGAGAGTCACTCAGGGAAACTTTCAGAACCACACGCTCACGCAAGCGACACCGAATTGACCACCAGCAGCCCCCCCGCAACTTCCATCCCCCACTTATACCTGCAGGACGCCGTGCCGGGATTCTCAGCTGCAAACACTGCCTCTGAGGTCAACTCCCGCCACCGGCACGGCCGCAGACGCTCGCTGCGGGAGGGCACACCTGGCGCCGCACCGCTCTCATTGCGAAGCCGATCCCCGGGCGCCCACTCACCTGAGCCCGAGCCCTTACGGGCGCCCCGCTGCTGCACGCCCGGCCCTGCGCCGCGCCCAGCGCCCCCCGCAGGAGCGCGGGACCCCCGCGCCGCCCCCACGCCGCCGCCGCCGCCATGCGACCCGCGGCACTCGCGGGGGGGGCACCGGCACGGCCGCCGCGACGCCGCCTGCCGTCACGTGAGCAGGAGCGGAGCCAATCAGAGCAGCCGCAGGGGCGGCGCTGCACGCTGGGAGCTGAAGGGCGCTCGCCGGCGCTGTTGGTGCGCAGCTCCAGCGGCTCGAGGAGCGGGTGCTCCTTCAAGGCCCGGCAGCGGCGGGCTGAGCGCCAGAAATCCTCTCTAGTCAGCAGTGGAGCGTTTCCTGTGAAAGCAGAGGCTTCCTCTTCAGCCTCTGTCTTTCAAGAGTCTCGAGGAAATTAGGTCAAGCCCTGTCAAAACATCGAACTTCTAGTTTTGTGAGACATGAAAGCAAACAAACAAAAACTGACTAACATTTTGGTTTCCCAACACTTTCCCCTCCGCTCCCACTCTTTCACAAGAGTAGGATCTCAGGAAGCAGCCTACCACCCACACCTGGTAAGTACCAGCTGCCTAGCCTTGGTCTTACGTGACCAAACTGGACATGAGGTTGTTCTGAACTTGTTTTGTACCTGAAAGGAGCTCACAGTTCCCCCAAAGTTTCCCCTCATTGTATCAGCTACACTTTTGATAGGCACGCTTCCATAAATGATTGCTTCTGTTCTTAGGGCTGAAATGTTGCAGCTCTTGTATTGCTGTAGCTGATGAGAGTACAACTCAGACTTGTGCACCGTGCTGCTTCTGTGATAAATCTCCTGGTCTCAACCATGTCATTTTCCATTACCAGTTTGTTATGTTGAGGGTATTTGCACAGGCAACGAATAGCTGCAAGAACATTAACAACTCATTGCTGAGATGTGGATGGGAAATCCTGCTTTAGCAAGCAGAGCCTTAATCCTTTAACATTTGGCCTTCAACACTTGATGTGTGAATGACTAGGCCCTATAACTGCTTGTGTCAGCCATTATCTCAAACTGTAGTTCTATCTATTGTTACGGATTCGTATCTTTAATCAGGTTATAATTAAATCTTTACTCTTTCACAAAATGCCTTCTTACTACTTACAATTCAGCCTTTAGTATTCAGACTTTAGACTTTGTTCAGTCTCTGTGCTGAATGGAATCTGATAGGAAGATCTCAAAGTTTAATGCAATATTATCTTCTTTTTAAAAGCTGAAGCCATTTGAAAACAAATATGGATTTGAATGATACTTGGTGTGGCCAAACACCGATATTAACATCACTCTCAGCAGAAAGTTTTCAAGGGAACACATACACAGATGGAAACAATGGAGAAGGTAACAAGGTAAATGCTGATTTTATTTATAGCTTTCAAAAGATGCAGAAGCAAGCTTAATGGTTACACTTACATTACCTATATGAAGTGTTACCTTTCCCTGTAGAACAAAAATAACTCTGATTAGAGGATTTCCTGACTTTAATTAAACAGCATGTGATAATGCTAATTAAGGCTGAAATACAGAAAGAAATTTAGCTTTATAGTAAGTGCAGTAATTGTTCAAGTGAGCATTTCAATTGCAAAAAAAAAAAAAAAAAAAAAAAAAAAAAGGTAAAGTGCATAAAGATAAAAACTTGAGAAAGAGACAAAAAATTACAAATTGTTCAACTATCATTTAAAAAATCCACTGGATTCTCCCTTAAATATTCTTATCTTCAGTGAAAGAACTGGTTCTGGAGTTATTTTATTTTATTTAAAGGTTGTATTAAGCTTGACTTACATCTGTAATCCAATAAATGCATTGAAGATGAACATATCAGGAGAGTTAAAAGTGAAATGTCTTTTGCATATGTGAAATCTTGTCTATTTCAGGTTTTATTATGTGTAAGTATAGGCATTTCTCATTAAATGAGCATAGAACTCACTCTTGGAAGTTGCTGCTGTTTATTGACTGAAACACTTGTCTAGAATTAAAAAAAATTAAAAAAGGAAAAAAAAAAGAAAAGAAAAACAAGATCAACAACGTAAATGTAAGGAGCATCTTACACTTAAGGGAGTGTAAGATAATTCCATTGTGACTTTACTGGAATACAGTCTTATCATAGACCATGAAGAGTAAGAGTTCTTGCACACCTGAGGCAGCAGCTGGAGGTTTATTTTCTTTGCCTCTCTCAGCAGCTATCTGAAGAACTAGTGTTCAGTGAAGAATTAAAGGCCTGAGGTTTATGTTTTTAAGCCAAGGTGCTGTGTGGTGTGGTGTCCTTGCATTGTAACCAAAGATTTGTGTGATGTTCTATCATGGCAAAATTAGAGCTATCTACAACTAACTGTAAAAAGCACTGGCACTTTAGTGAAGCTTGGGATAGTTCTCAATGCAGTTTTAGGATCCACAGAGGTTCTTGCCACCAGGCTTTCAGTTGTCTTCCATATGTTATGCAGATTTTCATTTATGCTTGGTACAGAGTAATTCCATAGTCCAATTTCTTAACAGTGCAATTTCCTGCCCTTCCCACTGCTGCTTTCTTGTCTGACTTTCATGGAGTCTAGATTACAGAAATCTAACCTGCTGTGTATTTCAAGATTCTGCTGAATTCACAATTAACACCTCCCCAGTCTAATTCAGCACTGTTGCACAGAGAACAACTAGCTTTTATCAAGACAGTCTGCACTGTGCTACTTGCAATAGTCAGTGTGCTGGCCAAGAAGCATCACACCTATGCTGGCAATCAAAGGGCAGAGTCCAGTAGATAAAGCAGTGTTCTATGTGTATCCCAGAGTGTATCTCAGAACAACACAAAATATAAAGTGCTGGACTATGCTGGTGTTTCAGATGGGGAGAGCCTGTGTATCTGGCTTCCTGCTGTTTGAGCGGGAAATAACTGTTAGAAATTGGAAAACAAACAAACACTCTCATTGTTTTGCCTGTTTTTTGCAAGAGCAGAACATCACCCATCTTGGCATCTGTTATTAATAAATAACACAGTCCCTCCTTTAAAGAAACTACTTCTAGAGGTTCACTAGCATTCGCTGTTTGAGAAAGCAGTATATAGTGTACTGAAGTATATTGTATATATACTGTATATATATATATATATATAGTACTGAAGTTTATACTGCAGTATATAGTATATAGTGTAGCTGAAAACATTTGTTGCAACTTGGAAATTACTTCTAGATTGCAATGTATACCTGCCTTGCAACTTTCACACCAATAGCCAGAGGCCTATTCTACCCAAGAAAGGATTTATTTTTTTGGTTATTTCTTGGCTTGCTTTGCTAGGCAAGTAAAATTCTAGTCTGTTAAGCAACTCCTCAAAGCAAGTTAAACTCTAACAGACAGTATTCTGAGAAAGTTAATCTGTATCGAAAGAGGTTTAGCAAATTATGAAGTTACAAGGTATAAAAAATGGAGCAAAATAGAAGAAATTAGAAGGAACATCTGGGCATCTTTGTGGGCTGTTGGCGTTGTTGTTTTGAGAAAGTTTGTATCAAAGGCTGTTTTCACAGATGCTGTGTTTCCCTATTTAACATCCCATAGATATTTCTGTCATTTGACATCCCCTAGACACTATAGTTCTGTTCAGATATTGCAAATCACAATAATGAACTGTGATTAAGCAAACAGAATCTCACTGAATATTTCCCTCTTACATCTTTGGCTATAATCGTGTAAAAGAAAGACAGAAAGGATCTGTTTGCAGATTCGCTCTCTCCTTTGATCTCTCCTTCCCAGTGTTTACTGTAAGCTGTGTTTCCAAAAATTTTCAAAGTGTAACAATGTTTTGTAAAAGCTTTCCTTCAGTTTTCAGACAGAGGATCATTACCTTTTTATGTATTGTTTAGTCATATAGATGAAGAGAAAGTGGGCTTGAGATGCTATCTTCAGAGAAGAATTCTGCTCTCCTCATTCCTGCCACTCACCTTCCCATCAATGACTACAAATTGTCTATAATATTACAGAAAGTCAAGCCCTGGAGAGGTAGCTGTCCAAACAATAGCACTCAGTCTAACCTCAGAGAAGCCATCAGGCCAGAAGTTTCAAAGTTTACAACTATGCCTACTACATTTGAGAGGTCATAGGTTACATCACTGATAGTACTGGCTCTTTTAAAGCTTTTCACTCACTGTGGTGGTAATTGCTCAGACCTTGTGACTGGCTATCCACTGTGTCCCTGAAATACTCTGCTGTGGAGAAGTCAGAATGAGTTTATTCCACAGCAAAAATGCGTTTTGAAGCATGCTATTAGCTTTGTATTTCTTTGTGGCTAGTGATTCATTGGGCTCTCAGCCTAAGAAATTTTGTTTCCTGACTCAGTTATTTCAGTTTTAAATCTCTGAGTGTAAAGCTACAAAAGAAAGAAAATTAATTATAAAATAAAACAAGGAAGTGGGATAGGCTGGTTTGATAGTGACTTGAGTGGGCTTTTGTGTGCTGGAAAGACTGTCCTCTTAGACAGTGGAACGCCTTTTTTTTGTTGTAATTATTTTGTTCAGCTTGGCAGCTTTGCCTATTTTTGCAATCTGGTGACTTATCTCTGAGGTCAGTACAGCAAATGCTCTGCTCTTTCAGCAACATAAATTTGTGTCAAAGGGGTTTTGTGTTGCTGCTGTTTACAAATTTGTTTCTTCTTTTGACCAAAGAAAATAACTTTATCCTGACAAAGTCTGCCTTTTCCAAGCAGCATCAGCATCCAAAAATACTTGGCAGGGTGCTCCTCCTGTCAGTCTGTGTCTTGCACTCATGGGATATCCATGAGGAAGGCTGAGCACTTTTGAGTAAATGCAGCATGGCAAAGAAATGGAGAGAAAAAGAAGAAATGAATGAGGACAACAGAAGATGTGGACTAAGATATTTGACTTTAGTGTTTACCTGAGATTTTGTATACAGCTGAAAATGGCACCTACGTTCAAGAAGCCACACAACCTTAAGACTTGAATGTCTGTAACTTTCTAGAAGGATTTTGCAATTTTCAGTTAAAATATATAATTGTTCCATAAGTTTCCAGCATGCTCTACCAAGACAGTTTTTCTCCACGCAATTGCATCTCTCTCTGCAGTGCAACACAATACCTTTTGAAAAACAGTCACATTACTCAAATCAGACATGGAAGGAAGGACCAGCAGTTTGAAGGTTCAGAGGGACTCTGAACTGACAAAAGGATGGACTTACTACATTGTTATTTCATGTTTCCACTGCTGGGAATCAACATCCTATTAGATTAACACTGTTTTCCTCTATTTTCTTTTCTTCCTGTTCTGAAATCTAATAACACAGTAACAGGCTATTGTCCTCCACAATCAATCGCTATACTAAAGTTGCAAAATCAAGTACTTAGGGAAAAAAGTAGCCCTAGTTTTGGCATCCTTTTCTGCACACTCTTTGTTCATTCCCTTTTACATAAGTATCCTCCATGTTTTGTTACTTTCTTGTATTTTTCATTGTTTGGCTAGAATGTGTACACCCATCCCAATGAAAGTTGATAACCTTGTAAAGAAAAGAACCAATAACTAAACAAAATAACTTTCTTTGGTGGTTCCTGCTCCCTCGGTTTTTGAAGGAACCACGATTTGATGAGTGTGATTAAATCCTCATATTTAATTATAGCAACCTAATTCATTTTACATGCACTCACTGATGAGAGCTTCATTATATGCTTTTTGTTTGGACTTTGGCAAAGTTACAGAGGACAGGAAACCTGCATAGTTCAGATTCCCTCTCCAGTAATGAACTTTGAATCAGAGGTGACTTCAGGATAAATACTAAAGCAACTCTGTGCCTCTTTTGTTGGCAGTCCAGAGAAAGTCTTTTTGCAGTTTACATTTCTTAAGAAGGATAACTGGCTTAAAAAGCAGCGTGTGGTGTCAGCAACGTTTCCAGGGGATAACTCTACTCTTTTCCTGTTAAACACAATATTTATACTGCACAATGGAGCAGAGCCAGGGCCCTGTTAAGATGAAGATAATGGGGCAGATAAAATCACATGGTACATAGCATGAATCTGCAGAGGTGCCAGCTCAGATCAAGAAAGGCACAGAGATAGTGCAACAGCATCTGCATCCTAACAGAGATCGTCTGTGTGAGTGCAGCAAAGCACTGATAAAATTGTTCTGCTTCTAGAGTTACCGCTTTCTGCCAGCATATAAATGTTAGCTCTGTGCTCATTGTGCACCACTGATGTGGTTTTGGAAGAAATGACAAGATAGCTGAAACACAGACTTAATAATAAAACCCCTCATTAAGGACATGAAATAGGACTGCCTCTTCACTTTTACTGCTGATGTGCTGTGGTTTAACCCAGCAAGCAGCTCAGCACCACACAGTTGTTCACACGCTCTCTCCCCCTAGGAGTATGGGAGAGAGAAATGGGGAAAAAAAAACAGGCAGAATTTGTAGGTTAAGATATAAAACATCTATGAAGATAGCGAGGGAGATGAGATATAATAGATTTATATATACATACACACATATATATTTTTTATTTATTTTATTTATTCCAAAAGAAGTGATGTGCAGATCAATTGCTCACAGCCTGCTAACTAATGCCCAGCCAGTCCCCAAGCCAAGGGTACCCCTTTGGCCAACTCCCCACAGTGTTATAGCTTTTTCATGTGATGTCATACGGTATGGAACATTGCTTTCACCATTTAGATCAGCTGTCCTGGTTCTGTCCCCTCCCAGCTACTTGTGCCCCTGAAGCCCCCCTCACTAGCCCAGGGCAATATGAAAAGGTGAAAACTGATACATCATTGGCTCTGTGCAGCAGCAGCCAGCATCAACTGACACAATGTTATCAACACTGTTTTTTTGCTGAAACCAAAACAGAGCTTCATCCCAGCCACTGTGGAAAATCGGTTCTGACCCAGCTCAAAGATATTATTGCAGTTTGGTAACTGGGATCCTGCAGGTCCTGGCCCACAGTGCAGCTGCAACAGCTGCCCACTTATTAGCTGTGCCAGTGTTTCATTTATTTTTCTCCCAAGGGTGAGGAAGAAGTGAAGTTGCAGTAAAACTGCCATAGCACATTGATGTAAAAGCTTTTTGTCTGTCACATACCCCAGTGTGCATCCTAACACCTCACAGCTTCAACAGATAGACATGATTGAGTACAGGGTGGAGAACAGAATGCAGGTGTCTGAACTCCTAATTTCCTGCATTAGGAAAATGATCTAAACATTGCTTTGCAGTCTGCACTTGCTATCACAAATCACCCTGTGGGTCTTCAAACTAGGGGTTTGTATTTGCCATTATGTATACGTATTCTGACATATTCTGGAAAGACAGGGAATGACTGCTTTGATTGGTAGTGGCCACACACAAAACCTGAAGGTAAACAGAAGCATACAAGCAGGCATGCAGAAGCACCCACTAAAATCCTCTCACGTGAAAATCATATTGAAGTCCTCATGCCAACACACTGCGAAGAAGAGGTCTATGTCCACAGAGGACTGGGTTCCACATCCATACCAGAGGAGAAAGCACCTCTCCCAAAGAACTTAGTTCTTACTTGGCAAGATGTGTGGTGGAAGAATGGTCAAGAAAGTGGGAAAGAGATAAAAATATAAAAACAAACGAAAACAAAAGAAAACAAAAAAACTTTGCAGGTCTTGGTGCTGGTTCTTGAATTTTCACCCAGCAGGAGTGGCTCAACTTTCTGCAAATCATTAACTAGTTGTGAGTCACACCAAAGAAATTTTCTGGAAACTTCAGTGAAGTTTGATTGTGCTGTCAAAATATTTGACTAGCATAGAAAACTATAACCTTTAACATAAATATAATAAAGCATTCCCCTTAAATTGGTTAGTTCACAAGGAAAACCAAAATCAAATTAAGCATATTTAACATATTTAGGAAAAAACCTAGCTGCAATATGAAATGAAACCTTCTAATCTCTGTCTCCTTCTAATCCGTCATCTGTGGTCTGTAGTCGTGAACACCTTGAGGGAATATTTTCTCAGTCTATTTCCATATTAACACTTCAAATGTTGTATTAACATTTTTTTTTCTGCCATATGTATTTTCTTTCTTTTTACCTATTTACAAAAAAGTAAAAAAAAATACTAAAATACAACTATGGAAGCTTTCTGAGAAAAAGCTTAAAAATTCAGTCTTCTGAAAAATGTTCAGTGGAATATGTCCTTGGAAAAAAGCAATTCAGCAGTCTGAATTGCTCAGAAGAACTAAACTGTTTAACTCACTTTATTTGTTAATACAATTGGTGCCTGAGGGGGGAACAGAGAGTTCTTTAAGCAGAAATATAATCCAAGCAGTTGCTTCATCATTGGCTTTTGCCTTGTACAATAATGTGCAATCACCTTGCACTGGTAAATGACTGCATGAGCGAACAGGGCTACAGAGTACTGAGCCCTTTGATCCAATCCTTCTCTAGAAAAATTAAAGAAAAAAGTTTGTCCTTGGAAATTAAGTATTATATGCCCCTAGTCTTAGTAATTTATTTATGATTAGAATATTAACTCAGTCTTGGGGAAGTTTGAAAAGACTTTATTCAGACTGAGTCTGGAGAATGAGAATGTGCAAGAGGTAATTCTAAGAGCAGGTATATTGCAACAGAGTTAAGAGCAAAACAAAAGCCACTGGCATTACATAGTCTCTGCCTATGTTTTCGAGTGACCATGGTTTCAAGACTTTTATAATTCTGTTTCACTACTTGCTAGCACTTCTTTGTCTACTTTTCCAGCATCTGTGGCCTTTAGCAATTACAGAGGTAACTGTCAGAGGGAAAAAAAAAAGGGGGAAAATTGACTTAAGAATTTTTCCTATGAAACTTTAAAAGTGCAGGAAGAGAGAGACTTTGAGAGTCATCAAGATGTGTCACCAGCTGTTGGAGATGGCCACATCACAAACAAATCTTTATTCTTCTTGAGGATCTGGTTTACAGCCAAGGAGTTCCAATGGCTATAAGCCTTCTAAAATTTGACCCCTCAGAGTTTACACACAAGTTGACCTCTGTCTTATACACAACTCTCTCCTGGTTTCTGTACTACTTCTTAGAACAGATGAATGAAACGCACCTCATCTAGGATCCTTTTATCAGATGTGCTGTTAGGGTGAGCAGGGAATTAGAAAGCCATTCCCTGCACTTGTTCTGTCATAATTTTGCTCTTGGCTGATAAAAACTGTTCTTACAGTTCTTCAGGAGCAGTGTGTCCAGTGAGTGTTGCTACTTTCTGACTAAATTGTTTCTGGAGACCCTCAGCCACCTGTCAAATAGCACTGAGAGTCCATAGAACTGTCATGGCACATGCACTGATCATTTTTCTGTGCAAATCTGTTTGTCCCTTTCCAGTATAAAGAAAGAAGAAAATGTCTGTCTTCACCTGTGTCACTACTTAAAGGTACTTTCTAGGGTACACTGAAGCAGCATCTCAAATATGAACTCTCCCTCACCTATTAAAATTAATCTTTTTTCAATACATTTGATAACAGATCTCTCTTTCAGAACATGATTGCAAGATATGTTTGCCTTTTGGATACTGTGTTATCTTGGTGGTAATAGGCAAGTTATGACTAAGTAGTAAACACAAGTTCTTTTGTCATTTGATTGACGAGGAACAAGCAATAATTTACACTGCACATGCTTGACCTGTTTTGTGTAACTTAATTTCATTTCTATTACACAAAGCCTCATAGTAATCCAGTTTTTATTGATATTCAGTACTCCTCTGGTTTACTAATGAAAGCAAAGTCTATGCAACAAATTTCAGAGTATCAGCTTTCTGAGCCAACATCATTACCTAAAATATTTGACAGGAAAAGACCAAAGGCCTGAAGACCTTTGCTAGTCATCTTTTACTAGCCCTTCTCTTTCAGCAAAATGCTCTTTGATATTTCTAGATAATTCTTAACCAGCTTACTATTCTCTGCAGACCCCTCATCTCTCCTTTTTTTTTTATTTTTCACTAGCACCATTTTTAAAGCAAACATACATTTCCCTTCTCCTAACAAGTATATATTTCACTAAAGAATGTTCTCAAACAGTGTAAAAAAATAGAAACACTTGTATTTTATATTTTGTTTTATATACGTATTTTATTCTGTTTTCCAGGTACCTTTTTTTCCTTTTTTTTTTTCCTTCCTAACCAATTTCTGTATGCAAAGTAGCAATTGATATTTCAGTACAATCATTCTTTGACCATTGTATTCTTTGACATGCTAAGTTATCCAAACTGCATTTCTTTTCTCAACTTTCTCTAAACTTATGTTAATTATTCTATCACTTATTGCATAGAACCACAGAATAATTTGTGTTTTAAGGGACTTATCTGATCCTAAACCAGGATGAGCTTGGGCCCATGTTGAAGCAGGCCAAATGGAGAGCCACAGAGATAAGCAGAGGGCTAGAGCACTTCCCCTATGAGGACAGGCTGAGAGAGTTGGGGCCCTTCAGTTTGGAGAAGAGAAGGCTTTAGAGGGACCTTATAGTGGCCTTCCAGTACCTGACTTTTTAGAAGGACTTGTTGTGACAGGATGAGAGGAAATGGCTTTAAACTGGAGGAGAGTAGATTTGAACTAGATATTATGAAAAAATTCTCTAGGTTGCCTAGAGAGGGTGTGGATGCCCCCACCCTGGAGGCGTTAAAGGCCAGGCTTGATGGGGCTTTGAGCAATATGGCCTAGTGGGAGGTGTCCCCACCTGTTGCAGGGGGGTGCAACTAGATGATCTTAAAGGTCCTTTCCAAGCCAAACTGTTCTATGATTCTATGATTCTGTGTTCAATAGAGCTTTGAGAATCAACAAGGATAGATATTGCTCTTGTCCCAGCAACTCATTGTGCCCATTTCTTTATAACTTTATGCATTATTCAACACAGAGTTACTCTTCTGCCTTTGCCTTTCCCATGCAGCGTATAGCTAACACATGCTCTCCTTGTAATCACTACTGCAGCACAATTCTATCATTTAGGGGTGAGCAATGGCATCATTTTCGTTGCTTAGACTCCCTGTCTTAATAAACATACACGTTCTCTCCCTAACCTTTAGCATCCCTACCTTGACTTCAGCAGTATTATGAAGGCCTCAAAATTAAAGATAAATATTTTTCAAAGTTTAAGTACAAGAGCTAGGTCATTTCCAGCTAGCAGGAGCATGTAATTAGCAGTAAATCACTCAGCACAGTAAAGCAACAAGCATGTGCACATGAATACTTAGAATATGGTATAATGTTGTCTTTGCCAGCAAGATAGGATACTATGTAGTGTTAACATGAGACTGCATCACACAGTAAGGATTTATTACATGGCAAGCAGGAAATCAAGAACTCAGTAATAGAAAGTGGAAGTGAGGGAAGTAGATGTTCCTGTTACTCTTTGCTTTGGACAGCTTCCTTAGACCTTCTTGATAGTGTCTGACTCTAACCAGGATTCAAAATTACAGAACCTCTCCTGAAATTATTACTACTGTTTTTATATATATGAAAGAAAGAAAGGAAGAAAGGAAGAAAGGAAGAAAGGAAGAAAGAAAATTGCTTGCAAATTAGCTGTTACCCTTTCTTGCTTAATCCAGAGGAAGTGTGAACCTTTAGGGACTAAACATTCCTGAAAGCCAGGAAGTACACATTGCTTATTTGAAAGTTTTCTCTAATTTTCTTCTCTTCCCATTTCTGTTAAACTTCAACAGTAGGGCTTGAAAATCTAGACCTGTCAGTGCACTCATGCATTGGAAGGAGGATACAATACCTTCCCTAAGCTTTAGAAAAGCCTATTTGCAGTTATTGGAATTCAGAAATCAACATTTAACTTTCCAAGTCAATAGAGCTAATGAAATGTGAGGCTGCCACTCCTCTGATTCAGACAGCTCACCTTACCATAGTACAACAGCAGCCCATGGTGTGATTAATAAAATCTCTATAACTGGTTCTCTGCTTGGTTAGTTGCCAACAGAAAACTTGGTTGGGGAGAGCATGTGGACATTTTGTCTTGTTGTGGTAGCAGGCTTTGAGGCTTGGAGCATGAGATTTAAGGTGATTGTGTTTTGATCTCTTTCTTCTACTTTTTCTGCCTTCAGATTCCAAAATAAATCATTTTAAGTGCCAACCAGAGCTATGTGAGGGAGGTAGCTGCATGCTGAGAAAGCACAGTTCCAACTGCGCTGAGGTTGTCATTTCAACTTTTCTGAAACATCTTATGGAAGGAAAAGTCTGAATCTTGCATCTATATTATGAAGAGACAAGAAAGCTATCATGTTTAAAATACTATATTTAAAAAAAAGAAAACTCTCAGTCTATCTCTGCACTCTAAAGTATATATTGTTTCTTCTTCTGAGATGAGCTTTGACAAAGCAAAAACTCACATTCCTGTTCTTCCACTAAATGTAATAATGTTCCCTAATACAATGATCACTCACTCATGAAGACCTTTCCATTACCACTCAAGCATCTTTTCTGACTGCAAGGCCACTGAGTGCATAAAAGACCAATCTTTGAATTGTCAAATTCTACCTCTTTTACACCATGTTTCTGGGAAACAAATCAAGAGCAATGAATATACTAATACATCTTGATTCATCTCCAGCCTTCTTTGTGCAGTTGGTGAAATAACATGCTATTCGATTTCATTTGATGGCTGTAAAAAGTGCCTCAGAAGAGGAAAAGAAGGAATATTGGCTTAGGTTAACATAGAAATTACTATCTATTTAAAGAAAGACAAAACATCATTTTCTATTAAGTAAGAATATTTCTTTTGGCTTCCTGTTAAGGGAACTGTTTCATTTTCTAGGTTTACCGATTCCTTTAAACTTGAATATTATAGTACTTTGTTGTATCTTTAAATGAAAGTGTATTTGTCATTTTTGAGAAGTCAAAGGAAAAATGAACAGCTTCATATTTCTTCTGGGAAGCTGAATTTTTTCCTACATTTGATCCAAAGAAACAGATACTTCCAAGTTTCCATAAAAGAGCATGCTTTGATACACTTATTTGTCAACATTTAAAAGGCAGCTATATTCCTACCCTAAAATAAGTTTTGTGTGCTTTATTTTAGATTCCTAAATCTTGTTTTTGTTTGGCATGATGACAGTTTTGTAGTTAAACAAATGAAAAATTTCGCTATGTGTTCTGATTCAGAAGGAAGAAGTAGTTAGATCACTAGCAATTAGTAACAATCCCCAGACAGCTGAGTTCTCTCCACCAAGTCAGTGCATGTAACTAAGCATTTGTGCAGCGACTTAGAACAGATAAATGACAAGTCAGCACATGCAGAAGACCTGGAACACATCTAGCCAACTGCAGGTTATACCATAAGGAATTTGTAGGAATTGCTTTGTCAGTCTTTCCACATCTCATGCTAGATGAAGTAAAGCTGAAAGCCAAATTAGAAGATGCTCCTTGAAGTTGGGGGAAAAATAATAATAATAATAATAATTTAAAAAAATCTACTTAAAAAAAAAAGAACAAAAACCACAGATCAAGTGTTTGCAGCTAGATGGTGCCATAGCCTTATACAATGTCAACAAAATTATCAATTTGGATGAGAACTTTCATTTTACGTGATATTATAGGAAAGCTGGCTGTGATCTAAGAGTCAAAAAGTGCTTCAGATATCTTATTTTGCTGTTTCTAGTCTCTTCAGAATTCCTTCCTGTCCTATGACATCCCCAAAGTGAATAGGAATTACTCTAAGATTCCTCTGTGCAGCAGCAGAATTGATGTAATATTGGGGAACTTTTGTGACAGGAGATGTGTTCTCTGACGAGTTCTTCATCAAGTTCATTCACACAAGTGCTAGACAGTGAAAAGCAATCTGCCAGACACATAGTAGATCTTGCTTGGACAAGGGGCTGAACAATCTGAAATTCTAAGATCCATCTCTTGTAGTTTTAGTTGATCAGAAGCTAAAGACTTTGGCTAGACAAGCCTTTTCTCTCTGTAAGGAAAGATTCAAAGTTGTATCTCTAGAGGCATATTGAGTCTCTCCTCTCAGTTCAGTAAGTCCTGTTTGAAATTTGTTTTGCTCATTTCAGAAGTATGCAAGCTTTGGATTTAGATAAAGTTTGACCAAAGAGGTTTGGATTTATCCCTCTTTGGGCCATTGGAAACAATGTTGAATAAGTAAGTGAGATCTTGACTGCCTCTGTACTTTTCTTACTACTGAGACATTTAGCAATTACATTACTTTCAGTTTATGTACCATCTTGTTGACACGTTTTTTACAACAGGCGCAGTATTTCATAGATCTTAAATATCAGAATGTTACTGGCTCTGTGTAGCCAGTAACCTTTGTATTTCTTGAATATCTCCGTATACTACATTCATCTCTCTAAAAATCAAGCTCATTTTCCCTGTTGTTTCAAAGCTTACTGTAATTCACCAAATCACCAAATCGGAAATTGCACATCAGCAGACTAGGAGTGGGACTCTACCTGAACAAAGACTGAAATTCAGGTGAGTTTCAATGAACTAAAGGCCAACTGGCTTCAAGTACTTCCTAAATATTAGAGCAAAGGAAGGATCCTCCATGTATAAGTTTAAATTCCTGTACACTTCAGAGAATCCATACCAGAGCAATAGGAGTGTACCTAGACTGGGCTGAAACTCCTCAGCACAAATGTGGGCAGGAGAGGGGCTGAAACTCTACTCAGGTCCCTGACAGAGCTTGAGGCATGGTCTGAACACCCCAAACACATCTGGTGAACAGAATACAGCAGAGGGCACAATGATCAGTTGTAGATGAGGTTAAAAGGCAGAGAGCTAATACCCTTCTCATCTAAGTCCTTTTAGGCAAAATAATGAGCACTCACACACAGAAGAGAGCATTCTTAAAGGCAATAGAAGCCCTAGGTGTAACAGAATATTGCTGGCTATATTCAGAGCTTGTAAAACTAAACCTTTATTTTCAAGAGGCTTCATTACAGGATGAACTAAATGGATTAAAATCTAGGACTTTCTCCTGCCCTTGAAGTGCATACACAGAATTTCTTAGGATGCCTTTCCAGTAATTTACATTTCAAACTCCTCCTGTGATACTTTATCCTTTTCCAGTTATACTTTCCACCCTACTCTTGAGTCACCACATCTTGTTCAACCATATAATCAGAAAAAAAAAACAGTCTTGCTGCAGGTGAGACATTACTTAGTGTTCAGTACACTCTTTACACTCCAATAAATATAAATTGTGTATTTTGCAGTAAGAGGGTTGCTGTATTTATTCTGTGCTCTTTCTTTATTTGTTCCATGATTATATCGTTCTTTATTGTAGTGACATTTGCAATGAAAATGTGTATAGAAGAACTTTGTGAAGAATTGTCATCTACTACTTATCTGTACTACATCTTGTTTAGTGTTATGCATTTAGCAGAGCAAACTTCAGGAATTTCAAAAAATAAAATTACTAATCCCATTAGAAACTCAATTATTTTTATTACAGGGAACCTGAGGCAAACAGAGGCAAGTGACAGGAACAAGGGGGGTTTCCATTAGTGCTTTTCCTAATTGTACTTGCAGGCTATGTGTGGCACCCCGATACTTGGCTGCAACTCGGTGACAGCCAAACTCTGTGATTTGTACCCAAACTCCATAGAAGTCATGTACACAAGCACAAGAATGCAGCCCTTCACATTGCTGGGCTACGATGGGCTGTCTCACTACTCTTTTTTGCTGCTGCTCTACCAGGGTTGTCTCCAACATGGTCAAAACACACACTTAAGAGGCATGCAAACATCTACCTATGAAGTTTCAAGCTGATAAAATGGCATAAATATCAAGTATGGAGCTTTTACTGGGCCACTGCGATAACAGTGTTGCCCATTATTCATAAGAGGATTGTGCTCTGGTTTTCAGTAGAAACATCTTTTCCACCATCATCATACAAGCAGATGTTGGGTCAGATGGATTGGGTTACTGGTCATAATATAATATAATATAATGCTTTGCACTGGCATTTGCAAACTGGCTTGGAAGAGTTTTTATCTGTACAATATAGAGCTGTCAACAAAAAATATGTCAAAGATTCTGAAGAACAAATGGACCATGAAGGAAGTTTTCCCCTCCCTCCTTTTAAAGGCTCAGAGAAGTGATATTAATTTAGACTCATTTTTAGGAGAGCTGGATAATTGTATTGAGATATCTTAATGTAAGATAAAGTAAAGTGAAGAAGCTTCTTGCTGCAGTACATGTGGTTGGGATATCTGTAAATATTAGAAGGCCTCACAGCTAACATACATGTACCAATCAGAGGATACACCATTTTTAAATTGAATAAACCAAGCATTACTGGTAAATTGGATACCTTAGGTAAAAACAAGAGCAGTCTATTGAACTGAAAACGAGAGATTTGTTTTTCCCAAGCTTCAAGGCATGACATGTCTCATCTTGCTCCATTCTACCTTCAGAATACAGCGCACTGCAAAGAGAGAAGAATTCAGACAACAAAAAGTATCACAGCTTTACAAATGAGGTAATGAGTAATGTTAGAGAATGGTTGGTAAGCAGGTAGACACATCAGTAAGTAGGATGTCCCTAGTCCTTCAAAATGCCAACAAAACTCCAGAAAAAGCAGTTCCTGTTTGAAGGAAAGTACACACATCCACACAAAACAAAGCAATAACAATGGAAACACCAATCAAATAAACAACAATAAAACCAGCAACAACAACAACAAAACCCCCTCCAAATAAATAGATTTTGAAAAAAGTTATAAGAAGCTCCTTTTGTGATAGGATTCATAAAAAGTGAAAACTGTTTCATCTGTGGAAAAACAGCTTTTCCGTCACCTCTAAAATCTTTATGGAACACTTGAAAGTGTCCTTCTTCCTCTCTGGCTCCTATAGTGAGTCAAGGAAATTCTTTCTACTGTATTTTCTGAATTTGTCTTCACACTAGTACCCTGGGTTTCCAATGAATTGTGCTGAACCTTCAGGGAATATTCACACATTTTTAATTTTCTCTTCGTATATATTTTGTTCATTTCTCTCTAGTATCTTACTGTTAGACCTTTCATAGAATCATAGAATCACCAAGTTTTGAAGAGACTTCTGAGATCATCCAGTCCAGTCATCCACCTTTCTCAACAGCTGTGCCAAAACAATGGTTTTGAGGTGAATGGAATTCATTATTTCCTCACTTAGCTTTTAACTTGTTGATTCTTCTGTTCAATTTAAATCCATAAAGTACTTTGAGATCCCATTTACAGCAGTGTACCTCTGAATTGTGTTCCATTCATTCATCAAATACTCACCCACTCCATTTGGAACACACAGCATTGAGTTTTTCATTCCTTTCAAAACATCAGGTATTAAAGAAAGAAAACCTGCTTTTTAAAGCCCAAGTTTGTGCATGTTTTAAACTATAAATCACATTATTTTGATGCTGTTTATCAGAAAGGTTTTGATATGCTGAAAATAGAAACCAACATCAATCTGGAGTTGCTGATAAAAATTGAAAAAGACATAGAAACCTTTCAGAGACAGTAACAAATGAAGTGACACTTATCACCCATCATCTGAATGACTGCACTGTAAGTCTAACATATTTTTTATGCCCAAGTTCTGATTAAAAGACTTTTAAAGAAAAAATGTCTGTTCCTGATTTTCCTTATTTTGCCTTCCTTCTCTACAAATCACATGAATGGAATTTTTAAGATCCCATTTTATATATGGCTTTGCTTTCTGTCCGCATGCATGGATCATGTTAAATTCCCTGATATCTGTACACCTCGGGAGTGCAATAAGTCAATGTTTTATTCATAAGCGTGGCAAACACATATACATTTTATTATCTCAACTGAGCTAGTTCCTTTCATTTCATCTCATTTCCTCTGTGATTCTGAAGTTTTGTTTCGTTCTGCTGTCCTTTTGACAGCTGCATCTACACACATTCTCTTTTGCTGTAATTTCCATATGGATACATAGGAGTCTTCAATAAGCTTATCGGGAGCAGTTCTTTAGAAGCAGAATAATGTCATTAAATGAGTGATAATAGAAACACAAAGAAGGGGATTGATCAGTATGGCTTTAGCTTTGTATAGCATAGGGAGGTTTGCAAGTTATTCTGTAATATTTCTTCTGTCCTTATCTTGCACCATGCTATTTTTTGAGTCCAGGAATTTCTGTTAATGATTTTCTCCCATACCTCACTTCTGATTGCCAGTTTTACATAGAGTTAAACTCTCTGGTAATCATTTGAAGAGAATACTCAGCTTTGTTCAGAAATGAACTATTTGATAATTTAATTCATTTCTATGGTAATATGTCTGATATTTTCTGTGTTGTTGGTCTCCAGATAAATGACTGCCCCCTAGAAAGATACGCAGTTAAGTTCACTTTAATGTATTCTAGGAGTTACTAGCAGCTGACCAGATGATCTCCTGCCAAACCACATCGTCACCTAGCCAACACAACTCTAAATGAACATCTCTAGATCTGCTTGCTGCGTACTTAAGTCATGTTGTTTTCCATCCCTGTAATATTCAGGCTTGGACTGTATGGTGAAATATATCAGCCTCATGTCCCTGATCTGTGTAATTTAATATAAAAATAAATAAAAAAAATGAAGTAAATATTTTTAGCTGGAAAACATTTATTCTAGACTATACTAATGACTCCATGCCTTTGTTAATTAAGTGACTCATTTTTAACATTGTGTTGTTAAACTCATGCTGCTTAATGCCCTGTGAGACCAGGATCTATCTTGCATTAATCATAGAATCCCACTGTTCAAGAGTGACTGAAGTTCAACAACATTCTCTCCCCATAACAAACACCTATTAATATATCAAAATATGCTATAAAAGAGGGAATGGGCCTAATTGTGTTGCAAATTCAAAGAAGTCAATAGAATGACTCCTGTGAAAAATCAGCATGTAACCAGAACAGGACCCCAGAGGACTAATGATTATCATTCTCTCATCAGATCAAAGTCTCAGAGTACATTGTATTGCTATTTGTCGACATCCTCATCCAGATTGCTCTTCAGGATAAGTTCAAGGGCATCTGTAAGATGTAACCCAAGTTGTAATGATACGGTAAGTCTTTCTGACTAATACACAGCATTTTGCAAAACTGATTTAGAGATCACTGAACGAGTTCTTAAGACAAATTGCTAGTACTGTGATGGGCACATATGTTTGAATCAGAAGTATTCACAGGACACATTTTTAAAAAGGAAAGAAAACATTCCTTATCCTTCTCGTTATAGTCACAAATTCAGTAAGACATTTAATGAATGTTAAAGATTTCATTTGCCTCACTGAAGCAAATGAGCTTTCCAGAGTGCTTAAAACTATACTTTGATCAGGTTAATCCTTAATTAGATCTGTGTCACTCAAAGTAGCAGATAGATGCACACTTTCTGCATTATATTATTGAATCTGCCTGTGTATGACAAATTATCAAAGGGAACTTAATAAAACACAGAAATACACATCCTTTCCCTCACCCACCTAATGAAGTTATGATCATGCTAAATACTTTATGGTAAAAACAAATAAGAAAAAGCAAACAAACAACTCCAACCAACCAACCAACAATCCTTCATTGGCAGTTATTTATTTCCTCCAAGGCAAAAAACAGCACCAACCACAAAGACAATACATTATTGCAATTATTTAAATAAGAGTAAATACATCTTAAAATAACTTGCATTTTTGTTTGTATCTTGAGATTCACATTTCTTTTCAACTATCACACCTCCTACATCAGGTTATACATCCCATAGTTGTAGAAAATAATCCATTTTAGTGTATCATATGGCAGGCTGAGGGTAGGAAAGAATACTACAGACATTTTCTTATCTTCTTTACAGATCTAGATGGTTTGGCTTGTTTTGTGCAGTAAACGATACAAAACAATGACATAGATCTTCCTCAGAGATCTTAACAAAGGGAGGCTAAGTTTTGTCCTTAGGGGCAAGACCTCACCAGTGAATGGGATACCTGCTACCTGTGCTTTCATGAACTTTATTCTACTGATGACTCAAATCCTGCTAGCAAACAGAAAACCACCACTAGCTTTGGCATCATAGCAAAACATCCTCCAAAATACCAAGTTGAAATAAAACAAACACAGTGTAATACTCTGAAAGAATGGAAAACTTAAAATGAGGTCTTTAGTGGAAATGCTAAGTCACAGCTTAAAACAGTGATTGAACGTCTGTTAAGGAAGACAGGGCCAACCCAGGGGAGCTCAGGTGCATTCAGTTCACCTGAGTGACTGGAAGGAGTGGAGCCAGGATCCACCCCTTCCCAGACTTCATTTAAGGGTTGGCAGTGGAAGCAGGGGTTTCCTGCTGGAATTCCCTGTATGTTCAAGGCTTTCTGAAGGTAAGCAGCTTCTTTCTTTTATTTTCATGGCTGTTGTGTTCAAGCAAATCACCACTTGTTGTAGCCTCAGATCTTGCTGCTTTGATGTTGTTGCTATTCCACTGTGTTACAAGGTCACATAAAAATACATATGAATATTCAAATGAAGTGAATAAGTGATTTCTGAAGCAGGATGTGAGATAATCAAGCAAGAAAATAGTATAACTTATTGAGTGAGAGATAATGGAGGAACTGAAAAGTACGATTCTGTATATTTCGTGCTCTCATGTTTCAAAACATGTTGATGACCAACCTCAAGAGAACCATCATTTTCCTGCCCCCACTTGTGAAATTATTGATTCTCTTCTACTTCATGAAACAAGCCTCCAAAGGTTGTTGCATAAATACATGACGACTCGGCGCAAAAGAAACCAAGGGTGAGATACGTGCACTTAATAGAATTATGGGCCTGGAAGGCAGGTTAACAGCTAATGCACTCCAACCTCTGATATTTGAAAGAGACCAACTTGCTGAAGCCCGTTCTTAGATTGTTTATCTTCTCCTTTAAGCAATAGATAAAAGCAATTGCATATATCTAGACAACCTGGTCTAGTGCTTCATTAGTCTGTCTGATGGAATGCAATTCCTCATATTCGATTCTTTGCTAAAAATAAAGTCAATTTTTTTCATTTCCCTGTAGTGCGCTTATAAAGAAGCTTTTATTTATTGGAAGCCTTGTATCTTTCTCTTTTTTTAATGATGAAAACAAATCCAACTCTTTGGAAAAAATCCTCAGGTATTATTTTCTCAGCATTAAGCTTTTCTGTTTTGTCTGCTGTAGGCTCTCCACTGCAATGCTTACACATTTTAAGAATCATAGTGGTATTGTGATTTCTTGTAATGTTTTAGCCAAATATGTTGTGAATAAGCAACAAGAAGACTCTAGCTAATTTCATCCACCTCTGATAAGCTGAATTAGGTAAAAAAAAAAAGATTATTTAGTAAGGTAGAAAGTAGCTGAGGAGTTAGAACGGAGATGAAAAAAACTTTCTGTACTTAAAAGCTGCATTCCAGAACTCTGCTATTGTCAATAGACACATGAACGTGTAAAAGATAACCTGTTTTTCGTTTGAGTAGCTTTTGCTTTGATGATCACTTAAGTATGGGGAAAGTGTAAGCTGGTGCAAGGTCTGATAGTGGGTATGTACTTCTTTGGAGTACTGAGACCTGATGCATGTTGAACGCTTTGACTGTGCTACTTACGTATTTGGTCTGTTAACTGGTTTCATTTATGGACTTGAGAGATGGTATGAAGGCCTAACCCTTCTCAGAAGGGCAGACAAAACCATTAAATAAACTATAAATTCAGAAAAGCAGGTCTTTCTTCCCTTATCTCTAAGGTGTTCCAACTCTTACTGTAAGAGGCAAAAGACAGCTATGATAACAAAAGTTAAGTGCTTTTTGTATGCAGAACAGATATTGTTGCTCTTTATAGGATAACATCAATCAGTAGCCATGGGACAAAGGTTGGCTTGTTTTGCTTTCTCTTTCCCTGTCTGTACATTATATGAAAGAAGAATGTGTAATTGCTTTGGATTCTAGCTAAACATGCCTGTCAGGTTTTCAAAGACTATACATTTGTGCCATTAGCTCCTATATTTTTGTTATGTGTTCCAGTGTTTTCACTCTCAGGCTAAGATAAAAGCAGAAGATGTTGAAGACAGAATGGTATTGTTAGGACAATCAAATAAGCAGGCTTTTCTATATTATCTGAATTATATTGATGCATCAATCTCCATGTTATCATATTTCACATATTGTGCATAAAACTGGGTTGGTCTTTAGAAATGACTATTTGTAATACAAGATAATATTTTGCATTACTGTTGAGACCAACATCTGAGACTTTCAAAGAGCTTTACAAATGTTAAGCTGTTAAGTATCAGTGTAAGGCGTTCCCATGAGATAGGTGGTTTTAATTACCTCAATTTTACAGAGCGGAATAAAGGAAGGCGCAGAGAAATCTAACCTCACTGTTTGTAAGGTAACACAGCAAATTAATGAATCTTTTCCTGGACGAACTATAGTTTTGTCACTGCTGCAAAGCTCTCTTGCTTTCAGCATTTTCAGTAATTTTTATGTTGTGGGAGGAGAGGAGTAAAGCTTCAGTGAGAGAATGAATTTCTAGACTTTGGCTTGAATTTATACCATAGAAGAACTGGCCTAAATCTTTTCTCTATAGATCAATGGCTAGATTGATGTTTTGATTGTTATTAAGCCTGCAGAAAGAAAGTAGAAAAGAAGGAGGGAGTGGTGGGGGAAGACAAAAGCAACAACTATCTGATCTCCCTGTAAACTAATGAGCAGGCCTTACTTCTACACTACATGCTTCAAGTGAAGGGGTCTAGAGCTAATCCACTCACCTGTCATCAAGCATTGTTATCCTACCTTATAGAAATGCTGGCGTCCCTCTAGGTTCTGCTGTTGAGGACTTTCTAAACAACCTTCTTAGATGCTGCTGTTGAATAACCTTGTGATCCCACTCTTACAATTCTACTCTTTAGATGCAGTTTTGTATTTCCAGTAGAGACAAGAAAGTATTAGAATGCCACACATAATGGTGTTTATGCTTTTACAAAAAGATATAACTTTTGATGAAGAAATTTTTGGTTATATTCTCTTAATGGAGCTGTTGTAGAGTTTCCTTTCTCTTGTTTGCTTTCATAATTTTATGGAAAGACAGATGCTCATGTGTACACAAACAATTGCTCCAGGGGAGCAAGAAATGTCCCTACAGAGAATTCATTTGAATATTCATAGTCATTTTTTCCTGGTTAAACTCCTCACACAAATCTGTGTAATGGATAAAGAGAAGTAGCTTTTTCTTGAAACTACTGGAAACTGTTTAGCAGCATGTCTAAAATGAAGTTGGAAGGAGAGGGCAATATATTAATACTAAGAATGTGTGCAAGTCTTCCTTAGATCCTTGAATAGGAGGCATGGATAGTCATGGGTTGCAGTCATCTTACTTTTGAGTAGGCTAATCCTATTTGAGCGGTTTTATCTGAGCCATTTTTTTGGCAAGTATCTCAAAGCAGGAATGCTAGTCCTCTTCTTAATTTTCATCTCATCAGAAACATGCAGCATTAAAAAAAACCTGATGATGTTATTCTTTATAATAACCAAATTAACATACTCTTTATTGTATCTAACATCTTAAATGTATCTTCCTCAGGTACCTTGCCTGTCATTGAATCAAGGAAGAATGCATAGCTACAATCATTTTTATTTTTTTTCCAATAGGCTTGTCTAATATGTCTTTCTCAGCCCTTTGAAATATTCTTACTACTTGGAATACTTTTACTTTGAGATTAAGTCAAGCATTCTGGTTTGCACAGGGCTGCTGTTTCTTTAAGTTATTTACTATGAACAGTATCATCATTTGCCACCTAGTCTGAATAAAGGAGACAAATTCCATATCATGCATCTCATGCTGTTTTTTTGTTTAACATAGTGAAGAACATTATGGTAGTATGAGATTTAAACGGAGTAGCATTTCTTAAAATTGTTTGCTGGAAATGCAAATCTATGATTACTTGGAAATTCAAGGTTGATTTTTGTGTGTTATGCCAGAGAAAAACGCATCTCCAATCTATCTCCTCCAAAAACAAATAGCCTCTAAGAGTTCTAGTACCTGGTAGTAATAAAGCAGCTTTGGAAGGACTGCCCATCAGTTCTGCCCAACTTTTTCAGCCTATTTATCCTTGATCTTCTTTAGAATATATTTGAGTTAGTACTAGAAATACCACTTAGGAGTATTCTCTCTGGTAGTGGCAAAGACAAAGCAGCGCAGCAGATGCCAATCAGTGACATTTCATCTGATAGCTAGAACACAACATAAGCTAGCCATAACTTCCTTTATACAGGGTATGTTCTGTCATTGTATAATCTGAATATCTTTATGTATTAAACTATCTATTTTCTTACAATCACATTAATTGCGTGTTTGACACATGTCTTCCTTGTTACCTTCAGAGAGATTCTGACATGCAAATGATGTGTTGGAAAATTGTGCAGGTACACTAATATGTAAGTCTTACTTCAGTCAGGTAAACTACAGACCTTGTTATTGCTAGCATTACTGAACTGAGCATAGACATCTCCAGCTGCTGACAGCTTCCCTGCTAGTTGCTGTGTGTAATTTTGCTAATCAGTTCAGCCCAGGTTGGCAATATATGTCAGGGAGCTGTTAAGAAAAATGGCAAGCAGCCATGGAACAGAAGTGTGCCATAATAGAGACACAGGAGAACTGAACTGTGTGCTGCCATCATTCTGACACTTTCTAACTTGGCACTGCACAGTTGCAGCCTCAGCAAAATGCTTTTCACTTCTTATAGTGTTTATAGATTGAATTCATCATCGGGATGGAGGTGTACTTGTACCCTTCCCAGCCATGGCAGTGTTTCATCTTGAGATGTTACCCTGAATTTTCTGTGGTAGAAGTTTGGGGAACTCTGGAGAGGCCCTTGAAAGAGATTGTGGACATATTTATTTCCTACTCATTGTCCTGTGTTTTTTCCTTTTTCCTTTTTTCTATTTTTGCATTGAAACATCCATTTCTACACATGGATTGACCTTCACCTCATTTTCTTTCAGATTGTTAATTTGGAACTGAGGTTTTTTTATGTGTTTGCCCAATGCTTGGCACAGCAAAACTTTGGTCTCAGATGGGGTTTCTGAATACTTTAAAATTTAACACTTTTACACGAAAGGTGGAACTGAGAAAGAAACTCCTTGCAGCCTAGCTGTAGGCCATACAAAAAATAACCACAGAAAAGCATGTTGTAGTCTACAAGGTGAATGCTCTTAGCTAAGCTATCTACAATTGCATTGACAAGAGAAAGGACTTGAATGCTACACATGTGGCTATGGCAGCTACACCCCATCTCCTTTGCTTCTCTAATCAGAGGGATAGTATTTTGTGGAAGTAAGCAGCATTTCTATAATTTAAATTCTCAGATATTTTGAATGTATGCCATTAGTAATACAAGGGAAATTGAGGCAGGATTCCACATCAGGCTTCTTATTGCATTAATCAAAAGACTAATTCACAGGTTTTACAGCTCAATTAGAATTGGACTGTTTTATTGCACCCTGTGAATTGATACAGCGGGCAAATTCTCAGATCCTCAGTTTCCTCAGATCTTTTCTGGTACCTGACTCCTTGTGGCTAAGAAGACCAATGTTATCCAATAGTGCCTTAAAAAGAGAATGGCCAGTGGGTCAAGGGAGGGGATCCTCCATCTCTACTCTGGTGAGGCCACATTTAGAATACTGTCTGATTCTGTGCTCCCCAGTTGTCATGGTTTTATGGGTAAACCATGTCAGCGGTTCAAAAAAGAGGGGGATCTCCTAATGGTGCATAGTGATTGGACAAGGATTAATGGCCTAAAACTTGAATGTAGGAAGTTCCATACAAACATACAGAAGAACTTTATGGTAGTGGTGATGGAGCACAGGAACAGGATGCCCAGAGAGGTTGTGGGGTCTCCTTCTCTGGAGATATTCAAGGCCTGTATGGGCACCTACCTGTGTGACCTGATGTAGGGTACCTGCTTTAGCAGGAGGGTTGGACTTGATCTCTTGAGGTCCCTGCCAAACCCTGCGATTTAGTTCTGTGATTGTCACTGTTATTTTACAGTGGTGATGAAGGTGGGGCAAGTGACATACAGAGCTTTTAAAGAGTGGACTTCTGAGGCTGAAACCAGAAACTTGCTGCTGACCTGTGTTGGAATGGGTGATATTCTTCCCCTTTAGCACATTTATCATCTCTGTTGTTAAAGCATCCAGTTCCTCCCCAAAACGCTGGCATGGAGATGCAGTTTCCCCTATGAACCACTAGATGCCCTAAGATATCTTTGGTTCAGCGTTTCCTTCAACAACCAGGACTGTTAGTAGGAAGAAGAAAGCAACATCATCTCAGCTAAACAGTGAGACCAGTAGCATGTTTGCTGGTGGGGTATATTTTCAAGACTGGGATAATCAAGAGTGAGTGCTGCTCTCCAGCTAATAGGTGATAAAGTGTTGCAGTCGATGGCTCAATGCCCAGGTGGAAGGCAGTGACAAGTGGCATTCCTCATGGTCTAGGACTGGTGCTGTTTAACCTGCCAGCATTGGGAGGGACAGTGGGGGTGGAGTGCACCCTTGGTAAGCTTGCTGATGGCATCAAGGTCTGTGTGGTATGGCTGACACTCTGAGGAGAAGGAATGTCATCCAGGGATCGTAAGAAGCTGGAGAAATGGCTCCATGCTAACCTTATGAAATTTTACAAGACAGTTGTAAGCATAAGTACAGACCTGCTGGAGAACAGATTGAGAACAGCCCTGGGGTGTAGACTTGGTTATACTGATGATGAAAAGCTCAAAATAAGCCAGCAGTCTGTGTCCCCAGCCCAAGAGGTCAACCATATCTGGGGCTGCATCAAAAGCAATGTGACCAGCAGGTCAAAGGAGGCAATTCATTTCCCTCTACTCCTCTCATGTGAGATTCCACCTGGGTTACTGTGTTCACTTCTGGGACTCTTAATGTAAAGGGATATGGACATGCTGGAGTGAGTCCAGAGGACATCTATGACAACACAGTGCAGACAAACTGAGAGTGCAGGCTTGTTCACCCTTGAGAAGAGAAGGTTCAAGGGAGATGTTATAGCAGCCTTCCAGTACCTAGAGGTGGTTTACAGGAAAGCTGGGGAGGGGTTCTTTATTGTGAAATGTAATGATAAAATGGGATAATAGTTTTAAAATAAAAGAGAATAGATTTTGATATTAGGAAGATGTTCTTTATTATGATGGTGATGAAGCCTGGAAAAGGCTTCCCGAAGAAGCTGTGGATTATCCATCCTTAGAAGCATTCAAGGCCAGATTGGACAGGGCTCTGGGTAACCTGATCTAGCTGTTGACAACTGTAGACAGCAGGTAGGTTGGAACTAGATATTCTTAAGGTTCTTTCCTACCCAAACCATTCTATGATTCTAACATCTACTCCATAAATCAATTCAGTTCAAGCACTAGAAAGGAGCTTAAATATTAGGGAATTTATCTATATCTCTGTTTCAGGGATTAAAGATGATTCCTTGGGGCCATAGTGATATGAGCAGAGAAATTAATATTACAAAGATGGAAATCTCTCAATTGCCCCAAACAATAGAAGTTCTGCAGAAATTTAGCATCTCTGGCAAAGGTATTTTCAAGAGTACAGAGTACAACAGGAAGCAGTTAATACAGTCAAGTTCTGATGTTATTGCACGGTAGTATAAGCTAAAGTAATTTCAGCTGAACTATTTTAGGTTTGCATCACTGTGAAGTGAAAGCAGATTCTAGCTGCTTAAGTACTGGGCTTTTAGCCCTTAAGGCATTGGAGCCCTTTTGTTCAGATACAGCAAAACTGTTAAGTAGGTGCTAACCCCTAATTCCTTGCACGGTGGTCCTTGCTGACTTTGGCATGAGTATCCTACCACTTAAGCTTGTGAGCCTTGCTGTGGTACAACCAAGCTTTTGACACTCAGCTGCACTGATTCAGTGAGCAGGCCCTATCTTGCTGAAATACCTAGCCCACTTGATCACAGGCTGTCGAGAAACATGCTTGTCCTGCAGCTGAGGCATAATAAAGTTAAGTCTTTTTAGGATGAATTAATGCTAGATGTACACAACAGGCATCTGGGCATAGATTTGAGTGAGCTGAAGATTAGACATCAGGTATCTGTGATGACATTTTAAAGATTTTTTTGATAATTATTTTTATGAATGCCTTCATTTCAATTTACAGGGTTCTGTACAAAATATCTCAAGTTGACAGACCTTCTTTGACTTCCCTTAGACTTCCTCTACCTGGATGCTCTATTTATGAAAACTGAATACTCTTTAATCAATCTAGTTGCTTCCAGCCAAACATTTAAGTAGCCTTCATATAGTAAGGAAATACTGAGAGATATCTGATTAAAAATAAACTAGAAAAACTCAAACTATGAAAATCCTAAAAAAAAAAAAAAAAAAAAAAGTACCTTGCTATATTTGTATACCTACAACAGACCACCCTTATATTCTCAAAGCTCTGTGAAACAGCTTGTAGGCTTCCCTGCTGTAGAAGGAAACTCTAAGAAAATAAGTAAAATTTCTTCCTAGAAAAAGCAAGTTGGTATACAAAACACCTTCCTATTGTGAAATGGGTGTTAAGACAGGCTTACATGTGCAAAGATTCAAGGTACCACCTCTCCTTCTCTCTTTTTGATGGCTTTTTATATTAGAATGCATTTGCTCTAACTTGCAGCCCCGGGGCCTCGCAAAACCGAACTTTTCTAGGGAACTCTAACAATAAATCACTCAGCAAGTGGTTCTCAGAGTTGCCTAACAGAGATGAAACTCAGCCAGGCAGAGTGTTATTGTATAATCACTGTAAACTGGTCTACACTTGTGAGTTTATACATTATGCATTAATCTACCTGTATTCTATTTGAAGTCTCCCTTTTCTGAGTGTGAAGGGAGAAAGCAGTTTGGTGACCTCAAGATTGTACTTTTGAACAGAATTACTCAGAATGTTCTGTCTCTTTAAGAAGTATTGTGATTGGACTTGCACTTGCAGCCTGGAAGAGCAGTGACATCTTGGGTTCCATCAGAAGAAGGGTGTCCAGCAGGGTGCGGGAGGTGATTGTCTCCCTCTATTCTACCCTCATGAGGCCCCATCTGGAGTATCCTAGTCTGTGGCCCCCAAAAGCTCCACATCTTTCCTGTGTTGGAAAGGGTTCAGAGAAGGGCCACAAAGATGATGCAAGGGCTGGAGCACCTCTCCCGTGAAGATAGATTGAGGGAACTGGGCTTCTTCAGACTGGAAGAAGAAGGCTATGGGGAGACTTCATTGCAACCTTCTAATACTTAAAGGGCTTTTATAAACATGAGGGAAATCAATATTTTATGTGAGTAGATATTGATAGGACAAGGGGGAATGTTTTATTTGAAAGGAAGATTTAGATTAGATGTTAGGGAGAAGTTACTGAGGGAGTGGTGATATGCTGGAACAGGTTGCCCAGAGAGACTGTAGGTGCCCTGTCCTTAGAAGTGTTAAAGGCCAGGCTGGATAGGGCCCTGGACAATCTGATCTACTGCTTGATCTAACGTCTGGCAACCCTGCCCGTGATGGGGAGTTGGAACTTGATGATCCTTGAGGTCCCTTCCAACAGAGAGCAAGTATTTGGTGTGTAAGACCTATATTCTGTAGTAAAGTTTTAGCACTTCTAGCTTAAAACATACAAAAAACAGATAAACCTTCCTCCAGAAATTCTCACAGCCACGCAGAAGCACCATGTTGCTGTCCACATGTAATCCCTTAAGAATAGTTGCTGCTCCTAGAAGATCATGTAGAATATATAAGGGTTCTGATGAGCAGAGAGCCCATTAACTCAGATGTTCTCTCCTTGTGTTCTCATCTGATTTAGATCTGGTTTTAAAGGAGCAAAAGCAGAAAGTGGCTCTTTCATAGTTAGAGTGCTTTCTGAATTATAATGTCAGAGGAATTAGAAACAAAAGGGAGATTTTATTTGATACACTTAATCACTAGGAAGTAGAATGTTTGTCACACTGTTGTTAAATGAGTGGCCAGTGGTTATTTATTTTCACCTGCAAAGAAAGAGAAGGATAATCAGACCTTATACTTTATTAAGTATTAATACCAGAATGGACCATGATAGCTATCCATTATGGCTATTCTTGTGCTATGTGTTTTTTGTGAAGTAATTTTTGCCTCTTAGCACAGGGGCTTTTGACTAAGCAGGTAAGAGGTGGTTGTAAAATTATTTTGTAGAAGCTGATAGGAACAAATTGTGTGATATATGCTATGTGGATATTCAGACCACAAACCTCCCCTCCAGCTAGCCAAGTTGTTCCTTGAGATGCTGTGAGATTGACTATACATCCTCCCTTCTCAAAAACTGTTGTGATGATCTTCAAATATCTATTTGAAATGATGGTATTAGTTGTTTTCTGGAGAGTTTTAAATAAATACTGTCCATGTTATTTCAGTTAAAAAGCAGTGAATGCTACAAGGGAAGGTTAAGTGACTTTAAAATCAGTGGTTATCATAAACTAGTTGAGGTTGGAAGGGGAACTTGGGGATTGTCTAGTCTGAATCCTCTTTTTAAGTAAGGTTTACACTTTGCAGGCAGGTGCGTGAGGCTGTGTGAAACAGATTTGAAAGCATCCTATGCCTGCTTTTCTAAGGAATCGTAACTAAGATGAAGGGAAGACTGCTTCTTCCCAGTAGGTGCCCTATAGTCTGCAGAGCCATGCTGACCTCAAGGCTCAGCATGCTCATGGCAGAGGGTTTGGGCTTTGTCCGCACTGTGAAGCAAGGAAAGAATCAGAGGACACTATGTAAACCTGTGGTCTGATTTTCTTCTTGAAGACTTGGCTTGAGTTTCAGAGTCTTTTTCCGCTGTCTTTTAACCAATCTAAGTATATGCTGTTTTTTATCTTCACTGACTGATTTCTCCTTAGACAAAAGCTTTTCTGAACTACACATTTATGGTGCGTACCTATGCTTCTTTTAGGATGTACTGGTAAGCCCACTACAACTAAATAACAGGACAGAGTTCAAACTTTAATGTTATTTGAGGATCACAGAAGAGGACTCCTTACCTGGACGAAGCCTGGAGTAGGCACTTTTCTGTGAATATTACAACTGCATCAGGAGAACAAATTGCATAAGCCATTTATCTATCTTCTAAGCCCATTTGTTAGTCAAGCATAGCACAGACATGATCCTTTCTGGATGGCAAAAGCACACAGGAGAAAACAATGATATCTGTCTTTCTGGCTACTACTGAAATGAAGCAATTAAGCTTTTAACTATGTGCTGGAAAATTAGACTTTAGAGTATTTGGAAGTGGAGGTCCCAAAAAGTATCACAAGGGAATTACTTTAAAGTGAGTAGAAGGTAGGATGGGGATGATTACATTAAGAAAGTATTTTAGCATGGCAGCAAGGAATGAGGGCTATTAGACTATGGGATAGTTACAAAGGGAGGCTCTGTTACACAGACCATTGAAAAGTAGACAAGATAGCACACTGTTACATTTACTCCAAGGAACCATCCTGTCTCTGCAGGAAGGCTGACTGATACCTGGTAAATGGCCTGATTTAAGTGAATCATGTAACTATTCCTAAAATTGACTATAGCAGGACTTGTAGGTGTCCAATTCGAGAAGGAAAAAAATAAGGGCTATTGATCATCCATGGCCTCATTCCCACTTATGTGGCCATGAAGGCTGTGTTGGACTTTTTTGCCACTACATACTACTACATACTGGAGATTCATGGCCTGTCCTGGCTGCAGTACACCATAGTACTCTTTTTGAAGGACTGGTGTCCCACTGTGCTTTGTTTATACCTGAGATAATAAAGTGCACCAGCAGAAGCATATGGTATCACCTGCCTCATCTGTATGGCATTTGAACCATGATCTGCAGCTGTCTGAGGCTCACAGAGCTACTGTGAGCAGATGAGGGTGGGTATGTAGCAGAGCCAGGCAGCCCCCTGTTGAATAGCAGGATTACTTAAGTTCTGTGAGATTTCCTCTGCCCCTCTCCTGGGCAAGGAATGGCACAGCACATGCTGCAGGTGTTGTAATGCCAGTACCTTGGTTAAGTATTTAAATTTCATTTACTAGAGCAATAGGGGAAGCTGAAATAACGTTTTATCAAGAAATTTATTTTTGAACACTCACATTAATTTTTATCAGATTTTTTTCTTGTTTTCTGCTGTTAACTGCTTTTCTTCAACCTCTATTTTTAATTCCCTTTAACTTGCTTGAGTGACAGAAAAAAAGGAGGATGAGAGATAAAAAGCACCTGGCAATGCTTCTTGCCTCTCTTTGAAAGGTAGACTTGGTTGAACATAGGTCTCCCTCAAAATCTGCAGCTTCAAGGTCTCTACTGTTCAGGTATATAGTCTGCTATGCATCTCCCTTTTAGTATATATGGTGTCAAGATTCCTTTGAACTAAGCAACAAGTATTTACAACCTCACTGATAAAAAATAAATAAGCAAATCTACAACATAGCCAATAAATCAAAAAGGTTATAAATAGGCTAATCTGAGCTATTTAAAATATGTGCAGCTCATGCCCTTTTTTGGCAATATATATATACACAGAAAGTAGGACTTATGGTGGCTAGCTATGCACTTTAAATGTCATGAAAGCCAGTCAATTTCTTGTTGTTACAGCCTATATCTGTCGTGGCAGTTTCTGCTTCAGTCTAGATCCCATTGCAAAGCGGGACTCTGAAAATGACATACACTGCTTACTAACTAACTGGATTTAATTAGAGATTCTGGTAAGGACAATAGTTCTTAATTATTTAAAAAAAAAAAATGACAGTAAGTGATAGAAAACTTTAGATTACAGTCAGTATGATTTGAAGGACTTTTTTCACCAATCTAAATGGATTTTCTGATCTCTGTCTTCATATCCTAACTTTTATGGTTTGGTTTATTGTGTATCATTGCAATGATATTTGAAGAATTTGACAGAAAAATGTGTTACACGATGAAGTGTTACTTCTGCTTGTAGTTAATTTTACCATATTTTTCCTTACTTGTATTTTCTACTTTCTCTGAGAAAATTATATTAAACAGATCTGCAAATGTTAGTGTTCAGCAGCAAAGAGGGGAACACACTGTTTGGGCAGTACTTAGGAAACATCTAGATAAGGAAAACTCAGGGTGAGTTTCAGAAATCTCTTTTTGATGAAACTGTTTCAACAGTCTCCAGGCATATCTTGGGCCCTAAAAGTAGTGTCTGAATTCAGGGCAGCCCTCACAAGATCTGACCTTAATGGGGGAGCAGTGCATAAATGCTGGCTCCTTACTTTTTGCCTTTTTGAGAACTTCCAAAGAGAGGCTTCTGTGCTAAAGAGAGGAATGGGGGGCACTGCAGTGCAGTGTTTGCAGAACTGCACTCACAACAATTTTCCTGACAGCAGTAATTATTCCAGCAGCTGTGAAATACAGATGCATACTTCCAGAGTCACTGTCAGACAAGTGTAGGGCTCTGTGAGGTAAAGCTCCAGGGAGCAGCTTCCTATGAGTTACTCTGATCCTTCAGGAAGCTTGAAATCATTTGTTGACTAGACAGAAATAAACTGTTCTGCTTTAATGGGAGGTGTCAGCCATAAGAAAGCTTGCAGGTCTAGTGCTCTGCAGCAGGGTGGATCTGTGCTGCACTGCAGCAAGGCATAGCAGGAGTGGGAGTGCTTGGTATGAAGCCAGGATTTTATCTTTTTTCTGGATTCATTATGTATAGTTTCTAGATGTCTTCTCTTTAATGTCACCATCAGTCCCAAAAAAAGCGTATAGCTGTGGTTGCAAGGAATTGCCAGGAAAGCATAGCAGTTCTTGTAGCCACTCTATGCTATCTGGTCATACAGATGATTGACCTCTGTTCTCCAGTAGAGCTTTGCAGTCATCTGCTAGGTAAAACTATGGGTAAATTCTTGAATCTACATGTTGAGAAAGTCTTCACGCACTCATCCTTAGAGGCTTTCTAACAACGTGATTTCAGTAAATGGAGAAAGACCATTGACTGATTATTTTGGCAGTACATCTAACATTTATTTTTGAAATGAAGTTCTGTTTTGAGTAGTGTCAGTGCCTGAATGACAAACAGTTAAGAACAACCTGCACATCAAGTTAGCATTATCCCATTTTCAGAGCTGGTAGTAAAGCCACAGAGGTTTCCAAGTTTCTTACATTGATTTTAAAGGATACAAAAATTATGTTCTTACCTCTGTAAATATCCACTTATTTTTCAGTACCACTAAAATATTAGGCTTTGTGAGTTTTCAGTCTCTGAGCAACTTGATCTAGCTGTGGATGTCTCTGTTCATTGCAGAGGAGTTGAACTAGATGACCTCTTAATGATCCCTTCTAACTCTAAGTATTCCAAGTTTCTGTGATGCAACAGGTTTCACAGTTTGAAACATTTTTGTATAAGTTGCCTTCAACTGCATCTAATGTTATTTATTTATTTTTGTAAGAATGTTTTCCTTGTACTAACCCGAAGTCCAGAGCATCTTCCGAGAAGGATCAGTATGACAGCAAATTCACAGAATGCCTCTATCATAGATTTTACCTCACTTAAGGCTGGTAGAGCACTGGCATTTTGATCTAATGCCTGTGCAACTACTTTGCAAAATGAGTTCCTGGAAGGCTCTTAGTCTAGACAGGAGAGCTCTGAGCAAAAATGAAGCCTTCCAATCTGTACCAAATTCTGGCACGGGAGTTCTTGTTGTACTGCATTTATGAGAAGGTGAAATGCTGAGCTATTTTCACATGTCAAAAACTTCATTGTATTTTTAATTCTGATAGAGGGTAGTATTTTATTTTTGGTTTTCTCTAGGAATAAGACATTTCAATATGTCTACATTGATCTTTGTTGCAATGACTGTTTTCCCTCATTTAATTGTATTTCCTTTGAGTGCTGTGGTGACGAAGATGCCTACTAGAACAGAAGGAAAATGTCTGTTCCATGGGAATAAATAGGTATGCAAGTCATACGTGTTTCAGTTTTCGATGTGCTGCTTTTTGTCCCTGCCTCACGTTAGTTTGAAATTCCTTCTCAGGTATCCTAGATACTTTCTTTTTCCATGCAAGTGGCTGCTGTAATTCACGCTAATTGTCATCTCTGTTGTCATCTTCAGCAGTGAAGCTCGTGGTTATGTGGTCATGAATGATTAACTCTCACCCTTTGTGATAATCAGAGTGGGACTGGGCTCGGGCTGCCAGCATGGTAGCACATCAAAAGTTAGTTACATTTGGGTGGTAAAACTGAATAGCATGTTGAAATCCAGAGATAGAGGTGGCTTGTCAGGAGGAAAGAAGTAAATGGTTGCTAGTTTGTAATCTAATGATAGAATGGATCAACTTCAAGGACTATTTCAAATAGTAATAAGCAAGCTATTAATATGAAAGAAATAAAATACTTAGAAAAAACCAATTTATTCATGGATTAAAGGATAAGACACAAAGAGATAATTAGATGTAATCTAAGGAAGGAAATACCAATAGAGACATTAGTCTACAAGTGACTTTGAAGAGAATCAGATTTGCAGTATCAAATATTGAGAATTTAATGGAAAGCTGTTCATCTGCTGGAAAATATCACAAGAAGTGGTGATACCAATTTGATCATGGAAAGTACAAGCTTTCATGACAGAATAGTGTAGAGAAGCTAGAGTAAAATGGAAAGAATTAAGTGGTTGTTTTAAAAATTAAAAACATTTTTTTTCTTACAATGAACCAGAAGAATTTACTGCTTTTAAATTGTTGCTGGGCTTCAAAGTGAATTCAAAAATGCATATATTCATGGAAGACAAGTCAACTGAGAAGTGTGAAGATGCAGAATGGTTCGGTAAATCTGTAAACCTAGTGAAAACTTGGGTCTTACAGTGCTGTTAATTATCCTCATCTTTTATTTTTACCCGAGTTTGTGCCACTGACCAGTGATAGGATTGGATTCAGTGTGGCTATTCAGCTGTTTTTATTTTCTGAAACAAATGCAATTTTTTTAGAGGCTAATGCTTTGCTGTTGTTTAATAAGAGAGAATACTTTACTTTCTCCTGCATAGTGAGGAAGATTAACAAGATCAACTACAAGAGGAAGTTTTATTTTATTAAGAAAAGTTAAAATAATAAAAAATAGCATGAATGAAATAGAGTGCCAGAAGCAGCAGCAAGTTCAGCATGTTGCAGAGAAAGCATCATGATGTGAATAATAAGTACACCGTGTAAGCTGTGACAAATACAGAAAAAAGTGCTGTATTGAACAGTTTGCCTCCTGATACTCTGAAAAGCACAGGGCTTGTTCAGCAGTTGTTCTGGAGCCCTGTGGCCAAAATTCAGGATCAGGACATGGAAGTGTATATGGGGTTTGAACGCTGCTTTTCTTTCCCCGGAGTCCAATTTCTCAAATGGTTAAGAAAATATTGCTTAGGACTTAGACACATGGATATGTTCTGAGGTAACAAGTAACAGAGCAGCATTCAAGATGTGGAAGGCATTTTTAAATTATTTTTTTTATTTTTAGCCCATGGCAGTTGATAAGTGTTATCTTGCTTCCTATGAGATATCTAATGGTTAAGATGTATGATCAAGTACTGTAAGTAACATCTCTGTGTGTCAACTAGTCTACAGTGATTTTCTTGACCTACCCTCTTAAACTAAAGCTAATGTAAAATCTGATTTAGCTGAGAAATAAGTGAAACATAGCTAAAACTAGTTTCTTCATCACAAGAAGATAACATCATGCAGAAAGCATGTTCCATATTCCACCCACTGCATACAGATATTCCACCCACAGCCTGGAGTTAGGCAATAGGTCTCTCAGGAGAAGTTGCAGCTATTGGGTGCTATCCCATTCTCCAGTTTGATGACTAAGGAAAGGGGGCCGGTTGTCCTGGTTGCAATCATCAACAAGTTCAGGATGAGGGCTCTGGGATGGGGAGATGAGACATTCTGAAAAAGTGACCTGTTTTTGCAAGTAACTTCAATTAGAATAACTTTGAATCATATCTGAGTGTGCTCAAGAAAGATTGCAATTGTACTTCTAAGTGTGGGCAAATTCGAAGAAAAGAACTTGAGTTGTTTTTTGTATTTTTTTTAGCTCACTGTCCAGAATCACTTTCTTTAACTTTTAGCTGTAGAGTATAGCAGAGCAGGATAGCAGGATGATTTTTTTTTTCTTTTTATCTACTAATATCCCAATATAAGCTTTAAAAAATGCTTGTAATATAAATAATTCAAATGATGTTCTTAATGAAGCTTTTAAAGCATATTAGCTTATTAGCATATATAGAAGCATATAAGTGTGGCCAGCAGGAACAGGAAGGTGATCATCCCCCTGTACTCAGCTCTGGTGTGGCCACACCTCAAGTACTGTGTTCAGTTTTGGGCCCCTTGCTACAAGAAAAACATTGAGGCCCTGGAGCATGTTCAGAGAAGGGTAGCAAAACTGGTGAGGGGTCTGGAGCACAGGTCTTACGAGGGGCGGTTGAGGGAGCTGGGATTGTTTAGTCTGGAGAGAAGGGGGTTGAGGAGGAGACCTCATCGCACTCTACCATTTCCTGAAGGGAGGCTGTGGTGAGGAGGGGGTCAGCCTCTTCTCCCAGATAACTAATGACAGGAAGAGAGGCAGTGGCCACAATCTGCGCCAGGGAAGATTTAGATTAGATTTGAGGAAAAATTTTTTCTCTGAGAGAGTGGTCAGGCACTGGAATGGCCTGCCTAGGGAGGTGGTTGGGGCACCATCCCTAGTGCTGTTCAAGAAGTGTTTAGATGAGGTGCTAAGGGATTTGATTTAGTACCTTAGTGGGTAGGGATGGTGGTGTGAGGGTGGTTGGACTAGATGATCTTGTAGGTCCTTTCCAGCCTAATGAATCTATGAATATTAACCAGAAACTTATATAAAACTTATACGAGCAACGAAACCAAACCTACATTAGTCACACTTACATGCAAGAAGTAGTAAGTAGTTTCAGAAACATGTCTGCAAGAACAGAACAATTTTTTTAAACCTATACATCCCTATTTTTTAAATCATTTTCTCTAATTTATTTGCTCCCGTACTCCTGAGAAAACTCAAAAACCAAAGCTCTGACTCAATTTAGAAAGCAAGTGTTCATAAATGCTAATAGTATATAAAAGCAGTTTTTGATAGGATAAATTACCTGTGACAGAGGATGATCTGTTTAGGAGCTTTTTAAAAAAGTTGGATGTGCAAAAAATGAACTGAGTAATTTGCATGCCGTAATAATCATGTGAGATATCAGAGCTCTTGAGCAGGACAGTCAGTTGCCATCCAGACACTAAAAGGAGTTCTCCAGTCCAATTGCATTTGCAAGCTCCAGTGGGATCAAGTGAGACCTCCCTAACCAGTCTTCTCCAAGAAGTCTTATGCTTAGCTGGCTTATTTACAAAATCCTTAAATTACTGAACTGCTTGAATGAAAGCAGCATCTCAAACTGTCATCCTAGACACTACTAATGGTGTATTGACTGTTAATATGCGCTCATCTCTAAATGCCCATATAAGTAGTCGAACTTATGTCTCTATATATCTGTAAAGGTTACACTTCATATAAAGCATTAAATATTTACCAGGCCTGGGAGCAACAGGACCTAATTTTACAGGCCACTATCTTGAGTGATTTACTGGGGTACGTTTGTTCAAGTCCTGCATCCAGTGATATTCCCTGTGTGCTGCATTGGGATGCTTACCTTAAGGCTCAGAGTTTTCCAAAGCATACATATTTTGGGACTGCTTTTCCTTTCTGTGTGCCTTTGTTTACTGTTTATGAATTAGGCTCATGTTTGTAAGCCCTTTACACTAAAACTATTTTTTTCTATAAAATATATGTTCCCAACTGGCAAAAGTAAAATGTTGGATATTTACAGCAGCTTGAAAAAATGGCTCCCTTCAGCATTTATACATTTAATTCTCAATAAAAAGATTATGTGAGTGCCAAGACACTCCCTGCTACAGCTGCATGCAACTTTGTGTTGATAGCCTTCCTCACAAAATGAGTTTAACATTTGTGTGGAGGAGTCTGTGACACACCTTCAGCCTATGATGAACAAGAAGTGAGACTAATGCCTGCCAGAGTCTTTGAAATATCAGCGTCTGATTTTACAGTTATAGCACATCTTCAGTGCAGATTGCAAGTAGGAATGAACAGGAACTACTGCCTTTTGCCTCGTTACTCCAGGCATCATTGAACAATACCTTGCAGGTTTCTGTGTATAGCATTTTCCTTGAAAGATGACTGGCATGGTCCTTACTTATGTTTTTTTTTTTTTCCTGGCTTCTCTACTCGAAAATTACAGAGAACCTTTATTTTTTCAGTAGCTATTCAACAAAAAGCTTGAGTTACAACTTCTGTCTCATGAGCCTTTAAACTGTGATGCTGGGATGGCAAGATATAACAGGGGAAGGAGTACCTTCAGTGTGCTCTGCTTTTGCGTGCTATGACAGAACAGCAGACTTGGGGAGCAGGTGGTATTCCCTGTGTTTGAAAGAAGCTTCAATTGCACTTGTCTGTTATCTCTGTTAGACATCCAGGGCCGTGAAACAGTTCTTCTAAGCATTAAGAAAATATCAGACTTAATCACTTCATTTTTCTCAGTTTCTAGGAACTAAGCAAAAAGATAAAAACGGACAGTGGCAAAACATGCTGTAAACAGCTACTGCATATTTTGCCCTAGAGAACTGATAAAATTCCAGGACCTCCCAGACCACTGACAAAGCATTTGGTATAGAGCACCTGTATTTAGTTTGTCTTTTCTTCTGTGTGCCCTTAGGCTTAAGGAGAAAAACAGAAAGGGAAAAAAAGCATCAGGAAGAGTGTGTTAGATTACTTTGAACAAACACAGTAAGCTTCAGTTGAAGATTTCAGCTAGTTGTAATTCAAAGAACCAAATGATTTTTACCTATTTCTAAGATTAATTTTTTACAGCAATTTAATCAGAGATGCATCTGTTCCAAAAGGATTAGGAAAGTATCTGACTCATGCATTTATGTGCAGTTATGTGACAAAGAAGGAACCAGCTTAGAGATCTGAGAGAAGATGGCACACGTGGCAGATTGTGATAATTTGCACGCATCTCATGCTCTAAAATCCTAATGTCTCAGTTTCTGTTTGTAAATGGGTGCAACCCTGCTGAGCACCAGTTGTCAAACATTTTGTGATCAGTGCATGAGAAAAGTGGTGTAATGTGTAATATGGATCAAACACTGTTAGCGAAGACTTGCAGCAGCTATAATTCAGGATGTTTGAAAGTCTCCAGTGAGAACACAGAAAATAGAAATCAAACCAACAAGGCTGAAGATGTGGAGTTAAATATGAGGTGTCTTTATATAAGTACACCTATGTGTATGCTGCTGCATGTGATAATTTTCCAGCTCTGGAGTAGAAATAATATTAGAACTCAAAACAAGATTAAATTATCGTTTCTTGTGTCTGAAGCATTTTGTTGCTACAGAAAAAGACATATGAAGTAATATAATACTGCTTTCTGGTTAAGTAACAGGGAAAAAGATAATAAGTAAAAAAAAATAAATTGAATTCAGGCTATGTAGCTGTTTGTTAGTCTTAAGATTCATCTCTTATAATTTAAATCCTCTGCCTAGGCTTGTCATCTGGGGCTGGACTTGGTCAACCATCTGTTGAGTCCCACACTGTGTTAGGGAAGCCTCATGGGCTGAGTAGCTCCCAAGTGAACATCTACTCTGTGGACACCAAAAAGGTAGACTAGATGAATCTCAGTGCTAGTCTTCCTATGAAATCAGCACAAAGGACATTTTGTGGCAGATTTTTGGCTACTGTTTTGTTGGTGAGAAGAGGTTTACCAAGTATTCTTATTGTGATTTCAATGAGTTTTAGTGGAACACCAAAAAAAACATCCCTAGTGCAGAAGTCAGTTCAATTGATTGTCTAGAGTCTGGCGCACTAGAGTTTCCAAATTAATATTCTATAAGGATTATTCTAATCTATAAAAATATATTCTTGAAAGTGGTTGAGCTGAGTGAGGCTTTTGAAAAAAGAGTTTTGGAATTGTGGGATTACATTAAAAGGTCTTCAGGAGACCTCTAATCAGTTCTCCTGCTTAAAAAAAAAAAAAAAAAATCAAGCCTGATTATTTGGGGTTTATTCAATGTGATCTTAAACAACTCCAAGGGTAGAGTCTGCATAACTTCTCTGTCCAGTCTGCTCCTCTGGTTGACTATCCTCATGGTGCCATTTTTTTAATAATCAGTCTGGATTTTTCTTGTTTCAATTGTAAATATTGTCCCTTATCCTCTCACCATGGAGCACAGAGGAAAAAGTTGTCTTCTTTCTTGATAACTTCCTTGTAGGTACTAGGCAGCTGCTATTAGCTGCCTGCAAAGCTACCTCTTTAGGCTAAGAAAGACCCTTTTTTCAATTTCTCCTCAAAGGAGGTCCTTCTACCATGTATCTTGTTGACTCATCGATGTCTGTCTTCCAGTGAGGGTCTCAAACTGGATGCAGTAGCCTAGATATAGTCTGGCAGTTCTAAAGTAAACACAGGAGAAAAAAAAAATCCAGTGGTTGTTCTCTTCATATGGTCCAGGATGCCGCATGCCAAGACACATTTCTGGCTCACATGCAGCATGCTTGCTGACCAGATCGTGGTTTTTTGTTTTTTTTTGTTTTTTTTTTTTTTTTTTGCAGAGCTTTAAAATGATCTGTGCCACTACAGGGGCTCGCGCTTCCCTTCTGCAGGACTTTGCAATTGTCCTTGCTGGTTTTCCTGTCAGGCTGTTACTCCATCTTCTTCAAGGCTCTCTGAATGGCAGTCTTGCCCTTGTGCTTTTTGATTGAATGACACTTGGTGTTATTTGCAAAGTTTATGTCAGTCTGCTCCCTACCTCTTCCAGGTATCTGATAACGTTTTAGACAAATGTTTGGGATAACAATTCCTAGCTTAGACTGTCAGGATTCAGAAGAGTTGTAAGAAATTGATAACAATGTCTTTGTGCCAAGAAAATCCAGTTCTATAACGTATGGCCAGACTTCCCTATTTTTGCTTCATATCACCTAGGAATTGTGGGGATGTAAGAACATGGCATCTTTCAAAGCTATAGACCTTTACAAAAAAAAAAGATTGGATTTTCTCCATGAAAGATAAAAATAGGTTATGAATTACTGCAGTTAATAACATAGAGCAGCATAGGAGATAAAGTAGGTATACAGATACATATGAAAAAGTCATGGCTGCTACATCCAGCATAAAATAACACTATACAGAAAGAAATTTTCTATTTACATTCAGGTTCCATTTTCCTGTTAGAGAAATAGGTTTGCTTTGGTCAACATTTTGTTGTTTTAATTATCTTTTTGCTGGATCAGAGACCTGGTGCACTAAGAATTTCTCCGTTGTTCTGTGTATGGAAGTTTTGTCTGCTACTCCCTTCCCTAGGCTATCTTCAGATATTTCTCAGCCAAATTTTAATCAAGCTTGACACTATTCAGTTGGCAGGATGCTGTATGAGATCATAGTCCAGACCGTCTTTTTACTGATACTCCACAAAAAAACCCTCAAAATTACCCACTGGACATCTCCAGACATATGTCATTGGAAGGAAATGTTGCTTGTGGGCCAGAAAGCCTCCAGATTGTCTGTGGGATCTGTCCATTAAAATAATGAAACTCAAATAGGAAATTCATGGTGTAGCCTAGGTGATATCTAATAGGCCAAATACTTCAGAGTAATATTGTCTCATCATTAGAGTTAAAACTCAGAGATGGGAAAAAAAAAAAAAGTATCAGAGAAGTGATCTCAAGTCTCTAAATGACAGAAAACAAGATCAAGGCTATTCTTCCCAGATGACACTCATCTTTTATACCATCACACAGAGTAGATCAGATGAGATTCACCAGAAATTTCTTATGACTATTCTGGTGGAGAACGTGTCCACTGTGATGAAACTTCAAGGCAGAAAAGTTAGATAGCCAATATCAGTTCTGTAGGTGGGGTCACTGGAAATGATCTTTTCCTCCTGAACTGAGACTCTGCTGGGAAATGGCAAAGCTCTGAAGGTGAATTAGCATAGAGCTGCCTTCCTCAGTCCTTTGGCATCGCTTTGAGGGGGGGAAAAAGAAAAATCACATTGGGTAGAATGTGGGACAGATCAGGCAGGTTAGAGACCATGTAGGTTTCTTTTAAATATGTGGAGAGTAAGGGTAGGGAACTCCCAATGTTTTGGTTTGACCCTTGCTACTACCGTAGCTATTGCTATTCACAGAAAATATTTCAAAGTCTGAAAAATCTTTGGGTTTCTTGCCTTCCACATTTTACTATTATTAAGCAGACCAAAGGAGAGGGAGGAGCAGAATGGTAGGGCTAGCCAATACCTGGAGATTCTATTCTCAAATTTAATTTAAATTGGCAATTTACCAATGTGAATACCCTCAAGTGGTCCTTAATACTGAAGTGGGTGGTTTAATTAGCACTGTGCTCCCATTTATAATTAGATTTCTGTTAGTTCAGTTTGAAGCATGATTTCATAATACAAAATTATTTTTAAAAATCCTGTGGGGATATTCCTGGTAAATTAATACTGTGGACTTTGATGAACTGATGCTTTTAATAGACTGTGGTATTTGGAAAGCATCTAAATCAAAGCTAGAACATTATCATCCTATAAAAGTCAATGCTACATGACAATATATCTAAATGCTGAAAGAAAGAAGAATCGTTAGATTACTTGAGGAGATTCTGGGATGTGTGCTTCTCTTTTCCAACTAGTGAATCTTGAAAAATGTAAATCTGATGACAAAATATCTTATTTTGTTCTTTTTTTAACCGAGTGAAGTTAACCTAAAAACAAGAATTCATGTTCCTATTCTCAATGTAGATCAAATTAATATGTCATTGATTTTGAAAATGAGAAGTGTGCTGAATTCCACACATTTCAGCATGCTACTTATCTTTAGTAAATCAGTTCTTGCTCTATCCTGTGAGACTGGAGGATTTCCTTTATTTTTTTTTTTAATGTGGTTTTCTGTAACTTGTTAGGGCAAATGTTGTATATAGTATGATAAATCTTGGCAGAATGATCACAGCCAAACTAATCAAAATGTTATTCAAGCTCAATGACATTTTTTGTGAGGTGTAGTAATAGAGGGAAGTCTTGCTTAGGTAAAATGAAGGAAAGAAGTAAAAGATCAGTGGGAAGGTTGTAATGATCAAGTATTTATGAAAGTACACCATACTGAAGACAAACTGTGTATAGGGTGCTTCATTTCTAAAAAAAGAAAGCCTAAAAATCGAAAATCCTTGTCTTTGGAAAACATTAGAGTCTCAAAAAAAAACCAAACAACACTAACTGAAATCAGTCTATCACTTCCCTAAGTAAGCACATGAGCACAATATTACAAAGGAAGATGATATTCTTGCTCCCAGTTATCATTTAGGCAAAGCCATTAATGTGATCTCCATCACCCAGGGCAAGAAGTCTCCATAGTCGTGAAAACGAAATGAATAAACATACTGCAGAAAATACAGGGTGAGGGGGAGGCATTATTTAAAACTATCTATTGGGATGTAGATAGCATGCTAGCCAGTGGTTTAGCACACATTTCCAACTGGCATAGCCAGGTCAGTTTGCATTCAGAGTGAATCTATGAAACAGTATTCCTGAGGATCTGATAGCATGAATGTTCACATACCATTTCATTTTTTGGAGAAGAGAAAGAAGAATAGTTCTGGAAGAAGATAATGTATAGAGGAGCAGGGTCTACTGTGCATTGTTATTAACTGTAACACTTTACATGGCAATTTTAAAACCATTTGGAGAGATGCCATGAGGAAAGCATACAAATGGCCAGGATAATGGGAAACTGAATGTTTTTTTCCCCCTTGACTGTTTTACTAAATTACTCTTAGTTTAAAGGAATACTGGGAGTCATTGCCTACTGCAACATGAAGAACTAGAGGACTGAGTAGCACTTGCTTACTGAATGAAAATAACAACAGTAATAGAAATATGAAGTTATTTATGAAATAGTAAAACAAATGCTGAATTGTTAAGATTAATACTTATTCTGTGTTCTTCATCCTCCAAAAAAGCCAACACAAAACAGAACCAGAACCATCTATTGTTTCTTTCCTTCTTATTGAGTTATTAGTCTAAATATGTATTTCCAGAGCAACCATGAACTGGTGGTTATAATGAACATAAGCACATCAGAGAATATCACTACTTTCTGTAGCCACACACATAGGGGCTAGAATGTGATTCAATAGACTTAGGTAAATATTAGAGGACAATTTAAGCCTGCAGAAACTATTTTTAATTATGTTACAACCTCTATCATATTCATGACTGCAGAAGATATTTGCTAATTCAGGCTTGAAACTGAGCAACAGAACTTCACTTGGCACAAAGCCTGATTAATATTTGCAAAATGTCTATATCTTAGTTGTTTTATTGCTTCCATGCCTTTGCCAACCTGACTGTTAGGTCACTGACGTGTATTTAAATCTCTAAGTTCAATTTTGTGCACTTCTGGTACAATAAGTCCATGTAGACCAGTTAGATTAAGCTTGCAGCTCAGTGTCTTGAAGCAAACAAATCCCCACTTACATAGGTCTAATTAATAGATAAATAAATTACAAGAACTGTAAGGACGTAGTGATTACCCCCACCTGATCTTCCGCCGGTAATAGGCCTTAAGGATTTCTGGAGTTAATTGCTTATTTCCCAAATGTTTTAAAAATTTAACTCCTTATCAGATAATCAGTCTTTATGCAACTCCTTTTGATAATGGATAGAATTTCTTAAACTTAAACACTTACTAAATCTTTTCTAACATTTCCTTTTTGCCCTTCTCCATTTCAGTTTTCTATAATGTCTTGGGAAATCATAATGCAAAGTTTAAGAAGATTATCAAAGCTATTAGGCTACTAATTAAAAAAAAAACAAATAGCAGAAGTGAGAGCTCCTCAATAGCCTCAATAAAATTTCTTCTGTTTAGGTAAGCTAACTGTTTAAAATTCACTTTTGATTTATATATTCGCTCTTTTTCTGTTGTGTCTTTTTTGATTTAAGTAGATGTTTACAGACTGTTATACAATAAATCTTATCATGAGCTCTTGACATCTTTTATAGAAGGACATGTTTTTATTTCTTTAATTATTCCCATGGTAACTCTCTGAGCTTTCTCCAATTCACAGAATCATAGAATCACAGAAAGTGTTGATGTAAAGGAATATCAAAGATTTAGTTCTAACTCTCCTGCCATGAGCAGGGCTGCCAGCCACTGGATCAGAATGGACAGGAACCTATCAAGCCTGGACTTGGACTTCTTCAGGGGTGGGTCATTCACAACTTCTCTGGACAGCCTGTCTCAGTGACTCACCACCCACTGAGTGAAGAATATCTTCTTAACATCTAGCCTAGTCCCTTCCTTTCAAAGTCCATTCTCTCTTGTCCTATCACTACCTACGTAAAAATTCTTTCATATCTTAAATGATAACAGTCATCGAAGCTGGACATGGTGTTGTAGGCAGTGTAGATAGAGGTGCAAATAGAGGCAATTCAACTGATCTAGGGCCGGCATGTTCATATGCACAGTGGTCTAATTAACCATTTAATTCACTTTTCCACCCCTTTCTTAATATATTTTTATCTCAGTACATTAATTCTAATATTTTTCTTTTCTTCAAAGCCATCAGTAGAAGAATACTACATTAGGACAACTATTAAGGGTAGGCCATCTAGTTCAATACTTTATCTCTGAAGGTGATTCTTCTCCTGGTTTGCTCGCATCCCCAAAATCATGAGATTTCAGGAGACTTTAATTACATCTGGCAGATAAGTTAGGAAAAGAATGAATCCTGAGTGGATGGTACCAATAGCTGATCTTTTACGAAAATATAATTTATGATTACCTTTTGAAGCTTGCTAATTAGACAACTTTTAAACTGTGTAATATATATTTTCTCAATTAAATGTAGATATAGTTTGATTTTAAAATTTCAGTGTCATACCACACCTATTGAAATCCAACTGAAGTACATCTTATATACTGTATTTATGAGGATTTAATTTTATCAAAGTAAGTTTTGATGTTAGCTTAAGAGAATCTGCTTTTCATAAACCCATAGTAATTGGAATTAATTATATTTCCCTCCTTTAATTCTGTTTTAATCTAGACCTGTATCAGCTTTCCCATTAGTGTATCTGTGATCAGTGTCAGACTGACAATGACTCAGGTCATTTTGTTTAAGTACCCTCTGGAAATCTGTTTTTTTTCATAGACTTTAAATAAATGAACATTTCAGTCAGAGAGAACTTCTTATTTTACAATACTTATGCATAAATACGTGAGTCTGATGGTTCGACTATATTTAATATTAGTAACTCAACATTCTCTTCTGTTACTGGCAGAAATGAAGGTATTGAAAGGCCATCAGCTGTTGGGAGTATGCTATCTTCCTTTCTTTTAGTAGCGGAGAACAAAAATATTTACTCAGTGCATATTCCCCTTGCACTTATTTGTCAACAGATTTTTCCACTGATATTTTTCCTTTCCCAATCAATTTTCTGTAGTTGTTAATATCTAGATTTTATTGTTATTAACTTCTCTGTGTTTATTTAATATTTGGTAGAACCCTTTCTCTAAGCCTATTTGTTGTTAATTTTTCTGATGCAGCTAGCAGAAACACCCTCATGACAGAGAGTAAGAGAAACTGTTGGATTAGATTTTGATGATAATTGGCTGTATGAATGTGGATTCTGCTCATATTGCACAAAACCAGTATCACTTTGTCCTTTTTGCCCTGTGGCACACACAAGTGTTTTAATTATTTGGATGCATGTGGAACCATATGCCTGGGAAATCCTGCTATTGCTTTCTGGAGTTTTCCAAACAAATCATATGCTAATTCAAAGCATATCACAGTGATTGTTTTTTCTTTTCTTTCAGTACCTTGAAAGCAAATTCAGTCACTTAGAATTCTATGAATTAATCTTTTATGAATACTAATGAACATTTTGGCACCTGACTGAGCAAGTCAATTCTATTAGGGCACCTTCACCTTTGGTGGCAGGATAGAAGAAGAAATTAAATGGTGATCTCCAGTATGCTCATGTGAGAAAGCATAAATAATCTGCTGGCACTAAGGCTATATGTATCATGTGTTTTAACATCACTATATTTATTGCTCTGTGGCAATATACATTTTACTTAAACAAACAAACAAACAAAACCCTTCAAAGCCAGTCTTAAAATATTTGTATGCTATTTATTGGACAGAGCCACTTGCTTTATTTAATAGATGCTTTTAGGTAGAGAATTCATAAACACAGCTTCTTCTTCAGTTTGTCTTTCTTATACAGACTGTGCACCCAGGCAGAGTCTATCTTCCCACACTTTGCCTTAATAGGCTTGAGAGTTCAGCGTTTCAACTACAGTCATCAGTGGATAATTTCCATAATATCCTTTGGCTTCTCTCACAAGTAATAAAACTGGGAAGTGTCCAAGTTTCAGGTTGTAATGATATGCTTTGAAACCAAATAGATCTTTCTTCCTATCAGTTACAGAATGGCATGTAATGATGGTGGTAATTATGGCAATTATGTCAGTTTCTCAGGTGAACAGAGTGAGGTTCAAGCTGTTACATTCAGAACCATGCTGTCGGTCTGAGGAGGTTCAGGGGAGACACTCAGAACCGCTATTCAAATACTTTCTGGGCTGTGTACTTCAACATATAAAGCAACTCTAAATTTCAGAAGTTGTGTTTTTGTTGTTGTTGTTTTTTTTAAAGTCAACTTCCAGAAAAAAAAATATTTCTTTTCTGGAGACAGCAATTTGCAATGTTGACAAAAATGTCACTGACATTTTAAGCATTTTTGACAGTTCTTTTCATCTGTGTTTTCTACTCATCTTTAGCCTAATGCAGTTCTTGGCAAAGTTTCCTCCTATCTTTTTGTAAATTAAACCTGAAAATATCGAGGTTGCGCTGAGGTTGAGCACAATGAAAGAATGTAAGGGAAGCTGTTAATGGAAAGTAATTTGAGGAGAAAAGCTTTGCTAGCTAGGAAAAACATGAAAGGAAAAAGAGAGAAATCTTATTTTAGTCAAACCCATTTCTCTGTCCTTGATTTGAATCCATCCAAATGTTATAGAACCTTAATAGATAATCGATATCTGCACTACTCTCACTCTGTACTTACACATTTTATTCTATGTCCTGAAACCTGAATCTGAAATTCAAAGACATAGTGAATGATTTGGGGACTTTGGGGGACTGATTATTGTTGGGGAAGAAATGGGATTTGTCAGGGATATGTATACATTATTGTCGAATCAGTATGTTTTATCCTCGAGGGTTAGCATTTATAAAAGAAAAGTAAAATAGTACAATATGGTCAGGAATTAAACCAGAAACTCCAAGTATTGGGTCTCAACCAGAAACTTTTGAAATCATTCTAAATGGTTTCCTGTGAACGTTGATTGCTCTTTGTCTTGCTTTCCCGTTGGGTGCGTAAGCATTACTATATACATGATGTAGGATCTTCTGTGAAGCATGCAGTTTAAGAAAGGCTAATGGTATGCGGAAGGATTGTACACCATGATTCCTGTTTACTTTCAACTTTTACTGCATAAGGTTTGTTCAACTGTAGAACAGAATTCACAAAAAAAAAAAGCCCTTTTTTACTTTTTCTCCAGTGTTCTCCATACAAAGTCTTTCACTGACCCTAGACTGCAGGATAAAGACCTTAAAGTCCTGATTTGGGCAGTTTCACTACTTCAAGGGAATAAGAATCTGGCCTCCTGTTTGCATTTGCTCGTTCTGTTTAAGGCTGATAGGAGTTTTCATTCCCTCAGCAACTAGCAGTGGGTAGAGAGGTAGCAATAAAGCAGTAAACTAACTCATTATTTCTACAACCTATTGTGTTATCCCTTTAGAAATGACTATAGCAAGTCATCAAACAACATTTCCATTCTTCAAACATTTTATATTATCAGAAAAGTTTTCATTTTCTGAAAGATGAAAAGGCCAAAAATTTAAATATGCTTGTCAAAATCAAGTTCTGAGGTTATTTTTTTTTTTTTTTCAGAAATGCTGCAACTTGATTGTTCAAAAAAGGAGAAATAAAAGTTAAAACCCCCTTCTGCAGATTCTTGAGATCTACTGATTCAAAGTGGGGACATTTCTGTCCAATTGCTTGTCACTCCAACACAATATTATAGGGACAGATGACTGCTGTGCTTGCAGGATAATTAATTCCCCAAGCTGCAGTGATCCTACAGCCAGAACCACAAGAGGCTACTAGCCCTAGGCTACTAGCAGCTGAGCAGAGGAAATTTTTACCACACAGTTCTTTCTGAATGATGGCCTTTGGGGTACCAGAAAGCCCATCCCAGTCTTTCAGGCTCTGAACAATGTGAAAAGAATTCTGGAAAGAATAAACTCTTTTCACTGCTGATGAAGACGAGTTCCGTGAGGTAAAAATATGGGTAGCAAGTCTGGGAGACAAATACTTTGAATTTTTAAAAGCCTTGGGGATCTGGGTTTTAAGGCTGTCCTTCAGGCAGGATCAGAGCAGCTGGGTGGGCAAGCCGAGAGAAGAGGTAGAGAACCACTGACGTTTTCTTTGCAGATGTGTTCAAACTGGCACATTTCTGCAGAAGATTTCACTTCCAGCAAACTGAAATTTTCTGACAGAGGTCAGTTTTTTGGAAGTATTTCTGTCATTTACTGGTCAAATCATCATGGAATTCCAGGATACTCAGCATGTTGCTTTGCTAGAGTGCTTCACGCATCTTGTGTGAATTGTTATGACCTGTTTTGTTTGAACTTGTTATTCTTCAGATCCTCTGAGTACTGTTTGTGCCTCCCTGTGGCTGTTCTGCCACATGCTGTTTTTCACAAGACTTTGTACTCCAACAGTAACCCGCATGTGCCTCCTTTGGAGATTTATGACCCATTTCGCACCTCTGACCACAGAGCTGTGCAAAGGAGTTCATGTTTTTAACAGTTCTCCCCAGATAGCGAGCAGTTCTTCCAGTAGCTGGTGCACTCAGGAACAAAAGAAGATATTGCTGGAAGTTGAGCCAGGGCCAGCAGAGGGAGAAGTATTAAAGCAGTTAGAGAAAAAGTGGAATTTTGCTTTCCAAATGAAGATTGACACATTCACATTACTGTTCACTTAAAACAAAATGAAAAATTAAATTAAATTAACTCAGCCTTAAGTAGATTGGATGTTTTATGCCTCATTTCGAAACTGATCTCTGGAAGACGACACAGTTCTTTGCCAACCACAAAATATACGTCACCTTAGTGCCAAAAAGGGTAAACATGCTCCTTTTAGAGCTTCCTTCTTTTGTTTTTGCTAAAAGAAGCTTGGAGTGACCTACGGTTCAAGTTCTCTCTTTTTTTTTTTTTTTTTCTATTTCTGAAGTTTCCATTTTGAAGTGAAACACCAAAGGTTCCTCTCCCCCCCTTTTTTTTTTTTTTTTTTTTTTAATGATATAAGAGAGCAAGGAAGAAAAAGATGTTCATGTCTTCACATAAGACCTCTGAAAATTATGAATTCTACCATCTGATCCATCACTCTAGAAAGTACAAATAGATTTTGGCTGTGTTTTACAGAGCTCCCGAATGTGTGACTGTTTCAGCTTTTTGCGGAAGATGCCATATTTCTTGCTTTTCTCAGGAAGCAGATGCAGTGTGATATGATAACTCCTAGGTGCTCTGCTTGAATGGAATGTCTGTTTGGCCTTGTATTGTTCTCTTTTCTGAATAAACCTCAGTAAAATTGGTGCGATTAAAACCTGAATGCTTGTTCTGCATTTGGCAGTTAAAAACATTTACGAAGTTCAAGGGTCTCAGTTTCAGCTGTTACTGACGTTTAACACTACTTTGATTTAGGAAGAAAGTGGTATGGAATTGATCTCATTGCTCTCAGTAGCTTAGCTATGTGGCTCATCTCTGGATGTTTTGACAGCTCCTCTTGAATCATTCCTGAAGCTTCCCGTCTGGAAAATAGAAACTTTGCTGCAACTTGTTTTTGGAAAGCAAACAACTAATGTCCAATGACTTTTGAAAGGTTTCATTTGTGTTTCAGATATGAAAAAGGATGTACTCAGAAATCTAAAGTTTTGTTGAACGTAATGTTTCAACCACAGCTCAATTGGAGTGTAGAGAATCTCTTTGCTCTAATGTACCACTCTGACCAGTTTTACACACTGGGTGAATGTTCCTTACTGGCAGGCATAGTTAGCAAGAAAGATACAGAAAGGAGTTAACTTTTTATTTTTTCTAGTCTCTCTGTTGCAATCCCTAAAGTAAAGATAGCCTGTAAATAAACCATAACTCACCATGACTGCTTTTGTAACATCCATTAGATGATTTTAAGGATCTTCATAAAACTGTATATGTATCACTTGAAACCATCTTCAAGCATAGAGTGCATAGTGTAATGCACACTATGCTGGATTAGCAAACATTAAATATTAATGAATAGCATCAATTTCAGTGGAATCATTTAACAGTGCTATCTCACCCATGAAATATTAGAAAAGTGGAATAATTGCTCATTTTATTGCAAGAAAATATTTTTTAAAAACCCAGAAAAAAAAAGAATTCCTGGAAAAGGAATCATTTTTTAAGTGGTTTGATCAGATTTTCCATTTAACTTTGTTTTCTACTTGAAAAAGTGAGAAGCTGAGAAGGAGTTTTTGTGAATACCTTGTCTTAATTATTAAATAAACATTACAGAACTTCTGAAAGAGATGAGATCTGATTCTAAGATTGGTATTCATCCAGTGCAAGAACAAAATCATAACATGGGGTATATGCAAAGAATATAATTGGACAGTAATTTCATATCATCAGTATGTTCAAGAAGTAGCTTTTCACCAAGGATAATGCACAGACAGAAAGAGGAAAAATAAGTTGAAAATGCATTATTCAAATCACTCAGCTACTTCGGTCTTCAAGTTATTAGACAGTGCTATTCATAAGTTTTCTGACTACCATTTGCAATTCTGAACTATAGACATGAATATATTTTTATCACTTTCTCATCAGGAATAGATTATATTCTGCTACTCTGTTTTGCATTGTTCTATTTTTTCTTTCTTTTTTCTTTTTTTTTTCAGTATTTTTTTGAGATAAGTGGGCATCCAAGCTAATTTTGTATTTTGGTTTATATAGTTTGTCAGTTATATTTCTTTTAGACTTGGGCTCCATGTTCGTCAAGTAGCAGCTTAATTTACTGTACCCCTTCTATACATATTACTTGCATACCTTACTCTAGATGTTGCTAGATTCACCGTGACACCATAAGAGCCAGAGCTAGACTTATTAGGTCCTCATGGGCTACAAAGATAATAAAGGGTGTGGAACACCTCTCTTATGAGGAAAGGCTGGGAAACCTGAGTCTGTTCAGCACTGATAAAAGAAGACTCAGAGGGTATCTGATCCTTAAATGTCTAAGGAGCAGGAGGCAAAAGGATGAGGCTGGACTCTTCTCAGCAGTATGTGGCAATGGGACAAGGGAAATGGCCACAAACTGCAGCATAGGAAGTTGTGCACATATATGTGTGGGAATTTCTTCACAGTGAGGGTGATGGAGCACTGGCAAAGGCTGCACAGAGAGGTGGTGGAGTCTCCTTTGATGGAGATGTTCAAGACCTGCCTGGATGCCTACCTGCGCAACCTGGGCTAGAGAGCTGCTTTGGCAGGGAGCTTGGACTGGATGATCTCTGGAGGTCCCTTCCAACCACTACAATTCTGTGTTTCTCTTTTACCAAGGCATGACAGATAACCAAATCCATCAGATTGAATGTAAGCCAATGATTGTGTCTTTACCAGTGTGTAGAAGTCAGTAGCAGAAAGAACAATCACTTCTGAGTGCCAGACTTCAGAGAATCTGTGAGGAGAATGAAAAGATTTTAAATAAATTTTGAAATGAATGCTGAGACGAATGAACTGCAGAGAATTAATAGTGTGACAGTACTCTTAATATAGTGAATGTTTTGTTTGGAAAAATTAGGAGAACGCATTTGAAAGAAAAGATAGCACGCGATTATATGATAGCATATGATGATAAGATTTACATATGTAGGAGGAGTATTATGTGCAAACAGCATCTTTGTTGCTGGTTCCATTAGGTTCCTCAGGACATATTCCTCAGAGCTATTCATCATCTGTATTTCCTGAGCAACATCTGTGCTGCCCATCAGAAGTGAAAAGAAATCTCTCACATCTTAATATATGAAAGCATATTGAAATAAATTCTAAATGCCAATCAGTACTCAGATACAATATAAAATAAGGATTTACAGGTTAAAACATGGACGAAAAACAGCATGCGAACTAAATCATCTGGAGAATAATGTTTCAAATCTATGCTATTCAAGTGAAGACAGATAAATGAAAAAGAAGCAAGGCTGAAAGATTCCTGGGGTGGCGGCAGAAAACAAATCAAATTACTTTGTAATGAAACACAGTGGTATTAAGAATCAGTGTATTTGGAGGGAGAGAGAGAGAAGGAGAAGGTAAGCTGAATTTGTAGATCAGTTCTTGCCTGCTTGCTGACTAGATAGCACTTGTGAAACAGTAAGCCACACCTTGTTTTCAATTCTAAATTTAGGAATATCAGAAGATCAGTAGAAAGGAAAACTGAACGCATTTAATTACTTCGGATCTGTCAGTCCTCTTCTGCTTTATTCACTCTTAAATCTATGCTTTGGTTAAGCTTTCCTCTTCACAGATATTTAGGCAGCCTGATGTTAAGTATTTAGCAAGACAGAAACCCACAGGTTTTGCTGTATCACCCTTGTCGATAAGGGTGTTCTCAAACAGCAGTTTCCTCATTGTTCACTGTTTCACTGCTAATGGTGTGTGCAAGCCTCCGGCCACTGGAGCTTTGTTCTGAAAGCTATAATTCTGCAAACCATTCCAGACTCCTTCACAAGGGAGCTGTTGCCAGGGGAGAAGCCCTGGGCTTGCCACTGCTCCCACAGCTCTTGCCTTGCCTGCGGGAAGCTCACCTTCCCTGGCAGAGGGAGAATAGTGCACGGTATCTCTGCGGGCCTGTACAAAGTAATCACCACTTCTCTTTATTGTTAGAACTCCTCAGATATTAAATATTTGTGAAATATTCTGAGGTTTTGAGGTGGCGATCTTCACACTAAATGGTGGTAAACATTCTTTGCTTATAGTGTGCCATGTACTCTTCTGTTGCCTGCTATGTTTCCGCCACAGTTCTGTGATTAGACTGCTCTGACATAACCAAGTTATCCAAAATGGAGTGGAGGGTTCAATACTGAGGCAGAATGCTGACATATAAATGGAGGTGCAAGAGAAAGCCATTGGCATTATGGTTACAAATGTCATATCAGTAGCCCTGGGAGACAGATACACAGCAGCATGTCAAGATAATTACAGTGGATGGTGCCTGCAGGTGTTGCCGTTATTGTTTATAAGGACACTGTCCATTTGTGTTCATGTTTACGTCTCTCATGTTAGCTCCAGCTTTCAAGTCCTTCTTAAAAATTGAGATCAGAGAAGTCCAGAAAGGAAAATTCACACTTGCATACACACTTGTGCACACAAGATAAAATCTGACAGATCATGATATAAGGAGTGTCAGCTCTTAGCTGTCAGTTTCTTGGTTATTTTGTCAGCTGTAAGAAGACATTAAGAAAATTTTAGAAAGTGAACTTCTAGTCTCTTCTTATGTGTGCCTCCATCATTCATGTTTGTACAAATGGGTTTTGTACTAAAAAGCAACACATTACTTATGTCAGTGATAAATAAACACAGAAAGATCTTTTCTAGAATAAGGATGCCAAGAAAGTTTACTTCCTAAGATATCTGGTATGTGTAACTGGCAAAAAAAAGGCAGCAGGTTGCATATGGACATTCTCCCCTTGCCTGTGTCATTAAGTTGATGGAACTATTCATTCTAAGGAAGACTGACACTTGAAAAGCATGCTAATATGTCTTAAGATGAAAGAAATCAGAAACTAGAAGCAAAGTTTATGTCAGCTTAAGAGTACCCTTCAGTATAGATACAGGAGTTGGAAGCTAACTAGCTCTGACCAAAGTTTATTGAGCTGTGTGTCATTATTCCAGTTGATTATAGAGTGATGGGCAAGACTGCTGTCAGCTTTGTAACACAGAAACTGACTTTTACAGAAGCAGTGATGACAGTGACTCAGGAACAGGCGTAACTTGCATGAGATAAGCTGGTGGCAGAGCTGAAAATGAATACAAGTTTCTTAACTTGCAGAATTACTGTGTGCATTCTGTAATATGTTCACTGTATAGGCATAAAAAACAAGCAGGAGGGAAACAAAAAAGGGTTTGTTTGCTGAAGTGGTTGTTTCTTCCAGTGGACAAGATAGGAGTATAGCCCAGGATGTTCTAACTCAGTCTGTAATAAGACCTGAAATCACATCAGGAAATTGTAACGTTTCTCCGAGAGCACTGAGTTGAGCAGATTTGCATTTTGAAGAGGGAAACAGCTGTTTGGGATTCTCTCACTGTTTCAGAGAGGACACTAAGTTAACTGTCTTTCTGATTAACAGATGGAATGGACAGCACTGGGGTTTTTTGGTGAGCAGTCTGAAGAGGTCCATCTATGTTGATCAAGAATCATATATTTATTATGACAGCATCTTTGTTGCTGCAAATGGGTTTCACAGGTTCCACATTCTGACAAAGGGGTATAGTGGACACGATCCATTACTTTTGCAATAAAATGACTTCTGTTTAATCACTGCTTTAGTCCTGGGATTAAAAAAGTTCTAAGCAATGCTTTAAGAGCAGAGTGCCTTGTTCTATTCTTAAGCTCTACAAATCCCATGTATTCTACCTTGTGGAAGGTGGAATGTAGAATTCCTGTGAGGTATTTGTCTGAGAGGAAAAGCAAACATTTCCAAAAGGAGCAAAAAATTGTAGGAATTGACCATAATGGAGCACTCTAAGGAGCACTGCTCCCTTAAAATCGGTATGGGTAAATCTGAGTATTCAAAGCAAGACCTGTGAGCCTGCTAGTGTGAGTGCCTCGGCAGAGCTTGCTTGTTTGTTTAATTAATTCAGTGCATGTGATTTTGTTTGCTTCCAAAGAATGATGTAGTGAATTATAAAAGTCTGATATTATCTCATGTAATGGATTTGCTTTGGTATGTCAGCTGTTGAGGACTTAGTTTTTTGATGAAAGACTTTGAATTGCACTGAGAACCTTAGTGTCCCCGTGTAGGTATTGTATACACTCTAATGAATGTGTTATGAGCAGTAGTGACACTGACCTTTATTACTTATTCCTTGCTATATAATGTTGTTCAGAGTTTTGTTTTAAAACTACTTGGTGACTCACTTCTGAGATTGCTATTTCATTTCAAACTGGCTTAGACAATTTAACATCTGAGCTGTGGGATGCAGGAGTACTTCCCTGCTCTTGGCTTCAGGGGCGTCTTCTTCACACATCTCTTTTGGAAAAGAAAATAGACTACGTGGGCAGAAAGACTACAAGAACACTCCAGCAAATCTCCCAGTCTGCGCAGTCAGAGAACAATCTGTATATAGAATTTCATGATGTAATCTGCCCTGCATTGAACATTCCTTCAGGTTTGCCTTGACGTGGCAAACAGCCTTGTGATTTTCTAAGAGGTAACAGTTTTTAGTCACCCCAAATTCAATTTCTGACATGTCTCAATAAAAAAAAAAAAATCAGTAATAAGTGAAGTTTCACATCATTTTCTAATAACTCAGGAGGTCAGCTGACAGTTTGATCTGAAATGCAAATTGTAGCGTAATAAGAAATCCATTGTGGAGTTTACATATTGTCATAACAATTGGAAAGAGGCTAATGTATCCAAAAGATTAAAAAATTTGGTAATAGTTTAAGTACAAGATATGTTACTGGTAAGGGTTGAAAATAGTACTCTGAAGAGAACGGAGGAAGGAAGATGAGAAAGAGCTTTCAGTCCTTTTCATTTTCATTTATCTGGAGTGATCTGATTTCTCAGAATGATCTGAAAGAAAATTGTGTTAAATCACTGCATTCCATACTGCTGGCTCTGAAGCTTTTTATCCCTGGGGTTTGAGATCATTCAGATCTCCAACTATCCAAAACATTTAGTCAGAGTACTTTTAAAAAATACCTCCTTAAATCAGAGAGCTGAGGAGAATTAATATCTGTCTTCCATTGCCCATCATTAACCAGAAAAACATTAACCTTCACATATGGGAAGGCAAAGCCAAGTCTAATGGACTCCAAATATTTTGATGGTTTTAAGAATATTGCTACCAGGCGAGACTACGGTACAACACACATATGCAGCCCAGATCATAGCTAAAGCTTTCTGTTAAATAGTCTTGTCATGTCTTTGACTTTGGCCTCCAGTACAAACTTAAAACTTCTAGTCTTTAAAGAAGAAACCATAATTTAGAAAGTAAAATTCCAGCCATAAACATTTCTCCAAATATTTTACTCCAGAAGGAGGGTCAGTATTGATGGTTGAAAGTGTTTCATTGATTTTACTGTGAAAAGCCAGAGTTCAGGTAGGGATGGAAAGATTAGTAACACATTGATTAAATGCGTAAGTGACCAGCAGTGGTTGAAGTTTACACCTTCATCTGTTCTGAGCTGTTTCTTTTCAAAAGAAGTGTAAAATCAAAATAGTTGGTATAAACCACCCTTTAAATGTATGGATTGAGTTACAAGCCTTACCAGAATAATTTGAATAATATTGTGACCTTGTTTTTCTTTTGCTGTTTTCATGTTGTTTACTTAGGCCCTACTTTCCTTCATCGCTGTAGAAGTCTTTACTGTATCTTTCAGTATATAGATCAATCCACTGCTCTAAATGGATAGTCAGTTATTTTCCCTCAGTTTTGAAAGAGGTAATTATTACACATTAGAGGATAAAAATATTTCCTGGTCTTCCATTTATATCTAAAATTTCCATCTTGTTGAAAAAAATATGCTCTAAGTTATGAACTTAGTGCAAGGGAATTTGGCATTGATAAAAGATACTTTAATATCTTTATTTCTTTCTCCAAGAAACGTACGGAGTGAGCAATTTCATGACAGATATTTTTATAAATTTCACTGAAGCATTTCTGATTTGGATGCGAAGAAGACTTTGAGCTTACTTAGTATATTGACATTAAAAGAACATGTGCAAGAGGAATGCTATTCTTGACACAGATAGGGAAAGACAACGGCTCAGGGAGAAAGCAACAGGTGTGGAAACTACAAGGTCATAGAATAACTAGTATCCTACTCTAAATCCATACACTATGCTCTGGATCCTTGTGCCCTATTCTGTTTCCTAGTCTTGTGTTTTAACTACATGGTGCAGAGTGCTACAGTTCTGGAACACTGAATGCTTTAAGGTTGATAGCACTGCTCTCTCATCATACAGAATACTTGCCTCTTTTATTACCTTTGAGTACCATTTACTTGAAGACCTTCGAAAATGCTGATAATGCTATCAGTCTGCAGTGACTGTTATTAGCTGTTCAGCTGCACCTAGGGAAGAAATCCGTGGAACAAAATAGATCTGTGCCTGTTTTCTCATTTGCTGTGCTCAGAATACTGACAACCTGTGTAAATATAACTTGTTAATTGCAATGTTGATCTTGCTTTGTTTGCTTGATAACCACTGAGTTGATAACCTGTATCCTGACAGATGCTTTTGAGATTTTATTTTCTTAAAGAAACAGACAACTATTTGGAGAATGCATGGCTGAAAATCTGAGAAGTCCTCTGTAGCCATAAAACTATATTCCTTTCATTCAAGTAATTTCAAGATATCATGCATTACAGGTTAAGGGGAAATGCAAAAAAAAAAAAATAAAAATGGAACAATGGAACTATTGGAACTGTGACAGAAAATTATTGAAAACTTTGGGTATGGGGAAAGGGAGGCTTGGAATTTCTCTCCCATAATACAGTTGTCCAAATAAAATCCAGTAGTACTGAATAGTAAACTATGCTACCAGGTGCTGCCTCTGTGATTCTGGATTACCAGTTCTCAAAAAAATATTATTACCTATATAGCATATTAGATTGATAAAGAATAAAACTATCTTCTCTGTCATAATGTTAAGATTATGGAATTACCATTAATTATGACAGAAAAATTAGTGGAACCAGTCTACCAGTTATCCACTAGTTATTTATAATATCAGCTGATTTTTCTCTATTGTGTTCTCATTGACAAGCTGATAGAGGAGATCAGATTTGCTGCATTATGGAAGTGACTCTGTATGTTCTCTGAGGCAGGGGCTACCGGAACAGTCTGTCACTGGCACTCCACAGATCTTGATGACATAGTACAATGTTAGAGTCTAGGGGAAGAAAATTTTTATAACTACCTGAAATACTTTACAGTACTGTAAGGTAAATGATTAATTTAGTATTGGAAGTTTGAATATTGCTGTAAAATCAGCAAGCAGATAGACTTAGTAATTTACTGTAAATATTTTAATCTCCATCTGCTCCACCTATTATGATGCCTGAGTGCCTCACAATTTTTAATGTGCAATCTTCATGTCTAATCTTCCAGGACATATGACGCTGTATAATAATATTCATTTTATAGAAGAGACTTGGGGCTCAGGACAATTAAAAATCCTGCATAAAATCATGGTGACACATAATGATTAAGAAGAAGATTTGTTCCTCTTGTTCACAGGGTTAGGCTAATTATAAGGACATTTGTGTATATAAAATAAAAAGGAATAGTAACTTGAATTGTTTATTTCAAAGATATTCAGCATTTTTCCATCTAATGATTGGAGGTTGTGTCATTTCAGACTTCTTCACTAAGCCCTTATATGTTGATTGAAAGAGTGGAATTACAATTCCACTCTTTCAATCTTGCAACCTCAGGCAGTGCTGCAGTCTTGGGACAGAATGACTGGAAGTCTATGTGGGAGAAATGGACCTGGGGGTGTTGGTTGATGCTTGGCTGAACATGAGTCAGCAGTGTGCCCAGGTGGCCAAGAAGGCCAATGGCATCTTGACTTGTATCAGAAACAGTATTGCCAGTAGGAGCAGGAAAGTGATCATCTCTCTGTACTCAGCACTTGAGTGGCTGCACCTCAAGAACTGTGTTCAGCTTTTGGCCCCTCTCTACAATAAAGACACTGAGGCCCTGGAGTGTGTTCAGAGAAGGGCAATGAAGCTGGTGAGGTTTCTGGAGCACAAGTCTTATGACCAGCAGCTGAGGGAACTGGGATTGTTTAGTCTGGAGAAGAAAAGGTTCTGTGACTACCTGAAAGGTACAATAAATC